>CAMRHE010000010.1:6949166-8420000 GCA_947044405.1 Leptodactylus fallax
GTCCATCAGACTCCGTGTGTAGCCACTTTTTTTGCAGTCCGCCTATCTGTTCTGGTCCTCCAATTTGCCAAACAACAGAAGACGCTAGTGTGAACCTACTGAAAGACGTGTTGCGAATAGCTCCTAAGTGACATCACAGGTGCATAAGGGTGCTGTTTTGAAAAACACAAATGCATATGTGGTTTTATTTTTTTTAACCACTTCAGGACCAGATAATTTTCCCTGGCTCAGGACCGCACACATTTTCTTTTTTTCGTAGATGTGGTTTTGAGGGCTATAACATTTCTTTAGTTCAGTTATTCAAATCATTTTTGTCTTTTATTCAGTGATTAATAAGGCTTTATTTTATGTTTTTATTTGTTTGTTCTTTATTTTAATATCGAAGATGTTTTTTCCTTAAAAAAAAGGGATAACATTTGTTTTTCACACTTTTCATGTTTTTTTTTTCCCTTTTAAATAGCTCAATTTTTTTAAAATAGTTTTTCTTTACAGTAATTTTTACATACACAAATTGTTGTGTCGTGTAAGGATGGGGCTAGAACCTGTAACGTGGGCATGATGGTGCTAAGGCCCGACGTATCGGGTCACAGCTGAAAAGCGCTGCAGGAAAATCCGAGGTGGAAACTCATTGCTGTTTTTCCTGCAGCGCTTTTCACAGAAAGTTCGCAGAGGTTTCCTTACACATCCCTGACCCTCTGAGAACTGCAACCCCCAGCAACTCCAGATCCTCAGGACCTGTTGAGAGTTATAGTTTTATCCTTGCTAAACACAGTACCTTTATGCTGCAGTGACAGTGCCTGCTCTAAAGGCTGAGCCAACAATCTCAGCCGTTTAACCCCTCAGATGCTGCAGTCAATACAGACTGCAACACCTCTGAATGATATAGAAAATAGGACAGATTTATCAAGGACAATGTTTTCCACCTGATGCTGTTTGCAGTTAATTTATAATGAAGTACACGCCTCATCATAAACTAAGCACATCCTACGGGGTCCACCAGTTCTTGGTGTAGAATTCAGGCATCATTTATGCCAGGAAACTGGGTTAAATGATGATAAATCTGATGGGGCCAGGAAAGTGGCGCAACTTTCTTTTATGGCTTGTACGCCAGTAGCAGTAGGGTGGGCCCCCAGAATCTATTCCACTGGTGGGCCCTAGACATCCCAATCCAACACTGAGAACAGAATAAAACATATGAGTGTGAAAGCATCAATACAGCAGTGGTGATGTCACTGGACACTGTGATGATGAAAAATCATAACAAGGAAGCTCAATGCTGGCATAAGGAACATCATAGAGTTTAAGCAGTAAATCTGGCCATACACATGAGTTAAGAGTTGGCTTGGATACTGATGATTCAGTCATTTGTAGGAATGATCCCACCATCAACAAATCCAATTAAACTACGCAAATGGGTTTAAAAAAAGAAAAAAAACTATGTGGAAGAGCCCATTGGTGCCGACATTAGAGGAGTGGATTGCAGAGGTTGCTCTTCGCTATGTAATGGATGATTTCATTACCCATACTCATTACCACTTAGTAGATGTCAGCACTTTCTTCTTCAATCTGTAACTTTGTGCTCCCTGGGTTTCCTCCCGTCCCTCACAAGGTTTAATTTGCTTTATGCCTCTGTTGGGAAGTTGTGCCTTCCTGTGTTCTTGGTTGGTTGCCCTGTTTATATTTGGCAAATCAATAAAGGGAATTTGAAATAAAAAAACTCACAATTGTAAAAGACAGCTGCGATTTTGACATGGGGCAGTTCATACAAAAAGTCTGAAATCGGCCATGACAAATGGTTGTTCATTGTAATTTTTTAAATGACTATTGGTTAAAATAGCAAAAATCCTCTGACTTTTATCTCATGTGTATAGCAACCTTAACTCTTTCAATACTGGACCAATTTTTTTTTCTCTAATTCATTTTATCTTTCCCACCTTCCAAGAACAATACATTTTTTATTTTTCCATCAACATAGCCATGTAAGGGTTATTTTGTGTGGGACAAGTTGCATTTTGTATTGGCACCATTTAATGTTTATATAATGTACTGTGAAACTGGAAAAATATTAATTTTGGGGTGAAATTATATATATATATATATATATATATATATATATGAAAAATTAGCATAGGTTATATGGGTGTTTATATTTTTTTAGGTTTGCTACTAAAACTGTTACAGATTTTTGCATCGCCATGTACTGACCCTGATAACTTTTTATATTTCTGTCTACAGATGTGTGTTAGGGTTTTTTTTACAGGATGAGTTGTAGTTGTTATTGCTATGTTTACTGTTTGCCTATGACTTTTTCATTGCATTTTATTACAGTTTTTTTTTAGGCCTTTTGGTTTTATTTTCTGTTACAGCATTTATCATACGGAATATATAGTTGTATATCTTATTAGTTTGGGCTTTCTCAGATGTGGCAATGCAATTATGGGTATTTTTTTGTTGTTGTTTTGGCATATAGTACACCGGTCTTCATAAGGGACCCCACTGGCAAAGGGAACGAGTCTGATTTATAAAGAGGTTCTGGCCTCTTCATAAATCACACTCACATCACAGCGCGAGAATGGAAATTTACACCAATGAATTCTAATGAATGGCACAATGTGGTGTGCATGGCAGTTGTGGTACACGTTTGACCCAAGAAAGGGCTTTGCTCCAAATGTGTGCCACAATATCATCCCTTTATCCCAGAAAATAGGTGCAGAGGCAGTGGCGTAAATACCGGGGTAGCAGTGGTAGCGGTTGTTACAGGGCCCGGGACCTTAGGGGGCTCAGCGGGCCCCTGATGTTTGTTTTTTTTTGTTTTTTTAATAGGCCGTTACCTGCTGGAGTAATCCCAGCAGGTAACGGGCCCTATTTTCTTACCGATCCCCGCTCCTGCTCACGGCTGCCTCCGCTTCCCCTTCTGCATCCCATATAATGTCTGCTGAGGCCCCCTGGAGGGCAGAAGGGAAAGCGGAGGCGGCTAGGAGCGGGGATCGGTAAGTGAGGCCGCGGGCCTGCGAACCCCAACAAATACTACTATTATTATACTCTGGTGTCTTTTCAGAGACCCAGATGTCACGTGGGCCAGGACTGTGTCATTATGCGTCACGACACTGGCTTCGCCCACATGACGTCTGTACCGACATTGAAGAGGTCTGAAAGCTGCAGGGAGTGCGTCGGAGCCCAGGAGAGGTAAGTAACATTGGGTTTTATGTTTGTCACCTCCCCTGGGTCTCCGATCATTATACTCTAGGGTCTGAAAAGACCCCAGAGTATAATAATTGTTAATGGGTGGTCCACTATGGGGCATAATACTGTGTGCAGGGGCCACTGTGGGGCATAATACTGTGTGCAGAGTCCACTGTGGGGCATAATACTGTGGGGCACAATACTGTGTGTAGGGGCCACCATGGGACATTATACTGTGTGGAGGGGCTGCCATGGGACATTACACCGTGTGGAGGGGCTGCTATGGGACATTACGCCATGTGGAGGCCACTTTGGGACATTATATTGCCAGGAAAGGGAGTGCTATGTCGTGGGGGGGCCAAAGTCAAAATTTTGCTGGGCGGCACAGTCTTTGCTAGTTACGCCACTGTGCAGAGGGATTGATAAATCTCTCCCTGTTACAAAATGTCCATCATGTGGCTGTTTTTGACATTCGTGTGAATAAGGTTTTAATAGCAGCAAAAGTTACTATCACCATTACAGCTGTTACTATTGGGTCTTGAATGTACAATACATTTGATACCCGTGTGATATGGCCTGGGCTTAAATTCAGTGTTATTTGTTTTTTTCCTCATTTCATTGCAGAGACCTTGCAGAAAATAACAAAATGAAAAGAAAAATCCATAATTTTCCCATCATTTGCCCATCATTTTCTGCTGCTTTTTTCCAGCAGTAGTTTTTAGCTGCATTTCTGGAACATGTGGTTTTAGCCTTATGGTAATTTTACACATATGTGATTGTGGGGCATTTTTCAAAAGTTCTTTTGCAGCATTTTACTTCCAGTTGGAAGCTTCCGGCTCTCTACTCTGAGCCGGTGTGATGGTGATCGGAAGGGACCTGATAGTTATGCAGGAATGACTCAGGAAGGCAGTTGAAACAAGTTTTAACTTTACTACAGCAACTCAACAATAAAACCAGCAGCTTCCAAATGGGGGTTGTAGTCTTTCCCTATTCAACTTCCCTAGCCTTGGTGTGAAAGATCCTCAGTGCGCCAAAACCGAAAACGATCCACAAGCTCATCCGAGCGAGGGATTCGTTGGAGGAGGTGCCAGCTCTGCCAGCGAGTACAGCGGAGGTCGTTTGGGAAAACATCTCTTCAAACTCGCTGACCAACGGACACAAGGACCTGTCGTGGATGGCTGTCGGAGGAGGTCTTCCAACGAGGTTGTTCATGCACGCCCGCAACCTGATCCGGACGAGGTATTGCCCACGGTGTCCCTACAAGGAGGAAACATCTCTGCACATCTTTTGGGAGTGCCCGTTTGCTCAAGGTCTGTTGGATGAGCTGGAGGAAGAATTCGAAGACTGCGTCCCCAGGAGGGGTCTGACTTACCACGCGGTGATGTATGGACTTTTCCAGGGGACTCACGCAGAGACTGACATCCAGGCGGCCTGGCGCCTTGTGAACTGCTTCAAGGATGCCATCTGGTTCACCAGGAAAAGACTGGTTTTGCGGAGGGAGAGCGTCTCCTTCCAGGATTGTTGCAGACTTATCCACAGTCTGCAACGGGACTATTCCATCTTGGATAGCCTGGCCGGCGAAGAGGAGGAAGAGGACTGATCCACCACCATCGGCGGCCGCGTCGTTCTCCCCTCCCCCTCTCCCCCCATGTGTGTTGTGTTATTCAATAAAGCTTCGGGCCTTGTGATTACCCCCTACCCTTTCCCCTCTCTCCTCTCCCCCTCCCATCACATGTACTGTATGCTTTTTGTCTAACCTTGTTTTCAGAAATGTATGCTATGTAGGGTAGGAAGTAGTGGTAGTATAGGGAATGTATCATTGCCTGTATTTTACCTGTCCTGCCCCCTCGTGTGTTGTGGTCTTAAATAAAGCTTCGGGCCTGTGACCCCCCCCCCTTCCCCCTTCTGTTTGTCACAGTTCTATGCTTTATGTTTTGACCAATGTTAGAGTAGGTTTGTAGTGCAGCATGCTAGGTAGGAATAAAATGCATTTCCCGCCGTATGCTGCGCCGCATCCCTTAAGGATGACTCTTAGTCATTGATTGTGGTTTTGTAACTCAGTGCGCTGCGTCGCAAACCCCTTGTTATTCCTTGTGGAAATAAGATGTGTTGCCAATAAAGAGTTTTTGTTCAATCAAAAAAACACCGCGTTGGCCCACACCTGAGACTTCTTTCATAAAAAACCACACTCACCGCCAGTGAGTGCTGGGTCCACAAGATAAATACAAGACAAGCTTTCTAAATTTTGTATATTTATTAACCCCTAAATGGGTCGGTATTAATATCTAACACATACAGTTCAGAACAGATATGCAGATATATGCAAGCATTAACAGTTACTAGTTACAATATACAGCGCATAAAATAAAAAGGGAATAAAGGTGAAATAATTACTTTACCACACATATCCTTGATGTGGTTCTGTAGTCCAACACTCACACGTGTTCTGGTATGTGTGAATAACCAGTGGAGGCTCCTAGCAGCAGCATTCCAGCCTGCCTGCTCATCACAGTATATCCTCAGTAGTCTCTTAGTAGTCTCATCATAGTATTCTCTAGTAGTCCCAGCACAGTCTCCTCCTCACTGACCTCTTACCTCATCTTTTATACCCTTGATTACACCACCCAGAATGAGGTCACCGGCGACGGCAAGTCTGGTTGACTAACGCACTCAAGTCAAGATTCTTGGTAAGGAGATAGGATTAAGTGGAATGATACAATGCCTTCTATATGTTATCAACCATGTCTGATCAACAGCCCAGGCTGAACAATGCATGTGTATTTGATCACCCAGGGCTATGTAGGAATTCAATGGAGCCATTCTGGGATGAATACAAAGCTCTATTGTTACATTGTTGCCACTACTGACAACATACATCTAGGATTGGAGCTGCGCACATTATGAGTAAATGGAAGTAAGAGGGAGATACGATACCCAGAGATCAAAATACATCTTTGAGTTATAGCCATATTTAAGTGGAATCATCACACCTCCCCCTTTTAGATGGGGCTTGTAGGAAGTAGGGGCCTGTGCCCCTCTTCTGAGAGCACCTACACCTCCAGCTCCTCAGGCTCTGGCCCCAAGGCTCCCCCACCTCCCCCCGGGGTCCCAGCAGACTCGGGCCTTGTCAGACTCCGAGGGTGGTTGAGCGGCACGCGCCTTCAATATGTCCAGACTAGGGTCAGCTTGGACAGCATCTCTGAACTCTTGGCTGGAGTGAGATAAAAGAGAGGTACATGTTACATAGCTGCCAGACCCTTCTAGCTCTAGGGTGGGGGAATTTCTCAAGGCGGTCTCAGTAATGCGTCCGAGTGACGGAGGGACCGGTGCAGAGGCTGGAAGGCTTTCCACCCCTTTGGCACTTTGACTGCGGGTAACCACCGCAATACCAGCAGTCCGTCCTACATCCGGACCGTCACGGAGAGCCCAGAGAGACACCGAACCACCTGGTACAACATCCATAGTTTCATGGCAGACATTTGCAATATCATTAACAGTATTGGTTCTATCACACTGAGCTGGAGGGAGGACTGGCAGACATAGAGACACAGACTGGGGGGGTGAGGCCCCCGCAGATGTGGGCGGGTCTACAGCCCAGTCCTCACTCAGCTCCTTTACACCTACATTAATCCCAGAGACAGTAGAATTAGCATTATCACAGCCTGGAGGAAAGAACTCAGTAAGGGGTTTAGCCTTCCCTTTGGACATGGCAAGTTCATCTACAACATTCACAGGTACAGTTACAGTAGCATTTTCACAGAATGTATGAGGAGACATTTCAGAGGGAGGGTTACCAGCCCCCTCTGCAGGTATTCCCACAGGTACAATTAAATTAGCATTTTCACAGAATGTATGAGGAGACATTTCAGAGGGAGGGTTATCAGCCCCCTCTGCAGGTATTCCCACAGGTACACTATCCGACATATCAGCATGGACAGACAGCTGATCACAGGGAGCTGGGGTGGCCCCCACCTCATATTGGCACATCATAGGCCCCAAATCTGTCCCCAACAGTACATTGGCAGGCAGCTCAGACATCACTCCCACATCCCGCATTCCTTTCCCTGCACCCCAGTCTAAATGAACAAAAGCCATGGGTACAGTAAAACGTTCCAATCCAATACCCCGTAGGGTCAGAGTTTTCCCAGGAATAATACTGTCTGGGGGGATCAAATCCCGTTGTATCAGCGTAACATCTGCCCCAGTGTCCCGGAATCCCATCACCACTTTGTCCCCCACAGTGACCTGTTGACGGTTAGCATTAGGCTGGGGCCCCTCCCTCGCAACCAGATACACAGATGGGCCGGCCGCTGTAGTTTGGGGAGCAGGGGGGTTCCTAGGGCGGTTGGGGCAGTCTCGTTGTAAATGTCCCGTTTGGTTACAGGTGTGGCACCGCCTGATCTCTCCCTGGGGTATGAGAGAGATTGCCAAGGAGCCCAGAGCTCGAGGGGCAGGGGACGTATAGGAACCACCCGGGACAGAGTTTGTCCTACCCCACCTGGAAGCATGGGGCTGTGGTGACCTCCAGCTTGGTTTAAGATTCCCCGGGACAGATTGTGTTTTACCCCTCCTCCAGCCATCGCTGGCAGGTTTCCACGGCAACTGGTTGGCAACATAACGATCCGCCATTGCTGCGGCTGTTTCAAGGTCCTTGGGCTCTCGGTCCAGGAGATATTTTTGCACTTCCTCGGTACAAATGGTCAAGAACTGCTCTTGAAGCATGAGGTCTGCAAGTCTTTCTTGCAAGGTGACGGACTTGCCCTCCATCCACTACCGGAACCACATGCGCAGCTGGGCCGCTGTATCCTCATGGCTCTCTGAAGGCTTTTTCTGCAGTCCCTGGAACTTTCGACGGTATAGCTCCGGCGTGAGTTGGTATCTCCGGATCAGCGCTGCTTTAACGGACTCATAGTCCTGGTCAACTGGCAAATTGGCGTAAGTGTCCAGGGCTTTCCCCCTCAACCAGGGAGCCAGGTAACGGACCCAATCCGTCTGTGGTAGCTGATACTGCTTATACACTTTCTCAAAGGCCCGTAAGAACGAGTCCAGATCCCCGTTTGTTTCAAGGATTGGAAAGTCCTCGGATCGGAGCCTTGGTACTTGAGCTTCTGGAGTGCGTGCAGTGACAGACGGTGCCTGCTGGGAGAGCTCCATTCTTTTGAGCCCAAGCTGATACTGCCGCTCAGCCTGCCGTTCTGCTGCCTCACGATCAGCCTGCCGTTCTGCGGCCTGCCGTTCGTGTTCTGCAGCTTCCTGAAAGCGGCACATCACCTGCAGGTATATGTTAGGGTCTCTGGTGCCTACTTGCTGCAGGGCCGTTTGCCAGTATGAAGCCATTCCCCCCACAAGGCTGGGGCTACTGGTCCCTCCTGGTGAAGTAATCCTTGGGACCGGGCTGCTTGCTGCACTTCCTGGCCTAGCCCCAAAATCAGGACTCTGCTTGATTCTCTGCATGGCTGTGGCTGCCTCCATTTCAGCCATACGCTTAGGATCTCCAAAAGCCTGGTTCTGCAGTTCTGGGGCTCTGCTTCTGAGCCCACTAGCCATCCACTGGTATTTGCCAAATAAAAGATAGGATAGAATACAAAGAGTAAGGGAGGGGAACAGCACTGTATCAAACTTTCACTGTATCTTAATGCTTGCTTTAATACCGAGCTTGTCTCATAGGATTACCACAATCCCCAGCGTCTGAGTGATAAAGGTCACCAACACACGCTGTTTATCTTAAGGATCCCACCACTACCACCAATGTGAAAGATCCTCAGTGCGCCAACACCGCGTTGGCCCACACCTGAGACTTCTTTCATAAAAAAACACACTCACCGCCAGTGAGTGCTGGGTCCACAAGATAAATACAAGACAAGCTTTCTAAATTTTGTATATTTATTAACCCCTAAATGGGTCGGTATTAACATCTAACACATACAGTTCAGAACAGATATGCAGATATATGCAAGCATTAACAGTTACTAGTTACAATATACAGCGCATAAAATAAAAAGGGAATAAAGGTGAAATAATTACTTTACCACACATATCCTTGATGTGGTTCTGTGGTCCAACACTCACACATGCTCTGGTATGTGTGAATAACCAGTGGAGGCTCCTAGCAGCAGCATTCCAGCCTGCCTGCTCATCATAGTATTCTCTAGTAGTCCCAGCACAGTCTCCTCCTCACTGACCTCTTACCTCATCTTTTATACCCTTGATTACACCACCCAGAATGAGGTCACCGGTGACGGCAAGTCTGGTTGACTAACGCACTCAAGTCAAGATTCTTGGTAAGGAGATAGGATTAAGTGGAATGATACAATGCCTTCTATATGTTATCAACCATGTCTGATCAACAGCCCAGGCTGAACAATGCATGTGTATTTGATCACCCAGGGCTATGTAGGAATTCAATGGAGCCATTCTGGGATGAATACAAAGCTCTATTGTTACATTGTTGCCACTACTGACAACATACATCTAGGATTAGAGCTGCGCACATTATGAGTAAATGGAAGTAAGAGGGAGATACGATACCCAGAGATCAAAATACATCTTTGAGTTACAGCCATATTTAAGTGGAATCATCACACTTGGTCTTGGGAGGATGCCAAGTGATGTTAAGACTCTAGTGCAGTACTAGTCCTGAAAGGTTCTGGTTACCTTGTAAAAGGAGCCGTGATAACACCTCCTGTCAGCTAGTATTCCCTTACTCAGGGCTGTCTTAAGATGACCAGTGGCCTCTGATAGGCCAGGGCTGTACCAAGTGTAGGGTTTTTGAATAAAGGGGGGAACCGCAGGGAAAATAACTATGGGAAAGCTGCAAAACAAATCACATAGAACACAGAACATATAGACAGGACATACAAACATAACCCAGAGGCACAAAGACAAACACAATATAAGTAGGAGCACTTTGGGATGCTGCCAGTGAATGGGGCCGTAGGGGCATTGGTGGCACACGGATGTCATCCATGTGCCATTTGTGTTGTTCAACCATGGACTGGCTACATGCACACGGTTTTGTGCATGTAGCATTAAGCTGGGGCTACATGGGTATTGTTATCCAGCTAGTTTGCTGTAACCTACAGTAACAGGATAGTAACCCAGTTCACATGTATTTGAAAATTTCTCTGTGGATTTACAGCAGAGCATTGGAAAAAATTCACTGCAGAACTAAATAACATGCCACTGAGGCTAATCTGCTGCATACCAGCTGCACCTCCACACACGGCTGCTTTAACCATAGGGCCAATGGTGCACTTGCACCGGGCCCTATGGTACTGGGGGCCCCATTGGGCATACAGTTAGGGTGACTGTAGGAGGATTATACTGTGTGGGGGTGTGAAAGATCCTCAGTGCGCCAACACCGCTGTGGCCCCACCTGAGTCTTCTTTCATATAAAAACCACACTCACCGCCAGTGAGTGCCGGGTTCACAAGATAAATACAAGACAAGCTTTCTAAATTTTATATATTTATTAACCCATAAATGGGTCGGTATTAACATCTAACACATGCAGTTCAGAACAGATATGCAGATGTATGCAAGCATTAACAGTTACTAGTTACAATATACAGTACAATAAAAATAAAAAGGGAATAACATTGAAATAATTACTTTACCACGCATGTCCTTGATGTGGCTCTATAGTCCAACACTCACACATGCTCTGTCATGTGTGAACAACCAGTGGAGGCTTGTTAGCATGCAGCATTAATACAATAATCTAGCCTGCATTCTCTTCACAGTGGTCTGTCTGTAAAAACTCTGTAGTCTGTGATGGTCTCAGCCCAATCTCCATAGCGTAATCTCTATAGCATAATCTCCTCCCATTGCCTCTTACCTCATCTTTTATACCCTTTATGCCACCTCCCAGAATGAGGTCACCGGCGGCAGCAAGTCTGATTGAATAATGCACTCAAGTCCAGATCCTTTGTAAAGAGCTGGGACCAAGTGAAATGATACAATGTTATCAGCCATATCTGATCTACAGTGCAGACTGGACAATGCAGGTTTCTTTGATCACTCAGAGCTGTGTAGGAATACAATGGAGCCCTGCTGGGATGGATACAAAGCCCTATTGTTACAATGGTGCTACTACTGCCAATATACACCTAGGCTTATAGCTGCACACCTTATGAGTAAATGGAACTAGAGAGAAATACGCTACCCAGAGACCAAAATACAGCTCTGAATTATAGCCATATTTAAGCAGAATCATCACACCTCCCCCTTTAGATGGGGCTTGCAGGAAGTAGGGGCCTACGCCCCTCTTCTGAAAGCACCTCTGCCGCTTCAGCTCCTCAGGCTCTGGCCCCAAGGCTCCCTCACCTCCCCCCGGGGTCCCAGCAGACTCGGGCCTTGTCAGACTACGAGGGTGGTTGAGCGCCACGCACCTTCAATATGTCCAGACTAGGGTCAGCTTGGACAGCATCTCTGAACTCTTGGCTGGAGTGAGACAAAAGAGAGGTGCCTGTTACATAGCTGCCGGACCCTTCTGGCTCTCTAGTCTGACTAGGGACACTTCTAAGGCTCAGGCCCGGATCCACGTACACTTGGCTACCTCCTGCCTGTTCTGGGTCCGCTTTCTGAGTGCTGGCACCCTGTGGAGCCACACTCATAACCCCAAGTCTTTGGGATACCAGTTCAGAGACCCCATCACGGTGGTCTCTCAGGGTCTCTCTCACACTAGCCGCTAGTTGGGAGAGTTCTAGGGGATTCTGCACCTCCCCCTTTGCTTTCAAACCTAGGGGCACCTCTGGTTCTGGCACAGGTATGTTTGGACCCTGTTCTCCCTCCCAGACGCCTTGCCCCTTTGGGCCTACACCCTGTTCCTCCTGTACTTGGGTGGGTGATGGTGATATCTTGGGCAAATGACTGAGATTATGCTTCCCCAAACCATCCCCCCACAATACATTGACAGGTAATACATTGGACATACCCTCTTCTTGGATCACACCTCCAGTACCCCATGCCATCTGCACTTGGGCCATGGGCGCTCCTGGAATAGAACTGGACAGAAGAGACGTGTATGTCTCATACCGGCCGGACTCCTCCGGCTTCAAGGGAGTGAGGCTAGTCATGGCGGTCTCAGCACCAACTCCAGGTGGTGTAAGCAACGGTTCAAGGGTCGGAACGCCCTCCACCCTTGTAGCACTCTGGCTGCGGGCTAACACCGCACTACCAGCAGTCCGTCCCTCACCTGGATCGGCCATGAGATCTACATAGCCTACCTGACCACCTGGCACATGGTCAGCAGTTGGGTGCTTATCGGATACACTGGGCGAAATAGTAGAAGTCGCTTCCAGTGACTCAGAAGAGCTACCCTGTACACTTTCACAACAAGCATTGGCAATTACATTGACAGTACATTCATTAGCAATTGTTAATTCACACCGGGCCTCAATGAGATTTGTGGTAGACAGATTAACAAGCTGGGAGGGCGACGCCCCCGCAGATGTGGGTGTGTCTACAGACTTAGTCTCATTGGCTCCTAGCACGGGGGTGAACAAAGCATCAATAACATTTTTGCTGAGCTGGGTTGCAGGAAGCTCATTGGCATCTTCCCTGCTCTCAGCTGAAGGCAACTCATTAGCATTTACATTGACTGCCATGGGAAGTATCTCAGAGAGGGAGTTACGGGCCCTCTCTGCAGATATGACAGACACATTATCAGCATTAATCATAGACAGTTTATCACAGTAAATTAGGTTGCTCCCCACCCCATATTGGGACATCATAGGTCCTAAATCAGTTCCCAACAGTACATTAGCAGGCAAATCAGTCGATAGTCCCACAGTCCGCATTCCTTTTTCTGCACCCCAGTCCAGATACACAGATGGGCCACCTGCTGTGGCTTGGGAAACAGGGAAGTTCTCAGGGCGGTTGGGGCACTCCTCCTTGAAATGTCCTGTCTGGTTACAGGCATGGCCCCGCCGCACCTCCCCTTGGGGTTTGGGGAAGGTCACTAGGGTGCCCAGAGTTCTTGGGACAGAGGAGGGACCACCCGGGGAATAGTTTGTCTCACCCGACCTAACGACAGACGGCTGTGGTGAACTCCGGCCTGGCTTCTCCTTCCAACTTGAGGGTCTCTGCAGGGTTGTTGGAGTTTGCGCAGGGGCAGTTTGTGCCCGCTGGGAGAGCTCCATTCTTTTGAGCTCAAGCTGATACTGCCGTTCTCATTCTGCTGCCTCACGAACAGCCTGCCGTTCTGCTGCCTGCCTCTCTCTCTCTGCCTGTCGCTCAGCAGCCTGCCGTTCTTGTTCTTGTTCTACAGCTTCCAGAAAACGGTCCAACACCTGCAGGTATGTGTTAGGGTCACTGGTGCCTACTTGCTGTAGGGCCATTTGCCAGTGTGAAACCGTTCCCATAGCAAGGCTGGGGTTACTGGTCTCTCCTGGTGCAGTAATCCTTGGGACCGGGCTGCTTGCTGCACTTCCTGGCCTAGCCCCAAAATCAGGACTCTGCTCGATTCTCTGCATGGCTGTGGCTGCCTCCATTTCAGCCATACGCTCAATATCTCAAAAAGCCTGGTTCAACAATTCTTGAGCTCTGCTTCTGAGCCCACTAGCCATCCACTGGTATTTGCCAAATAAAAGATAGGATAGAATACAAAGAGTAAGGGAGGGGAACAGCACTGTATCAAACTTTCACTGTATCTTAATGCTTGCTTTAATACCGAGCTTGTCTCATAGGATTACTACAATCCCCAGCATGTGAGTGATAAAGGTCACCAACACACGCCGTTTATCCTAAGATCCCACTACGCTGCCACCAATGTGAAAGATCCTCAGTGCGCCAACACCGCTGTGGCCCCACCTGAGTCTTCTTTCATATAAAAACCACACTCACCACCAGTTAGTGCCGGGTTCACAAGATAAATACAAGACAAGCTTTCTAACTTTTATATATTTATTAACCCCTAAATGGGTCGGTATTAACATCTAACACATGCAGTTCAGAACAGATATGCAGATGTATGCAAGCATTAACAGTTACTAGTTACAATATACAGTACAATAAAAATAAAAAAGGAATAACATTGAAATAATTACTTTACCACGCATCTCCTTGATGTGGCTCTATAGTCCAACACTCACACATGCTCTGTCATGTGTGAATAACCAGTGGAGGCTTGTTAGCATGTGGCATTAATACAATAATCCAGCTTGCATGCTCTTCACAGTGGTCCGTCTGTAAAAACTCTGTAGTCTGTGATGGTCTCAGCCCAATCTCCATAGCATAATCTCTATAGCATAATCTCCATAGCATAATCTCCTCGCATTGCCTCTTACCTCATCTTTTATACCCTTTATGCCACCTCCCAGAATGAGGTCACCGGCGGCAGCAAGTCTGATTGAATAATGCACTCAAGTCCAGATCCTTTGTAAAGAGCTGGGACCAAGTGAAATGATACAATGTTATCAGCCATATCTGATCTACAGTGCAGACTGGACAATGCAGGTTTCTTTGATCACTCAGAGCTGTGTAGGAATACAATGGAGCCCTGCTGGGATGGATACAAAGCCCTATTGTTACAATGGTGCTACTACTGCCAATATACACCTAGGCTTATAGCTGCACACCTTATGAGTAAATGGAACTAGAGAGAAATACGCTACCCAGAGACCAAAATACAGCTCTGAATTATAGCCATATTTAAGCAGAATCATCACAGGGGGCACATAGAAAAATGGATGAGAATGGATGGAGTCAACATAGAAGTGGGTGGAGCTAAATTTGCTGCGGAGCACACATTTAGAAGGTATGCTGTTGGAACAGTCCTGCATATGTTGTCCTGTGGGGCTGCTCCCTGCTTCACCATTCATTCTGTCTTTCCCTAGGAGCTGCAGGCGCGAAGTGATGATGTTACTTACATCACGCCTGCAGCTTCCTCAAGACTCCAGAATGAGACAGCAAGGGAGGGAGGAAAGGTGAGTTTTTTTGTTTTTTTTTGTGTGTGTGTGAGTGGTAGGAGAGAGACATTAAACTGTGGGGACAACTGCAGGGCTATGAAGAAGAGCTTGGATTCATTTTAAAGATGAGATTTTATCTTTAAAATGATACCAAGATCATCATGATAGTCCTTACAGATCCAGAGTGAAAATGATGTTCGGCATTGACATCCTATCGCAGAGCTCAATTCCCGACAGCGTTTTTAACAGTGAATCGATCAGAATTTTTTACATTATTTATTTTTAGACCCTGTAGCTGGTTTGATCACCAATGGAATACTAATTCTTTGCAATGTATTACAAAATCCATAAACATTTATTACAGGCTGCAGTAGCTTTGCTCTCACTACTGCCAGGGCCTGTTTCCAAACTAAAAAAGGGCCTTGCTAGGCGCTCTCTTACAGCAGCTAGGACAGTCCCTCCCTCCCTACTGTTGCACCTCTGCCCCCCCCCCTCCATCAGGGAATGGATGACTGAACTTGATCATATCTACTGGATGGAGCTTCTCATGGCTGAAGATAGACAGCACTCTGCCCAGCTTACTCTATTGTGGTTTCCATGGACATCTTTTAAGACCGACCCTACCTACCATATGTGGTTGTGTTCTGCCACTTCAGATGAGCCGCCCAGCGGTTCAAGTAAATCCACCTGAGTTCCCTTCCTCCTCTTTCTCTTATGTTTACTTTTTATCCCTCCCTTTGTGTTTTTTAGCCTTTTAACTAGTAACTGGGGCATCCTCTGTCCCCTCTCCTTTTGCTGATTATGCAACTCTTCATTGACATCTTTGATCTGGTTTTGTATTCACCTCGTACATTGTTTATTGGCACCTTTCAATGTCTTGACTATACTTGAAAATTAATAAAGATTCAGTGTCATCCATTTTTTTTTAAAGTCTTTGTTTTTTTTCTGTTCCACTTTCATATGCACATAGCCTTGTCCCTTATCCCATTCACAAGAATGGGGACGCTCTGCTCTGTGTTATGAATGGAGTGGTGGTTGGAGAGATGTATCTTTTCTCCATTCATTTTAATGTGATTGCTGAAGATACCAAAATATTATGGCTTGGCTCTTTTCAAAAGTCCCAGTGAATGAATGGCGTGTCTGTCCAAGCACTGCACCATGCATAACAGGGAGCCAAACACTCCTATTCTGGTGATGGTGGGGTACCCACTGATTGGACCCTGACAAATCTAGAACTTTTGCCCTGGATACAGTGCTGTGCTGGGAAATCCCCTTTAATGCCCATAACCTAGTATAGAAGTTTTATACATTTAGTGACCGCTGTGAATGGCTTTTCTGCAGTATGGGCACTGTATACACATGCTTTGTATTAAACACATGTGATAACATAAAAGATCTACTTATTTGAAGCACAATGCAACCACAACCTTTAGATTCATGGACCTACCCATCTTGAATCCAGTAGCCATAGCACAGGTGTCATTTATTATCCTTTTTTTATCTGCTGAGGATAAGATTTTTGTTCAGAAATAGCCCCTCGTGTGTGACCCTGTTGTGGGTGGGCACCTTCCTGATATCTAATCCACACCAAAACCACAATAAAAATAGACACGTTCTGTGTGGCTTATGTACGTTACTAGAGATAGACAGCCTCCTCCAGGCTAAAAATACATAAAACAACTGAAAGCTAACTTGGGATGTGCCAGCCCAGACTCATCTTTCTTCACTTCTAAATATGCTTGCTCTCTCGTCCCCTCTTCTCTTTATTTTCTATGTCCATTGGATTTCTAAAAAGAGTGTGGTGTCTACCTAGTAAAGTGACAAAAAAAAAGCCAAATATGTGAGACCATTCTATCTGTGGAAAATGTAATGTTTATTCCTTCTATACAAAATGTGTATTTGGGATTTACAAAGCTCTTTAAGTCTGTGTTCACACTGAGTTTTTTGCAGGCGGATTTTGACGTGGAATCCGCCTGAAAATCTGCCTAAAAAAAACACCTCCCATTCATTTCAATGGGAGTCAGTAGCAGTTTTTTTTCCTCTAGTGTTTTTTTTTCCGGCGGATTCCGCCTGGAAAAACCCATTGAAGTCAATGGGAGGCGAAAAAATGCGACGCAGTTTTTGACGCGTTTTTTAAAGAGGAGTTTCCAGGTCCATACAGTGTGCTCGAGCAAAAAAAAAAAAATAAAAAATGTGTGAAAAAACCATTTCCTAATTCCTGAAGCTGATATTTTCTGCATGCAAAAAACTGTGTGAACATACCCTAAAGAGATGCAGGCAAAATGAGAACTTACATTTTACCAGCTAAAGTGTAATGGAGCAGTAGATTCCTACTATACACAAGCCCTTTGGCACCGAGTCAAAGTTTTCATGAATCCTCCACCCCAACCTCAAACCCTGAAGTCCAGTATATCTGTCATGTTGACTAACGGGTATCGCAAACCCAGTGTATCTGGATCCAGTGCAGGTCATATACCTAGATCTTAAATAAAAATAATTACCCAAAAACAAACAAACAATTATACATTCCTGCGTCTGAAAACACCCGGTCTACAGACTTATAAAAATATTTTTCCCATACGGTGAATGGTGCAAGATGGAAGAAAGTTTCTGTTTTGTTTTTAACATTGCAGTGAATGGTGATGAATGCAAATGGAGGGGGCACTGTCTGCCTCTGTCATTCTGTCAAAACTGAAAATTCTGAACCTATCCTTTCTCGCACAGTACTGTAAGCACTGGTTGGATGTATACATCAATAAAATATCATACGTATAATACATTTATTGTAGTCTCAATGCACTTTTTAACAAGCCTTTAATGTACAAAAAAATAAATTGTGGCTTCTGTTATAAATATACTTACTTACCGTGTTACTCCAAAAATAAGACAGGGTCTTATATTATTTTTTTCTCCGAAAAAAGAGCTAGGGTTTATTTCCGGGGTAGGTCTTAATTTTTTCCATGAACAACAGTCACACATTTGATCACTTTTTATTTCAATTTTTATCAGAGGTGATACAGTGAAAAAATGGCGTGTCGACACTTTTGATTTTTTTTTTCCCGCTACGATGTTCACCATACAGGAAAAATAATTTTATAACTTTGTAGACCGGGTGTTTTCGGACACAGGGATACCTCGTGTATGTGTTTCACAGTAGTTTTTTTTGTTTTATATGTATTCTAGTGAAAGTGGGGGGACTTTGAACTTTTTTATTGTTTTTTTTTTTTTTTTTATATTTTTAAACTTTTTTTTTACACTATTAATCTCCCCTAGGGGACTTGAACGTATTGCAGTTTATAGGAGATTCTCCACATTATAGATCTGGTCATAGACCAGCCTCAATAGTAATGTCAGGGTCGTAATCGACAAAATACAGATCAATCAGTCAGTCCAAATCAGTAAGCATGTGTGCACTGCACTAAGAAAGACACAGAAACAGAGTTCTGTTTCTGGCTCAGCTCATGCTTTGTCTCCCAGCTTCAGCACTACATTGGCAGGTTTATTCACGTCACACATAGTTGTACAGGAAAGGAAGAGGGCGGGTTAATGCATAGTGTAGTGTAGAGTTTCTCTGATACTCCTGAGTTGTCCATCCCCCATTGGCTCTTGTTCCTAATGTTTAACCAGGTGCAGCCTCGATTCCAGCCTGAGACGTCAGCTACTAGGCGCGGCATGAAGAATGTCAGTGCCATCTTTGATTCATTCTTTTGTTCTTTAGCTGTCAGCAATTAGTAGCAAGGAAAATTAGTATTTGTAACATATAAAGTAGGAAAATACAAAAGTACCAAAATATTGTTTCATGACCAAAATATTGTCTCATGACCTGAGCCTTGACAGTAATATTCCTATGACAGGCCTGGGAGCCTTCATAAGGCTCCCAGCTGTCAAAGGAATAGGTCGGCTCCTGCGAAGGAGCCAGCCTGCAACTAGAAAGGGACAGTTGTTCTGCTTTGGTAGGGGTCACGGACTGGGCAGTTGTAATACTTGGGGGGGGTCACATTCAACAATGCCCACGATCAGAGTAGACTCTGATCGCGGGCATTAACTCCGAGTCTCCGCTGTACATTAGCGGAGACCCGGAACAGTAGCTATGGTAGTGGGGACCTGCCCTGGGTACAGGTGTGTTGCTTTGAGGTTGGGGGAGGGGACACAGACCGGCCCTGAGCAGTTGTAATACTTTGGAGGGGGGGGGTTCACGCTCAACAATGCCCGCGATCAGAGTAGACACTGATTGCGGGAATTAACTCCGGGACTCCGCTGTATATTACAGCGGAAACCCGGTACAGTAGCTGCAGCAGAGCGGCTGCCATCTTTAAGGACCCGCACGGTAGATGTCGGCAAGGGGTTAAACTAGCTAGGGTTTATTTTTGGAGTAGGGCTTATATTTCAAGCCTACTCCAAAAAACCTGGAAAATCTCGCTAGAGCTTATTTTCGGGGTAGGTCTTATTTTAGGAGAAACACGGTACAATGGGGTCTGCTGTGTTTTGTCATTTCATGCTTTTACACTGGACATTTGTTGTAATGATTCCTTATTACAACTACAGATACACACACTCACTAACAATAGACAGCTGTGTAATAAGGGTGAAGCACTACAAGTCACAGGGCAGAAAAAAATGTGTTTTGGACTGAATTATAAATTTTAGCAAATTAACATGATTAAAAAAAATCTGCAGCATTTTACAGTCACAGCAAAATGGATATCTGATTCTAGCGAATCCCATCCCCACTTTGCGTCAAAATACATGCTGCGGACGCAGCATGTCAATTATACCTACGGAAACTCCGACGGCTTCTCTATAGGTATAATTGAAGCAGAAAGTCCACAGAGGAAAACTTTGCGAACTTTCTGTCAAAAGTGCTGCAGGATGAACCGCGATGCGTTGCCGCCGCGTTTTTTCCCACAGCACTTTTTTGCTGTCGGACGCCACATGGGGCCTTAGCCTAAAACTTTTTCTGCTTATCTATTACTTATTTGAGGCTATCACATTCCAGTTGTCCAGTATCTGTGTAGGCCAGACTATACTATATATGTACTATATATCACTTGGAGAAGACAGCAACCAGAGAGGGGTTGCGTGGTCAACAGCAAGTTTAGCAAGGGAAAAGACTGACTATGTAGCTGTTTTGTTTCAGTTCTCAGCTGAGCAGTGGGTCCCAGCATCTGCTCGGGTTTTCTGGGTTCTGACGCAGGCACTGCTTTAGACACATTGGGTCTGAGGACTCACTG
This sequence comes from Leptodactylus fallax, assembly GCA_947044405.1. Lineage (NCBI taxonomy): Eukaryota > Metazoa > Chordata > Amphibia > Anura > Leptodactylidae > Leptodactylus > Leptodactylus fallax. The sequence continues at coordinate 6,969,490 of CAMRHE010000010.1, forward strand.
GGTGAAATCATAGTTGGTTATGCAGCATCCCAGAGGCTGCCGCTTTTTATAGTTTGTCTTTGTGTCTCTGGGTTTTGTGTTGGTACGTCCCGTTCTATGTTAAGTGTATTGTTGCAGATTTTCCCTGGAATTATTTCCCCCTGCAGTGTTCAAAACCTAGCCTTGGTTTAGCCCTGGCCTATCACAGGCCACTGGGCGGGGGTTGTAAGGAGACCTCGTCTCCCCGGGGATGGTTGGTCTTCAGTCAAGTGTGTGCAGTTGACTAGAGAAGGTGTGCAGAGCTTGCCTGCCACAGCCTCTGGACTGAGGGTCAATGGTCGCCTTCACAGCCCCAGGAGGGATAACATCAGCCCCAGACTCAACTAGAGACAGCCCTGAGCAAGGGAGAGTAGCTGTCTATATCTTTAGACTTATTCAGTGCCGTGCCAGGAGGAGCAAGAGAAGACTCTGACAGGAGTTCCATGTTCGGGCCTAGTATACAGGTAACCAGGTCTCCCTGCACCACCACTCTCCCTATCATCCATCTCTGGGAGAGGAGAAGTGGAGAACTATACTGCAAAGCCTGTATCATCCCTGGGCACCCTCCTAGAACCAAGGCTGGGGGTTGGACTCTGTAGAATTACTACCCCTATTTGGAAGCTGCCGTTACCTTTTGTTCCTGTTGCCAAATAAAGGCTGTTTCTGGTTCACCTGCACTGCTGACTCCTGAGTCGTGCCTGCATCACCATCAGGGCCCTTCCAACTTCCATCACACCGGCTCAGAGAAGAGAGGTCCCCTCTCCAACTGGAAGAGCCCCGAGGGAAAGAACTACCACCACCACCATCCGGTAGTGCTGCAGGACCCCCCTCGACTTTGTCTGGCCCAGGAGTGGGACTGGAGTGGTTGGTGAGTGTACTCGGCCTGCTAGGTGGCACAGCATCCGCCACTACTACTCCCATCCTCCGGTCCCCTCCATCTGGGTTGCGGCAGTTAGTCAATGTTTGTTTACAGCAGCACAGTGAATGGGAGAGAGTCTGTCACCAGAACCTACTCAGCCAGGCAGATAGATAGGTAAGGGTTATTTGAATCAAACAGTGTTTTCCCCCTGTGAATGAGTGCCTCCATTGCCGAGAGAGTGCTGATTTTGTTAATGTGCAAATGAGCTCTTAGGAGCGACGAGGGTGTTGCTGTTGCTCCAAGTGACCCTATCCTATCTCTAGGTCTGGTAACAGACTCCCTTTACATGGGGGTGCAGAATTAGCAATTGCTACTGGGTCCTAGAGCTTCAGTGGCCCCAAAGGACTCCTTACAACATAAGACACCAGTATTATAGAGAGTACATGGTAAGTGGGGACCCCACTACAGATATAGCATTTGGGGTCCAGAAGCGTCATACCTTTGCTTTTAAACCAAGCCCATCAACACACTGCGTAGAAAACCTTGCAGTGCAAGCAGTGTCGGACTGGGATGTCTAGGACCCACCAGTGGAATTGTTTCTAGGGGCCCACCATCAGAACCCCTGCAGATCAGCGGTACCGAGACAGGGCAGCTAAAGGTAATAACATGCCGGGAGCCACGCTGCTCACCCACTATACCATGTGCACCACTGCACTACCTAAACCTACTGCTACACCTTGTATGGCAAGTGAACAGCGTGGCTCCTAGAATTGTTACCTTTACCTGTAGCCGCACTGTCCTGGAAAAGCTGATCTGCAAAGGTCCTGGCTGTTGTTTCATCGTAGATGTAATATTAATGGCCTATCTTAAGGACAGGCCATCAATATTAGGAAGATGGATAAATCCTTTAAAGAGGTTGTCGAAGGAATTGGAGCAACCCATGTAGCTGGCGGGAGGTGTAAAGTAAAAAATAAATAAATTAAAAAGCATACTCACCTGTCCCCGGTGCTCCTTTGTCTGCTGCCAGTGTCCATTCAGTCTCATGCCGGCGACTCCTTGCTGGGAGTCCTGCACCTCATGTGATCGCTAAGACCAATTAGGTACAGGATTTCCAGAAATGAGGCGCCGCCATGAGACCGAACAGACACAGGCAGGGGACAACAAGGTGCTGGGGACAGGTGAGTATGCTTTTTTAAAAATTTTCTTTTTTTTTACACCTCCCTGGCGGCTGACACTGTGGTCGCTCCAGTTTATGGACAACCTCTTTTAAGGGGTTTTCTGGGCCAAATTTTTCTATGGTCACTTCAGTGGTCCCCCCACATAGTGGCCTCTTCACTGATCCCCCATACTGTATGGTGAATAGTGATGGGGTCATTATATTGTGTGGGAGCAGTGATGGGGGCTAACATCCTGTGGGGGGGACATTAAACTGTGTGGGGCATATTAAAGGGGTTGTCCAGGGTTAATCTTTTTTATGGCCTATGCTCTGGATAGGCCATAAATACCTGATCGGTAGAGGGCTGACACATGGCCCCATCAGCTGTTCGGAGCCACTTCCGGCACCTGTTCTGTACACAACACAGGGCCAGAAGCAGAAAGCTCCATCCGTCGTATAGCAGCACGGCGCTTTCACTTCAGCTCAGCTCCTACTGACTTCAATAAGTGCTGAAATACAGTGAAGGTGCCCAGCCCCTATACAGTGGACAGAGCTTTCTGCTTCTGGCCCTGTATTGTGTACAGTACGGGCATCAGAAGTGGCTCCATACAGCTGATCGGTCCGGCATCAGCCCCCTACAGATCAGGTATCTGTGGCCTATCCTGAGGATAAACCATAACAAATTATGCCTGGACAACCCCTTTAATATACCCCCCAGGGCCCACCTAATGCGCCACACTTTAAAGAGGTTGTCCAGTATAATTTTTTTCTTTTTTATAATTAGTCCGGGGGAGGTGAATCCCCCCTACCCCCCCCCCCCCAAAAAAAACATGCTAAACATACTCACCTGTCTCCGGTGCTCTGGTGTCCTCCCAGCACGGTCCGGTCCTGCAGCTCCGCTGTCTTCTTTTTGCCGGAATTCCTCACTGGCTGTGACGTCCCAGGTCCCTTCCCTTAGGCCGCTGATTGGCCTCAGGGGTCACGTGACGTCACAGGTAGTCATGTGCAGGGGGAACTTCAGCTGGAAGAAAACAACAGAACTGCAGGACCGAACTGCTCTGGGAGACAGTGGGGACAGGAAAGAAAGTTTATGGGGGTTTTTTTTGTTTTGTTTTTTTCACCTGCCCCTGCGTAATTAAAAAAAAAAATGAAGGAGCCACTGTATGGAGTATAAGCTCCACTGTGGCCCCCACCCTGTATTATAAGCTCCACAGTGGCCCCCACCCAGTATTATAAGCTCTACAGTGGCCCCCACCCAGTATTATATGCTCTCTACAGGGGCCCCCACACAGTATTATAAGCTCCACAGTGGCCCCCACCCAGTATTATATGCTCCAAAGTGGCCCCCACCCAGTATTATAAGCTCCACAGTGGCCCCCACCCAGTATTATAAGCTCCACAGTGGCCCCCACCCAATATTATAAGCTCCATAGTGGCCCCCACCCAGTATTATAAGCTCCATAGTGGCCCCCTCCTAGTATTATAAGCTCCACAGTGGCCCCCACCCAGTATTATATGCACCCAATAGCCCCCCTCCGCTTCGGTGCTATTATTATACTCTGGGGTCTCCTCAGACCCCAGAGTATAATAATCGGAGGCCATGGGGAAGTGATTAAAAATAACAAACTCTCATACTCACCTTGCCTTACCTTTCCTTGGCATCCTCACTCCATCCTGTCGTCTTCAGCGTCTTCAGGCCCTTTTCCGACGACGCTGCTAAGGCCTGTGATAGGGCCTCAGCGGTCACGTGGGGGCGCACTGATGTCATTACGCGGTCGCGCCCCATGTGACCGCCGGGGCCTAATCACCGGCCTCAGTCACATGACAGAAGAGCGCCGGAGAGGGCGCTGTGCCCAGGAGAGGTGAGAATATGTGTTTATTATTTTCAGTCACCTCCCCTGGATGTCCTGCCCTGACATCTATTGGAAAGGGGCCTGCAATATGCCAGGGTCCCTTTCCAATAACAGTATGTATAGCGGTCGGGGAACCAGGCTTTCCCTGACCGCTATCATAGTGGTCCGGGGCCCCGGCCATCTCCAGCTGGCCGCGGGCTCCGTACCCTGCCGGAGTCCGGTCACGGTCGCGCCCCCTGCGACCGCGATCATAACGCCACTGGTCAGGGGCCCGATCGGGATGGTCAGGATCCCGATCGGGCCCCCATGACATGAGGACTAATAGTCGGGGCTCGGGGCCCACCGGTGGATTCACCGGTTCCCCGGTGGGCCAGTCCGACCCTGAGTGCAAGCTGACTTGGCTGCATGTTTTAAACCCACAGCATGTCAATTACTGCTGCAGGATCTGTCTCTACAATGCAAAGGGTGAAAGCTTCAGGGGGCTGCTGAGAAATCTGCAGGCTAGCCACAGCAAAAAAAAAAAAAAAAAGCCATTTTTTCTTGCTTTATGCTGTAGAGATTTTACAAAGGAAATGCAGCTCAATTTCCCTGTGGATAGTCAGCTGCATTTTCGTTGTATGTGGCCTTATATGTGGCCTAATAGGAGCTCTATGGTTTGCTGGAACTGAAAAAAAAGTGTGTGTAATAAATTTGCTGCAGCATGCTCCGCACCCTGGATATACTGCAAATAGGCTGCTTAGAGGGTACCTATTTTTGATTTCAGAATGCTGGTCTGTACGATCCTGTAGCTGCCCTTATTTAAGGTGCAGCTGTCATGACAGGTGCACTTCAAAGTTTCTCCAGACAAGAACTTTACTTTGCATATTTTTTTGGTCTTTGCCTTTATTTTTTTATTTCTATACAAATAGACAGAAGCAAGTCTTTTATTACTGCATCATGAGAAGTAAAGTGGTTGTGTGAAATATAGCTCTCCATTATATAGTCCAGAAATACTCATGCACAGCATAGCAATATAAGTCAAATCACATTTCTGCCCATATTGTATTTAATGTGAAAAATTGCCATATACACTGATGTAATAAAATGTGGGAGAATTATAGGTGGTTCAATGTAAATAAGGTTAGTGCATTGCCTTCATAAATACATAAGTCTTCATGTACAGTATTTCTCCATACACTACTTGTTTATTTCACATTATTCTATTAACCATTTTAATTCCTATGGGATATACAGTGGATACGGAAAGTATTCAGACCCCTTTAAATTTTTCACTCTTTGTTTCATTGCAGCCATTTACTAAAAGCAAAAAAGTTCATTTTATTTTTCATTAATGTACACTCAGCACCCCATCTTGACAGAAAAAAACAGAAATGTAGATATTTTTGCAAATTTATTAAAAAAGAAAAACTGAAATATCACATGGTCATAAGTATTCAGACCCTTTGCTGTGGCACTCATATTTAACTCACATGCTGTCCATTTCCTTCTGATCCTCCTTGAGATGGTTCTACTCCTTCATTGGAGTCCAGCTGTGTTTAATTAAACTGATTGGACTTGATTTGGAAAGGCACACACCTGTCTATATAAGACCTCACAGCTCACAGTGCATGTCAGAGCTAATGAGAATCATGAGGTCAAAGGAACTGCCCAAGGAGCTCAGAGACAGAATTGTGGCAAGGTTACAAAAGAATTTCTGCAGCACTCCTAAGAGCAAAGTGGCCTCCATAATCCTTAAATGGAAGAAGTTTGGGACGACCAGAACTCTTCCTAGACCTGGCCGTCCAGCCAAACTGAGCAATCGTGGGAGAGCCTTGGTGAGAGAGGTAAAGAACAACCCAAAGATCACTGTGGTTGAGCTCCAGAGATGCAGTAGGGAGATGGGAGAAACTTCCACAAAGTCAACTATCACTGCAGCCCTCCACCAGTCGGGGCTTTATGGCAGAGTGGCCCAAAGGAAGCCTCTCCTCAGTGCAAGACATATGAAAGCCCGCATAGAGTTTGCCAAAAAACACATGAAGGAATCCCAGACTATGAGAAATAAGATTCTCTGGTCTGATGAGACGAAGATCGAACTTTCTGGTGTTAATGCTAAGTGGTATGTGTGGAGAAAAGCAGGCACTGCTCATCACCTGCCCAATACAATCCCAACAGTGAAACATGGTGGTGGCAGCATCATGCTATGGGGGTGTTTTTCAGCTTCAGGGACAGGTCGACTGGTTGCAACTGAAGGAAAGATGAATGCGGCCAAGTACAGAGATATCTTGGAAGAAAACCTCTTCCAGACTTCTCTGGACCTCAGACTGGGCCGAAGGTTCACCTTCCAACAAGACAATGACCCTAAGCACACAGCTAAAATAACAAAGGAGTGGCTTCGAACAACTCTGTGACCATTCTTGACTGGCCCAGCCAGAGCCCTGACCTCAACCCAATTGAGCATCTCTGGAGAGACCTGAAAATGGCTGTCCACCAACGTTCACCATCCAACCTGACGGAACTGGAGAGGATCTGCAAGGAAGAATGGCAGAGGATCCCCAAATCCAGATGTGAAAAACTTGTTGCATCATTCCCAAGAAGACTCATGGCTGTACTAGCTCAAAAGGAAGGGGCTTCTACTCAATACTGAGCAAAGGGTCTGAATACTGTGGGGAACCACTCAGGTAGATGCTTGGTAGCAGTGCAGGAAACAGGCACACAGAGGCTGGATCACACTCAAGTCAGGTGTTTATTTAGATTCAGGTGCATAACAGGTTTGCCTTTACAAAGGCACAAACAAAAGCAAAACCTTCTCGGCTGAGAAATAACTAATACAGAAACAGACCCTATCTATACAAGAGTCTGGCTGCCAGACTCTCGCTCAGGTTACTACAGATGGGTGGCACAAAGTTACCTTGATGCAGGTTCAGCTACACAGCTCACACTTTTCCTCAGTGTAGTGCCACACCTCCTAGTACTGACACACAGCCTATAACAGGCCTTAATAAGTCAGGTGACCTCCCTGCTGTGGGCTTCTACTACACACCCTTTAACTGCCTGGCTGGAACATACCTGTTCTCCCAAACCACACCCTTCACTTTCTCACAATACTTATGACCATGTGATAGTTCAGTTTTTCTTTTTTAATAAATTTGCAAAAATATCTACATTTCTGTTTTTTTCTGTCAAGATGGGGTGCTGAGTGTACATTAATGAGAAATAAAATGAACTTTTTTGCTTTTAGCAAATGGCTGCAATGAAACAAAGAGTGAAAAATTTAAAGGGGTCTAAATACTTTCCATACCCACTGTAGAGAATTATTAGCGTTGTAAAACACTTTTCTAATAAGATATATAGTGGAGTTTTATAAAAAAAATAGTTGTAATTTCCACATATATTTACTAAACATCTCGGGGGATTCAATTTGTGAAATATTTTAATCCCTCTATAAAATCATAACATTAATAAATCAGTAGAAGTATTTCTTAGAAAGACAGTGGTTTTGGTCGTGATGTGTGTCATTTTTAAACACTGCCACCTATTGGTAGCTATTCTTGGTGAGCTCTGGGCTGGCATCAGCTTTTTGTTTTTTTTTTTTTAAATAGGCCGTTACCCACTGGAGCCAGCAGGTAATGGGCCCTATTTACTTACCGATCCCCACTACAGGAGCCGGGATCGCCAGGCCAGGGCCGCTTTAACCATAGGGTCAACAGTGCACTTGCACCGGGCCCTATGGTAGCCGGGGGCCCCTTTGAGTTTGCTGCACCAACTCATCGGCGTCCTGAGGAAAGGTGAGTATTCAGGTTTATTTTTTTCTTTTGATATATACAGTTGGATTTATGATACTGTGGGGGCAATATGAGGGGTTGAAGGACATGATACTGTGGGGGCAATCTGAGGAGTGAGAGGACATGATACTGTGGGGGCAACCTGAGGGGTGGGGGGGACATGAATCTTGGGGGGTAACCTGGAGGGGGACATGAAAATGTGGGGGAAAATGACACTGAGGCAGCAACTTGATGGGGACATGAAACTGTCAGGGAAACCTGGGCAAGCATGACACTGTGGGAGCAACCAGGGGGGGACGGACATGACACTACAGGGGCAACCTCAGGGAGACATGAAACTGTGGGGGGGCAACCTGAGGGGGACATGACACTATGGGTCAACCTGGGGGGTGGGGGGATATGATACTGTGGGAGCAACCGGGGGGGGGGGGGACATGACACTAAGAAGGCAACCGCAGGGAGACATGAAACTGTGGCGGGGCAACCTGGGGGATGGGTGGACATGATACTGTGGGAGCAACCTGAGGGGGACATGACAGTGTGGGGGCAACTTGGAGGAGACACCTGACACTGTGGGGGCAACCAGGGGGTGGGGGGACATGAATCTGGGGGTAAACTGGAGGGGGACATGAAAATGTGGGGGAAACCTAGAAGGGGACATTATGAGGGGCATTATATTGTATGGGACCACTAGTCAGGCATTATACTGTGTGAGAGCCACTAAGGGGCATTATAATTCAGGGGGCATTATAATTTGTACTGATCAAGTATTTCAAGTGGTGGTGGGGGGGCCCACTTATGAAACATTTGCACAGGGCCCACCAATGTGTTAAAACGTCCCTGCTCCAAGCGGTTTGGTTCAGACCAAATAGGTCCGAACCGAAATGTGAGAGTTGCAGTCAATCACTGGCTGCATCATTCACCTTGTCAAGACCAGTGAGGTCACTGGTGCCACCAGTGGTAGTCTTGAACATTCACATGTCCGTTATAGGATATCATCCCTTTTAACCCTTTAAAAGGGTTTTCCAGGATAAGGTAAAAAAAAAAACCATAGTCACCTGTCCTCGGTGCTCTGGTGACTCCCAGCATGGTCTAGTCCTGCAGCTCCATTGTTTTCTTCCGGCGGAAGTCCCCATCACACGTGACCGCTGAGGCCAATCAGTGGCCTCTGCAAAGGACACAGGACATCACTACCTGTGACGTCCCAAGGTCCTTTCCTTAGGCTGCTGATTGGCCTCAATCAGAAGCCTCAGTGAAAGGGACATGAGATGTCACAGCCAAGGAATTCCAGCAAAAGAAGACAGCTGAGCAGCAGGACAACTTCTTTAATTTAGGCTGGACAACTTCTTTAGGACGCAAGGTAGTTTGTATGTGTGATGAATTGTACTTTCATTTAGCACCATTTTGGGGTAAATATAATGTTTTGATTTGCTTTTATTAACATTTTTTGGAGGTCCTTGTTAAATAAAAACAAAAAACATTGCATTTTGTTTTTATAGTGTTCACTCTGTATTAAAAGGAACATGGTAACTTTGTCCGGCAGATCAATTCGATTATGGCAATAGTATATTTACAGTTGTGCTGAAAAGTTTACATATCCCGGCAGATTTTTGTTTTTTTGGCCTTTTTTCAGAGAATATGAATGATAACACACAAACTTTCTCCACTCATGGTTAGTGGTTGGTTGAAGCCATTTATTGTCAAACTTCTGTGTTTTCTCTTTTTAAATCATAATGACAACCAAAAACATCAAAATGATCCTGTTCAAAAGTTCACATACCCCAGTTCTTAATACCGTGTATTGCCCCCTCTAACATCAATGACAGCTTGAAGTCTTTTGTGGTAGTTGTGGATGAGGCTCTTTATTTCTCAGATGGTAAAACTGCCCATTCTTCTTGGCAAAAAGTCTCCAGTTCCTGTAAATTCCTGGTCTGTCTCGCATGTACTGCGCGCTTGAGATCTCCTCAGAGTGACTCAATGATATTGAGGTCAGGAGACTGAGATGGCCTCTCCAGAACCTTCACTTTCTTCTGCTGTAGCCAATGACAGGTCGACTTGGCCTTGTGTTTTGGATTGTTGTCATGTTGGAACGTCCAAGTACGTCCCATGCACAGCTTCCTGGCTGATGAGTGCAAATTTGCCTCCAGTATTTGCAGATAACGTGCTGCATTCATCTTTCCTTCAATTTTGACCAAGTTTCCTGTGCCTTTGAAGCTCACACATCCCCACATCATCAGTGATCCCCCTCCGTGCTTTACAGTAAGAATGGTGTTCCTTTCATCATAGGCCTTGTTGACACCTCTCCAAATGTAACGTTTATGGTTGTGGCCAAAAAATTCGATTTTTGTCTCATCACTCCAAATTACCTTGTTCCAGAAGTTCTGAGGCTTGTCTCTGTGCTGTTTGGCATATTGAAGGCGAGATTCTTTGTGGCATTTGCGCAGTAATGGCTTTCTTCTGGCAACTCGACTATGCAGCCCATTTTTCTTCAAGTGCCTCCTTATTGTGCATCTTGAAACAGCCACACCAATAGTTTTCAGAGAGTCCTGTATTTCAGCTGATGTTATGTGTGGATTTTTCTTTGCATCCCGAACAATTTTCCGGGCAGTTGCAGCTGAAATTTGGTTGGTCTACCTGACCATGGTTTGGTTTCTGCGCATGTTATTAGGCCAAAATCACCAGGGTATGTGAACTTTTGAACAGGGTCACTAACCATGAGCGGAGAAAACGTTTGTGTGTTATCATTCATATTCTCTGAAAAAAGGCCAAAAAAACAAAAAATCTGCTAGGGTATGTAAAATTTTTAGCATAACTGTATATTGGCTTTATTATGTTTTACTACTTTTACAAATGAAACGTCACTTTTTGAAAATGAACAATTTTTCTGTAGTCTTCATATTCTGATGACTATAACTTTTTTAGCAGAGATATGTAAGGGCTCTATATTTGCAGGTCAAGTTGTACTTTTTATTGGTATCAATTTTTGCTATATATGACTTTTTTATCACTTTTTATTGTTATGCAAGGTGACCAAACTACGTTAATTTGCACATTGCAGTATATATTTTTTACGGTCTTCACCCTGCGGGATAAATAATGCTATTTTTGGATAGTGGGGACTTATACATACATGGGTATACCTAACATGTTTATATATGAATATATTGTGTTTTAATATAAAACGGAGGCCTTCCAGAATAAACTGGATTTGAACTGGTGATAACTTGTGGAATTCAGAGAATGTTACACTAACCGCTTCTAAACCCCTAGTGTGCTCAATATTGGAGTATAATGAACTGACATCAAGTGTCAAGATCACATATTCCTATAGCAGGAAAGCTGGACTACAAATGGCTGTAAAATAAAATCAATAATGGAGTGAATGCCAGAAATTATGGGATGACCTGTAGGTTGTGTTAATGATTTGTGGATTTTGGGAACAAAATAAAACACTGGGAGTTGATAAATGACCTAACTGTAAAAATTCACATTTCTTCTTATTTAGAAGGCCTGCTTTGGACTCTTTGGTAATAACCTTGCTATATTCCGATGCAAAATCATCCAGGGTACTATAGGGGAGTACCGCATAATAGTTAGGACTTAATAAGAAGCTATTGCTTCAGTAATATAAGCGCTATGTTTCAAAACTACCACAGTGGAGCACTGTGACATCAGAATGGTTCCTTGTGACAACATGATTGGGCATTGTGACCATCGCAGTTCAATGGATGTATTTTAATAGAAAACTCTAAAAAAAATGCACATACATGTTTCAAGGATAAAATTAGATGCATTGTAATAGAAATGCATCCATACATCCATCAAGCAGAAGTTCTTTTGAACCTGTTTGTTTGTATCCATATAGTTGGCCATTGTGACAATGAAACTGGGCATTGTGACATCTCAATGCTTTACTGAATACAAAAGCAGAAAGGGTGCAGCCCTAGTGAAGCACTATGGTACACGGGGAAAGGTGACAACTGGAGCTGCAGCTCCAACCTCCATGGCACTCCAGGATATGGTCTGAACTTAGCAGTATATAACCATAAAAAAGTGCTCTTAATAAAGAACTATAAAGGTTTATTAATGAAAAAAAAAAACAAGTAAAACTAGCATGAGTTTCAGAAAGAAGCATTATACATATTTTGAAATGCACTGCCAAACTGCTGTTATCTACTCAAAAACAGATGAACAGTGGGGAAAAAAAAGTATTTAGTCAGCCACCAATTGTGCAAGTTCTCCCATTTAAAAAGATGAGGCCGGCCTGTAATTGACATCATAGGTAGACCTCAACTATGAGAGACAAAGTGAGAAAACATATCTAGAAAATCACATTGTCTGATTTTTAAAGAATTTATTTGCAAATTATGGTGGAAAATAAGTATTTGGTCACCTACAAACAAGCAAGATTTCTGGCTCTCACAGACCTGTAACTTCTTTAAGAGGCTCCTCTGTCCTCCACACATTACCTGTAGTAATGGCACCTGTTTGAAATTGTTATCAGTATAAAAGACACCTGTCCACAACCTCAAACAGTCACACTCCAAACTCCACTATGGTGAAGACCAAAGAGCTGTGGAAGGACACCAGAAACAAAATTATAGACCTGCACCAGGCTGGGAAGACTGAATCTGCAATAGGCAAGCAGCTTGGTGTGAAGAAATCAACTGTGGGAGCAATAATTAGAAAATGGAAGACATACAAGACCAATGATCATCTCCCTCAATCAGGGGCTCCACGCAAGATCTCACCCCGTGGGGTCAAAATGATCACAAGAACGGTGAGCAAAAATCCCAGAGCCACACGGGGGACCTAGTGAATGACCTACAGAAAGCTGGGACTAACGTAACAAAGACTACCGGAACACACTACGCCACCAGGGATTCAGATCCTGCAGTGCCAGACGTGTCCCCCTGCTTAAGCGAGTACATATCCGGGCCTGTCTGAAGTTTGTTAGAGAGCATTTGGATGTTCCAGAAGGGCATAATACCGTGTGCAGGGGCCACTATGGAGCATAATACCGTGGGCAGGGGCCACTATGGAACATAATACTGTGTGCAGGGGCCGCTGCGAGGCATAATACAGTGTGCAGGGGCCACAGCAGGCCGTAATACTGTGTGCAAGGGCTGGTGTGGAACATTATATTGTGTGTAAATGGGGCGCTATAAACAGGGGCTATGGTGCCTTTTAATATTATACGCTGTCTGTTTATAGTGACCATGTGATGTAATTACAGCCTTGTCACATGGACGTGTATAGGACGAGGCTGTAGTTACATCACATGGCCGCTATGAGATGAATGACACTATGTAAACAGAGAAGCAGTTACGGCGCTTACACAGGTAACATTCAAACAGCTGATCAGTAGGGGTCCTGGGTTTTTGAGCCCCACTGATTAGTTTATTAATGACCTGGAAAACCATTTAATTACTCAACACCTGGGGCATTATTATTAATAAGGGGCACGATTTATACAGGGTACACACGGACATTATTAATATAAAGATGCACTTGGGGGTATTATTCATTATATCATATATTTTATAATTGGGGTAGCAGCAGGATGGGTGTGTAGGTGAGGGCAATGTGGGTTGGATGCCTGGAAAATCGAGAAGCCAAAGATGTCTGTGTTGCAAACTTTACAGAGACAAGTCACAGCTGGAAGAAGTGGCCATGGCGGTCCAAAGGGAAGAGAAGGGAAATGTGAAGGATTAGTCAGAGACGTCACCTGCAAGTCACAAAATGTTACTGCCCTTTATTCACCTAAATGAGGATAAATACCTGATAGATGGGGGTCTGTCTGCTGAGTCCCCCACTGGGCCTGAGAATTGTTCCCCCCCCCCCACTAGGTGGGAATTCAGCCTGACCGCAGCCATATATATAGGCGTGTCGCTTGGTGGATGGACGAACCCACGTGGCTCTCATTCACTTCGATGGGAGTGCCAAAGATACCTGAAGTCCAGTACTCAGCTATCTGCGGGGCTCCTATTATAGAGAATGGGGGCCACGTGGGCTCGTCCATCCACCAAGCAGAAGATATGTGAAATTACTTTCATTGTTAATGCCGTGTTGTTGATCTGATACTGGAGTAATGCGGTAAGAAGAATTCTTAAAAACTGTTTTATAACTTTGTGTATTGTGTATATTGTGCGACGATAACAGCGTGTGAAGCTAGTAGCATGGAAACTCATTTTTTTTTTTTTTTTTAGGGGGGGCGTCTTTCTATAGTCCGCCTCAGGCAGCAAAGAGGCTAGGTTCACCACTGGCTAGAGGACCATTGATCAGCTTCATATTGCAGACTAGTTTGAAGAACAATGGGGGGAGACGATTCGAGGAGAATTCACTTTTTCTCACATTGGGGCAGATTTACTGATCTCTCTAAATTAGACTTAGTCTAGCCAATATTACAATGCGCCAGATTTCACAATGTGGCTGATGCCAGATGATGAATTTGGTGCACCCATACACTGTCTAAGGGCACACTGTGAGTTTATCCACAATTTTTTAATAGTGCCCTTATATTGACTGCAGCCATTACAGATGTCCACGTTCCTGTCCAGGTATCTCTCCATTGCAGCCTCTAGGCAGCGCTGCATTTATGTCACAGCATCGACTACAGCATGCCTTGGAGGTGTTTAAAAATTTTGTTAGACCTCTACCTATTGTGTTATTGCAATAGGTAGTGGTCTAACATATACTTGGGGGGGGTCATATACTCTGTGTATGGGGGGGCTAAGTGGTCCTAAACTGAGGGTGGGTTATGGTGGGGTTGGGTAGGGGGGTGTAAAAAAGGGGGTCATATACTGCGAGCGCTATAAAAAGGGGATCATATATTGTGTGTGCGACATAAAAAGGGGTCTTAAACTGTGTGGGGGCCATAAAAAGTGGTCATATAGTGCGTGGGGAGCAAAAAAGGGGGCCATATATATTGTGGGGGGCCATAAGAAAGGGGTCATATAATGTAGGGGCCATAATTAAAGGGGTCATATACTGTGGGGGGCCATAATTAAAGGGTTCATATACTGTGGGGAGCCATAAGAAAGGGGTCATATACTGTGGGGGTGGCATAAGAAAGGGATCATATACTGTGGGGGTGGCATAAGAAAGGGATCATATACTGTGGGGGGCAATAAAAGGGGGGTCATATACCGTGTGGAGGTCTAAAAAAAAGGGGAGTCATATACCGTGTGGTGGACCAGAAAAAGGGGGTCATGTAACATGTAGTGGGCCAGAAAAAGGCGGTCATGTACCATGTAATATGCCAGAAAAAGGGGTTAAATACCACGTGGGGGGCCAGAAAGAGGGTATCATATATCGTGTGGGGGGCCAGAAATAACGGGTCATGTATTGTGTAGTGGGCCATGTGTATATCATGTGGGAACCAAAAAAAAAGATCATTTTTTGATCTGCCAATGAGAGGGGTGTCATAATTGAAGGGGATCACATCACGCAACCAAAGATAGCCGAGTTGGGTATCTCTTTTTTTTTTTTTTTTTTTTTAAGGGGGGGGGGCGCCTTTCTATAGTTTGCCTCAGGCAGCAGAGAAGCTAGGTTCACCCCTGGATGTCAATTACAGGCCTCTCTCATCTTTTTAAGTGGGAGAACTTGCACAATTGGTGGCTGAATAAATACTTTTTTTTCCCCACTGTTTGTGTTTCACTTTTTCAATTCAATTACTAAAAAAAAAAAAAAAATTTTTTGGATGATATTCTAATTTATTGAGATGCACTTGTATCTCAAAGAGATTGTATTTACCCTGACTCCCAGAAGAAACGAGTCGATGATATGAAGATGGAGATAAATGGAAATATTGATTTGGAACCACTTCAATACACAACACTTTCAGATAAAACAAATACTTCAGAAACATTGGGGTACTCTTTTAGCTGACCCCCTTTTTAAGAAAATCAAATCTACTGTACCACAAATAATTTTTAGGAGAGCGAGTACTTTAACCACTTAAGGACACAGGTTAGTTTGTACGTTAATTATCGGCGACTTTTTTCATATTTTCTCTCTCTGTCTTCCAAAATTCATACCTTTTTTATTTTTCTGTCGACATAGCTATGTGAGGGCTTATTCTTTGTATGACGAGTTGTACTTTCATTTGCCACCATTTTGGGGTACATAAAATGTTTTGATTAGCTTTTATTTATGTTTTTGGGGGTCTATGTGAAATAACACACAATTCTATCATTTTTTTTGCATTTTGTTTTTACGATGTTCACTCTGCATAAAAAATCACATGGCAGCTTTGTCCGGTGGGTCATTACGATGATGGCAATACCATATTTATATTGTTTTTTGTTACATTTTACTGCTTTTACAAATAAAACATTTCACTCTTTGAACGATTTTCCTGGGGTCACTGTATTCTGACGCCTATAACTTTTTTTTTTACTGTACTGTTGATGGAGATATGACAGGGCTCTTTATTTGCAGGACAAGTTTTACTTTCTATTTAATACCAATTTTTGGTATGTATGACTTTTTGTTCACTTTTTATTGTTATTTTTTGGGGGGAAAGCAAAGTGACCCAAATACGTTAATTTGCGCATTGTGGTATTTTTTTTTTTTTTTATGGCGTTCACTATACGGGAAAATAATGCTATTTTTGGATAGTGGAGACTTATACACACACGGGGATACCTAACATGATTTTTCATTTATTTTTGTTTACATTATATACTTCATAAATATAAAGGTGTTTTTTTAACTTTTTATTATTTGTTTATTTTTGTGTTTTTTTTTTAATGTTTTTGTGTGCTTTTTCACTTTTTTACCTGTCTCATAAGAGGACTTCAAGCTGGGATCTCAGATGGCTGCCATGGCAACCCCTCAGAACAGAGGGGGGTTGCTCTTGCCCCTGGAAACCCTGGATGCTGTGATCGCTATTGATCAAGACATCCAAGGAGTTAATCTTCCGACTTCGGCAGTTTGGCTGTGTCACACAAATGCCGGAAAGTAGCCCACTTTCGAAACGCATTGTCATCTATTGTTTATGGTTTCATATTTATACATTTTTAATTAACTTAAGTTTAGGTGCTCTAAACTTAAGAGTAGAGTCCCTTATTAGCCCCCTTTTTTTTTGTTTAGCCTACTTGGTGTACTCTGAAGACTCCAGTTCTGGTGTGTCTTGGACAAGATCAGTGTGGCTCTCTCAACATGAGCCAGAAGCTGGAAGCTGCTAGTGGGTGGGCAGCATGGCTCCTATTCAAATACTGGGAGTGGCACTATAGTTCCCTGGAACCACCGCTATACAGTGAATGAGACAGCTGCACCACTCATATTACATGAATAGGATGAGTGCTGCATGCTTCCGACACCTGGAGGCTGCTGCAACAGCTTATTTGTGCAGAGGTTTCTTCTGCAGACTATCTGCTTTAATTATACCTATAGGGAAACCGCCAGCGTTTCTGTAGGTATAATTGACATGCTGCAATTTCCAAAACCGCAACGGTTTTGGAAATTGCAGCATGTCCGCTGCGTATATTTTACAGCAAAGTGGGGATGGGATTTGCTAGAATCCCATCCACTTTGCTGTGACTGTAAAACGCAGCTTTTTTTTCCCATGGCGTTTACGCTGCAGATAAACTGCGGTGTTTACGTCACGTGGAGTACCGGTCTTAAAGAGGACCTTTCATGTCCTCATCAATGTAGCGTTATATATACCGCTAGAAAGCTTTCCCGATATGTGCCGCGGTGCTGGAGATATTGGTGCCGTTAATTTCACCGATCTCCCCACTGTCAGAAAGGGGGGCCTTACAGCCTAGCGTCATTGCTGGGCTGTGAGGAGTGCCCCCCCCCCCAACTGTACTCTATTTAATATACCCTTGTACTGTCAGAGGGGGCGTTCCTTACCACCCAGCGATGAGGCAGAGCTGTGAGGAACACCCATTCCCCAGTACAAGTCTATGGAAGAGTTAACTCATTAAGGATGTGAGCTAGTTTGATACTTGGGGTTTTTCTTTTAAACTGGAACAGCCATGCAGATAAACCACTGCACCTTTGACTCCACAAACCTTCTATGTGTCCTCTTTCAAGATCTACACCTTAATAGCACCATTACATTTTCAGCTTGCAGTGGCCAAAGTGGGAAGTTCTTATTTTTCCCACGGCTTAAGCAGTTATAGGAAAGACAGGGATAAGCAAGCTCGTCCTGGATGAAGATGGACTACAGGTTGTATCCATTGGCAACAGTGCTTTTGCAGATCTAAATTGTTTTTTTTTTTTTCTACTTACCTCTACTTCATTTCTCATGAGCTACTCAAAGAGTCTACACGGATATAAGAAGTGAGACACATAGTTTACTGATAGCTTTACACATCTGCTAACCACATGCTTGTATTCGTAGAAGCTATCCGGTCTGAGCAATCCTTTACTTCTAAAATATGAAGAAAATATTTCTTCCTACTTATAGCTTTACAAGAATTTCACTTTGAAAGATGTCTTTGTATTAGGTCATAACATCATCAAGATAAAGCTACTAAGATATTGGGATCCCAAGGAGGGACATTTGTGTGGTCTAGCTACTCGCCAGGGGTGAGGGGGTCATGTGTCAGTACTTACTCATCACTTGGACATATTTCAGAGGAGTCTTGAAACATGACATGTGCTCCTGACTGGCCTGAAGACACAAGGAGGGGAAGGGATGTTGTTACATATGTTTATTATAGCTGACCATTACCATTGTGATGGGGGCATTTCACAGTAGAGCTACAGTGCCTTGCGAAAGTATTCGGCCCCCTTGAACTTTTCAACCTTTTGCCACATTTCAGGCTTCAAACAAGGATATAAAATTTTAATTTTTTCGTGAAGAATCAACAAGTGGGACACAATTGTGAAGTGGAACAAAATTTATCGGTTATTTTAAACTTTTGTAAAAAATAAAAAAACTGAAAAGTGGGGCGTGCAATATTATTCGGCCCCTTTACTTTCAGTGCAGCAAACTCACTCCAGAAGTTCAGTGAGGATCTCTGAATGATCCAATGTTGTCCTAAATGACTGATGATGATAAATATAATCCACCTGTGTGTAATCAAGTCTCCGTATAAATGCACCTGCTCTGTGATAGTCTCAGGGTTCTGTTTAAAGCGCAGAGAGCATCATTAAGACCAAGGAACACACCAGGCAGGTCCGTGATACTGTTGTAGAGAAGTTTAAAGCCGGATTTGGATAGAAAAAGATTTCCGAAACTTTAAACATCCCAAGGAGCACTGTGCAAGCGATCATATTGAAATGGAAGCAGTATCAGACCACTGCAAATCTACCAAGACCCGGCCGTCCCTCTAAACTTTCATCTCAAACAAGGAGAAGACTTATCAGAGATGCAGCCAAGAGGCCCATGATCACTCTGGATGAACTGCAGAGATCTACAGCTGAGGTGGGAGAGTCTGTCCATAGGACAACAATCAGTCGTACACTGCACAAATCTGGCCTTTATGGAAGAGTGGCAAGAAGAAAGCCATTTCTCAAAGATATCCATAAAAAGTCTTGTTTAAAGTTTGCCACAAGCCACCTGGGAGACACACCAAACATGTGGAAGAAGGTGCTCTGGTCAGATGAAACCAAAATCGATCTTTTTGGCCACAATGCAAAACGATATGTTTGACGTAAAAGCAACACAGCTCATCACCCTGAACACACCATCCCCACTGTCAAACATGGTGGTGGCAGCATCATGGTTTGGGCCTGCTTTTCTTCAGCAGGGACAGGGAAGATGGTTAAAATTGATGGGAAGATGGATGGAGCCAAATACAGGACCATTCTGGAAGAAAACCTGTTGGAGTCTGCAAAAGACCTGAGACTGGGACGGAGATTTATCTTCCAACAAGACAATGATCTCAAACATAAAGCAAAATCTACAATGGAATGGTTCACAAATAAACGTATCCAGGTGTTACAATGGCCAAGTCAAAGTCCAGACCTGAACCCAATCGAGAATCTGAGGAAAGAGCTGAAAACTGCTGTTCACAAACGCTCTCCATCCAACCTCACTGAGCTCGAGCTATTTTCCAAGGAAGAATGGGCAAGAATTTCAGTCTCTCAATGTGCAAAACTGATAGAGACATACCCCAAGCGACTTGCAGCTGTAATCGCAGCAAAAGGTGGAGCTACAAAGTATTAACTTAAGGGGACCAAATAATTTGGCACGCCCCACTTTTCAGTTATTTTTTACAAAAGTTTAAAATATCCAATAAATTTCGTTCCACTTCACGATTGTGTCCCACGTGTTGATTCTTCACCAAAAAAATTAAAATTTTATATCCTTATGTTTGAAGCCTGAAATGTGGCAAAAGATTGAAAAGTTCTAACATTCTAGCCATTCTAACACCTGGATACGTTTATTTCTGAACCATTCCATTGTAGATTTTGCATTATGTTTGGGATCATTGTCTTGTTGGAAGATAAATCTCCGTCCCAGTCTCAGGTCTTTTGCAGACTCCAACAGATTTTCTTCCAGAATGGTCCTGTATTTGGCTCCATCCATCTTCCCATCAATTTTAACCATCTTCCCTGTCCCTGCTGAAGAAAAGCAGGCCCAAACCATGATGCTGCCACCACCATGTTTGACAGTGGGGATGGTGTGTTCAGGGTGATGAGCTGTGTTGCTTTTACGTCAAACATATCGTTTTGCATTGTGGCCAAAAAGTTCGATTTTGGTTTCATCTAACCAGAGCACCTTCTTCCACATGTTTGGTGTGTCTCCCAGGTGGCTTGTGGCAAACTTTAGACGAGACTTTTTATGGATATCTTTGAAAAATGGCTTTCTTCTTGCCACTCTTCCATAAAGGCCAGATTTGAGCAGTGTACGACTGATTGTTGTCCTATGGACAGACTCTCCCACCTCAGCTGTAGATCTCTGCAGTTCATCCAGAGTGATCATGGGCCTCTTGGCTGCATCTCTGATAAGTCTTCTCCTTGTTTGAGATGAAAGTTTAGAGGGACGGCTGGGTCTTGGTAGATTTGCAGTGGTCTGATACTCCTTCCATTTCAATATGATCGCTTGCACAGTGCTCCTTGGGATGTTTAAAGTTTCGGAAATCTTTTTGTATCCAAATCTAGCTTTAAACTTCTCCACAACAGTATCACGGACCTGCCTGGTGTGTTCCTTGGTCTTCATGATGCTCTCTGCGCTTTAAACAGAACCCTGAGACTATCACAGAGCAGGTGCATTTATACGGAGACTTGATTACACACAGGTGGATTATATTTATCATCATCAGTCATTTAGGACAACATTGGATCATTCAGAGATCCTCACTGAACTTCTGGAGTGAGTTTGCTGCACTGAAAGTAAAGGTGCCGAATAATATTGCACGCCCCACTTTTCAGTTTTTTATTTTTTACAAAAGTTTAAAATAACCAATAAATTTTGTTCCACTTCACAATTGTGTCTCACTTGTTATTGATTCTTCACCAAAAAATTAAAATTTTATATCCTTATGTTTGAAGCCTGAAATGTGTAACCCCAGCAGGTAACGGGCCCTATTCACTTACCCATTCCTGCTAAAGGAGCAGGGATCAGTAAGTAAGGCCGGGATCGCCAGGCCAGGGCCGCTTTAACCATATGGTCAATGGTGCACTTGCACCAGGCCCTATGGTAGCCCGTTTGAGTTTGCTACACCAGTTGAAGCCAGTGATGAAGTAGGTAGCTGTCCGCTCCCTGCTTCACTACCTGGCTGCTGTCTTTTCTCCCGGTGTCCTGGGAGTAGGAGGCGCGATGTAGTAACGTCACTTACATCGCTCCTGTTACTCCTTAAAGACTCCGGGACCATAGAGAGAACTGAACGGGGGAACGGGGAAAGGTAAGTATTAAGGTTTGTTTTTTTCTTTGATATATACAGTTGGGTTTGTGGGGGCAACCTGAGGGGTGGGAGGATATGATACTGTCGGGGCAACCTGAGAGGTGGAGGGACATGATACTGTGGGGGCAACCTGAGGGGTGGGGGGACATGAATCTGGGGGGATAACCTGGAGGGGGACATGAAAATGTGGGGGAAATCTAGGGGGGCATGACACTGTGGGGGCAATTCAGGGGGCATTATAATTTGTGCTGGTCAAGTATTTCTAAGTGGTGGTGATTAGGGGGGGGCCCACTTATGAAATCTTTGCACAGGGACCACCAATGTGTTAAAACATGCCTGCGCCAGGCGGTTTGGTTCAGACCAAATAGGTCCGAACCGAAAATGCTAGTCTCAAACTCCGGGGTCTCTTCAGACCCCCAAAGTTTGATGATCGGAGGCCCAGGGGAGGTAAGCGAACATAATAAACATTGTTACTTAGCTCTCCTGCGCTCCGATGCAACTCCGTACTATCTTCGGCCTTCAATGACCTCACGTAGGTAAGGCCGGCATCGCGACGCATAATGACACCGACGTAACCCATGTCTCTAATGTCATCGAAGAGAGATGAAGACTGAGCAGGGAGAGACGCCGGAGCTCGGGAGAGGTAAGTAACATTTTGTTTATGTTTGTCTCCTCCCCTAGGCCTCCAATCATTATACTCGGGGGTCTGAAAAGACCCCGAGTATAATAATAGTTTGTGGGTCATGAAGCCAAAAAATTTAGGGTTCTACCAAACCCGAAATGTTTCCAATATTTGCAAGGACTAACCTAGGGGTCACTATGGGACATTATACTGTTTGAAGGTTCCACTGTGGGACATTATACCTTGTGAAGGGGCTGCTATGGGACATTATACTGTGTGGAAGGGCCGCTATGGGACATTATGCATTGTGGAGGGGTCACTATAGGACATTATGCCTTGTGAAGGGGCCGCTATGGGTCATTATGCCGTTTGGAGGGGCCGCTATGGGACATTATGCATTGTGGAGGGGTCGCTATAGGACATTTTACCTTGTGAAGGGTCTGCTATGGGACATTATACCTTGTGAAGGGGTCGCTATGGGATTTTATGCTGTGTGGAGGGGCCGCTGAGACTTTATGCCGTGTGAAGGGCCGCTATGGGACATTATGCCATGTGGAGGGTCCACTATGGGACATTATACCGTGTGGAGGGGCTGCTATGGGACATTATGCCGTGTGGAGGGGTCACTATGGGACATTATGCCTTGTGAAGGGGCCACTATGAGACATTATACTGTGTGAAGGGGCCGCTATGGGACATTATGCCGTGTAGAGGGGCTGCTGTGGGACTTTATGCCGTGTGCAGGGGCCACTATGAGACATTATACCTTGTGAAGGGGCCGCTATGGGACATTGTACTGTGTGAAGGGGCCACTGTGGGACATTATAGTGTATTTAAATGGGGTGTTATACTGTGTGGAGGCCAGGAAAACGGGAACTATGGGGGGACCCAAGTCAAAAGTATGCTATGGGGCCCAGTCTTTGATAGTTATGTCCCTGTATATATTTATTATACCATGTCTGTGTATATATTTATATATGTATGTATGTATCTGTGATGGCCAACTCAGTTTTTGCATTGAGCACTTCCATTAATACAGATGAAAACGGTCATTGCACTGATAACAGAATCAGGCCCTGTTCACACAGTGGAATCTGGTGCTGATTTTGCAGTGGCTTTTGCCCCCAAATAAGCAGCAGATTATTCCCTTATTCTGCCTCCCATTGAAAACATTTAGTGCAGGATGCTGAAAAAAAAAGTGTCCTCCTGGATTTTGCCGCAGATTCTACAGCTGATTCTGAGGCTTGAGACTCCCCACTGATTAGACCCATTTATTTGGGCCTACTCAGCAGTGAATAGCCGCAAGGGCATGATGATGCTCTGCATCCACCACCGTGAGTCGGGGGGCAGAAAATAAAGAGGAATCCGGGGCAGATATCTGCCTAACATTCCTCTTTACTTTCTGATGTCTGAACAGGTTCTATCTACTTGTATGGAATGGACTGTATTACAGTCCACTCCAATAGGTCTGCCTCAGCAAAAAAAAACCACCCAATTTCAGTAGTTTTTTTGCTGCGGTGCACATGGGTTGCTCCAAAAGGGGTCCACTGAGGTTATGTCACCCAAGGGGCCACATAAACCTGGAGCCGGCCCAGGGTGCAGGAACAATATCTCCAGCACTGAGACACATACTGGGAAAGCTGACAGTGCACTGAATTCAGCGCATTGTTGGCTTTCTAGTGGTATATAATACCACACATCTCTGAGGAGATGAAAGGTCCACTTTAAAGTCACTTACTCTCACCCTATTACAGATTAGAGCAATGAACATTCAACTACTGTGTGAACATCCCCTTAGGGTACACACAGGTCTTTATTTACTATAAGAAGGAAGAATGCTGCCATCTTGTATTTAACATTACAGTGGATGGTGATGGGTGCAGACACAATGTGCTCTGTCTGTATCAGTTAGTCTGTCTGCTTTTCAGTTCACTGTTCTGATCATATGGCGGACTCGAATGACAGCAGTGTGAACGCACCCTAATATTGACTACGATGGTATCTATTGGGTCGTGATGTGAATTATTAGAATACTGCCCTTTTACCTGTCTTTTATTACACAATCTGAGATGGAGGCTCCTAAAGGAACCGTCAACATTCATGCGAACAGCGCCTAAAAGAAATGTTTGTGACATAAAACATGAAGGCTGACATAGGTTCATTCAATAAAAATGTATATTCTCTCTCTATGTTGTTTAAATGTAAAAATTTCTAAAACTTATTGCAAAAACGTAGTGTGAACAGTTGTCTAAAGGCTCAGCCTATGGCGTCATCATTCGTTTGTCACCGTCACGCTTTACTAATGCATTCATATGAGGTACAGATATACAGATTCGTATGTGCCTGTCTCGGTATACTTAGACTTGTAGTACTACAGTTGAAGCTCTAAGCCCTCAGTGTGGCGGAAAGACTACATGCACCATGAGGTCCGCCTACCGACCGCGAGGCCGCGCACTGCTCGGTGGGGTGTGGCTCGTCGGGTTGTCGGTTACGCGCACGCAGGGGGCGGAGGCGCGTTCTTGCGTTGAAGTCAGAAAGTTGTGTTCGACTCCCGGGGACCGCTCAGGCTGAGCGGCAACATGGACGACCTAGGTGAGTGGTGGCCGAGGGACACGGGGACTTGTATGTATTGGCTGGGTGTGTTTGTGAGGATCGCCATGTCGTGTGTGGCCAGTTTTCTCTCACTGGACTCTATACGGGACATGGCATGGTGCTGCTATCCTGAGCTTGCCATAAGTGGACTATTAGAGCCCGGAACCTGTGTGAGTTCACCAGTATCACATGGAGGGCTATCTGCTGTGTACAGGCCATAGAGCAGCTGTTCGCTGCACTGTGTAAGCCACATGCCCGGCTGACATGTCTGCTACCACTTATCCATATAGGCTATAATGCTACTGGAGGTGCCCCTATGGTAGGACTTCTCCTGCTGTGCCATGAGTGCCACACACAAGTGCTTTGGGTTGGTGACCGTGTTTGCACATCTCTTGGACAATATCACAGGTCATTGCAACTTTTAAGACTAGAAGAGATCACAATCTTTAGATATTGGCTGAAACTGAGGATGTCTTGTGGCATTGCCATTGAGTTCTATGGGGTGGGAAAGAAAGATGTGACCCAAATCTTAGAGTAGACTCTGAATGATAGCTGCTGTCATGTTATGGGTACCCTGCATTGCTGTGTAGTGTAGATCTTGTGGCACAGCTGATATATAGGATCTGTCCTAAGATCAAAGTAAAAAGGAAGTAATGGTGGACAGGATGGGCCATGTGGTTGTTTCTGTGTAACTGAGGCATTCAGTGGAAATTGCAAAGACCACTGTGGACAGCAAAAGAAAGTTAGGGTAGGCTTGCATTATGTCAGGTATCTATGTAACCCTCACCTTAGTCAAAAATATCAGAATTTTGTATTTTTGAGTATTTGTGCAGTCAGCTGGTTTGATGGTGCGCCAAACAAACACTGCTTAGCGCACAATAGATGATTATATATAGTGGATAACTGGCCGACTATTGAGCTGGGAACTGCTGATGACTAAGTCACATTCTTGGTGTATGTTGCTGCTTTAAAGGTCTCGGCACATCCTGTATGTGACCGATTGAGTTACTCTTGGCATCACAAGTCTGCTATATAAGTGCTTAGATGAATTTAGCCTTTTGTAGGATGACAATGTATATAGCGTCTCAAAATCATGCTTCATCCCTTTCCGTTGGAATCTATTTATAATGTGTGTTTCTAGGAATATACCCTGTGTTGTCATCTGCTGCTGACCCAGTCTAATACCACGTACCAAGTACCCAGTGACTCTGGCACCTATTTTGAATCCATGCTATTGATACTGTTAAAGTTATACTGCTCATTCCCTGGCTAATAAAGATGATTCCTAATTTACTTATTACAGCGTATGGCTGTCAGGGGACTGAGGCTTTTTATGCTTGGGATCCTCATCTATTAGCCAGAATGTAGAGACAGTAACAAGTTGGCCATTGGCCATTTAAGGAGGACCACCATTTCTCCTGACATGTCTGTTTTAATATTTCTATTTGCTAAAATGTAGTAATTGTGGAAAAACTTTTCTTATAGTTTTACATTGTATCATTCCTCTGTTATACTTCTTGGCAATATATGGAAACAAATTGACCAGTGTGTCCCTACACACTCTCATATTGTCCAATCAGTGCTCGTAGTGTCAAATTGTATAGGGGCACACCGCTTGTCTATGAACGTCTCAGGAATAACAGTACAGTACAGAGTTATGAGAATTGATATTCCAGAATTATTTAATGGGAAATACTTGTATTTCCTTGAACGGTCATATCAGGAGAGGTGAAAGATTGTCTTTAAATGGGCACTGTGTAATATTGCTTTTCTCTGCAAGGTTTTAAAGGGGTTTTCCGGGCTTATCAATTGATGACTAGTGTGGGTCCAGCACCAGGCTTCCCCGGCCGATCAGCTGTTTGAAGAGATCGCAGTGTGGAGACCAGCACTGTACCCTCTTCACAACGCCATACAGCATTTTATAGCTGCGTTTCACTACATGTAGCCTTGAAAGGCTTATGCCACGAAAAGTGATACCTGATCAGTGGGGGGGTCCAACTACTGAGACCCCCATGACACAGCAGAAGTAAAACACTTGGCTATCTCCGGCACTCCCATTGAAGTGAATGGTACTTCGGGTTCATTCATTTGTCAGTCCATCAAGCACTAGGATGAATGCACAGAGTGGGTGAAAACCCCATGGTCAGGTATTTATGCTCTATTCAGTATAGAGGATAAATCATTTTCTAAACAGTCAAGTTCTGAGGATTAACTCAAGTCACCAGTGGATGTACTTTAAGGAAGGGGTTAATCTTTGTGAAACATCCATGTTAAAAGGAGAATTGTACTAATAATGAAACGTCTGTCCCTGTGACTAGCTGGTCACCTATTATAACAGGGGTAGCCCCTTGGTGTCTGATTATTTCCTATTAATTCAGGGGTGGCTTTGTACTACTTTGATGTAGTATTTCACGGATAGCACACTGAAACATTCTTGTCTATGGGCTCGTTCACATGACCGTGAATTTCACGGTCCTGTGTGCGGGCCGACAGTCCGGGCCGCATCAGATAGAACAGGTCCTATTCCTGTTCTATTTTGCATGCATGCCGGTTGCAGCACGGTAATCTGCAACCAGACTTATAGTGTAGGCACTGACCAGAGGACCTCTCCAGCACTTATCAATTTGCTCTAAATGGTCATGTGTTTAACTGTGACACCCCAGGTAATTTCTAAATGTATCTAGTTGCTATGATGTGCCGTTGTAAAGGTTCATGGTTTTGATCAGTGCCCTGGGCATGGAGAATGTCAGCTGTAACAGGAGAAGGAGCTCCATGTTATTTCAGGGAAGGCTTGTATATTTCTTGGCTGGGTGCTCAGTGTTTGTTTTAAGTAAAGCGTAATGTAGGCTTTTAATCTTGGCTGGATATGCCGCTGCTCCTAACCATGTCTGGTAGTTTGAGGTGCCCAGCCTAATACCGTGTGTAAGAGTTGTCATCAGTATTTTCTCTTTAGTCAGTGCGTATTCAGCTTGCCATTAGTCTTTGGCGAATGTATAGATGTTGTTTATATCATTTACAGTCTTGTCCTTTACAGAGATTGACATTAGTGTTCAGAAGTAACGTCATGGTAGAATACTTGGTGTTTAAAGGAACCTCTAACTTTATACAGGACGCATTACAGATTACCCTGATATCTGGGCTACTCTTAAGTGGAGTATTTAGGGCAGTGATGGCGAACCTTTTAGAGACCGAGTGCCCAAACTGCAACCCAAAGCCCACTAAATTATCGCAAAGTGCCAACACGGCAATTTCTCCTTAAATTAACCTGCCTCCCCCCTCTTGCTCACCACAGCCTGCAACCCCATTCCCCCCTCGTGCTCACACGCAGCCGGCACCCACATTCACCCCTCTTGCACGCACCCTGCACCTTGCGCATCTCCCCCCCACACTACACCCTGCACCTCGCATCTCTCCCCCCCCCCCCCCACAGTACACCCCGCATCTCTCTCCCCCCCCACAGTACACCCCGCATCTCTCTCCCCCCCCCCCCCACAGTACACCCCGCATCTCTCCCCCCCCCCCACAGTACACCCCGCATCTCTCGACCCCCCCCCCCCCCCCACAGTACACCCCGCATCTCTAAACCCCCCCTCCCACCACAGTACACCCTGCACCTCACAGGATTCCCCGATAGAGAGCGATCGGGGCGACGGCGCGCGTGCCAACTGAGAGGGCTCTGCGTGCCCTCTCTGGCACGCGTACCATAGGTTCGCCATCATGGATTTAGGGCATAGCCTTTAGGCTACGGCCACATTTTGTGGAAAAGAGCTTTTTTTGTTGCAGATTTTGTTGCGTTTTTTTGAGCCAAAGCCAGGAGTGGATTGAGCAGAAGGTAGAATTATAAGAACTTCCTATATATTTCCCATTCCTTTTGTAGCCATTGTTGGCTTTGGCTCAAAAAACTGCAACAAAATCTGCAACAAAAAAAGCTGCGTTTCTGCAACGTGGGGCTGTAGCCTTAGGCTTTTGTGGTAAAACTCATGCTTTACCGCAGCTTGCTGCAGTTTAATAAACTTCACCTGTACTAGCTGTGGAACTGTAGTGATGATGTCATGTTGACAACGTGTGACTGGCATTTCGTCTACACCTTTAGGCTGGACCCCACCAAACATTTGCTCATATATCAGCTTCCTAAACTTGGGAGGGGGGTATATATAGTTTTTGGTGCAATTATTTTAACTAAAGCCAGCAGTGGATCTAAAAGGAGGATATATTATGTAAGGCCATATTTAGATTCCACACTTAAAATCAGTGGCCATGTAAAGTACATGCGGATGAGGCTTTCAATGCTTTATCCACATGTCGCAGAAAAAAAATCTGGACTTTTTTAGGGCATGTTGTGGATTTTCAAATCTGCATTATTCCTTTGAGTTTTTTATAATTTTGCAATTCAGAAGGTTAAATCTGTCTTAAGGCCCCACGTGGCAAAATACAACAAAAAAAAACACTGGGCTTTCTCTACGCTTTTTCTTCCCCCTATTAAGTATAGAGGGAAAGTACATGGGATTCCACAGCGCTTCGTTTTTTTTTTTTTTTTTTTTTCCCCTCCCCCACCCCCACAATGTGTGGCTGAGATTAACCAAAATCTCATGCCCTTTGCTGGTAATGTAAAACGCAGCGTTTTGTTTTTTTTTCCCTGTTTTATTTCTGCAACTCTGTCTCTTTACCATACTGTTCTCGGTTCCATATTGGGACTGATGTTTGTGACCTACAGTGCTGGCCAAAAGTATTGACACCCCTGCAATTCTGTCAGATAATACTCAATTTCTTCCAGAAAATGATTGCAATCACAAATGCTTTGGTAATAATATCTTCATTTATTTTGCTTGCAATGAAAAAAAAGTCAAATCATTGATCATTTTACACAAAACTCCAAAAATGGGCCGGACAAAAGTCTTGGCACCCTCAGCCTAATACTTGGTAGCACAACCTTTACACAAAATAACTGCGAACAACCACTTCCGGTAACCATCAATGAGTTTCTTACAATGCTCTGCTGGAATTTTAGACCATTCTTCTTTGGCAAATTTCTCCAGGTCCCTGAGATTTGAAGGGTGCCTTCTCCAAACTACCATTTTGAGATCTCTCCACAGGTGTTCTATGGGATTCAGGTCTGGACTCATTGCTGGCCACTTTAGAAGTCTCCAGTGCTTTCTCTCAAACCATTTTCTAGTGCTTTTTGAAGTGTGTTTTGGGTCATTGTCCTTCTGGAAGACCCATGACCTCTGAGGGAGACCCAGCTTTCTCACCCTGGGCCCTACATTATGCTGCAAAATTTGTTGGTAGTCTTCAGACTTCATAATG
This sequence comes from Leptodactylus fallax, assembly GCA_947044405.1. Lineage (NCBI taxonomy): Eukaryota > Metazoa > Chordata > Amphibia > Anura > Leptodactylidae > Leptodactylus > Leptodactylus fallax. The sequence goes on from CAMRHE010000010.1 coordinate 6,999,463, forward strand.
CCATGCACACGGTCAAGCAGTCCAGTGCCAGAGGCAGCAAAGCAACCCCAAAACATCAGGGAACCTCCGCCATGTTTGACTGTAGGGACCGTGTTCTTTTCTTTGAAGGCCTCTTTTTTTTTTTCCTGTAAACTCTATGTTGATGCCTTTTCCCAAAAAGCTCTTCTTTTGTCTCATCTGACCAGAGAACATTCTTCCAAAAAGTTTTTGGCTTTCTCAGGTAAGTTTTGTCAAACTCCAGCCTGGCTTTTTTATGTCTCTGGGTCAGAAGTGGGGTCTTCCTGGGTATCCTACCATAGAGTCCCTTTTCACTCAGACGCCGACGGATAGTACAGGTTGACACTGTTGTACCCTCGGACTGCAGGGCAGCTAGAACTTGTTTGGATGTTAGTCGAGGTTCTTTAGCCACCATCCGCACAATCTTTCGTTGAAATCTCTCGTCAATTTTTCTTTTCCGTCCCCATCTAGTGAGGTTAGCCACAGTGCCATGGGCTTTAAACTTCTTGATGACACTGCGCACGGTAGAGACAGGAACATTCCGGTCTTTGGAGATGGACTTGTAGCCTTGAGATTGCTCATGCTTCTTCACAATTTTGCTTCTCAAGTCCTCAGACAGTTCTTTGGTCTTCTTTCTTTTCTCCATGCTCAATGTGGTACACACAAGGACACAGGACAGAGGTTGAGTCAACTTTAATCCATTTCAACTGGCTGCAAGTGTGATTTAGTTATTGCCACCACCTGTTATGTGCCACAGGTAAGTAACAGGTGCTGTTAATTACACAAATTAGAGAAGCATCACATGATTTTTCAAAGGGGGGCCAATACTTTTGTCCACCCCCTTTTTTATGTTTGGTGTGGAATTCTATCCAATTTGGCTTTTTGACAATTCTTTTTGTGGTTTTCCATTGAAGACAAATTAAATGAAGATATTATTACCAAAGCATTTGTGATTGCAATCATTTTCTGGAAGAAATTGAGTATTATCTGACAGAATTGCAGGGGTGCCAATACTTTTGGCCAGCACTGTACTCCCCTTTTTTTTCTTTGTGTCCTGTATTTTTGCTTAAACCAAAAAAAAGATAATTCATTAAAAAAAAAAAAAAAATCTTTGTGGCAGACTACTGCACGTGGACATACTTTAAGGCCCCATGCACACAACTGTATTTTCTATCTGCAATTGCGGATAAAAGTACAGACCTTTACATTTCAATAGACCCATACACACAGCCATAGTTTTTGTGGCTGTGTCTCTGGGCTGAAATGAAGGGCCACAGAATATGGAGCAGGTCCTATACCTGTCTGTACTTGCAGCTCTATCAATTAATTTTCAGTGTCTGGGTCAGTGAAAACCATGGCTGACACACAGATATCAGTGTCTCATCCGTGCTGGTTTTTTTCTACTAACCCTCAGACTGCGCATGGTCGTTTGCATGTAGCCTAAGTATTTCCCTTGTAACTTCATCATTAAGCCAGACAACTAATCCCTCTTCTATCGGATCCCTTGGAAAGTTGTGTTGTGAATGGTTGCCATGGGAAACTGTTTAACTTCTCATTAGCCCCCATTTTGATATGGCCCTCTGCAGTGTGTGAGTGGAATATATTGAATAGTGTGAAACATATGCCTAGTGGAGGTAGAGACCAGGCCCTGCTTATTGACTTTACAGGGCAGAATATATGCTATTTACACTAACCATTGTAGCTGCTCAGTAGCGCTGCTAAGTAAATAGCTCCCTGAGCACGTATATGGCCACTCCTTCAGTAACTGATATTTTACACGTATCTCCTGTGGTCTAAATGGAGTTCGTCAATTAGATGTGGCAGATGAATCTGATGTATTTATCTTCAAGTAGTAAAAGGGGTTATAGACATACTAAACACTAGGGAATATATACTTATCATGCATGCTATATTTCACCATTTTATGAGAGTACTGTAGACTTTTCACCTTGAGCCATGTTCAAATGTAGCAGATTTTTTGCTAAATGGTGATTTTTCTACACACTGCATGGGGCAGCATGCTGGCTCCGTGGTTAGCACTGCAGCCTTGCAGCAATGGAGTCCTGGGTTCGAATCCTGCCAGGGACAACATCTGCAAAGAGTTTGTATGTTCTCCCCTTGTTTGCGTGGGTTTCCTCTGGGTACTCCGGTTTCCTCCCACGCTCCAAAGACATACTGATAGGGAATGTAGATTGTGAGCCCTATATGGGACAGTGACTGACAATGTCTGTAAAACGCTGCGGAATATGATGGCACTATATAAGTAAGCTAAATAAATAAATATACATGAAAAGGACAGTATCCTAAAGCTGCTACATGGGAACATACCCTTACTGCTATATTTACTTAGGATTCATATCCACCTTTTATATTAAGATTTCTACTTTTTTTTTTTTTTTTTGGGCAGTGCAGTCTGCTAGCACTAGTATTGTGGTATAATATAGAAGAACCCTGATCTTACGTGTCAGTCCACATTATGAGTTTGACTCAATTTGAAACCGATTCAGCATAGCTGCTTATGAACCATACTTGTGTGAACAGATCCAAACATCTTGTTCAAACCTATAGCCTTGTTAATTTATTGCACAGTTTGATGATATCTGTTGGCTGCTGGGCTATGTACAGTATACTTTTAAAGGGGTTGTTCAAGTCTGCTTTCCAATTTCATGTGCCATTGGGAGTTGAGGGCGGAACTGTTGGGCAGTACAGTTCCTGAGGCACTTGTTTGATACCCAGTTAGTACTCGACTGAGTGTACAGACCAAGGGGGTCCGATTTTTATTGATATACAGTACAGACCAAAAGTTTGGACACATCTTCTCATTCCAAGAGTTTTCTGTATTTTCATGACTATAAAAATTGTAGATTCACACTGAAGGCATCAAAAGTATGAATTAACACATGTGGAATTATATACTTAACAAAAAAGTGTGAAACAACTGAAAATATGTCTTATATTCTAGGTTCTTCAAAGTAGCCACCTTTTGCTTTGATTACTGCTTTGCACACTCTTGGCATTCTCTTGATGAGCTTCAAGAGGTAGTCACCTGAAATGGTTTTCACTTCACAGGTGTGCCCTGTCAGGTTTAATAAGTGGGATTTCTTGCCTTATAAATGGGGTTGGGACCATCAGTTGTGTTGTTCAGAAGTCAGGTGGATACACAGCTGATAGTCCTACTGAATGGAGTGTTAGAATTTGTATTATGGCAAGAAAAAAGCAGCTAAGTAAAGAAAAACGAGTGGCCATCATTACTTTAAGAAATGAAGGTCAGTTAGTCCGAAAAGTTGGGAAAACTTTGAAAGTGTCCCCAAGTGCAGTGGCCAAAACCATCAAGCGCTACAAAGAAACTGGCTCACATGAGGACCGACCCAGGAAAGGAAGACCAAGAGTCACCTCTGCTGCAGAGGATAAGTTCATCCGAGTCACCAGCCTCAGAAATCGCAGGTTAACAGCAGCTCAGATTAGGGACCAGGTCAATGCCACACAGAGTTCTAGCAGCAGACACTTCTCTACAACAACTGTTAAGAGGAGACTGTGTGCAGCAGGCCTTCATGGTAAAATAGCTGCTAGGAAACCACTGCTAAGGACAGGCAACAAGCAGAAGAGACTTGTTTGGGCTAAAGAACACAAAGAATGGACATTAGACCTGTGGAAATCTGTGCTTTGGTCTGATGAGTCCAAATTTGAGATCTTTGGTTCCAACCACCGTGTCTTTGTGCGAAGCAGAAAAGGTGAACGAATGGACTCTACATGCCTGGTTCTCACCGTGAAGCATGGAGGAGGAGGTGTGATGGTGTGGGGGTGCTTTGCTGGTGACACTGTTGGGGGTTTATTCAAAATTGAAGGAATACTGAACCAGCATGGTTACCACAGCATCTTGCAGCGGCATGCTATTCCATCCGGTTTGCGTTTAGTTGGACCATCATTTATTTTTCAACAGGACAATGACCCCAAACACACCTCCAGACTGTGTAAGGGCTATTTGACCAAGAAGGAGAGTGATGGGGTGCTACGCCAGATGACCTGGCCTCCACAGTCACCAGACCTGAACCCAATCGAGATGTTTGGGGTGAGCTGGACCGCAGAGTGAAGGCAAAAGGGCCAACAAGTGCTAAGCATCTCTGGGAACTCCTTCAAGACTGTTGGAAGACCATTTCAGGTGACTGTCTCTTGAAGCTCATCAAGACAATGCCAAGAGTGTGCAAAGCAGTAATCAAAGCAAAAGGTGGCTACTTTGAAGAACCTAGAATATAAGACATATTTTCAGTTGTTTCACACTTTTTTGTTAAGTATATAATTCCACATGTGTTAATTCATAGTTTTGATGCCTTCAGTGTGAATCTACAATTTTTATAGTCATGCAAATACAGAAAGCTCTTGGAATGAGAAGGTGTGTCCAAACTTTTGGTCTGTACTGTATATTTTAACCGTGCACTCTGATGACCTCAGTGCCTTCTCTTCTCCATTAATTTCAATGGGAGATTCCGTTCCATTCGTTACGATTTAATGGAGCAAGGTAGGACCTGCTCCATAATTATCAGAATGGAGCAGAGCATTGGAAGAGCTTTGGGTTGTACACTTGGTTGTGTGCATGAGGCCTTAAGCAAAATGTGTCAATTATGGATTTGTCTAAAAGGTGGCTAATCTGGCACGAGGCATGTTGGGCAGTTTTTGGTGAAAGTTACTGCAGAATCCTGTTGTATTTTGCTTAGCAAATCTCTCCCAAAGTGTCTAACAGGGTATGCCAGGATTTGGCACAAATTAAATCATAATTCTGGACAACTTTTTGGAAACAGCTGGTGCTGGTAATGTGCAACACAGCGAGTTAGCCACCAGTGACTAACCTCTTGTGTGTTCTTCCCATGTTGATGTAGCCTTAGCATTCCATTAACAAACATTGGACAATATCAGAATGCTGGTTGGATCTGGCAAAATACTCCTTTCTATGAGCAGTCTAGGGGTCTATTAGGCACATCAAGATATAGGGTGCCATAGACAAGATTTAAAGGGAGTCCTACCACCTACCCCAAGCATATTCAACTGCCACTAATGCAACACAGAGCACATTGCACTGATGAATGTAATACTATACCTCTATGTATATCAAAGAAAATCAAATTTAAAGTATGGAAATTAGGCAGTTGGTGCACTGTGGGCGGGCCTTGGAGCACTGTTCTTGCTTCTTAGGTAGTATGAGTGATGTCACAACAGTAGGAGGATCAATTCCCACATCAAGAGGTGGTGCAGGCAGGATGTATTAAGGGTATGAGTGGCAAGACCAGTGCTATAGGGAGATAAAGGCCCAACCCGCCCCCCCCCTCCCCACCCGTGCACCACCAGCTTCATATGCATAAGACTTCAAAGATGTTTTTCTCCAAGTCTACAAAAGTGACATACATAACAGAGGTATGATGTTTATCACTGTAAAGTGCTGTGTGGGGAGGTGGTAGACTACCTATAAGGTGGTTTCTTGTGCTATCCTGTGTCTTTTCCCCTCCCCTTCCTGTTTTCGGTGGCAAGTGGATGATCGGGCTTAGCCTGTATGATGGCCAGGCCAGCACCATGTACATGGTTATTTCTGGATTTAGGCAGTGTTTAAGCACTTGGTGAATTTATCATACCCTGAGCTCTTTTACACTAGGCTCAGGAATGTAGTTCTCTACAAGGACCTTGTAAATAATGCCATTTACATAGCTTTGGCTGCCCTTTTGGCCAACACCCACCTATTGAGTATGATTGTAACCCACGAGATCAGATGACAAATTGTTCCCAGCAAAATGTTTCCTTTTTTTTGGTCTGCTGTAGCATGTGTTATGCGCATTGTTATAGTTATTGGCTATAATCTACAAATGTAACCTTTCCACAGCTTGTGATGGTGCACCATGTGGAGCTGCAGGGTTTTTCTGTCCTAGAAGCAATACATTATAGACATATTGAGGTACAGCAAGACAGTCTGAGAGCCTCAAGTGCATACAATTCAGAGGTTGTATGGAACTGTAATATGGCCATGTGCATGAGGCCTTACTGTTTCCTCACCCAATTTGCAGTATGCGAACCCAACCCTGAGTATTTCAGGGCTTTCCAGGCTTTGAGCTTTCATTTTGTGAAATAAGGTGTGTGCTGGAGCTGAGTTGCATAGCTCAGAGGTGGAATGGTAGGGGGAAGGGATTTTGGCTGCTGATAGATGGGTGTGGGAGGAAGGGCCTGCTTCCTTACATTGCTTAATTTTGCTTCCTTTTATTTTCAAATGTTTGCCCAGATGTTGAACATTCAGGAGCTTCCTTGTCATGATCACTGCATTTTATCATGGTACATCCTGAAGATTTGGGACCTTTATCTTTCTAAGGCCAGGGCTACACTATGATTCTTTCTAGCACTACGAATTGAGGGTGGGTTCACACCTGTGCTTCAGTCCGTCCGTTGCCAATCCGAGTGAAAATCTCGGCGAACGGTATTGGCATAGGATAGCGACAGGTTAGCGACGCATTGGTTAAAAACCCATTCATTTGGATGGGTTTTTAAAGCAATGCGCGGGTGTGCGCTTACACCCTCTGCGCTGCAAAGCCGATTTTTTTCGTCGGACACAAAGTCCTGCATGTCCGACTTTGTTTCCAACGAAAAAAAAGGATTCAAATGAATGGGTTTTTAACCAATGCGTCGCTAACCTGTTGCTATCCGATGCCAATCCCGTTCCCCGAGATTTTCACTCGGATTGGCAACGGGCGGACTGAAGCGCAGGTGTGAACCCACCATGAGTCTAACTATCAAGCTACACCTGTAGTTCATTCAGTAGTTAAAATCAATTGGTAGCGCTACAGAAAGTTGCAGCATAAGGGTGGGTTCACACTTGCGCTTGAGTCCGTCCGCTGCCAATCTGACTGAAAATCTCGGGAAACTGGATAGGCACCGGATAGTGACAGGATAGCGACGCATTGCTTAAAAACCCATTCATTTGAATGGGTTTTTAAAGCAATGAGTGGGTACGCGCTTACACCCTCTGCGCCGCAAATCCAGTTTTTTCGGCAGAAACAAAGTTGGACATGCAGGACTTCGTTTCCAGTGAAAAAAAAACTGGATTCCCGGCGCAGAGGGTGTAAGCGCACACCCGCGCATTGCTTTAAGAATGGGTTTTTAAGCAATGCGTCGTTAACCTGTTACTATCCGGTGCCTATCCAGTTTCCTGAGATTTTCAGTTGGATTGGCAGCGGACGGACTCAAGCGCAAGTGTGAACCCACCCTAACTCTTGTCTAATAGAGAAACAAGCTTACATATGTGTGTATATAATACTGTATGTGTATATTATATACACACATATATAGGGTGATTTAAAAAAAAAAAAAAAGTTGCAAAATAATAGCCTCGGTATTAATAACTAAGAGAATATAACACACATTTATTCACATTGAAAGACACACCATCTCTTTAAGTTTTATCTACACACTGCATATGTTCACTCCACTGTTTCAGTGATACATCTTCTCAGATCATTCAGATCCTGTGGTTGAGGGGGCAGATGGCCCCACAGAAAGAAGTCGCAGGGTGTTAGCCAGCGGACCATTGGTGGATTGCTGCTTCCAGTGCAGCTGATCCAATGTTAATAAATCCATGTTAATAGATGTGGTGTCGTCTCTTATATACACAGACCTCATGTTCTGTGCGTTCGCTGCCTGGTGTGAGTGCCGGATGTTGTGTCACTCATTTTCTGTGTAATTGTATGTGGATGAGTAACTTCAGTCAGAGAGCAGGCTTTGACCCCTAGAACACACAATTCACTGCTGGTATACAGTCATGGCCAAAAGTTTTGAGTGATACAAATATTAATTTTTACAAAGTCTACTGCTTCAGTTTTTCTAATGGCAATTCGCATATACTCCAGAATGTTATAAAGAGTGATCAGCTTAACAGCAATTACTTGCAAAGTCAATATTTGCCTAGAAAATGAACTTTATCCCCCAAAACACATTTCAACATCATTGCAGCCCTGCCTTAAAAGGACCACCTAACATCGTTTCAGTGATTGCTCCATTAACACAGGTGTGGGTGTTGATGAGGACAGGGCTGGAGATCAATCTGTCATGATTAAGTAAGAATGACACCACTGGACACTTTAAAAGGAGGCTGGTGCTTGCCATCATTGTTTCTCTTCTGTTAACCATGGTTATCTCTAAAGAAACACGTGCAGTCATCATTGCACTGCACAAAAATGGCCTAACTGGGAAGAGTATTGCAGCTAGAAAGATTGCACCTCAGTCAACAATCTATCGCATCATCAAGAACTTCAAGGAGAGAGGTTCCATTGGTGCCAAAAAGGCTCCAGGGCGCCCAAGAAAGACCAGCAAGCGGCAGGACCGTCTCTTAAAAGTGTTTCAGCTGCGGGATCGGGCTACCAGCAGTGCAGAGCTTGCTGAGGAATGGCAGCAGGCAGGTGTGAGTGCATCTGCACGCACTGTGAGGCGGAGACTCTTGGAGCAAGGCCTGGTCTCAAGGAGGGCAGCAAAGAAGCCACTTCTCTCCAGAAAAAACATCAGGGACAGACTGATATTCTGCAAAAGGTACAGGGAGTGGACTGCTGAGGACTGGGGTAAAGTCATTTTCTCTGATGAATCCCCTTTTCGATTGTTTGGAACATCTGGAAAACAGCTTATTCAGAGAAGAAGAGGTGAGCGCTACCACCAGTCTTGTCTCATGCCAACTGTAAAGCATCCTGAAACCATTCATGTGTGGGGTTGCTTCTCGGCCAAGGGAATCGGCTCTCTCACAGTCTTGCCTAAAAACACAGCCATGAATAAAGAATGGTACCAGAATGTCCTCCAAGAGCAACTTCTCCCAACCGTCCAAGAGCAGTTTGGCGCTCAACAATGCCTTTTCCAGCATGATGGAGCACCTTGCCATAAAGCAAAGGTGATAACTAAATGGCTCAGGGAACAAAACATAGAGATTTTGGGTCCATGGCCTGGAAACTCCCCAGATCTTAATCCCATTGAGAACTTGTGGTCAATCATCAAGAGACGGGTGGACAAACAAAAACCAACAAATTCAGACAAAATTAAAGCATTGATTCTGCAAGAATGGACTGCTATCAGTCAGGATTTGGTCCAGAAGTTGATTGAGAGCATGCCAGGGAGAATTGCAGAGGTCCTGAAGAAGAAGGGTCAATACTGCAAATATTGACTTGCTGCATTAACTCATTCTAACTGTCAATATAAGCTTCTGTTACTCATAATATGAATGCAATTCTATTTCTGTATGTGATAAAAACATCTGACAAACACACATAAAAACCAGAGGGCAGCAGATCATGTGAAAATAGAATATTTGTGTCATTCTCAAAACTTTTGGCCATGACTGTATACTGGCATATGGACCCATGCACATGGCCATGCTTTTTAAGGATCCATGTGGGGGCTAGCTGCAAAATATGGAGCAGGTCCTATTCCTCTCTGTTTTTGTGGGTTGGTCTAGTCTGTTCTATAGATGGGCCTGCATGCAACTACAGTGTGTGTGTTGGGTGGGGGGTCTTAGTTGCACCTGGCAGCTTGACATTTGCAATGTCAATGAGCAGCCAGAGGTCACCGTATAGCCCTAGACTAATGCAAGCCAGGAAATGACATTGTTGCTTTCAGAGTTAAATGCATTGATCCACCAGTTTACTGGTCCAAATACTACAATATGCAAATGGATTCATTGATTGTTTGCTGGAATCATTTTGCCAAAAGTTTCGTAACACTGGGTAGATTGGGAATTGATCTGTAAGAACTGGAATTCGGCAGATCTTTCCGGATTATTCTCTATTGGTAAAATGAATAGTTATAGACCTAACATGCTCTTATGAAATATGTATTATCCAGTATTACATAGTGTGTGTGTGTGTGTGTGTGTGTTTTATGTGTATATATATATATATATATATATATATATATATATATGGCTGGTTTCTTGCAGGTCATGTATTCACAAGTAGCCCCCTAGCAGCTAATGGGTTAAGAGTAGCAGCTTGTGTACTTCCTATGCACCTTTTGGTATATAGAGTGATTTGTCATTTCATCCTAGCTGCTGGTGTCTATTATATGCAGAGTATAGACTTGCCATTCCTGTGCAGTTACTCACCCAGTGGATGAGGTTACACAGGATTGGATTACAGATGAGACTGGTGTGTAATGAGTCCGCCGGTTATGGAGACACTGGGGGCTCTGTTTCATTTTCAGGACTGTGTAGCTCTGCTTTATACAGCTGTATGTCCTGGTAGTTTCTTTATAAACAATAGCAGATGCAGGAAAACTGTAATGTTCTTCATTATCTGCCGTTTTGCAAATTTTAAACTGATGTTTGTCAAAGATGCCTTTTAAACTTGTATTCACACTATAGGTGTTTTATACAAAAAGAAGCCTTTTTATATGGGATAGATCAGTTTGTATTTTCTGTCACACCTATTCAGATTGGGGATACTGCCTACAATAAATGGCCTGTCACCCAGGCCGATGGTCGGAAGAACAATCATTCGTTCCCCTGGTCAGCTAACTGCAAGCAAACGCTCATTTGCTGGTTTATCATAATGTTTCTGTGGGCGCAAAATGGCTGTTTGTTAGCAGCACATCTCTATGTAGTCAGGAGGGTTGCTGCCGACATAATGCAAGTGTGTGAGAGGAGGAAGTATGGGTGATAGCATTAAGAATTTCTCACTGGTACTAAGTAATAAGAAGCACCAGTCAGCTTGCTATATCATGATCTTGCACTGTTGGTGGCACAAACCCTGATTACACAGGGCAATGTGCTGCTGACCAATATGTTTATACTGGGCACTGATGGGCATTTAAATGCCATGTATATTTCGGTGTCAGACATCTGAGACTGGCAATTCCGTTACTACAGATGTGCTAGTTGGTGTACAGCATATTCGCTTAAGGAGTAGCCTCCCTGTCTTTTATGTGAAGGTAATTTTTGGCATTTCTGTGTGGTATCAAGTAGTATGCTACTTATATACACAGCTGATTTTTTTATTTATTTATTTTTTTAAACTTTTTGTGGTAGTACCCAAAATCTGCCCTTAGGTTTTGCCACTGCATGTGAATGGGTTTATGGAAACCCTGTTCAAATGCACGTCGTGCAGATTGTACTCTGGCTTTAACATGGGTTTCGGCGTAAAATCCGCTTAAAATTCCTTGGCTAAAATTGAAGGTGTATATTGATTTGCAGGAGACCCTAAACTGCAATAATGTGTGTAGTGTGTTTATGGGCTCATTTTATAGGTCATTGAATTTTCAGTATGGTGTTCGTAGAGGGGGATGGAAATTTAGGTAGGAAGTTGACTGCTTAGTAACTAGCATGTTGGTCCTCATGATACATTGGAGAAGCCCACATTATTATTTATTTATTATGCTTACTTATATAGCGCCATCATATTTCGCAGCGCTTTACAGACATTGACAGTCACTCACATTAGGTTGTAGTTGACATTATTGTATAATGGTACTTTTTCGTTTTATTTCTTGAAGTTGCTTTACTTATTCTGTGTCTTAAGACAAGATTTCTTCTTGAGAAGCCTTGCATGTTGACGTCCATGTATTTGTGGGTCATGAGTTCTGTCATTGTTTTCTGAGCAGTGCTGGTGTTGCGGAGGTGCAACGAGTGCCAGCATGCAGGGAATGTCAGGATTCCTTGAGACTGTACTTGGCAAGCTTTACATTTTCCTCCTGTGATAGGAACAGACCCTAGGGGTAGAAGTGTAAGAATCACTCTGGAATGTGGTATTACTGTATCCACCGCCTTTCTTTTTCAATAGAAATTTTTCTCCAGATTTGTTAACATACCATTAATTTGCCTGGAAAATTCATTCCTATACAATCTTACAGTATAATGTAGTGATTCAGCTGTTAGAGCTGACTGTGTATTTCAGCCATTGAAACTGTTTTATGGCATAGCATTATTTAAAAACTTAGAAATATATGTAATATATGCCAGGAGAATCCCTGACATGTCAATATACATGACAGCTAATGGGGATCCAGACAAACACATGGCTTGAATGAAATGATTGTTTTTTTTAGTTGACAGTCGGTGGGTCCGACATACTTTGCTGTTATATGTATGGTACCAGGGGTTCACATCAGTGCTATTACAGAAAATATCGAAAGCACCAAATCTGCTGCGTGACAGCCCTGTATAGCGCTGGGCGAACCACATTTACTATAATGGGGTCCAATATATTTCCATCATGGTGTCTATCATTTTATCAGACAGAATAGTGCAGTAGGCTATGTTATTTGTGTCCCCCATTTTTGATTGAACCATCAACAGAGGCTCTGAACACCTTTGACACAAGTGTGAATCTAGCCTTATTCCTATGTGATAAAATAAGGTCATGTCATCAGCTTTTGCCGTTGCTCTGTGATCGGTGCGCTGCCTTACACCTGTTATATCATTGTTCTGAATATAAAAGTAAAGCAGTGCTGGTTTAGCTCAGCATCCGCTATTAAGGGGAGTCTATCACCTATGCCATCCGTTTTAAACTACTGCCACAGTAATGTAGGCGTTCAAAATACAAGTCCAGGCATAGCTTCTATATGCAGAGTATCCCGCCAGGTTTCTGGTAATAACCGTTTTTATCATCATGCAAATTAAGCTGCAGGAGCACAACTGCGTCATTGCCAAATACGCTCATCCATCGCTGGAGTCTGTCCCCCTCTCCATCTTCAGAGCTGCGTCATCCACAGTTCTTCACGTATCTGAGCGCTGAAGTCAGATACGTGAAGAAACTGACTCCAGCGATGGATGGGCGGATTTGGCAGTGACGCGGCTATGCTCTGGGAGGTGAGTGAACACCCCCTGTGCTCCCGGAGCTTCATTTGCATAATGATAAAAACGGTTATTACGAGAAACCTGGCGGGATAATCTGCATATAAAAGCTATGCCTGGACTGGTATTTTGAATGACTACATTTACTTGGGCAGTAGTTTAAATTGGATGGCATAGGTGATAGACTCCCATTAAGTTATCCATGTACTATGATCCTGACTTCATTTGAATGCGCTCTTGTTGCCGTTCTCTGTACAGTTGGTGGCTGAGATGTTGTTGTGAAGGATAAAAAGCTAAATTGGCACTTTGGCTGCTTCTAATGTTCATCGGGGTCAAGGATGGATAGCCAATCGTAAAATTATGGCAGAGAAATACCCCTTTAAGAAGCCATAGGAGAACAGCACCACAAGCTCTAGCTTGTGTCTCGGCTGCCAGATTACTATCTATATTACTTTCTGATGACTGTCAGAAGACAGGAATTTGTGCACAAGTGTACAAATGGCATACATACACATCTATAGATCTGCATATCATATTGCTAAGTCTCACATTAATCTAAATTCCTGTGCATGGGGTAGAAACGAAATAATGTCACTCAGGGCCTTTTCTGAGGTTCTCTTGTAATGCACAAGGCAAGAACAGCCACTCAAATTGTACTGCTGTAAGTAAGTGCTGTGGGAAGTCCTGTCTAGTGATGTAAGGAAATGCAGACGGGGTCACATCTTCATCATGAGCACATCTGGAGTAGATCTATACCTGGTGTATAGGATTGTGTGTATTTATAGGGTTGTAGGTATGTAGTGGGTCAAGTACACATGGATATATTTTGTCTCCACACTTAGTCTCGATGGCACAGCAGATCTTCTTGTCTAGTGGATGGAAATATAGCTTGCTATGTGCTGTTCTTGGTGGAAGACATGCTTCTGGATTATAGGTACAACATTAGGACACAATGACCTGCACGGTGTCTGTGTTATGGTTATTTTCTGCATAACTAGAAGATCTCCTCTAGCTGATCTCTGTGGTCTTCAGGGCGTCCTTTATTTGGATCTTTTCTATAGCATCTGAAGACTAATTTTTCCGCTGCAAAAAAAATATCAATAGGCGTAATTTTTTTTTATTTTATTTTACAAACTTAATGTACACTACCGTTCAAAAGTTTAGGGTCACTTAGAAATTTCCTTGTTTTTTGAAAGAAAAGCACAGTTTTTTTTCAATGAAGATAACATTAAATGAATCAGAAATACACTCTATACATTGTTAATGTGGTAAATGACTATTCTAGCTGCAAATGTCTGGTTTTTAATGCAATATCTACATAGGTGTATAGAGGCCCATTTCCAGCAACCCTCACTCCAGTGTTCTAATGGTACATTGTGTTTGCTAACTGTGTAAGAAGGCTAATGGATGTTTAGAAAACCCTTGTGCAAGTATGTTAGTACAGCTGAAAACAGTTTTGCTGGTTAGAGAAGCTATAAAACTGACCTTCCTTTGAGCTAGTTGAGAATCTGGAGCATTACATTTGTTTTGATTAAACTCTCAAAATGGCCAGAAAAAGAGAACTTTCATGTGAAACTCGACAGTCTATTCTTGTTCTTAGAAATGAAGACTATTCCATGCGAGAAATTGCCAAGAAACTGAAGATTTCCTACAACAGTGTGTACTACTACCTTCAGAGGACAGCACAAACAGGCTCTAACCAGAGTAGAAAGAGAAGTGGGAGGCCCCGCTGCACAACTGAGTAACAAGACAAGTACATTAGAGTCTCTAGTTTGAGAAATCGACGCCTCACAGGTCCTCAACTGGCAGCTTCATTAAATAGTACCCGCAAAACGCCAGTGTGAACGTCTACAGTGAAGAGGCTACTCAGGGATGCTGGCCTTCAGGGCAGAGTGGCCAAGAAAAAGCCATATCTGAGACTGGCTAATAAAAGGAAAGGATTAATATGGGCAAAAGAACACAGACATTGAAAGATTGGAAAAAAGTGTTTGAGGTGTTTGGATCACACAGAAGAACATTTGTGAGACGCAGAACAACTGAAAAGATGCTGGAAGAGTGCCTGACGCCATCTGTCAAGCATGGTGGAGGTAATGTGATGGTCTGAATAAGGAAGGCTATCACTCCATTTTGCAACGCCATGTCATACCCTGTGGACAGCGCTTGATTGGAGCCAATTTCATTCTACAACAGGACAATGACCCAAAGCACACCTCCAAATTATGCAAGAACTATTTAGGGAAGAAGCAGGCAGCTGGTATTCTATCTGTAATGGAGTGGCCAGCGCAGTCACCAGATCTCAACCCCATTGAGCTGTTGTGGGAGCAGCTTGACCGCATGGTTCCCTAAAAAGTGCCCATCAAGCCAATCCAACTTGTGGGAGGGGCTTCTGGAAGCATGGGGTGAAATTTCTCCAGATTACCTCAGCAAATTAACAGCTAGAATGCCAAAGGTCTGCAATGCTGGAATTGCTGCAAATGGAGCATTCTTTGACGAAAGCAAAGTTTGAAGGAGAAAATTATTATTTCAAATAAAAATCATTATTTCTAACCTTGTTAATGTCTTGACTATATTTTCTATTTATTTTGCAACTCATTTGATAAATAAGTGTGAGTTTTCATGGAAAACACACAATTGTCTGGGTGACCCCAAATTTTTGAACGGTAGTGTACACATAGCAGTAAAAGCATCAGATGCAGATTATTTCACCGTTGGAGATTTTCACCACATATTCCATTCGTTGCAATGCAGTGAGTAAGATCTGCAGCTCAATTCCACACCAAATCTAGCAACAAAATCCACATCTAATATGTCTCTGAATTTAGACTGCAAATCTGTATTAAAATTGTCTCTCATACTGTTAGGGATGCATATACACACTCAGGTTTTTGCATGCAGTTTTTGAAGCTAGAACCAGCTATATATATTTTTTTTTTTATTGAAAAATGCAACTGAGTCAAAGCCAGAAGAGATTTAAATGGAATGGTAATGTAGTTCTGTTTTTTTTTTTGTTTGTTTTTTTTAACTGTGACACTACCCTCAAAGTATTTTCAGATGGTGTGAATAAACTGCATCATACAGTATACTGCATTAAAAAGCATTCATTTTAATCTTTGTTGCTTTTCACTTAAAGTAAATATCGCATCAAGGTGCGCGTTAACTACACCCTCTGAATACACCATAAAGGATATACCGTAATTAGTTCAGATGTTACAAGTCTGATGTTCAGGAATCTGTACATGTATGTTTGGGGATAATCCTCTCCCTACACCACAGTTATCTGAAAATCTAAGGCATTCCACCAATGCGTGTTCTAGGGCTACAGACCTAAAGGAAACCTGTATCACACCTGGTTCTGAAGCAGTCTGTACATCACTCAGCTGATCAGTTTCTACATAGAGGAAGGCTTCTTTTCAGAAGATCCCAGCACTTCTGCTTTTGTGGGTTTTTGCTGCTGCTGGATTAAATGTGTAACATGTTTGTGGTTTACAATAGAGTTTGTTTCTTGCTTTAAGATGCCATGCACAGATCTGGTTGTGTGTTGCCGGGAAGTCCTGAGTTTTGGCGTGGGCTTACGGGCCCATACACGGGACTGTGAAAATACAGAAATTAATGGGTCCATGTGCTAGCCATGAAAAACATGGCTAGCACACTGGCAATTCACATGGTCCTGTGCGTGAGGCCTAAATTGAAATCCCTAGGATGGTGGATAGTAAAAACCAGTGACACATCTGAAAACTGAGGCTCTGTTCACATGGCCTTCCTTCCATTTTTCACAGTTTCCTGCACACAGACAAATACAATCCAGAAAATCCAGTCTGTACTTCAGCCAGTTTTCTGGCCCAAACCCAGCTAGATCGAGACTCCTCACATCATAGTACTCTTTGATGCTAGGTTTCCCTACAACTACACGACTCTGCTATCCTATACTATAAACAGTACGGGACAGTGGAGCCGAGAAGTAGCAGGAACTCGTAGCATCATAGATCACTACAATGCAAGGAGTTGCATCTCCTGACTGGCTTTGGGCCGGAAAATCCTTCCAATGAATGGAATTTGCATTTATTAGGTATACTCTGTGGCATCCTGAGGATAGGCTGTAGACCGTATGTGTTAAAAACCTGGAGAACCACTGTGTTCTCGCCTTGTGTGTTGGAGTCTTTATTATCGGAATATTATTGTTTTTGTCTATATGCAAATAAATTCTTTGGAGAATGACAACATCCTCGTTGCTCCAAACAACTAATTTGCATATTGAAAAAAAGTGAAATGTCCACAACAGAGGCAGCAACCCACAAGGCGAGAGGTCTGTTAGATGGGTTAGGGTCACCTGAATCAATCTGTGCGGCTGGATTAATATGCTGGGTTCGCTCCGCTGATTCTGACACAGTTGGAATTTTTTTTTTTCCAGCCACCACCATTCCCAAGTAATCAGTGCTGTTAATTTTGGTTCCTGACGCACCTCCTGCCTGACTCTGCCCTTTTGACATTAAAGAGTTTAAATAGCACATCAGGCATCAAAACCACCTGCGCTTGTTGCTCGAGAATGGTGGGGGCTTGAGAGAAAATTCCAACTGTATTGGAATCAGTGGAGCGGTGCCTATTAACAGATGCTAAGAACTTGAATTGGCGGAGTTGGTGAAAGGTCCTCTTTAACAACCTTTGTAGGGATGTCTCTAATTCACAGGGGAAAAATGACATTTGATTCAGGTGACCCTAAGCCAGTGGTTCTCAAGGCATAGTACAGTTGGACGTACCCCCCAGGTGAGAGCGCTCCCCCACACCCAATGGTAGTTCGTGGACCCAATGGTAGTTCGTGGGCTTTGCCACGCACTAGCTACAAATATACTCTGAAGGTCTCTTACTTGTCTTGGGCTCTGGTGCTGCTCCCTCCCCGTGCTCCTCCAGTCTACTGAAATGAAGTCAGGCATACGCTACGTGACCGCCTAATGTCATTTCTGTAGGCCGGAGCAGCAGGGGGAGAAGCCCCAGAGTCCAGGACAGGTAAGTAAAACTGCTTTTATGTTTACCTCCTTCGAAGAAGCCCTCAAAGTATAATTGTAGTTTGTCTGTGACAAACACCCCAAAATATTGGGTTCAGCTGAACCTGATATTGTAAAAAAAAAAAAATCCCTATGTATGTGGGATTTTATTAATTTAGGGGCCACTTGGGAACATTCTACTGCATGGAGGGGCCACTCAGAGACATTATTCGATATGGGGGCTGCATTGGCACTGTGGTGGTTCTTATTTTACATGTGAAGGCCATTATTTCTACATGCAGAAGCACTGGTGGTGCCATTATACTGAGTGTGGGGGCATTGAGGGGGCTTTTACATAATGAAAGCTCAAAAAAAAAGCCTTGATTTATTAACATTTATAAGTGATCGCTACTTGGGGGTATTCTGTTGGAACGTTTTCTCACCAGGGGTACTTCACTTAAAAAGGTTGAGAAACACTGCCCTAATCCATCTGTGAGGCAGGGTTCTGTTGACGGACTCCCTTTAATGCTGAATCTCAGAAATGTTTACATCCGGAGATTACATTGGTTTTCAGCTGTGGTTGTGACACATTTCTTAGCTTTGACTCAGATGACAGTAAATCACTTGCCTTGGAACTTTGCATTGCCCCAGGCTATAAAACATTTGAGCGCAGATTTGCACTTTGCCTTTTATGTCTTTCCTAGGTTTCCTGGGTGTGTATCCAGTTGCGTAGCTTTTGTCTTTAGCCGTATCTTATGATTTGTTTGTGGTACAGTGATCATTGTCGGCGCGGAAGTCTGATGAAGTGACTAACACTGAAAAATGTCTAAGTGTAGAGCTGCTGCTTCCGGCCTCCTTCTCTGATCGCCTATTTACCGTGTCATCTATGCTTTTTGCATGCAGCATGTCTTCGTGTGACTAAGAGAAGCTACTGTTGCTGAAAGCATGCTATCCCATTTTGTGTACTTCAGTTTGCTGCTTCTGTAAAGTCTGCAGCGTTTTTTTTTAATCTTTTTCTCAGTGCACTTCACAAACTGTTTCTCCCTCTAACTTGGTGCAGCTTGCAAGAGACCTACAAGGCCCTAGTGTGTTTGTACTTTATGACCCACCTCTTTGTTTCAGTGGCTTCTTTAAAGCGTGTTCATCTTATTGTATCTGTGGAGACAGCTGTTGGCACAGTTTTTCTTTTACTCCAATGTATCTCCCCATTGTTTCTGGATGGTGCCTAAAGGTAAATTGCAGTTTGTTAATTTGAGGCTCCATCTGTTCATCTAAACATGGCGGCTAGTTTGCCAAGGGTATACAAAGAGGTAAGGAGTCCTTACCACTTACTCAACCAGTTCATTTGGCAGGGGTGGTGGTATGCAGCCTTCTGCTTTACAGGCCCTTTACTGGACACCTCTTTACCCCATTAATTTATCACCTTATAGACGTCCTTTTGGTATTTCTGTTTGACCCCTTAGGTACCACAGCCAATTTGTTTGCCATTGATTATCCTCTTCTTCCAAGAGCTATAACCTTTATTTTTGCACTGTGGTAGCTGTTTGGGGACTTGTAATTTTGTAGGGCATGCTGTAGTATTTATTGTTTCCATTTTGCGGTACATACACCTTCTTTCCCCCGAAGTGGTCAAAAAAAAATAAAAAATTGTTTTTTGTATTAAATTTACTGTTCATAATAAGCACATATATTTATATATATTGTTCAGACTATTATGGATGCGGAGAAACCAATTATGCTTTTTTTAAAAAAAAATTTATGCTATAAATTGAGAGGGGGCTTTATAAGCATGTAGTAGTAATTTTTTTTTTTTTTTGTCTGTCTTTGGAATATGTAATTGCATGTGCTGTCACTGTTACAACCTGAGTGTTATAAGAGTCCTAAGACAATAGACCAGGGAGACTTTACTAGGCCTCTAGCTACCCTGAAAAAATTCCCGGCTTTTGCAGGTGGGTGTTCAGCTGGCATCTGCATAAAACAGGCAGTTTCTGAACCTCCTCCATACACTCCATGTACATGTGACAAGACATGTTGCTAAGGGGTTAAATTAATTTGTCATTTTATATCTGATAACTGTACAATTGAGAAATAATTTTCTCAACCAAGTCCATTAATGGGCACAATTTTGGTTGCTTCTATTCTGTAAGTATATGGCTCACTTGGGCTGTTGCAGTCTTGACCGCTCACTGGCATTCTGTGAATGAGACTCCCAGTTTAGTCTCTAGCACAAGCAATGCCTGTGTTCTGCTCATGGCGGCTATAAAGTGCAAGCAGCAAACTTTTTTTTTTTTTCTTCTGAAATATATCATTTGCTTGAAATTAGGATGATTCCGACAAATTTTGCTTAGGTGTTTTCTCATAATACAGTCTCTAATCCAAAGCTTCACTTTATTTTTTTTTTTCTCAGTTACTTGTATTACTCTGTGGCATTGATGGCCATGCATTAGCATTGCTCTGAGATTTTCCCAATAAATTTTACCTTTACAGAAAAGTGTTGCATAAGTATATAGTAGATTTAATCGTTAATGTAATTTGCTTCCGCTCATTTTTTGCCCTTCTCTTCTGCAGATGCATTGCTTGCTGACCTGGAGTCCACTACATCTCATATATCCAAAAGACCTGTGTTTTTGACTGAAGAGACCCCATATTCCTATCCCAGTGGATGTCATACATATCAGGAAATTTCTATACAACCTGCTCATGCTAATGAGTCTCTCAATGGCTCGGTTACTGACCCTCTAGATTCCTGGACTACGAGCTCCAATAATTTCTCCCAGCAGCAGGTAAATAATAACTGTCAGAACTCTAACTCATTTATTCCAGTTTTATGAGATCTAAAATCATGAAATGTATGCAGACCAAATTTGTGCCAATATTTTAACCTTTTTGCCATTTAGATCTGTCACTTTTTAAAAGTAACGAGAAATGGGTGGTGTTTAACTGAGGGGGCAAGTTCTTAAGTAGACCAACAGATTTACCATGATTTATGTAAGCTTTGGCACAAATATCTGACATACGAATTACTAAAAGATATAGCAAGATTATTATGTGATGTGCAATTTGACATATTTTACTCCAGCATACTTTGCATTAAGACCTGTGTATGAAAGGTTGTTATACATTATCCTCATTGTGTTTGTATTGCACATATAAGAGGAAACACAGATGCATCATTCTACTTTTGCAGAATCCCATCCATACTTCTCTTGTGAAGGAGACTGTGGGATCCCCCTCTACTGGAGAAGAGGAACATGTATACAGGTAACTTTGATGCCTTTTTTTCTGCCAGTACCTGCTTTTTAAGATATCAAAGTCCCAAAAGTTTTTTTTTTTTTTCTTCTTTTTGTACAGTTTTCCCAACAAACAGCGATCTGCTGAACCATCACCCACTGTCATGGGCTCATCTCTGGGCAGCAACCTGTCTGAGTTGGACCGTCTGCTCTTAGAGCTAAATGCTGTACAACAAGCCCCATCAAGTAGCCTTTCTACAGGTGAGGTGCAGTGTCTGGTTGGTGACATATTTTACATGTGTTTTCCCTTTAAAGCGGACTAGTTGGCTCTCCAGATGTCTATTTTTTGTAAAACTTGTCTTCCCCATAAAATAACAATTCTGTAGCATCTTTTCTTTGAACAATACAGTGTGCTGTTTTTATTCCTGGAAGTGTATCTATAAACTGACATCTAAGCACTACCATTCCCTTAGTCGAAAGCGGTTTGTCCCTACACACTTTGATTTAGTACAGTTTGGACCGTGTAAGGGTGTGTTCACACTAACGAGTTTCAGCTGTGAAACTCGGTTTGTGTGTTGGCCGGATTTACCGGCCTTCACCTTTATGCTTTGAGAGGGACTCCTAGCAGATGAGGATTTCTAGCAGCATAGAGAACTATACTGCTAGGAGTCCCTCTCCTGGCATAAGGTGCAGGGCGGTAAATCTGGCCAACACACAGACTGAGTTTCACGGCTGAAACTCGGTTGTGTGAATATGCCCTAAAACTGTAGGGAGACACTCAACTGGTAACACACAGTTGACAGCTTATTCTTAAGTTTATAGGAAGTAACACCAGAACGGCTCAATGCAGAGTTCTGCTTTAAAAAAAAATTCTCCCAAATTTAGTGTGAAATGCAAGTATTTACTAAAATGGACATGTCAGGACAGGTGATGATTCCTCTTTTAAAATAATTGTCCGCATATTTAATATAGCTATTAAAGTGGCTAAAATAAAATGTTGCACAGTTTACACATTGGTCCACGTTTACTAATAGACAATCTGAACTTTAGCACTGTGTAAATGTGCCAGATTTATCACAAGGCCAGATGCTGAATGATAAATCTGCCGCATCTTCAGAGTAACTAGTCTAAGTTTATGCCACTTACTAGATTTTAGTATTAGAATTTTGGCATACAGTGGGGAACGTTAGGGGAAGTGTAATATATGTACCCTAGAAAACTGACACTGAAATGGTGCTTCTCTGAAACATGTCCCCGATTTGGACCAAAGATACACCACCTTGTTTTCCAACCCGCTTGCCTCTCTTTAAGGCAGACACACAAGTCTTCCTTAAAATTCCCCACTTTGTCTTATTTTAAACCACACCCTTTTCATCCTAAATCACATCCACTTATTTAGTCTAAAGAAAATCATCTAAAACTAGATGCACTAAAATACGCCTATTTTAGTTCAGACTTTGGCCAGTTTCTCCTGTTGTCATATGTCTGGCTGTTTTATGAGTAGATATTTTTATGGACTATATTGGAAAACCTAGGCTATGCTATATATCCTTTTTAAAAGAATACCTAAAATTTTCAGACCAAACATATCATGAACCTAACCTTGGTTGTTTCAGGTTCAGTTGTTGTTGAAGAATTATTGGTTCTTCAAAGAATTGCCTTTTTTTCCCACCTCCTTATGGTACAAGACCACCCCTTCCCAGTAAAACAAGTAAGGCCATATTCACACGACCAAATCCCATCAGAGAAACAGTCTGTGTGCGGGCCATATTTCCTGGACTAAACACAGTTATGTGAATGGATTCCACTGTATCATTTTGAGTTAAAATGCAGTGAGCTCTGGAACTGCAGAATTGACATAAAGCTATGAGTTCAGTACTGTAGCAATCCCGTCTTTCTGGTACTCACTGCATCATAACTTCCTATAATGCAGTTAGAACCTTTCACATAGCCGTGTTCAGTCCAGGTAATGAGACATGCACACAGATAATTTTTCCCAAATGGGAATGGTTGATGTGTATATGGCCTAAGGGTTTTTAATGTTTTCTAAGAATATAATTTTTGCCTCTTCATTTTATGTCTAAGCAGGAGATAAGACATGCAGACTTTCATGTGTGTTTTTTTTTTTTTTTTTTTTTACTTGCAGATGATTTGACTCAAAGCATCTCACAGCCTATAGCAGTGCCTGTTTCTCTATCAAGTGTTTCTGACAGCTCAGGAGTTAAGATTGGGCAAATGTCAAAGGAAAAACCTAAACGTAATGGAGCCCGAGGCATAGAAGATGTTCGTCCCAGTGTAGAGAGCCTTCTAGATGAACTTGAGAGCTCAGTACCCACCCCAGTGTAAGTACTGTTGTATTTCATGCATTCTGCTATGTGGGTGTTATTCTTTGATACTAAGCATGGTTTTTCTTGTATAGTCCATCAGTCACTGTATCTCAAGGAGAAATGAGCACCTCTCAGAGGGTAACGCCCAGCCAGCAGCAGACTCGAATCTCTGCCTCCTCTGCTACACGTGAACTGGATGAACTTATGGCTTCTCTCTCCGATTTTAAGGTATCTAATCTTGACCGACACTTAACCACTAAGACATGAAATATGTGATATATGATTAATATATCAGTAGCAGTTGTGTGAAGAGTATGGCTGCCAAACTGTATTTCATCCCTCAGCTATCTCTCCTGATCCACCCCAAATGCATGCATTTCATTTTTGCAATATCTACCGTTAGGGCCCTTCCACATGAGCACTTTTCATGTACAAGTTCTGCGTGAGTTTACTGAGAAAAATTGCAACATGCTTTTACTTTTGTCTGAGTCATGCATGAAACACACCTCATTGAGGTCAGTGGGGCAGATTTATTACAATGGTCTAAAATAAAAATTCTTAGATGGCCATAACAGCCAATTACAATGCAGCTTTCATTTTTGAGGAGCAGAATACAAAATGAAAGCTGTGATAGGATGCTGTCGGCAACTAAGACAGTTTTGCTTTTAAATAATTTTAATCTGTCCCAATGAATCGGTGAAAAAAAAAAAAAAACTGACAGTATGCAAGAGTCTTCAGTGTTCAGTCAGTTTTTCACTGGTGGTTGCTAGGGAATGCAGAAGAAAAGCTGAAGCTAAACAAACACTTAATATATATATATATATATATATATATATATATATATTTTTTTTTTTGCCTTGCTTATTTGGTGGTTTGGCTGGTTTTGCCAAATTTGCCAGCTTTAGATGACATTAAATGAACATGTATTGTCAGCTTAATTGTTTACTCTTGCGGTCCCACAGACTTTCATGCTGCTAGTGGATAGATGTTTAAAACAGTTGTGCCGTTAAGTGGGGATCCAACTGCTGGGACGCCCAGCGATCAGGAGAAAGAGGGACTGAAAATGCCTCCTCCTTGTGACTGGAGCGCCAGTGTGCTTGCGTGACCGGTGCGCCATTCACGTCTATGGGTCTGCAGTCTATCTATGGATAAGGACTAAGTGTTCTTAACTGCACAACCCCTTGAAATACACAAAGCTACAAGTTTCCAGCCTTCTGCAGTTTCTGTAATGCTTTTTATCCTTGTGATTAATTATTTGCGAGATAGTTACTGCTGCTGGGTTTACCTTCCCCTTTGGTATTTCTGTTTCTTCTTTTATTGAGCTGGGTGTGGCTGTTGGCTATAGTCATCTGAGGAATGCAGCCGTGTTCAGTATAGAGCACAGAAATCCTCACCAGTTTAGTGGTTGAGAACAGAGATTTGAGAATAACGCGAACAGATTTCTGCCTCCAAACATTTGTGTAGTTTTTTTTAGGCAGGGTTCACACTACCGTTGATGTCCGTTCTGATAGTGTCCGTTAAAAGAAAAACAAAAAAAAAGCGGACACCTATCATAACAGACATTAACGGACACTAACTGATGTTAAAGTGTCCGTTTTTTTAAATGATCCAATTAATGGATTAGTTTAAAAAAAAAACAAAAACAAAACGGACACATTAGCATCAGTTAGTGTCCGTTTTTTAAGTCTTTTTTTTTTTTCCTGCTTTCTGAGCATGCGCAGAAAAAAACGGACATAAAATAACGGACAGTAACTGATGGCTATCAGTTACTGTCCGTTATAAGTCCGTTACCCATAGACTTCAATGTTAATAAAAATAACGGACACTTGCTGTCCGTCAAGAATCCGTTATTTCAAACGGACAAAAAAGTCCTGCATGTAGGATTTTTTTGTCCGTGAAAAAAAACCAGACTTCTGACGGATTGTGTGTAAACGGACACTGACGGACACAATATAAAAACCATTGAAATGAATGGAAATTTTAACAGATTTCTGACGGTTCAGCTAGTGTCCGATGCTAAAATCTTGTAACGGACAATAGCAACGGACACTGCTAAAATCTTGTAACGGACAATAGCAACGGACACTACTGACGGTCACCAACGGTAGTGTTAACGCCCCCTTAGTAAAACTGAAGTAGCTTGCATAACACTTAAACATATATGTGTAAATATTTTCATTTCACAGGAACAGACTTTGGTTTTATGGCCTTTGCGCAAATCTTGTCACTTATTTTACAGGACTCAAGACATTGGAACCACATGCTTTTCTTTCTTCGTCAAAAATTGGTCCTTTAATAGTTTACTTCCCTGCAGTTGTGATAGAAAATGATGACTTCAGAGCTCCATTTAAGGCTATGTCAATAAGTAGATGGAACTTTATGCAGGTGTCATAAATGTTCACTGGGCTCTCATCCTGACTGAAAGCTATTTTCAGTCTGTCTGAATTATTGGGAGAGCAAGATTTCAGCTGGACATACACATTAGATGTATGTTGGTCAAACCTGCTGATTTCAGCAGAACTGGCCAACCATCTTGGTGTATGTGTGCCTTCTCACTTTTCCTGATTGCAGATGTCAGAGGGAGAAAAGGGTCAGACATGTTGGATTTGAACATGCCTGATTCTTGAGAAGATCAGCCACCACTAGAGTTTGTCAGTGACTTCCTACCCTCTTCCTATTCGGAACACATACATACTCAGCTATGTGTATGGGTGAGTCTGAGTGTTCAGCAGGCATGCATCTTTTGTATAGCTGAGAATCCTTGAAAATTAGGACTTGGGAGTCTGCAGAAATGTAGGTGCAAACATGAAAGGAAGTTTGAAGTAGCACCAGAGATAAGTAAAATAAGGTCTTTTCGGCCTTTTAGATTTTTATGCAGATTATATGTATGTATAAACTATGAAATGTAGTCCAAAGCTGGATCAATGTTCATTCAATACTGAGCATTCTGTTGACAGCCATTCCTTCTGATGCCTTTCCAACATGCACGCTCAGCCCAGCCTGCCACCTACTTGACTAAGAAGCTACTTACATACACAGGTTCTACAGTGTTAATCCAGAGATACTTTTTATCTGTTTTCTCTAAATTGATGTGTGTGATAATAGAGGATTGAATATTTGTAAAAAATGCTGTTTTTTTGGTAACTTGTTATTTCTTGGGTTTTTTCCGGATTCTAATAGACATGTCATACTTGCTTTGAGCCTGTTTCTGAGTGGTGTAAGAGTAGTCCTGCATCTCCCCCAAGCTCTGTATGCAGCACCCCTCTTTATGCAAGACCTGAGAGTGGTTTTGATGCAGTCACACCCAGTAGTCCTGCTGTTTTCCTACACATTGATGAGGATGAAAACCCTGCTGCATCATCCCATCTTAAAAAAGGCATTTTCCTTACCAGTCATGGTTTACCAGCGGATTTGAGCCCTAAAGATCAGCCGGTGATCACCCCATTTAATGTATATAGTCAAAGAACAGATATTTATCTTCCAAGTTTTTACAAGAAGTCCCAGACAAAGCAGAAGGAGCTTGATGTTCATCCTGTAGAATACTCACATTTGTCACATTCTGGCCAGTCTGTTGATTTAACTAATGGCCAGACCAAGCAAGAGGAAAACAGATATGCTATGTGGAAGTCTTATAAAAATACAGTGAGTGAAGAAGAAACGCTCTCCTCTGAAGTGACCCATCCTCCCTGTTCAGTCAGTGAAAAGTCAGAAGACACTGTAATGACTACAGACAATAGACTTGGAATTGATAACACATGTACTGAATTTCCGGTTGAACAAGTAGATAGCAGCACCCAAAATGGACATCTGGAATACAATTCAACATTAGGACTTCACCCTGGCTCAAATAAAACTGACGGTTCCTTGTTGGAGAATTCACATGAACTTTCGTACCAAGAGGTTCCTCGGATTTCTGCCTCACGTCAGGCAAGCGTGTTGTGTGGATTTTGTCTTGTGCATGGATCAAGTGCATGTCCTGTGTTTACTGGAGGTGCATGAAAAGGTGTAAAATGTGTCAGTTAGATCACATGGAAGAGGCTAATCCTAATGTGTTCTGCCCTGTTTTCTAATAACGAATTATGCCTGAAGCAACGATTTGACACCCTTCCTGTGTGGTGGTATTGGACTGTGAAACAGTGGCCTTTATAGGACTATTTAAATGCTGGTGACAAGTAACATTGTGTTGTTTATTCAGATGAAGTCTCTGATTAAAAGGACTAAAGAGACGCCAAATGTCCATCCTATGTCTCGAGACCTCTCTCCGCGACGGAAGTTTGGACCAGCAATATACAACAAGAGTCCATCACAAGACCGCCTCATTGAAGAGTTACATGGGCGGTTTGGCATAGACAAGCAGGAGACTAGCAAGACTCCAGAGGATAACTGGCTGACGGAGGGTGTGATCATTACATCTCAGCCCACTAAAAATGTGCGGCTATCTGAACAGAGGATAGAGAAGGTAGCATGAGTAGGCAAGGGAAAGTGATAATCGGAGAGTGATAATCTGAATGGATTCCTGTATTATTGGGGGGTGGTTTATACCCACTTCGTAGGGACTTTGTACATTCCATTAAATTAAATAAATAAAATGTATTGAATTTGTACATATACATAGAGCTTTACAAGCTTTGTATAAAGGGATGCTCTGAGCATAAATAGCTAGGATAGAGCATAGTTTGTGCTATAGTTTTTTTTTGGAGGGACCTATCCCGTTCATGTGAATGGAACTGAGCTGTAGTTTGAGGCACAGCCACTACAGAATGTAAAGAGCTGTGCCTGGTAAACAAGACATGGGACTTAACAGCACACACAACTTTAAAAGGGTTGTCCATTTTTGCCTGGACAACCCTTTAAGTTTAAATCAACTGGGGGCAGTGAAAAAGAAAATGCACATTCACTTTTCCCTGGGGCCTGCCAGTTCTTCTGCTCCGACGGGTCTCTTCTGTAGTAGTGCTGAAGCTGCCGCCTCAGCAGGCCTCAGGAAGAATACCCGTGATGTCACAGGTAGTGACATTCAGGCCCTTCGCTGATTGGCCTCAGAGGTCACATGACCGCTGAGGCCAATCAGCGGCTTCAGTACAACTACAGAAGAGACCCGCCGGAGTAGAAGAACCTGGATGCGTGGGAGGGACACGCAACAGGGACAGGTGAGTGCATTTTTTTTTTTTTTTTTTTTTTTTTTTTACTGCCCCCAACTGATTTAAACTTTTAAGAGTTGTCCATTTTTGCCTGGGCAACCCCTTTAAAAGTAGTGTCTGCTACTACATTGATCATTCTTAAATATCTCCATGTTGTTTTCTGAGTGATTTAGGATACTCTTATTATATTCAAACAATATTTTTCATGTATCTCTTATAAACTGATTGTATTTTTTTTTTTTTCCTTTTTTCTTTCTTGTGTGTGTTATTTAGATAATTATTCCTCCAGATTCTCCACAGCTCATGAGAAAAACTTTATCAATTACTTCTTCTCCTCCTGGTACACTGCAGCCAATAAGACTTGTATCTAAATCTACATCCCCAGCACTACCACCACCTCCAATTTCTTCCTCTACTATTCCTGTCTCTTCACTACTTCCACCTCCAGCCCCTCCATTGCCCCCAGTGCTCCCTCCCTTGCACCCAGTGCTCCCTCCCTCATACAACATGCCTACATTAAGTACACTTCCTCCTCAGCCACCCTCTTCATGGAAGCGATATAGTGACGATTACCAGGATTTGTCTAGGGCTGTTTTTCCTCAAGAAGAATCTAGAAATCCTTGTCTGGATGAGCCTACTATGACATTGATGGCAACTTCTGCTCCACTGAGAGTGCTATCTACTCCAAAATCTTATTTATCTGTGGGTTGTCAGACAGAAGATAATCCACTATTTCCACCTATTCAGACAGGGAACGAAAATGTGTCCACGGTTAGTCTAAATGCAAGATGTTTTTGGTTGTTAGAAGTCTGTTTTTGTGTAGCAGAGAGCTTGAGTCTCCAAGTCCTTGTCTTTGATATGTTGTGGACATTTTTGGAGTCACACATTCATTTTTTTTACTTTTATTATAAGATCAACTTTAATCTTCTTGCAGATGATTTCTCCTGTTGCTTATTCTAGTAGCAGAGCGCTTACTGCACGCCCCCTCTGAGTCGCTCCTTCTCCGACAAGGCAGGTTTATTTTATGTGTACACAGTGTTGTCAAGGATGTTTGGAGTGGTACAAGTAGACAAAATCTTTTGGTTGATCATTTAAAGGCAGTTTTGTCACCATTTGGGAACAGATGGTGCATGAAAACTATTTTATTATGATGATTATTTGCATGCTGAATCGGCATGTTTTGCAGTGAGAGAATAGTTTTTTTTTTTTTTTTGTTTGTTTTTTTTTTTTTTTTTTTTGTTTTAAATTTTCACCTCCTTTGTATTGGTCTCCAGTCACTGGTTCCTTTTTCACCTGCCTCTTCTGCGTGGCCGCCACAAGAAGAAATTACTTTTGTGCCTGACTGTGACTACCGCAGTGTCAACTCCAGGTTCCTGGCTTCAACAAATGAAACCCCTTTGGTATATGGATTGGTCTCACTTGCTAAACATTAGAAATGATTCACTGGGATGTTGTATTGGAGTCAGGGAATGTGGTATTTAATGTGTTTTTTTTCTCTTTTTGTCTTTGATAGTTCATGGCACAAGGACAAGGAAGAACAGTGAACAGCTCACCTCCTTCCAGTGCTCCAAAGCCTGGCAGTCAGCTAGACAACATGCTGGGTAGTCTGCAGTCTGACCTGAACAAGTTGGGTGTTGCAACGGTGGCCAAGGGAGTGTGTGGTGCTTGCAAGAAACCAATTGCTGGCCAGGTAAGTGTCATATTCCAGTGATTGTAAAAGGTCTTTCTTTAATGCATTATGTACTGAAGGCATTTGCTCTTATGCAGGTTGTTACAGCCATGGGAAAGACTTGGCACCCAGAACACTTTGTGTGCACACATTGCCAAGAGGAAATTGGATCACGCAACTTCTTTGAACGAGATGGGCAACCATACTGTGAAAAGGATTATCATAATCTTTTCTCCCCTCGATGTTATTACTGTAATGGACCTATACTGGATGTGAGTGCTCTGGACTAGTTTTAGCTTAGTATGTTATAGTCCTCATACTATATATAAATAATCTGTACTTTGTACTTTTTTTTTTCTTTTTCAGAAAGTTGTCACTGCTTTGGACAGAACATGGCATCCAGAGCATTTTTTCTGTGCACAATGTGGAGCATTTTTTGGACCTGAAGGTAATACTGTTTGGAGTACTCAGCAGTGAGAAAAAATACTTGCATGAAACAGAACTGTTTGGTAGAATGTACAAATATATTTCTCTTAAGATATGCACTTATCTAACGGCCAGTTTAGATTCAGAGTAGATTGCAACTGAGTTCAGGACGACAAGCATTAATAAACTATATAATATATCTATTGCAGCACAGTTGCATCAGCATTTTACACGGGGTGGTACTTAGTGAAGGAAAGATGACTACCACGATTGTTCCTCCCCCATTCAGTTTTATTGATTGTGATTAGATTGTTGACAAAGTGCATTGGTAAATATCTGAAGTTTAATGGCAACCTTAGATTATACACAAAGCTAGGAACTAGAAAACCAGGAATTGCCATAATACAGATTTTAGAGGAAGCTCTTCTGTGATCTCTATTATATTCTAAACTGCAAAATCTAGTGAGAGCCCTAGGAGGGGAAGACCTAAATCCCCATGCTGGGTCACTAAACCACTCAGCCAGTCCTGTTGAAAACTAATTTAAAGAGGTATTCCCATTTGTGACATTTATGGCCTATCCACAAATGTCTCAGACATGATCCCATTATTTGCTGCATCTATCTTAAGAATGGGTTCCAATGACCATGATGAGTGGAGAGGTAGCCATGCACACAGGCAAATTCAGCTATATGTAGAAACTCCTATTGAAGTGAATGAAGAATTCCACGCATGCTCGGTCACCCTTCCACTCACAGATGCTGTGGGAAAGGTTTCAGGTGACTCCTGTTTCCAAAGTGGGTATGAGATAAGGCCCATATCAAGCAGGGCAACCTTGACATAGATGACTGTCAATCAGAATGATCGTTACTAAATATATAAAGTATTGGGATATCTCTAATATCAAAAAAACTACAAAAAAAATGTATATTATCACATAGTCTAAGGATAGTTTTGCTGTTATGTAGTTTTAGAAAGCTGAAAGGTAGTTTTGGACATGTAGACGTTCAGTGAATTCTTTAACCTCAAGACATTACATTTGCTGGGATTTGATTTCAGAAAGGAATAGTATTGATTCAAAAGTGAAATGGAGATGGTCTCAAGAAAAGTTATGAGTGGTTCTTGTGTGTGTCATCTGTACATGTGTTTAATCTGTCTGATCTGGCTTTGTTTCAAAGGTTTCCACGAGAGGGATGGGAAGGCTTATTGCCGTAAGGATTATTTTGACATGTTTGCTCCCAAGTGTGGTGGCTGCACCCATGCAATCCTGGAGAATTATATCTCTGCCCTCAACACACTGTGGCATCCAGAGTGCTTTGTCTGTAGGGTAAGTATACATTTGTGAAGAACACTTAGTTTTAACCCCAGGGTATAAAACGTCAAACAGCATATAATAAACTGAGTCTTATCTAAGGGCAACAAGTAATAGATCAGTGACATAGAACATCTGTCTCCTTAACTGTATCCTATGTGATATAGCTTCAGTCTGTCGTCCTGCATTTGATAGGTTTCACCTGTGAGCTGTAAGAGGCAGGGAGAAGCAGTGTGAAGATGCATATCATAGAATACACTGCAGATTCTGCACATGCAAGTAGTATAGACAAGCAGTCGGTGTTTTAACTGTGCAGCTCACCCTTGTCTGGACTCACCTACTATATAGCTGCTCTCCTGGTACCTTAGATAAGTCGGGCAAAAATGAGATATTCCACAGTCCTCTATAAATGGGTGGTGGGACCTACAGAGAAACAAGGAGGATTGAGGTAGGTGGAGGAGATATGGATCCTGTGAAATGCCGTGAGACATTTATAGATGGTAATGTAATGCTTCAGTTCTCAGAAAATAATCTACACATGGTAGACTGACATTCTGCCTGCACAGGAGAACGTGCTCTAGACTGGTAGTTAGACTGGTAATCACATGACGTAGCTGCCCAAAATAAAATGGTTCATAAGCATGGATGCCACAAAGTTGTGATAGAAACAACAGCAAAAAAAAATGACATGGCTAGAATATTGCTGGGGAATTAGAATGATGTGTGCAAAGTATTTTCTGAGGCACTGTTTCATTGAAAATTGCTTTTATTTTTAATCATTGCAAAATACTTTATTTCAGGAATGTTTTACTCCATTTGTGAATGGAAGTTTCTTTGAGCATGATGGGCAACCATACTGCGAGGTGCATTATCATGAGCGCCGTGGTTCACTCTGTTCCGGTTGCCAGAAGCCAATCACCGGCCGCTGTATCACCGCTATGGGGAAGAAATTCCACCCAGAGCATTTTGTTTGTGCCTTCTGCCTTAAGCAGCTCAACAAAGGAACCTTCAAGGAGCAGAATGACAAGCCATATTGCCAGAACTGCTTTGTTAAGCTCTTCTGTTAGAGCACTGCACTGTATCTAAACATTTCAGTTCTGAGGGTATGAGTAGCTCTTGTTGCAGCCAGGGTGGTTGAGAAATATACATATACAGACTTTTATGAGGAAAGGGGCATAGAAGGGAGGCCGATGATCCTTACACTTTCCACCTTCTGTTTTTTTTTTCCCCATTTCCTCGTAAGGTGCTGATCTCAATGTTGGCCATTTTAACCTTAAGAAAATACCTTTTATCATTTCAGAGTTGGCAGCACAAAGCTGTACATAAGTGAAACCTGTGAACCCTGGGTCTCCTTGGTTTGAATACCTTGAGGACTACATGGCATGTTCACATTTTGTCGTGGGCTGTGTGGCACTTTAAAAGGAAAGACAATCTTCTATGCAGCAGTGTTGTGTGTATTAGAATGGCTTGTCATGGTTTAGGTAGGAGGCTGCTGCGGGCTCCATTCATTAGCAAGTAATGGCTCTCACATCCTCACTAGAATGAGATGGCAGCTTTCAGGCCTGATTTGGGAATTACAGCAATAACATTTTCTAATGACGGTTACTGGTAACTTGTCACCTGAATGCAGAGTAGCTGATCTTCAGGGTTTTTTTTAACCTGAAATCCCCTCTTTCCTCTTATAAAAGAGTGTGATTTCTAAGACTGGTTCAGTTTTAGTGACAAAATAAAACCTGCTTTTTTAAAAAATAAAAATAAAAAAAAATAATAAAATAAATAAAATATACACATATAAACATATTTACTCTTAAATAAATCCAGTGGTACTGGATTATTTTGTGCTTTAACTAAACCTGGCTATTAACATTTCAGTATTTTTAGTGTGAAATTACTTTATTAACAATTTTGGACATATGGTAATTGAAAAGCAGTATTTGAAAATTAAGCTACTTCAATCGGATATTAATAGCAGATGCCAAATGTTTTTTTTTTTTTTTTTATGTAAATCAGAAGAATAATTTTCACTAAGAAGTCTGCCACTTTGTTCTCAATTTCACGTAAGGAGGAGAGAGTATTTTGCAAAAGCTTTGTGGCAGATTTTCTGTATGTTGACACATAACTTTAAGGGTGTGTTCACACGGAGGAATTTGCCGCGAATTTGGGGGCGGAATCTGTCCCTGAATCCGGAGCAGATACCTCCCGAATCAGGACGCTTCTTTTTTTCCACTTCCTGCTGCGATATCTGAAAACAATGGGAGGCAGAGATCGCAGCAGGACGCGGAAAAAAGAAGCGTCCTGCTTGATCTTGCTGCGGTTTCCGCTCGCGGCTCGAGACTCCCTCCTGATTAGGCCCATTCATCCGGACCTAATCAGGAGTGGGATGCCTCGACGGAATGCTGATGCACTGCATCAGCATCCCGTCGTGGCGAAAATCCCGGCGGCGGAAAATTATTTTCATTTTCCGCCATGAGAACACATCCTAAGGGGTTGCCTGTATGTGTAGTGAAAACCGCAACACGTACAGAAGCACAGCAATTGGTGGAAAACTGCATGTGGCTCTGGTGGCTTGGTTTGCGATGTGTACAGGCACCTTGAAGCTTTTGTAGTTGTTCATAAATAATGCCAATATCAGAGCGCTCTAATGTTTTGTTTTCTTTTTTAATTCTATTTTGACTCCACCAATCTACCCCTGTCCCACCATCCCAGGGTCTGATTTGTAGCATGGAGTTTATTACGTAGTTGTTATTGAGGAAAAGACAATAGGACGTTTGATCTATTCAGTCATCAGCATACAGTATTCATATTAGATCTATATGATTGTGTGAAATGCCAAAGATGATGATGATTTTAATTACTGTGGCCGAGATGCCTTTACTTAATAATGTCATGAAACATCTTTTACATAAATATCCTATTTTTATGTTAATCTTATACAAATGTATGGACAGAATATGCCTGATGCATCTAATGGTGTATATACATGTTGCTTGTTGAAACCCACTTAAGGAATTGACATCTGTGTTTGATGCAGTTTTACTAAGTATAAGAATAACTTTGCTATTTAACATATAATTTTACACATAAGTGCTGGCCAACTTATGGAGTGCAGGTTTGTTGGTGACACTTTTTTTTTTTTTTTTTTTTTTTAAAGTCCTAGGATTGTCTAGTATTGCATCTCTCTTCCATCCACCTAAATGGGACCGAGCTGCAATACTAGCATGGCGCTGTTTTTCCAACCTCATAAACCTGATTAACAATTATGTAAACATTCCCAAAGTAACTGTTGCACACTACTGAAACCTGACTCCAAGAATTGCTTTAAAGAAGGTATGCTCCATGTATAATAAGGCTATGTTTGCAGTGTCAGTTAGAAGTCGCCAGACGAAAAAGTCCTGCAAGCCTGACTTCTTTAATTTCAGGAGAGAGAACAGACTCCCATGAACCCCATTATAGTCAATGGGGTCCCTCCAGGATCCGTTGCAGTCTGTCATTTTCAGGATCAGTTGCTGTACGTTTGTCCTTTTTTCTGGTCATGGATGGACCAGAAGAATGGATAGGACTACGCTGATGTGAACAGAGCATAATAATTAAGCTTATATTTGGGCCAGGCTCACTTCATTATGTTTTACACATAGTTCTAAGGCTAGGTTCACACAACATAAACATTGCAGACTGCCTGATCTGTTGCAATATGCTGCTTAGTGCAGTAAGGAAAATTCATGGTGTTATCTACAGTACAATCTGTGATATGTGAACCTAGTGTTAAAGGGGTTGTCAGTGTGTTTTTTTTTGTTTTGTTTTGTTTAATTGGCAAAGCGCAGGGAGTATCACTAAATAAAAATTACCTGTTCAGTCTTACTCCTTTATATTGGTACCCACTGGTCTCTTTATGGGCCTTTATTTTTGATGTGCCGTGTATGTGGACTTGATGGATGCAGCCAGTGTTGGGCCATAGTGGTAAAGCTAGCACACATGGCACATGATTGGTGACTGTCTTCAAAGCTCACTTGTGCATGAATGGCATGTCATTACTGCAGGTCGGCAAACGGGTGGGGCCACTGGAGTGGCGGTGCTGGAGCAGGGGGAAGACTGAACAGGGGAGTTTTATAGGCTTTTACAAAAAATATTTAAAAAGACATTTTCTGCCCTTTGGTAATTTTTGTAAAATCCACACGACTGCTTTGGGCTTTCCCATGGGGGGAAATTTCACTTTTTTTTTTTTTTTTTTCTAATTTTCCCGTTTCTGTAATCTGTTCTGGGTAAACTGCATTTAAAATTAGATCAGCTCAAGTGATGTTGTATGTTGTTGTCTGTAATTCTCTTGCCTTTTTGTGTTGAAAAATTGCAGTCACACTTTGCCTTAAAATGATCACTTTAATGGACTGTTTAAGATACTGGGCTGTTGTGTATACAGAGATGAACACTGACATTGTGTATATGCCTGACTATTCGGGCGTACAGGTACAGCCACCCTTCTGCAATGTTTTTTCATAACACATCAGATGTGCTGTTTTCTTGTTACTGCACACTTTTTTTTGCTTCTGTGAAAAATGCCAATAAACATTTCAATTATTTTGTTTGGTGGTTTTCTGTATTAAATTGACTTGTTAACTGTGTGTCAGTGCATTCACAACCTGCTGTATGTGCAGTAAGCACAATAGACTGTAGGTACAATCATTACAATAAATGCTAGTTAAGGCTAAGTTCACATCTGCGCTAGACTCTCCGTCATTCGGGTCCGCCGGGGGACCTGAATGACGCAAAGCTGGACCGCTAAAACATTCATACTGAAAGAGCAGAGAGAAAAGTCTCTCTGCAGGACTTTTCTCTCCACCAATTTTTGGTGGATTCTACAGCAGAGTCTCCAACAGAGAATGTGGCGCAAACAAGAACTCAACTTTAGTGTATAGATTAGTCTCCACAATCGCCTAGTGGTTTATATGCATTTCACTAAGCAGATTATGGTTAGCTGCTCCATATAACGGAGAGAAAAGTCTTATTCATGCTATTACATCGCTTTGATTCTCTGTTATTGGTCAGTCATTGCTCAAGTAAGTCATTACTTTATTCTTGCAGGAAGTGTTTATCTGCCTGCT
The DNA here is from genome assembly GCA_947044405.1 of Leptodactylus fallax. NCBI lineage: Eukaryota > Metazoa > Chordata > Amphibia > Anura > Leptodactylidae > Leptodactylus > Leptodactylus fallax. The sequence continues at coordinate 7,036,428 of CAMRHE010000010.1, forward strand.
CTTCATGGTGCCAGAGACCATATAATAAGTAAACAGAATTTACTTGAAGTGGTGATATCTTTATATCCAGAGACTCAATCTCTATTTGTAAATGGTGCAGAATCCTATGTAATGCATCTGGTGTGATATCCTCCTCAAACCAATTTGTACGTTTAAAGTAAATGTCCCAAAATAAGGCACTTATCACCTTAACCCGTCACTAGGTGATATATTCTAGTCTGTGGAGGTCCCTACAAAAACTGAGGTCCACTGTGTGAGTGGAGCATGGTTTAGTGTGCATGACGTCCCTCCTTTTTAAGTTTGTGAGACTTCTGGAGATAAGAGCTCTTCTCTGCTTGTCTTTGGCAGTCCCGTAGGGTTGAATCAAGTGTTAGGGCGTATGTTCTGCTGTTGCATTCAAATCAGGATATCGGATGTTATTTTTGGGGATTTCAGTGGCCAGGCCCACACTGATCTTATACTGTTTATAGGTGATCAGCAGGGCTGGTGCCACCTCCCAGTCAACCAGGGCAGATGCTGGGGCCAGAATGGCTGTGGGAGCCCACAGTGATGGAAGGGCTCATTGCTTGTTTTTGGGCAGAGGAACGAGTTTACAAACTTCAAAAGCACCTACCACTCGCAACTCCCTGGACTTCCTAAAGCTTCCTCTGGCGCTCACAGGATTATGTGTGCAGGCACTGGAACCCGAAGAAGGGGTAGGCAGTCCGATAAGTGCTGTTGAAATCTGTAAGCACTGATCACGCTCCAGGCATATGGGGCTGGGGCCATTAAACGGTGAGGATAGAATGGGCATTATACAGTCCCTGACAGAAGTTCTGTCGCTTATCCATGTTGTGGAATCAAAAGCTTATAACCCGACTTTAAATTCATCCATTGGTTTTAGAAATGACTGATATGAAAGCTGAAACCCTCCCAAATGATTTTTTTGGTTAAGAAAATAAATTGGCTTCACTGCTGAAATATTGATCATTTAATGAACACAGAAAGGTCAGATTTTGGCAAGACAAAAGTTTTGTCGCACACATAAAGTAATGTGAAAATCAAACCAATAATTCGGTTCAAAAACATAGATATGTTTCATAACATTGGCGAATGAAGTTGTGGTGCTATTAGAGCCATATTTAATACTTTGTGTGACTTCCATGAGCTTGAAGGACTGCATCCATGCGTTTCAACAATGATTCATACAATTTATTGATGCAGTCATCAGGAATAGCACAGAATGCAGTCTTACATGCCTCCCAGAGTTCATCAAGATTCTTTGGTTTTGTCTGCCAAGCTTCCTCTTTCATCCTACCTCAAACATGCTCAATGATGTTCATGTCTGGTGACTGGGCTGGCCAGTCCTGGAGCACCTTGATCTTCTTTGCCTTGAGGAACTTTAATGTAGAGATGGATGTATGAGATGGAGCACCATCCTGCTGCAAAATGTGACCCCTTTTATGATTGGGAATATAAGAGGAAGCTAATACTTATTGATATTTTAGGCTTTTGATATTACCTTCCACCTTGCAAATGTTTTGCGCACCCCCATACTGAATGTAACCCCAGACCATGATCTTTCCACCACCAAACTTAACTGTTTTCTGGGTGTATCTTGGATCCATACGGGCTCCAGTAGGTCTCCTGCAGTATTTGCGGCGGCTGTGGTGTAATTCAACTGAAGATTCATCTGAGAAATCCACCTTCTGCCACTTTTCCAGCGTCCATCCGTTTAGCAGGCTGTGGGCCTTGGCAAATGCCACACATTTTTTTAATTGCCTTTTGTTTAGTGCTGGCTTCTGGGCCCTGATTCGACCATGGAGGCCATTTCGAGACAGAATCCTACAAACTGTTCTAGTTGACACAGGGACTTGAGGTGACCAGGCCTGTTGGAGCCCTGCTGCAGTGGAAGAGGGGCTGGCTTTTGATTTTCTAACCAACAAATGTTCCTCCTGAGCAGCTGTCTTGCGGGGTCTGCCGGACCTGGGCTTGTCAAAAACATCTCCAGTCTGTTCAAATCTTTTTTTAATTCTTTGTACTTGACGCAGAGACACATTAAAGGTGCCAGCCACCTCTGCAGTGGATCTGGTCTTCAGCCTCTTGATAATCAAGGCTTTGGTTGCAGGGTTGATTTTTGGCATGTTGTCAGAGGTGAAGTTGCAGTTCAAGTGAAGGTCTGGGGAGCTGGAGTTCTTTTTATACATACCCACTAATTAACCGATCAATTAGTGAGCACAGGTGAGGCTTTAAACTAGGATTGGGTGCATTATATGACAAGGCGACAAAACTTTTGTCTTGCCAAAATCTGACCTTTCTGTGTTCATTAAATGATGAATATTTCAGCAGTGAAGCCAATTTATTTTCTTAACCAAAAAATCATTTGGGAGGGTTTCAGCTTTCATATGAGTCATTTCTAAAACCAATGGATGAATTTAAAGTCAGGTTATAAGCTTTTGATTCCACAACATGGATAAGCGACAGAACTTCTGTCAGGGACTGTAGTCTGAGTGGACAGAATAGGCCTGTGTTGGCGAACCCATGGCACGCGTGAATGTAGCCCTAACATTATGTCTGTCCATTATGATTTATATTTTGCATTTTATCAATCTCCCTGCTGCAGGCTCTATCAGTTGTCTCAATATTATGGGGTGGAGGGTAGATGTTTCATGTCTACCTTAGATTGTACAAAGAAAGACAGGAATCTTGCTTGTCTAATTTTTTTTCTCTCACCAGCAACAATGTCAATTTGTCTGTGCTTCTGTCTATCCTCTCTTATTAGGAAACTGCTCAATTCTTCCCCTCTTGATAGACTTTTATTGTAAGCTGTAATCTTATACCTACGTGCACTGCTGGCTCATCTTGCTATAGCCAGTTGGATTAAAGGGGTTTTCTGGGAGATTTTACTTGATGATCTATTCTTAAAGAGTCATGGGGGTCTGAAACCCAGTTGTTTGAAGTGGCAGTAGTGCTCCATGAGCGTTGCTTCAGCTCACAGCACGTGATGTCACGTTCATTGATCATATAGGCTGAGCTGCAATGCCAAGCACAGCCACAGTACAAATGTATGGTACTGTTCTTGGTAAATACTGAAGAGGTTAAAGCCTCTTCAAACAGCTGAGGATAGGTTAGCAATTATTTAGTTGGGAAATTCCCTTTTAGGCTGAAGCTCCACGTTGCAAAAACGCTGCATTTTACAGTATCTGAAAAGTGGATGGAATTCTGGCTAATCCCATCCAAAAATTGCAGAAAAAAATCTGCAGTGAGAAAGCTGCGTTTTTAAAGACGCCCATTTTTAAAAAAAAAATTGCAGCATGTCAGTTATACCTGCGGAAATACTGTTGTTTTCCATATAGGTATAATAGGGGCAGAAAGTCCACAGTGGAAAACTGCGAAAATACAATGAAAACTGCTGCGTAAAATAACGTGGAATGTTTCCACTGCATTATTTTTATTTTATTTTTTTTGCTGTGTTTCTCTATGTGGGGCCTTATCCTTAAGCAAACAATTAAAGTGTCTGTTTAGTGGAGTGCATGAAAAGAGCCTGATAAGCGGAGAAAGAGCTATATTGCTTATATGCTTGTACTATTGTTTTATGCAAAGCTTATTGAAATGTTAGTGGTGATTTAAAGAGTAATACATGGACAATAATGAGATTTGGTCTTTACAAAATGGGAGGAAACTAAAGAATAGAGTTAACAAGCATAACAATGTTGATCCTTTTGTATGAAATGTTGTTTGTGTATGGTGTGCTTCTCTTCTACAACCTTAGATCTCTTGGTGTAGTTCAATCCATTTATGATTTCGCAATTTCTTATATGGTATGCTGGTCTCCGATAATTTAACAGTGGTCTTGTTTCCAGGCTGCATCAACATTTCTGATTAATTTAGAATGCAGACGTCCCTGTTTTTAGTACTGTTTATTTATTTATTTATTATATATATGGTAAGAGAATACATATGTACAACTGCCTTCTTTTTCAACATGCATCTAAAGGAATGGTTTCTTGCTCTTCCATGATTGGACATGCTCCCCATTTTGGCAGGAGATATTTACACGAGGTAGTGTAAAATACATCTGTCAAGGCATCCTGGGAAAGGGACTGGTCCTTGATAAGGTCCATTTGATCTAATAATGTTTTTATGTGGCACAAATTCGTGTTTTTGTTTTTTGTTTTTGTTTTTTTTTTTGTCACTGCAGGTTTTGTAGCCAAAGCCAGAAGAGGTTGTGGCAGGAAGGAGAAATGTAAGTTTTTTTTTTTTTTTTTTTTTTCCTTTTATATTTCCTAAAGAGCCTACTGAATTCCAGTGTTTGGTGAGTGGTACTGCAATAGGATGTTCTTCCCTTCTCCTCAGAGAGCCTGTTTTTTTCCCATATTTTTTTTTTTTTTCCCCTGAGCTGCAGCTTCATCAACAGCCTCTGTAGACCTCCTTTGCTTTTTCCAGCCTTCCTTGAAGGACACAGCACCTGGGAACCTCTGTGCAGCCTCCTGCAGAAGAACAGCAATCGCACTTTCTCCCATGGTCTGGTAGGCTATCCTCGCTTACGGCCCCTTCTACCATGTCCTCCCACGATGAGCCAATCCACCTCTTGGCCACTTTCGATGCTGCCATGGAAGACCCTCCCAGCACCACCATTTGACTATATCTTGAAGGAACTATGGCTTCACCCGGACTGTCCCCTGCCTTCCACTACAGTCTCTGACAGAAGTTCTGTCGCTTATCCATGTTGTGGAATCAAAAGCTTATAAACTGACTTTAAATTCATCCATTGGTTTTAGAAATGACTCATATGAAAGCTGAAACCCTCCCAAATGATTTTTTTGGTTAAGAAAATAAATTGGCTTCACTGCTGAAATATTCATCATTTAATGAACACAGAAAGGTCAGATTTTTGCAAGACAAAAGTTTTGTCGCACACATAAAGTAATGTGAAAATCAAACCAATAATTCTGTTCAAAAACAAAGATATGTTTCATAACATTGGCGAATGAAGTTGTGGTGCGATTAGAGCCATATTTAATATTTTGTGTGACTTCCATAAGCTTGAAGGACTGCATCCATGCATTTCAACAATGATTCATACAATTTATTGATGAAGTCATCAGGAATAGCAACGAATACAGTCTTACATGCCTCCCAGAGTTCATCAAGATTCTTTGGTTTTGTCTGCCAAGCTTCCTCTTTCATCCTACCCCAAACATGCTCAATGATGTTCGTGTCTGATGACTGGGCTGGCCAGTCCTGGAGCACCTTGATCTTCTTTGCCTTGAGGAACTTTAATGTAGAGATGGATGTATGAGATGGAGCACCATCCTGCTGCAAAATTTGACCCCTTTTATGATTGGGAATGTAAGAGGAAGCTAATACTTCTTGATATTTTAGGCTATTGATATTGCCTTTCACCTTGCAAATGTTTTGCACACCCCCATACTGAATGTAACCCCAGACCATGATCTTTCCACCACCAAACTTAACTGTTTTCTGGGTGTATCTTGGATCCATACGGGCTCCAGTAGGTCTCCTGCAGTATTTGCGGCGGCTGTGGTGTAATTCAACTGAAGATTCATCTGAGAAATCCACCTTCTGCCACTTTTCCAGCGTCCATCCGTTTAGCAGGCTGTGGGCCTTGGCAAATGCCACACATTTTTTTAATTGCCTTTTGTTTAGTGCTGGCTTCTGGGCCCTGATTCGACCATGGAGGCCATTTCAAGACAGAATCCTACAAACTGTTCTAGTTGACACAGGGACTTGAGGTGACCAGGCCTGTTGGAGCCCTGCTGCAGTGGAAGAGGGGCTGGCTTTTGATTTTCTAACCAACAAATGTTCCTCCTGAGCAGCTGTCTTGCGGGGTCTGCCGGACCTGGGCTTGTCAAAAACATCTCCAGTCTGTTCAAATCTTTTTTTAATTCTTTGTACTTGATGCAGAGACACATTAAAGGTGCCAGCCACCTCTGCAGTGGATCTGGTCTTCAGCCTCTTGATAATCAAGGCTTTGGTCGCAGGGTTGATTTTTGGCATGTTGTCAGAGGTGAAGTTGCAGTTCAAGTGAAGGTCTGGGGAGCTGGAGTTCTTTTTATACACACCCACTAATTAACCGATCAATTAGTGAGCACAGGTGAGGCTTTAAACTTTTGTCTTGCCAAAATCTGACCTTTCTGTGTTCATTAAATGATGAATATTTATTTCAGCAGTGAAGCCAATTTATTTTCTTAACCAAAAAATCATTTGGGAGGGTTTTAGCTTTCATGAGTCATTTCTAAAACCAATGGATGAATTTAAAGTTAGTTTATAAGCTTTTGATTCCACAACATGGATAAGCAACAGAACTTCTGTCAGGGACTGTAGGAAGTTGGACGTCCAATTTCCCTTTCCAAACCAGTGTGTTTCTAAGTGGTCAGAGCCTCCCATGGTGGACCTCATGATAGCTAGGCTCTCCCAGGCTACTATTTTGCCTTTAGCGGACTTCGCCTCCCTCAGCGATCCCTTGGATTGGACAAAAGGGTGGACTCTCTCTCTCCAAGGCAGCCTTTGTAGCGGCTGGCTTCTCCTTGCGGCCTTCCTTTGCTGCTTCTTGGGTCAGCAAGGCCTGCGTTTCCTGGGGCAAACAGCTCCAGAAGGCCCTTTCCAATGAAGCCCCCCCTCCAGGACAACCAGCTGCTTGTCTCCCATATCCTAATCACTAAGTACCTGTGCGATGCTTGCCTTGAAGCAGCTTGGCATTCTTCCAAGGCGGCTGTCAACGCAGTGGCAATCCGCTGTACTCTTTGGATCCATTTGTGGAATGCTGAATCTGCCTCTAAGAAGGCGGTCGTCTCTGCTCTTGGGATGAACAGGGCCAGCTTTTTGGCAAAGGCCTAGAAAAGCTCATCTCTGAAGCTACGGGGGAAAAAAAAACTCTCTGCTCTCAGAGGCGTCCTAAGTGCCAGCCACCCTCCTCCAGCCATTTTTGGTGTTTTCGCTCCTTTGTGGCTCTACCTCTCCCTCCGGTGGACAGTCCTACTTCAAGAAGCCCTATTTCAAGCCCAGACCTTCCTGGCAGTTTCCCACTGCATGAAGGTCTTCCTCTAGTTGGGGCTGCTTGGGTGGGGGGACGGCTGCTCTCCTTCAGGGAGATCTGTCTTGCCAGCGTCGATGATGCCTGGGTCCAAGAGGTGGTGTTGACTTGCTACTCCATCGAGTTCTCCCTTCCAAACAGAAGATTTTTTTTTCTCCACTTTGCATTCTTCCCCTGCTCAAGCGTCTGCCTTTCTTCAGGCCGTCTCAATAGTAGGGAGTCATTATCCCTGTCTCCACTTCAGAGCTTTTTGGGGGTTTTTATTCCAACCTGTTCACCGTTCCCAAGAAGGACGGCTCCCTTCTCCCCATCCTGGACCACATTCCCATTGCACTGTGTGTTGAATGCTCCTTCGGGCTGGCCTCTGCCACCTGAGTATTAACCAATGTGATGGCGGCCCACATGGTCATCCTCTGTTCCAGAGAAGTTGCCGTGATTCCATACTTGGACAACCTACTGGTGAAAGCTCCCTCTAAGATGGACAATTTGACCAACTTACGGATCACCTTGGACCTCCACCAGTTCGACTGGCTCATCAACGAGGAAAAGTCCCGTCTAGTGCCCTCTCAGCACATGGAAATCCTGAGCATCATACTCCTCCCGGAGTCAAAGATCCTGGCCCTCCGATCCAGTGTGTCCTGTCTTCGCATGAACTCTGTGTTCTCTCTTTGGTTCTGCATGTGGGTCCTGAGCACGATTGTCTCGACCTTTTGAGGCCTTCCCTTTTGCTCGGTTCCACTCGTGTCCTCTGCATTTGGTGATTCTGGCCCACTGAGACAAGTCCCCGCCCATCCTCGACCGCCTGATTCTCCTGCCTCCCTGTGTTTGCCAAGAGCTTCTTGGGTGGATCTCCTACCCAGGAATCTCACAGGGGAAGTCCTTTCTTCTCCATTGTCAGGTGATATCCACCATGGCCAGTCTTTCCGGCTGGGGAGCAGTCTTCGGTGCCTTGACCATTCAGGGCCAGTGGTCCAAAGCCAAAACCTCCCTCCAGATTAACTTACTGGAACTGAGGGCCATCTTCTTATCCCTGTCTCATTGGACCTCTCTCCTCCAATGGTGACCGGTCAGAGTCCTGACCGACATCTCCACCGCGGTTGCCTACCTAAACCATCTGGGGAGCACCAGGAGCCTCCCACTCTTTTTTTCTTAAAATATTAATTTTATTATATTAATAATAGATACAGCCAGCTATAAAGATATTACAGTCATAAGTGACAAAGTAATCCAATACATACGTGAAGATGAGGAAAAGTACAGCATTACGCCCAGAACTGGGCTTTGACTTAGAGGCTGTATAAGGCAAACAAAACACATTAACATAAAATTCATAAAACACCATAGTGCCAGCCATAGCCTTGGATCGCGATTCCTGGGGTAAACTTTCCCAGGAAAGCGCTGCGTTACAAAATGATTCACGGTTAAGACTGTCTCCCATTGGGAAGCTGTAGTTGTCCTAGATTTCCGCATAGAGAGGACTCCAGATCCCATGTTGTAGTTTGAAACTGAGTAACAAGGAACTCTATCTTCTCTATAGAGCATTGTTTAGAGATGAATGCCTTCCACCTCTTAAAGAAATGCTTTGCCCTCATATCCTTTTTAGTTAAGGTGTCCCGTCATTCCAGTTCTATGACTGTCTTGAGCTGAAGAGTCAGCTCCTCCACTCCTGGAAGGGAAGACTGTAGCCAATATTATAACAATATAGGTTTCGCTAACAGGAGGGTCATCACCACTATCAAAGATATGGTACCCGAAGGAGGGTCAAGTGGAATATCAATGTTCCAGGTAGTCATGTACTGGAGTATGGATCGCCAAAACCTTTGCACAAACTCGCAGTCCCACATACACTGTATCAAATCTGCCCTATCCAGCTGGTATTTTGGTCAACATGTCAAACGGGAAAGCGCATTAGGATATAGAGCGATCGTGAAGGCATATATGGCTTTATGTATAAATCGGAAATAGGTTTCCCTCCATCCTTCATTAATCATAGCTCGTCTTTGCATTGGAGGAGCAGGACCCAGCTAGAGAACACAAATTCTGTAATGGATTGTGAGTATACCTGCATCAGTCCCCACTCTGCATCAGACTGTCAAAAGCATTGCAGGATATTTTTGACCTGGCATCACTAAGTTTACCTTTACAGAAAGACCGTAGCTTGGCATAAGGAAGAAACATGTTTCCCTCCATCGCAAGCTTATCCCGGAACTCAGGTAAAGTTAACCATCTCCTCTCCCCAGCCAACCACAGAATGCAAAGTTTAACAACCCCTTTCCCCTTCCATTTATCAAATAGTTTATCATCCCCTGAGGGAAGCCAAAATAATCCCAATAGCACATATATCTGGAAATCTAAAAAGAGAGACCGAATCGTTAACGAACCTCCTTCCATGTAGCAATACTGTAGTGTCTCTCAGTATCAAGGACCTCCGCGTAAGGGATATGAAGCAAAGCAGCCAGACTCCAAGGAGAGGCCACAACTCAGCACAGATTCTACCTATTAAAGATGGGTAGTTTAAGGTATAGATCGATTCCAGTGTTTTACCAACTATGATCCCCAAATATGTTAAATGGGGGACATCCGATTTTATCGGGATTCCCAATGGCGTAAAATCCCTGGAAAGGGGGCTGCTTCTCAGATTCAGAAGTTCACATTTTGACACATTTATTTTAAATCCCGAATATTGACCGAAGTGTGCGATAGTGCGTAAAGTTTTATCTAAGTCTCTCAAGGAATAAGAGGATATCATCTGCAAAAAGAGTCACCGCCGCTCTCTGAACCCACTCGTATACCTTAAAACACATCTCCCCTTTCCAAAATGCTTGTCAAGGGTTCAAGCGCCAGATTAAACAGGGGAAAAAGGGGGCACCCCTGTCTTGTACCCTTCGAGGATAAGATCAGCGCTGAAAAGAAAACAGGGTTTTCTGCATATAATTTGTCTAGGTAAGTACAAAGTTCACCTGAGAATCCCATATGGTCCAGGACCACAGTCAGCCATCCCCATCTGATCAAAAGCTTTTTCAGCATCTATGGTGACTTGAGACGGCTGTACCTTGCTATCCGACCCCCTCTTAACTGCATCAAGAACTGCGAGTACCTTCCTAATATTCGTTGTAGCATTGCGGCCGCGTGTAAAACCCACCTGGGAAGGAGTTAAGGAGGGCATTATCAGCGACATCCGATATGATCTTTGCCAAGATTTTGATATCAACATTAATGAGATCAGTCGATACTATTCAAGACGGAGAAGATCTTTATCTGGTTTTTGTAATACTTTAATGTAGGATCCCATTATAGGTAGGGGTCAGTAAAAACAGGTCAAATCTCCTCCCTAAGGGTCTTTAAAGAATTCATTTGACATCCCATCCGGGCCCAGGGCCTTACCTGTGCGCAGAGACCTCCTACGCCATAATAGTAGAATTAAGTTTGTCTAGTTGAGTCTAAGACACGCGAGGGAGTTTAATCTGTCACAAATAGTCGGCTGTTTCTAACAATATATATAGAAGGCATGAAAAATCGAGTTGATGTCTCCAGGATGTGTTTTAAGAGATCCGTCAGGTGTCTTCAACTGCAATACATGGTTTTCTTCCCTCATACCCTTCGCCAATTTCTGCATCATCCGACCCGGTTTATTGCCGAAGCAAAAAAAAAAAACGGGCATCCGCCCTGGTTTGTTTGAGTCTCTTTTCGTGTCAATCAATGTTGAAATACAGAACGGGCAGTTGCTCAATTCTGTCTGTTGTCTGCAGTAGGGGTAGTTAAGTATTTGATGTAAGCTTGATGTAGGGCTTGGCTAGCTTCCGCTTACAGTATTGGGACTGAAGGAATTTACGCTAGCCACTAAGATATGTTATTATTTGACCACGGAGTACAGCTTATGCAGCCTCCCAGTATAAAGTAGTGTCAGAGGGGTGTGAAGCATTATCTGTGGCATACTCTAGCCACCAGTCTCTTTTTAGCCCTGGATTTAGCCCTTTTTCTCTTTCAGAGGTAGGGAAGGAAAGCGCGATATGAAATCAGTGCCCCTAGGTGTAGAGTCAGTGAGTGTAAGAGTAATTGGTGAATGATCTGATATTACAAGATACCCTATTGCTATATCCAATACCCTCGGGAGAAGAGATGGGCTAATCAAAAAATAGTCAATTTGTGACCAAGAAAGATGAGTAGGCCCTATCATTAGGGTAGTCATGACGACATCAATCATGTTGGTTCCATAGAGGAAAGGGGGGAGCACCCTGTCTCTATATCTTATATTTAGTCACCCAGCTTATTTCCTATCAATCCCTGGCGTAAGTACTGTGTTCAGCTCACCCGCTAAGTTCAGATGTCTGTCCAATAAAGCTGCTATCCTAGTGGCAAGAGACTGAAAAAATCCCCTGCAGGAACCATCTGTTGGGCTGTAAATATTCAGTAATCTGATCTCTTCATTCAGTAGTAATAAGCGCAGTAGCAATATCCTCCGCAGGTCATCTTTATCTTCCTCGATTACCCTTGCTCAAAGGGACCTGTGTACGAGAGTGATAACCCCAGCTTTGTTGCCAATAGATGGTGATTCAAATGCCTCACCCACCCAGCTATTCCGCATCCTAAAGAAATCCTGCTGTTCTAGGTGTGTCTCCTGTAGCATAGCTACATCTGCGCCAAACCTCTTCAAATGTCTTAGCACCTTGTTACATTTTTATGGGGAATGTAGCCCCCTAACATTCCACGTGACTATTTTCATTAAGTAACATGTGAGCACATATGTCTGGCATAGCACAATAGTCATTAAAGCCTCAGGGCTATGGCTTGGCCCATAAATACACAGGTAGCACAGTAATAAACATGAAACTGATGAACGAGGCATAAGAAATGCGAACAAATGTGATCAATCACCGAAGTATGTATACCCCATCAACCCTCTTTGGGAATTTGCTAAGGACTCCCTTTTTTCCATCGTAATAGGAACTAATCCCGACCAACCACCTACCCTCCCTAAGGACTATGACCAATTCGCCTAGAACTAATGATCCCGGGAGCAAAACGCCCATCCTGTAAGTGCTGCTAATAATAGCTAGGTTAGGTTGGGACCCAATCCCCACAAAAAAGAATACCATAATAAGATTAAGGCCATGTAAAAAAGATAGAGAGAAAATACAAATTAAAAGTAAAGTATAGGGCTAAAGTAATGTGATTTGGAAAGACGTGAAAGCCGAGAATATATAGTAGCCATAACAAAGTCTCTAGTCCAAGACCGCTATTCTAACATAGTCACTGAGGGTCACATAGTAAATTAACGGGTTACCTCCCTTAAATGATGACCAGCCGATAAAGTGGAGGAGCTGTTGAGTCAGGGACGGGTCCCGGAAGCCTCCCTTTTTGTTCTTCACAAGGACAAGGTTTTCCTTTGTCCGCCACCGTCTTTTCTGCTGAAGATGGTTTCTTACTTCAACATCAACGAAGACATTGTCTTACTGTCTTTCTGCCCGGACCCAAAGCACATGCGTGAGCGCTCTCTTCGCTGCCTAAATGTGATCCTGGCGATCCAGGTCTATTTCTCTCTCACTGATCCCTTCCATCGTTCAAAAGCCGCTTTCGTTCTCCCTGAGGGTCTTCGCAAGGGCCTGGTTGCTTCCATCTCCAGATGGATTCAGTCTGCTATCAGGGAGGCCTATTGGCTCAAGGATAGGACGCCACCTCTTCGTGTGACAGCTCATTCCATTAGAGCTGTCGCAGCCTCCTGGGCTGTTCGGCATCAGGCTGTCACCGTCAGGTCTGCAGGACTACCACCTGGGCCTCTGGCTACACTTTCACTAAGTTCTACCAGATCCATTCTGTGGCTTCTGCCGATGCCAGCTTAAGTCATAAGGTTCTGCAAGCAGTTGTGCGCTAGGTTGCTCGCATAGCTGTATAATTCCCACCCTCTGGGACTTCTTTAGGACATCCCATTGTGTTGTGTCCCCCAATGAAATAAGAAAGAAAAATGGATTTTTGTACTCCCCATAAAATCCCACCCTTGTTTCTTGTTCCTGTTTTCGTTCGTTTTCAGGCTCAGGACATGGTGGTGTTGGTTCCGTGTTCTTTTTTGTTTGTGTTTCTTCCCTAGTGCTGCAGTACAAACTGGTTAGCATAGTGTCTGTGGAGAGGGTAAACCCCAGAAGCGGACCTGACCTCTTTTGCTATTCCTAGTCTCAGCTTCCTAGTGGCCAGGTCTATATCCCTGGTGCTGTCACCCAATGAATACAACAAGAAAAGGATTTTACAGTGAGTACAAAAATCTATTTTTTTCAGTGGTTATACTAGGGCCCTTAATTCCACTGAAGGGCAATCTTAAAGCTTAAGCATAACAAGAAGTCCTGCTAGTGTGGTAGGGGCTAGATTTTTCTACTGTAAAGTCACAAAGGTGGTTTCTAGCCATCTGCATGTATGAACTCAGTCCCAGTCCCACAGACACCTTAGGGTTACCTGAATGAAACTGTGTTTTTCCTTTGTGACTTGGGGTCTCTGTTACCAAGATATTTTAGCTTTTGTCATTATGAAAATTAGCTATTTGGCACAATGAGGGCGTTACTGCTTACCTCTTTGCTCCAAAAAGTTCACGTTCAATATGACAAAAACAGTGATATGGCTTGGCAACAGAGGTACCAATTCACACCAAGAAAACAGAGATTAGGGTTACTTGAATCTGAATCTGAGTTGATATGCTGGGTTCTGGAGACAGGCTAAGAGAATAATCATTTGGGTTTAAGTCAGGGCTCTGGACCACTCCTGTGCTTCCTTAGCTGTCTGTTTATGGGGATGGGGGTGGATGTCACATCTTTGTTGCAAGGACACCAAAGATGCAAAAAAAAAAAATCACTTGTTCCGTGCCTCACTTGTCACTTTCCGTGGGGAAGCCTTGTCCTGACATTTATTATAACTCACACCAGTGTGAGTTATATCAGAAATCTACACCAGTAGATCTCCATTCTGGCACATTGGAGCTGCTTCATAACTCTGTCTTACACCTATTAATTACCGGACAAAAAATGTTTTTTGTTTTTTTTTAAAAAAAGGTCTGTTAGTACTATTATTGGATTAATAAATACACCCATATAACTTTAGCAGTGTTTTGAGTGGTTTCTGGGAGCTCCTGGCATCTTCTGCATATGTTTACATGGTTCAGCTTCCTGCTATGTAACTTCCACACTAACTTCCTCTCACCTCACTCACCCCCCTTCCTCCCTCCCATACACCCCCTCCCTGTCTGACTAGCTATCCCACGCACTACTAGCTCTTCCCATCCTGCTCAGCCCGACCCCATTATATATTTACCTATCTTCCTTCCAGGCTTCTGCCTGCGGTAAGACCCATCCTTCTTTTGACTGCCGGCGCATGCTACAGTCCCAGCGCTGCTCTGTGCTCTGCATCCGACAATCCACCTCTGCTGCGCAGGCGTGGGAGTTGTGCAGTAGAGGTGGATTATCGGCTGCAGAGAACAGAGCAGCGCTGAGACTGTAGCACACGCCCGCAGTCAGAAAAGAGGGAGGATCCATCCCGCAGGGAGAAGCCTGGAAGGAAGATAGGTAAGTATAATGGAGTGGATGGGAGGGGGGGGGAGTAGTGATGTCCGTTTCCGGAAAAGGGTGAAACGGATCGTCACTGGATAACCAGAAAATGTGGGTAATATAAACATATATATATATATATATATATATTATATAATATGGGTAAATATATATTTTTGATAAATTATGTTATTTAGAAAGTAGGCAGGGACAACCCCTTTAAGGCTAGCATACAAAACATCAGTCTTATTAAATCTTCCCCATTGTCTTGTTGGAAGGTGGTCCTTTGGCACAGAGTACTCTGGATCAGGTGTTCATTAAGTATATCTCTGTACTTTACTCCATTCTGCTTTCTTTCAACCCTGACCACTCTTCCTGTCCCAGTTGCAGAAAAACACCCCCCATAGCATGATGCTGCCACCACTGCCGTGCTTCACTGTAGGGAAGGTATTGGACAGATGATGAGCAGTGCCTGGTTTCCAATTACATAGTTTGGAAGGGTGACCAGCTCTAGGAAGAACTCTAATTGTTCCAAACTTTTTCCACTTTAAAATTATGGAGGCCACTGTGCTCTTGGGAGCTTTCAGTGCAGACATTTTTTGTACCCTTCTCCAGATCTGTCTCTCCTCACAATCCTGTCTCTGAGCTCTACAGTCAGTTCTTTCCTCCTCCTGGGTTGGGTTCTGTCCTGATATGCATTGTAAGCTGTGAGACCTTATATAGATAGAGGTATGTCTTTCCAAATC
The DNA here is from genome assembly GCA_947044405.1 of Leptodactylus fallax. Lineage (NCBI taxonomy): Eukaryota > Metazoa > Chordata > Amphibia > Anura > Leptodactylidae > Leptodactylus > Leptodactylus fallax. Next base: position 7,051,736 of record CAMRHE010000010.1, read on the forward strand.
ATGTCCAGTCAGCAAAATTTACCACAGATGGACTCCAAAGCGGAAAGATGTTCCAGAGATATGGGAGACCCAGAGCTAAATTTCGAGTGTGCTAGCAAAGGGTCTGAATACTTATGTCTATGCAAAATTTTAGTTTTTCCTTCTTAATAAATTTGAAAACATTTAGTTTTTTTTTTTTTTTTTTTTTTTTAATGGAAGGCACATGTATGACATCAAAATGTCTTACATGCTACATTGATTTCAATGAAGGGGGGGGGGGGTGTCATTCTAACAAGTTTTCACTAAGCCAGATAGGACATGCTCCAGGTCTTATGCTAGGTTCACACCTGCGTTCGGATTATCCAAGTGTACCCCCCCGAACGGAAACCTAATCCACTTAAAAAAGAAGTTATCCTCGGAAACCCGCAGACCCCATAGACCAGTGATGGTGAACCTTTTAGAGACAGAGTGCCCAAACTGCAACCCAAAACCCACTAAATTATCGCAAAGTGCCAACACGGGAATTTAACCTTAAATTAACCAGGATCTGTTTTATAGTGACCGTGCAATGTTATTTCAGCCTGTAATAATATCACGTCTGCTATAAAACATACTGTGTAATATAAATAGTGAAGGGCCCCAGACAATACAATGCACTCTGAAGTGGCCTCCAGACAATATTATATGCTCCACTTTGGGCCCCCGCACAGTATTATATGCTCCACTTTGGGCCCCCGCACAGTATTATATGCTCCACTTTGGGCCCCCACCCACATTATATGCTTCACAATAAGCCCCCCACAGTAGTATATGCTTCACAGTGGGGCCCCACACAGTAGTATATGCTTCACAGTGGGGCCCCACACAGTAGTATATGCTTCAGTGTCCACCATACGGTATTAGATGCTTCAGTGTCCCCTATGCGGTATTAGATGCTTCAGTGTCCCCTATGCAGTATTAGATGCTTCAGTGTCCCCCATATAGTAGTATATGCTTGTGTCCCCCATACAGTATTAGATGCTTCACCGTGCCCCCATACAGTAGTATATGCTTCAGTGTCCCCCCAGTATTAGATGCTTCAGTGTCCTCCACACAGTATTAGATGCTTCAGTGTCCCCCATACAGTATTAGATGCTTCAGTGTCCCCCCTACACAGTAGTATATGCTTCAGTGTCCCCCCTACACAGTAGTATATGCTTCAGTGTCCCCCATACAGTAGAATATGCACCACAGAAGGTCCCATACAGTAGTTTGTTACTTACCTTGTCCCACGAAGAGCTGCAGTCCCACGGAGCGCATCCGCCTTCCTCTGATCGCAGGCGCTGATGATTTATGTCATCGCGCCTGCGTCGTAGCAGAGGTCACACTCTGCAGTCAGTGTAGGCTGCGGTTCCATGGACCGTGGCCTACACTGACAACTTTCAGCTGTATGTGCATTTGCACATACAGCTGAAAAAAGCGATCGCTCACCAACGGGAAATCTAGTACCGGATTCCCCGTTAGTGAGCGATCATGGCGACGGCGTGCATGCCAACTGAGAGGGCTCTGCATGCCCTCTCTGGCACGCGTGCCATAGGTTCGCCATCACGGCCATAGACTATAATGGGGTCCGCCGGGTTTCAGCCTGAAAAGGGCAGAAAAATGCGGAAAGAAAAGTGCTGCTTGCAGGACTTTTCTCTCTGCATTTTTAAAGTGGAATGGGGAACGGAATCCCCCAGCGGAGACCCAGCGCAGGTGTGAAACTGACCTTAGACATAATAGTTTTGTTGTGGTTCTTGGTGTCTGTCTGAGAACTGCCAAGCCAAAAATGCATGAGGCTTTACCAAAATTTGATGCAGTTTTGTGCATTTTTCTTTTGAACTCTTAGAGCTGAAGATAAGCTTATATTTACCAAGTTGACCAATATAGCTTATTTTCCTAACCTAAATATAAATAGCGTTCTACTAGCCAGAGCAGTACACCTTGGCTTCAGTGTGCATGCCCCGTACCTCTGGCACTTGCGCAGTGAAGCCCGGGTGTATGCATCTCTAGGTACATATTAAGGTTTATTTTTTTTAATTGCAGGCAAGGATGGCTTTATAACAGGGTGATTTGGAACACTAAATTCCCGGTCTATAAGGGCACGTGGGTGGTTTAGTGTCCCAAATCTACCTGACAGGTTCGCTTTAACAGGTCCCAAGTAGCAGCGTCCAGCAGATATGGCCATACCCAGGCACCAGAATACGACTCAACTGCATATGAATTAAAAGTTGACTTTGTTTTTTAGTATTTTTTTTTTCTTGTGTTAGTTTGTACATACAATTTAAGGCTACGGCCCCCACATTACGGAAACGCAGAGTTCTTTTGTTGCAGATTTTTATCTGATTTAAGTGAAGGGAAACGTCTTAGAGCTTCCTTTATATTTTCCATTCCTTTTCAAGCCACTCCTGATTTTGGCTCAAAAAAATGCAGAAAAATCTGCAACAAAAAACGCTGCGTTTCCAATATAACACCGTACTTAAGCAACCTGCATTTGGAGAGGGAAAAAAAAACCCCCACCAAAACATCACAATGCTTTTATGTAGCGCATGTTATAATTTCACTGTAAACTTTAATGTAACATATGGCTGTAGCTTCATCAGCCAAAACACATTATGAAAAACATGGTTTTTCAAATTATATATTGTCAGTGATGGGGTTAATGGTTACTTTAGGCTTCTCCTCAGGTCCCCATCCTATATATTATCTAATATCTATCCATGACTTATATTACTTTGACATGCGATTGCATTTTATTGGTATTTGGATAAAGGTGAATTTAAGGAATATTATTTATCGCCAGCTTTTCCTTTACTTGCTTACATTTTAGAAGAAGCTATAGCCTTACATCCACTCCACTAGGGGGCCTCAGTTTGTACATGAAACCACGAGTTCATTTTTTTCTATAGCGTGTTGCTTTTAAGAATACCAGTCTGAGTGATCTACACCGCGTCCAATAAGTAGCGACACAGCGAAACGTCATAGCCAATCAGCGGCGTAGTCGCCAGTTTCTAGCTTGTTGATTGGTAGATGAGGTGTAATATAAAAGCACTGTTCCCGGTACACGCTCCCTTTTACCTCCCGGAGCCCTCGTGTGAGGTATGTAAGGCCTAGTTTTAGAGGCTGGTCTGTACGGGTTTATAAGGCCATCGTGCATGTCTGTTTACGCTAATGGATGTAGACGGTAAACGCGTCTTAGACCGCTCATGTGTGGCGCACACTTTTATTAATGAGCACCGTGTAAACGTCGTCCGGCCCTGTATGGGTTGTCCTCTGTTTCTGGGACTCTACGCTCCACGTGTACTGTGAGCATAAGTAGTAGTAACGCAGCGTAAAAGTGCTTGAGGCTAAACATTACAACTGTGTATTAGTCTACTTGTAAGGTCCATTCATACAGCAAATATCAGAATTGACCGTATGAAAATGTCTCCACTTCCTGTGCATCAGACCCAAGTGTAACTATTCGTGTTAATATCTTCATTCAGTCCTATAGCATTGTTGTCCGAACAAGTCTCTATAAGGCTCTGTTCACACTGGTGACTGTCTGGTAGCTTTCCCTCATGAGGGCTTTCAAAAAGGGAAAAAGTGTCATGTCAATTATTGGTGGGAAATCCCCACTAAATCCACACCACCATTTCAATAGAAGTGGGAGGCCGAAAAAATGTTTAAAATTTTGTGGCCATTACAGAGACTTCATCCAATAATCTCGTGTGGTTTTTTTGGTTTTTTTTTGGGGGGGGGGATGTTTATAAAGTGAATTGTGTGCTCACCCCCCCCCCCCCCAAAAAAAAAAAAAACACTAAATAGTTGAACAATTTGTCACCATTAGAGCAGTTTTTTTTTTTTTTTTTTTGTGGAGTAGAATCTGATGCAGGAACCTTACTTATAAAGTTATGTTCACATGACAGATTAACATGAGTAAAAACTGTGTACCATTAATTTGTGAGAATCTGCGATGTAGTGTACCTGGTCAAGAATGTTGCCTTTAGATTATAAAGTCATATAAATACATAACATGTCTTATTGAAGCAGATTCAATTCAAAAATTGTGATAGGATGAAAGTGGAACAGCCCCATTCAATGACGTATCAAGCTGCATACCCTGTTTCCCCGAAAATAAGACAGTGTCTTATATTAATTTTTGCTCCCAAAGATGTGCTGTGTCTTATTTTCAGGGGATGTCTTATTTTTTTTTTCAATGAAGAAGAATTCACATTTATTGCAGAACAAAAAAATGAACATTTATTATATACGGTACTGTACAGTAGTTGTCATCACAAACCAGCATAACCAGACAAACTGTGAATCCTATCAAGAATTTCTTACTACCGTACCATTATTTCCATGTACAACAATTAACAGTATGGTACATTTACCAATATTTACGGTACGAATAGAAAGTAAAATTTATTCAATGACAGTTATGTCATTATCTTCTAGGACATCATCATAACAATCCAAACCATTAATTTTCCTGCACACAGTATCATGCCCCATAGTGGCCCCTGCACACAGTATCATATCCCATAGTGGCCCCTGCACACAGTATCATATCCCATAGTGGCCCCTGCACACAGTATCATATCCCATAGTGGCCCCTGCACACAGTATCATATCCCATAGTGGCCCCTGCACACAGTATCATTCGCCATAGTGGCCCCTACACACAGTATCATTCCCCATAGTGGCCCCTGCACACAGTAGTTTGCCCCATAGTGGACCACCCATGAACAATAATTATACTGTGGGGTCTTTTCAGACCCCAGAGTATAATGATCGGAGACCCAGGAGAGGATAGAAACATAACAAAACAACGTTGCTTACCTGTTCCTCGCTCCGGTGCATGCCCGTGCGCTACTCCGGCCTACTTTAATGTTAGACCAGGCCGCGTCACGTGATCCGGCCGGCGTCGCGGCGCAAAATGACGTCTGCGACGTCACCAAACAGGCCCGAAGCCTGGAGAAGTGTAGGACAGGTAAGCACATAGTTTTTTATGTTCGCTCACCTCCCCTGGGCCGCCGATTTTTATACTCCGGGGTCTGAAAAGACCCCGGAGTATAATGATAGCAGAGATTGTGGGGTTCGCCCGCGGCCTCACATATCGTATATACCGTATGCTCTGTTCTGGAACATACGTCTTACTTTCGGGGGATGCCTTATATTGGGCAATTCTCCGAAACCTCTCCTATGCCTTACTTTCGGGGGTGTCTTATTTTCGGGGAAACACGGTATCTGTAGCAGATTTCAGATGTTCAGCTATGGATATCTGTTGCGAATTTGGGACTGGAGTTTTCAGATGTGTTTTTTTAACCATTTTGTGACCATAACCTTAACACTGTACTGGTTTAAAGTGCTGAAATTTTAGCATTCTCCTTTCTTTCACAGGATTATCTGGTCTTTAAACCCTTTTTGTGGCAATCCTTGGAAGCACTGACAAGATGCCCAGGGAAGACAGGGCTACGTGGAAGTCCAACTACTTTCTGAAAATCATTGTAAGCTTTTTATGGATTATACATGTATGGGTATATTGGGCCAGTAAACAAGTTTCTCTGGATTGGCATTTCAGTATATACAATAGAAAATCATTTGGGAGGTACACCAAGGGAATTTATAAAAGCTGTTGTCATTTTTTGTAGTCAATTAGGGCACAAAATGTGACTCTTCACGCTATTTCTTCCTCTCACGGCATTGGTACAAAAAAAGTGGGTTGGCCGAGACTTCAGAGCCTGACACATTAATACTTTTAGCCAGGAATGTGGCACAAATCATGGCTGGCTTAGATTTTAGTTTGTGGCACAGATATGCTAGAATTATTACAATGCACATCTGATGCCAGTGGAGAATAGCATAATTTGCAGATTTCCGTATAAAACTGTACTGCACTGCACGTGGCAGTCCAATTCTGTTGAATTTTATATATATATATATATATATATATATATATGAACTAACTCTTATATATTCAGAGCTCCATAGCAAAGTGTATGATATATTTCCCTAATATAGTCATAGAAAAGGCTTAGAGTGTGGACCTCCTCTGAAGTCATGGTCACAGTCTGAATATACTTTAATTTGAAGGAACTACTTTGTTTCTAGTTTGTTTGCAAGGTGCCAGTTTTGCTACCCCAAGTTTAACAGATCTTAACAGACGTTTTTTTTAATTTATTTTTCTTGCAGCAACTTCTGGATGATTATCCAAAATGCTTCATCGTAGGGGCGGACAATGTTGGATCAAAGCAGATGCAACAGATCCGTATGTCCCTTCGTGGGAAAGCTGTTGTGCTGATGGGAAAGAACACCATGATGCGCAAAGCTATCCGTGGCCATTTAGAAAATAACTCTGCCCTGGAGAAGTAAGCAATGACTTTGCTTTATATGAGATGTATTTTTTTTTTTTGTCTACTTTATTTATTTTATAATTCTTTTCAGGCTTCTGCCTCACATCAAGGGAAATGTGGGATTTGTTTTCACCAAGGAAGATCTTACAGAAGTGCGAGATATGTTACTTGCCAACAAGGTAATCAAAACTCTATAAGGTAGAGTGTAATGTACAGGTATTGTAAGGACAATCTGTTTATGGATGTCCTGTTACAATTTATAACCTTACTAAAGGAATTTAAAGGTCAATGTGAAACCCTAGCACACCCAGTGATCAGCAGGTGCCACAGTGCTCCAACATTGTGCCGCTTTTGTTTACAAGGCACATTTCTGTGCATTTGGTAGCGAATGAGCCATGTGTATTGCAGCTCAGTCTTTTGTTTTAATTGAAACAAGTTACAATTCCAGACACAGCCACCACAAAGTTATACAGAACTGTGATCCCTTTAGACCATTTAGGAAGGGTGCTGGGAGCTGGGCCTACAATTGGCTGAAATGCATGGCTTTCAAATAATAATGTGTTTTAACCAAAATTTATTCTGTGCCCTAATATTGAACAACTATTTTGTAGGTGCCAGCTTCTGCTCGTGCTGGAGCCATTGCACCTTGTGATGTCACAGTGCCTGCTCAAAATACTGGTTTGGGCCCTGAGAAGACATCCTTCTTCCAGGCTTTGGGAATCACTACTAAAATCTCCAGAGGAACTATTGAAATTTTGGTAAGTGATGGTTTTTGTGGCCAAACCTAAAATACTTGAAACATGAAAATACTGGTATAGAATGTTTGCACATAGCTAGTTGTTTTCCTGTCATACATGCTAGAATATGTGCAACCTAAGAGCAAAAACTTTTTTTCCTTAGAGTGATGTACAGCTGATCAAGACTGGAGATAAAGTAGGTGCCAGCGAAGCCACCCTTCTGAACATGTTGAACATTTCTCCATTCTCCTTTGGTTTGATCATCCAACAAGTCTATGACAATGGAAGCATCTACAGCCCAGAGGTCTTGGATATCACAGAAGATGCCCTGAGAACTCGCTTTTTGGAAGTATGTTTCTGGTGCAAGTTCTAGGGTTTACTTGTAGTTGTCAGCTCCATGTGATCAGCTATTAATCATTGTCCTTTCATTAGGGTGTCCGCAATGTGGCCAGCGTTTGCCTGCAGATTGGTTACCCCACTGTTGCCTCTGTACCTCATTCCGTCGTCAATGGATACAAGAGGGTTCTTGCTGTTGCAGTGGAGACTGACTACAGCTTCCCATTAGCAGACAAGGTAAAATGAATGATGGATGCATTTAGTTGACTTTTATGGTTCATAATGTAGATTTATTGCCTTCTGTGACTGATATTGAAGTCTTTAGCAGTTTACCAAGTCTTAACCACATACATGAAAGCTGCTCTAATAAAATCTGTGTGCCCAAATAAAGCTGGTAACTATAAAGCGTAGTTATAAACAAACAACAAAAGCTTCTGCAGCTTTTTAAAGCGTCCTATCTATAAGGTTTGTCAGAAACCTCACAGATCAGTACTTTTCTTCTGCGCACGTGATACTACAATTCTCAAACGCCATACTTTTAATAGTGGCCATAGTGAGTACTATAGCAATTGTCCCATGCAAGTCTAATTAAAGTACAGCAAGTGAACACTGCAGCTTTTGCCAGGGCAAGGAAACAGCTGGTATGTGGGGTCCTACTGACCTAAAATTGAATTCCTGTCGATAGAAATTCAGTTTTAGAAAGCTGGATAACACCTTATTATGGAAATAGGACTTGTATACCCTGTGTAGAACTTCATCTGGCTGTTTCTCTGACATTGTGGTTGAGAGAACAAGCTGTATGTTCTCATCTTGGCTAAGTTTGGCCAGGGTGGGAATACCCATTTCACTTCTCAATCCTTCAATAATAAAGTGAGTGATCGTAGATGTGCAACACCAATGCTGCCAACTAAGGACCATCAGCGGAGGTACTTTTTGCCAAGCACTTTTATTGCTTAGTGTTTCTGGACCTACATTGATCAGGTGATATTCAGCAGCTTCTCGCTTAGAAAATTGGTTGTGCAGGTAAAGCAACCAATTTAAGTCACAAGACGTGTCTGCTGCTAATTGTCAGGCTGCACCCAGACTTGAAAAATTGGCCAGTACTAGGGCAACCTTCCAATTAGCCATTACTATCTTTATTTACTTCTAATTTTATGAGAAACGGCACCCTAAGGAACATTTTATTTGGCACTAAAAAGATTTTTAATTTAACTCATTGTAATGGACAATTTGATAAAATGTGGACAGGAATATACATCTATGACCTAGAATCAATATATCTGCCTGTGGTGGTTCAGTGGGTAAGCCATTTATCTTTGCCTGCTTCATGAGATTGTGGCATTCTGTTTTGCAGGTCAAGGCTTTCTTGGCAGATCCTTCTGCTTTTGCTGTTGCTGCTCCTGTTGTGGAGGCTGCTGCAGCTCCTGCTGCTGCACCTGCTCAGGAGGAGAAGAAAGACGAGTCTGAGGAGTCTGATGACGATATGGGATTTGGACTCTTTGACTAGATATTCCATCAGTCAAATTCAATCAATAAAATTCCATTCAACAAGTGCCTGGTGTTCTGTGATTTATACGCAAGTGGGTACATAGTTATTAGAGAGTTGACTGATCAGTTGACGCTTATAGATTATACAGCCTTATGTTTTACATAGCATAATAGGTAGGCCCTGTGTTTGTGTGGATTTCATCTGGGTACTTCAAAGACCTCCTAATAAGGAAACTAAGATGGTGAGCTCTACTTGTGACAGTGAGTGATAACAATATTTGTAAAGTGCTGCAGAATATGTTGGTGCTGTATAGGTAAAATAGTTGTACAGACAAAACTGTACACATTAGGTAATTCTATCAATATACAGTTACAATCTGTAAAGTATATGTAATGGATACAAGTGATTAGGGGAAAGAGGAGGCAGCACTAGAGCACTTTACACAAGTCCAGTGTTAGGCTAGGTTCACAGCTGCGTTGGGGCTTCTGTTCTTTGGGTCTGCTTGGGGACCCAAAAACATAACCCAATCTGCTTAAAAAGCAGTTATCTGCGGACCCCATAGACTTTAGTGGGGTCTGCCTGAAAAATTCAGCATTTTTCAAGTGGAATGGGGGACAGAGTCCCTGAACGGTCACACAATGCAAGTGTGAACTTAGCCTTACAAATCTGTAACTAGACTAGATTTTACTACGTTTGTCACGCTAGGTTCACACCTGCGTTGGGGGTATCTGTTCGAGTTCGCTTGGGGACCCAAAGAACGGAAACTCGGGGACCCCATAGACTATAATGGGGTCTTATGAGTTTCTGCCTGAAAAATGTGAAGAGAAGTTCTTCTTGCAGGACTTCTCTCCACTTTTTTTTTTTTTTAAGCTGATTCAGGGATGGAAACCCCGAACATATAGCAGGCACAAGTGTGAACCTAGCCTCAAATAGTTTTCTAAAGGTAAACAATGCAACGTTTTGTTGGAGGGTAACAAAAAAAAAAAAAAAAGTTGCTTTTGTGAAGTCTTTGCAACCTTTTTTTGAGTAAGGTGCATATGGTGAAACGGGCCATTCCTCATTATTGGTCAGTGCTCCGAATGCAGCTATACTGTACACACACCAGTGCTTTTTACTTATAAGTGGAATACCAATGACAACTCATTACTGGCTGCAGTTTTGTCCTGTGATGTAAGATCAGGGCATTTCACATTACATTTGAAATGAAATTTAAGACTCTTCATTAGGACTATTTGCAGGAGGCCTCATATTTTCTCCTGTTAAGACCTGCACATGGTTTTCTCTTCAAAAACTGCACGCGAAGTTGTGAAATGTGCAAGTGTACCCTCACACCGCCCCTTGCAACAATTGTTCAGTCCGCAGCTTACATATTGTTAGTTGCACATCTGTTTTATGTGGAAAGTGTGCTATCAACAATTTTTAGGCCCACAAAAGATGATAAATTATCACGGGTACAGCATAGAATAAGAGCATATTTTACTTCTAAGCGAAAATCCTCAGCATGGGGAGTGTAGCTATGCTTCGACCAGAACACCATGTGGGGGCAGCAGCCTTAGGGGTGCTAATACCCACATGTTTTTACTTTAATCTACCCACCCCATTTACAGTTTTGAATGAGCAGGACTCAGGACTTGAGCTAAGTGCATTACAATTCACCCAGTGTACAGTCCCTGACAGAAGTTCTGTTGCTTATCCATGTTGTAGAATCAAAAGCTTATAACCTGACTTTAAATTAATCCATTGGTTTTAGAAATGACTAATATGAAAGCTGAAACCCTCCCAAATGATTTTTTGGTTAAGAAAATAAATTGGCTTCACTGCTGAAATATTCATCATTTAATGAACACAGAAAGGTCAGATTTTGGCAAGACAAAAGTTTTGTCGCACACATAAAGTAATGTGAAAATCAAACCAATAATTCTGTTCAAAAACATAGATATGTTTCATAACATTGGTGAATGAAGTTGTGGTGCTATTAGAGCCATATTTAATATTTTGTGTGACTTCCATGAGCTTGATGGACTGCATCCATGCGTTTCAACAATGATTCATACAATTTATTGATGAAGTCATCAGGAACAGCACAGAATGCAGTCTTACATGCCTCCCAGAGTTCATCAAGATTCTTTGGTTTTGTCTGCCAAGCTTCCTCTTTCATCCTACCCCAAACATGCTCAATGATGTTCATGTCTGGTGACTGGGCTGGCCAGTCCTGGAGCACCTTGATCTTCTTTGCCTTGAGGAACTTTAATGTAGAGATGGATGTATGAGATGGAGCACCATCCTGCTGCAAAATGTGACCCCTTTTATGATTGGGAATGTAAGAGGAAGCTAATACTTATTGATATTTTAGGCTATTGATATTGCCTTCCACCTAGCAAATGTTTTGCGCACCCCCATACTGAATGTAACCCCAGACCATGATCTTTCCACCACCAAACTTAACTGTTTTCTGGGTGTATCTTGGATCCATACGGGCTCCAGTAGGTCTCCTGCAGTATTTGCGGCTGCTGTGGTGTAATTCAACTGAAGATTCATCTGAGAAATCCACCTTCTGCCACTTTTCTCGTCTACTTCACTGGGGGACACAGCACCATGGGTATAGACCTGGTCACTAGGAGACAAGACACTAGGAAAAAGAAAAAGCTGTCGGCTCCGCCTCCAGGCTATACCCTGCCACAGCCACTGTGCATGAATCAGTTTGAAACCTAGTGTCATAGGAGGCAGACATGACCTGACTCAGGTCTTCTGTCTTGCATCGTTTTTATTTTTACCTTTCTTTCAGGTGCAGGGGGTAGTCAGCGTGTACGCCACACTAGTCATACCCTCCTGCGGGCGCAGCGCTCTACAAAAGAGCAGCCTCGCCGGTCACCCAGTCCCCACTCACCATTCGCCGCACCCCGAAAGCGGCCGGAGTACCGGTGACCCCACTCCCACGTGCGAGGTCCTACCGAGGGGGTGACCCTGCGGCGCCTGAAGTCGCCAGACTGGTGAGTATGAGACGAATAGAAGGCTGGTGAGTAAGTTACCTCAGCCCCTCTCCATCTCCCCTTCAGGCCCTCTCCACCTCCCCTCAGCCCCTTAGTGCCATTTCCCAGGGGGGACAATAGTATGGGTCCTGTTTAGGGGGGGGCATCACAGGGTTCCCCCTAAACTGGGCCTTAAATCTTAGTAAATAAGCCCCTTTTTTCTGGGGCGTTTTTGGGCCTTCTGGTCGCTCCAACCGAGCGGCCCCCGTCGGGGGGGGGCACCCGGTTCCCCCCCCCCGCTCGTGTGGGGACCCCCTTTCCTGGCCCCCCGGTACCTTTTCCCAGGCCTCCGCGGAACCTCCGGAGTTCGCGCCGCGCCGCCGACGGTGCCTCGCGGTCTGCCGCGTTGTACGCGAGTCCGAGGCCTGGCCGGGAACTAGGCCGCAATGGGCCCGTCCCTTTCCCGGGCTTTTCTGGTACCCAGACTCCGCCTAGGGCCTTCCATTGGCCAGGGGGCTGTCCTGGCAAGCCATCCAGCCTGCCCAGTAGCTACTGAGCCTGTTTTTACCAGGGGAAGAGCTTTGCTCTCCTCATATTCTCAATTTATTTATTTATTGGCTTTTTTATTATTTTTTGGCTTGCTGGGACAGCAGGGATTCTTCCCAGTTCCCTGGGAGACATTGCACCTGCGGAACCCTTGCTGCAGCAGTTTGTGAGCGGCCATCTTTTGCAGTCTGGTAGGCTAACCCCCTGGGTTACCCTAATTTTCTTGGGCTCCCCCTCCGGCCCCTCTGGTTGCGTCACGTTTTTATACGTGCACCCGCTGTATCAAAAACAGTTGCCATGCGGACAGCCCGAGCCCATGTGCTCTCTCTGCCTTCCGCCTCAGCCAGTCAGTAACCTCCTGGCCCCTCTCCGGTTTTTCCATCCCCCGGATTGGGCGGCCTCCCTAACCTTGGCCATGGTGTCCTTACCAGACTTAACTAGTCAGTGCTGGAAACTTGGAATGGCTGCTTTCCCAGATCGCCGCACAGTCGGCTGCTTCTAGGGATCTCCCTGGACACCCTCATAGTTCCCGTCGCAGCTCCAGGAGCCTCAAAAGGACCAGGAAGTCTTCCTACGGTTCACGGTCCGCCACCCCTTCCTCTGGGTACTCCCCAGATAGGAACTCAGCTCACGGCTCCACTCCGACAGGCGGATACCTCCCTCCCTCTGCTCGGTCTATTTAACTGGGGACGCCTCTGACTCCGACTCGGAGCTTCAGCTAGGCTGATCTATATCTGCTGCTACGCGGGAGTCATCTATGCGATAGAGACCCTACAGATCTCTGAGGACCCGGACTCATCCTCTCAAGTGGACATCTCTTTCTGCCACTGGATGTTTGATATCATCTTGAGGGCACAGTGACTTCTCCCTGGACCATCCTCTGTCTTCGACTAGGAAATCGGACATCCCTTCCCTTGACCTGTGTGTCTCCAAGTGGAAGGTGAGCTCGGGCAGTTCTGCCAGGCTATGCTGTGACACACGTCTCTAGCTCTCCCTGGCTGGCAATGATGAACATCCGAGGCAAGGGAAGCAGGTTGCTCCAGTGGTGCAATCGGTTAGCGCACGGTACTTATATATCAGTAACTAGTGAGCGCAAGCTGGCCTGTTTTGACATTTTGTCAGCGAGCCGCCCCATGTGTCGCTTCCTATCACTAAGAGCCTCCCACGGTGGATCCCATGATAGCTAGGCTCTCCAAGGCTTCTAGTCTGCCTTCAGCGGTTTTTGCCTACCTCAGTGATCCCTCGGAGTGAGATCGGATCGCATCTGTTGTATTGTTTGCAATGCAGAACTGATACATTGCATTGCCCTAAATGCTGGCTATTGTATTGCTGCAAGAAGGTGGCTTCCCTCACCAGGGTGGCCTTCGTAGTGGCTGGTTTCTCCCTGCGTCTCTCCTTTGCTGCCTCTTGGGTCATCAAGGTCTTCTTTTCCTGGGCCAAACAGCTTCAGTCAAACCTCCCTGATGCAGTTTCCCTCCAGCCGCTCGTCTCTGAGATCCTGAACGCTTCCCAATAACTGGAGATGCCTCCCAAATCTGCTAAGGCGGCCGCCAATGCAGTGATTATCTGCCATACCGTTGGGATCCGTTGTGGAATACTGGGTCCGCCTCCAAGAAGGCGAACGCAGCCCTTCTCCCTTTCCAGGTCGTCCTGGGCCAAAATTTTTTGTTAAGGGCGTCGAGAAGCTTATCCCTGAGGCCACGGGGGAATAGATTCTTCCTCCCTCAGAGGCGTCCTATGTGTCAGCCGTTCTCCTGCTCCAGAAAGCTTCTTTCAAGTCCAGGCCTCCCTGGCGGTTCTGCACTAGGTCGTCCAGGTCTTCCTCTTCCTAGCCTCCTCGGCATGAAGTTTTTTTCCCCTCTCTGGGCATCTCAAATGGCGGGATGTCTGGAGCCTGGGCCTGAGAGGCGGTGTCGTCCGGCTACTCCAGTTTTCGCTGGAGTCTCTTTGCCTTCGCTATGTCGGACAATCCAGGCTGTCTCCAATCTCCAGCGGCAGGGAGTCAGCGTCCCTGTTCCCGTTGCAGAGTGTATCTGGGGTTACTATTCTTACCTGTTCTCCATTCGCCTAGAAGGACGGCTTCCTCTGTCCCATCATGGACCTGAAAGGGCTCCACAGGTTCTTCCATGCCTGCAGGCTCCGTTGTAGTCTATGCAGTCTGTGGTGGCATCCCTGGAGATGGGCAAATTCTTCGTCCATCTACATCATCTCGCTGTGCCGTCAGCGGTTTCTTCGTTTTTGCTGTGGATCCTTGACCTTTCCAGTTGTGTCTCTCCCCTTCAGGCTGGCCTCTGCCACCGGGGGTTTTTTCCCTCAGTGATGGCGTCTCTCATGGCCATCCTCTGCGCCAGAGGTGCTGCCGTGTTTTCAGACTTTGACGACCTCCTGGTGAAGCCCCTCCAGGTCAGACAATCTGACCAGCTTGTGGTTCACCTTGGATGTTCTTCGCCGGTTCTGCTGGCTCATCTATGAGGATGTCTCGTGTCCTCTAAGCACATGGAATCCGGGACATGATCCTCTGCTCGCTCCAGGGTGTGATTCTCCCTCCGGAGGCCAAGATCCTGAGTGTCCCACCTTTGGAGGTACTCTCCTTGCTGTCTTTGAATCGGCATGTGGGTCCTGCGCACGATCGCCTCAACCATCTAGGCTGTACCTTTCATTCACTCTGTCGTTCTCTCCTCTTGAAGATTATGGCCTGCTGGGACAAATCTCCGGACAGCCTCATCTGCTTGGTTCTCTTTCCACCTTGGTTCACTGAGAGATTCTTTAGTGTATATTCCTCCCCAGGAATTTCTCAAGGGAAGTCCTTCTTCCCCTCTGTTGGTAAGTGATTCCCACTGCCGCCAATTTCCCCGGCTGGGGAGTGGTCCTCGATGCTTTGATTGTTCAGGGCCTGTGGTCCAGGGCCGATTCCTCCTTCTGGTTCAACCTGCTGGATCACAGGGCTATCTTATTTGCCCTTACTCCTTGGACCTCTCTTCTCCAAGGACATCTGTCACAGTCCTGACTGACCTCTCCTCCATGGTCGCCTACTTGAACCCTCAGCGTGGCACCAGGAGCCGTGCGGCCTTACTAGAAGCCTCACAAGTTCTTCCTTGGGTGGAGCGCCTTGTTCCAGCTCTTTCGGTGGTCAACCTTTTTCTGGGTGGCAGACTACTTGAGTCGAGAAAATATTGCTCCGGGCGAGGGTCGCTTTATCTGCAGATCTTCCATCCACTGTGCTCCCGCTGTGGTGTGACAAACAAGGTCCCCGGCTAAATTGCCAGGTCTCTGGATCCTCGAGCCATCACCGCTGGCGCTCTTGTAAGTTCGGTTTTTCACTTCCTCTTCTCCCTTGGGTCCTCCAGAATCTCAAGACCAAGGGGGTTCAAGCTATCCTGGTGGCACCAGATTGGCCCTGCCGGGTCTGGTATGTGGATCTCATTTTCCTGTTGGCGGATGCTCCTGGCCTCTTCCTCTGCTGGTCGACCTGCTGTCTCAGGGACTCCCACCTTGACTCAGCTGCGTTCACGGCGTGGCTGTTCAATCCGAGGTTTGAGGCATCGTGGTTTTTTCGGAGTTTGTTATTCTAACACTCAAGGCCCGGAAATTCCAGATAGCTTAGATCTGCCATCAAACGTGGAAGGCTTACGTCCACCGTTGGAAGAGTAACGATTCTCATCGGATCTTCTCCAGTCTGGTCTGGATCAAGGTCTTAGTCTTCTTTCTTTTTAAAAGACTTTCCTACAGGAGTGCCACTCTGTGCTCCTTTGGAACCCTTGGATCCGTGGGATCTTAACCTCATCTTTAGGGTGCTTCAGGTTCTCCCCTTCGAGCCTATGATATCCCTTTTTTTGCCTTCTGTCCTGGTAGAATGAGTTTCTGGTGGCCATTACCTCCATCCGCAGGGGTCCCTAATTGGCTGCCCCTTTTTTTCGGCAGCCTCCCTTTCTGGTCCTCCACAAGGATAAGGTTTTCCTCAGTCTGCCACAGTTTTTTTTTTTCTTAGGGTGTTTTTCCTGCTTCCACTTCGAGGACTTGGTCTTGCCCTCCTTCTGCTCGGTCCCCAGGCGTCCACGTGAGTGCTTGCTCTTCCCTGCCCGGTTGTTGCCCGGGCAATTTGCGTGTATACTGTCCCTCACGGATCCTTTCTCTTGTTCGGACGCTTTGCTCGTTCTCCCTGAGTGCCCTTGCCAGGGCCTGCCTGCTTCCAGAGCTCCCATCTTCCGATGGCTTTGGTCTGAGATTAGGGAGACCTATCGATTTAAGAGTACGGCTCTGCCTCCCGTGTGACGGCTCTCTCCTCTAGAGCTGTTG
This sequence comes from Leptodactylus fallax, assembly GCA_947044405.1. Lineage (NCBI taxonomy): Eukaryota > Metazoa > Chordata > Amphibia > Anura > Leptodactylidae > Leptodactylus > Leptodactylus fallax. Next base: position 7,068,444 of record CAMRHE010000010.1, read on the forward strand.
GAGTTCCCGGGGCCTCCGGCATCAGGCTTATGCTTCCCAGGTCTGTAAGTATCCCACTGGGCCTCCATCCTTTTTCTCTAAGTTTCTCCAGATTCATTCTGTGGCCTCTGCTGATGCCAATTTGGGTTGTAAGTTTCTGGAAGCGGTTGAGTATTACAGGTTTGCATGGCCGTGTTATTCCCACCCTCTGGGACTGCTTTAGGACATCCCATGGTGCTGTGTCCCCCAGTGAAGTAGACGAGAAAGTGGGATTTTTGTGTACTCACCGTAAAATCCTTTTCTCGTTGTATTCACTGGGGGACACAGATCCCTCCCTTGTTTTTTTCAGTGTTCCTGCCCGAACTGTGTTGGTTCCTTTTTGGGTTCAGGCATTGTTGGTGGTTGTTGGTTCCATGTTCCTTTGTGTCTCTCTCTCCTACTGCTACGGTACAAACTGATTCATGCACAGTGGCTGTGGCAGGGTATAGCCTGGAGGCGGAGCCAACAGCTTTTGCTTTTTCCTAGTGACCAGGTCTATACCCATGGTGCTGTGTCCCCCAGTGAATACAATGAGAAAAGGATTTTACGGTGAGTACACAAAAATCCCACTTTCCAGCGTCCATCCGTTTAGCAGGCTGTGGGCCTTGGCAAATGCCACACTTTTTGTAATTGCCTTTTGTTTAGTGCTGGCTTCTGGTCACGGATTCGACCATTTCGAGACAGAATCCTACAAACTGTTCTAGTTGACACAGGGACTTGAGGTGACCAGGCCTGTTGGAGCCCTGCTGCAGTGGAAGAGGGGCTGGCTTTTGATTTTCTAACCAAACATTCCTCCTGAGCAGTTGTCTTGCGGGGTCTGCCGGACCTGGGCTTGTCAAAAACATCTCCAGTCTGTTCAAATCTTTTTTTAATTCTTTGTACTTGATGCAGAGACACATTAAAGGTGCCAGCCACCTCTGCAGTGGATCTGGTCTTCAGCCTCTTGATAATCAAGGCTTTGGTTGCAGGGTTGATTTTTGGCATGTTGTCAGAGGTGAAGTTGCAGTTCAAGTGAAGGTCTGGGGTGCTGGAGTTCTTTTTATACACACCCACTAATTAACCGATTAATTAGTGAGCACAGGTGAGGCTTTAAACTAGGATTGGGTGCATTATATGACAAGGTGACAAAACTTTTGTCTTGCCAAAATCTGACCTTTCTGTGTTCATTAAATGATGAATATTTCAGCAGTGAAGCCAATTTATTTTATTTACCAAAAAATCATTTGGGAGGGTTTCAGCTTTCATATGAGTCATTTCTAAAACCAATGGATGAATTTAAAGTCAGGTTATAAGCTTTTGATTCCACAACATGGATAAGAGACAGAACTTCTGTCAGGGACTGTAGAACATGTTCAGAGGCACTAACTTTAAATGGTTACAACTGCAAAGCTGTGATCTTAGTCTTGTTAGCCAAAAATCTTGGCTTTCAAACATGACCAAGATTCTGTAGCCGCCATAGATTTAGAGATATCACTGGTTAAAGTGGTTTCAGGAGGGTTTTTGCAACTTTAACTGTTTGACCTATGTGGGAAAAACGCTGCAGAAAAAAAAATGCAGCATTTTACGGTCATAGCAACGTAGATATGGGATTCTAGTGAATCCCATCCCACTTTGCGGTGAAATACATGCAGCGGACGCCCTGCGATTTCCAAAACTGTCACGATTTTGGAAATCACAGCATGTCAATTATAACTACGGAAACACCAACGGTTTCCCTATAGGTATAATTGAAGCAGAAAGTCCACGGATGAAACCTCTGCGAACTTTCTGCGCAAAGTGCTGCTGGAAGAACTGCGATGCGTTGCTGCGGTTTTTCCCACAGCGCTTTTTACATGGGGCCTTAGGAGGTGGATGCATGTGTCTTTGAATCTACACCTACCTGTGCTGCTCATAACCACAAGTAAACTGCATGCATTTCCTCACTAAAGTGCGCTGTGTAAACCCAGCTAAATAAAAGAAAGTAGCTAGTCTGGTATGTATTAACCAGGTGTTTATGCAAATAAGAATCTAAAAAGCTCCTAGGTTTAAGGGGATGACTTCTCTAAGTGTGCAATGTACTTTTCAGCCAGTGACACATGCTGTGTGAACATGCCTTTGGGGAGCTAATACATGGTGGGGCAAATAATCTTAATACTGTAACTTTAAGACTTTCTAACTATGCAGGCTAAAGCTGACAGATTTTCCAGAGCGTCTAATGCAGTACTTTTAGACTATGTAGTCTAACTTTGCACCTCTTATTCGTTGCTTTAGTTTCTGATAAATACATTGTTGAATGTTAAACCCCATCCACCTCTGTTGTACAAGGCACCTAAATTGCTAAAGAGTCTGAAACACACAAAATGAGGTGTAAAGTATGTACACTTTTGTTTTATTGCACAAATTACTCTAGCGTTCTGGTGTATTTTTATTCTCTTCCCTGGTGTGTCCAATCTGTGGCAATTGCCAGACTACACCAGCAGTTGATATTTGAAGCAATAGCCGGTACAGGTCCACATAGCAAACTGGAGTAATTCACATGGGGAATTTTTTAACGCCATTTTTGTGGCATAGATGCATGATAATGTGGTGCAAAGCCCTTTCTTGCACCAAAGATGTACTGCATCCACTGTTCGGCTCCTTGCTCGCCACCTTCTGTGAATGTGGATGGAGTAGGCTAGAGATGCTTTGACCTGATATAACCCACACCATTTTTCTGGCACAAAGATTTTCCCCTGATTTATTAAGAGATTGGAGCCTTTCAATAACTCAGGCATGCCTTGCACCAGAGTGCCATATGAAACACCAGTCTTAATAAATCTGCCCCACTGTGTCCTGAAATACTAATCACCTATCTTGTGGGGACAGTTCACATGCACTCAGGTTCGGCGTTAGGGGGAGGGCAAACTGGGCAAATGCCCAGGGACTCCGTCTCCAAAGGGGCCCCAGGATTCGCAACACCAGACGTTTGGTCTGGTGACTGGATCAGGGAAACCTTAGTAACACATGTATTGGTGTGCTATGCACGCCAATACTGTGGACATCTATGATAGAGCAGGGAGCTGTAAAATTCCTGCTCTGACATAGATGAATGTATAGACGACAGGGCGTGATGACATCATTGTATCGTGTCCCCTTTACAGGACCTGCTCTGGAGTCCACAAGCAGGGAGAGACTTCAGCATCAGGACTCAGCGGGGGAGCGTGGCAAGGTAACTTTTATTATTTTATGAGAAATTAAAGGGCTTTATTACTGATAAGGGGGTACACATTTATGGACAGGGATTAGTTTTAATAAGTCCAGGGTAATTTATAAGGGTGGGGGGGCTATTTATAAGGAGGACTTATTGTTAATAAAGCTAGGGGGACTATTAGCCCCCCTTATATAATAGTTCCTCCAGCCTTATTATTAATAGGGAAACTATTATATAAGGGGGGGGGAATAGTTCCCCTAGCTTTATTAACAATAGATCCTCCTTATAAATACCCCCTCCTGGATTTATTATGAAAAGTTCCTTTTTATACATACCCCCCCTTATATAATAGTTCCCCCAACCTTATTTTTGCTAGTTACTCCTTATAAATAGCTCCCGCAATATATATATTATTATAATTATTATTTATAAGGGGGAGCTATTTGTAAGAAGGAATTATTATTTATAAGGGGATACTATTACTGATAAGGAGGGGAGTTTTATTTATAAGAAAGAACTATTATTAGCAAGAAGGATTGATTTATAAACAGGGACTATTACTGTATTTATAAGGGGGCACTATAATAACTCACAAGGTGATACAAAGGTGCTCATCTGTAATGCGTATGGGCAAAAAAGGGGGTTGTTATTACTGGGGGCATAAATGGGTATTATTAAATTACTATCTTAAAAGGGGTTTTACAGTCACAAACTGATTTTTGACACTGATGACCTGTCCACAGTATAGGACATCAGTAAGTGATCTGTTGGGGTCCGACTGTTCTAGCAGCCTCTGGGTGCTGAAAGCTGCTGCACCGCTACTATTCATGTAATAGGATTGGCACAGCAGTGCCATCCACTGTATAGTGGTGGTTCTGAGTAATTGCATTGCCGCTCCTATTACTTGACTAGGAGTGGTGCTGCATCCTGTCCACTAGCAGCGTCTGGCACCCGGAAGCTGCTAGAACAGCTTATCTGTGTGGGGTTCGGGTGTTGAACCCCAACAGACCACATACTGATGAGCTGTCCTGTGGACAGGTTATCAGTATAAAAAAATCAATTTGGGGCCAGTATAACCCTTTAATTGATCTGATGTTTATTAGGATAGAAGTAACCAACACTAAGGTCACTAACGACCTTCTAACTGCCAAAGCCAAACGTCACTATTCTGTCCTCCTCGACCTCTCCTCTGCCTTTGACACAGTCGACCATTCCCTCCTGCTAGAAACGCTCTCATCCCTTGACATCTCAGACCTGGCCCTTTCCTGGATCTCCTCATACCTCACCAACCACACATTCAGCTTCTCCCACTCGCACACCACCTCCCCGCCACGTCCTCTTTCTGTAGGTGTCCCCCAAGGCTCCGTTCCTAGGACCCCTCCTGTTCTCCATCTACACCCTAGGCCTTGGCCAACTCATAGAATCCATGGTTTCCATTACCATTGCTATGCTGACGACACCCAAATATATCTCTCTGGACCAGACATTACCTCTCTGTTGTCCAGAGTCCCAGAATGTCTAGCAGCCGTAGCCTCCTTCCTCTCCTCCGGCTTTCTCAAACTCAACATGGAGAAAATGGAGTTCATAATCTTCACCCCTCAACGCACGACCCCCCCCTACCTGACCCATCTATCAAAATTAATGGAACCACTCTCACCCCAGTCCCACAAGCCTTGGGATAACCTTAGACTCTGACCTATCCTTCAAGCCGCATATTCAAACCCTCAACACCTCCTGCCGCCTCCAACTCAAGAACATCCATCGAATCCGCTCCTTCCTCACCCCTGAAACTACAAAGATGCTAGTCCACACCCTCATAATCTCCTGCCTAGACTACTGTAACACCCTTCTCCATGGCCTCCCAGCTAACACCCTCGCCCCCCTGCAGTCCACCTTAAACTGTGCTGCTCGCTTAATACACCTCTCCCCCTGTTCTTCATCGGCCGTTCCCCTCTGCCAATCCCTTCACTGGCTCCCCGTTGCCCAGCAAATAGAGTTCAAATTACTAATGCTGACATACAAAGCCATCCACAGCCTGTCCCCTCCATATATCTCTGACCTAATCTCCCGCTACCTGCCCGCACGTAACCTCCGATCCTCCAAAGACCTCCTACTCCGCTCTTATCCGCTCTTCACACAATCGACTCCAAGACTTCTCCCGTGCATCCCCCATACTATGGAACTCATTACCAAGACACATAAGACTGACCCCCACAACCACAAGCTTCAAGAAGGCCCTGAAGACTCACCTATTCAGGAAGGCCTACAACCTCCAATAATGCTACTGTCACCACACCACCATCTGTACAGCCTCTCCCCTCGCCTTCTGTCTCTATCCCTCTTCCCTCATAGATTGTAAGCCCTTGTGGGCAGGGCTCTCTATCCCACTATGCCAGTTGGTCTCTGTTAGCATTATCTGTTTTGTATATCTGGTGTACCGTATGTAAATCCGCAAATGTAAGGCACCATGGAATTAATGGTGCTATTTAAACAATAATAATAATAGAAGTATGTGTAGTGCATGACTATTGTCTTTGCATCACTATGTAGTGTAATGGCGGTAGTCACAGTGTGGAGGTAGTGTACAATCTGAGTCTTGTATAGAGGTATTATTGGTCTTTATATGATGTGTTTTGTCTGGTAATTGTCTGTATAGTGGTAATAATTCTCCCCAGTATAGCGGTACACACATAGCAATACACACCTATATATATGTTTTACATTTTTTTGTTTTCCTTAGCTTTTAAAAATATATCAGTGCTGATGGAAGTAGGGCACTGACTTCTGAAATGACTCGATATGTGTTGGTATGGTATGTCAGGATTTGAGGCCCCGCTTTTAATTTTACCCAGAGCCACGGTCTAAAAGCGGCCCTGTATGCACCACGGCTTAGTGGTTCACATCAGGTTAATTCCATCAGACCCGGAAACTCGGGAGTAGGAAACCCCTCTGACATACGGTACCACTTGTATACAGATGATTGATTTACTGTAACACAGAGATGAAACGGCAACCTAGCATGGAAACAGACAAGCTGCCCTAACGCCACCTAATAGTGAGTGGCACACCACTGAGCACCAGGACGCTGTCTACTACGATGAATCATGACGCCTTTTGTACCGGAAGTGACGTCCCCGGCAGGCCATGTGCAAATCGAATCATTGGAACTACATGGCGGAAGTGTCCTGGTAGTGCTTCCTGGGTCACAGCCGGTAAGATGGCGGCGGACACGCAGGTTGGTGTGGCACCGGTGGATATGATTAGCGTGCGTATATATGTCCGTGTCCCGTAGATACCCGCTGGTGTTATGTGCATGTGGCGGTATTAATGTGGTGGTGCGCTACTCTGGTCACATCGTCTTCTCAGTTATGTATACAGCTGTCTACAGCTTGTGTATTTGGGATTAGCGTATGTGCTATGCGTTACTGTTGCGGTAGTGCCCGTGTCTTTACGAATACTGTAGGTGGCTGCTTTGTGCCCTTCCAAAATAGCTGGCCAGGCATGAGACTCCTGTGCTGCCCTGTAACCGTGCCAGGCTGGTGAGGTGCCCTCAGCAATCCCGTCATTGACTAGGCTTGGCTCCAAAACACAATGCTACAAGAGTTGGTGCTGCCAGTGCCACCCGTGCCCCCCTCTCTAGGTGCAATGCGTTTACAGTTAAAGGGAGCCTATCCTTGCAAAAACACATTTTTAACTAAAGCCACATTAGAATAGCCTTTATAAAGGCTATTCTACTCCTACTTTTATTTATCTTCTGCTCGCTGCCATTCTTAAAAAAATGTTTTATTCCCATATGTAAATCATGCTCAGGAGCACACCATCATCCTCATTGGAGTGCCGCCTCCATTAATTTTTAACGCCCCCTGCATCATCTTCTCTTCCTCTTCGCTGCATAAGCCGACAGTGCATGCGTGGGGTTTCGATTCCAAGGAACACAGCATTGGCTACTTACGCAGCGAAGAGGAAGAGAAGAAGCAGCAGGGGGCATTAATAACAGTTAATGGAGGCGGCGTTCTGATGATGACGATGGTGTGCTCGGAGCACGGGGGACCGCCCCCTGAGCATGATTTACATATGGGAATAAAACTTTTTTTTCCGAGAACAACGGCGAGCAGAAGATAAATAAAGGTAGAAGTAGAATTGCCTTTATAAAGAATATTCCAACGTGGCTTCAGTTAAAAATGCTGTTTTGCAATCATAGACTCCCTTTAAATGGTTTTTCTGTTTTTATGTAAATACAGATTTAGGCTACGGCCCCACGTTGCGGAAAAGCACCTTTTTTTGTTGCAGATTTTGTTGTGGTTTTTTGAGCCAACGCCAGGAGTGGATTGCGCAGAAGGTAGAAATATTATGAGCTTCCTATATATTTCCTATTCCTTTTGTAGCCATTGTTGGCTTTAGCTCAAAAAACCGCAACAAAATCTGCAACAAAAAAAGCTGCGTTTCCGCAATGTGGGGCCTCAGCCTAAGGCCCCTTGCAGACTACTGTGGACTTGGTCAGTGTGCTAACCACATTTTTCCTGGTAGCCCACTGACCCATTTGTTTGTCGGACCACGCACATGACCATGTATTACACGGATAAGTGTCCAGGCCACAAAACTCAGGACAGGTCCTATTCCTGTCCAGTTTGGCGTCCGTGCTTTTGCAGCCCCCGTTCATTGACACCCGTGTGCCAGCCGTGCTGTTCATTCACAACTGGTGGCCTGCACTTAGTCGCGTGCAACGGGCCATAAACACAACTTGCTGCCTGTCATGAGAGTAAGTGTCTGACCACTGAAACTCCCACTAGTCACGGGAACTGGGGTCTCTGAGTTGAGTACAGTGCTCAGTCAGTCCTATAGAAGTGAATAGAGCAGTGTACATAGTCACTCCGTCTCCATTCACACAGAATATACCCTTTTCTTTGGATGCGATCCAGTCTAAGCAATTGTCTGTGCGCTAGACAACAACTAGGTGCTGTGTGTGGCACATTTACACAGGTCTACAGCCACTGGTCCACATCATGAGAATAGAGAGTGACCTGAAAGCACATTGATTTTCTGAATAAGTCTGAAACTAGGTTTATGAACATGTGAAAGGGTTGTCCTAATAAATGTTACTTGGTAACATATTTACATATTTAACATTACCATACCTGGTAATGCAAAAACCCAGTGACTGAGCTTTATCACCTCAAGAATAGGCAATTCTTTTACTGCTAATTATTGAGGTATTGATTGCGAGAGCACTAAAGAAATATAGGGGAAGCTGTCCAGTGTCTTAGGAATATCACGTTTAAAGGGGGTTTCCAAATAAAGACTTCTGGCACCCGCACCATTTTAGAAGTGAGTCCGCCAAGCCTCCTTGTCCACTGTTTACTTGGCTTCATCCTTGCTGAGAAGACTGTCTGCTATGTTTGGACTGTACGGAAACAGCATAGTTCTGAGCTATGCTGTTTCTGTAACTCTCAGAGGAGTGAATGGTAGTTACGGAAATGGCGTAGAACAGTGAGCTAAGTTGTTTCAGTACAGCCCAACCTCAGCTGAAAGTTGTCTAAGCCAGATAAGTAGCAGGCACAGAAACTCTCATTTTAGGAATAGGTCCCAGAGATTGCACCCTCATGTACCAAACGTTTATAGCATATCCTGTGGATATGCCATAAATTTATTTAATGAGAAAACCTTATTAAAGGAAACCTGTCACTATTCTTTAGAGCACTAAACTTCCAACATGCAATTATATTAGTGGGTTATACATCCCTCTCTAAACTGTTGTATGATTGTGTCTACAAATAAGATATAACAGTGTAAACACTCTGTGTAGATTTCCAAAATGTCATGAGAAAATCCAGTTCCATCTGCATGCCTAGTATGCAGGTACAGCCAAGACCAGTGCATTTTACTTTGCTGAGCATATATTGAATGCAGCTGGACTCCTGTCATGACTCAATTTACATATGGTGTACACTGTTTTATAACTTCATTTCAGAAAGTTTTGAGAGTAGCTAAACCCAAGCAGTATAAAAGAATGATGTTTTAGTGATGGGTTCTGTTTAATGCATAAAACAAATACATACGACTAACAACCAGTCAGGTCACTTTTCTTTCAATCAGTTTTATTGAGATTTTTTAACAGGTCAAACAACAACATTCAAAAAAGTATTATCATGTAAGCGCTAGAAGTAGCTAGAAGTCAAATAAACATATAGTTATCTAAGAGTTCGAGAGTCTCTAGAGTTAAAGAAACAAGTGCGTACAAGTATAAAGCAACAAAAGGTGACAATAATTATTAAGTTTTGATCTTCCAAGTGCGGCACAGCCGGGTTACGGCAGATGTGTATGAGCCTTCAGTGTCCATGGAAACCAGTTCTTTTGGAAGTGGTTATCCCCAAGAACTCCATGAGAGAGAATCTTCTCATATTGGTAGGTCTGCTCCACCATGTTCACTAGCTCTCCTCTAGTCGGAATAGTGGCTGACTTCCAGTTGCGTAGCAGAGCCAATGACGCTGATAACAAGGCGTGGCCAATCAACACTCTATGTGTTGCTGGGAAAGAGTCGATTTGCAGAAATAGTAGTGCTAAAGCTGGTGAGGGAGGTATGAAGAATCCCACTAGTGAAGAAATCCATCGGAAGACGTCTTGCCAGTACAGCACCACTCGGGGGCACGTCCACAGTAAATGCAGTAGTGTTCCTTTCTCGCCACATCCCCTCCAGCAGGAGTTTGAGGTCTGCGGATAAATTCGGTGAAGTCGCTCTGGAGTATAGTACCAGTGGAGGAGAATTTTGACAGTTGTTTCATAGTGGGTCGTGCACCGGAAGGTCTTTTTTCGTGAAGGTCATGGCTTTCTGCCATTGTATAACCGAGTATTTCTGCTGAAGATGCATTTCCCAACTAAGTAGTGGGGTAGATTTGACCAGATGATCTTTAGATCCTATAGTATTGTAGATGGAGCTGAGAATTTTTGTAGCCGGATTTGGAATTTTGAGGAGGTCCAACAGAGATTTATTGTATATTACTTGTTTATTGCAGTTGGAGGTGAGAAAGTGCTTGATTCTCAGATATGTAAAGAGGCAAGTGGAGGGTAGGGAGAAGGTGGATTGTAGCGATGGGAATGGTATCAATGAGTCCTCACTCCACATCATTGAAATAGAGGTGATACCTGATGATTTCCAGATGGATAAGTTGAGATCCAGGATTGTTAGTTCTAAGAATTCAATTGGGGCCTGCTTGATGTGTAGTATCTGCGTCTTGCCTGTAGAGTGATGGATATGTCGCCAGCTGTCTATGAGATGTTGTAGAATTGGAGACGTGAGAGAGGGTACCACATCCGTCCAGAGGGAGTATAAGAGCCAAGATTTGAGACTGTGATGTGGTATCATACGAGACTCAATGGTGATCCAGGATTTATGGGCGTTGTTATGCCACCAGTCCTTTAGAGTAGAAAGATGTGAGGCCATGTAGTAATCATATATGTTTGGTATTCCCAAGCCTCCCACTCCCCGTTTTCTGTGCAGGATAGAAGATGGGAGTCTCGGCTTTTGGAGTTCCAGATAAGTTTGTTGAGCATAGCGTTAATTTTCTGGAGGAACGTAAGGGGGGGGTGCTACGGGTATAGTTCTAAATAAGTATAATAGTTTTGGGAGCAGCATCATTTGAAAGGCAGATACCCTACCTAGCCATGACAGGGTGAGTCCTGAATAGGATCGACACTCTCTCTCCAGATCCGTCAGCCGAGGCATATAGTTTGCTTTGGCCACCTGTGCGATGTAGGGAGTGATCCTTATTCCCAAGTAGTCCAGATCTGTCGATTTCCAGTCGTAGGGAAACCTCTCTTTGAGATGTTCCAAAAGAGGCATGGGAACGTTCAGGGGGAGAATTTGTGTTTTGGCTTCGTTGAGTTTATAAAAAGAGAGAGCCCCATAATCTCTGAGAGTTTCGACAGCAGCTGGTAGAGATGTTTCTGGGTAGGTTAAGGACAATATGATATCATCAGCGTAGAGGGAGATGAGATGAGAGGAACCCTCTATGTGCACTCCCTGGACTCTGTCGTTTTGTCTCAGGGCTTGTGCTAATGGTTCAATGGTGAGAATAAAGATCAATGGAGAGAGAGGGCACCCCTGCCTCGTTCCATTCTTGATATCAAAGCTGTCCGACAGTGTGCTGTTAGTAAACACTCTGGCCGATGGGGATGAGTATAGGTTTGAGATAGCAGTGAGGATAGGGCCAGAGAATCGCAGTTTCTGTAGGACGGAGAAAGCGAATGCCCAGTTGATCCGGTCAAACGCCTTCTCAGCATCTAAGGCGACCATTAGGGATGGGGTCTTGTTGCGTTCCAGGTGATCTACCAAATGTAGGACACGTCTGGTGTTGTCTGAGGCTTGGCGGCCTTTAACGAAGCCCACTTGGTCTGTGCCAATTAAGTCTGGAAGAATGGGAGCTTGCCGTGCTGCTAGGATCTTCGCATAAAGCTTGAGGTCCGAATTTAGCAGCGAGATTGGCCTGAAATTTTGTGGGACATCTGCTGATTTACCGGGTTTAGGAAGGGTGACAATTAATGCCGTCAACGATTAGCGCGGAAGCGGTGCACCCGACATGGCATGGTTGAAGAAATTCAGGAGAGATGGAGCAAGAATTTGCTGGAAATAGATTAAATATTCGTTGGAGAAACCATCTGGACCTGGTGACTTACCCTTAGGTAAGGACTTTATGGTTTGTAGGACTTCTGGAAGAGTAATAGGGGTGTTTAGGACCAAGAGATGTTCATCTGTCAGGCCTGATAACTTTAAGTTGTTTAAGAAGCCGGATACCAAGGTGGAATGGTCAGGTGGAAGAGGGGTGTGTTCCTGTAGATTATACAACTGTGCGTAGTAGTCCTTAAAAGAGTTGGCGATGTCTCTTGGGTCTGTTAAATGTACTTTAGTGACAGGGTGCTTGATGTATGGAATCCGCGATTTAACTACCCTTGCCCGAAGTTGTCTAGCCAGTAGTCTGCCGGCTTTGTTGCTTTGGGAGTAAAATCGCGCTTTAGATCGTTTTAACGCCTTTTCGTAATCTTGTAAAAGAAGGAGACGCAGTTGCTGTCTAGCCTGGGTGAGCTGTTCAGAAGTATTCGGGTTCGGATTGGTTTTGTTCGCGGCTTCTAAAGTGCGAAGTGTTGACATTGCTACCGTAATCGCTTTCTGGCGTTCTTTCTTGTTTCTATGTGCGATTTTTATAAGTGTGCCACGAATGTACGCTTTGTGAGCGTTCCAGAGAGTGTAGGGATCCTCTGTAGATATGGAGTTGGTCTGGAAAAAAATCCTGGAGGTCTTTTTCTATTATCGGGCGATAAGTAAGGTGACTCATTAGGTATGTATTGTTTCTCCAGAGTCTAGCAGCAGAAGGTGGAATCTTTTCTTCTATGGTGAGAGTGATGGCTGCGTGGTCTGACCATGTGATAGATTCAATCGTGGATGTTTTGGAGCTCATCAGGGTATGAAGGTCTACCATGAACATATCAATGCGAGAGTAAGAACCGTGTACTGCTGAGAAATAGGTATAGTCCCTTTCGCCCGCATGATGTGCGCGCCAGATATCATAAAGATTTTCAGTGTTCGGAAATTGGAGCAGGCAGGAAGTGTTGTCTCTGTTGGCGTTGGTAGAATCCAGAGAGGGATCCACTATGTTATTGAAGTCTCCACAAATTATTAACGCACCCTGTTGGATTTCCTGAATGTGTCTTCGGACTTTGTGTAAAAATGCCAGGGTCTTTCGCTGTTGAGCGTATATGTTGACTATTGTATAGGGGATGTTATTGAGGAGGCAAACAATTATGAGGAATCTGCCTTGGGGGTCCGCTTTTTGTGCCGTTAAGGAAAATGCCACTGAGTCTCTAAAAGCGACAAGGACTCCCCGTTTTTTAGATCGGTGGTGTGCGTGGCAGATTATAGGGAAGGATGGGTGTTTTACCCTGAAGGCGTCTTTTTGTAGAAGGTGGGTTTCTTGTGCGCAGAAAACATCCGCGGAGAGTGAGAGAGCCTCCTTCCAAATATACGTTCGCTTCTGTCGACTGTTTAGGCCACGGACGTTGAGAGAGGCCAACTTGATCACCATAGTGTCACCTAAGAGTATGGACGTCGTGGGGATGTTGAATCTGCAGAAGACGAGTAGGCAGTTTCGCAAGTAAGAAGATCAATAGACAAAACAGATGAACAAACAGTTCAAAGACGAATACAGCTTACTGTATATGTGGGGGTATTGGTTATAGGCTTGCCGGTTAAGCCACTAGAGCAAAGGGGGTTGTGCACCTGAGTGGATAGGGATAGCCATCCTAGAATATCATTTGCGGTTTGTGGGAGATCTACGCCCTGTAGCTGAGGGAGGAGAGGGACCTGCCGCCTCTTGAGGAAGAGAGATTGGCATTCTCCAAGTCGATAATAACGCTTTGCCTTGATTCAAGTTATGGATGGTGAAGGTGGTCCCGTCTTTAGCGACAATCAATTTCACAGGAAACCCCCATCTATATTGGATCTTATTTTTGCGAAGCGTTGTTGTGACCGGGAGTAAGTCTCTGCGGAGGCGAAGGGTCATAGCTGAGAGGTCCGTGTATAACTGCACCTCTTTGAATTTGGGAGGCCAAGATTTCTGCTTACGAGCAGCTTCTAGTAATCTTTCTTTTATATGGAAGAAGTGGAATCTCGCCAAGACGTCTCTCGGGATCTCGTCTCCCAGATGTCTGGGGCGAGGAAGCCTATGTGCTCTGTCAATGATGATATCCGTATTAGTAGAGTCAGGTAGTAGAAATCGGACATAATCCTGTAGGTATGGAAGCAGATCAGCTGTTTGGACCTGTTCTGAAATACCTCTGAATTTGATGTTGTTCCTGCGGGACCGGTCCTCCATGTCAGCCACTTTGGCTTTGAGATTCTCAACCTCGTCTTCAAGGTCATTGTGTGCATCGATGATTTTGTTGTGCGATGCAGCGAAATCGCCCATTTTGGTTTCAATATGTGTTACTCGTCCATCTAGTGCATTGACTGAGGACTGAAGAGGCTGAAGCAATTGTGAAAAATCCGCCTGAAGGGAACTGCGGAGGGCCAGAAGCATATCTCTCAGAGTATGTTCAGAGGCGGGACCACTAGTGGTCGGGAAGCCGTCTAGGCCAGTCATTTGAGTGGATGGAAAGGTCTCGGAGGAGGGTTGGTCTTCGGAGTAGGTTAGGTCTCCAGGGAGTTCCAGACGAGGTTTTTGTTTGAGCGGACTGGTACTCGGAGATGGTGAGTGTCGTAAGGGGGAGGTCTGCTCCTTGCTGGATTGAGTGGATGTATAATGGATTTGTGGTGCCGCTGATCGGATATCGTCAGGGGTTGGAGGTAGAAGAGGATCCATTAGAGCTTTGGTGTGGTTAAGGCCTTCCCCCTCTACAAATGTCGCTGTGATTATGGCAGTCGTAGGCGTTGAGAGTGTGCGCTCTGTATGGTCGTCAAGTGTAGGTCCCGGTTCTCCCTCCACGCCACGGTCCCACTCAAAGTAGTTAGTCAGGTTATTATCAGGTTTCTTGACGGATTTCCTACCCTTCACCATGTTGCCAGATATTCGTCTCCCGCAATTCAGCGTTTAAAGGGCAGATATTTTCAGACAGGCTGTTTGTCGCTAAGAGTCGCTTAGGGTGCACTGGATCCCCAGAACTAAGTCGCCATCACCCAAGGGGAGAGGTACCCACGAGAATTCTGTGGGGAAAAATTGAGCTGCAGCTCAGTGGAGTTTCAGCTAGAGCTGTATGTGTGGAGGCCAATTAGGGGTTGCTGAGCTGAGGTGGAGATGCAGGCCTGCACAAGACTAGTAGGGCAGGAGTACAGGTGAGGGTCCGCTCAGGGCCTGATTATTCGTAGGTTGGAGGGATAGACTACGTCTGTACAGGGCCCGGCTCTGGCTGCCCTGGGGCCAAAGCGATAGGTCAGGTAAGGCCTATATTTTGTATGAGTGGAGATACCCAGGATAGGGTCACAGTGCAGGCACTGCTTTGCCGCTAATCGGGCCTCGTTTTGAGTCTCCCTGATGTATGTAAGGGATCCCAGCACTCCCCCTGCCCGCGCTGCCTGCAGTGTACCTTGTGTCCGAGGTCTGCGTCCAGGATCTGGGATGTGCAGCGTTGCTCAGGAATATAGGCCCCCTCTTCTGGTTGGGAGCGCTGTGCTGTCCCCCGCTGTAGGCCTTAGTGCAGTAACCGCTGCCCTCAACAGCCGCCGCTCTGTCGCCCCGCGCGGCAACCAGCACCGCGCAGGGCTGCCGCCTCTGTCACTCCCTGGTCCCGCAGAAAGCAACGTCAGCGGAGGCAGAGGCAGAGGAGGATGCGGAGGTCCGCGGTGCAGGAGATGCTCGTCCCGACGGCCGGGGTGCGGAGAAAATGGCGGGTCTGGAGGAAGGCGCAGGTAGGCCCCGACTCTGAGCCACTGCAGAAAGGCCAGAAAAGCAGCTTTAACACCCAAGATCAGCTTACTAGGGCTTAGGGGAAAGCCCTTGGGTGAGTAAAGGATCCAGAATGTGCAGGATTAGGGTGATATGTGGTGGATCGCAAATGTGACTAATAGGAGCTGGAAAATGTACGTCCTGTTGCTTCTCCGGCTAGCCGCGCCCCCCGTCAGGTCACTTTTCTGTTTCTGTGTATTGCCCACATTTCCTAATCTGCACTGTGTTGGAAGACTCAGACTTACATAGTTATGATGCTGAGAGTCACAGCCTTACCATGAAACTACTGTTCCGTCATCATCATAGTACTGGATGGCACTGTCAGGGTGAGGCAGTACCTCACAGCATCGTAGATAGCTATGTAAGGCTGCGTCTTCTAGAAATAAAGCCTATATATAGACCGTATTTTCCAGACTGATACTGCCCATATCCTTATAAAATTTGTCAGCAGTATACATGAGACATGCTTTCTATAAAGATACATATAAAGTGCCCTGTGATGGTGCCTATAGTTCTGCAAAGCCCAGCTTCATGCACAATGCTATCAAGATTGAAGGTAGATTGTTCTAACCATTTAAACCATTTAAAGACTTTCTAAAGGTCCCCTTACACATTAAATATATGTTGGCTGAACCTGCCAACCATGTATTGTGTAAGTAGGTGTCCGGTCTGTTCCAGAGTGAAAGATATTACATGGAAGAAGAATTATCATACTGAATTGTCTAATAAACCTAATGTTAGGTGCCAAACTATCAAATGTTCCAAATTGGTGAATGGACAGAGAAGAATAATGAAAATAATACTGTTTCCGTCAGTTTCATAGACAGTGAATGGAAGAGCAGCATGCATACTTGACCACTGCTCATTCAAGCTCATACCCCTAGATGTCTCTTGAGGGTGGAATGGACACCTTGAGTTCTCCTTCTGGTGGGGCCTGCGGCCATCATACAATTATCACCTATTTTGTGTATAGGTGATAAACATATGTCGTTGCACAACCCCTGTGAGCATGCCATAAATACGGCAGTTAGGCCTCCTGAACACGATCATAGTGGTTTTGCTGTCCGCAAATACTGATCAGAAATCCGCAAAAAACATCTTAGTAAATCATCCACAATCATGGATTCAATACACTTGTCTGTGCTGCAAATGCAGACAAGTATAGGACATGCTTCATAAGTTGTGGATCCCTTTTATGGCTCAGACACGTCCGCAAATATTGCAGACGTGTGTATGGGCCCATAGGAATGCATGGGTCCCCACTTTTATCTGCAATTGCAAATAAAATTATGTCGTGTGCATGCGGTCTAAAACATAAGTATGATATTTTTATTGCAGCCCATCCTATACACCTCTTCCTTTATGCCAGAGGTTATGTCTTACTAGTTACCCATGCTCTGCTGTTTTTAACAATTCTTCTTTTTAGTCTTGACTTAATCTGAATCAAACATCATATTCCACCCTAGAACCAATGCATCTAGCGGATAATACCTCCATAACATGGCATCTGCTGATGCATCTCACTATTATTTTTTGTTGTTGACGTCATGTAGAAGCTGAAAGACTAAGACCTCCAAGGCAAATTGAAATTATTTGGGGAGTACAGTGTTTTCTGTAGACATCTGTGTGTCTGTTTTACCCCTTTCAGGACCAAGCGTCATTGATACCTCAATGCCCAGCCAAAATTTGTTATGCATTGCTTTACACAGCAATATCTTTTTAATGGCTTTGCATATCTCAACTATTGGCAGGGGAGCAAGTTCTGTTAGCACAGTGTGAATCAGAAGGCTGTTTCACTGTACTGAGTTTACCATAAAGAGTTAAATTTTGTTGTTAAAAGCGATGATAAAAGGGAGAAAAGCTTCCCTTATCAAAGTGTAACTGTGGGACAATAACTTCAGCATGGAGAATCGGCTCTTATCACTCCTACAGGAGCAGTTGTAGATCACACATGTTTGACTTTAAATAACGTGACTACAGCACCGGGTATCAGAGCGATGTAAATAGCCAGATTAGTGACATCTAGGGGTATGTTCACACGGAGGAATTTGCCACGGATTTGGGGGTAGATTTTGTCCCCAAATCCAGGGCAGATTCCTTCCAGAATCCGCCTCCCATTGTTTTCAATGGGAGCCAGAGATCGCAGCAGAATGCTTCTTTTTTTCCTTGTAAGCCACAGAGTCCGCGGCTTGAGACTCCCTGCTGATTAGGCCTAGCAGCGGGAAACTGCAACGGAATGCCAATACCATGCATCAGCATCCCGTCGCGACTAGACCGCAGGCGAAAATGCCGGCGGCGGAAAATGAAAAGGAATTCCTCTTCATTTTCCACCGTGTGAACATACCCTTAGGGTTACAGTGGGTTCTAAGGATAGTGACAATGCCACACACCACTGATTTAAGTGATTTTAACCCCTCCCGAAATCCGCCGTAATAGTACGGTGGTTGCCTGGTGGTTAAAGATGGCGGCCGCCAGGGAGTCGTGTGGGCGCCATAGCCGCCGGGTCTTTGCTGTTTAATACAGCAGAGACCTGGTGCTAATGCCCGCGATCAGTGTCCACATTGATCGCGGGCATTAACCCCTCTGGTGCCTCGGTCAAAGCTGACGAGGTGCCATTTTACCGGCAGCGCGTGGGCACCGTCGTTTTGCCGGGGATCGCCGGCACCCGGAGCAAGCTACAGGGCCGGCGTCCCATTGCTATGACAGCCGGGAGCCTTCTGAAGGCTCCCAGGCCTGTCTTTCATTAGTTTCTATTGCAGGCTACTCTATGTAGCCTGTAATAGAAATGCCGTTTTTTTGCAATGCATTAGCATTGTAATGCATTGCATTAGTGATCAGACCCCTAGGGGTTCAAGAGTCCTAGGGGATCTAATAAATGCAAAAAAAAAAAAAAAACTATATAAAAAGTTCAAATCACCCCCCTTTCACTAGGACACATATAAAAGTACTTAAATATTGTGAAACACATACACATTAGGTATCCCTGTGTCCGAAAACGCCCGGTCTACAAATCTCTAAAAATATTTTTCCTGTACGGGAAACGCCATAGCAGGAAAAAAAAATCAAAAGTACCAAACCGCCGTTTTTTCACTGTTTTGCCTCTTATAAAAATCTGAATAAAAAATGATCAAAGCAATAGCAATTCCCCAAAATGGTATAACTAAAAAGTACACTTGGCCCCGCAATAAAAGACGCCCTATGAATCCCAGTACACGGAAGTATAAAAAAGTTACAGGTGTCAGAATATGGCCACTTTTAGAAAAAAAAAATTTTTTGCACAGTTTTGGATTTTTGTTAAAGGGTTAAAATGTAAATAAAACCATATAAATTTGGTATCCCCGGAATTGTAACAAAACATAGAGTACAGGTGACATGTCATTTTGGCTGCACAGTGATCGCCGTAAAAACGAAGCCCGTAAGAAGATTGCACAAATGCACTTTTTCTTCAAATCCACCCCATTCTGAATTTTTTTCCAGCTTCCCAGTACATTGTATAGAATAACTAATGGTAGCATCATGAAGAAAAATTTGTCCTGCAAACATTAAGACCTCATGGCTCTGAGAGCGGAAAAATAAAGAAGTTATTGGGTTTGGAAGGGGGGGGGGGAGTCAAAAACGCAAAAACTAAAATCAAAAAATTCCTCTGGCGGGAAGAGGTTAATAAAGAAATAAGTAAGCACAAGCATGCAAGAAAAAGATAATTAACAATAAGTAGCACTTACACTCAAGTCATCCAAGGTATAAGGCAATTCAAGGATGATAGGAAACCAAGCAGACACCTGGAATCAAATGGGTTAGCTGGCATAGCATATACTGAACATTTCTAGTGTTCCAGATCCCCTTCTTGATGGATAGAATTTTCCAAAAGATGTGCTGTACTCATGTCTGCTAGTCTGTGGTTTGGAGTGTGACCTCACAGCTTTGTATCAGAATGTACAAAGATAAACCAATTGAGCAGAAGAATTGATTTATTACTCTTCTGTACTGTACTTTAACCCTACGATTTATAAAGTGCTGTTGAATATGTTGGCGCTATATAAATAAAATGTGTTACTGTTAAGTGGGAGAATCATCAAGAATCTGAAACTTTTACAATGCAGTGCTCTATTACAGTTCTATACAATTTAGAGGTTACAGGGCCCAATAATATGCATGTGTCATCAGTAATTAGAATCTCCTTTGATCAGTATAGGTAATCTATATTTGCTGTAAAGTATAAGCTCTTGCACTGTTTGAACCTTAAAACATACACATCCATCACCTCCTGCCGCCTCCAACTCAAGAATATCCATCGAATCGCCCCATCCTCACCCCTGAAACTACAAAAATGCTTGTCCACACCCTCATAATTTCCTGCTTAGACGACTGTAATACCCTACTCCACGGCCTACCAACAAATGCTCTTTAGTCTACCCTAAACTCTGCCGCTCGCTTAATCCACCTCTCACCCCTCTTTTCTTCAGCCGCTCCCCTCTGCCAGTGTCTTCACTGGCTACCCATCGCCCAACAAATAGAACTTAAATAGAATTTAAAAGGAGTCTATCTTATGAAAAATAATTTTTTAAGTAAGCCCATGTTGGAATAGCCTTTGTAAAGTTTTTTTTTCGCCTGCTCCCAGCCGTTTCTGAAATGTTTCTTCTTTTCACATATGCAAATGAAGCTCACGGAGCACAGCAACGTTATGGCGTGAATCCTGGCTCTTTTCTTCACAACCCTTTCACTTGCTCATCATGATCTTCGCAGTGTCAGCAGCTGCAATTCTCTTCAGCAAGATCGAAATCCTGCGCATGTGCTGTACGCTCGGCAACTTCGGGTTTGGGCCGAATGTACAGCGCATGCTCCGCCAGCCATCTTTACTGTCTTCCTCAAGGGAGGAAACTGCGCATGCGTGGGATTTCAATCTCGCTGAAGAGACTTGCAGCTGCTGACACTGCGAAGATCATGACGAGCAAGTGAAGGGGGCATGAAGAAAAGAGCCAGGAGGCTGGATTCACGCTATGACCTGCCCCCTGTGCTCCGTGAGCTTCATTTGCATATGTGAAAAGAAGAAATATTTCAAAAATGGCTGTGAGCAGGTGTAAAAAAGGTAGGACTAGAATAGCCTTTATAAAGGCTATTCAACGTGGGCTTACTTAAAAAATGATTTTTCAAATGATAGACTCCCTTTAAAATGTTAACGCTGCCATACAAAGCCATCCACAATCTGTCCCCTCCATACATCTCTTACCTAACCTCCTGCTACCTGCCCACACGTAACCTCTGAAGACTCACCTTTTCAAGAAGGCCTACAATCTTCAGTAGCACTACTGCCACCACACCACCATCTGGACAACTTTTACCCTCACCTTCTGTCTCTGTCCCCTTTCCCTCATAGATTGTAAGCCCTTGTGAGCAGGGCCTCTATCCCACTGCTATAGTTGGTCACTTTTAGTATTGTACATGTTTTGTGTATTGTATGTAAACCCTCAAATATACAGCACCATGGAATTAATGGTGCTCTATAAATAAATAATACCTCCAGTTATAAACAACTTTTCATAAATTAATAATTTAGGTGAATATTTAACTTATTAGAGAAATATGTTTTCTCCTTCACTTATCAGACAGAGTTACTTTCTAGATATTAAGTGGTATTCACACATCCGCATTATTGATCCATGCTTTTCACTGAAAGCACCCCATCCTGCTCATTTGCAGATGATGTGCTGTACATGGTCGACCCACTTTTCATGTCTGCAAAAAACAGATTAATATTTTTTTTCATTTTTTATATTTTGTGTGTCTCTGGGTCTGTGAAAAACAGGTGAAACACAGATGTCATCCATTTTTTTTATTTTTTTATTTCACAGACCCATACACTTTCATTGATGTGATGCATTAGCATCAGTGGAAAAAATATGGACATGCTTCCTTTGTTTTGCATTTTTCTGCAGAACTGACGTGTTAATAAACTCATCCAAAAAATGTGGACGTCATATGTATGTGAAATGCGGAAGTGTGAAATAAGGCTGTCGTCTATGAGGGAGGGGGTATATAAAAGACAATCAAATAATTGCTGCTACTCTTTTAACACTGCTAGGCTTGTAGATAAGAGGCTACCAGTGCACAGAATGAGGCAATAAATCAGCCAACCAGCAGCAGCCCCCTATCCCTCTTCTCCCTTCTTCTTAAAGGTCTGTGTGTAAGGCAGAATACGGAGACAAATCTGATGTGAACAAGTAGATTGAAGATGAGGAGGAAAACAGCTTAATAAGTACAGAAGGAAACAGGTCTTTTTAATAAGATATATTACAAATTTCTACTATTTAAATGCACTATTCATTTATGAAAAGTTGTTTATAATTGGAGGAACACTTTTACTTCAGCTTATTTATTTCACTTCTCTGTTCAGCTAAAAATTTGTACTATGTTTTCTAGGTACAAGATACTCTGAAGAAGTTTGCAGCGAAAGTCACAACTTCGAGTGTGAAAGAACGAAAAGAGATTTTGAATGAATTGAAATTATGTATTTCTTCTAAAGGTGGGGGTTCTTGTAGCGGGAAATGTTATGTTTCCTTACAGGGTAGGATAAAATGAGACCTCTTACTTTATTTCTATGTGATAGTTTCCACGTGTGATACTGTAGTGGTGATTTAAATCAAGTAATGAATACTACATTGTACACAGGTAAATAGCTGAATCTAGTCTTGTTAGGGCATCCAAGTCTTTCACATTTGACCAAAGGATTAACCCTTTGAAGGCACAGTAATTTTCTGCTTTTCCATTTTAATTTTTCACTTCTCCCCCCCCCCCCCCCTTCCAAAAGCCGTAACTTTTTTAGTTTTCATTTAGAGTCATTTAAGGGTTATTTTTTGTAGGAATTGTACTTCATAGAGGCACAGTTAATGTTTTGTATAATGTACTGGGAAGCTGGCAAAAAGTTTAGAATGGGCTGGGGTTGTTAAATTTGTGCCAATTGTGCCATTTTTTTAAATGTGTCTGTTTTGTGGGGCAATATGTAGTTTTTACTGGTTTCATCACTTTTTATTCCATTTTTTGGGACACACAGTGGCAAAAAAAAGGCGATTCCCACTTTGATGTTTACCGCGTGGGATAAATGTTTTTAGATTTTTATAGTTCAAGCATTTTCAGGCTTGGGGGAGAGCCATTCTGCTACCAAACGTGAAATAGAAAGTGCATTTGACCATGGGATCTGAGTGATTAAATGTCTGATCTCTGATCTTGGGCTCTGCCCACGACTTCAAGTGGGTGCCATGTTTAAACTTTCGAAATCTGCCAGAATAGTATGGCGCATTTCACTAAGGTGTTGAACACCCTAGCCAGGCCATATATTGCAATGTTGTATTTTGATAAAAAAAAAAAAAAAAAAAAAAAATATATATATATATATATATATATATATATATATATATATATATATTTTTAGGTACAATATATCAAATTTATATTTATTTTTCAGATCTGCCAGAGCCTGCTGTTAAAGGCCTCTCGAAATTATTCTGCCTAACATTGCATCGATACAGGTGAGATTTTTAAAACCTGTTTTAGGCTTCATTTGAACCTTACCTTTAGCTATACGCTCAGAAAAACTTTGTATCTATAAGGCTGCGTTCACTTGATGGAGCCCATTAAGGTTTTCTTTTGTTATGTATTGGCATGCAAAAGAAACTGTATAGCTATGCACAGTAAACTGCAGAATAAACCTATACTGCATGGTATTGTGGCAATGCGTGATGTATACCACTGTATGCCAATACATACTTAATGACATAGAAAAGTCCAACAGTAGCTTGAAACACAGTTTGCACACAGGGTGAGTTGAGTTCTCTCAGAGTCTTTGACATTACTGGGTTATGCTTCTTTTGTTATTTCACAGAGATGCAGGCTCTCGTCGAGCTCTTCAGTCTGTTATCCAACAACTGGTAGAGTCTCAGCCAGATGCCACTGCTAAGAACATTCTACAATCGCTTCAGACATCTGGAATAGGGAACAAGAATGTTGAGCCCAGGTAAATGTCAGATTTATGCTGCTTTAGTATTAGAATATATAATGTGTCATTGATAGAAAGTCATCTATTGGTTGATGTTTTACAGCAAAAGTAGTGGCTCAGCAGCAACTTTGGCCTTGTCATGGACCTGTGTCATTGCCAGGGTTGTGTTTTCCATCCCAGACAAGCAGGAAGGAGAGACATGGAAAAGATTGGTATGTTTTTCCTTATAAGATGGTTATCTGTGATTAGAAATTTGCTTGTGACTGTGGATTAAACAGTTTGCATACTTTGTCATTACCTTTAAAGTACTGAATTAAGAGGTCATTGAGAGTTTTGATCTAACATGGCAATATTGTGTGGCAACATATACTGGTATTTTTCGCATCTCTTCACACCTCTTTTGACACCCATCATATTAGGTTGAGTGCCAGTCATTTCTGTTGATGGATATATTAGGAGGCTCACACAGACATGCAGTGCTAAGTTCATCAAAGAAGTTGAACACCTTATGGAAGGAGGTATGTGATGACAACCTTTGCTTTAACAGTGCAAGTGTACTCCAATAAACTTAATAATCTTTGTGTAATACATATTATCATATTTATCTTTTTACTTTATATACAATTATTCTTCAACCTATTATTTTCCTCAGAATCCTGGTCTTGTGGTTAAATATCTTGGTGCACTTTTCAGTCTCGAACCCAACCAGAAATATGCTGGTATGCTTGGTCTTGCTGTACAGTTCTGTGTCAAGCAAAATGACTTGGCTTTTCTGAATACATACAGGGTAAGTGTGAGAAGACAGTGAAGTATACCTGTGTAATTGAAATGTTGCTGTGATTGCAATTGACTGTTTTGTTTCTCACCTCTGCAGAGTAATCTTCTAGATTTCTATGTCAAAATGATTCTCATGAGTAAAGTGAAACCTGCAAACTACATACTGGTAAGGTGATTTTCTATTGGTTGCTTCACATTGGTGTCTGATATTGGCAGATATTTATCTGAATGTGTTCTGGTTGTAGGAGAGTTGCACCCCACTCCTGCAGCGCCTGTCACATGAAGAATTTAAAGAACAAGTCTTACCCATGCTACAAAAGTCTCTCCTACGTAGTCCTGAAAATGTGATTGAAAGTAAGTCTACCTGTAATTACTTGATAAGAAATAATTCCATTTGGAAGTTGAATGACCAGTCTTTAATCCTCTATTTTCCTTTCAGCTATTTCCTCCCTTTGTGCTTCTGTGACTCTTGATCTGAGCCAATATGCCCTTGACATTGGAAAAGGTTTGGCTGGTATGTAGTCACATACATACATTTGAAAATGTCTCATTTGTTTTATCTATAGATAAAATAGTCATAACTTAAAGGGTTTGCACCACTCTTGACACAGAATAGGGGGATCACAAAAGATGGGCCCTGCAGGTTTTACTGAGTGTCCAATGTGATTAGTGCGGTGGTATACAGTACATGTTTGCCTTTTGTTTCATTTACTTGGAAGGGGCTACCATCACGGCATTGTGAATGGAGCAGTGACTATACATGCACATCACCTTTCCATTCACACAGAACAGTCAAGAAACATGCTGGTCCAGTAGTCAGACAATTATACCTCATCCTGTTAATAGGAGATAATTGACATTAGTGGGACAGTCCCTTTAATATAACTCTTATTAACACCTTTGATTCAAGAAATTGCAGCTTTGAGTTTTGTTGTGTTTGTTATGTTGAGCTCCTGCTAACTAGACCCAGTCATAGGGTTAGCATTTTCTAGAAGATCAGAGATGCAGAGCATACCATCTACTGGAGTCTACAATAAATCTGTAGCCTTTTATCTGTACAGTATTATGTGATTGGAGTCCAGCACAGACACTGGGCACTGTGCTGTATTTCATACAGGGAACAAAATAAAGAAGTGTATTGGAAGAATGCAGTATTTGGTAAGTACTGCACAATGTTATTTGTGATCTATTATCGGCGGTACAGTTTATAGTGCCTGCAAGCACCAATAGAAGCTTACTGAAGACAGAATTGTGATCAGGGTTACAGGGATTGCCTGGTTTAGAAATCACAATTTTATGTATCTTATTGAGGAATTCTAAATAAATAAGGAATCCTCCTCCCTTCTTTTGGTGATGGAAGAAAATGGACTACTTGCTGCCAGGTTTTTACCGCAGATTACAACTGATTGCAGAGATTCCTAGCAGAGGTTCACTTTGCTGTCAGTTTGTTATCAAGGGGCCAATCTAAGAAAAAGATTTTGTCCAGAGCAGAGAACCTCTCTAATGATAGTTGTATATATCCTTGTACAGTAGGTTCCATCGATTGGTGGTTGCATGCAGCTTTTGATTGTAAATGTTCTTTATTTTTTAAGGGCAATTGAAGTCCAACAACCCACAACTTATGGATGCAGCAGTGGTGGCTTTGCAGAACCTGGCGCATCAGTGCAGTGACCCGGCTGCTGTTGAGTCATTGGGAAAGCATTTATTTGCTATTCTGGGAGGTAAGGCAGAAAATATTTGCAAATCTGAAATGAAAAGAACTAAATAATATATTTGTAATGCTAAGTTCACATCTGCGCCAGATTTTCCATCAGAGACTTCGTCACAGAAACCACAGAACATCGGAAGAGAGAGAAGTTCTGCATGGAGGACTTTTCTCTCCGCAGATTACAGTTGAGTGGAACAGCAGTCCGGCTCTCCGTCATTCGGGACCCCTGATGGACCTGAAGACAGAGAGCCCAGTACAGATGTGACCCTAGCCTTAGGCTTCATGTACACAAGCAAGTTTGCAATTCAGCTGTCTTCCAATCTTCCATTCGGAAGACACTCGTCTTACATTTGGCTTGGAAAACTGCATGCTGATGAAGCCTAAAGGTAAATACACTCCAAAACCTTTCTGTATAATATATTGTTATACCGTTATATTTCAGGTTCAGAAGGAAAGCTTACAGCTGTAGCTCAGAAGATAAGTGTTCTTTCAGGTAAGTGTTCCTACTTCTTTTTATGGCACTACGGGTCTTAGAAAGGTACGTGGATTGCAAACTGCGCTGACACTATAAATCTATGTTACCGTGTGTGTAACTCCATGTGGTATCTCTCTACTCTGATATAGCATGTTTTTCAACATGCAAAAATGTACTCATAAAGTTTGTGAGAAGAAGCATCAGTATGCCTTGGTGTGAAAACTAGAGGCACAAAGGAATTCAGTAAGGGCCCAGAGAAATATTATGAGCAGCATAGTCAGGATCCTAAAGAATAGACCCCTTACTTCTCATAAATCTTACAGATTTCCAGAAAATCTCTTTAATGTTATACAGTTTTCCTGTTAATAACATTTGTCATTTACTTGGTAGGGAGTACTGTACAGAGCAATGTTGAACATACATGCTGTTGCGACATGCAGTTCTATAAGAAATACGCAGCCTAGTGGGGTAACTCACCGCTGTCCCTTTAAATACTTTTGTGTCAAAAAACAAAAGTATTGTTCATATTATAATTTTGGGCAGTAATTTTTATGAATTTTCTTTTAGGGATTGGAGCTCTAAGTCGCCATGTTGTTTCTGGCACTTCAAGTCAGGAGCTGAGCAAGACAGTTTCAGAATTGTTTATCCCTTTTCTACAGCAGGAGGGTAAGAATGTTTCCTTTGGATACCATTATTTTGTTCGTTTTGTGGGTTTGTTATTTGTACAAGCTATTTTGCTATGTATATTTGGTATTATGTATACTTGCTGTTGTCTGATCTCACGTTCGCAATTAAGGTATTTTTTGTAAGATCCAGATATGTATGTCATGCAGTGTTATTGACCATTGGGCTACTATACTCTAATTTGCATGAACACTAAAGGGTTTATATCTTGGGAATGACTGAACAGTTTTGGGTAAACAAAACACCAAAAGGCTCAGGGTGACAGGTATAGGTTTGTGGGAAAAGATTCAGTATAACCTTTCACTTATATATTGAAATCTCTGCTCATTCCATGCTGAGCCATCGAGGAGACTAAAGGGTCAGCCACAGAGAACTGTCAGTCACTAGTAGGAACGTTTCCTTGACTTCTCAGCATAGAAAGTGCAGAATTAATAAATGACAGATTTTATCACATCTTTACACACAAACCCATACCGGAGTCTGTTCTGCTCATTCTGCTCTGTAACTTGTTGCTTCCAGAATGTACAGTATTTTACATGTGACCGGTTTCCTTTTCGCAAGCAACCAAGATAGCAAACTGGTAAGAGACCCCACCCACAAGTGTCTCTGGGGGCCACTAATGTGAAAATCCATACAGATACACAGATACAAAACATAGCATATAATACTTACAAACAAAACTGTGTATGCATATATTGTAAGTCTTCTAAGTGTCCTGTATAGTTTGGAAAATACCTCTCTTTTATAGCCTCTTTGCAACACTAGATTTTTTTTTTCTTGTAGTTCATGAAGGGACTCTTATTCATGCAGTTTCGGTACTTACTCAGTGGTGCCATAAGTTCACTACTGAAGTTCCTAAGAAGCTTATAGAGTGGTTTCAGAAAGCAGCCTCTCTCAAGACTAGCACTTCAGGAGTGAGACATTCATATTGCCAGTGCATGCTGGTATCGTTCAAGGGTAAGTTCAGCTATTTAAAATGTACTTGTAGTTTCGCTGGAGTCCTAGGCTCGAATCTAACCAAAGACAAAATCTGCAAGGAGTTTGTATGCTTTCACACTCCAAAGTCATACTGATACAGAATGTAGATTGTGAGCCCTATATGGGACAGTGATTGACAACGTCTGTAAACGCTGCAGAATATGATGGCAATATATAAGTAAGCAAATAAAGTGTTTCAGAAAACTTCTGACATGTTGTAGTGAGATGTCAAAAGTTTTGATTGGTGAGATTCTGAGATTCATACCTATTGCTGAAACAAATGGGTGCTTGCTTAAAGAGGACCTTTCATCACTTCCACCAGTTCAAGTTCTTAGCGTCTATTAATAGGTGTGGCTCCACTGATTCCAGTGCAGTAGGAATTTTTTCTCTAGCCTTCATTGTACCCAAGCAACAAGCACTGTTAGTTTTGGTGCCTGATGTCCTATATAAGCTCTGATCTTGAAAGACAGGGCACATAGGAGGTTGGTGAAGTCACAGGTACAGTGCAGATGGTTTTAACAAAAATGTTGTATGTTGGGAAAACCCCTTTAATTCAATGCTCTGCTTCCTTGGCTGTAATCGGCTCTGTTCAATTTTGCTTGCCTTTCCTAAGAGACATGATGAGAGAGGTGTAAAGACTTATGTGCTTTCCGTGAGTTCATAAACTGCTAAATGAACCTACACTGATGTTTTTTGTCTGCAGGGGATACTCTGGGGCAAGCTCTAGGACTTTTACCTTTTTTGATTCAAACTGTGGAGAAAGCTTCAGCACAAAGTGCCCAGCTATCCTTGTTAACAGAAGCCCTGGCTGCTGCTGTGCTTGTATGTAGGATTTCCCTAACTGAAAGTCAAGTTGGTAAGTTTGTAGATGTATCATGTTTTGTCATCCTATATCTATAGAAGTTAGTAGGGATCTCACTGATAAAGTTTACTCTTTAAAGGAAGTCTATCATTTGCAAAAACACTTTTAAGCTAATGGCACGTTGGAATGGCCTCTAAAAAGGCCATTATTCTCCTACCTTTCCTTGTTTTCTTCTCCCAGCCAATTCCAAGAAAATTTAGTTTCTTCATGTATGTAAATGAGCACCACGGTGCACCCGGGGCATACCTTCTCTTCTGCGAGCACCCATCGTGTCATCACTTCTCACCACCCCTTCAGCCATTGCGGTGACTCCCCTCTTGGTCGTCTTTCTTCTCAGTTCTCGCTGCAGCGAATTCTTGCGACTGCGCATGTGCAATTGGGCTGCCATTTTCCGGTGGTCTGTCACAAGAGTGTGGCAGAGCCGATTGCGCATCCGAACAGAGCTGCATACGAGGACTTAGAAGATACAGAGAAGACCAAGAGGGGAGTCACCGCAACGGCCGAAGGGGCGGTGAGAAGCAATGACGCGATGGGTGCTCGCACAAGAGAAGGTACGCCCCGGGTGCTCCGTGGTGCTCATTTACATACATGAAGAAACGAATTATCTTGAATTCAGCTTGGAGAAGAAAACAAGGAAAGGTAGGAGAAGAATGGCCTTTTTAAAGGCCATTCCAACGTGCCATTAGCTTAAAAGTGTTTTTGCGAATGATAGACGTCCTTTAAACTTTAGGGTAGGTTCGTATGATATAAAACTTTTAAATAAACTCACATTGTTTATATTAGCAGGAAAATGGATGAGATTTAACCCCTTCCCACACCATTTAATAATACGTCATTGCCAGTAGCAGCAGTATCAGTTGTAACATACAGCTGACACCTTGCTGCAACACCCACAATTGAAGATAATTTCGATTTGCGTCTGTATAACCACTTAGATGCCATGATCAATAGCGACTGCAGCATCTAAATCTCCT
Organism: Leptodactylus fallax; assembly: GCA_947044405.1. NCBI lineage: Eukaryota > Metazoa > Chordata > Amphibia > Anura > Leptodactylidae > Leptodactylus > Leptodactylus fallax. The sequence goes on from CAMRHE010000010.1 coordinate 7,098,507, forward strand.
GAATCGCCTCCATACACCCTCCACCCCCTACCCCGATATGTGTTTGCAGCAGAGGGCCTGGACAACCATAATACATAATACAATAGTACTACATTGTATTATGTTAGCGATTAGAAGATTGAACAATGTAGTCCCTTTCCAGGATACGAAAAGTAAAAATAAATAAATGAGTAAAATACTTTAAAATTTGAAATAGAAACTCCCATTTTTCCATTTAAAATGCTTAATTATCTATAAAAAAATAAATACATATTTGGTATTGGTGCGTGCATAACAACCAATACTATAAAACAAATGCATTATTTTTTTTCTACATGGTGAATGAAAAAAAATATATATATATTTTTTAAATAAAAAGTGTTTTCATTTTAATAAAACATAAAAAAAACTATATAAATTGAATATTGGGGCCTTATATAAATATGTACATGAATCCCCAAGTGCTACTTTGAGTTTTCCCTTTACAGTTAAGTACTCCAGGAAATTGAGGGATACCCCAAGTAACACTGCTTGCATATCTGTAAAAAGCTGAAGTTCTCAGCATTGAAGCATCGGATTACAATAAAAAAAAGAAACAATACCATTAGAATCTGTGTGAACTGACCTACAGTACTCTATGTTTAGTTTATAGCTGATGCTTGTGCTGTCAGACACCTTACCAGGCCCTATTAGATGTTTATTTGGCATAAAGTATTCTGTAGTTTAAGGATTTTTCACATGACAATGACTGTTTGACTAAATTTTATATTTCAGACCAAATGCATTGACTGTTACACTGTATTTGTATTTTTGATACAGAAAACAAGCTTAACAACTATTGGCAATTGCTGTCTGATGATAAGAGACAGATTTTCACCTCTGATAAGTTTCTTTCTTCAGCATCTGAGGAGTGTAAGTAAAAGTCAAGCCTAACTTTATCTTGGATAAGTGCTGGATTTAATCAGCATTTCCTTAGTTTCCAATGTTTCTTATTTTATTCACCTTTTTTTCCTGCTTGGTGTTTAATTAAAAATGCTATTTTATGGCCCAGCCTGCTATATCTTGTACGTTTTTGTGTGTGTATTTTGCTACTGTTCAGTTATAAAATGAACGTTTTCTTATTGCTTGTTATTTCAGTAACAATCTTCTGTATTGTTTTTGAAGTGGTTGTCCCACCAAAGTCAGTCATCCCCTTTACACAGATTGATTGGAGTTCCAGTGGTCGGGTGCCCGCCATTCTGCAATTTATCCTTACATAGGGCTAAGTTACTTTGGTTATTGTATTGCTACCTAGAATGAATGGAGTGCAATTCGCTGCTAACATTTAGAATGGGGAGCAAAACACCTATGTTGTCATGATCAGTGGGGATCCCAGCAGTGAGACTCCCACTGATCTACAACTTTTCCCCATCCTGGGGATAGAACATACGTTGCTTTGGTGGGACAACACCTTTAAATCCTATAAGTTAAGAAAATAATCATAATGTTTTGTCTTCCCTAGGCCTTTGCACACTTTTGCAGTTATGCGAGAGGCTTTTACTAGACCATATCCATAGGTTCCCTGACAACCGTGCTCAGTAAGTTCACACGTTCTGATAGTTTTATGAATTTTGTTTCTGTGATGTATACATGGTTTATCATTATTTTTGTTTTTTCTTATAGACCATACTACCATGCTTTAATTACAGTCCTACTGACTCGCTCATGGAAAGTACGTAAGCAGTGTCAACAAACCATCAAGAAGTTGCTGGCCTCTCTTGGAGGTACCACACTTTTGTGTGGCCTGCTGTCTGAGCTGAAGCTCGTCCTAAATTCAAACAAGGTACAGAAATATACGTTACTTTACTGAGAGTGACTTTTAAAGACTGTTTTAGTAGAATTTCAAGCAATGTTTTTCTTCATTACAGCTGGTATCAGTTGATAATTTAGTCACCGATTCTGAGGAAGCACCAGAGCCTGGAAAATTTCACATAACTCCAAGGATCCTCCAGGAAGCAATTCACGTTCTTACATGTGTGCCGGGGTTGGAGTCTGACTCTACAGAAGCAGATAATTTGGTCCAGGAGCTTCTGGTGTTAGCAAACCACCCATTAGTTGGTGAGAAAAAGACAAACCTAGAGGAAAAATAAGATGAACTTATTTATAGCCTATTCTAACTTTTCCTTTTATAAACACAGCCAATTCGTACAGAGACCTGTGGGTAGACCTTCTGTACAAGCTGAAGATCGACCCTGCAGAATTCATAAACAAGCGATTTGAGGATTTTCTACCTGTGATCATGTCTAATACTACTAGTGATCAGGTCCGTGCACATTACATCTGAATTCTAAATGTATGTTTTGTAACAAATTCCGGTTTATAGTAAAGTTATAATTGAAGTAATTGGAGGCCAAAATCTTTGGCGGAATGTAAATGACTATTCTCCCCATAGATGTATGTTTAGTCTCCACATTGGAGCAACTGGATTATGCTCACTTCTATGTTTGACATCTTTCCTACTTTGCTTTTTTTTTTTCATGCCTGTCTAAAACTTTTGCACAGCACTGTATATATTATATACATAATTTATATAATGTGTCTGCTGAATTTGGATGAACATTTATACGTTAATTTCTGAATTTTTCCCTTGGGCAATTCCTTTTTGTTGCAGGCTGTCCTCAATGCAGCTGGGACATTGTCACGTATTTCTCCAGACAGAGTTCTTCCAAGACTGATAGGTATTATAACAGAATCCCTGCAAAATCCAGCCCTGTGCCAAGTAACCAGAGAAGAGTATGCTATCATGCAGACCCCTGAGGGAGAATTGTTTGACAAATCTATTTTACATAGGTAATTATCACTTTGAATTATTATTTGGAAAGTTTGTATGAACTCCCTGCTGCCAGTGATGTAGCGTGGTAAATGATAGATCCTTTTATAAATATACTTAAAGGGGTTGTCCATGCAAAACTGGACATTAAATTTATTATGTAAATAGGCCCCGGCAGTGAAAAAACTAAAAAAAAAAAAAAATAATACTCACCTTTCCTGGATCCTCCGGTGCCTCCCAGCGCAGTCCGGTCTACCCGGTCCTGTGTTGACGTGTGACGGAAGTCCCAGCCACACGTGACCACTGAGCCACTACCTGTGACATCACGAGTTTCTTACTGAGGCCGCTGATTGGCCTCAGCGGTCACGTGATCGCTGAGGCCAATCAGCAGGTTCAGCAGAAGAAATCCGTGACGTCACAGGCGGCAAGCAGTTTCACTTTGAGAAGACACCGGATCAGCAGGATTGGACCGTGCTGGGAGGACACCGTAGACGGGTAAGTATGATTTTTTTTTTTTCACCTCCTCCCAGTGAGGACAACCTCCTTAAATGTATATTAACAATGTTGCGTTGAGACTTTGGAATGAACTACTGTATAATTTGACCTGGGGAGTATTCATTTTATAGGCCTTTGCCTGTTTGAAAACTCAGCCCTGTATGTTGTGTAATTAAAGTGGTATTTCTATCTTAGTATAGAGCACAACATGCAGATCGGTGGGGTTCCAACCACCCAGATCCCTGCCAATCAAGAGAATGAATGGAGCGGTGATCATTCACATTTCAAAGGGAGTGCCAGGGGTAGCCAAACTACAGTTCTTGGCTTTCAAGAGGTTTTTTGGGACTATGAAATTGATCTGTCCACCGGATCAGTTGTCCATGTCAGATTGATAGGGGGCCGACACCTGGCACCCCCACAGATCAGCTGTTTGAAGAAACCACATTGTTCAGACAAGCTTCTTAGATTGCCAAGCATAGCATGGTACATTGTCCAGCGTCTAGCCTTGGTATTGCAGAGAAGTCCCATTCATTTAATTGACATTCATTTGACTGCATACAGGCCATGTGACAAATGAATATGGTACTCAGACAAGTGCAGCGACCACTTTAAACAGCTGATTGGTGAGGGTGCCGAGTGTCAGGCTCCCACTGATCTAAAATCGACTTGTGCTAAGGTTATTATTATTTATAGTCATTGAAAATCCCTTTAAATCCTTGGGAATCTTCTGATTTTATTTCTAGGTTTTTTGTTTTTAGTAAAATTTTTCTCTTTATTTTTGTTAGTGCACAACAGGATAGTTTAAAAAAGGCCAATATGAAGAGAGAAAATAAAGCTTACTCATTCAAGGAGCAAATAATTGAGCTGGAGCTGAAAGAGGTACTATCATGATATCTTTTTCGAATAGTTTTATTTTTCTCATTGTGTTTTTTGCTGTTTTAATTATATGTTGGTATTCCCATTGCTTTGTACAATTTCCAATTTTGCTGCTGGCCAGCACATTTAAATAAGCATTGTTAAGATCTGAAGATGTTGCACAAAGAGAAACCATCCAATAATTCATAATTCAACATAAGTTGTGTAAGAGCCATATCCTAGAATCAACTTTTACCTTTATCAGCCTATTCACATAACCCACTTCTGTTCTCTGTGTCTGTGGTCTGTAAAAAAAAAAAAAATAAAAATTGTGGTGAATGGGTCTGTGAAAAGACAGATTCTTTAACAATTTCCCAACATCTGCCATAATAGTACGGCGGATGTCGGGTATTTAAATATGGCGGCCTTACAGCAGATACCCAGCGCTGATGCCCGCAATCAGTGCTCGCACTGATCGTGGGAACTAACTCCCCCCTCTGTCAAAGCTGACCGAGGTGCCATTTTGCTTCTGATAAAAATTTTTAAAAAAAAGTAATCAAAGCAATAGACATTCCCCATAACTAAAAAGTATACCTGGCCACGCAAAAAAAATGCCCTATGCACCCCAGTACACGGAAATATTAAAAAGTTACGTGTGTCAGAATATGGTGAATTTTATAAAAAAATAAAAAATTTGGCAAATAAAACTATATAAATTTGGTATTTCCGGAATCGTACTGAAACATAGAATACAGGTGACATGTCATTTTGGCTGCAGAGTGAATGCCGTAAAAACGAAGCCCGCTTTCCCTCCCTCCTCCTTTCTTCTCCCCTTCCCCCCTCCTCCTTTCTTCTCCCCTTCCCCCTCCTCCTCTTGTCCTCTGGCCTCTACTCGGGGATCTCCCCGTTATCTACAGTATAAAATGTTGCTGCTGCCGTTGCAGCTATCTGTTGTGACTGTATTTTATGTCTTTTTGAAAACCAATAAACTTTGAATTGAAAAAAAAAAAAAAACCTGCAAAAAAGTCACACAAATGCACTTTTTCCCCAATTCCTCCACCCCATTCTGAATTTTTTTCCAGCTTCCCAGCACATGGTACAGAATAATAAATGGTACCATTATGAAGAACAATTTGTCCCGCAAACTTTAAGCCCTCATATGGCTCTGTGAATGGAAAAATAAAAAAGTTATGAGGTTTGGGATGCGGGGAATAAAAATTAAAAATGTCACTGGTGGGAAGGGGTTAAAGGGAGTCTATCATTGGATCTATCAGTTTTTAACTGACAACCACGTTGGAATAGACTTTATAAAAGCTATTCATCTCCTACCTTTATTTTCCATGTCCTTGCCTCCGTTTTCAAGTTATTCCCGGTTTTCCATTTATGTAAGTGATGCTCAGAGAGCATATGGGGCGTTCAGCCTCGTCATCCCCCCCGCATTGTCGCCTATGTGTTGTATTCATCACGCCCCCGCTTCTGTTTCCTGCCTCTTTGCTGCGTCAGCAGCCAACGTGCTGTTCTTCGACAGGAAACAAAATGGTCCCCTGTGCTCTCTGAGCATCACTTACATAAATGGAAAACTGGGAATAACTTGAAAATGGCGGCGAGGACATGGAAAATAAAGGTAGGAGATGAATAGCCTTTTATAAAGGCTATTCCGACGTGGTGTCAGTTAAAAACCAATAGATCCAATGATAGACTCCCTTTAAAACAGTCTGCCAATCTTTTTTTTTATTTATTTTTTTTACACCTTTATTCAATGTGATCTCATGTTTTAATTCATGTTTGGAAAAATACTGTGATCCTTTTCAGGAGATAAAAAAGAAGAAAGGTATAAAGGAAGAGCTTCAGCTAACAAGTAAACAGAAGGAAATGCTGCAAGCACAAATGGAAAAAGAGAGTCAAATCCGTAAGAGACTGAAGGAGGTGAGAAGAACATAAAATCTAAACTTACATCTTACTACAAGGCAGCTACCAGTTTTTAAGATGACACTAATAAGCCAGATCTGAGTTAGAAGCAAATTTCATTTCCACAGGGTAGTAGAGTATATAGGGTTAAAAGACCATAGTTTTACTTTGCTGATCACAGTCTCCCCCCCCCCCCCTCTTCCCTACATTTGTTGTCCATCTCAGTAAATATGAACCAGAGTTTTTTTCTGGTCAGAGTATTTTGCACATATCACTATACATGTATTGCATGCATACATCATATGGTATGAAAATTATGTTTGGATGTGACACCTATCATTCCCATGGGATGGAAACTAGTTTTTAAAGAAGTCCGTTCATGTTCTCATCACTGTGCGGTATTCTATATCACTAGAAAGCCGACAGTGCCTGTTACCATACCATAAAATAAATGGATTGCTGTGAGGTCATTTGTAAGATTTCACACATGGCATAGAGTAACATCTTTTCTCCGTCTGGACTCTTCCCAGGTACTTAAGGGGGTATTCCCATCTCAAGGATCCTATCTATACTGCTAGCTTATTTAAATTCAAAAGTTTTCCTAAGTTTTCCAAATACATTGTTTTATCAATGCTGCTTCGTTTGCCTGCTATGTTAGATTATTCCTCCCATTGTTTACACAGCATTTTCTGTGTCCTTGTCCTGTCCTGTGATAACAGGTCGGATGGTTGAGTCACTGCTCTCTGGGGAGGCTGAGTGCTCTGGATAGGAAAATCGGATTAGTTGCAGTTTTCTGATAAAGGCTACAAAAGTGTTATCTCTTTATGTACACACAAAGATAAGTGAGTTTTCTGCAAGTCCATTGTCTAAGTCTTCTATACATGCCTGTGTAATGTAATATACATTCACTGTGCATGTTATTTGATCTGCATTTATATTAGATTACTAGTAATCAGAATAAATAATCTCTCATGGTAAAGACAATGTCTATATCTAGTACACACCATGTATGACTTGGACTTAATATTCATGCCAGCTTCATGTCACACTATGTATGACCTGTGAGGGTCACAAATCACCACCTCATTACAGATAGATAACAGATCCCTCTGTCACGCACCACAAATTTTAGACTGTTTATTTCCTGACCTGTTATAAATAACTTCTCTACGTATATTGCATTTTGTTAGTCTAAGAATCCTTTTGAAGATCCATGCCTTGTGTATGTATAAATAATGTGAATTTTCAGGTTCTTGTATAACACCATGTCTGATGAAGGGAGCTAGACTTCCGAAAGCTTACTTCTCAAATATACTCAGTTAGCCTCTAAAAGGTATCGCCTGATTTCTTCACTCTTCCACTATATCTAGTGAGGTACTTCATAGTGTCCTGTTCTTCAAACAGTTAAAGTCCTCCCCCCAGATTGCTGAATAATACAGGAAGTGAGAAGAAGAGACAGCAGACAAAGCTGCTGAGAGAGGGAGATGGAAAACTCCTTTTAGAATTGGAAGCTCACAGATAATTAAGTTTGATCCATAGTTTGGGGATCATAATCAAATTCTACCACAATAATACTCATTTGTACTCATTATCAGCAGCATATCCCTATTGGTTCTGCCAATAATCTTGCATGTGTAATAGAGCTTTTGCTAGTTTCCCAGGTGATCTAGATCATAGTTACACAGGCAGATTATTAGATGCAACTGTTCCTATGAATACCTTTGCCAGATAATCAGGCAATGTAATTGACCCTTAGGCTAAGGCCTCACATAGCGGGCCGCAGCAAAAAAAGCACTGTTGTAAAAAATGTGGCGGAAACACAACGCAGTTTTTTCCGCATCGCTTTTCACAGAAAGTCCGCAGAGTTTTCCTCCTTTCTGCTTCAGTTATACCTATTGGGAAACCACCGGCATTTCCATAGGTATAATTCACGTTTCCTCTGCGTTTATTTTTCTCCAATGTGTGGATGGGATTTGCTAGAATCCACTTTGCAGGAGCTGTAAAACGCCATGTATTTTGCTATGGCATTTACACCACGTAGGGCCCCGGCGTTAAAGAGGTTTACCAGCCCCAAATAGAAGTTTCTTACTGATGACCTATCCTGCACAGATTAGCTGTTGCATTAGCCCCCCCCCCCCCTCCAGGTGCTGGGAGCTGCATGTAATAGGGGCAGTGCCGCAGCCCTGTGCACCGCATAGTAGTGGAACTGCAGCTCTGCTCCTATTTTTTTTTTTTTTGCGCATCTCACTGGGGAAAATTACTTTTCTCACTTATATCATTGGGGCACACAGCACCATTGGTATAGACCTGGCCATCTGCTCATACTGCCTTTTGCCCAAGCCTGCCCAGACTCCTCACGGCCCTTTTCTGGTGGATCCTCCCCTGAACTGGGCAGCCTCCCTTACTCAGCCCATAGGTGACCTTACCAGACCAAACCAGCCTGTGATGTAGCCCTGGAATGGCTGCCCTCACAGATTGCTGCTTAGTCGGCATCTTTCAGGCCCCTCCCTGAGTGCTCACCTTGCTCCCATTTCAGCTCCAAGAGCTGTCCTTGCAAGAGGAACAGGAAATCGTCTTAAAGATCATTGTCACCCTCCCCTTCCTCTGGGCCTTCCCCAGATAGGGCCACAGCTCACGGCTCTACCCCAACAGGCGGAACCTAGTCTTTCCCTACCCAATCTGCATCCCTGAGGACACCTCTGACTCACAGCCTCAGCTAGGCACATCCATAGCCACTGCTATACAAGAGCTCATCCTTGTGGTCAGAAATACATATCTCAGAGGACCCTGACCAGGCCTTCCAGGAGGACATCTTCTTCCGCCTCAATCACCACCTTCCATTGGTCTTCCCACCCTCACGGGGCTTTTGACCATATCTTGAAGAAAGTATGGCTTCACCCGTACCATCCCTTGCCTTCCACTAATAAGTCAAATGTGATGGTCAGAGCCTCCTGCGGTGGATTCCGCCATACCTTGGCTATCTGTGGCTACTACTCTGCCTCCCTCAAGGGTCCCTTGGACAAGAAGGTGGACTCCCTTTCTAAGGCGGTCCCTGCATGCCTCCAAGTATCTATGCAATGCCTCTCTGGAAGCAGCTTGCCGCTTTGCCAAGAAGCAGCCATCACAGTGGCCATCCGCCGTACCCTTTGGTTCCACGGTGTGCTGAATCCGCCTCTTACAAAAAGCGGTCATGGCCCTTCACTTCTCCAGGGACACACAGGGCAGACTTTTTTTTTTTTTTTTTGTCAAAGATCTTAAGCTCATCTCTGAAGCTACCGGGGGAAAGAGCTCTCATCCAGCTGCTCTCAGTGGTTTCGCCTCTTTTATGGCTCCACCTCTCGCTCCAGAGTCTTTTTGAGACTCCTGTTCTAAGAAGCCCTTCTTCAAGGCCAGACCTGCCTGACAGTCCCTTCCCTGCTCTGTACTTGGGGCTCTTTGTGTGGGGGAGCAACTTCTCTCCTTCCAGGCGATGGGGCTTGCCAGTGCCGACATCGTCTGAGCCCAAGAGGTTGTGTCGACTGACTACTCCATCGAGTTGTATTTCCTTCATCACGATTTTTTCCGTCCACTTTGCCTTCTTCCCCTGCTTGACCGCTTTCTTGCAGGCAGTCTCCGCTCTACAGCCTCAGGGCATCATTATCTGCGTTTCCAAGGCTTTTACTCCAGTCTATTCACCGTTCTGAAGAAGGATGGTTCTCTTTGCCCCATCTTGGACCTTTAAAGGCTCATCTGGTTTGTCTGTGTCTGCAGTTTTCGCATGGAGTCCCTATGACCGGTGGTGGCATCTCTAGACTGGCGGATTCTGATCATCCATTCACGACGCCTACCTCAACATCTATATCACGCTGTGTCATCAGCGTTTTCTTTGCTTTACAGCGGGCTAGCGTCTTTTTCCTCATGGTGATCCTCCGCTCCAGAGGAGTTGCTGTGACTCCATACTTGTACGATCTCCCGGTCAAGGGCCCCCTCCAAGATGGACAATCTGACCAGCTTATTGGTCACGTTTGGATCTTTCTCTCTTGTCTTGAACCTTCCCAGGGCATGGGATAACAGAGCATGATCCTCCATGCTCACTAGGGCAAGATTCTCCTCCTGGAGTCCAAGATTCATGCTCTCCAGTCCAGTGTGTCCCTCTTTCAGAGGAACTCTCTGATCCTTCTTCTCCTCCCCAGGGATCTCTCAGTGGAAGTCCTTTCTACCCCTCCGTTGTTAGGTGATCTTCACCAACTCTAGTCTTTCCTTTGGGAGCGGTATTCAGTGCTTTGACTGTTCAGGGCCTGTGGTCCTAGTCAGAGGCCTCCCTCCAGATTAATTTGCTGGAACTAAGGTCATTTTTCCTTTTCCAGTCTCATTGGACCACTGTCCTCCAGGGTTGTCCGGTGAGAGTCCAGACCGACAACTCCACTGCAGTCATCTACTTGAACCTTCAAGGGGGCACCCGGAGCCTAACGGCCATCCAGAAATCCTCCAGCTCCCATTTTTGGGTGAAACGTCAGATCCTAGCCCTGTCTTTGGTCAACATTCCAGGAGTGGACAATTGGGCGGCAGACTTTCTAAGTCGAGAAAACTCAACCCGGACTAATGGTTGCTAGATCAGGAGATATTTCTCCAGTTCTGCTCCTGGTGGGGCTTGCCGTATGTTGACCTGTTCGGTTCCCACTTCACCCACAAGCTCCCTCGCTACGTAGCCAGGTCCCAGGACCCTTGGGCTGTTGCCGCCACTACCCTTGTGATCCCCTGGTCGAATTTACGCCTTCTGTTCCTTTTTCCTCCTCCTCTTCTTCTCCCCCAGGTTCTCAAGTTACTCAAGACAGAGGGGGTTCCAGCTATCCTGATGGTTCCAGATTGGCTCTGCTGGGCTTGGTACGCAGATCCCACGTTCCTTCTGGCAGACACTCCTGGGCCTCTTTCTCTGCAAGTCGACTTTGTATGTCAAGATCCACTTTTCCACTCCACCTTACTTTAGCTGCGCTTAACTGCGTGGCTCTTGAAGCCAAGGTCCTGAGGCTTCTGGTTTTTCAGAGTCTGTTGTCAGACCATGCTCAAGGCATGAAAATCACAGTCTGCTAGGTTTTTAATTGCATGTGGAAGGCCTACGTGCAGTGGTGCGAGAGTAATGACTACCTTCCGCTTTCTTTTTCTCTTCCCAGGATCCTGGCTTTCCTCCAATCTGGTCTAGACCAGGGACTTGGTCTTCTATTCAATGGCAGGTGTCTGTCCATTCCATCCATTTTCAGAAGACCCTGGCTTTTCGTTTTCAGTTGAACACTTTCCTGTAGGGAGTGGCGCACTGTGTTCCTTCCTCCCATCCTTCGGTTGAACTATGGCGCTCCTGGCTCCCCCTTTTAGCCTTTTGCGTGAGATCCCTCTTCACCTTCTGTCCTGGAAGGTTGCTTTCTTGGTTGGCGGTCGCCTCCATCAGCAGGGTCTTCAAGCTGACTGCCCTGTCCCGGAAGCCTCCCTTTCTTGCTCTCCACAAGGACAAGGTTGTCCTTCGTCCACCAGCTGTCTTTTCTGCCTAAGGTGGTTTCTTCTTTCCACATCTCTCTCTCTCACAGACCCATTCTGTTGTGCAGAAGCCTTGTTTGTTCTCCCTGAGGGCCCTCGCAAGGCTGGCTGCTTTCAAGGCTTCCATCTCCAGGTGGATTTGATCTGCTATCAGGGAGGCTTATCGGATTAAGGGTAGGCCACTGCCTCTCTGCGTGACTGCTCATTCCACGAGAGTTGTCGGAGCCTCCTGGATGGTCAGCATCAGGCTTCCACCGCCCAAGTCTGCAAGGCTGCCACCTGGGCCTCTGTCCACACTTTCACCAAGTTCTACCAGATCCATTCTGGGGCGTCTGTCGATGCTACCTTGGGTCGTAAGGTTCTGCAAGCAGCTGTGCGCTAGGTTGCTTGTTGTAAAAAAAAAAAAAAAAACTCTATGCTCGGGTGAATTCTTACTCACATGTTGTCCCATAAGGTAACATTATTGGAGGACTCGGCTTCTTATAAAACATGGAAAAATAGATACAGGAAAAACTTCCAAAATAACAGAAATATTAGTCGATGTCTTATTAGCTTACATCATGTGAGAATCTCATAGTTGGGTTTCTTTAAGCAGGATCTCTTGCATTTCCATCTTGGTTCATGCTTGTTCATCTGTGTGTTAGCCTCTGTGGGACAATCCCGACATCTCTCAAGGTGTCAAAGAAAGACAGACCCAGACGTGTGTCTCAATCATTTATATTCATGAGAGGGGGTGTTCCCCAGCATCCTCAAACTCTTTGCAAATGTATTTGGGAAAACACTAAAATAAGTATACACTTAACACACCCATGTACTCTAAGAAGCGTGTTGTCAACAGAATAGACTAAACCCTTACATGTCATGAATATTGTAATCTAATAATATTTAACACTTGCATGGCTGTGTAATTCTCACCATCCCTTGGTGCTATGTCCGCCAATGATATAAGCGAGAACAAATTATTTTTTTTTCTTATCATAAAACTTTACAAATAAACAAAATAACAATGAAACCATTTAAAGCAGTTATGAAATCTTATAGTGTCTTATTGAATGCTCTTTGCTGATGTGATCAATAATGTTTGTATTGTCTTTCCTCTTAGTTGGACGTGGAGCTGGAAAACACTATTAGACTTCTAGACTGTATCATCCAGCAGAGCTCCCCTGGACTTTCACAGCACATTCCAGCGCTGACCAGCAGCTTATTGCCTTTACTCAGGTCTCCACTAGCTGCTTTCCGGATTCATGTCCTTTTTGTGCAGTTAGCTGGCTGTGTCATGCCTGATTATTTAAAGACATTTGGTAAACATCTTTCATGTTTTTCACTCATGATTATTTCAGTAATGTGTGGAACAAAAATTGTCCTTGTGATGAGGCTTTACTTCACATCTCTCAGAACTGGCAGTGATGAAATCTGGCTTCTTTTTTTCATAGGAAAATTGCTTGCCCATGTTACCCTACGCTTGTTGAAACCAGAATGTAGTCTTGATCCTGCCTGGTGCCAGGAAGACTTGCCAGTAGCTGTGAAGAGGGCAGTAAACTTCCTACAAGATTATACAGTTCCCAAGCGAAAAGATGATCCAGGTGAAAAAAACTGTGTTTTTGTTTCTGTAGCTTCAAAATACACTTGTAACTGAACAGTAAATCACCTGTTCCCTTAGACCTCTTTTTAGTGTTTTTACTGTACTGTATACTGCAAATGTCAGGTGGAATAGAGGGCAGGATTATTTTACTTCTGGTGAGTTTTTTTTTTTGCTTGTTATATTAAAGGGGTTCCATCTCAAGAATCCACTCTTTCAGATAGATAGATACCTGAATCACGTAGTGTATTTCCTTTGTGAATTGGTGCCTCAATTTTCAAGCTATTGCTGTATTTATCAAATGGAAAATGAGCTCTTTGGAGTAACAAGGGTGTTGCCACTTACCTCCTTGGAGCAAAGAGGGTGTTATTTGCACTTGTCAGAAACTCATGATTTCCTTATGCATGTAGTGTCACTGTCTGATAACCTGTCCACAATTAGGAAATCATACCTGGGTTTCTGAACACTCCCAGACCATAGAAAGTTCCTGCATTCATGGTCATATCCATTGGCAACTGATCAAGGCAAAAGATTTTCACTACCGAGATGGATAGAGAAAATGTTTACAACTCTGCAATTTTTTAAATTATTTATATTTGCAAAGATGTTGAACTATTAATTTTCTACAAATTTAAGTTTTTTCAGAGTTCCTAGGTGTTAAAGGGGTTTTCCCATGGGCATAACCATATTTAACCCTTCCCGACATCTGCCGTACGGATGTCGGGAATTAAATATGGTGGCCACTCGGGAGCTGAGCAGTCGCCATAGCTGCCAGGTTTCTGCTGTATTATACAGCAGAGATCCGCGCTAATGCCCGCAATCAGTGTCCACACTGATCGTGGGCATTAACCCCCGGTCAAAGCTGACCGAGGTGCCATTTTGCCGTGGGTCGCTGGCACCTAGAGCAAGCCCCGGGGCCAGCATCCTGTTGGCATAACAGCCAGGAGCCTATTGAAGCCTATTCTGCCACTGGGTGTTTGATCACATCTTGAGGGCACAGTGACTTCTCCCTGGACCATCCTCTGTCATCTGCTAGGAAGTTGGACATCCCTTCCCTTGACCTGTGTGTCTCCAAGTGGAAGGTGATCTCGGGCAGTTCTGCCAGGCTATACTGTGACACATGTCTCTAGCTCTCCCTGGCTGGCAATAATGAACATCTGAGGTAAAGGAAGCAGGTTGCTCCAGTGGTGCATTCGGTTAACGCGCGGTACTTATATATCAGTAACTAGTGAGCACTAGCCGGCCTGTCTTGACATCTTGTCAGTGAGCCGCCCCATGTGTCCCTTCCTATCATTAAGCTCCCCGCAGTGGATGCCGTGATAGCTAGGCTCTCCTAGGCTTCTATTCTGCCTTCAGCGGACTCTGCCTACCTCAGTGATCCCTCGGAGTGAGATTGGATCGCTTCTGTTGTATTGTTTGCAATGCAGAACTGATACATTGCATTGTCCTAAATGCTGACTGTTGTATTGCTGCAAGAAGGTGGCTTCCCTCGCCAGGGTGGCCTTCGTAGTGGATGGCTTCTCCCTGCGGCCTTCCTTCGCTGTCTCTTGGGTCAACAAGGCCTGCTTTTCCTGGGCCAAACAGCTTCAGTCAAATCTCCCTGATGCAGCTTCCCTCCAGGACCTCCAGCTGCTCGTCTCTGAGATCCTGAACGCTTCCAAATACCTGGAGATGCCTCCCAAATCTGCCAAGGCGACTGCCAACGCAGTGGCTATCTGCCATACCGTTTGGATTCGTTGTGGAATACTGAGTCCGCCTCCAAGAAGGCGAACGCAGCCCTTCTCCCTTTCCAGGTCGACCTGGGCTGAATTTTTGTTAAAGGCATCAAGAAGCTTATCTCTGAGGACAGGGGGGAATAGATTCTTCCTCCCTCAGAGGTGTCCTATGTGTCAGCCGTTCTCCTGTTCCAGAAAGCGTCTTTCAAGTCCAGGCCTCCCTGGCGGTTCTGCACCAAGTCGTCCAGACCTTCCTCTTCTTAGCCCTCCTCGGCATGAAGTTTTTTCCCCCTCTCTGGGCCTCTCAAGTGGCGGGACATCTGGGTCCTGGGCCTGAGAGGTGGTGTCGTCCGACTACTCCAGGTTTTGCTGGAGTCTCTTTGCCTTCCCTACGTTGGACAATCCAGGCTGTCTCCAATCTCCAGCGGCAGGGAGTCAACGTCCCCGCTTCAGAGTGTATCCTGGGTTACTATTCCTACCTGTTCTCCATTCCCAAGAAGGATGACTTCCTTCGTCCCGTCATGGACCTGAAAGGGCTCAACAGGTTCGTCCATGTCCAAGTTCCGCTGTAGTCTATGCAGTCTGTGGTGGCATCCCTGGAGATGGGCAAATTCTTCGTCCATCTACAGCATCGCGCGGTTTCTTTGTTCTGCAGTGGATCCGTGACCTTTCCAGTTGTCACTCTCCCCTTTGGGCTGGCCTCTGCCCTCTGGGGTTTTTTTCCTCAGTGATGGTGTCTTTCATGGCCATCCTCCGCGCCAGAGGTGTTGCCGTGTTTCCAGACTTGGACGACCTCTTGGTGAAGCCCCTCCAGGTCAGGCAATCTGACCAGCTTGTGGCTCACCCTTGGTCCTTCTTTGCCGGTTCTGCTGGCTCGTGAATGAGGATGTCTCATGCCCTCTAAGCACATGGAATCCGGGACATGATCCTCTACACACTCCAGGGTGTGATTCTCCTCCCGGAGGCCAAGATCCTGAGGTCCGATGTGTCCCACCTTCAGAGGTACTCTCCTTGCTTTCTTCGTTTCGGCATGTGGGTCTTGCACACGATGGCCTCGACCTCCTAGGCTGTACCTTTCATTCACTTACTCTGTCGTCCTCTCCACTTGACGATTCCGGCCTGCTGGGACAAATCTCCGGACAGCCTCATCTACCTGATTCTCTTTCCTCCTTGGTTCGCCGAGAGATCTCCTCCCCAGGAATTTCTCAAGAAAAGTCCTTCTTCCCCTCTGTTGGTAGGTGATTCCCACTGATGCCAGTCTCCCTGGCTGGGGAGTGGTCCTCGATGCTTTGACTGTCCAGGGCCTGTGGGCTAGGGCCTATTCCTCCCTTCGGTTCAACCTGCTGGAACCCAGGGCTATCTTATTTGCCCTGTCTCATTGGACAACTCTTCTCCAAGGACATCTGGTCACAGTCCCGACTGACCTCTCCTCCATGGTCGCCTACTTGAACCCTCAGAGGGGCACCAGGAGCCGTGCTGCCTTAGTAGAAGCCTCATAATCTCTTCCTTGGTGGAGCGCCACGTTCCAGCTCTTTTGGTGGTCAACCTTTTTCTGGCGTGGATCACTGGGTCTCAGACTACTTGAGTCAAGAAAATATTGCTCCGGGCGAAGGTTGCTTTATCAGCAGATCTTCCTTCAACTGTGCTCCTGCTGTGGCGTGACAGACGTCGACCTTTTTCGCCTCCACCAGAACCACAAGGTCCCCCGCTAAATTGCCAGGTCTCTGGATCCTCGAGCCATCATCGCTGACGCTCTTGTGAGTTTGGTTTTTTGCTTCCTCTTCTCCCTCGGGTCCTCCAGAATCTCAAGACCAAGGGGGTTCAAGCTATCCTGGTGGCACCAGATTGGCCCTGCCGGACCAGGTACGTGGATCTCATGTTCCTGTTGGCGGATGCTCCTTGGCCTCTTCCTCTGCTGGTCGACCTTCTGTTTTAAGGACCGCTGTTCCACCCCACCTTGACTCAGCTGCGTTCGAGGTGTGGCTGTTGAATCCGAGGTTTGAGGCGTTGTGTTTTTTTTTCGGAGTTTGTTATCCTACCATACTCAAGGCCCGGAAATTCCAGATAGCTTAGATCTGCCATCAAACGTAGAAGGATTACGTCTACCGTTGGGAGAGTAATGTTTCTCATCGGATCTTCCCCAGTCTGGTCTGAATCAAGGTCTTAGTCTTTTTCCCTTTAAAGACTTTCCCACAGGAGTGCCACTCTGTGCTCCTTTGGAACTCTTGGATCCGTGGGATCTTAACCTTGTCCTTAAGGTGCTTCAGGTTCCGAGTTCCTGGTGGCCAATACCTCCATCCGCAGGGGTCCCTAATTGGCTGCCCTTTTTCCAGCAGCCACCCTTTCTGGTCCTCCACAGGGATAAGGTTTTCCTCTGTCTGCCACAGTCTTTTTTTTCTTAGGGTGGTTTTCCTCCTTCCACATCGAGGACTTGGTCTTGCCCTCTTTCTGCTCAGTCCCCAGGCATCCATGTGAGTACTTGCTCTTCCCTGCCCGGGTTGTTGCCCGGGCGATTTGCGTGTATACTGTCCCTCATGGATCCTTTTCTGTTGTTCTGGCATTTTGCTCGTTCTCCCTGAGTGCCCTTGCAAGGGCCTGCCTGCTTCCAGAGTTCCCATCTTCCGATGGATTTGGTCTGAGATTAGGGAGACCTATTGGTTTTAGGGTAGGTCTCTGCCTTTCCAAGTGACGGCTCTCTCCTCTAGAGCTGTTGGAGCTCCCTTGGCCTCCAGCGTCAGGCTTCTGCTTCCCAGGTCTGTAAGTATCCCACTGGGTCTCCATCCTTCTTCTCTAAGTTTCACAGATCCATTCTGTGGCCTCTGCCGATGCCAGTTTGGGTTGTAAGATTCTGGAAGTGGCTGAGCGTTAAGGGTTTGCATGGCCGTGTTATTCCCACCCTCTGGGACTGCTTTAGGACATCCTATGGTGCTGTGACCCCCGGTGAAATAAGCGAGAAAATAGGGATTTTTGTACGCATCGTAAAATCCTTTTTACGTTATATTCACTGGGGGATACAGATCCCACCCTTGTTTTTCAGTGTTGTTCCTGCCCGAGCTGTGTTGGTTCCTTTTCGGGTTCAGGCATTGTTGGTGGTTGTTGATTCCATGTTCTTTTGTGTCTTTCTCCTACTGCTACTGTACAAACTGATTCATGCACAGTGGCTGTGGCAGGGTATAGCCTGGAGGCGGAGCCGACAGCTTTCATTTCCCTAGTGTCTGTCTCCTAGTCACCAGGTCTATACCCATGGTGCTGTGTCCCCCAGTGAATACAACAGGAAAAGGATTTTGCGGTGAGTACAAAAATCCCATTTTTGCTTTATCTGAGTGGAAAGAGATAAGCTAGCTCTGAAAACCCCTTTAGTCTATGCTACATGGTTACTTTGGTCGTTCACCATGAAGATTGCAATGTCCTTATGGGTTTTGGTGTAGGGTTCATCAAAGTACTGAGTATCTTAGATTTGGAGCACAACATGGTTGTATATATTTTGCTTTCTTGCAGGGAGATTCCCTCTTTCTGCCCCAGCCTTCTCCTTTGTCTTCCCCCTCTTGAAAATGGTTCTAATGGAGACAAGCAATAACAGCGAAGATAATGAAGAACTACTAGTAGAAACCTTGCATATTATCACTGTTCATTGCCAGCTCCGCTCTTCTCACAGTCAGGCTAAACTTACTGATGAGGTAAGTAAGTCAGTTTACCAGGACCAGTATGATTCTTTAATAGATTAGATTTATTTACATTACATATGTGTGTCTTTTGTTGTTCTCATTAGGATGGTCCAGAGTTGTTGCCTCGCACAGATATGCTGTTGTTATTAACGAAAGTGATAGGAACAGCCTCCCCAAGATTACAAGTAAGTGTGAACAATACATTGTTCAGTTCTGTTATTCACTTTTATGGATCCCATCTTAAGGCTCAGGCTCATGTTGTGGAAATGCAGTTTTTCTGGCTGTTGCGGAAACGCAGAGGTAAGAACTGTTGAGTTTTAAATCTCCAGCAAAGATAGGCCTGGTTCACATCTGCGTTCGGGTTTCCATTCGGGGAGTCTGAAACAGCACTTTCCTCTACGCATGTTTCGTGTGGAAACCGAGCAGAAACCACACGGACCCCATTATAGTCAAGCGGACTCCCCGAATGGAAACCCGAATGCAGATGTGAACCGGGCCTTAGTAAGATTTTATTTAATCTCATTTCTACAATGCCTCATTATCGAAAAATGTGTGTGTTTTTGAAGAACGCAACATGTTAATTTTACCAGCAAAAACTATGCACTTTCCCCATAGACTTCTATGGGAGGATGTAAAAATGCAAAACACATGCGCAGAATACTGACCAAAACACTGCAGTGTGAAAGCAACCTTATTCTGCCTAGTGAGCAAAAGATAAACAATTGAACTTGCCATATCTAAATGCAGGTATTAGATAAAAAAAAGGCTAGGTTGGAGAGGGGTCCCTATACTGTAAAAGAATTGTAAAAGGCATTTATCGCCTGTTGTATTGATATTACTCGTAGCCCTTACAATGTTGAATTGTTTACAGGTCCTGGCTTCCAATGCCCTGACATCACTGTGTACTAGCAGTGGTGGAGGAGAAGGATGCACTTATGCAGAGCAGGAGGAAATTGATGTTTTACTTACAGCTTTACAGTCATCCTGCTCAAATGTGCGAGATGCTGCTCTTCGGGTAAGTAGTTGTCACAGTTAGGCCTTATTCACACATTAGTGTTTTGCATTAGTGATTGCAAGTCAAAACCAGGTATGAGTTGAAAAGAACAGAGCAGCTGTAAGTCTTTCCATTAAGTCTTCCCTCCTGGTTTTGGCTTACATGACTTCCTATTGACATCTATTGTTGTTATCTTTTAGGGGTTAATGGAACTTGAAATGGTGTTACCAACACCAGACACAGATGACAAGAATGGACTGGCCCTGTTGCATCGGCTGTGGGTGATGAAATTTGATGTTGAGGCAGAAATAAAAGCTCAGGCTGAAAGGTGAGGGGCACTTTATAGTGAAAAGTCTATTTTTAACAAAAACAACCCCTTCAAAAGAGCAAATGTTTTTGTGGTCATTCTTTTTTCCTAAAAAGCACCTGCCTACTCTGTTGCCATGCTGGCTTTAGTAAATATGGTACTTTAAAGTATGGCAATGCCCAGTTGTCAATTTATTCCATGGTAATGGCATAGCAAGGGTTCTAAACAAAAGATGTTCCAGAATTATTTTGTAGGGAATTTACTGATGGCTCATCTTTAACATTGCTAAAAGCTATGAATACTAGTCCTGTTGTTTAAATAGATTTGTTGATTTCTTTTTCGTCCAGATTTTGGGAATCACTGGACTTAAAATTACGGCCAGACCTCTGTTCCTTACTGATAAAAGATGTAATTCATTATGAAGAAGCAGTAAGACAGGCAGGAGCCGAGGCACTATCTCATGCAGTGGCCGCATATCGGAATCAGGCTTCTGAGGTCATGAAGAAATTAATTCAGCTGTATCATGAGAAGCTTTATGTAAGTTAATGTTGGTAAACCATAATGGTTGGTTGTGGAAAAGTATCTGTTGGTATATGTATAATTATATAAATATTTTATATATATATATATATACACACACACAAACTCTAAAGTTATCTATATACAGTGCTGGCCAAAAGTATTGGCACCCCTGCAATTCTGTCAGATAATACTCAATTTCTTCCAGAAAATGATTGCAATCACAAATGCTTTGGTAATAATATCTTCATTTATTTTGCTTGCAATGAAAAAACACAAAAGAGAATGAAAAAAAAGTAAAATCATTGATCATTTTACACAAAACTCCAAAAATGGGCCGGACAAAAGTATTGGCACCCTCAGCCTAATACTTGGTAGCACAACCTTTAGACAAAATAACTGCGAACAACCGGTAACCATCAATGAGTTTCTTACAATGCTCTGCTGGAATTTTAGACCATTCTTCTTTGGCAAATTTCTCCAGGTCCCTGAGATTTGAAGGGTGCCTTCTTCAAACTGCCATTTTGACATCTCTCCACAGGTGTTCTATGGGATTCAGGTCTGGACTCATTGCTGGCCACTTTAGAAGTCTCCAGTGCTTTCTCTCAAACCATTTTCTAGTGCTTTTTGAAGTGTGTTTTGGGTCATTATCCTGCTGGAAGACCCATGACCTCTGAGGGAGACCCAGCTTTCTCACACTGGGCCCTACATTATGCTGCAAAATTTGTTGGTAGTCTTCAGACTTCATAATGCCATGCACACGGTCAAGCAGTCCAGTGCCAGAGGCAGCAAAGCAACCCCAAAACATCAGGGAACCTCCGCCATGTTTGACTGTAGGGACCGTGTTCTTTTCTTTGAAGGCCTTTTTTTTTTTTCCTGGAAACTCTATGTTGATGCCTTTTCCCAAAAAGCTCTACTTTTGTCTCATCTGACCAGAGAACATTCTTCCAAAAAGTTTTTGGCTTTCTCAGGTAAGTTTTGGCAAACTCCAGCCTGGCTTTTTTATGTCTCTGGGTCAGAAGTGGGGTCTTCCTGGTATCCTACCATAGAGTCCCTTTTCATTCAGACGCCGACGGATAGTACGGGTTGACACTGTTGTACCCTCGGACTGCAGGGCAGCTAGAACTTGTTTGGATGTTAGTCAAGGTTCTTTAGCCACCATTCGCACAATCTTTCGTTGAAATCTCTCGTCAATTTTTCTTTTCTGTCCACATCTAGGGAGGTTAGCCACAGTGCCATGGGCTTTAAACTTCTTGATGACACTGCGCACAGTAGACACAGGAACATTAAGGTCTTTGGAGATGGACTTGTAGCCTTGAGATTGCTCATGCTTCCTCACAATTTTGCTTCTCAAGTCCTCAGACAGTTCTTTGGTCTTCTTTCTTTTCTCCATGCTCAATGTGGTTCACACAAGGACACAGGACAGAGGTTGAGTCAACTTTAATCCATTTCAACTGGCTGCAAGTGTGATTTAGTTATTGCCACCACCTGTTATGTGCCACAGGTAAGTAACAGGTGCTGTTAATTACACAAATTAGAGAAGCATCTCATGATTTTTCAAAGTGTGCCAATACTTTTGTCCACCCCCTTTTTTATGTTTGGTGTGGAATTCTATCCAATTTGGCTTTTTGACAATTCTTTTTGTGGTTTTCCATTGACAACTAATTAAATGAAGATATTATTACCAAAGCATTTGTGATTGCAATCATTTTCTGGAAGAAATTGAGTATTATCTGACAGAATTGCAGGGGTGCCAATACTTTTGGCCAGCACTGTACATGAGAAAACTATCGTTTGAATGTTTGTTTGTGATTTCTCCAGACAGCGTTATATACATACTAGACTTGTAGATTTTTGTTTCAATGACTCCTTTGTTGGTGTGCACATCTGGCTTTGGGTGAGAATTGGTGGTTTCTGTTTGTTTGGTTTTTTTTATAAAGAGTTTTTCCTGGACAGTATGTGATCAGTGTAGGTCCAACACTCAGGACCCAATGATCAGCTAGTTCAAGAGGCTGCACCATTCAAGTGACTTTAGGCCTCTTCACTGAATGCCAAGCACAGCCTTGTATATATTGTAGAGGCAGCTCAATATTCACTTGAATAAGACTGAGGAAGTGCTGCTGGACCATTTGACTGATGAACATGACGTCATCAGCACAGGGAAAAGGCCACAGTTCTTTTCAGCGCTACGGCCTCTTCAAGCAGCTGATCTTTGGGGGGGCCAAAGTGTTGAACTTCCACCAATGACATATTGAAGACCTGTCCAAAGAATAGGTCATCTATATAAATCCCAGAAAACCCCTTTAACTCATAGTAAAGTTGCAACGCAATTTAGAAATGTTGTGCTTTCTTTGTTTCAGAGGCCTCCTCCTGTACTTGATGCTTTGGGAAGAGTGATTTCAGAGTCTCCACCTGACCAGTTTGAAGCAAGGTATCAATTGTATATATTTCAGAAATATTTCAAGATATCTTGTGTATGACTACATAAATATCTCTATATCATCTAGTGTCTCTGCAGCTACAAACTGTCATTTTATGATTTTGTTGTGTTTTTTTTTTTAAATTAGGTGTGGAGTAGCTCTGGCATTGAACCAGCTGTCCCAGTATTTAGACAGTTCCCAAATTAAGCCTCTTTTCCAATTCTTTGTTCCTGATGCTCTTAATGATCGGCACCCTGATGTCAGGAAGTGCATGTTGGATGCTGCATTGTCTGCACTAAACACACATGGGAAGGTGAGACCGATATTGTAGACTAGTTCTTCTGTCCAGCTTCTGATAGTATTTTAGTCTAGTCAGTATTTAAGTAATTATCCCATTCAATATTCTCCAATTAAAATATACGTATATCTTTGTTTTTCAGGATAGTGTTGGCTCTTTATTGCCAGTTTTTGAAGAGTTTTTGAAAAACGCTCCAAATGATGCCAGCTATGATGCTGTTAGACAAAGCGTGGTCATTCTTATGGGTTCACTGGCAAAGCACTTAGACAAAAATGATCCCAAAGTTAAGCCAATTGTGGCCAAGCTAATAGCTGCACTCTCTACCCCTTCACAACAGGTATTCTTTTTAACCACATTTTGTAGTTTCTGTTTGTATGCGCTATACTGATATTCTGACCTGGTCATATCCCCTCACAGGTTCAAGAATCTGTAGCCAGTTGTCTGCCCCCTCTAGTGCCAGCTATCAAGGAGGATGCTGGTAGTATGATCCAGAAACTTATGACCCTTCTTCTAGAGTCTGATAAATATGCAGAACGTAAAGGTGCTGCATATGGTCTTGCAGGACTAGTAAAAGGTTTAGGAATTCTTTCCCTGAAGCAGCAGGAAATGATGACCACCCTAACAGAGGCTATACAAGACAAAAAGAATTTCCGGCGTCGGGAAGGTAAGAAATTATTTCTAAAATGTTTTCTAAGACTAGGCTAACGTCCTCTTCAGAGGTTCCATCAATGAGCATGGACAGTATATGGACACCATAGCGGAAATGTGGCAGACTCCGTTATAGTCAGTACAGTTTTTGGGGGCCCATTGTCCATCATATGACATGATCGGCACATTGAACATGTGAAAATAGCCTTATATGTGGTGAAAACCGCACGTAAAAGGTTTAAATATTGACTGTTTCTTTACCAGGAGCTTTGTTTGCCTTTGAGATGCTCTGCAATATGCTTGGAAAGTTATTTGAGCCCTATGTTGTTCATGTGTTACCTCATCTCCTCCTGTGCTTTGGTGATGGAAACCAGTATGTGCGAGAGGTAGGTGTTTACCATACATGAATATGAAAAATTATTATTAAGTGTATCATCTGTTAACACGTTTTAATATTTTTTAAATTATTGTTATTTAGGCTGCAGATGAATGTGCTAAGGCAGTTATGAGTAATCTCAGTGCCCACGGTGTAAAGCTTGTATTGCCGTCCCTTCTGGTGGCTCTTGAAGAAGAATCCTGGAGAACCAAAGCTGGTAATTTTATACATCTCATTTTGGGTAGCTGTGACTGAGCCAAAATCTGTGGGATTTCCACAACCATCTGCCACTCTTAGAAGCTGTACTATTTTTGTATGTCAGATATATGAATCATAGAAATCTGAATTGTTTGGTCCTGATGGTGCTTTTTTTTCTTTTTTGGTTGCTTGCATTAAGGATCTGTGGAGTTATTAGGAGCAATGGCATACTGTGCCCCTAAGCAGCTGTCGTCCTGTCTCCCAAATATTGTGCCCAAACTCACTGAAGTGCTTACAGATTCTCATGTTAAGGTGCAGAAAGCAGGACAGCAAGCCTTGCGACAGATTGGTTCAGTAATTCGCAACCCAGAAATTCTTGGTAAGTGAAGTAATAGTTTTAAAATTACAATTTTATTCATTGTAAGGTTTTTTTGTTTTTTTTTTTTGTTTTTTTTTTCCTTTATTCCTTTCTTTGTTAAAAAAAAAACAAAACCTGTTATTTTGTTTTTCAGCAATCTGTCCAGTATTACTCGATGCACTAACAGATCCTTCAAGAATGACACAGAAGTGCCTGCAAACCCTGCTTGATACAAAATTTGTTCATTTTATTGATGCTCCTTCTTTAGCATTGATTATGCCCATAGTACAGCGGGCATTCCAGGATCGCTCTACAGATACTAGGAAAATGGCAGCCCAGATTATTGGAAACATGTACTCCCTTACTGATCAGAAGGTATTTGCTCTGCTTTATAGTATTATTAACAATGGTGGCCTAAATGGTATAGTATACAATGAAATGGTATGTTTCTAGCCTTGTCTTTGGACATTTTGGTCTAGTTTACATTGTTTCCTTTGTCCTGTCACTTTATGACACTTGTAAATGTTTTAAAATGCACATAACATGAAGATGTAAGAAATATCATACATTTATATCCTTTTGCATACCTCGCATTCATGCTTTTTTTTTCTTTAAGACAATGATTTTTCATTTATTTAGGATTTGGCTCCATACCTCCCAAGTGTCATACCTGGACTTAAGGCTTCTTTGATAGACCCTGTTCCTGAAGTAGGTTTTATAGAATATTTGGTCTTCCTGACTCCCATTATTTAATGATTTAGTATTTTCTCTTTACTGATACTGAATGCATTATCACTGATTAGGTTCGTACTGTGGCTGCTAAGGCATTGGGGGCGATGGTGAAGGGAACAGGGGAGTCCTGCTTCCAGGATTTGTTGCCTTGGCTGATGGACACTTTAGCATCAGACTACAGCTCAGTGGATCGTTCTGGTGCTGCTCAAGGTATGAATGTATTATATCATAATTTATACAATATAAAGTGTTCAATGTAAGAGGCTTTAAGATGCAGTCTGCTAGCAAAAAGATTGCAATTAGTGGAAAGGGTCATTACAGAAGATCTGTCACCTCTCCTGACGTGTCTATTTTAGTAGGTACTTCTATTGCCCACAATATAACAATTCTGCATTTCCTCTTCTTAGAAGTCTATGTTGTGTTGTTCATATGTTATCTCTACTAAAAATGTATAATTAAATTGACAAGTGAGTGTTACCATTCAACTTGCCAAAGGGTAAGTCCCTAAACGGTCTGGCATTATGACAAGTGATTGGTTAGTGTCGGACTGTACAAGTTTGGCAGTGTAACAAGTGATTGAATAGTATTGGGATGTATAGGTACTGATAGCACCCATATGTCAATGTATTCATATATAGGAGGACTAACAGAGGGATGGCACAATATAGAGTTGCTCCAGAATTGTTATTTTATAAGGAGTACATGTATTTACTGCAAAATAAAATGTCAGTAGAGTTGACTTCTTTTCCCAATGTTGAAGGCATACACAGTGTAGTTTAAGTATAGTATAGCGTAGTGTAAAGCCACTTTTGACTTACTTTTGAATGACAATTTTACCCTCTACTGTACTTGAAAAATAAATGGCCCTACTTGTATTCAGCCTCTTATTCTGCTGTCCTCTTCTTCTGCCTTTTAGCACTGTACTTTGCCTTTTATTGTATTCTGCCATCAGGAATTTTGGGGCCACATATTGGCAAAATTTGTGACATCCCCCCTCCCCTTCCTGTCTTATTGCTCCCCACACTGTATAATGCTCCACAATGGCCCCACACAGTATTTTATGCCCCCCTCCCTACAGTAGAATGCTCCACACAGTATAATTCTCCACAGTGCCTCCCACAGTGCCCACACAGTTTAATGCTCCACAGATCCCCACACAGTATAATGCACCACAGTGGCCCCCCACAGTATAATGCTCCACAGTAGCCCCACACAGTGTAAATGCTACTCAGTGACCCCACACAGTATAATGCTCCACAGTAGCCCCACACAGTGTAATGCTCCATGGTGGCCCCCCACAGATCCCCCAACAATATAATGCTCCACAATGGCTCCACACAGTATAATGCTCCACAGTAGCCCCACAGTGTAATGCTAAATTTACTAACTCTTATCTTCCCCTCTCTGATCATAACCTTCTGTCTCTCACCATCAGTACTTTCTCTCCTTCACAGGACACACCTACCGATCATACATATAGGAATTTATGTGCTATTAACACCCAGCATCTCTCAGATACTCTACAGTCTTCTCTGTTCCCCATCTCTTCAATCTCCTGTCCCAATCTGGCCACCAGTCACTATAATGAAACCGTTAACAGCTCACTGGATGAGGCGGCTCCCCCCTCCACAAATTTCAACACAGGAGGCAGCAACCCTGGCACACTCCACAGACACGTTTTCTTCAGCGGTGCTCTAGGTGTGCTGAACGTCTGTGGAGAAAATCACGTACACCTGCAGATTTCCTCCACTTCAAGTTTATGCTCAAAACCTATAGCTCTGCCCTTCACCTCGCCAAACAAGCCTATTTCACCACTCTCATCTCTTCTCTCTCCTGTAACCCTAAAAGGCTCTTTGAAACTTTTCACAACTTACTCACTATCTTTCTGCTAAGTCTCTTCTTGACCCCTTACAATCTGGCTTCCACACTCAGCACTCTACTGAAAATAGACCTCTCAAAAGTCTCCAATGATCTCTTGACGGCTAAATCTAATGGTGACTATTCTCTTCTTATGCTTCTGGATCTCTCAGCAGCATTTGACACTGTTGACCATCAACTCCTCCTCACTATGCTCCACTCTGTCGGCCTCACGGACACCGCCCTCTTTTGGTTCTCCTCTTATCTCTCAGACCACACTTTGTGTATCATTTGCAGGCTCTGTCTCTTTCCCTTTCCGTTGGGGTTCCTCAGGGCTCGGTCCTAGGCCCCCTGCTCTTCTTTCTCTACACAGCCCCTATTGGACAAACCATCACCAGATTTGGCTTCCGGTACCATCTTTATGCTGAGGACACCCAGTTATATATGTCATCCTGTCACATCACCCCTACATTAATACAGAACACCAGTGACTGTCTCTCTGCTGTCTCAAATATCATGTCTTCACTTTATCTGAAACTGAATCTCTGGCCTTACCATAACTCCTAGGCAGTATGTCTGCTGCCTCGGGGTTATGTTTAACTCAGACCTTTCCTTCACCCCCCCATATCCAATCACTCACACGCTCATGTCATCTCCACCTCAAAAACATCTCCAGAATTCTCCCTTTCCTTACCACAGAGACATTAGAGACCCTTATTGTCGCCCTGATTCACTCTCGACATGACTACTCTAACTCCTTTCTAATTGGTCTCCCCCTTACTAAAGTCTCCCCTCTACAATCTATCCTGAGCGCAGCGGCCAGGCTCATCTATCTGTCTAGACACTACAACAATGCCTCCGGTCTGTGTCAGTCACTACATTGGCTGCCTATTCAATACAGAATACAATATAAACTTATCACCCTCATCCACAAGGCTCTCCATAATGCAGCACCTCTCTTCATTTCCTCCCTCATCTCTATCGCCCAACCCATGTTATCCTGTCATTCAATGACCTAAGACTAACATCCTCTATTATCAGAACCTCCCACTCCTGTATCCAAGACTTCTCCCGAGTTGCACCACTTCTCTGGAATGCTCTACCACGGACAGTCAGATTAACACTCAATTTCTACAGTTCAAGCGCAAACGAAAGACACATCTTTTCAGACAGGCCTATCACAATTCCTAATCCTTCCACAGTTAGAATACCTAAATTGAACCCTCCTCTGTTCATGCTCCCACATTACCCCACAGGATATGATGCGATATCGGACTGTAAGTTTATATGTTCAGGCACCATATGCACATTAAAGGACACTGACTGGTGACTGCTCATGCACCTTTTTTATGTGTAATGAAAGTAACCTATATCTACCAAAAATGTCTGGACCACTGTATAAGCAATGCTACCTCTGATGCCACCCCTGCTACCTCTTGTGTCACCCCCTCTAATTCATAGATTGTAAGCTCTTGCAAGCAGAACCCTCAGTCCCATTGTGCGAATTGACTATTTCTCTGTAATGTATCTTTTTGTCTGTACTTGAACCCGGCTGCGGAATATTTTGGCGCTATATAAATAAAATGTATTATTATTATTATTTTTATTATTATTATTATTAATATTATTATTAATGCTCCTCTATTGCCCCACACAGAATAATAATAATACATTTTATTTATATAGCGCCAACATACTCCGTAGCACAATTTGTAGGGTTCAAGTACTGACAAAAAAGATACATTACAAAGAAATAGTCAATTCACACAATGGGTCTGAGGGCCCTGCTCGAAAGAGCTTACAATCTATGAGGTAGAGGGGGTGATACAAGAGGTAGCAGAGGCGGCATCGGAGGTAGCATTGCTTATACAGTGGTCCAGACATTTTTGGTAGATAGAGGTTACTTTCATTACACATAAAAAAGCTGTATGAGCAGTCACCAGTCAGTGTCCTTTAATGTGCTATTACCAGTTGTGTCCTTTTAATGTGGAGACTGTGCCTGGACATATAAAGTTAGTCTGAAATGGCATCATATCCTGTGAGGTAATGCAGGAGCATGAACAGAGGAGGGTACGTTTTAGGGATTCTAACTATGGAATGGTTTACATTAAGAGTTGTGATAGGCCTGTCTGAAAATATATGTCTTTAGTTTGCGCTTGAAGCTGTAGAAATTGGGGGTTAATCTGCTAGTCCGGGATAGAGCATTCCAGAGAAGTGGTGCAACTTGGGAGAAGTCTTGGATATGAGCGTGGGAGGTTCTGATAATAGGGGATGTTAGTCTTAGGTCTTTGAGGAGTGAACGGAGAGCAAGGGTTGGGCGATAGACAGAGATGAGGGAGGAAATGTAGGGAGGTGCAGCATTATGGAGAGCCTTGTGGATGAGGGTGATAAGTTTATATTGTATTCTGTATTGAATAGGCAGCCAATGTAGTGACCGACACAGACCAGAGGCATCGCTGTAGCGTCTAGACTGATAGATGAGCCTGGCCGCCACATTCAGAATAGATTGTAGAGGGGAGAGTTTAGTAAGGGGAAGACCGATTAGTAAGGAGTTACAGTAGTCAAGGCGAGAGTGAATCAGGGCAACAATAAGTGTCTTTAGTGTATCTCTGGTAAGGAAAGAGCGTATTCTGGAGATATTTTTGAGGTGGAGATGACATGAGCGTGCGAGTGATTATAATTCTCCACAGTATAATGCTCCACGGTGCCCCCCACAGTATATTGCTCTACGGTGGCCCCCCACAGTATATTGCTCTACGGTTGCCCCCCACAGTATAATGCTCCATGGTGGCCCCCCACAGTATAATGCTCCATGGTGGCCCCCCACAGTATAATGCTCCACAGTGGACCCACATAGAATAATGCTCCACAGTGGGACCCACACAGTATAATGCCTGGAGCTATGTCATTAGAAGAAATGGGTGAAACACACAAACTCATGCAGTGCTGCGCACCTAATTACTACTGATGTCTCGCAACCCCATTGACAGTCTTCTCACAACCCCCCAGGGAATCACAATCCACAGTTTGGGTGTAAAACATTAATGTATGTAGTATGTTATTGTTATACGAGTTAATATGTATTTATTTAATGATGAGTGGATTATAAAATAATAATAATAATCTGATTTGTCTTTCAGGTCTTTCAGAAGTGATGGCTGGGTTAGGCGTTGAAAAACTTGAAAAACTGATGCCAGAAATTGTGTCAACAGCCAGCAAAGTAGACATTGCTCCTCATGTCCGTGATGGTTATATTATGATGTTCATTTATCTGCCAATTACTTTTGGTGACAAATTCACACCATATGTTGGGCCCATCATACCCTGTATTCTAAAGGTAAGATCTCCCCTTTGTAGTACAATAATGCATACATTGTTTGCAAACGTACACGTTCTTGGGCCAGTTTGTCTCTGTTTAAGGTTAAAATTCTTCTTGCAGGCGCTTGCTGATGAAAATGAATTTGTTCGTGACACAGCTCTCCGTGCAGGCCAAAGAGTAATCACCATGTATGCAGAGACGGCTATTGCACTCCTTCTTCCACAGTTGGAGCAGGGTCTATTTGATGATCTTTGGAGAATTAGGTACATTTCGATGTAAAATGCCAAATAATGACCATACATCTGAGAGATCTCATAAATTGTCTCATAATCTGTACCCTGTGTTTTCATTATCAGGTTTAGCTCTGTTCAGCTTCTTGGTGACCTTCTATTTCATATATCAGGAGTGACTGGAAAAATGACCACAGAAACTGCCTCAGAAGATGACAACTTTGGAACTGTTCAGTCGACAAAGGTAAATTTCAGTCAAGTTCTGTTGCTGTCTGCCATGACCTAACTGGTTTAAAGGTCCTTGTCATGAATGATAGTTTATGTCTTTCGGGTTTCCTGTCACCTTCCTGATTACAAACTCTCCATTTAGGCCATAATTTCAGCCCTTGGAGCTGAAAGGAGAAACCGTGTTCTTGCCGGATTGTACATGGGACGCTCAGATACACAGCTAGTTGTTCGGCAGGCTTCCCTTCACGTTTGGAAGATTGTTGTCTCTAACACACCACGCACACTTCGAGAAATTCTGCCGACTCTCTTTGCGTTACTGCTAGGATTTCTAGCCAGCACTTGTGCAGACAAGAGAACGGTGAGCACTTTCATGGATCTCTATCCTGAACCATAGAATATGTGTATTATAATTTATGATTTGGTGAAAAATAATTTGTTTTTGCCTTAGATTGCCGCCAGAACACTTGGAGACCTGGTCCGAAAACTTGGGGAGAAAATTCTTCCAGAGATCATTCCCATTTTGGAAGCTGGTCTTCGATCTGATAAAAGCGATGAAAGGCAGGGTGTGTGTATAGGCCTAAGTGAGATTATGAAGTCAACAAGCAGGGATGCGGTGAGTTATGGAGCAGATATTTTCAGTGAAGTATTTTACCATTAGTGTTTGCCGTTTGCTATTACACAATTATAGCCATCAGCTGTAAACATTGAGTTTCTTTTGCTTTTCTTGTCCACTCAACCTTTACTCTCCTGCTTCGTCCAGGTGCTCTTTTTCTCTGAGTCCCTTGTCCCAACTGTGAGGAAGGCATTATGTGATCCCCTTGAGGAAGTCCGAGAGGCTGCAGCCAAAACATTTGAGCAGTTACACTCAACCATTGGTTACCAAGCCCTGGAGGACATTCTGCCATATTTATTGGAACAACTGGTAAACAAAGTTATCAAACTTTTATAGTCTTATAAAACCCAAGGCTGTTCTGGTTTTAAACAGTTTTTTAAAAAAAAATGTTTTTGACGTTACTAAATTTCTCCTTTTTAGGATAATGAAGAAATGTCAGAGTCTGCGTTGGATGGACTTAAGCAGGTTATGGCAGTGAAAAGTCGTGTTGTTCTTCCCTACCTTGTTCCTAAGGTGTGTTGCTTAAAGTTGCAGATAACAGGTTCATGTTGCCTTTGTAGCTCCAATGACTTCTACTTATTTATTTTATTGTACTTCTCATAGCTAACAAGTCCCCCAGTGAACACACGTGTGTTGGCGTTCCTTTCATCAGTGGCAGGTGATGCCTTAACTAGACATCTGAATGTCATCCTTCCTGCTGTCATGTCAGCTCTGAAAGCTCAACTAGGAACACAGAATGAGCAAGTGGTAAGTAGATTAGCCATTAATTCTGTAGGTGGATGGTGACTGTGCCTTCATTCTGCACTTAGCTTTGCCCCAGGGAAACCCTGTTACTGGTACTGTTAAGGGGGACCATACACATGCACATGCGGCTTGAGTATGCATATCTTCTGAATGGGGAGAGGAGAATAATCCTCTGCCAGACTTTTTTTTTAGCAGTGACTTATCTCCTGAGAACAAAGAATCAAGCATGTTAAAATCCAACATTCCTAATCATTTTTTTCTCCAGGCATCTGCCATTTGGGGGGGAAAATCACCACTCCAGCATACACAAATTAATTTTTGACATTTGTTTATTCAGATTTTTCCTGAAGTGTTAGATGTTATGTATATAACTGCTAAAAATTTCACTAACTTTCTTATAAAAAAAACATTTTATTGATGATTTAGCTTGTAATTTTCGCTTACTTTTTATTAACTATATTGTTGTCCTCTAATAGGAACTGGCAAACTGCCAAGCTGTTATCTTGTCTGTGGAAGATGATGTGGGTCAGAGGATAGTAATCGAAGATTTACTTGAAGCCACTCGTAGCTCTGATGTCGGAATGCGCCAAGCAGCTGTTATTATACTGAATATTTACTGTGCAAAAACAAAGGCTGACTACTCGGGACATCTCAGGAGCCTGATTTCAGGAATCATGCGGTTGTTTAATGACACGAACAGTGTGGTTCTAAATGAAAGTTGGGATGCTCTAAATGCTATAACTAAAGTGAGTACAAAAACCTCTTATGTGCGTGGCTAGCAGAGCAGAGACTGCCAGTTTCAATATTACTCTACTTCTTTGTAGAAACTGGATGCTGGAAGTCAGTTATCATTGATTGATGACCTTCATAGAGATATTCGTATGGTGGGAAATGATGCCAAAGGAGAGAATGTGCCTGGATTCTGTATCCCAAAGAAGGTATAATACTTTTTGTAACAAATTGGCCATCAGACTTGTTCTTAAAAAATGTGATCTCAAACTATTCTGCATTGTTTTAGGGAGTAACATCAATTCTACCAGTGCTGAGAGAAGGTGTTCTTACTGGAAACCCAGAACAGAAAGAAGAAGCCACCAAAGCATTGGGCTTGGTCATCAAACTGACATCTGCCCAAGCTTTACAGCCCTCTGTGATTGGCATCACTGGACCTTTAATCCGTATTTTGGGAGACCGTTTCAGCTGGAATGTTAAGGTCGCTCTTTTGGAAACACTGAGTCTTCTTCTGGCTAAGGTAAGAAGGACTTTTTGATCTTTTTAATATGTTACACTTTTCATTAACCCTTAATGTAGTAGGGTTTGCATATAATGTTTTGTGTCCTCTTTTCCAAGGTTGGCATTGCATTAAAACCCTTCTTGCCACAACTTCAAACCACTTTTACTAAAGCTCTGCAAGATTCCAACCGTGCTGTGCGTCTCAAGGCAGCTGATGCTCTGGGGAAACTAATAGTTATCCATACAAAGGTTGATCCTCTCTTCACAGAGCTGCTAAACATAATTCGTATGTGTGAGGACTCTGGTGTAAGGTAATCTATTAATTGATAACTGGTTTTCAACTGATGAACATAAATCTTAGATATTGCCATGTGTATAGTAGAAATCATGAGAAAAGTGGCAGGGCTGAAACCGATAGGCTTTGCTCATGTACTAACTTATTTTTTGGGTTTTCAGGGAGACTATGCTTCAAGCTGTACGTTTCATTGTCCAAGGAGGTGGAGGAAAGATGGATGCAGCCATACGGAAAAACTATGTGACCATGTTGATAGGGATGTTGGGACATGATGAGGTAGTTATTAGAGCTGCAAGTTGCATATTTGTAGTATTGTTATAGCATTTAAGGGATATTAAATTATATCTTGCCGATTTTCAGGATGCAACACGCATGGCAGCTGCTGGCTGTCTTGGAGAGATTTCTGCCTATCTTCCAGATGAAGATTTTTCTGTACTTCTGCAGCAGCATCTCCTGGGTTTGTAAATTTATACAGCAGGTCTTTGATGCCCATGGTTGTAAATTTTACAGTGCTTATTGTTAAAGGTGTTGTCCCATAAAATGTTTGATTGCTGGGGGCTCCACTGATTGTACTCCCACACATTAATAGAACAGCGGTCCACAGCCATTGTTTTGGAGAAGTTTAAATGGAGACTGATAGACAAAGCAAAGTATTGGTGACTTAGAGTACATGGAAGGTCCTCTTTAACGTGCCATGTTACATACCACTGCAAAACTGACAGTAAGCTGAATTATGAAGACTGACATATTAAATGCATGTCTTCATTTCCCCAGAACTAGAGGAAGAGCTGCCTGATTTATGAGGAGGTGCACATCTCTTTATAAATGTGGCAACTCTTCTGCCAGGCTGTGCGCCCTGCTGTAATTGGACTGGTGTAGATTTCAGTGATCATTTCGGCCAGTAACTGGCGTAAGTAATGATAAATCTACCGCAACTCCCACGCCATATTGACTTTTATGAAAGTGGAGTGGGAGGCGCAAAAACGGTATTTGTGACAATTATTGCCAGAAATCTGGTGTAACGTAAATGATAAATATGACCCAAGGAAATTTATTCTGGTTTATTCTGCATACTGCTGACATCAGGGATTAGATGATTAATACAATTCTATGTATAATTTGTGTGGCTGCCATGGAGTGTTATAGTAATGTCTAAGTAATGACTCTTTGTCATACTAGCTGATTTTACTGGAATTGACTGGATGGTTAGGCATGGAAGAAGCATGGCTCTTTCTGTGGCCATAAATGTTGCATCAAGCAAATTATGCACAGCAAAATTCTATGGTAACGTTGAGTCTATGATCTACAGCAACGCGACAGCAGATAGGGTAAGAAAAAATGTTTCTAATACATGTTTGGAATTTGGTCTTCTAATACTGTATAAGCAGATTTATATACTAGAACTTGTGGTATCATGGTCATGTTTGTTTTTTAGATTCCCATCGCCGTTAGTGGAATCAGAGGCATTGGTTACCTGATAAAACATTACATTGAAGCTGAAAATGGAAACCTTCCTGCTAAACTGGTAACCCTGTTAGTAAAGGTAGGTGTAAGAAGTGAATAACCATAAAAATATTCCTCAAGCTTAATGCATGATATTCTAGATGTTTGTAAAACAGAATGTTTTCGGACAGGTCCACACTGGATGAAAATACAGCAGAGATAAGATCCACAGTGGATTATCAGGCACGTGGGTGGATTTTAACCCCTCCATATGCTGTGGAATCTTTCTGTATTTTCTGACATTAATATGTGGTGCAGGTTCTTAAATTCATAGCATGTCAATTTCTGTTATGAACTTTCACCATACCTTTCAATGTAGCAGGGTGAAATTTGCAATAAAGTGTTACGTTAGTGGCTAAATCCCCAAGTAGATTAGTGGTGTGGAAATATGTTGTGTATAGACTTGCCTTTAAAGGGGTATTCCAACAACAAAAATCATATTTCATATAAAAGTACTTAGCAAAATAACGTTGTCACCCATGGAAAGCAATTTGACAAAAGTGTACATGTCACTAGAAAATCCCAATGAAATCCTCCTTTCTCGCTTGTTTCACTGGGGGACACAGCACCATGGGTATAGACCTGGTCACTAGGAGACAGACACTAGGGAAAGGAAAGCTGTTGGCTCCGCCTCCAGGCTATACCCTGCCACAGCAACTGTGCATGAATCAGTTTGAACCTATTGTCCATAGGAGGCAGACACGACCTGACTCAGGTCTTCTGTCTTGCATCGTTTTTATTTTTACTTTTCTTTCAGGTGCAGGGGGTCGTCAGCGTGTACGCCACACTAGTCGTACCCTCCTGCGGGCACAGCTCTCTGCAAAAGAGCGCCTCACTGGTCACCCAGTCCCCACTCACCATTTGCCGCACCTGCGGCCGGAGTACCGGTGACCCCACTACCACGTGCGAGGTCCTACTGAGGGGGTGACCCTGCGGCGCCTGAAGACGCCAGACAGGTGAGTATGAGAAGAGTAGAAGACAGGCGAGTATGAAAGTTACCTCAGCCCCTCTCCTCCTCCACCTCAGGCCCCACTCACCCCTCTCAGTGCCTCTCCCAGGGGGAAAATAGCATAGGTCCTCTTTAGGGGGGGCATCACAGGGTCCCCCAGAGCTGGGCATTAAATTTTAGCAAATAAGCCCCTTTTTTTCTGGGGCGTTTTTGGGGCATTCTGGTCGCTCCTACCAAGTGGCCCCCGTCGGGGGGGGGGGGGCACCCAGTTCCCCCCCCCCCCCCCTTCGTGTTGGGGACCTCCTTTCCTGGCCCCTCGGTAACTTTTTCAGGCCGCCGACGGTGCCTCGCGGCTGGCCGCGTTTCTACATGAGTCTGAGGCCTGGCCAGGAGCTAGGCCGCAACTAGGCTGCCCCTTTCCCGGACTTTTCTGGCATCCAGACTCCACCTGGGGCCTTCCATTGGCCAGGGGGCTGTCCTGGCAAGCCATCCAGCCTACCCAGTAGCTACTGAGACTGTATTTACCAGGGGAAGGGCTTTGCTCTCCTCAGAATCACTTTTTATTTGTTTCTTGTCTTTTTGGCTTGTTGGGACAGCAGGGTTTCCTCTTACTCTCCTCACAGCTCCCTGGGAGACATTGCACCTGCGGAGCCCTCTCTGCAGCGTTTGTGAGCGGCCATCTTTTGCTATCTGGTAGGCTAACCCCCTGGGTTACCCCTAATTTCTATGGGCCCCCTCTGCTTTGTCACTCACCCTCCGGCCCCTCTGGTTCCATCACGTTTTTATACTTGCGCCCGCTGTATCAAAAACAGTTGCCGTGCGGACAGCCTGAACCCATGTGCTCTCTCTGCCTTCCGCCTCAGCCAGTCTGGAACCTCCTGGTCCCTCTCCGGTTCTTCCATCCCAGTGGTGCAATCCCGAATTGGGCGGCCTCCCTCACCTTGGCCATGGTGTCTTTACCAGATTTAACCAGTCAGTGCTGGAAACTTGGAATGGCTGCTTTCCCAGATCGCCGCTCAGTCTGCGGCTTCTAGGGATCTCCCTGGACACCCTCATAGTTCCCATCGCAGCTCCAGGAGCCATCCCCTCAAAAGGACCTGGAAATCTTCGTACAGTTCACACCCCTTCCTCTGGGTACTCTCCACATAGGGATTCAGCTCACGGCTCCACTCCGACAGGCGGATACCTGCCTCCCCCTGCTCGGGCTACATACCTGGGGACGCCTCTCACTCCGACTCGGAGTTTCAGCTAGGCTCAGTTATATCTGCTGCTACGTGGGAGTCATCCATGCGGTAGAGATACCCTACAGATCTCTGAGGACCCGGACCTATCCTCTCAAGTGGACATCTCCTTCTGCCACTGGTGTTTGATCACATCTTGAGGGCACAGTGACTTCTCCCTGGACCATCCTCTGTCTTCTACTAGGAAGTCGGACATCCCTTCCCTTGACCTGTGTGTCTCCAAGTGGAAGGTGAGCTCAGACAGTTCTGCCAGGCTATGCTGTGACACATGTTTCTAGCTCTCCTTGGCTGGCAATGATGAACATCCGAGGTAAAGGAACTGGTTGCTCCAGTGGTGCAGTCGGTTAGCGCATGGTACTTCTATATCAGTAACTAGTGAGTGCAAGCCGGACTATCTTGACATCTTGCAAACGACAAAGGTAGAGACACCGAGCAATACATGGTATAATATCGTTTTACAGACTCAATGATCCAAATGATAGAAGATGGCTCCTCACCTTTACAGGTTGTGTGACCACAAGAGAGGTATAAGGAACCAAACAGAAAAAGAAACTGGAAGCTGCAGCTGTCACACTGTGACAGCATGGGAGGTTTAAACAAAGTATGTGACCAAGGACCAGGATTTCAGGGACTGCGCAGGACCAGTATAGTTGGACAAATCTTCAAATCTTTTATTTCGCAGAAATAAAAATACACAACGCGTTTTGGGGTCTTTAGTACCCCTTTTTCAAGTGTGTACTTAATTTGAAGTCCACCAGGGATGAAAGAGGTATCACTCTTGACATCTTGTCAGCAAGCCGCCCCATGTGTCCTTTCCTATCATTAAGAGCCTCCCGTGGTGGATCCCGTGATAGCTAGGCTCTCCAAGGCTTCTAGTCTGCCTTCAGCGGACTTTGCCTTCCTTAGTGATCCCTCGGAGTGAGATCGGATCGCTTCTGTTGTAGTGTTTGCAATACAGAACTGATTGCATTGTCCTAAATGCTGGCTATTGGATTGCTGCAAGAAGGTGGCTTCCCTCGCCAGAGTGGCCTTCGTAGTGGCTGCTTTCTCCCTGCGGCTCTCCTTCGCTGCCTCTTGGGTCATCAAGGCCTGCTTTTCCTGTACCAGACAGCTTCAGTCAAACCTCCCTGATGCAGCTTCCCTCCAGGACCTCCAGCTGATCGTCTCTGAGATCCTAAACGCTTCCAAATACCTGGAGATGCCTCCCAAATCTGCCAAGGCGGCCGCCAATACAGTGGTTATTTGACATACCGTTTGGATTCGTTGTGGAATACTGAGTCCGCCTCCAAGAAGGCGAACGCAGCCCTTCTCCCTTTCCAGGTCGAGCTGGGCCGAATTTTTGTTAAAGGCATCGAGAAGCTTATCCCTGAGGCCACAGGGGGAATAGATTCTTCCTCCCTCAGAGGCTTCCTATGTGTTAGCTGTTCTCCTGTTCCAAAAAGCTTCTTTCAAGTCCAGGCCTCCATGGCGGTTCTGTACCAAGTCGTCCAGGCATTCCTCTTCCTAGCCCTCCTCGGCATGAAGTTTTTTCCCCCTCTCTGGGCATCTCAAGTGGTGGGATGTCTGGGTCCTGGGCCTGAGAGGCGGTGTCGTCCTGCTACTCCAGCTTTCGCTGGAGTCTCTTTGCCTTCCCTACGTTGGACAATCCAGGCTATCTCCAATCTCCAGCGGCAGGGAGTCGGCATCCCCCTTCCCGCTTCAGAGCGTATCCTGGGTTACTATTCCTACCTGTTCTCCATTCCCAAGAAGGACGGCTTCCTTCGTCCCGTCATGGACCTGAAAGGGCTCAACAGGTTCGTCCATGTCTGCAAGTTCCTCTGTAGTCTATGCAGTCTGTGGTGGCATCCCTGGAGATGGGTGAATTCGTCATCCATCTACATCATCGCGCTGTGCCGTCAGTGGTTTCTTCATTTTGCGGTGGATCCTTGACCTTTCCAGTTGTCACTCTCCCCTTCAGGCTGGCCTCTGCCCACTGGGTCTTTTTCCTCAGTGATGGCGTTTCTCATGGCCATCCTCCGCGCCAGAGGTGTTGCCGTGTTAACTAGACTTGGACGACCTCCTCGTGAAGCCCCTCCAGGTCAGACAATCTGACCAGCTTGTGGTTCTCCTTAGTCCTTCTTTGCCGGTTCTGCTGGCTCATCAATGAGGATGTCTCGTGCCCGCTAAGCACATGGAATCCGGCACATGATCCTCTACTCGCTCCAGGGTGTGATTCTCCTCCCGGAGGCCAAGATCCTGAAGTCCAATGTGTCCCACCTTCGGAGGTACTCTCCTTGGTCTCTTCGTTTCGATATGTGGGTCTTGCGCACGATCGCCTTGACCTTCTAGGCTTTACCTTTCATTCACTTACTCTGTTGTCCCCTCCGCTTGACGATTCTGGCCTGCTCGGACAAATCTTAGGACAGCCTCATCTGCCTGGTTCTCTTTCCTCCTTGGTTCGCCGAGAGATTCTTTAGTGTATCTCCTCCCCAAGAATTTCTCAAGGGAAGTCCTTCTTCCCCTCTGTTGGTAGGTAATTCCCACTGACGCCAGTCTCCCTGGCTGGGGAGTGGTCCTCGATGCTTTGACTGTTCAGGGCCTGTGGTCCAGGGCCGATTCCTCCCTCCGGTTCAACCTGCTGGAACCCAGGGCTATCTTATTTGCCGTTTTCTCCTTGGACCTCTCTTCTCCAAGGACATCTGGTCACAGTCCAGACTGACCTCTCCTCCATGGTCACCTACTTGAACCCTCAGCGGGGCACCAGGAGCCGTTCGGCCTTAGTAGAAGCCTCACAATCTCTTCCTTTGGTGGAGTGCCTCGTTC
Organism: Leptodactylus fallax; assembly: GCA_947044405.1. NCBI lineage: Eukaryota > Metazoa > Chordata > Amphibia > Anura > Leptodactylidae > Leptodactylus > Leptodactylus fallax. The sequence continues at coordinate 7,138,881 of CAMRHE010000010.1, forward strand.
CAGCTCTTTTGGTGGTCAACCTTTTTTCTGCGTGGACCACTGGGTCTCAGATTACTTTAGTCAAGAAAATATTGCTCCGGGCGAGGGTCGCTTTATTAGCAGATCTTCCTTCAACTGTGCTCCCGCTGTGGTGTGACTGATGTTGACCTTTTTCGCCTCTGCCGGAACCACAAGGTTCCCGGCTAAATTGCCAGGTCTCTGGATCCTCGAACCATCACCGCTGGCGCTCTTGTGAGATTGGTTTTTCGCTTCCTCTTCTCCCTCGGGTCCTCCAGAATCTCATGACCAAGGGGGTTCAAGCTATCCTGGTGGCACCAGATTGGCCCTGCCTAGCCTGGTACATGGATCTCATGTTCCTGTTGGCGGATGCTCTTTGGCCTCTTCCTCTGCTGGTCGACCTTCTGTTTTAAGGACCGCAGTTCCACCCCACCTTGACTCAGCTGCGTTCACGGCGTGGCTATTGAATCCGAGGTTTGAGGCGTTGTGGTTTTTTCGGAGTTTGTTATCCTAACATACTCAAGGCCCGGAAATTCCAGATAGCTTAGATCTGCCATCAAACGTGGAAGTCTTACGTCCACTGTTGGGAGAGTAACGATTCTCATCGGATCTTCCCCAGTCTGGTCTGGATCAAGGTCTTAGTCTTTTTACCTTTAAAGACTTTCCCACAGGAGTGCCACTCTGTGCTCCTTTGGAACCCTTGGATCCGTGGGATCTTAACCTCGTCTTTAAGGTGCTTCAGGTTCCTCCCTTCGAGCCTTTGATATCCCTTTTTATTTTTGCCTTCTGTCCTGGTAGATCGAGTTTCTGGTGGCCATTACCTCCATCCACAGGGGTCCCAAATTGGCTGCCTTTTTTTTCGGCAGCCTCCCTTTCTGGTCCTCCACAAGGATAAGGTTTTCCTCCGTCTTTTTTTCTTAGGGTGGTTTTTCCTCCTTCCACATCGAGGACTTGGTCTTGGCCTCTGTCTGCTCGGTCCCCAGGCATCCATGTGAGTGCTTGCTCTTCCCTGCACCGGTTGTTGCCCAGGTGATTTGCGTGTATACTGTCCCTCACGGATCCTTTCTCTTGTTCGGACGCTTTGCTCATTCTCCCTGAGTGCCCTTGCCAGGGCCTGCCTGCTTCCAGAGCTCCCATCTTCCGATGGCTTTGGTCTGAGATTAGGGAGACCTATCGGTTTAAGGGTAGGGCTCTGCCTTTCCGTGAGAAGGATCTCTCCTCTAGAGCTGTTAGAGTTCCCTTGGCCTCCGGCATCAGGCTTCTGCTTCCCAGGTCTGTAAGTATCCCACTGGGCCTCCATCCTCTTTCTCTAAGTTTCACCAGATACATTCTGTGGCCTCTGCCGATGCTAGTTTGGGTTTTAAGTTTCTGGAAGCGGTTGAACGTTAAGGGTTTGCATGGCCGTGTTATTCCCACCCTCTAGGACTGCTTTAGGACATCCCATGGTGCTATGTCCTCCAGTGAAATAAGCGAGAAAATGGGATTTTTGTACTCACCGTAAAATCCTTTTCTCGTTGTATTCACTGGGGGACACAGATCCCACCCTTGTTTTTCAGTGTTCCTGCCCGAACTGTGTTGGTTTCTTTTTGGGTTCGGGCATTGTTGGTGGTTGGTTCCATGTTCCTTTGTTTCTCTCTCCTACTGCTACTGTACAAACTGATTCATGCACAGTGGCTGTGGCAGGGTATAGCCTGGAGGCAGAGCCAACAGCTTTCATTTCCCTAGTGTCTGTCTCCGAGTGACCAGGTCTATACCCATGGTGCTGTGTCCCCCAGTGAATACAACGAGAAAAGGATTTTACGGTGAGTACAAAAATCCCATTTTCTCTACAACTGAACACTGTTGCCAATGGATATGACAAGTAGTCCATCTTCATCCAAGGCGAGCATGCTCAGTTTATTTTTAGTCTTCCCTATAGCTGCTTATTAGGTCAGGACTACATAACCATACATGTGCCGTCCTAACAGATGGAGCATGTGAAGTGTATGAATTATTTCTGTTAGGAGGAACAACCAGTTAGGAAACACACACAGCCAGGTGTATTTGGGAAATGTAGATTTCACTAGTAAGTAAGCAGTCACATGTTACATAGTAAGTAATGCCCTCTCTAGTCATTGCAAGCTGAAAATGTAATGATGCTATTGGGGTGCATATCTTTAAAGAGGGCACATAAAAGGTGGGTGAAGTCACTGGTGCAGTGCAGATTGTTTGTTCAAGTTTAAAAGCAAAAAAAAAAAAAAGTTCTATGTTTGGAAGACTCCTTTAGGCTAAGTGCTGCAGGGAAAACCATAGCGGCAATGCATCGTGGATTTTCCCACAGTTCTTTTCAGGGAAAGTCTACAGAGGTTTTCTCTGCGGACTTTCTGCTTCAATTATGCCTATAGGGAAACTGCCGGCGTTTCTGTAGGTATAATTGACATGCTGCGATTTACAAAACCGGGATGGTATTTTTTTGAAAGGTGTGGATGGGATTCGCTAATCCCACTTACATGAAACGTAAAACGCCGTGGTTTTCCCGCAGCGTTTCCGCCACGTGGGGCACGGCCTTAAAGTGAACCAGTCAGGGTGATTTAGGAAACACCAGGTACTTATGGACTTCGTGGCTTAGTGTCCCAAATAGCAATCCACGGCCCCATTAAAAATAAAAAAAACTTTATACTTACCTAGAGATGAGTTTGATGAGGCCCATCCGACTCATCTCTGGTTTTCCCAGTGCCTGCACTTTTCTTCACTGAAGCCAAAGATTAACACCCTGGCTTCACTGTGCATGCGCCCGAGGTTCAATGCCTGCACACTAAAGCTGAGGTGTACTTCCCTAGTAATCTAGTTTTAAATTCATATTTTTTTTTTTTTTTTTTTTTTATGATACAGGTAAGAAAAAAAAACAGTAGTATCAACAATAACATTTCATGTTTCCCAACAGTGTCTTCAGAACCCATCAAGTGATATTAAACTGATAGCAGAAAAGATGATCTGGTGGGCAAATAAAGATCACTTGCCCGCATTAGACCCACAAACAATTAAGCCAATTCTTAAAGTGCTACTAGACAATACGAAAGACAAAAACACAAGTGTGCGGGCGTACAGTGACCAGGCCATAGTCAACCTATTGAAAATGAGATTAAGTAACACTCTCTTTCAGGTATGTATTCACTTGAAGGTTATTTCATTCTGTTTTAATGTACTACAGTGTTTTCTTCTCTGCAAATATATTCATTCACCAATATTACAACATTTGAAATTGCAGTATAATATGGAATATGGACCAGAAGCAAAAAGAAGGCATATATAACAACTCCAATTAAAAAGCTATCTGGGATGTTTTTCCATGAATGATTTTATATGTTTTTATATGACAAATTCCAAAGTATTCAAAAGCATTTACAATTTTTCATGAATTCTCCTTTTCACATTTGCTCTCAAGAAATGCAAAAGGATCCATGTATAAGTGCACATAGTTTTCCTCCTGAAGATTATAAGTGAAAGCTCCCCAGGTAGATCTATTAATATTGGCTAAAAATAAAGACCACATAAACCAGAGGAGACCAGCAGAATACGAACCATCACGGTGACACATGCTGAGTGATAGACTTGGCACAACTTGATAGACATTCAACACATTTTCTTACAAATTTGTCCTGTACACTATTAATAATTTGGTGCATTTTAGGACTCCCTCTTTGTAGATACTTTTTAAAACAGTTTGTATGGTGCAAGAGTCCCTAAAATATTGAACAAATCTGGTATATGGCATGCACACACCAGTTTCTTGTTGCAATTTTTGCCAGAATTCAGACATATTTGACTTGAGAACAAAGTTCATGCTGGGGAAAAAAGAAACAATTAAAAGCCTTTCTTATTCTGGTACATTTGGCTGACAACTGTCTCTCCTGACACCCACATACACGCTAGGACTAACCAAGTGTGCAAATGTATTGGAAAGGGCAAGGGAGGAAACCAATTTATATTCCTGAGAACAAAAGAATCAGGCATGTTGAAATACAATGGCTAAAGCTTCTCTCCCCTGCCATCTGCCAAGGAAGGGAGGTCTCATACTCATTAGATGACTATCCAGTCCCATTGAAATTGGTCTGTTCAACAAACCTAATATATATATATATATATATATATATATATATATATATATGGCCTTCTGCCATGAAATTATGAGAGACCAAAGTAATTCAAACTTTTGCACATACTGTTTATCTATGCTATGGCAGTTCTGTGGATCTTTGGGGCGGATTTACTAATCCTATCTTGTTTTCAGACACTGTAAAATTACACCAGGCAGTCTGAAAATGTGCCAGATGTATCACAGAAGCTCATGCTGCTTAAAAATGTGACACCCATTTAAACACTCTTGTCTAAGTTTATACCACTTTTAAAAAGTATTACTAGAATGAGATGCAACATTCTATGCCAAAATCTGTTATATTGGCACACAGTAAGCCAGCGTACAGGCACAGTCACAATAATAAATGTGGACCTTTGTGTGTGGTCTTAGAATACAATAGTGTTTTGGCGGTGAGACTGTAGTGACTGCTTTATATTGACAAGTCTGCATGTCCACCCATTCTCAGCAGTGTGACAAATGATTTTAATGTCCTTATGGAGCTTTTTTGGAAGCCATTTCCATTTTGTATAGCCTTGGGGGAAAAGACTGAATTGAGTGATCTAGTTTTCTGTACATACAAAACAATTATAGGTAATATTTATCAGATGAATTTGTGTTTTATTTTTTAGGATGTTTCAAAGATACTGGACACTGCCAGCTTAGAGATGCTGAATGAATGCCAGCGGAGATCCCTGAAGAAGCTTGCAGCGCAGCCTGACTCCACTGAACAGATAGATGAAACAATCCTAACGTGAACAGGAATCCTGTCGGCTGCATCAGCAATTTCTCCTTACAACATCTACTTGATAGTTTTGTTAAATGCACTGATTATATAGTGCACAGAAACTATTGGCCCCCAGACTATGAACTAAATGATCATAAATTGCTGTATTCTGTAAACCCTTCCAAGAGTTGTGAAAATACACTTGAAATCTGTCATGAAACAATGTTTTAAAAGAAAATTGGTACCTACCATGGCAAAAACATAATAATGAACCTTTTGGAGTGTGATAAGTAGCATGAACAGGGGTAGTTCTACACTCGTCACCATGTCCTGGCCAGGACACCCTTATTGTTCACAGATTCCAAACATTCAGGAATTGTACCTTTACAGAAAGTCACATGGTCTTAGTAGGGTCACATTTTGATTAGACATTGAAATGTGGCCTCATTACGGCCATCTAAATTTGACCTAAAGTTGGTGGGCTTGAGAGCATTGGCAGCATGAAGGAATATTGATTATATGATATAGCTTACAATAAAATAAAAATCAAGCCAGCCTCAAAGCATCACTCCAGACAAACATTGTGTTATGTCTAAGGCTGGCCACATTGCAATGGATGGTGGACTGCAAGAATGCCAAACACAACAGCGTCACTACATGTCCTGCGCAAGGCATAATGCACCCAGAGTATTCTATTAAACCATTGGTCTCCAACTTTTGTCTCTACAGTTGTTGTAGATTTACTAAAACTCACGGCTTGCGGCTGTCGGAGCATGCTAGGGGTTGTAATTTTGTAACAGCTGGAGAACATGATATAAATAGGATTGCATAGCATGGCACAATACTTTAAAACGTTGATGGATTTGACAGCTTTTGTGTTCAAACAAACATGTTTAAAACATTATTTCCAGAATAAAAAAAAATCCATGCCCTTTATTAATTTTAATAAGGGTTAAAATGATTACTTATGGCAAATGGCATATATTGTATCCAGTTATCTAGAACACTTATCTCCTGTTCTGCTAGATGACCTCTCAGATGGAAAGCATTTCATATGTTCCTCAGGTCTCCTTCACTGAAAAACTATTTAAAAGTTTTTCATAGCACATATTTTTTGAAGTGTTTTTTTTTTTTTTCATTTTATAACATTTTAAACATTAACCCCTTCCCCTCTGTGCTGTAATAGTACAGCATGTATATATTTCATGCTCAGCTCACTACTATTACGGTGCTGTAATGGTGCAGCATTAATGTAATTCTGCGGCTGCTGTACCCTACGGCATTACATCCAGCTCTCGGCTGTATTACACAGCAAGGGAGCGGGACCAGCCGCCGGAGTCGGAAGATACTCTGAATCCAGCGGATTAACCCCCCTTGATGCCGTGGCCAATAGCGATTAAGGTATCCGGGGGCATCCAGCCTCCTGATTTCCTATGCACGGTTCCCATAGGAACTACTGTCCGATGTTCTGCAATACTATGTATTACATGGATATTGCACAGGGGATCTGAGATCCCAGCTTCAAGTCCCCTTGTGGGATAGGTAAAAAGTGGGAAAACCAAAGAAACACATAGTAAAAACACACAAAAATAAATAAACAAATAATAAAAAGGTAAAAAACTCACCTTTTATGTTAAAAAAATATATATAATGTAAACAAAAATAAACATGTTAGGTATCCCCACGTGCATATAAGTCCCCACTATCCAAATATAGCATTATTTATTCCATACGGTGAACACCATAAAAAATATATACCGCAATGCCCAAATTAACATATTTTGGTCACTTTGCTTTCCCCAAAAAATAACAATAAAAAATGATGAAAAAGTCATACATCCCAAACATTGGTACCAATAAAAAGTACAACTTGTGTCGCAAATAAAGAGCCCTGACATATCTCCATCAACAGTACAGTAAAAAAGTTGTTAGAGATAAAAAAAAGTAATGAATTTTGAAAGATGGGGAGGGAAAATATAAAAAAAAGTCACTGAGCATTAACGTACCAACTACCCCGCGTCCGTAAGGGGTTAAAGAATCTGATACATAAATTAACTGTTGCATAGTTGTGTCACAGAAGAAGCTTGAGAGTAGATTATATGGGATAATCAGCATTTACGTAAACTCCTCCTGCACACAAATAAGTCTATCTGTTGCATATATATATGTATATAGTATATACCAACATTAACACCAGAAAAAAAAGTCCATACATACATGGTAAAAAGAAAACACCAGACCCCAGAGTATGTATACTTTTTAAGACTAAGGCCCCATGTAGTGGGCCACAGCAAAAAAACGATGCGGGAGAAACCGCGGCGGCAACGCATCGTGGTTTTTCCTGCAGCGCTTTTCACAGGAAGTCTGCAGAGGTTTCCTTTGCGGACGTTCTGCTTCCATTATACCTATAGGGAAACCGTCGGCGTTTCCTTAGTTATAATTGAAATGCTGCAATTTCCAAAACTGCGACGGTTTTCACCTTCTTAAACCTTAAGGGGAGTTACCAGGAGCCAAGCGTCCATGCTCTGGCCCTGTCTTCAATCCACATTCAAGGCGTGGACAATTGGGAGTCAGATTACCTAAACTTAGAAAAGCTCGACCTGGGCAAGTGGTCGCTTCACCAGCAGATCTTTCTCCAGTTGTGCCCCTGTGCTCTTTCATTCTGGGCTTATTGGTCTCTCATGGACCCCTTCCGTTGTTTGGACACCTTGTTTGATCTCCCTGAGGACCCTCGCAAGGGCCTGCCTGCTTCCAAGGCTTTCATCTCAAGGTGGATTAGGTCTGCTATCAGAGAGGCCTATCAGCTCATTGGTTGGCCGCCGCCTCTCCTTGTGATGGGTTATTCCACAAGAGCTGTCAAAGCCTCCTGGGCTGTTGAGCATCAGGCTTCCGCCGATTAGGTCAGCAAGGTTGCCACCTGGGCCTCTATCCACACTTTTAACAAGTACTGCCAGATCCATTCTGTTGCCTCTGCTGATGCCAGCTTGGATCTTAAGGTTCTACAAACAGCTGTTTGCTAGCTTATTCACATGGCTGTGTACTTCACACCCCTCTGGGACTGCTTTAGGACATCCCATGGTGCTCTCTCCCCCAATGAAATAAGCGAGAATAATGGATTTTTGTACCGTAAAATCCTTTTCTCATTGTATTCATTGAGGGACACAAATCCCAGCCTTTTTTTTTTTCTTGTTCCTGCACTGGGCTATTTTGGTTTGTTTTTGGGTTCAGGACATGTTGGTGGCTGTTGGTCCCGTGCGGTACAAACTGGCTAGCACAGTGTCTGTGGAGAGGGTATAGCCCAGAGGTGGAGCCAACTTCTTTTGCTAATCCTAGTGGCCAGGTTTATATCCATGGTGCTGTCATCCTCCTTCACCATCCTGCCATCCCAATAAATACAAGAAATGGATTTTACGATGATTACAAAAATCTATTTTTTATGTTAATCTGTTATTTCTGCCCCTGTATTTCTGGTGGGACAGATGGAATATTTTTAAAAAATTGATCCCAACTATAAAGGGGGCAAAAGACCTCACCTCTACTGTGTAATTATAAAGAAAAATAAAAAAGACATTTGGGAGGGAGTCTTGTGCTGCTGTTAGGGCTAAGGGAAAACAGATTAACATAAAAAAAAATCTGCTTCCTTTACATCCTACTAGCAGCACAACAATGGAGAGATAGGGAGGGTCCTCTTGGCAAACAGAGCTCAAACTGAACAGACAAATGCTGTAGTCTCTGAACTTCTTGGGTCTAATCTATAATACTTCAAAAATGTAAGGTAGGAGCTCCAGGCTGCTGCCCCATATATTTGTTCCAGAGAGATTAGTTTTTTCTCTGCCCAGGAAGCAGAAAGAGTGAAGAAATCAGGCGATACCTTTTAGATGCTGAGTATAACAGGAAACAGAAACTGATTTTGTGGCATGCGCATTGATGAATTCTGGTGGATCTAGGTCCTGAGACGTAAAAGAAAGTCTAATCGTTTCCTTAATCCACATTGCTAAGGTGCGTTTACAAGTGCATCTCAATAAATTAGAATATCATCAAAAAGTTATTTTTTTTTAGTAATTAAATTGAAAAAGTGAAACATATTGAGTCATTACAAACAGAGTGAACTTTTTCAAGTGTTTATTTATGTTAATGTTGATGATTATGGCTTACAGCCAAGGAAAACCCAAAAGTCACTATCTCAGAAAATTAGAATAATTAACCTAAAACAGCTGCACAGGCTTCCTAAGCGTTTAAAAAGGTCTTGTTCAGTAGGTGACACAATCATGGGGAGGACTGCTAACTTGACAGATGTCCAGAAGGCAGTCCTTGACACACTCCACAAGGAGGGTAAGCCAGAAAAGGTCATTGCTAAAGAAGCTGGCTGTTCACAGAGTGCTGTATCAAAGCATATTAATGGAAAGTTGAGTAGAAGGAAAAATTGTTGTACAAAAAGGTGCACAAGCAACCGGGATAACCACAGCCTTGATAGGATTGGTAAGAAAAGGCCATTCAAAAATTTGGGGGAGATTCATAAGGAGTGGACTGCTGCTGGAGTCAGTGCTTCAAGAGCCACCACACACACGTATCCAGGACATGGGCTACAAGTGTCACATTCCATGTGTCAAGCCACTCGTGTCCAATAGACAACGTCAGAAGCGTCTTACCTGGGCCAAGGAGAGAAAGAACTGGACTGTTGCTCAGTGGTCAAAGGTGTTGTTTTGGGATGAAAGTAAATTTTGCATTTCATTTGGAAATCAAGGTCCCAGAGTCTGGAGGAAGAGTGGAGAGGCACACAATCCAAGCTGCTTGAGGTCTAGTGTGAAGTTTCCACAATCAGTGATGGTTTGGGGAGCCATGTCATCTGCTGGTGTAGGTCCACTGTGTTTTATCAAGACCAAAGTCAGCACAGCCGTCTGCCAGGAAATTCTAGAGCACTTCATGCTTCCCTCTGCCGACAAGCTTTTAGGAGATGGAATTTTAATTTTCCAACAGGACTTGGCACCTGTCCACACTGCCAAAGTACCAATACCTGGTTTAATAACCACAGTATCACTGTACTTGATTGGCCAGCAAACTCGCCTGACCTTATTGTCAAGAAGAAGATGAGAGACACCAGACCGAACAATGCAGACGAGCTGAAGGCTGCTATCAAAGCAACCTGGGCTTCCATAACACCTCTGCAGTGCCACAGGCTGATCGCCTCCATGCCACTCCACATTGATACAGTCATTCATGCAAAAGGAGCCCCGACCAAGTATTGAGTGCATTTACTGTACATACTTTTCATTTGGCCAACATTTCTGTGTTAAATAACTTTTTTTTTTTTTTTTTACAGTTGGTCTTATATAATAATCTAATTTTCTGAGGTAATGACTTGGGTTTTCCTTGGCTGTAAGACATAATCATCAACATTAACATAAATAAACACTTGAAAAAGTTCTCTGTTTGTAATGACTCAATATAATATATGTTTCACTTTTTCAATTGAATTACTAAAAAAAAAAAAACTTTTTGATGATATTCTAATTTATTGAGATGCCCTAAGACCCTGGTTCCAGTAGAGAGATTACAGACTTTATATTGTTCATACAGAACCTCTTTCTCCTGATAAACTGGTTGAGATAGAGGGCTTGTGAATGAGGGATACTGGGGAATAAACCGCTAACCCCTATTCAACTGTGGGTACATACTCTAAAGCGCCCTTTTGTAGGTATCCAAGAACTGAATCTTCTAGAGCCTCTTGCGTTGTTCCTGAGAGAAGGACTGTTAAGATGAATTTGTCTTGAAACAAACAGAAACAAAGTCTATTGAATACCCTTTTTGGATAATATTCAGGACCCAAGAGTCCTGAATCTCTCTGTATCAGAAAGAATGGTAGTTGGAAAGGCAGCCCCACAGGGATTTTTGGCTCTATCTTGAGGAAAAAAAAGATTCCTGAAACCATCAAAACTCAGGCATTTTGTTCCTAGCCTCATCCTGGTCTTTCCTAGTAGAATTAGGGCTCTGGAACCGGGACCATCTGCGATATTGAGACCTATTATGTTATACCCCCCTGAACATAACCAGGAAGTTATTGGCACTGTGACCCAGATGTTTACCATCGTCCAGGTCGCAGCTCCAAAAGGGTTGCACCAAACACACAGCACATACACAAAGTCGTCAATAAAGTTTACATCCTGTCCATACCTGACATTTATAGAGTAAAATATGCGACCGCCTCTCTAGCGATATCCGTTACAAGCTAAAGTAATAGCAATAACGATTATTACTAGAGATGAAGGTATAAAACATTTCTGACAGGCGGAAAGTTCCATCAGTCAGATAACACATTGTCACCCATTGAATGTCACCATATAAAATCCCAGTTTCTGGCAGCTTTCAGATGGGTACAATAGCTGGTGGTGAAGAAGGGGGGGCCCACCTATGAAACTTTTGCACTGGGCCCACCAATTTGTTAAAACGGCCCTTACTAATGCTCCCTACACCCGTTGATAAATTCTTTGAGGGGTGCAGTTTTCAAAATGGGGTCACTCCATAGGGGATTCCACTTTACTGGTTTGTTCGAGGCTCTGCAAACATCACATGGCGTCCAGATACCAAACATCTAAATTTGTGCTCCAAAAGCCTCCTTCACATCTGTGCCCTGCTGTGTGCCCAAAATGAAGTTTATGCCCACATGTATGACACTGTTCTACTCAGGATAACATACTTAATGTCATATGTGGGTATAAACTGCTATTTAGACACACAGCCAGGCACAGAAGGGAAGGAGCGCTATTTGATTTTTGGAGCACATATTTAGACGGTTTGGTTTTTGGATGCCATGACACTTTTGCAAAGCTGCTGAAATGCCAGGTAAGTGGAATACTCTGACATATGACCCCATTTTGGAAACTACACCCCTGAAGGAATTTATCCAGGGGTACAGTGAGCATTTTTAACCCCTAAGTGTTACTAAAACTTCTTTTTCAGAAATGTATATGCAGCTGATGGTGAAAGAAGAAAATGGCAATTTTTCCATGAATACTTAATTTCGGTGCGCAACATGTTGATCCCAGCTTGTATCAGATACGAACGCTCCAAAAACTGTTGTGCCCGGGATACCCACTTAACAGTTTTTGGTGTGTGTGTGTCTCTGCTGACTCAAGCTGGGCACAACATATCGGGCACTGAAATGGCGTATCTCTGAAAAAATTGTAATTTTCACTTTTCATTATCAGCTGCACATTCATTTCTGGAAATTAAATTAATGCAACACTAAAGGGTTAAAAATGCTCGCTGCCCCACTTGATAAAACCCTTTCCAAAATGGGGTCACATGTCTGCGGATTCCTCTTTACTGGCAATTCAGTGGCTTTGCAAAAGTGGCATGTCATCCAAAAAGTTGTTTTCCAAAAACTGTGTTCCAAAAACCAAAATAGCGCTCCTTCCCTTCTGTGCCCAAACAGCAGTTTATACTCACATATGACATTGTTAAGTACAGTGTCCTGGGTACAACAGAGTCATACACGTAGGCATAAACTGCAATGTGGGCACACAGCAGGGCGAGATCTGAAGTGCTATGTGCTATTGGAGCGCAGATTTAGATTGATGGTTTTTGGGCGCCATGTCAAGTTTGCAGAGACCCTAAAATTGCCCCTACAAAATGGGGTCATTTCTCAGGGAATTCCAATTTACTGGCACCTCCAGGGCCCTGCAAAAACAACATGGCGTCCAGAGAGTTCCTCTAAATCTATAATCCAAAAGCTAATAAGCGCAGTGCTCTTTCCCTTCTAAGTGCTGCTGTGTGCCCAAGCAGCAATTTATGCCCACATATACAACTTTTTTGTACCCGGGATAGCCAACTTAATAGTTTTAGGAGTACATGTATCTGAAGACACAAAGTGGGCGCACAACATGTTGGGCACTGAAATGGCATATTTCTTTACAAATTTTAATTTTCAATTTGTACATTCATTTTTTGAAAGCACTCTTGGACTCAAAATCATAATACCCCTTGAGAAATTCCTTGAGGGATGTAGTTTCTAAAATGGGGTCACTTTTTTTTGGGGGGGGGGGGGAGCTGGGGTTCCCATTGTATTGGTACATTACGGGCTCTGCAAATGCAACATGGCACCTGAAAACTATTCCAGCAAAATCTGCCTTTAAAAGCCAAATAGCGCTCTTTCCATTCTGAGCCCCATCATGTACCCATACAGCAGTTTACGGTCACATATGAAGTATTCCTGTGTTCAGGAAAAATTGTGTAACAAACTGTAGGGTGCTTTTTCTCCTTGAACCCCTTGTGAAAATTAAAACTTTGGGGATAAAGTGACGTTTCAGTAATTTTTCATTTACACATCCCAATGTTAATAAAATCTGTGAAAAGACTGTGGGGTCAAAATGCTCAGTATACCCCTTAATAAATTTCTTGAGGGGTGTAGTTTCCAAAATGGGGTCACTTTTGAAGGGTTTCCATTGTGTTGGTACATTAGGGGCTCTGCAATTGTGACATGGCACCTGAAGACTATTCCAGCAAAATCTGCCCTCCAAAAGCCAAATAGCGATCTTTCCATTCTGAGCCCCACCATGTACCCATACAGCAGTTTACGGTCACATATGGGGTATTCCTGTGTTCAGGAAAAATTGTGTAACAAACTGTGGGGTCAAAATGCTCACTATGCCCCTTGATAAATTTCTTGAGGGGTGTAGTTTCCAAAATGGGGTCACTTTTGGAGGGTTTGCACTGTACTACTTGTTTAAAGGCTTTGCAAATGAGATATGGCAACTGAAAACTATTTCAGCAAAATCTGCTATTCAAATGCCCAGCGGTGCTCCTTCCCTTCCGTGCGCTGCCGTGTGCCCAAACTTCAGTTTACACCCACATGTGGGGTATTTCTGTGCTCTGGAGAAATTGCATAACAAACTGTGAGATGCATTTTCTCATTAAACCCCTTGTGAATGTGTAGCTGAATGAACATACTATTGAAAAAAAAAGTTAAATGTCTAAATTTCACCCCATATTGTTTTAATTCCCATGAAATGCATTAAGGGTTAACAAACTTCCCAAATGTGATTTTGAATTATTTGAGGGGTTCAGTTTTAAAAATAGGGTGATGTATGGGAGTTTATAATATATAGGCCTTTATAATCCCCTTCAGAACTGAAGTGGTCCGTAAGAAATGGGTTTGGGAAATTTTCTTGTAAAGCAGGAAAATTGCTGTCACTTGGAAGCCAACATCGAAAATAAATTGAAGGAAGATTAAAAGATGATCCCAATATAAAGCATATATATGGTAAATAATATTTATTAACATATTTGGGTGGTATGACAATCTGTCTGAAAAGCAGAGAATTTTACATTTTGAAAATTGCGGATTTTTCCAAATTTCCATCAAATTTCCTACTGTGAGAAAATAAGGCCATGTCTTTAAGGTAGTTTTAGACTCCATCCTTAAGGATTTAAAAGCCAACTGCACACAAAATTTGTGCCAATGGTGTTTTCACACGTTCCTTGCTGCTTTCTGAAAAGAGGGGCATACTGTGGGTGGGGCCAGTGGCACCAACAGGTATATCATCTGTGACAGCTTTCTAGTGTAAATGATGACTGAAATCTATGTAAGCTATTAGCTGATGTAGATTTCAGTCTAGGTGCAGGGACTGCTAGAGGATGAACTTAATTTATGATGAGGCGATTACCTAAATTAATAATAAATTAAGCCCATCTGGCACAGGGATTTTCAAAATCGGTCAATAAAACACTGGTCTGCCTTATTTTGTGAAACCAGACTTAAACTTGACTCTTACCAATTACACATTAATAGCCTATCCTAAGGATCCAGAAAACTTTGTTTAGGCTAAAGCCACAACTCAGCTAAAAACTTCAATAACACTAATTTTTCACTGCTTTTTCACTGCGCTTTGCATTTTTTTTACTCCCCCCATATACACATGTGGACAAAATTGTTGGTACCCCTCGTTTAATGAAAGAAAAACCCACAATGGTCACAGAAATAACTTGAATCTGACAAAAGTAATAATACATAAAAATTCTATGAAAATGAACAAATGAAAGTCAAGACATTGCTTTTCAACCATGCTTTAACAGAATTTTTTAAAAAAGAAAACTCATGAAACAGGCCTGGACAGAAATGATGGTGCCCTTAACTTAATATTTTGTTGCACAACCTTTTGAGGCAATCGCTGCAATCAAACGATTCCTGTAACTGTCAATGAGACTTCTGCACCTCTCAACAGGTATTTTGGCCACTCCTCATGAGCAAACTGCTCCAGTTGTCTCGGGTTTGAAGGGTGCCTTTTCCAGACGGCATGTTTCAGCTCCTTCCAAAGATGCTCAATAGGATTTAGGTCAGGGCTCATAGAAGGCCACTTCAGGATAGTCCAATGTTTTCCTCTTCGCCATTCTTGGGTGTTTTTAGCTGTGTGTTTTGGGTCAGTATCCTGTTGCAAGACCCATGACCTGTGACTGAGACCAAGCTTTCTGACACTGGGCAGCACATTTCTCTCTAGAATCCCTTGATAGTCTTGAGATTTCATTGTACCCTGCACAGATTCAAGACACCCTGTTCCAGATACAGCAAAGCAGCCTCAGAACATAACAGAGCCTCCTCCATTTTTCACAGTAGGGACAGTGTTCTTTTCAAGATATGCTTCATTTTTCCGTCTGTGAACATAGAGCTGATTTGCCTTGCCAAAAATTTTGATTTTTGTCTCATCTGTCCATAGGACATTCTCCCAGAAGCTTTGTGGCTTGTCAACATGTAGTTTGGCAAATTCCAGTCTGGCTTTTTTATGATTTGTTTTCAACAATGGTGTCCTATTGGTCGTCTCCCATGAAGTCCACTTTGGCTCAATGAGGCATGATGATATCTGACACTGATGTTCCTTGAGCTTGAAGTTCACCTTTAATCTCTTAAGAACTTTTTCTGGGCTCTTTTGTTACCATTCGTATTATCCTTCTCTTTGATTTGTCATCAATTTTCCTCCTGCGGCCATGTCCAATGAGGTTGGCTACAGTCCCATGGATCTTAAATTTCTGAATAATATGTGCAACTGTAGTCACAGGAACATCAAGCTGCTTGGAGATGGTCTTATAACCTTTACCTTTAACATGCTTGTCTATAATTTTCTTTCTAAGCTCCTAAGACAACTCTTTCCTTCGCTTCCTCTGGTCCATGTTGAGTGTGGTACTCACCATGTCACCAAACAGCACAGTGAGTATCTGTAGCCCTATATACAGGCCCACTGACTGATTACAAGATTGTAGACACCTGTGATGCTAATTAGTGGACACACCTTGATTTAACATGTCCCTTTGGTCACATTATTTTCAGGGGTGCCATCATTTCTGTCCAGGCCTGTTTCATGAGTTTTATTTTTTTTTTTAAATTCTGTTGAAGCATGGTTGAAAAGCAATGTCTGACTTTCATTTGTTCATTTTCATAGAATTTTTATATATTATTACTTTTATCAGATTCAAGTTATTTCTGTGACCATTGTGGGTTTTTCTTTCATTAAACGAGGGGTACCAACAATTTTGTCCACGTATGTAAGTCTATAGAGAAAACGCAGTATTTTCGCAAGTAAAATGATCACGCTGTGTTTTCAAAAATATTTCCTATATATCTTACAGGCAGCACCATTGAGTTCAGTTTATTTTGGAAGAGTGATCTTGCCAATGGGAACGAGCCACCATAATTTTTGGACAAGGACCTATGGTGAGAAGCACATACCCTTGTGTGTGACAAAGTCACTCTGCAGGGGTTTGTTTAGTCATCAATGAACGCCTCATGCTCAGGTATGCCCTGCCTCATTACTGACCTGGTGTTTACTTTCCCTGCCAGTAGCATAGCGCAGCTGCCTTCTACACATGCGCAGGTCCACCGTCATTTCACGAGACGCCCAACGTCTCGTGGGACTTTGCCAAGTTAAAGATGGCAGAGCCCTAGTGTTCAGTACACTCATATGCTGGGCAGCAGAGTCTACTGAGGCCGAATGTAAATACAACGCAGTGTGTACTGGCGCTATATACCTTTCCAATGCAGCCTTGAACCTTTGATGGTGTTCTTATATTTTATGTACCTTTGGGATGGTTTTCTTGCTTGATTCTCCAGAGTGTAGTAGTACAATAGTGGAAATTAGTACTCCACAAATTGAATACTGGTTTCCCTTTGTTTATATTTATTTGTTTTTTTCTTATGGCTGGTTGCTAATGGAAGATTTTTTCTTCTAGATGTCCCACAGTGGTAAAATGACCAGCAAAACTACACATAGGTCTTGTACTAAATGTGAAGAACCTCTTCCTGATGACTATGGTGATGTGGCCAGAAGTGTCTGACCACAGATGAGTCACCAGTGCAAGCAGATGCCAAAGACTTATTTTCCTGATATAAAACCAAACTATCAGCTTCTTTTTCTGAGGTATCTCAGACAAATAGGCCTAAATGTGGAAAATTGGATCATCTGTCTTGGTCAAAGTCTTCTACTTCTTCATCCTCTTCCTCGAATATGCTTCTAGTTTATGAATGGGACATCTGATGATGATGATTATGTGGATCCAGAAGATTTTTATTTCTTCCATAAAGTTTCCCTTCTGAAGTCAAGCAGATGCTGGAATTCAGAAGGGAAATGGACCACATGTCAGGCAAAGAAGCACTTTACTATTTTATGGAGGCCAGATAGAAAAAACAGATAAAAGACCAGACCCTGGTGCCAGATTTACAGCGTGGTAATAGGTTACATCATGATGCCATCACACACTGGGAAAATCTACCTAAGGCTGAAGCCCCATGTTGTGAACAGCAAAAAAACGCTGTGTTTTACAGTACCTACAAAGTGGATGGGATTCTGGATAATCCCATCCACACATTGCAGAAAAAAAATAATTTTCAAATACGCACAGGTTGTCAATTATACCCGCAGAAACGCTGGCGTTTTCCGTATAGGTATAATAGAGGCAGAAAGTCCGCAGAGGAAAACTCTGCAAAATCTTCACTCCTCAAGGATGCCCTTGATTGAAAGATGACTCTTTCATTAAGAAAGCTATTCTAGTTCTGCTAATGTATCTAAATCTGCCTTATCTAGCATACTGGTGGCAAGAGCCTTAAGAATTTGCTTAGCCAATTGTCTGTGCACATACAGGAAGGTGTCTCAAGAGAGATCTTAGAGAATCTCCATATGCTCAAATCAACAACAGAATTCCTGTGTGATTCTTTAGTGGATATTCTCAAACAGTCAACTTACTCATTGGCCTCAATTAATTCATCCAGAAGGACGCTGTGGACAAAGTTGTGGTCTGGTGATGTTCCGCCTAAGCTTCCTCTCTTTCCAAACTGATGGTCTGTTTGGATCACAGCTGGAACCTATTCTGAAATCATTAAATGATGATAAAGGCTCCTCTTTTCCCAAACCTAAGAAGAATCTATCTTTCAGGCCACTTCACTCTAGGATTCGGAGGTCACCTAAAAACAAAAACTCACTCAGGGTCCCCTTTAGAAGCAGGAATACCAGTTCTAAGCTTTCCTTCAACAAGAATATCTTCTCCAAGTGGTCACGTCCTCCAGAAGTCCTAGACATCCCTCTCCAACTCTCTTTCCAAGCCACACAAGATCTGCCCTGGTGGGTTGGGAATACCGTCTCTAGGGGATCACTTCATCAGAAAGTTCAGAGAGTCCTCTTGATGGATGCATCAAACTGGGCCTGGGGTGCACATCTCTGGGTCCAGAACCACTGGTCTCACCTTGAAACTTTGTTTCCAGCCAATCTTAAAAAATTAAGAGCGATTCGCCTAGCCCTGCTTCAGTTCCAAGATCTTCTAAAAGACAAACATGTTCTAGTGCAATCAGACAACATGACAGTAGTGTATTATCTAAACAAACAAAGAGGAATGAGGAGCCCATGTTTAGCATGAGAATGTGTTCTTTTAATGCACTGAGTGGATCTGAACATTTCTCATATACGAGGGGCGCCTGAAAAGTTCGTAGACCACCCATGAAATCTTTTTCACATGGTCTTGTTTTGCAATTCAATATGTTATTTAGTTATTTGAAAGGTCTCATGAGCAATCTGGATTTATTTAGATTTTTTTTGTTTCAGGTACAACATTTTAAAGTTAGGTAGTGAAGCTGAAATATGGAAATGGAGAAGTTCATACATCGGCTGTTGTAATAGCTGCAATTCACTCCTGTGGTTTCCAACTGCTTCAGCAGCCACCCTATTCCCCTGATTTGGCTCCCTCGGACTACCACCTTTTCCCACATATGAAAAGGCACCTTGGTGGAAGTCGTTTTCCTTCTGACGAAACCGTCATGGACGCCATAAAGGACTTTTTGGAGGAGCAGGACGGAACATTCTACCACAGTGGAATAATGAAACTCCAAGCGCGATGGCATACATGTTTGACCCTCAAAGGAGACTATGTTGAGAACTGACTGCAAAATATCGACCCACAGTCACTACTTTTGGGTCGGGCCACGAACATTTCAGGCGCCCCTCGTATCACCTGTTTTTCTCAGAAGGATCTCCGATCATAAAGCAGACTGACATCAGGTCAGCCCATTGGAGAAGTCTCTCAACCAGAAGAGCTTCAAAGAAATTGTCCAGAGGATGGGACTTCCACAGGTCATCCTTATGGCTACTGGGCAAATGCAAATTTGCCCTGATCTGTTCTCTCAATAAACAGGAACATCCATGGACAATAGACACACAATCCTTCAGCCGAGAAAGAAGATTTCTCTATATCTTTCCAACTCTTGCTCTAATTCTGAGAGTGCTTCAGAAAATCAAATCATAAAAGATGAGTAATAGCCATAATCCCATTCTGGCCAAGAAGGACTTAGTTCCCCCTTCTACTTTTCTCTATCCCAAGGGGAAAACAGGCTTCGTCATCCAGATCCAGGCCATAAGATGTAGACGGCCTGGATCTGGATGGAGGTGTCTGATAGAGGCTGGCTTCCCAGACAATATTATCAGTACCATTACCTCTTCCAGAAAGCCAAACACTATCAGGGTGTACAATAGACTGCTTTTTTTTTGTTCCCTGCTTTCATTTTGTCCTTTTTAAGTATTCTTCTCCCTTGGTTAATTTATTTGCATTCCCTCTTTGTTCTCTTTGGTGTTTTGGGCGCCTATTGTTTGTTCTTGCTACAGAGGACACTTACATTGACAAGCAAAAGGGTAGCAATGTTTTGAATTTTTAACTTTCAGGCTCTATATCTCACCATCCACTACAGCTTTGAACGTGAGACTACCATCATTTTATAGACAATCATCTTGGCTATCTCATACATAAATTTGACTTGCATATGATTAGTTATGCAGATTCTTGTCATGTAACTGCATTGTTACTGTTTTGATCCTAAAAATCTAAATTTTAATTTGTAGTATTTAGCTTTCACTGCCTGAATCATTCTGGGCATGCTCTTGATCAGATTCAAGCATGTCTTGACCGAAATCTGATCCTAGGTCTCTTCTACATGTTCCCAATGTTAGTGCATACTGGTCAACTCACTTGGGTACAAATACTGCTTTGTCTTCAACTCTACCCACAAGTGTTCAATTGGGACATCTAGGGACTGTGGGGGGAAGCAACTCTACTTCATAGTCATTAATCCATTTTTTGTTAATTTCAACATATACTTTGTGATACTCACATATAGCTCAGCATTGAGACCACCATCAATCCTGGTTAAGTATCCAATGCCTTTGACTGTGAAACAACCCCATATCATCAGGCATCCTTCACCAAACTTGACAGTTGTTTGACCTGTTAGCCCCCACTTCCCTTGACTTTCATCTCATTGCTCCAAATCACCAATTTCCAATCTTCTACTGTCCACTTTCGTACTTTTTTCAAACTGAAGCCGATAACGCTGCTTCTCTTTTTTTGGGAAATCTTCTTCATAGCTGATCCTGGATTTGAACCAGTGACCTTTCATTTGGGAATCAACCTAATAACTCACTGAGCTATTAGGGAACGTGACAACAAGTTGTAATTTGTAGTATAGAAGAAGAAAGATTTTTCCACCACCAGGAGCAAAATAGTAACAATGCAGTTATATGACAAAAATCTGCAACTAATCATATGCTAAATAGTTGCAAGTCAAATTTATGTATGAGATAACCAAGATAAATGTCTATAAAATGATGGTAGTCTCAAGTTCGAAGCAGTTCTGACAGGTATGAATATAAATGCCTTAGACCCCCGAGGAACATTTTACAGACATTGTCAGTCACTGTCCTATGTATGGCTCACAATCTAAATTCCCTATCAGTATGTATTTGGACTAATAAACATATCCGCTCTGTTTTGGTTTCTGACGGAGAGTTCCAGATTTTAGATGAGACCATCACCTTCTCCTATAATGAGGAAGAGGAAGAAAATACCCTTTTTTACTTATTGATAAATCCAAAAGCTCTTGAAATCCATCCAGTCCAGTGACCAGGATGTTGATAAAGGGGAAGCCACAGTGTCCACCTCTAGGGAGCCTAGTGCCTTCAAAGTGAATAGTGCCTTATTAAAGGCAACAATGACACAGTGGAAACATCTGCAGAAACCCTTTGTGCTTTGCAAGAGATTCAAAACCCTGCTCCCTATCCAAGAGGAACAGTTTGACAAATGAGGTTCACCACCCAAAGTTAATATGGAAGTTGTCCAGATGTACCATACTTATGGCAGAAAACTGATCTAATCTGAGAGCTCACTTAGATGTGGCTATTCTACTGCATCCACCCAGTGTTCTGTGGTTGTTACTACCAGTGAAGAAGCTAGAAAGATTCTGAGAGACCTCAAGCAGCTCCAGTCAGTTCATCCTTTGTGATGATTCTACTCAGCAGGTCAAACTTGCTGCCAAATCTATGACCCTCACTACTGTGGCTAGACCACGGTAATTTCCATCTTTCCATCGTGGTCAAAAAGGTAATGGTTTTCCCACCTCATCCAGATGAGCCAAGGATGTTATTGGAGATTTCCTCTAGTGCAGAAGCTAGTGTCTCAGGACTCAAATCTCAAAAGATTCAAACTGATAGTCTGTAGGTTAACTGATCTATATTGTAATTTAGAGAATTTCCTGATGCCATCCTGAATATGCTCTCTCATTTCAGAGCAGAATCCACTAAGAGGAGCTATGCTAGGATAAAGATAATCTTCGAGACCTGGTGCTCTAAAAAGGGTGTCGATAGTACTAATCTTTCTCTTAACATCTTGGAGTTTTGTGCAGTACAGGCCCTTCTTAGTCCCATTCCTCAGTAGGACTTATCTATGGTCATGAAAGACTTGTGCTCCCTTGGATTAAAGGGTCGATTACACTTTTATTTGTTAGGACCCACTCTTCCTGGAGCTCACACTTGATATTATCAACCATTACAGGTTGAATTCTCAGATTTCAGAGGCCATAGTCTTTGGGCGGTCAGTTATTAATTCCCTCTCTATGGATTTACTTCTTGTTAATTCCCAATTATTCTGCTTCTGGTAGGACGTAAGTGAGGCATTGATCTCTAATGTTAATCTGTTATGTCTTAGTCCTAACAACAGCACAACACTCTCACCCGTATTATTAGGCTGTCCTTTACAAACACATATAGAAGGTGGAGTTTAATATGTATTTATAGGCCAGGGGTGGGTTTTCATAATTATAGTAATTGATTTAATTAAAAGTTTCATCTGTCCTACCAGTACACAGGGACAGAAATACCCCCATTATTTTGCTGCTGCTGAGACTAAGGGAAAACAAAATGTTAGAAATCAACTCTTGTGGTCTTAATCTTAGTTTTTATTCACGCAACAGGTTTTGCTGGTTGTGTGCTAGCCATTTTATTAATGGAAAGAAAAAATAATGGATAAATTATTTTGTTTCTTTTTAACTGTAATTTTTATTGCGTTTAATAAAATGACAAGGAAAAACCACAAGGATACAAGAAAAGATAGCATAACTGGCGCCATCTAAGAACAGGTACAAATATAAATCAAGAAGCAATAAACATGAACCACAAAGGAAATGGGGGAGACAATAAGAAGGTGAAGTGGGGAAGGGGGGTTCGGGAAGGATCAGAGACCTCAAAGGATACAATAGGTATCCTATGGGGACCAAACAGATTGGAATGCTTCCACTGTATTGTTGAGGGTGGCAGTCAAGAATTCTAGGCTACCAATATCCTTCATACGAGCCATAAGAGCAGGACCTGTAGTGGGATGTACACTATTTCATTGGAGGGCTACATGCATTTCAGCAGCAGTGCATAAGTATAGAAGTAACTTGGACGTCTTTTTGCTAAGATGTCTAGGAGGTAAGTTGAGCAAATAGGTGAGTGGATCCAGTGGGACACCCTGTATAAAGACAGCATCAGTTACGACTCTAACTTTCGTCCAAAAAGGGCGGATTAAGGGGCAATCCCAGAAGATGTGGTACAGCGTACCCAATGCTGAATGACATCTCCAGCAGGTGGGAGGGACACTGGTGTTAAGGGCGTGTAGTAGGGCTGGAGAGTGGTACCACTGCATCAGAATTTTATATTGGGTCTCATGAAATGTTATACATGTGGATAACTTAGCTGAACGAGACCATATGATCTGCCATTGACCGGGTGAGATCTGCCTACCGAGGGCCTTAGTCCACTTAGTCATGTATTTGTGAGCTAGGGGGGGTCCATCTCTCCGGAGAAGCGAGAAGCATATATACAGTGCCTTGCGAAAGTATTCGGCCCCCTTGAACTTTTCAACCTTTTGCCACATTTCAGGCTTCAAACATAAAGATATAAAATTTTAATTTTTTGGTGAAGAATCAACAACAAGTGGGACACAATTGTGAAGTGGAACGAAATTTATTGGTTATTTTAAACTTTTGTAAAAAATAAAAAACTGAAAAGTGGGACATGCAATATTATTTGGCCCCCTTAAATTAATACTTTGTAGCGCCAACCTTTTGCGATTACAGCTGCAAGTCGCTTGGGGTATGTCTCTATCAGTTTTGCACATCAAGAGACTGAAATTCTTGCCCATTCTTCCTTGGAAAACAGCTGGAGCTCAGTGAGGTTGGATGGAGAGCGTTTGTGAACAGCAGTTTTCAGCTCTTTCCACAGATTCTCGATTGGATTCAGGTCTGGACTGTTGCTGGTATGTTGGCCCATCCTCCATGCAGATCTCCTCTAGAGCAGGGATGTTTTGGGGCTGTCGCTGGGCAACACGGACTTTCAACTCCCTCCAAAGGTTTTCTATGGGATTGAGATCTGGAGACTGGCTAGGCCACTGCAGGACCTTGAAATGCTTCTTACCAAGCCACTCCTTCATTGCCCTGGCAGTGGGCTTGGGATCATTGTCATGCTGAAAGACCCAGCCATGTTTCATCTTCAATGTCCTTGTTGATGGAAGGAGGTTTGCACTCAAAATCTCACTATACATGGCCCCATTCATTCTTTCATGTACACAGATCAGTCGTCCTGGTCCCTTTGCAGAGAAACAGCCCCAAAGGATGATGTTTCCACCCCCATGCTTCACAGTAGGTATGGTGTTCTTTGGATGCAACTCAGCATTCACTCTCCTCCAAAGACGACGAGTTGTGTTTCTACCTTGGTTTCATCTGACCGTATGACATTCTCCCAATACTCTTCTGGAACATCCAAATGCTCTCTAGCAAACTTCAGACGGGCCCGGATATGTACTGGCTTAAGCAGGGGGACACGTCTGGCACTGCAGGATCTGAGTCCCTGGCGGCGTAGTGTGTTACTGACGGTAGCCTTTGTTATGTTAGTCCCAGCTTTCTGCATGTCATTCACTAGGTCCCCCCATGTGGTTCTGTGATTTTTGCTCATCGTTTTTGTGATCATTTTCACCCCACGGGGTGAGATCTTGCGTGGAGCCCTGATCAAGGGAGGTTATCAGTGGTCTTGTATGTCTTCCATTTTCTAATTATTGCTCCCACAGTTGATTTCTTCACACCAAGCTGCTTGCCTATTGCAAATTCAGTCTTTCCAGCCTGGTGCAGGTCTACAATTTTGTTTCTGGTGTCCTTCCACAGCTCTTTGGTCTTCACCATAGTGGAGTTTGGAGTGTGACTGTTTGAGGTTGTGGACAGGTGTCTTTTATACTGATAACAATGTCAACCAGGAGCCATTACTACAGCTAATGAGTGGAGGACAGAGGAGCCTCTTAAAGAAGAAGTTACAGGTCTGTGAGAGCCAGAAATCTTGCTTGTTTGTAGGTGACCAAATACTTATTTTCCACCATAATTTGCAAATAAACTCTTAAAAAATCAGATAATGTGTTTTTCTAGATATGTTTTCTCATTTTGTCTCTCATAGTTGAGGTCTACCTATGATGTCAATTACAGGCCTCTCTCATCTTTTTAAGTGGGAGAACTTGCACAATTGGTGGATGACTAAATACTTTTTTTTCCCCACTGTATATATATATATATATATATATATATATATATATATATATATACAGTGCCTTGCGAAAGTATTCGGCCCCCTTGAACTTTTCAACCTTTTGCCACATTTCAGGCTTCAAACATAAGGATATAAAATTTTAATTTTTTGGTGAAGAATCAACAACAAGTGGGACACAATCGCGAAGTGGAACGAAATTTATTGGATATTTTAAACTTTTGTAAAAAATAAAAAACTGAAAAGTGGGGCATGCAATATTATTTGGCCCCCTTAAATTAATACTTTGTAGCGCCAACCTTTTGCGATTACAGCTGCAAGTCGCTTGGGGTATGTCTCTATCAGTTTTGCACATCAAGAGACTGAAATTCTTGCCCATTCTTCCTTGGAAAACAGCTGGAGCTCAGTGAGGTTGGATGGAGAGCGTTTGTGAACAGCAGTTTTCAGCTCTTTCCACAGATTCTCGATTGGATTCAGGTCTGGACTTTGACTTGGCCATTCTAACACCTGGATACGTTTATTTGTGAACCATTCCATTGTAGATTTTGCTTTATGTTTGGGATCATTGTCTTGTTGGAAGATAAATCTCCGTCCCAGTCTCAGGTCTTTTGCAGACTTCAACAGGTTTTCTTCCAGAATGGTACTGTATTTGGCTCCATCCATCTTCCCATCAATTTTAACCATCTTCCCCATCCCTGCTGAAGAAAAGCAGGCCCAAACCATGATGCTGCCACCACCATGTCTGACAGTGGGGATGGTGTGTTCAGGGTGATGAGCTGTGTTGCTTTTACGCCAAACATATCGTTTTGCATTGTGACCAAAAAGTTCGATTTTGGTTTCATCTGACCAGAGCACCTTCTTCCTCATGTTTGGTGTGTCTCCCAGGTGGCTTGTGGCAAACTTTAAACGTGACTTATGGATATCTTTGAGAAATGGCTTTCTTCTTGCCACTCTTCCATAAAGGCCAGATTTGTGCAGTGTACGACTGATTGTTCTCCTATGGACAGACTCTCCCACCTCAGCTGTAGATCTCTGCAGTTCATCCAGAGTGATCATGGGCCTCTTGGCTGCATCTCTGATCAGTCTTCTCCTTGTTTGAGATGAAAGCTTAGAGGGACGGTCGGGTCTTGGTAGATTTGCAGTGGTCTGATACTCCTTACATTTCTATATGATCACTTGCACAGTGCTCCTTGGGATGTTTAAAGTTTGGGAAATCTTTTTGTATCCAAATCCGGCTTTAAACGTCTCCACAACAGTATCACGGACCTGCCTGGTGTGTTCCTTGGTCTTCATGATGCTCTCTGCGCTTTAAACAGAACCCTGAGACTATCACAGAGCAGGTGCATTTATACGGAAACTTGATTGCACACAGGTGGATTATATTTATCATCATCAGTCATTTAGGATAACATTGGATCATTCAGAGATCCTCACTGAACTTCTGGAGTGAGTTTACTGCACTGAAAGTAAAGGGGCCGAATAATATGGCACTTCCCACTTTTCAGTTTTTTATTTTTTACAAAAGTTTAAAATAACCAATAAATTTCGTTCCACTTCACAATTGTGTCCCACTTGTTATTGATTCTTCACCAAAAAATTAAAATTTTATATCTTTATGTTTGAAGCCTGAAATGTGGCAAAAGGTTGAAAAGTTCAAGGGGGCCGAATACTTTTGCAAGGCACTGTATGTCTGAGATTAGTCCCTTCGTAGAGGTACCAGCGCGGAATAGTCTCTCAAAAATGGTGGGGTTGGAGACTCATGAGGCCCCAAACAGAGTTGTCATAAAATGGGCTATCTGATAATAGTGGAACCATTCAGCAGCAGATAAGTGCATGGTAGAGGTTTAATAGTGAAAAGGTCTGAGCTCCAAAGTTGACAGGTCAATAAAGTCAGCAACATAGAATAGGCCCAGTCTACTCCAGGGGTGCACCATAGCAGCTGTCAGTTCACCCGGGAGGAGGGGGTTAAAGAGGAAAGAGACCATAGAAGAGATCTGTGAAGCAAGTGGGAAAAGCTTATGACACATAATCCAAATAGCTCTCGTAAAATGGATAGGTCCTAGAAGGGGGGTGGCAGGTGGGGGGAGGAAGAGCTAGACCACACAAAAGCATTAGGGTGAACTGGCGCTAACCAGAGCTTTTCGATTTCAACCCATTTGTTATAGGCCTGCGGGGCTGCCCAGAACGGGACATAGCATATGTGGGTCGCCCAGTAGTAATGAAAGAAATGTGGTACCACTAGTCACCCATTCGCCTTACCAGCCAACATAATGGAGCATGGGATGTGATGACGTTCCACATTCCATATAAAATGGAAGAGAGCCTTTTGGAGGGAACGTAACTCAGAGGAAGGGCCAGCCACAGGTAGGGTCTCGAAGAAGTAGAAAAGTTTTGGGAGAAGGGTCCTTTTGACCACTGTGATGTGGCCAATAAGACATATGTGGAGGAAGCACCACTTGTCCAATAAGGAGTGGAGGTCGTGAAACAGACGGGGTAATTAACAGAGTATAAAGAAGCATAGGAGGAGAACCACTGGATTCCTAGGTAACGGAGAGAGCGGTCTCTCCAATGGAAGTCATAGTTATGATGGAGTAGCTGTATGGGTTATTTAAGGGAAGAGCCTCTGTCTTTGGGGGATTCACTTTATAACCGGAGAGATGACCATAGTCCTGTAGAGTGCTCATGAGGTTCGTTAGGGTAGTGTGGGGTTTTGTAAGGGTTAGAAGGACATCATCAGCGAAAAAGCTGATCTTAAAATCTCTGTCTCACACTGACACTCCTGTGATATCAGGGTTAGAACATATTTTAGACACCGGGGGTTCGATGCAGAGGGCAAAAATGAGGGGGGATAGAGGGCAACCCTGGCGATTCCCGTTGCAAATGGGAAAAGATGAAGATGAGAAATAGGGGAGTTTAATAACAGCTGAGGGGAGAGAATAGAGTGCTCTAACCACTGAAAGGAAGGCCCCTGAGAAGCCAAATTTCCCCAAAGTGGCAATCATAAAGGACCAATCTAGACGGTCAAAGGCCTTCTCGGCATCAAGACTCAGGATAAGGGTAGATGTAGTGTGTGAAAGATCCTCCGTGCGCCAAACCGCTTTGGCCACACCCTGAGTCCTCTTTCATATAAAAACCACACTCACTGCCAGTGAGTGCCGGGTTCACCAGATAAATACAAGACAAGCCTTCTAAATTTTATATATTTATTAACCCCTAACTGGGTCGGTATTAACATCTAACATATACAGATCAGAACAGATATGCAGACATATGCAAGCATTAACAGTTACTAGTTACAAGATACAGTACAAATAAAATAAAAGGGAATAAAGGTGAAATAGTTACTTTACCACATATGTCCTTGATGTGGTTCTGTAGTCCAACAATCACACATGCTCTGTCATGTGTGAATAACCAGTGGAGGCTTGTTTAGCATGTGGCATTAAAACAATAATCCAGCCTGCATGCTTTTCACAGGAATCTCAGCATTAGTCCAGTGGTCTCCACAGAATCTCATCACAGCAGCCTCTCCTCATGGTCTGTCTGTAACAACTCTGTGGCATAATCTCCATAGCATTATCTCAGCACAGTCTTCATAGCATGATTTCCAAGTGATAGTCTCCTCCCACAGACCTCTTACCTCATCTTTTATATCCTTTTTGCCACCTCCCAGAATGAGGTCACCGGTGACAGTAGGTCTGATGAGTTAATTCAATCAAATCCAGATCTTTTGTATAGAGCTGAGACAAAGTGAATTGATACACTGTTATCAGTCATATCTGATCAACAGCCCAGGCTTGAACAATGCACTATTGTTTGATCAGCCAGGGCTGTATAGGAATACAATGGAGCCCTATTGTTCCTGCCTGGCCGCCTCTGCCAATATGCACCTAGGCTTATAGCTGCGCACAGTATGAGTGAGTGCAAGCAAGAAGGGAGATCCTATACCCAGAGATCAAAATACATCTGAGTTATAGCCACACTTAAGCAGAATCATCACACCTCCCCCTTTAGATGGGGCTTGCAGGAAGTAGGCGCCTACGCCCCTCTTCTGAAAGCACCTCTGCCTTCAGCTTCTCAGGCTCTGGCTCCCTCACCTTCCCCCGGGGTCCCAGCAGACTCGGGCCTTGTCAGACTCCGAGGGTGGTTGAGCGCCACGCGCCTTCAATATGTCCAGACTAGGGTCAGCTTGGACAGCCTCTCTGAACTCTTGGCTGGAGTGAGACAAAAGATAGGTGCATGTTACATAGCTGCCGGCCCCTTCTGTCTCTCTAGTCTGGCTAGGGACACTTCTAAGGCCTAGGCTCTGAGCCACGTACACTTAGCTACCTCCTGACTGTTCTGGGTTCGCTTTCTGAGTGCTGGCACCCTGTAGCTTTACACTCATGACCTCAGGCCCTTGGGATACCATTCCAGAGATCCCATCCTGGCAATCTCTGCTCTCCTGGCTACCCTTGGCCTGCTCTCTCAGGGTCTCTCTCACACTAGCCGCTAGTTGGGAGAGTTCTAGGGGATTCTGCACCTCCCCCTTTGCTTCCAAACCTAGGGGCACCTCTGGTTCTGGCACAGGTATGTTTGGACCCTGTCCTCCCTCCCAGACTCCTTGCTCCTTTGGGCTTACACCCTGTTCCTCCTGTACTTGGGTGGGTGATGGTGATACCTTGGGCAAATGACTGAGATCATGCTTCCCCAAACCATCCTCCCACAATACATTGACAGGTAATACCTTGGACATACCCTCTTCTTGGATCACACCTCCAGTACCCCATGCCATCTGCACTTGGGCCATGGGCACTAGCGGAATAGAACTGGACAGAAGAGACGTGTATGTCTCATACCGGCCGTACTCCTCCGGCTTCAAGGGAGTGAGGCTAGTCATGGCGGTCTCAGCACCGACTCCAGGTGGTGTAGGCAACGGTTCAAGGGTAGGAACGCCCTCCACTCTTGTAGCACTCTGGCTGCGGGCTAACACCGCACTACCAGCAGTCCGTCCCTCACCTGGATCGGCCATGAGATCCCCATAGCCTACCTGACCACCTGGCACATGGTCATTAGTTGGGTGCTTATCGGATACACTGGGCGAAATAGTAGAAGTCGCTTCCAGTGACTCAGAAGAGCTACCCTGTATATTTTCACAACAAGCATTGGCAATTACATTGACAGTACCTTCATTAGCAATTGTTAATTCACACCGGGCCTCAATGAGATTTGTGGTAGACAGATTAACAAGCTGGGAGGGCGACGCCCCCGCAGATGTGGGTGTGTCTACAGACTTAGTCTCATTGGTTCCTAGCACCGGAGGAAACAAAGCATCACTAACATTTTTGCTGAGCTGGGTTGCAGGAAGTTCAGTTGCATCTTCCCTGCTCTCAGCTGAAGGCAACTCATTAGCAGGTACACTTACTGCCATGGGAAGTATCCCAGAGGGGGGGTTACGGGCCCTCTCTGCAGATATGACAGACACATTATCAGCATTAATCATAGA
This sequence comes from Leptodactylus fallax, assembly GCA_947044405.1. Taxonomy (NCBI): domain Eukaryota; kingdom Metazoa; phylum Chordata; class Amphibia; order Anura; family Leptodactylidae; genus Leptodactylus; species Leptodactylus fallax. The sequence continues at coordinate 7,169,567 of CAMRHE010000010.1, forward strand.
CAGTCCATCACAGTAAATTGGGTTGCTCCCCACCCCATATTGGGACATCACAGGTCCCAAATCAGTTCCCAACAGTACATTATTAGGCAAATCAGTCAATAGTCCCACAGTCCGTATTCCCTTTCCTGCACCCACATCCAGATACACAGATGGGCCACCTACTGTGGCTTGGGAAGCAGGGAAGTTCTCAGGGCGGTTGGGGCACTCCTTCTTGAAATGTCCTGTCGGGTTATAGGCATGGCACCGCCACACCTCCCCTTGGGGTTTTGGGAAGGTCACTAGGGTGCCCAGAGTTCTTGGGACAGGGGAGGGACCACCCGGGGCATAGCTTGTCTCACCCGACCTTACGACAGACGGCTGTGGTGAACTCCGGCCTGGCTTCTCCTTCCAACTTGAGGATCTCTGCAGGGTTGTTCGAGTTTGCGCAGAGGCGGTTTGTGCCCGCTGGGAGATTTCAAGCCTCTTCAGCTCAAGCTGATACTCTCTCTCTGCCTGTCGCTCAGCAGCCTGACGTTCTTGTTCTACAGCTTCCAGAAAACGGTCCAACACCTGCAGGTATGTGTTAGGGTCACTGGTGCCTACTTGCTGTAGGGCCATTTGCCAGTATGAAACCGTTCCCATAGCAAGGCTGGGGTTACTGGTCTCTCCTGGTGAAGTAATCCTTGGGACCGGGCTGCTTGCTGCACTTCCTGGCCTAGCCCCAAAATCAGGACTCTGCTCGATTCTCTGCATGGCTGTGGCTGCCTCCATTTCAGCCATACGCTCAGGATCTCAAAAAGCCTGGTTCAACAATTCTTGAGCTCTGCTTCTGAGCCCACTAGCCATCCACTGGTATTTGCCAAATAAAAGATAGGATAGAATACAAAGAGTAAGGGAGGGAACAGCACTGTATCAAACTTTCACTGTATCTTAATGCTTGCTTTAATACCGAGCTTGTCTCATAGGATTACCATATTCCCCAGCATGTGAGTGATATAGGTCACCAACACACACCGTTTATCCTAAGATCCCACCACGCTGCCACCATTATGAAAGATCCTCCGTGCGCCAAACCGCTTTGGCCACACCCTGAGTCCTCTTTCATATAAAAACCACACTCACCGCCAGTGAGTGCCGGGTTCACCAGATAAATACAAGACAAGCCTTCTAAATTTTATATATTTATTAACCCCTAACTGGGTCGGTATTAACATCTAACATATACAGATCAGAACAGATATGCAGACATATGCAAGCATTAACAGTTACTAGTTACAAGATACAGTACAAATAAATTAAAAGGGAATAAAGGTGAAATAGTTACTTTACCACATATGTCCTTGATGTGGTTCTGTAGTCCAACAATCACACATGCTCTGTCATGTGTGAATAACCAGTGGAGGCTTGTTTAGCATGTGGCATTAAAACAATAATCCAGCCTGCATGCTTTTCACAGGAATCTCAGCATTAGTCCAGTGGTCTCCACAGAATCTCATCACAGCAGCCTCTCCTCATGGTCTGTCTGTAACAACTCTGTGGCATAATCTCCATAGCATTATCTCAGCACAGTCTTCATAGCATGATTTCCAAGTGATAGTCTCCTCCCACAGACCTCTTACCTCATCTTTTATACCCTTTTTGCCACCTCCCAGAATGAGGTCACCGGCGACAGTACGTCTGATGAGTTAATTCAATCAAATCCAGATCTTTTGTATAGAGCTGAGACAAAGTGAATTGATACACTGTTATCAGTCATATCTGATCAACAGCCCAGGCTTGAACAATGCACTATTGTTTGATCAGCCAGGGCTGTATAGGAATACAATGGAGCCCTATTGTTCCAGCCTGGCCGCTACTGCCAATATGCACCTAGGCTTATAGCTGCTTACAGTATGAGTGAGTGCAAGCAAGAAGGGAGATCCTATACCCAGAGATCAAAATACATCTGAGTTATAGCCACACTTAAGCAGAATCATCACATAGTGGAACAGCTGGCCACATGAAACAGATCCACAGCACTTCTATTGTCTCCCCGACGGCAAGGGATGAAAACCCATCTGGTCCTTGTGGATAAGAGAAGGGAGCCAAGGCTTTTGTGAAAAGTTTAAGATCGGAGTTCAAAAGGGCAATAGGTTGATAATTAGAGCACTCTTGTTGATCTTTGTTGGGCTTATGGACTATAGGAGACCAAGTTTTCATTATTTCTAAAGTAGTCAAGCAGGTGTCTACATAGCGTGGTTCGTGTGAAGGTGAATGCAGGAAAGACTCATTAAGATGCTAATGTCAACGTCTATGCAGGACTGGTGTTGAAGACAGGGAAATGGTTCCCGGGCGTCATTAGACGATATAGGCCCAATGTCTGCATCAGTAAGCAGGCGAAAGGCAACGGCATTACGAAAAAAAGTAATCAATCCTAGAGTGTGTGATGTGAGGATGAGAGAAAAAGGTATAGGAGCAGGCAGTAGGATTGTTAATACGACAAAGATCATAGAGGGCCGAGGACCTGATCAGACGACAGAATTCCCTGGCAAGCCAGGGCTGAGGGGCGCTTATCAGGTTGTCACCCAGGGACAATTTGTCCGCATTAAAATCTGTGCATAGCAGCCAGGCCGTACCAGGGAAAGCTCGCAGGCATTTCAGAATCCTCCTAATGAAGGGGAGTTGAGAGATATTTGGGGCATAAATGTTACAGAGAATAATCGATTGCCCATTGAAAAGGCCCTCCAATTTGATGTACCGTCCTTGGGGATCTAACTGGGAGGCACTTAGCCATAATACTAAAACAGGTCTCACCCAGTAGGCGTGACACCAGGAAGGGCCAAGGACAAAGGGAGCTGCAGATACAGGTAGTGCCGACAATTCCAGGAATAGAAGATCTCCAAACCTAGGGAAAGAGGGAGGGGAAAGGGGGGAAGATAAACAAGAGACAAGGACACATTGAACAGAACATAGAAACAATCACATAGTGCATCATGGTCAGGTCTAAATCTCCTGGCCGGGGAAAAAAAGGCACATATCCAAGCAAGACTAAGCTTAAGTACCAAGTGAGTCCATAGTAAGGACACACAGCTGGGTAATGCCCCCAATATGGGAGGGTGGGGGGTTGCCATCACCGGGCTACTCCTACTATAGCCAATTAAGAGGAAGTAGGAGGAAGAATAAGCAGGCAATAAGTAGGGAGATAGCCTACCCTGCCTGCTGAAAAGGAAATCAGCTAATGGCAAGAATAAAGGGACCAATATAAAACATCTAAGAATAGCAAGATATGGCAAAATGTAACAACCAAAAACAATAGCACCAGGGATAAATCAGGGACCTAGAAAAAAAGGAGAGTTATAAACAAGAGAAGTCATGGAGATGGTGGGTCCACTTGGGGCATCCAAGCCAAAGATCCAAGGGAAGGCAGTTGGCATCTCTTAGACTTCTGGGTACTCCAGAGTTGGGGAAGCGTTGGAGGGGGGCTCAATTTCTAATCAGACAGCTCCGGGAGAGGAATGTCCAGTGAAGCGCAGAAAGGACATAGATCCGCATAAGAGTGTAGAGTGGCTGAGCAACCATTGAGTCTCGCAGTCAAGGCAAAGGGGAAGCCCCAACTATAGGGAATTTTATGATCTTGCAAGAGTTGAAGGAGTGAACAGAGATGCCTTCTCTTCTGCAGGGTGACCCAGGAGTGGTCCTGGTAGAGTTGGGGACATTGAGAGGGTCGCCCCTATGTCCATGTCATCTCCCCAGGACTGTGACAGCGGCAATAGAGCAGGTTGCAATGGCGCCTCATGAAGGGAGCGTTCTGATGCTTGGGGGGAGGAGAAGGTACAGCAGAGTGTGCAGGGGCGGCAGAAACAGCCATATGCTTGGTTACACAGCCAAGGGTAGCAGAACTAAGCTGAGGAGGGCTCTTGGAGTGCTGTGTGCCACATGAAGGAGGTACTGGAGCAGGAGGGGAGAGAGCCAGGGACCCAGCACGGCGAGCTGCAGGCAGCGGGACCACGTGCGCACCAGGGACAGTAGCAGGTACCTGAGGTGTCTCATCTTTGGCAGCAGCATGAGATCGTAGGGCCTGTGCAGGAGTAGTCTGGGACCGCTGAGAAGCCGGCATTGCAGCAGGCAGCTGGAGATCCAGGACAGCTGCCGGACCAGCCTGAGGAGGTGCTGGAGCAGAAGATGCGGTTGACCAAGATGGCCAATGCCTCGTGGAGGGCCGAAGCAGAGAAGGTTTTGGGACTAGGTAAGTGGTGAGGGTTGGCTGGGAAGAACAGTCGGAGGATGCAGGGGTACCAGGGGAAACTTTTTTGGGCAGTTTTCTGCCCATGGAGGAGATAAGCGTGGTTTGGTCCCGTAGCAAGGGCAGATGCTCTAGAGGAACACGTCCAGATAAATCGGCAGCTTAGGCCACTCCTGTTATTTTTTTTTAAGGTCTGTGTATCCGATCCGTTAAATAATAGTACATACCATTTCTCGTACTTTTTTCATGTATCCTTCAATAGACTTAAGTCTAGGAAAGATCCATGAAAACGGGTTATCCTTCGGGTGTACATGCAGCCACTACAAAAGTAATTTTTCACAGCTAAGTGCATGGCGCATTCTTATTTAGAATATGTCAGCTAGATATATAAAGGGGTTCTGCCCCACTTGGCTATTTCCAATGCTCCCATTGAAGTGTATAGGAGCGTTGTCCACACCAGTCACACTTACATTCAGCCTAGCTCTGGTTAGAAAGGGCCCCCTGTTCTCAGGATCGGTGAGGGTCTCAGCGGTCAAACAATTCATATAGGCATTATTTGCACTGCCATATACTGTGAAAACTCTTCAAAAGACCATCTCTTTGAAAAGACCACCCCCTTACCCAGAGCACATTTTGTAAATTTGGAGAAAAACAATTTTGGAGTCTTATGCAAAAAAGGCAAGTGGTGCACTGTGGGCAGACATTCAGCTCCCTGAAGCACTGCTCTTACAGCTCAGACCCCTACCACCTTCTGCCTGCACCACCCCTTGCAGTAGGACCTATTCTTGCTGTATGAGAACTGATGGTTCAATTGTAAACATTCAATTGGAAGGAGGTGCTAGGTGTGGTACTTAACCACATGGGCAAAGGTAGCTTTGTCAATTATAAAATAAATTTTATGTGACAAGTGCCATGAGGACGGCCCCATTCCCAGCAAGTGCTACAGGTTTCAGGTCATAACCATGCCTTACACCTCCACCTGTGTCCTTATTGTCTGTGACAGCCTTTTTGACTTCATCATCTTGCTTACTCTTCAGCTCAGCACATGTGACAATTTCTCACAGTGCAGGTTTGGCATGATTTATTTTAAGCCTATAGGTTCTCCTACCATCTGCGCAGCTACATAGCTAGGCGCTCAATGGGCAATATAATAGATGACTGATGTACACACAGTACGTGAACATATCGCCCAATTCTACTGTTTTTACATCTTAGTTTCTTTATTTACAAATAAAATTATTTTTCAAATATTTCATTTTTGCCAATAAAAACACAAAATTCTATACAGAATCTTGTGCATCAGGCGACTAACCTTACAATTTTTGGATACAGAGTACAGAAATATTTTATAGGCTCCTAAGTAAGAAGTGATTTGATTTCCTCTTGTGAACAGCGCCTTCTGGAGGAGCAGGCTTAACCCAACCACAACTAAAAAGTTCAAGCTTTAGTCAAAATGGCGGCTCAGTAGTCGCTCTCAACTGCAGGAGCGCGCACAGAAGGGAGCCGCCCCAGGCTCGCGATCAGGTGGGGCTGTCGTGGGCGTGTTCTGCGCCTGCGCACGAGTCGCGGTTTTGCTGTCACTTCCGGCTGTTTGTCCGGGAAGCGGATTCGGTCGGAACTTAACGCGCGGATCCCGGGAGCCGGCCCACCAGCTGCACAGGCCGCCAACATGGCCCGGGATTACGACCATCTGTTCAAGTTGCTGATTATCGGAGACAGCGGTGAGGGCGGGTTTCTAGGGTGGGGAGACTGGGCTGTTCAGGGAGAGGCCCATGGGGTCAGCACCGGGGAGTAGTTAGTGACCGGAGACCATGGCATGGAGCTCCTATGGTGACTGACACACAGGGTGATTGTCATCAGTCCTGCCGGTAACGTGTAGCTACATATACCGGCGCCTCATCTCTCCCTGTGTAATTTCTCTATGTAGGTAGTCTTCTTATTCCCCCGATGATAGTTGAAACCTTGTTGAATTTGGAACAATATAAGATCACAAGAGGGGGAGAGTTGGCTTCCTGTGGCAAGTCCTTCTAGTCCTCCCCTTTGTATGGTCAGTGTCAGTACTGATATCTGTCATAGGCCTGTGCTCATCACTGTCACATCTGTCCAGTGTGTGTGATTGTGGAGGTGGTCAAAACAGTGCTGTGGGCGCTGTTGGCGGTCGGTTGTATTAGTGCTGTGAGCCGCTGTTGGCGGTAGGTTGTATTAGTGCTGTGGGCCGCTGTTGGCGGTCGGTTGTATTAGTGCTGTGGGCGCTGTTGGCGGTAGGTTGTATTAGTGCTGTGGGCCGCTGTTGGCGGTCGGTTGTATTAGTGCTGTGAGCCGCTGTTGGCGGTAGGTTGTATTAGTGCTGTGAGCCGCTGTTGGCGGTAGGTTGTATTAGTGCTGTGAGCCGCTGTTGGCGGTAGGTTGTATTAGTGCTGTGGGCGCTGTTGGCGGTCGGTTGTATTAGTGCTGTGGGCACTGTTGGCGGTAGGTTGTATTAGTGCTGTGGGCCGCTGTTGGCGGTCGGTTGTATTAGTGCTGTGGGCACTGTTGGCGGTAGGTTGTATTAGTGCTGTGGGCCGCTGTTGGCGGTAGGTTGTATTAGCGCTGTGGGCCGCTGTTGGCGGTAGGTTGTATTAGCGCTGTGGGCCGCTGTTGGCGGTAGGTTGTATTAGCGCTGTGGGCCGCTGTTGGCGGTAGGTTGTATTAGCGCTGTGGGCCGCTGTTGGCGGTAGGTTGTATTAGTGCTGTGGGCCGCTGTTGGCGGTAGGTTGTATTAGTGCTGTGGGCCGCTGTTGGCGGTAGGTTGTATTAGTGCTGTGGGCCGCTGTTGGCGGTAGGTTGTATTAGTGCTGTGGGCCGCTGTTGGCGGTAGGTTGTATTAGTGCTGTGGGCCGCTGTTGGCGGTAGGTTGTATTAGTGCTGTGGGCCGCTGTTGGCGGTAGGTTGTATTAGTGCTGTGGGCCGCTGTTGGCGGTAGGTTGTATTAGCGCTGTGGGCCGCTGTTGGCGGTAGGTTGTATTAGCGCTGTGGGCCGCTGTTGGCGGTCGGGGTGTATTAGCGCTGTGGGCCGCTGTTGGCGGTCGGGGTGTATTAGCGCTGTGGGCTGCTGTTGGCGGTCGGGGTGTATTATGACAAACATTTGTAATGTGCTTTTCTCACGCAAGGGACTCATAGCTCAGGGAACGTTAGTGGTATGGTATAATAAGGGACTAAATATTTTTGTTTGGGCATTTTGTGACGTGGGGATGCCCAATGTTTGTTTGTATTATTGGGGGGGGTTTGAATATTTTTTTGTCTTTAACTTTTTTAGCTTCCTATTAGGGGGCTTGAAGTTGCGACCCATTAGATTGGTTATACCATAGATTGCATTGCTAAGGTATGGGAAAGACTCAATAATATTACTTTGGTTGACCTGGGAGGAAGGCTCTTGGTTACCATAGAAACCAAATGGCTCCTGTGTTCTCACTGTGCGGGAGCTGTTGGGTAAGGGTGGGTTCACACCTGTGCTTGAGTCCGTCCGCTGCCAATCTGAGTGAAAATCTCAGGAAACAGGATAGGCATCGGATACCGACAGGTTAGCGATGCATTGGTTAAAAACCCATTCATTTGAATGGGTTTTTAAAGCAATGCGCGGGTGTGCACTTACACTCTCTGCGCTGCAAATCCTTTTTTTTTCGTCGGAAACAAAGTCGGACTTGCAGGACTTTGTGTCCGACTGAAAAAAAAACGGCTTCATTCATTCAAATGAATGGGTTTTTAACCAATGCGTCGCTAACCTGTCGGTATCCGATGCCTATCCTGTTTCCAGAGATTTTCACTCCGATTGGCAGTGGACGGACTCAAGCGCAGGTGTGAACCCACCCTAAGTGAAAATCTCTGCTGCACAGATGCCTTGGTCACATCTGACCACTCCATCTGAGGGTTTAAAGAGGGTTTCCTGACATTTATTTATTTTTTTTAATCTATATAAACTTGAACAACCATGCAGATAAACCATCTCTACAGTAACAGTATTTTCACATGGCGGAATTTCATTTAGAAATCATTCATGCACTACACATGCTCCATCTTTTAAGACACCACATGTATTGTTATGTAGCCCTGATCCAATAAGCAGCTTTAGGGAAGACAAAGACTAGCTGAGTGTGATTGTTCTGAATGAAGATGGACTACAGGTCGTATCCATTGGTAACAGTGCACAAACAGTGGTAGAGAAAGGGGGATTTCATTGGGCTTTTTCTAGTAACGTACACTTTTGCTAATTGCTTTCAATGGGCGACTGTAACATTTTGCCTAGTACTTTTATATGAAATATGATTGCTGTGGGAATACCCCTTTAAGAGCCTGTGAGCAGAGAGAATTCTGATTTCAGGCACCGCCACTGGGCCTCTGCGGCATTTGCTGTACAAAAAATAGAGTAAAGAATAGAGTCGGCGGTTTGGCCTACCAGCTTGGTATAGTAGTCCTATGGTGGTATAGTCTTGTGGTACATTAGAATATGCTTAATGTAGTTGTAATATGGTGTGAGGTTTGTTCTAACCTCATACAATAACAAAGTCAATTCTGGCACTCCAAAGTTAGAAAATTTGTAACCAAACTTTATTATGACATCTTGTAAAATTATTTGTTGCCAGTGACATGACAGCTGGTTCGTGGTTTTACAGACATCCCACAGATGAAGGTCTTAAGGACCAAAACGTCCGGGATCTGTTGACGTGTGATGTTTAATCTCCACTAACTTACTAACATGCTGCCATACGACACATAATTTTCCAAGATGTGATAGAAAATTTGTAACCAAACTTTATTAACTTTGGAGTGCCGGAGTTGACTTTGTTATTGTATATGTGGAGAATTCCAGTACCCCAGGCACCCTACCCAATTGAGGGATTATCTCCATAATAAGGTGTGCATATCTTATTTTTGATCTTGTTCTAACCTCATGACCTGCCAGATATCAGTTAGGGCTGGGCGATTAATCTAAAAAAAAAAAACTGAAACGGTACATCAACCATGATAACCGACGTGATTTTGTACACCGGTTATTTTGGTTCGGTTATTACTGTATTTGTGAGGTTGTACCTGCAGTTTGAAGAATTTTTGAGGTATATATGTTCACATAGCGAAAATGCTGCAGAACCGAGTTTGTTAGTATTATAACACGCCACACATTTTTCCAAAATGGATGAAATTTTACAAAATCTCATCCATACTCTTTTTTTTTTTTTTTTTTTTTTTTTTATTGCTAAAGATAAAATCTGCAGCAAACACTCAACAAGTAGGGTTTGAATCCTGCACCTAAACTGCACCATTAGTGCATTTTTTTTTTTTTTTGCGTTGGGAATTTTATGCATGAGTTGCATATGGAAACGCTAGTGTTTTGGTCCTAAAAATTACAAAAGATGTCGTGCAAAACACTGAATAAGTAAAAGTGCTTTTCCGGGCCCTTAACAAAACTTAGCATTTGTCAGAAAGTATTTGCTTGTCCTTCGTTCTGCTGTCCCAGCTGCAGCTTCATGGTCTTTGCCTCAGGTCGTCTCTTCCAATGATGAGATATTTCCTTCCCCCATGTGGCTGCTGCAACCAGTCACTGGCCTTAGTGGTTGGATATATCGTGGTTGAGAGTTCTTGTTTAATTGCTAGGAAACTGAACTTCATTCAGTAATAAAGTATTTATGACATATCTGTAGGATTTTTTAGTGATTGAGGCTGGGGATGTCAGAACTAGCACTTTTCTCCATTACTCATTACAAGCTAGTAGCTGAGGGGCGTAGAAGGTCTAAGTTGCATACAGGAAACCCTAGAAAGTAAACTGTATTGTTGTGCTGTACACAGCTCCTGGTCAGGGGTGGCCTTCTGCTATGGATGTGTTTTCATGTCTCTGTTGGAGAAAAGAAAACGTTTTTTATGTTGTTCTTTGCTTTTCCTGTTAGTATTTGGCTTGCGCACATTGTATTGGTTTTGATTTTACCATCGCTTGAATAGAAATTGTTTGATAGTTGCTGCATTGTTTGTCCTCATTCTATGTGACCCACTTTCCAGTCCATTATTGAGCCTTCCTAATGAATAATTTCCTATTGTAATCTGAGTTTATAATCTCTCCTCATGGTCACCTCCATTACTACTATCTTTTAATAGACTTACTGGTAGTATTACCCCATCAATAAGGTGGTTCCGGCTGTCTGGTAGAGGTAGGTGAAAGCTGACCCTTGATTCTGCATATTTTTTTTTATTTTTTTTTTTCAAGTTCTAATATTTCCTGTGTTTGTGCAGCTTCAGAGGTCTTCTTCCAAACTGACAAGCTGCTATAAAATATAACAGGTGGTGTTATGTCACACTAGATATTACAAGGAAAAACAGTGTAGATGTGATGGGCTAGACTCACACAGCAGAAGACTGCCTCGTATAGCAGCCCTGTGGAACCCACAGATAAAGCAGACTTTTGACATACAGCCCAAGACACAATGGGACTCATCAGCTGGAGCCTCATGCTGTGGCTGAATCTGCTGTAGAATCCATGGGAAGATTGAGAAGGACGCTGCTTTGTTGTAGCATCCTGACCAAAGAAACTTCTGCTGCTGCCTACCATAAAAGCAATGGGAGGCAGTTTCTGCACAGTTCTTGGAGCTGATTTTGAGTTGGAATCTGCCTCAAAATCTGCTGTAAACTCCGTTGTGTGAATATATCCTCACATTGCTCTTACCCAGGTGTTCACTGTAGGGCTGGGCAATTAATCGAAAAATAACCGAAACGGAACATCAACCAGAATAACAAATGCAAATGTTTGGTGGTTAGAATATTGTGAGGTTCTATCTGTAGTTTCATTCAGAAGAACATGTCCTAATCATAACTGCTATTATTCTCTGGGGTCCCTTCAGACCCCATAGCATAATGATTGGAGGCCCAGGTGAGGTGATCAAACATTAAAAAAAAAAATAGTATTACTCACCTCTCCTGGGCTCTGGCGTGACTCCCTGCTGTCTTTGGCGGTCCTGACTGATGTCAGGGGCCACTGAGGCCTCAGCTGGTCATGTGGCGTTGTGATGCATAGACGCGAACATAGACCCAATCACAGGCCTCAGAGGTCCCGAAGACAGCGGGGAGTTGCGCAGGAGCCCAGGAGTGGTGGTTAATAGTTTTTTTTTTTTTGTTTGTTCACTTCACCTGGGCCTCCAGTCATTATACTTTGGGGTCTGAAGAGACCCCAGAGTTTAACGGTAGTTTCAGTTCGGTCCAAACTAAAACACCGGGGCAAACAGTTTCGCCCAACACGTAATCATGCTGTAAAAGGGGCGCGACCCAAATAATCGCCATTAATCATAATCGAAATAAAATGCCTGATTAATCACGATTTTGGTTCAGGTCATAATCGCCCAGCTTTAGTTCATTGCCAGGGATATGCTTCCCAACACTGGTACAGATGGTTCTAGTGGACAGGCAAATTACTATGTGTTAGGCTCTGTTTATAGTGTGGGATCCTTTATACAATCGACCCCATTGAGTTGAAACCTCTGTAATACCAAGATATCCATTTTTAGCACTTCATGCCTGCACTATTTTTGAGTGTGACAGAATTTGTGAATAAGGCGCAGCTCTATTTTTTTTTTTTTATAGTTTAGGGCACAGATTTTTAGTTTTGTTTTAATGCTAAAGCCTCATTAACTTACGTCCTTGTTCATATAATGTCTGCATATTCTTTATCATTTTGCCCATTTTTTTAAATTACTGACTGGTTTTTTTTGCTGTGCATTTCTATCTCTGCCCATTATATTGCTCTTCACTGATAAATCTGGGTCAAATCTTGGTGGATGTGTCAGGAGGATAGGGTAGAGCTTAGGGAGTCACCTTCTTAAAGCAGAGACCCTGCTTAGCAGTTTTAGGAATTCCTGCCAGAGAGTATTCTTGGTTATCCGTTTCCCTATGGCTTATAGTAAACTCCGAACATAACTAAAGATGACCTGAAGCCATTTGTATGTGACACTTTTATATCTTGCACACCTTAAATAATTGCCCGCAGTTTGTAGTTATCACCTACTCAGGCTGATGCAGTCGTTGTTTCCATGTGTTGAGTGTGTGGTTTGCTTCATGTTTCTTGCAGGCCACCCCTTATGGTGGAGTAACTCTAATTTTGGAAACAAAATGCCTCATAGTAGAATGTGTTTTGCAAAAGGCTATTAAAATCCAAGTGGTCAGCCTTTTTATTTTCTTCCTCTTTCTTGTGGCATATCTATGTCACTTGCTTGTATAGGTGTACAGCTTAGAAGCTGGTATGTCAGCTTTGCTACCGGCATGATAGTTGTACAGTATGTTCCCTTTTGTATTGCGTTGGCTCCATAAGATGCCCATCAAAGTACTCCTTGTCTGCAGTCACTCCGCTGTTACCTGCTTCTCTAGATAATGTGCATATTGATAATGTACTGCCTCCTGTTTATGGGTTGCATCTGCATGAATTGTTATGGTGTTTCATAGGCGCTGTAGAGATTGCTGCCGGGACCCATTGGTCTTGTGAACTTTTTTTTTTTTATAAATAGTACAATGGTGTCGATTCTGAGGTTCCGCTCTTCTATGATGAAATTGTAGCTTTCTGTTTACATGTCTAGTTACTCCATCTGCTGCCGAATGGTCATTGATGTCTTTGCAGAGAAGGAGCTGCTCTGTGCCCAGTTTGGCCATGTGAAGCTGGAACTGGCAAGATGCACACCGACAAGTGTACAAACTGTTATGCTATGTGTGAAATGGATAGGCCTAATACATGCAATATTAGACTTGTGGCACAGGCCTGGCACATTGTCTGCAGGAGTGGACAGCAACTCAGTAAGGATCTAGGTACATTACCTGTCTACAGTGTAGTAAATGGAGGGCATAATGTGTGGTCTGAGAGGCCCATATTGGCTTTCTTTGGTCTGTTAATAACTGCCTTTTTAAACATGACCAAACCATATCAACTTTTACCTGCTCGCTTTTCAGTGTGCAAGGCTTGTCTGTTATAGGTAGCCTTTCTGTATAGTGTCTGTCATGTTGTCAGGAGATGTATTTTGTATATACCGGTAGCACAGTGTTCACTATGGAAACAGTCTGGACCGTACTGATAATTTGTAGGCTTACCATGTTCCTGGATTGGGTCAACTTGTCATAATATATATTTAAAATCATATGTCTAGTTAAATTATAGCTCCCATTTCATTGACTTTTTTTTTCCCACTATTGTGTTGGGGGTGGTGGTGAACGTTTTTGTAATATACTTTATTAATCTATCAAACTTCCTTTTAATAGTAGACAGACTGTAAAGTTCCTATAACCAATGCCAGGAGACTGTCCGTACTCATTGCAGCATGTAGAGTTGAAGCATAGAAATATGGTTCTAGTATCATAAGAAAGATGAGCTATAACTGAATCTGAGATATCACTAGTTAAACAGTTGGGAATTTGAGCTTATATTTTATATGCAGTTCATGCTGCATATAAAATCACATTCGCGACTGAGTTTTTAATTAGTGACGTCTCAGATTCTGTTACCTCATCTTTCTTATGATACCTGAACCATTTTTCTAGGGGGTATAAAATTGAAGATACAGCCATTTGACGTGACCATCCCCTTTGCTAAATGCTTCAGCTCTGCGTATTTACAATATTACTATATGCAGAATTTCCCTACCAACATCTCAGAGGATTGCTAAGGAGAATATTTAAGCCTGTTTTATAATAAAAAGGAATTCTGATAGGGTAATAAAGTATGTTACAAAAATGGTCACCAAACACCTCCCAACACAATAGCGGGGAAAAAAAAATGGGAGTTACACTTTGAGATGAAGTTTTTTTTTTTTTTTATGAGTAACCTGAAAAATTTAACCAAAATCTGTGAGCAGGGAGGCAGCAAACCCAAACCGATTGCAACTAATCTGAATGTGAGAAGCTAGCCTGGCTCCACAGTAGTCACAGCAGAGCATTCCCCTTTAGTAGTCACTTCAGTACCTTGCTTCTCTCCACAATGATCCCATTACCTCTCCTATACGCCCATCTCTTGAAATGCGCTCTTTGCTGGCCGAAACCTACGTGCAAGTAGTCTACTAGAATTTGTTTGCATCTGTGTATTTACTTTTGGGAATAATGGAGGTCTTGTTGCTCTGTAGTATGTGTCACACTGTAGTTACCAATGGATCTGACAGTCCCCATTAACAAGGTTTGTGAGAACATCACAAGGTTTCATGTTTTACAAATAGCGTCCAGTGGGCTGCACCATGTGATACACATTTATTAGCTTTGTTATTCGTTTATTATGGAGCAAAAATAACACTTGCTTTATTTTTGTTTTAGGTGTCGGGAAAAGTAGTTTACTCCTAAGGTTTGCTGATAATACCTTTTCAGGTTTGTATAATATTGAATGTTAATCTCACAAGTCTCACTATACATTACTTTACTGATCTTTAAAAACTAACCAAGACTCCATTTACCTCCTTTCATGAACTTTTTGCAGTGCCCATACCTCCTCACATATGTCCTTAAAGGGTTTTTTCCTTCCACAAAATTCCCTTCCTTCTTTAGGGGTCTTTTCACCACCTCTATCAAGTCTAGCTCTTCACATGATTGAATAGCTGCTTCTCCATCTACCCCAGAATCAGTGGAGTTTTTTTCTTTAGCTCCTCTTGTTTCCAAGCAATCAGTTCTGTTAGTTTTGGTGCCTGATATGCTATGCTATTTATATGCTATTTAGACTGTGTACTGTCAGGAGGGCGGTGTCAGGCAGGAGCAGACAAGGGGGATAATTCTGAGCTCTGACACTGGCTGCCTCTGATTGGAGCTCTGAATCACAACCCCCTCTGTCTGACTCTGTCCTTCTGAAATGACAGCTTAAATAGAACATCAGGCACCAAAACTAACTGCCCTTGTTGCTTAGAAATGGAGGCTAGAGTGAAAATTCCAACTGTTCTGGAATCCACGGTGCCTATTAACAGATGCTAAGGACTTGAATTGGTGGAGGTGGTAAAAGGTCCTCTTTAATAGGCACAGTGGTGACTGTTACTTTTCTTATACACCCATCTCCCTCAATGCATTCTTTGCTGGCAGGAAGCTACTTACAAGCAGTTTACTAGGATTTATTCACATCTGCGTCTTTACTTCTTGGAGTAATGGAGGTCCTGTTGCTCTGTTGTATCTTTTATGTCCCATCCTTTTAGTTAAGCCAACATTAGTGTAATGTGTATAGCTAACTTTTAATGGTGTGCCCTAATACCTTGCCATTTACTGAAGATATTAATGTGGATTTTATCAAGTCTTTGGGAAATTGAATAAATGCTCTTCTAACCTTAGAGGTTGTCCAGGCATATACAGTGCTGGCCAAAAGTATTGGCACCCCTGCAATTCTGTCAGATAATACTCAATTTCTTCCAGAAAATGATTGCAATCACAAATGCTTTGGTAATAATATCTTCGTTTATTTTGCTTGCAATGAAAAAACACAAAAGAGAATGAAAAAAAAGTCAAATCATTGATCATTTTACACAAAACTCCAAAAATGGGCCGGACAAAAGTATTGGCACCCTCAGCCTAAAACTTGGTAGCACAACCTTTAGACAAAATAACTACGAACAACCGCTTCCGGTAACCATCAATGAGTTTCTTACAATGCTCTGCTGGAATTTTAGACCATTCTTCTTTGGCAAATTTCTCCAGGTCCCTGAGATTTGAAGGGTGCCTTCTCCAAACTGCCATTTTGAGATCTCTCCACGGGTGTTCTATGGGATTCAGGTCTGGACTCATTGCTGGCCACTTTAGAAGTCTCCAGTGCTTTCTCTCAAACCATTTTCTAGTGCTTTTTGAAGTGTGTTTTGGGTCATTGTCCTGCTGGAAGACCCATGACTTCTGAGGGAGACCCAGCTTTCTCACACTGGGCCCTACATTATGCTGCAAAATTTGTTGGCAGTCTTCAGACTTCATAATGCCATGCACACGGTCAAGCAGTCCAGTGCCAGAGGCAGCAAAGCAACCCCAAAACATCAGGGAACCTCCGCCATGTTTGACTGTAGGGACCGTGTTCTTTTCTTTGAAGGCCTCTTTTTTTTTTTCCTGTAAACTCTATGTTGATGCCTTTTCCCAAAAAGCTCTACTTTTGTCTCATCTGACCAGAGAACATTCTTCCAAAAAGTTTTTGGCTTTCTCAGGTAAGTTTTGTCAAACTCCAGCCTGGCTTTTTTATGTCTCTGGGTCAGAAGTGGGGTCTTCCTGGGTATCCTACCATAGAGTCCCTTTTCATTCAGACGCCGACGGATAGTACGGGTTGACACTGTTGTACCCTCGGACTGTAGGGCAGCTAGAACTTGTTTGGATGTTAGTCGAGGTTCTTTAGCCACCATCCGCACAATCTTTCGTTGAAATCTCTCGTCAATTTTTCTTTTCCGTCCACATCTAGGGAGGTTAGCCACAGTGCCATGGGCTTTAAACTTCTTGATGACACTGCGCACGGTAGACACAGGAACATTCAGGTCTTTGGAGATGGACTTGTAGCCTTGAGATTGCTCATGCTTCCTCACAATTTTGCTTCTCAAGTCCTCAGACAGTTCTTTGGTCTTCTTTCTTTTCTCCATGCTCAATGTGGTACACACAAGGACACAGGACAGAGGTTGAGTCAACTTTAATCCATTTCAACTGGCTGCAAGTGTGATTTAGTTATTGCCACCACCTGTTATGTGCCACAGGTAAGTAACAGGTGCTGCTAATTACACAAATTAGAGAAGCGTCACATGATTTTTCAAAGGGTGCCAATACTTTTGACCACCCCCTTTTTTATGTTTGGTGTGGAATTCTATCCAATTTGGCTTTTTGACAATTCTTTTTGTGGTTTTCCATTGAAGACAAATTAAATGAAGATATTATTACCAAAGCATTTGTGATTTGCAATCATTTTCTGGAAGAAATTGAGTATTATCTGACAGAATTGCAGGGGTGCCAATACTTTTGGCCAGCACTGTGTGTGTGTGTGTATATATATATATATATATATATATATATATACAGTACAGACCAAAAGTTTGGACACACCTTCTCATTCCAAGAGTTTTCTGTATTTTCATGACTATAAAAATTGTAGATTCACACTGAAGGCATCAAAACTATGAATTAACACGTGGAATTATATACTTAACAAAAAAGTGTGAAACAACTGAAAATGTGTCTTATATTCTAGGTTCTTCAAAGTAGCCACCTTTTGCTTTGATTACTGCTTTGCACACTCTTGGCATTCTCTTGATGAGCTTCAAGAGGTAGTCACCTGAAATGGTCTTCCAACAGTCTTGAAGGAGTTCCCAGAGATGCTTAGCACTTGTTGGCCCTTTTGCCTTCACTCTGCGGTCCAGCTCACCCCAAACCATCTTGATTGGGTTCAGGTCTGGTGACTGTGGAGGCCAGGTCATCTGGCGTAGCACCCCATCACTCTCCTTCTTGGTCAAATAGCCCTTACACAGTCTGGAGGTGTGTTTGGGGTCATTGTCCTGTTGAAAAATAAATGATGGTCCAACTAAACGCAAACCGGATGGAATAGCATGCCGCTGCAAGATGCTGTGGTAACCATGCTGGTTCAGTATTCCTTCAATTTTGAATAACAGTGTCACCAGCAAAGCACCCTCACACTATCATACCTCCTCCTCCATGCTTCAAGGTGGGAACCAGGCATGTAGAGTCCATTCGTTCACCTTTTCTGTGTCGCACAAAGACACGGTGGTTGGAACCAAAGATCTCAAATTTGGACTCATCAGACCAAAGCACAGATTTCCACAGGTCTAATGTCCATTCCTTGTGTTCTTTGGACCAAACAAGTCTCTTCTGCTTGTTGCCTGTTCTTAGCAGTGGTTTCCTAGCAGCTATTTTACCATGAAGGCCTGCTGCACACAGTCTCCTCTTAACAGTTGTTGTAGAGATGTGTCTGCTGCTAGAACTCTGTGTGGCATTGACCTGGTCTCTAATCTGAGCTGCTGTTAACCTGCGATTTCTGAGGCTGGTGACTCGGATGAACTTCTCCTCCGTAGCAGAGGTGACTCTTGGTCTTCCTTTCCTGGGGCGATCCTCATGTGAGCCAGTTTCTTTGTAGCGCTTGATGGTTTTGGCCACTGCACTTGGGGACACTTTCAAAGTTTTCCCAATTTTTCAGACTGACTGACCTTCATTTCTTAAAGTAATGATGGCCACTCGTTTTTCTTTACTTAGCTGCTTTTTTCTTGCCATAATACAAATTCTAACACTCCATTCAGTAGAACTATCAGCTGTGTATCCACCTGACTTCTGAACAACACAACTGATGGTCCCAACCCCATTTATAAGGCAAGAAATCCCACTTATTAAACCTGACAGGGCACACCTGTGAAGTGAAAACCATTTCAGGTGACTACCTCTTGAAGCTCATGAAGAGAATGCCAAGAGTGTGCAAAGCAGTAATCAAAGCAAAAGGTGGCTACTTTGAAGAACCTAGAATATAAGACATATTTTCAGTTGTTTCACACTTTTTTGTTAAGTATATAATTCCACATGTGTTAATTCATAGTTTTGTTGCCTTCAGTGTGAATCTACAATTTTTATAGTCATGAAAATACAGAAAACTCTTGGAATGAGAAGGTGTGTCCAAACTTTTGGTCTGTACTGTTATATATATATATATATATATATATATATATATATATATATACATATATATATGCTGGTGCTCCGGTGTCCTCATGTGACCACTGAGGTCAATCAGCGGCCTCAGCAGACCTCAGGAAGAGACCCGTGATGTCACGGGTAGTGACATCGCATGCCCTTCGCTAAGGCCACTGATTAGCCTCAGCAGTCACATGTGGCTGGGACTTCTGCCACACATCATCACTGGACCGAGAAGACCGGACCGTGCTGGGAGGCTCCGGAGCACCGTGGAAAGGTGAGTGTGAATTTTTTTTTTTTTTTTACTGCCCCACTCTGATTTTAACTTCACAGAGAATAGGTTCCCAAATCAGAAAAATACAAAACTTTTATTCATTATATTAATAAAATCTCAATTGAGATGTCAAACGTCTAAAAATGAGACTCCCAAGGAAGTAGTTGCTGAAAACTTCATATAATGGGAACATTTCACATACAGTGATAGTAAGTACCCCTAATCCCTGAGGTTCAGTGACTTCAATATGACAGTGATGGCTAATTACCCACGGACTGATGATATTTTTGGCTAATTACCCACGGACTGACGATATTTTGGCAGAGTTGCCTAGCAGCGTCTCTCTCCCCTTTCCCAGTTCAGTACACATAACCACTCAGCTGAGCGTGCATCTGTATAGGGTAGCCAGGTAAGATACCTGTTGACTTAACAAGCATTCTGCTGACAGTTTAAAGTATATGGCCAGCTTTGCTTAAACCATCACATAAAATGCAATGGAAAGGCAATATGGAATGACAGATTCCCTTATTTCTTACTTCTCTTTTCCAGGCAGCTACATCACAACAATCGGAGTTGATTTTAAAATCAGGACAGTTGAAATAAATGGGGAGAAAGTGAAACTCCAGATATGGGACACTGCGGGGCAGGAGCGCTTCCGGACCATAACATCAACGTAAGTTTAATGTGTCAGCAGCACTGCTTTATTCATTTATTATTTTTTATTTTTTTTTTTTTTATAAATATTGATCAGCTAGGTCACTTTGTCTTTAGGAGTATTCATTGTCTACATGGTCATTTTCTTGTTGCTTATGTGGCACTAAAATTGCCATTGTACTGTACAGAGACAATGCACCCACTTAGGGTATTTCACACACTCTTTTTTCACATTCTTTTTTTTTTTTTACATTGCTTTCCTTTGAGTAGTTTGGGTGTCAATATCTAGAGGTTTATGTTACTCATATTTTCCCTGTAACAAATTAAGTACTGTGTTAGTTCAGTTTTTTATGGTCTAGTGGGATTGCTGCTGAGTATTTCTACAACTTTTCATTAACTTCAGTTAGCCAAAATTCTTTGAGTGGGTAATGGAACCCAACTCTACATGGAACTACAGTACAACACCATTCACTTCCGTGGAACTGACTAGGGCACTGCTGTACACGGAAAAACATTGAAGGGCCACAGTGCTATACCAGTACTGCTGCCCCATCATTCTCTGGATCAATGGGGTTCCACTGATGTTGGTCCCCCACCGATCTTAAAGTGATGGTATATCCCAGTGTTATGCCATCACTTACCAGATGGAAATACCCCTGTAAACCTACCTGTAGTTATTTTCAGTTTCAGCAGTGACTGTGTACGTTTCTTAATACAACTGTAGATGGATATATATGTAAAAATTAACATGCATGTAGAAAAACTCATGAAATAATGATTCGGATTGATATGGAGTGCTTAATGGAATAAGACTCATAGACTGTGTATAGTCCTGTTAGGACTTCTCATTTCTAGAAAACTGCAAGTTTTGATTTATATACATACATATATACATGACTATACTGAACTGTAATATAAAGAGCAAAGGAAGATTCAAACTGCAGGTTCCATAGAAATAGGGCATTTTGCTCTGTGGCTTATAAGCTGGAGATCTGCCCTAGAGATATTCTGATGGGTTGCTTTCTTACAGATACTACAGAGGAACGCATGGGGTCATTGTTGTGTATGACGTTACCAGTGCAGAGTCTTTTGTAAATGTAAAAAGATGGTTACATGAAATAAACCAGAACTGTGATGATGTATGCCGAATATTAGGTAAGAATTTCTTCTTTTCAGTTACTGGTTAATAGTTGTTGTTCCCAATTTCATTATGTGCAACTTGAAATTAACTTTGTTATTTTATAGTTGGAAATAAGAATGATGACCCTGAGCGGAAAGTAGTGGAAACAGAAGATGCCTATAAATTTGCTGCGCAGATGGATATTCAGCTGTTTGAGACTAGCGCCAAAGAAAACCTCAATGTAGAGGAGGTGTGTATCCACAATAGACATACCAGCAACATATACGTCTGAGCCTATTCACATGTTCAATGTTTTGATGGACCATTTGATTGGTCCTTCCAAAAATAGGACATGCCCTAATTTCACGTGTTTTCACATTTTTCTGAATAGACTCAAGTCTGTGACGGGGGGCCCATCAAAACAATTAGGCGCCTCTCGGTTGGTTGCAAATTCATCATGCAAAACTGACTTCCATCCATTTTTCATGGCAGATTTCAATGGCAGTCATTGGAATAAGGCTTAAATAAGACCTGAGTTATTTAATGACATACATCTGATAGGCGTTGTCACCCACTCCAAAGATAAAAGCCCTTTTAGTCTTAATGCAGATTAGTGTATACTAGCCAAGTGGCTAAAAGGCCTTATATCTTTGGAAAGACTGAACAGATTTGTGGAATAAATTAAACACCAAAATGCTTAGGGCGACAGCGCCTATCAGATTATGCTTGCCATTGGGCTTTTCAGACTTGGCAACAGGTCCTTTGTTGTCTCAGAATTGGTTATTGAAGAATAGCTGCTACAATGTCTCCCATGCACTGTGCACATAAAGTATGGGAGAATCTGGTCTTGCTCTCAGAAGCATCTGCAGGATCGTATATAACATTATATAGAGGTACTGCCCTGTACGATATGAATGTGACTTTGGTTCTTTTACCTGTCTCTCTCTTACTTGGCTTTTGTACACTCCTCCCTCCACATATATCTATGTAATCTGATATTTCTGTAAGCTACAGTCCATCTTGCTTGGGAAAGACTGATTAATCAGAGATTTCAGAGTGAATGTTAATTAAGTAGGTGGAAGAGGTAAGGAGCCAAATTAGTGGAGACAAGCATTTCTCTCCAATAAGATATATTACATAGTATTCACTTGTGTTTTTGATTTATGCAAAGTTGATTGAAAAGTAAGTGACCATTGAAGCTTTTAGTTACATTTAGTGTAGGCAGGTACATCATTTATAACATTTTATAACAGTTGTCACCAGAATGGTAATAAGATTTTCAGGTTCAAATTAATTTTATAATCTATCTTTATGGCCATTGTCCTTTTGGGCGCACTTGATGGTAACTACAGTGGCTTGCAAAATTATTCATACCCTTTGAACTTTTTCACATTTTGTCACCTTACAACCACAAACTTAACTGTAATTTATTGAGATTTTAAGTGATAGACCAACACAAAGTAGCAAACAATTGTGAAGTGGAATGAAAATGATACATGGTTTTCAAAATTTTAATCAAATTAAAATCTGAAAAGTGTGATGTGCAAAAGTATTCAGCCCCCTGTACTCTGATACTCCTAAATAAAATCCAGTGCAATCAATTGCCTTCAGAAGTCACTTAATGAGTTAATAGAGTCCAGCTGTGTGTAATTTAGTCTGAGTATAAATACACCTGTTCTGTGAAGGCCTCAGTGGTTTGTTAGAGAACATTAGTGAACAAACAGAATCATGAAGACCAAGGAACTCACCAGACAGGTCAGAGATAAAGTTGTGGAGAATTTTAAAGCAGGGTTAGGTTATAAAAACATATCCCAAACTTTGAGCATCCCAAGGAGCACTGTTCAATCCATCCTCCAAAAATAGAAAAAGTATTCTAAAACTGCAACCCTGCCAAGACATGGCCGTACACCTAAACTGACAGATTGAGCAAGGAGAAGCAGTCAAGAGGCCCATGGTCACGCTGGAGGAGCTGCAAAAATCCACAGCTCAGGTGGGAGAATCTGTCCACAGGACAACTATAAGTCATGCAGTCCGCAAATCTGTCCTTTATGGAAGAGTGGGAAGAAGAAAGACATTGTTGAAAGAAAGATATAAGAAGTGCTGTTTGCAGATTGCCACAAGCCATATAGGGGACACAGCAAACATGTAGAAGAAGATGCTCTGTTCAGATGAGACCAAAGTTAAACTTTTTGGCCTAAATGCAAAGCGCTATGTGTGGTGGAAAAGTAACACTGCTCATCACCCTGAACACATCATCCCCACTGTGAAACATGGTGGTGGCAGCATCATGGTGTGGGGATGCTTTTCTTCAGCAGGGACAGGGAAGCTGGTCAGAGTTGATGGGAAGATGGATGGAGTAATCCTGGAAGAAAATCTGTTGGAGGCTGCAAAAGACTTGAGACTGGGAAGGAGATTCACCTTCCATCAAGACGATGATCCTAAACATACAGCCAGAGCTACAGTGGAATGGTTTAGATCAAAGAATATTCATGTGTTAGAATGGCCCAGTCAAAGTCCAGACCTAGATCCCATTGAGCATCTGTGGAAAGACATGAAAATTGCTGTTCACAGACGCTATACATCCAGTCTGGCTGAGCTTGAGCTATTTTGCAAAGAAGAATGGGCAAAAATCTCAGTATCTAGATGCGTAAAGCTGGTAAAGACATACCCCGAAATACTTGCAGCTGTAATTGCAGTGAAAGGTGGCTCTACAAAGTATTGATATAGGGGAGCTAAATACTTTTGCACATCACACTTTTCAGATTTTTATTTGATTAAAATTTTGAAAACCATGTATCATTTTCGTTCCACTTCACAAGTATCTGCTACTTTGTGTTGATCTATCACTGAAAATGTCAATAAAATAAATTTAAATGTGAAAAAGTTCAAGGGGTATGAATACTTTTGCAAGCCACTGTAAATGGGAATTCTGGCTGATGTCAGCTACAACTTCAGGGCGTTTACAGTGGAATGGTAATTAAAAGGGTTTCCTCAGGATGTCAGCTGCCCTTCTCTCTCCTCTCCCCTTCACTTCCTGGTTTTCAACTCATTCAGGCATGGAGCATGTCCAGCACAGTTATCTCTGGATTTACATACACAGATAACAGAAACGCTGAAATAGAGGGAACGCTTCAGTTAGCTTAAGCTACAAGTTTTAATATCCCTGAGATGGGAATACCACTTTAAAAGTATGTATTCACTTTAAATGCGTTACCTTGGCATACTCTCCCTCCTGAACTGACACAGGAGAAGAAGACAGAACTACATGTGTTACTAGCGAATATCATGCACATGTCCTATTTTAGTTAATGTGATCCACACACTATATTTGCGGAGCATCAGGACAATTACCTCAAAACCTGTCCTGTCCATAATGCAGTTTCTCTCTGAGCCAAATCTTGTGTGAAAGTATTCTGGTTTGCCAGTACTAGATTTGAAAGGAAATTTGTTACCAGAAAATGACTTATTCTTTTAAAAAAAAAAAAAAATCTTTTTCCATGTTCATCTGTATGTTAAAGTACTAAATCTTAAAATTTTCAGTCTGGCCACTAATCCTAATAGTCTGACACTTGCCAGCTCTGTAGGGGGTTTTCTGTGGAGCAGTCTCCTCATTTACAACACAGACAAGATTGCAATGGAAGATAACACCTTTTCAGATAGCACCAATGACCCATCATTTAATTTACTGACAATAGATGTCACAGCTTATATACTCTCTTCACTACAGTCTTTTTTTTTTTTTTTTTTTTTTTTAAATTGAAAAAAAAAAACACTACCATAGACCTCAGTGAGTTGGCGCCAGACTATTGCAGCCTATAACCGTAAGATTGCTGTCAAGTATATCACTACATGCTGTTAACCTGAGCTGAGGAGAAGCTCGGGCAACACGGCGGTCTCCATAATTGTGTACAGAAAAAGACTTAAAAATCTAGACTCAAGATACAGTTTAGAAGGAGGTCATCTAGTTCTAATAAATATATTTTAAAAATGCTGAGATATCCCCTTTTAATATTAGGTAGTTGCATTGTGTTCTGTTCCCAAACAATCTTGCTATTAGCCAGCTTGCAAGTGGACGCTCGCAGTATAGTGAGTAGCCTGTATAACCTGATCTGGATGGAAGCTAGAATGTGTAAAAAAGCTTTATTACTAGTGCATCAATAAAATGTTTTAAGCTGTAAAAAGAGTATCTGTTGAGACTGAATATCTTTTGTAATAAACATGTTTATATAATGTAGTATTGGTGTGTTTTAACATATTTCCTTCATTTCATAGATGTTTAATTGCATTACTGAGCTAGTCCTCCGAGCAAAGAAAGAAAACTTGGCAAAGCAGCAACAACAGCAACAGAATGACGTGGTGAAGTTAACCAAAAACAGTAAAAGGAAGAAGAGATGCTGCTAGGTGCAGGCACAGCACAGAAAGGCCGCACTCAATCCGAACATTCGTTCCTGGGACGAAGAGTAACTGTACCACGGGCAGTGCCCAGCTTTCAGGGGTTGGGGCAATTTCTCAGTTTTGTGCTGTTTAATTTAAGAATTTTCTCAAGGTTTTCTATTGAGAGGCGCTGGCACCTTTTTATTGCTGTGCCAACAAGGTGTTGTGGATCCTTGTCATCCCCTTGTCATCCCTGCTCTTCTGGAGCGTCTGCTAGGAAAGGACAGTTGCAGTGCCTACCCCTTGGACTGATTAACAAGAGTCTGTACATACTGTATATTGCGTTAACCAGCCATGCCTCCCTCCTATTGCTTTGGCTTTTGCCTTCCGATTGCCAATCTGTCATGATGTGATGAATATGAACTGATCAGATTTTTAAAGATTTAGGACAGTTGGCATCTTAACCTTGGCTTGTGCCTGGTTTTCGGTCCTGCCTTTTAGGGTAAGATTCACTAGGCCTTGCTGTTAATTTGCTTCCCTGCTGTTTAGTTTTTGTCACTATTTAAAACCATGCTAAAGAAAACCAAGCATCTATTCCACTGACCAGTGCAGGACAGACAACCACAAGATCATTTTGTTTTTAATAAAAGGCTGGATGGATCCTGAACTATTAAAAGTCATTTGTTACGATCTAAGAACTATTATGTTAAGAAAAAAATATAATGAAAAAAAATCTGCCAAATTTTTGTACCATCTTGTTCATAAATAGGAACAAACTAATAAAAATGTGAAATATGGATCCTGAATTTGGAAAAAAAAAAAGTGTCTCTTAATGTCTATAGATATATGCATGGAGTCAGTAATACTGTTTGCTACTGGCTGCAGTGTGATGAGAATTGGTCTTCAACAAAGGTATTCAGAGGGACCTTGGAAAATCATAGAAATATTTTATTCCAGAGAGTTTACAATAAAAAGAGCATAATTTTGTACTAAAATATGACATCCTCTTTATCTGTATATTATAAAACCAAAACTGTATGCAATATTTATTATAAAAATTCTGCTTTTTCTATGTACATGGAGCAATCTCTCAGTACGTGAGCTATAGGGAACAGTAGGGACCATTCCACTGTGCTGTGCTCTGTCTGGAAGACCAGAGGTAGGGAGTCTGTTCCTTGCACTGAGAGCAGCTCAGGACCTGTCTACAATGGTAATACCTGCTAAATTCAGTTATCAAGGAAGCTATGGAGTGAATAGAAACAGATGGCTCTAAAAGTGCAAGGTGTGTTCTTCATGGATACAATCCACTGAACAAAGTGTTATGTTTCCACAATAGAAAATACATCTGAAATAAATACAAGTACCTCAAGTTGCTTAGCAAGTGCGCTAAGCAGAATACTTTCTAGTAACTGTCATAAGCCAAATGTCTGCTTGCCTCTTACTATAGGGGTATTCTAGAGATCTGCGCACCCACAGACGGCTCTGTGTATCACAAATGTTGTGCCTTTCGGCTCTCTGATAGCTGGCAATATGATTTTCTATACACAGCTCTGCCATGATTCCTAAAGCCTTTTTCACAGGAAAGGTTAAACAATTAACACTTAACATTTTGTTTTTTTAAGAAATGAAAAGAGCCGTCTTCCTTCAGACCCAATAGGCTCTTCTCCTGGCCGCTCTGTGCGATTCAGAGTAGTAACCTTGCCGCAGTGTTTGATTTGGTGGCCACTGGAGAAAGAATATACAGTCTGGCTCCATTCCTTCTGGTGTTTGTCCATCAATTGCTGGTCTATGACTCTGTGCATGTCATCCTGTTGCCAAAAGAAAAAAAAAAAAAAAGTATCAAACGTCGGAATTTATTTTTATTATACTCAGGCAAAAAACAGATTTATGAAGAAAATGAGTGATAAAATGGGAATGTGGAAAAAGAAATGTTACAAACCTTTCACTATATGAACCATGCAGAGATTTATGTAGCAACTGGAATTATATGAAACCTTTTGGCCACTTTCAGGCTAAGGCTCCATGCAGTGAATTGCTGCAAAAAAGTTTTCCTCTGTGTTATTTCTGCTCCTATTTATAAATATATGGAAAACGTCAGCGTTTTGCATAGGTATAAATGACATGCTGAGTTTTACAAAAACGTGAGCGTTTTTGAAACGGCAGCATTTCCGCTGCAGATTTTTTTTTCTGCAATGTGTGGATGGGATTACTTTGCAGGTAATGTAAAACGAGTGTTTTGCTGTGGCTAAAATGCTGCGTTTTTGCAACCTGGGGGCTTGGCCTCACACAGTCACTAATCTGCATTAGTTTTTGTAAGTCTAAACAAGAAATGGTTCCAGAACACAGAAGAGGTACAACTCTTTCCATTAGACACAGCTGTTTGCCACCAGAGTGCCTTTTTTTATTTTTTTTTTTTATTTTAAATAGAGCATGTCTTATTTTGGTCCGTTTTTACAGATCTGATCTTTGCATTGAATTGTATGGATTACTGAAAAAAATTTGATATCCAAGTGCAGTCCGGTTATCACTGATTTGTTGCCAAGAGACAGGTTTGAAAGAAAAAAAAAAAAAAAAGCACAAATGTGCTAACGTTGGACACAAATACACTGATCAGAAACAAATGCAAAGTGGAAGTAAAAAAACTGATACTCAGATCGGATCCAAAACTGAAACCGTTATGTACGAGTTTTTTTTCTGCGGTGGTTTCACTCTTAGCTTTGGCTTACAATCACTATCCACATGAAAATGCCTTTACCTTTTATTAGAGGATATTTATGCATTCTAGTCAGTTAGCCACTACATAAATATGTCTGGCTGCAACAGGAACTACAGTAACAGTCAGTAAAGCTGACACTTGCAAGAAAAGACCAGTATTTTTGCAGCAGTTCTAAGTGAAATACGGCAACCACTCAACAGTGGTGGAAACAAGGTAGGTATTTCAGCACTTCACCTATCTTAATGTGAAGCATATGTGCACATTTGCACTAAGACACTTTCTTCTTCTGTACCTGGGGAGAGTCATGTTGTGCTGTTTGTCATTTTTTATTTTTTTTTTTTGTACTGCTGCTTTTATTTTATTTTTTATTTCTACTTGTGGAGCTGCAAGTTCAGGACCAAGTGAAGGTGCTCTTCCTCTTGCCAACAATTTTTCTTCCACTTTTATATACCCTTTCACTGATAAGAACAAGCTGTGATTTTTGTGAGAAAATTCAGCTCAGAAGACTCCACAGCAATATTCAACCTACAGGTATTCCAAAGTAGTTCCCCTCTCTTGCTTAAATGACTGGTTTCCTGACTATTTTGTCATGGCCCCCCAGCGATAAGCTGTTACAGTTGGTGTAAGTGGCCAGTGAGTTCTTTTCCCTGTTAAATAGATTGAGAGTCCGTAACGGGGTGACATTACTGGGACATTGACAGGGATTTTCTATGGTCAATAAGCATCTTTTAACCTCTTTAAGACCAGACACGTCTTAGCATTTTTGTGCATGTGTTTTAACAGCCATTTTTTAATTGTTAGCCTACCAAAGGTTGTTTTTTTTCAATTGATAGTTGTTTTTTTTTTTATTTGAAAACTGTCACTAAAACAGTGTATTAAAATCTGGTAGCTATTTAATTTTGTTTTTTTTTTGTTGTTGTTCCCCCCCCCCCCCCCCATACGCAATGAACAAGGCTGTTATGGCAAGGGTTTGCAGTGATTATATATTTTTTTTTTTTTTATGTGTAAGTGCTTTTGGTACATAATGTTCCCTGAGACTTTATTGCATTTTTCTACTGTAACTAAGGCTTCCATAGAAGCCCAAGTTAGAGGTGAAACCAGTCTCCATTAGTGACAAAATAGTAACTGACAGAGCTGCCTCAGGTCAGCTCTACTACTTCCGGAGCCTCTTGGCAATCATGTGGTCATCAGGTCCAATACAGGCAGCGGCAGAGTTGTTGAATATTATGCATGAAAGAGCAAAGAGGTTGAATAAAATGAACAATAAAACAGCTTGGTACCTTGATATGAAATATGGTAAAAAATGGATACAGCAACACATGGCCAACAATTACTAAATGCCTTTGGTGAGGTTGATGATGATCCAGCATGATGTATAAGCTATACAGACAAAATCTCACCTCTAAGGCAGGAGGGGTGTATGATTAGAGTTGTCGATACAGGAACTGAGAAAGGCCATTAGATCAGAAACCAAAGGAGCCAGATAGTGAAAAGCCCTGAGGAAGCAAACTAGAGCCCAGAGATGAGAGATGTGAAAATGGACTGTTTTGGAACCAATGCTAAGCTAGTATTGAAATAAAGGAACACTTTGTTTATTTTTTTAATGGCACGTAAGCTGATGGTCAGATTTACTGCAACAAACATCCACTCCATATATATGAATGGGATTCGTTATGTGCTTGACTGAATATGTTAAATACTGACGGGATAGTTTCACACTATAAGGCCCCTTGCAGACAACTGTGGCCGTGATTAGTGTGCTATCCATGTATTTCATGGATAGCACACTGACCCATTCATTTCTATGGGCCCCATACACATGACTGTGAATTACACGTTCACGTGTGCGGGCCGACAGTCCGGACTGCGAAATATAGAACAGGTCCTATTCCTGTCCTATTTTACGGCCCTTGCTCCCGTGGCTCCTATTCATTTAATGAAAGGGGCCGCAGAAGCATGGCTCATGCACAGGCGGCACACAGGCGACATCCGTGTGTCCCCTGTGCACCGCCTGTGCCTTTAATTCACGGCCAGTCGTCTGCAACCGGCCTTAGGATAAGGTCTCCAACTGATCAAGTGAAATTCTTAAAAATTTTAATATTAAAGAGATTGTACAGATTAGAAAATATGGCTGATTTCTGTTTCTCAGGAAGAGACTTCATGGCTATTCCACTATCCAGTCTCATTCATTTTAATGGGACCAAGTTGTAGCATTGCCATGTTACCAATGGATATGATATAAGTTCCTGAGAAGAAGAAAACAGCCATGTTTCTAAGGCTGAGGACCCACGTTTTTGGCGTTTTTTTCGAGCCAAAGCCAAGAATGTCTTCAAAAGGAATGGGAAATATATAGGAAGTTCTTATACTTCTACCTTCTGCTTAATCTACTCCTGGCTTTGGCTCAAACAACCGCAGCAAAATCTGCGACAAAAAAAGCTGCATTTCCGCAATGTGGGGTATCGGCCTTAAGCCTTCAATCGAACTAATCTCAAACACTGTGGCAGATGGTACCTTCAAGTGAAGCGATTTTGGATTTTCCAATCTAAACAAAAATCAAATTTGTATTTGCATGACTTTAGAGTAATGAATATGGATGTAACAGTGTAAACAGGCACTGCTGCCTTCCCAACCACAACCATCTCTCTTGCACTCCACCTAAGCTCTGCAATATGCTCCAGCTGCAAATCGCTTTTATATCCACTTGTGACCACATCCAAGAATCCCATGTGTGGATCCTGCAGTCTCTCTACATCTATATGCCTCCAATTTCATACAGTTTTTCTTCCCTAGCGGCACTGGATCAAACTACAATGTGTGAGCCTTGACTTAAAGAGGTGTTCTGACTTATTATTAATTAATATATTTTTTATTATTTGATCATGCTGCTGAGGTGGCCATAAATATATATATATATATATATATATATATATATATATATATATGCAGTGGGGAAAAAAAGTATTTAGTCAGCCACCAATTGTGCAAGTTCTCCCACTTAAAAAGATGAGGCCGGCCTGTAATTGACATCATAGGTAGACCTCAACTATGAGAGACAAAATGAGAAAACAAATCCAGAAAATCACATTGTCTGATTTTTTTAAGAATTTATTTGCAAATTATGGTGGAAAATAAGTATTTGGTCAATAACAAAAATTCATCTCAATACTTTGTTATATATCCTTTGTTGGCAATAAAAGAAGTCAAACGTTTTCTGTAAGTCTTCACAAGGTTGGCACACACTGTTGCTGGTATGTTGGCCCATTCCTCCATGCAGATCTCCCCTAGAGCAGTGATGTTTTGGGGCTGTCGCTGGGCAACACGGACTTTCAACTCCCTCCAAAGGTTTTCTATGGGGTTGAGATCTGGAGACTGGCTAGGCCACTGCAGGACCTTGAAATGCTTCTTACCAAGCCACTCCTTCATTGCCCTGGCAGTGGGCGTGGGATCATTGTCATGCTGAAAGACCCAGCCACGTTTCATCTTCAATGTCCTTGTTGATGGAAGGAGGTTTGCACTCAAAATCTCACTATACATTGCCCCATTCATTCTTTCATGTACACAGATCAGTCGTCCTGGTCCCTTTGCAGAGAAACAGCCCCAAAGGATGATGTTTCCACCCCCATGCTTCACAGTAGGTATGGTGTTCTTTGGATGCAACTCAGCATTCACTCTCCTCCAAAGACGACGAGTTGTGTTTCTACCTTGATTTCATCTGACCGTATGACATTCTCCCAATACTCTTCTGGAACATCCAAATGCTCTCTAGCAAACTTCAGACGGGCCCAGATATGTACTGGCTTAAACAGGGGGACACGTCTGGCACTGCAGGATCTGAGTCCCTGGCGGCGTAGTGTGTTACTGACGATAGCCTTTGTTATGTTAGTCCCAGCTTTCTGCATGTCATTCACTAGGTCCCCCCATGTGGTTCTGTGATTTTTGCTCATCGTTTTTGTGATCATTTTCACCCCACGGGGTGAGATCTTGCGTGGAGACCTGATCAAGGGAGGTTATCAGTGGTCTTGTATGTCTTCCATTTTCTAATTATTGCTCCCACAGTTGATTTCTTCACACCAAGCTGCTTGCCTATTGCAGATGCAGTCTTTCCAGCCTGGTGCAGGTCTACAATTTTGTTTCTGGTGTCCTTCCACAGCTCTTTGGTCTTCACCATAGTGGAGTTTGGAGTGTGACTGTTTGAGGTTGTGGACAGGTGTCTTTTATACTGATAACAATTTCAAACAGGAGCCATTACTACAGGTAATGAGTGGAGGACAGAGGAGCCTCTTAAAGAAGTTACAGGTCTGTGAGAGCCAGAAATCTTGCTTGTTTGTAGGTGACCAAATACTTATTTTCCACCATAATTTGCAAATAAACTCTTAAAAAATCAGATAATGTGTTTTTCTAGATATGTTTTCTCATTTTGTCTCTCATAGTTGAGGTCTACCTATGATGTCAATTACAGGCCTCTCTCATCTTTTTAAGTGGGAGAACTTGCACAATTGGTGGCTGACTAAATACTTTTTTTCCCCTCTGTATATATATATATATATATATATATATATATATATACAGTGCCTTGCGAAAGTATTCGGCCCCCTTGAACTTTTCAACCTTTTGCCACATTTCAGGCTTCAAACATTAGGATATAAAATTTTAATTTTTTGGTGAAGAATCAACAACAAGTGGGACACAATCGCGAAGTGGAACGAAATTTATTGGATATTTTAAACTTTTGTAAAAAATAAAAAACTGAAAAGTGGGGCGTGCAATATTATTCGGCCCCCTTAAGTTAATACTTTGTAGTGCCACCTTTTGCTGCGATTACAGCTGCAAGTCGCTTGGGGTATGTCTCTATCAGTTTTGCACATCGAGAGACTGAAATTCTTGCCCATTCTTCCTTGGAAAACAGCTGGAGCTCAGTGAGGTTGGATGGAGAGCGTTTGTGAACAGCAGTTTTCAGCTCTTTCCACAGATTCTCTATTGGATTCAGGTCTGGACTTTGACTTGGCCATTCTAACAACTGGATACGTTTATTTGTGAACCATTCCATTGTAGATTTTGCTTTATGTTTGAGATCATTGTCTTGTTGGAAGATAAATCTCCGTCCTAGTCTCAGGTCTTTTGCAGACTACAACAGGTTTTCTTCCAGAATGGTCCTGTATTTGGCTCCATCCATCTTCCCATCAATTTTAACCATCTTCCCTGCCCCTGCTGAAGAAAAGCAGGCCCAAACCATGATGCTGCCACCACCATGTTTGACAGTGGGGATGGTGTGTTCAGGGTGATGAGCTGTGTTGCTTTTACGCCAAACATATCGTTTTGCATTGTGGCCAAAAAGTTCAATTTTGGTTTCATCTGACCAGAGCACCTTCTTCCACATGTTTGGTGCGTCTCCCAGGTGGCTTGTGGCAAACTTTAAACGAGACTTTTTATGGATATCTTTGAGAAATGGCTTTCTTCTTGCCACTCTTCCATAAAGGCCAGATTTGTGCAGTGTACGACTGATTGTTGTCCTATGGACAGACTCTCCCACCTCAGCTGTAGATCTCTGCAGTTCATCCAGAGTGATCATGGGCCTCTTGGCTGCATCTCTGATCAGTCTTCTCCTTGTTTGAGATTAAAGTTTAGAGGGACGGCCGGGTCTTGGTAGATTTGCAGTGGTCTGATACTCCTTCCATTTCAATATGATCGCTTGCACAGTGCTCCTTGGGATGTTTAAAGTTTGGGAAATCTTTTTGTATCCAAATCCGGCTTTAAACTTCTCCACAACAGTATCACGGACCTGCCTGGTGTGTTCCTTGGTCTTCATGATGCTCTCTGCGCTTTAAACAGAACCCTGAGACTATCACAGAGCAGGTGCATTTATACGGAGACTTGATTACACACAGGTGGATTATATTTATCATCATCAGTCATTTAGGACAACATTGGATCATTCAGAGTTCCTCACTGAACTTCTGGAGTGAGTTTGCTGCACTGAAAGTAAAGGGGCCGAATAATATTGCACGCCCCACTTTTCAGTTTTTTTATTTTTTACAAAAGTTTAAAATAACCCATAAATTTCGTTCCACTTCACAATTGTGTCCCACTTGTTGTTGATTCTTCACCAAAAAATTTAAATTTTATATCCTTATGTTTGAAGCCTGAAATGTGGCAAAAGGTTGAAAAGTTCAAGGGGGCCGAATACTTTCGCAAGGCACTGTATATAAAAAAATTACTCACCTCTCCCTGGACCTCTGGTTCCAGCAGCAGCTCCATTCTATATAAAGGACCCCTGGCTGTTACCAGGGGACAGCAGTGACCGATCACAATCCTATTCTCAGAGGTGACCTCTTCACAAACAGCCAGTGTGATGTCCCGTCTGCGTAGAGGTGACTGCTGAGGCCTGAGATTGGCTGCAGTAAACTGGCATAAACAGCCAGGAGACCTGTAAACTGAAGACTAGTGCTGCCACCGCTGTAAACGAAGGCCTGGGGGCAGGTAAGTATTGGTTTGTTATGTTTATGGGACCCTCAGCAGCACAATTAAATAATAAAAAAAAATGACTGGAACAGTCAGCTTGGTCAAATGGTGCACATGTCCTGAAAAAGGAATCTGGTAATGACTTCTCAAGAAGCAAAGGATTGCACAGCTGATACATGGACCCTGCATGGATCAGATGCTCCAGCAGCGTCTGGGTGCTAGAAGATATAGCAGTGGACGGGCTCATGTGCAGGCTCTCCTGTTCAAGTAATAATGCACTTCCCCAAAACCACCACTATACAGTGGCTGGGACTACAGTCCTGCTGCAATTAATTTAATAGGCTTTTGGTGCCCAGACACTGTGTCAGACCACCACAGATCAAATATTGATGACCTATGCTGTGTATAGGTCTCCAGTATGAAAAAGGGCCGGACAAACCCCTTTAAATGGTGAGCCAACCCCTCGAAATCAGCAGGTTTGACTGATACAAATCTAAAATGTATTGCCAGATTTAGGTTTGCAATTCTATACTGCATTAGATACTGCCTTACTGCACATTCAAGTTTACTAAAGGTTTATTTTGGCCACAACTATTTACACCAAAGTACAGCATAAGGGGTAACTTGCTGATTGGTGGGGGTCTAACTGATGGGATTCCCCAGCTATCACGAGACTTGGGGTCTTCTGCACCTCAGTTTGAACAAAGATGGAGATTGGAAATGCTTGTGCGGTCTATTTATTTCTTTGGGAATGCTGGGATCGTTGAAGTACAATGACAGCTATCTCTGGCAGCCTCGAAGAAATGAATGGAGTGGGGTCCCACATTTCCTGTGGCTAGGGAGTAAGGTGTCTACACCTATGTTCATATAGTGACATGCCCCATTTCCACATTACTCACACTATGGATAAACAACATGTTTAATGCAATGTCCTGCAGCAGTTATGTGTACAACACAAGCTGCAACACATTTAAGGCATTTCTAAGACATCAAGCACCATATAGAAATAAAGTCTTTACCTGCCAAGCCTCCAGCTGCTGGGACAGATTTAGCTTTTGTTGAATGGCATCTAGTAGTTGAGTGTTCAGAGACATCAAATCAATTCTACATTTTGCCAGCTCCATTTCTACTGCGTTTTTCCTGAATTGAAAAAAAAAATCCATAAATGTATAATCTTCAGTCATTAAATTTTATAAAGGAAATCTGCAACCTTCTAACATCTACAGAAGTATAGAGATATGTCTAATCCTTTACACTACAAGGATAAAGTGAACGCACCTCTGCCTCTGTTCAGAGCCCGATATATGGAAGGGCAGACATTGCAATATTCCAGCGGTGTGACTTGTTAGAAGTGTTGTATGCTAAATCGATATTACTCATATTTATGCCTGATTTTATGAATTGGTTATAGACAACAGCATATTGGACAACGAATATAAGTTATGTTCCAGAAAGGAGAACAAAATAACTATTTGGACAAGTTTAATATATGGCTATATGACATTATTTAGAGATGAGTTGTGACTAACACAGTGACATGTGTTTATCACTGCAAAAGTGTACTAGGCCCTATTTAGAATCTATACATGGTTTATATTACAACACTGGTGGACGTCAGCAGAATATTGCACCCTTGAGAGTGACCTAACAAAATGTTATTTGGACTAGTATGGGTCATATGGTCATTTGATGGTGGATTTAATATTTCAGATTTTGCCACCCAAGAGAAGTCAGAAAAGTAAAAGATAATGGGCCCTGTGGTCACGTGATGTGGATAATATCTATTGATACCAATTTACTTTAAATCTCAGAAATAGGACCTCATCCTGAGGTGTCAAATTTATATACTGGAAAAATATATTAAGATTAGTGTTTTCTATGCCAGCCTTAATAAAATCCCCAACTAGTGCGAGGCACACCTGGATTGCTACAAACGCTCCGTCCTCTTAATAAATCATGCACACTCCTGTGTGCCAAGAATGGAATCTACACCAGTCAGGAACTGGCTTAGATTTCATGTATAATCCATGCCAGTTTAATTTGTCAGGCCAAGGCATTTTTGCCCCAGCCCGCTCTGCCCACTTTTGTAAAAAGTGCTGAGCAAGGTGCAGAACGGGGGATGTGGCACATCTTTGGTGCAAGAAAGGTCTGTGCGCAAAACATGTGCTACATTATACCCATCTATACCAGAAAACCAAAATATTGGTTGATAAATTACCACAATTGTGTCTGTGTTAATTTTATTCAGTTGATGGATGAAGTAAGTCACAGTTCCTCTGCAAATGGTTTATCCACATGGTTGATCAAGTTTAAAAAAACAAAACAAGAAAAAACAGGAAAACCCCTGAAGTGCTACATTGTTTACATATACTGGTGCTCAGATGCAAATAACCAACACCTGACTGACCATCCAGACTTAAAAGGGTTATCCGGGCAAAAAAAAAAAAAAAAAAAATCTGTTAGTGTTATTAATGGGTTAATAAGTGCACCCAAATACCTTTAGCAGTGTTTTGAGTGATTTCTGGGTTTCTCTGGGAGCGCCTGGCATCTTCTGCATTTGTTTACATGGTGTAGCTTCCTGCTGCCTTAGTTAATGCAATGCATTATGGTAGTTGTAGGCTCTCACACTATTTCCCTCTCACTCCTCCCCCTCTTTCTCTAACACCCCTTCCCTGTCTCCCTAGCTATCCCACCCACTACTAGCCCTTCCCAACTAACTCAGCCCACCCCCCCTACCCCTTTATACTTACATGTCTTCTCCCTGTCTAGACTTCCAACTGCGGGGAACTGCTCCTCCTCTTCTTTGATTATGCCAGCGCCTGCAGAGCAGTCCCTGAACTGTGCTGTAGCATTCACTCCATCTCTACTGCGCAGGTGTGGGAGGCTCCTTCGGGCTCCCATGCTTGCGCAATAGAGATGGAGTGTCGGATACAGTGCAAAGCCGGGACTCCGCCTCTTTTGCACACGCGCGGGCAGTCCTCACAGAAGGTGGAGGAGCCATTCCTCGCAGGAGGAAGTCTGGAAGGAAGAGAGGTAAGTATCATGGGGTGGAGAGAGGGGGAGTACTAGTGACGTTCCATTTCTGGAAACAGACTGTCACCAGAAAATGTATACAGTACATTTTTGCTGAATTATGTAATTTAGAAAGTAGGCGGGGGGAGGATGTTTAGATTAGTGTAGGAATTAGTGTAGGAATTTATATTTATCCCGGAAAACCCCTTTAACACTATTAAAACTCTTTGGTAAGTTACTGTAGTAAAAAAAAAAATCTGACTGATACAGCAAATGCACCATGTTCAACAAGTAATGCTAAATATATAATATAATTCTATGGGAAATCATTGTGCATTTAGGCCATAACATTAATAGTTGCAAGAATCCTCCAGTTAAAGGGGTTGGAACAAGTTTACAGTGGGAGTCCTGTTTTCTGTAAATCAAGTGACAGGTCATGCAAGTGTATTGACACTTTTTCATCTCTATTGGACTGCCAGAGATAGCCAAGCACAATAATTGGGGAAAAAAGACCGCCATGTTCACAAGAATGGGGGTCTTTATTCAACCCATTCTTTTGTACATGGGAGCCAACAGCTGGACCAATCAGCAATTATGACCTATCCTATAGATAGCTGATAGCTTGTGTTCCAAACCCTTTAAGGCTGAACTGTTTGTATGGCTGATACACTGTATGTGTAGAAATTCTGATTACTTGGCTATCGCGTCATCTCGATCCTTTATGGCCTTTAGTAGCTGTTCATGTGTATCATTATTTTGGGTAAGCTCCAGGAGATGGTCCCTTTCTTCTTTGAGTGCAGTCATTTCCACACTTAATAATGTAACCTGGCAGGGAACATGATATTGTTGTTAGAGTGAGCAAAGCAGACATTGCATGGACTTCTTTACCCAAATCTCAGTACTGAATTGTAATGGATGTGCATGTTGTCAGCAAGATCATATTGAACAAACTGTATCCAGCATTATTTAGTGACAGGTCCCATGATCACATCAAACAATACATGCTGTACCTGTTTATGAAGCTGTTGTAGCTCCTCAAAGGTCTGTTTCATTCTTACTTGTTCTCCTTGTAATAGTTCTCTTAGAGATTTTGAATCTTCACTTGTCCGTTTGATTTGTTCTTCCAAACCATCATCTTCACATTTTCGGGAACTCTATGAGGTGAAATGGTGACAGAATATATTATTACAAACAAAAATAATAATTATAAGTGTAGCATCTGAAATAACCTATTGTTAATCCAGGTCTTATGTATAAGTAAGGCTTTGTTCACATCTGCGTTGGAGATTCCACCGAAAATTGGTGGAGAGAAAAGTCCTGCACGGAGGACTTTTCTGTCCGCTGGTTTCAGTATAAAACCAGCCGGACACCTGGCAGACCCCATTATAGTCTATGAGGTCCAAGGGTAACCACTGTTTTAGCGGACGGGCTCTCCGTCGTTCGGGTCCCACGGCAGATAAGAACGACGGAGAGCACGGTGCAAGTGTTAACCTAGCCTAAGCAAAATAAATAAATATGTATGTCACTACTGACATCTCTCTGTCCATGCATTTCTCCTCTCCCCCTTCTTTACCGGCAACAATGATTGTTCATGTGCATGTTGATTGGTGTTACTGCACTTTCAAGCCAAGTATATTTGCTGTATAATGGAGAACCAATGATCTGACAGAGTAAATAAACTTTTTTTTTTTTAATCCATAGTGCAGGTGAAGATAACTAACTTTGTAATATACTTTATTACACAGACTTGCAAAAGGGTAACAATGTTCTTAACTTTTGACTTTCAGGCTCCATATCTCACTATCCACTATAGCTTTGAATGTGAGACTACCATCATTTTATAGACAATCTTATCTCATTCGGAAATTTGACTTGTAACTATTTAGCATATTAGTAGTTATGCAGATTCTTGTCATGTAACTGCATTGTTACTGTTTTGCTCCTAAAAATCAAAATTTTAATTTTTATTAGTATTTTGTAAATCCCCCTTTGGCTTCTGGGCATGCTTTCGATCAGATTCAAGCATGTCTCAACTGAAATCTGATCCCAGATCTCTTCTGCCCGTTCCCTATGTTGGTGCATACTGGTCAACTCACTTGGGTACGAATACAGCTTTTCCTTCAACTCATAAGTGTTCGATTGGGTTGAAGTCTGGGCACTAAGGGGGTCAATCCAGCACCTCTACTTCATTGCCATTGAACCATTTCTTCGCTAATCTCGACGTATGCCTCGGATCATTGTCCTGCTGGAACACTACATCATCCTTTTCATACCCATAGCACTCAAGTGTATGAAGTAACTGGTCTTGCAGGATACTCATATATAGCTCAGCATTGAGAACACCATC
Source organism: Leptodactylus fallax (assembly GCA_947044405.1). Taxonomy (NCBI): domain Eukaryota; kingdom Metazoa; phylum Chordata; class Amphibia; order Anura; family Leptodactylidae; genus Leptodactylus; species Leptodactylus fallax. Next base: position 7,209,334 of record CAMRHE010000010.1, read on the forward strand.
TCTACTGGCCAAGTATCAAACGCCTTTGGCTGTGAAACAACCCCATATCCTTAGGCTTCTTCCACCAAACTTGACAGTTCCTTTAATTGCTCGATCCATTTTCCCCCTTTTCTCTTGTTTCTTCCAGACCCATTTGCTCTCAGTCTATCATCTCATTGCTCCAACTCACCTGTTTCCAATCTTGTACTGTTCACTTTTCATAGTTTTTTGCAAACTCGAGCCGACACTTCTTATAATGATATTGAAGTCGAGGCTTCTTCTCTTTTTTTCAGGCCAACATTGCAGACTTATGTAACACATGTTGCACTTTGCTTTCATGGACCTCTGTGATCTCACTATTATGAAGTATATGAGCCACCTCCAATGCTGTGTTTGTCATTCCAGAACTGATAAACCTTGTGATGATATTTTTCCTGGATGTCGATCTCTTGGCTTTTGAATGGAGAGACAGGCTACATTTCATATTCTTCCAACTGCCACGGAACTCACATAATGCAGTTTGGCAATTTTCTTAGCCGAGAGAACGCTATGGATGAGTTGGATGATGCTGTTTCTCTTTTCTTGGGAAATCTTCTTCATGGCTGATCCCTGATTTGAACCAGTGACCTTTCACTTCGGAATCAACCTAATAACACACTGATCTATTAGGGAATGTGAGAGCTGGTTGTAATTTGTAGGATACAAGAAGAAAAAGATTTTTCCACCACCATGAGCACCACAGTAATAATGCAGTTACATGACAAGAATCTGCATAACTAATCATATGCTAAATAGTTGCAAGTCAAATTTATGTCTGAGATAGCCAAGATGATTGTCTATAAAATGTTGGTAGTCTCACATTGGAAGCTTTAGTGGATGGTGAGATATGGAGCCTGAAAGTCAAAAGTTACCATTTTGCTTATCAGTGTATGTTAAGAAACTTCGCTTTTCTTTATTTGCCTCCTTGTGCCACTCAAATATTGTATAGTAGCAGTCAATGGAGAGGGGACGGGGAGGAAGAAGAGAGGCATCAGAGAAATAATAGACCCCTCTGTACTACAGAGTGATAGTTGCCTTTCACAACACAGATTGGTTATCAGAAAGTACTATCCAAATTTCTCCTGACAGAAGTGACTCATTTAACTCTGTAGACTTCATTGGAAACTGATGTTCTTGTCTATCAGTTCACTCAATCTTCTTGTGCATGGTCAAAATCAAGTCAGAGATAAAAAGCAAAGACAGAGGTAAATAATTAAAGACATATGTACTTTTCTTTAATAAAGTATATTGCAAACTTAGCTCAATTTGCCTGCACTATTGATTTATGAAAAATTAAACAAAAGTTTGTTTATGCTATAATGGGTAAAAAAAAGGGAAGTACTAAATTTTTCAAACTATAAAATGCACTTTTTAGTAAGGAAAAACCTTGCTAAAAAGTGCCTGTGTCTTAATAACTCATGGGATCCAGCAGTGCCAAACCCTCTTGTTCGATTCCTTAAAGGGAATCTGTCCGGTCAATCTGGGACACTAAACCACCCACAGGTCCTTATAGACCTGGGGTTTAGTGTCCCAGATCACCCTGTTGAAATGCAATATGTAGGCGCATTAAAAATAAAAAACCTTTATGCTTACCTAGCTAAGGGTCCGATCGATGCTGTTTGGTGAGATTGGTCCGGCTTATTCATAACACACGCCTCCCGGCATCTGTGCTGTTCTTCAGTGAAGCCAAAGATGGACACCCCGGCTTCACTGCGTAATTACAGGGCATGCGCACTGAAGCAGAGGTGTCCTCCTCTGGCTTCATTGAAGAACTGCGCAGGTGCGGGGAGTACAGCGGGAGGGTGAGTATAAAGCTTTTTTATTTTTAATGCAGCACACCGATCTTTCAGATCAGTACAGGGCAGGAGAAAGGAGCTACATTTTCCATAGTTTGGATTGCGGTCAACAGCTGTCTAGACCTCTGCCTCCTTAATCTTCATATTGACATTGGAAAAAAAAACTCACCTCCCAACCACTGCCCTTTTAGCACTAATACATTACAGTAGTGGCAGCAGAATCCAGTAATCGTCTCTACTGTGTACACAGGAGTAACATGAATATGCTCCTGTGTAGGCAGCTGGGGTGACTACCATTTCCTGCTGCTGCTATTGTAATGCATTAGTGCTAAAAGGGCAGCCGTCGGGAGGTGACTATTTTTTGCGACTGCTGTTATTTGTCATTTCTTCATGGGGGACACTTAGAAGTATTATTGTTTGCAGGTGCACTAATAGCTCATTATGACATATGGAGGCCACTAATGGGGCATTATTTTGTGTGGGGGCACTAATGTCCCATTAGTGCCCCCCACACAGAATAATGCCACGTTAGTGACCCCTACACAGTATAAAGTTTGTTACTGCCCCTCATACAGTAAAATGTTACATTATTGCCCCCAAACTATTTAATCCTCCTTAATGCCCCATTATATTGTTTGGTGGGACCAATAGTACATTATACTAGTAGCCAATAACATCCTTTATATTCCCTAGCATACCAGTTAGAGACTTTGATCACTCTGTTCCATTTGAACACCAGTGAAGGTTAAACTAATATGAATCCTTTTTTATCCTATTTTTTCTTTCCTAAACCTGTGGTGCATCTTAAAGTAAAAGAAGTCATATTGTCTGAAAAATATGGTATTTGGGATACCCAAAATTGTTGAGTAATTTTCCATCATTTGTTATTGTATAATATTTCTCCTTCTTTCTTCTATTTTGTCAAGTGTTCTATTCCTAAAACTTCAACAGAGCAAATTAATGGTAAGGCCACCACTTAAAACCAAGCTTTTGTACATAAATGACAGATTAAGTACCGCTGTTTCACAAGTATCCAGTATGCTTAATATAAGGCTCTTCAGTTCACTCAGGGCAGTGCGGAGGCTTCCAGCTGGCACGTCTTTGGCAGATGAGGTTTCAGAGGAGTCATCCATAGAGGAGTCAGTGGACACAGCAGAATCTGCACTTTCATTTCCCCTAAGTTGGCAGCAAAGAGATCGGACCTGGCAATGTGCTTCCCAGAGCTGTAGCCTCAACTGAAAGTGCAAACAAACACTGGTTAAGTTATCTTAGGGTGTTATTACACATATATTGTTTGTAGTATCAAAAATGCATTTAAGGCTAAGGCCCCACGTTGCTAGCCACAGCCACAAAGCGCTGCTGGAAAAACCGCAGCGGAAATGCATTGCGGTTTTTCCCGCAGTGCTTTTCAAAGAAGGTGCACAGAGTTTTCCTCTGTGGGCTTTCTTCTTCAATTATACCTATACGGAAAACACCAGCCTATCCGTAAGTATAATTGACATGCTGCGATTTATAAAAACATGACGGTTTTTGAAATCGCAGCGTGTTCGCTGTGGATATTTTTCTCCAATGTGTGGATGGGATAGCCAGAATCCCATCCACTTTGCAGGTACTGTAAAATGCTGCAGTTTTTGCTAAATCGCAGTGTTTATGCTACATGGGGCCCCGGCCTTAAACACGCATGTAAAAAACGTAAAAAAAACCAAAACACATTATTAGTGATGAAAAACCCAAAGACATGCGTTTTCAAATAACACATGAATTTTACATGCTGTTTTCAAAGTGAATTTTTATGGGCTTATTTATAATTGTCCCCTTACTATTAATAGTAAAAACAATCACAGTAATTATTATATATTAGTACATTATTATTATTCTTATTAATAAGAATAATAATAATATAAATTAGATTAAAGGGATTATCCCCTTCCAACGTATAAGCCATCATAAATATTAGTTCTGTGATGGTCCAACACCCAGGACCCCTGCAGATCATCTGCTCTGGGACAGCACATGGGGGGAACATAATATTTACATGGGGGGAACCATGCTGCTGTACAAACTGTAGCGGTGGCTTTAGTTACCCATTAAAGTCTATGGGGCAACGCTGCTTCAATATTTTCTCCTGCAAGCGGTCACAACAAAAAACACCCAGAATCTTGTTTACCTGCATCCTGCCTGCAGTTTTCAACCTTTGTACTGCAAGGCTGAAAAGCCTGGATAAAACATGCAGTTCTCATCCACCCTGTTGTTACTGTAGATTGCAGTGAGTTAGCCGCCAGCTAGTTTGCAGCAGCTAACCTGCCAGAGGCATAGCTAGAGGGGGTTCAAATATAGCAACTACTAACAGGATCCGGACCTTCGGGGGCCCAAAGGCCTCTCTAAAACATAAGTATTATACATGTAGATAGCACATAATAAGTGGGAAACCGTTAAATACAGTATTTTGCATTGCCGCATGTGAGCTTTAAGTTATGCCTCTGTAACTTGCTATGATCACACACCATGTACCACAGCCTAAATGGTTTTTTTTTTCTATTTTTATAACAGATCAAGACCTTCAGTGAAATGGTCACAGTTGCCATCTACCTGCCACTGACAATAGGATAATAAAATATACTAATATTTGAATTTAATGGCAATAGTTAATGTTGAGAGATTTAAGGTTGTTCTTCAGGACTGTCCTGAGTACTGTACTGTTATTACAAAAAGATTTTTTTGTAAAGAATCAGGTGTTAGACCAAAGAATTTTAGTTTAATAATTATAAATTATAATTTAACATATAGAGAAAGTTGGTGCATCTACCTGCTCGCGTTCCTGTTCCTGCTCTTCTGCCTCTATACTCTGCTCAATCTCTGACAGCAGTGAGGTGCTTGTGCTGTTTAGATGTTGGAGACTCTTCTCCTCTCTGAGCTCCTCCATTTTCATCTGCAGCTGTCGATAAGAATGCCGTAGTTCTTCCAACTCTAGCTGACTCTCGCCCAGCTGCAGAAGAAGCAGACCAAATCCATATAGCTTTAATAAGAAAACTACAATTCAAGTCCTTGAATACAGAAATAACAATGATTCTATGAAAAGGAAACAAAATAAAAATTGTATATTTCACTTCTTAGAAATACCTTAAAAGGGGATGCCTCCTTTTGTTGTAATAACATAATATTCCACTACATCAATTCATGGCTTACCTTAGCTTGTGTGGAGAAGACCTCTAGTCCCATGGATACTGATATAGACAAGTCATTGGTCTCCACAACTTTTCTAAATAGCAGTGTTTAGCAAAGGTGTAGATAGAGGAGATATGGACACCCTGTATTTGTGTCTGCACAGATGGCTTTCAATGCCTGCACCACAGAAGACACAGCTACATTCTATGGAAGCTATGGATGCCACAGTTTGTTTACATCAGTATCCAACGGCATCTGGGGGGAGGGGCGAATGGAGGGGGAGTTATTTCCATTTAGGCAAAGTGAAGTCATTTTTAGGCTAAGTAAAGTAGCATTTTCTTATGCCATTACATGACAATATCTTTAGGGTGACAATGAAGCAAAACACCATATTTTTAAAGAAGCCCATGCGACAGTCTTTCCGAGCTTATACTGTGCACCATGCACTTTACAGATTACTATTACTAGTTTTTCTCAGTGTCTGGATTTACAGATAGATTCATAGTCATATAAGTGTACATGTGACACATCCTCAACAATTCTCTCCTTGAACATTTTTTATCATGCTATACTAGATTTGCATACATTGAATTTGCCACAGATGATATAACCTGAGCCTTGTACTACCATTGATACAAAACATGGCTGGCACTTGAAGATGCTTTCATTGCTCAGCACTAAGTGCAGTACAATATATCTAACACTGTCAATTGCCAATGGGTTTGGAAGGGTGTTTGACAGAACAGCTGCAGTACTGTAAGTTTGGCACCAAGAATTAGTACATGCGTTTCTACAGTAGAAAAAGACATGAATACATTAATCAAACATGCATAATATACATATTGCAGAGACTGAATTATAAAGGTGCATTGTACTTAGCCCATTTGGATGAAGGACTTTCTATTACATAAATGGCACAATTAGCTACACATGATAAGAGACTAAGCAAACCAACTGGGTGCCGTGTACTGCACAAGCCTGGGTCTCTTTCACGCTACTCGTAGAGGTAAAATGGCCAATGTTAAACAGCAGGTTTGTTGGAAATTTCCAGTTTTCCCACACTCATTTTTTAGCCCATTCAGCAGAATACACACTATTAGTAAATTATATTTTGCCCTAAAATACAGAGCTAAATGTACACAAAATACAAACAGTTTGTTTCTAGCTCAATATTTATGTTGATATCGGTATGTATCGGTATTATGTCAGTATTATATCAGTATTTTTGCCAATTTTGTGTTGACATCCCTTAAAAACAGATCCAATGATTTCTATTGGGTCTGTGAAAATGGACAAAAATAGAGCATGCTGGTTTTTTTTAATTGACCGTTTTTTCTGTTCCTCAAAAATACGGACATGTATATAGGCTCATTCACTCTCATTGTTTTTAAAATGGCCACATAGCAGCCATTAAAATAAAATGGTTGTGTGAACAAAGCCTATATTTTTTTTCTTTTCTTTTTCCTTAGCTTTTCTCCCTAGGTTTTTATGAACATGATACTTTAAATCTAATTTGACACAGATAATTAAGCTTTTTTTTTTCATTTTCAAGATTTACAGTATTTTATAGCAGTTTTTGTACTTATGAAAGCAAAAAAGACACAAGGGATTTGTGTGTCAAGGTAATAAAGAAGATTAAGAAAATGGAATGTTAATGCTCTAAATCAAGCCACATAAGGTTTCACAAGAATGCTAATAAATTATAGCTTATGGAAAAAAACAACTTGACTTTATTTACTTGAGAACAATCAAAATGTAGTAATATAGAAAACAATTTCATAAATATATTAAAAAACATATGTCTAAAAGTATCCAGTAACTGTATTATATATATATGTTATATATAAACTATATAATAAAACAATGATTTAAATATACACGGTAGTTTGAAAAAAAAAACAAACAAAAAAAAAAAACAACACACCATAAACCAAACTGCTATATTATATACATTCATACTCGCCTAAGGACTAATTGCAAATATCTGACAGCAGTATTTTTGACTTGATAAAAAAATTGATATAAATGTAGTGAAGAACAAAATCTGGTTTTAGGGATCCTGACAACAGATTTAAGCCATATCTCTCAAACAGCCAGGGCTACTAATAGGACACTAAATTTTAATATATAGATATGAAGCACACATACGACAGGGCAGACTGGTCTAGATCTTATATTATAACATTTATATATCAATTGTTAGAAAAAGAAACCTTTTAAATAACATGTTGCTTACAATGAACATGTACATTGCCAATACCATTGCTTAACACCATTCATAAATATATGATGTCCATATTCCTAATACAGCATATAGACAAAAAAAATACAAATCTTTACTACTAAGAGATTGTATGTACCTGCATTTCCTTGGCACAAGTCTGTTGACTTAGGGTTAACTCTCGGTCGTGCAGCTCCTCTACAATTCCCTGAAGCTGATCGTTTTCTTCCATTATAGTGCTCAGATGCTGCTCCAGCTCCCGCTTCCGATCAGAAAGCATCTTTATCTGGAAATCACAAATTATTGGAGTAAACAAGATAGAAAAAGCCCAACGTAGTGTTAATCAGAATTGAGACTAAGGTTTCTGGAATTTGTGTGATGCCTACCTAGTAGGGGGAGGTAAAGAATGTGAGCAGAACCAGGGACCAGAAGCAAGCAGCAGTGTGGGAGTGTTCAGGAATGTCAGGAGATAGAGCACAGTGTAAACCTCACCCCTTGCTTAACTCTTTACCTTGACCCCATACAAATTTGGTGGGATTATAGATTGTGCAATACTGGTTTATTGGCAAAATAACCTTCAGAAAAAATATATGTAGAGATTATTTGGGGTGCAATTGGTACAGTTTTTCAGCTAAACGTTGTAAGGTTTCATTCACATGAGATTATGACTGGATGTTACCATAATGTATGTGAAAACGGGTATAGCTACTGGGGCTGCATAGGTAGCAGTTTCAACTACTAGACCCAAGTGAATGAGGGGCCATAAAGGTCCATAATCAACATAAGAGTAAATCAATAGTATCAATGGCCATGATAGGTAGGACCCTTTTACAGATTTTGCATGAACGACTAGGAGCTTCCATGTACACCCATGTATATGGATGAAACCATACAATCCAAGCATTTGTATTTCCTGTGCAGCAATTTACTTGACCAAATACAGTGGGGGGAAAAAGTATTTAGTCAGCCACCAATTGTGCAAGTTCTCCCACTTAAAAAGATGAGAGAGGCCTGTAATTGTCATCATAGGTAGACCTCAACTATGAGAGACAAAATGAGAAAACATATCTAGAAAATCACATTGTCTGATTTTTTAAGAATTTATTTGCAAATTATGGTGGAAAATAAGTATTTGGTCACCTACAAACAAGCAAGATTTCTGGCTCTCACAGACCTGTAACTTCTTCTTTAAGAAGCTCCTCTGTCCTCCACTCATTACCTGTAGTAATGGCACCTGTTTGAAATTGTTATCAGTATAAAAGACACCTGTCCACAACTTCAAACAGTCATACTCCAAACTCCACTATGGTGAAGACCAAAGAGCTGTGGAAGGACACCAGAAACAAAATTGTAGACCTGCACCAGGCTGGGAAGACTGAATCTGCAACAGGCAAGCAGATTGGTGTGAAGAAATCAACTGTGGAAACAATAATTAGAAAATGGAAGACATACAAGACCACTGATAATCTCCCTCGATCAGGGGCTCCACGCAAGATCTCACCCCGTGGGGTCAAAATGATCGCAAGAACGGTGAGTAAAAATCCCAGAACCACACGGGGGGACCTAGTGAATGACCTGCAGAAGGCTGGGACTAACATAACAAAGGCTACCGTCAGTAACACACTACACTGCCAGGGACTCAGATCCTGCAGTGCCAGACGTGTCCCCCTGCTTAAGCCAGTACATATCCGGGCCCGTCTGAAGTTCGCTAGAGAGCATTTGGATATTCCAGAAGAGTATTGGGAGAATTTCATATGGTCAGATGAAACCAAAGTAGAACTGTTTGGTAGAAACACAACTCGTCGTGTTTGGAGGAGAGTGAATGCTGAGTTGCATCCAAAGAACACCATACCTACTGTGAAGCATGGGGGTGGTAACATCATGCTTTGGGGCTGTTTCTCTGCAAAGGGACCAGGACGACTGATCCGTGTACATGAAAAAATGAATGGGGCCATGTATTGTGAGGTTTTGAGCGCAAACCTCCTTCCATCAGCAAGGGCATTGAAGATGAAATGTGGCTGGGTCTTTCAGCATGACAATGATCCCAAGCACACCACCAGGGCAACGAAGAAGTGGCTTTGTAAGAAGCATTTCAAGGTCCTGGAGTGGCCTAGCCAGTCTCCAGATTTCAACCCCATAGAAAACCTTTGGAGGGAGTTGAAAGTCCGTGTTGCCCAGCAACAGCCCCAAAAGATCACTGTTCTAGAGGAGATCTGCATGGAGGAATGGGCCAACATACCAGCAATAGTGTGTGCCAACCTTGTGAAGACTTACAGAAAACGTTTGACCTCTGTCATTGCCAACAAAGGATATATAACAAAGTATTGAGATGAACTTTTGTTATTGACCAAATACTTATTTTACACCAAAATTTGCAAATAAATTCTTTAAAAATCAGACAATGTGATTTTCTGGATTTGTTTTCTCATTTAGTCTCTCATAGTTGAGGTCTACCTATGCTGTCAATTACAGGCCGGCCTCATCTTTTTAAGTGGGAGAACTTGCACAATTGGTGGCTGACTAAATACTTTTTTTTTTTCCCACTGTACCTGCTACATCTACAATGACAACAATCCCAATATAAGCTTATATTATATCACTGCGGTACATTCAGGGCCATAGCTATAGGGGATGGAGGTAACCATCGTTACAAGGCCAAGGAGCCTCAAGGGACCAAAAGGACTCTTTACAACATAAGACAAAATGAGTTTTATAGATAGTCCATGATAAGTGGGTCCCCATTACATATTTTGCTAGGGGGCCCAGGAGCTTCAAGTTATGCCTTGTTATTACTTATTTGTGTGTCTATGGAAGCCCTTAAGGGGATATTTATGTGTATTAGTTATGCAATTTGCTAACATGCTTTTTTTTTTTCTATCCATTCCTTATGGTCCTACTCACACTCAAAATGAACTGGTACTGTCTACAACCAGGGGATGAATATCAGTAATGGTCATATGATGCATCCACAGGTATACAGTGGCTTGCAAAAGTATTCATACCCCTTGAACTTTTTTCACCTTTTGTCACCTTACAACCACAAACTTAAATGTATTTTATTGAGATTTTAAGTTATAGACCAGCACAAAGTAGCAAATAATTGTGAAGTGGATCTTTTTTCTGATTATTCAGTTACCTTGCTATTCTTCTTTCCCTTTCCTCTAGGAAGGTTGATGGTCGTTCTGCTCTCCCCCTGGTGCCACCCCCTCCTCCCGTATGTGTCCTCCTGATTTCTGTTTCCATTGTGTGTCCCCTCTGTCTGTTTGTCTCCCTTTTATTTGAAGACGTTGTTTTTATGGGCCCTTATACCTGGGCCTTTCATCCCTTTGTTCTACTCACTAGGCTATTAATGTATCGTTTTCCAAAGTGTTGGGCGGGGTGCTCCCCTTGCCTTTTCTATATGGGTAAGGCCTGTGTGCCTTCGCACAATTTGTTCGTTTACATTGTCCTTTTTCTATTATATTTGAAAAATCTTTAATAAACATTGATTAAACATAATTGTGAAATGGAATGAAAATGATACTTAAAAGTTTAATCAAATAAAATTGTTGATTATGATGTTAATCTGTTTTCCCTTAGCCCCAACACCAGCACAATATGGGGTATTCCTGCCCCTGTGTGCTGGTAGGACAGGCGGAACTTTTAATTAACATAAAATATGCATGACTACGCTACCCTATAAGAGGGCAAAGAGACCTCCCCCTTGTGTAAGTTATAAAGTAAAAAAAAGTTTAGGGAGGGAAGCTTGTGCTGCTGTTAGGACTTAGGGAAAACAGATTAACATCATAATCAATGATTCCCTTATGTCCTACAGCAGCACAATATGGGGATATAGCAAGTAATTCCCTTAGGGAGGGTTTCCCTGCCCTACAACACCTAGCACTGACTGTCCAAAGGCAGTCACCACAGAATTCCGAACATCTAGTCGATAATGTTTTACAAAGGTTAGTGGAGACAACCAAGAAGCAGCTGCACAGATCTGATCCAGCTCTGGTTGAATGGACTGTGCAAAATTCGGTTGGAGCTAACCCCTGAGCAAAAAAAGAGACTTTGATTGCATCCAGGGCCGGTTTTAGACAAAGTGGGGCCCTGGGCAAAATTAAAAGCGGGGCCCCAAATGCTGATATGCAAACAACACCATCGTCTTCCAGTGGCAACCCCTATAATAACGCCTCCTTTCTGCCAACAAAAAAGTAATAACAAGCCCCATTTACCACACACAATTCAAATGAGCACCTTTGTACTGCCTAATAGATTTTTGCACCCAGTTATTATAGCGCCTCCTTATAAATAATAGCCCCTGCTTATAAATAATATTACACCTTTATCAGTAATAGCTCCTTTATAAATGATAAATAGTGCCCTGTATCAGTAATATTCCCTCTTATCAGTAACAGTCACCCCGTAAAAATAATACTGCTCCCTTATTAATAATAACCCCCATATAAATAATGGTTACCCTTATAAATAATAGTCCCCATTATCACTAATAGCCCCCTTTATAAATAAGCCCACTTAACAATTATACCCCCCTTATAAATAGTTCCCGTCTTATAAATAATAGCTCTCCCTTATAATGGATGCCTTATATATAATAGTTCCCCCCTTATAAATAATAGCCCGTCTTATAAATAATAGTTCCCCCTTATAATAGCCCCCTCATATTTAAGTTTCCCAATTATATATAGTAATTCACCCTTATATATAATAGTTCTCCGTTATACAATGTCAGACTGAAGGGACTTAGGCCCACCAGAGGAACTTGTTCTGGGGCCCCACCCAACAGCCTCCTGCTAATAGCCTACACCACGGCTCCTTCACTGAAGTCTTACATATGTGCTGACTATCTGGTGTTACTGAGTATGTTCCCAGTATAGTCAGCCCCTATAGTACTGTGCAGGCCCCAATAACTCCATGGCCAGCTCATGCACAGTACTGTATGGGAAATGACATGGCCATGGAGCACTACACGTATGTGCAAGATTATAGTGAGGAAGCTGTGATGCAGATATAGCACACCGAGCTGCCAGCAGGAATTTTGAGCGCCCCCCCACAGTATAATGCTTCCCCAGTATAAAATGCTCCACTGAACCCGCCACAGTTTCCCCACATGGTATATAATGCTCCACAGTGGACCCACACAGTATAAAATGCTCCCCTGAGCCCCCCATAGTGGCCCCACAAGGTTACAAGGCTCCACACAGTATACTACCTCTTAGTGGCCCCAGACAGTAAAATATGCTGCCCAGCAGCCCCACACAATATAATATGCTCCATACAGTATAATATGCATCCCACAGTGCCCCCCCAGTATAATGTTCCACAGTGGCCTAACACAGTATAACATGCTCCACAATGGCCTCCACACATTTTAATATACTGCCCAGAGGGGTTCTCCCAGTATAATGCTCCACAGTGGTCCCCCACAGTATAATATGCTACCCACAGTCCCCCTCCAGTATAATGCTCTACAATGGCCCCACAGAGTATAATATGCTCCCGAGAAGCCCTACACAATATAATAAACTCCACAGTATAACAGGCTTCCCACACTGCCCCTTCCCCCCCAGTATAAAGCTCCACAGTGGCCCATAGTATAATATGCTCCCCAGAGGGCCCCCGCTAGTATAATGCTCCACAGTGCCCCCCCCAGGATTTTGCTCCACAGTGGCCCCACGCAATATATAATGCTCCCCAGAGTGTCCCCCCAGAATAATGCTCCACAGTAGGCCCCACGCAGTATAATATATTACCCGGTGGGCCCTCTAGTATAATGCTCCTTAGTTCCCCCCCGAATAATACCCCACAGTGGCGCCACGCAATATAATATGCTCTGCAGATGGCCCCTCCCAGAATAATGCTCCACAGTGACCCCACACAGTATAACATGCTCCAGAATGGCCTCCACACAGTATAATATACCGCCCATAGAGGTTCCCCCAGTATAATGCTCCACAGTGGCCCAAAACAGTATAATATGCTCTCCAGAGGGCCCCCCCACAGGATAATGCTCCACGATGGCCCCACACAGTATAATATGCTCTCCAGAGGGGCCCCCCAGTATAATTCTCCAAAGTGGCCCCAGAGAATATAACATGCTCTCCAGAGCCCCCCACATTCTAATGCTCCACAGAGGCCCCATACAGTATAATATGCTATCCAGAGGGGGCCCCCCCAGTATAATGCTCCACAGTGGCCCTACAGAGTATAATATGCTATCCAGAGGCCCCCCCCCTCCAGATAATGCTCCACAGTGGCCCTACAGAGTATAATATGCTATCCAGAGCCCCCCCCCTCTCCAGTATAATGCTCCACAGGGGCCCTACACAGTATAATATGCTATCCGAAGGCCCCGGGGAGGTAAGGCAAAATAACAAACAGTTATACTCACCTTGTCTTACCTCTCCTGGGCCTCCTCGCCCTGCTCCGCTATCACAGCCGGCGACCGCTTCCTCTTCACTGCGGCTGACGTCACGCGTTGTGGACGTCACCGCTGAGGCCTGTGATTGGGCCTCAGCAGTTACGTGAGCACGCCCCACGTGACCGCTGAGGCCAGGCCTCAGCGCCTCAGCGGTGATGTCCAGAACGCAAGAAGATGACGTCGGACGCCAAGGACAGGTGAGTAAAAATGTTGGTTATTTTTAGTCACCTCGTTATCGATATGGTCGGTCCTGACTCCGGGATCCGTAGTCATCAGGCTCCGGATCCCGGGGGCCCCTTTGGGGTCGGGGCCCTGGGCAATTGCCCAGGTTGCCCCCCCCCTAACGCCGGCCCTGATTGCATCCTTGATCCACCTAGACAAGGTAGGCTTGGAAGCCCTGAGACCTTTGTCTCTACCATACATGTTGACAAGGAGGTTCTCGGCTCTCCTAAAGGAACGTGTGCGTAAGAGGTAAGTGAAACGGTAATGCCCCACATCAAGGCCGCACAAGTGGCCTGCACCACAGGTCTTTGAACATGCAGCATGCAACTATCGCTGCATGTACTACTGAAATAGACCTTTTCAGAGCAAAGGTTGAAAGCATGGCTAGGCACAAAAAAGGTAAGTGAAACGGCAATACTTCACCTCAAGGCTGCACAAGTGGCCTGCATTACTGGTCTTAGAACATGCAGCATGCAACTACAGCTGCATGAACTACTGAAATCAACCTTTTCAGACTGAAGGTTGAAAACTTGGCTAGGCACAAAAAAAACTGCCTAAATAAAAAACCCCCTTCTTTTCCACAGAAGCATCCAGTGGAAGAAAAAACAGAAAAGAGGTGCAAAGATGACTCCCCAAAGGAAGTTAACAAACTTTAGGGGGAAAAAACAAAATATGGGAGGACAAAAGACTTCCCTCCACCTGTCCCACCACACAGGACAGAAAAATACACAAGGGGGGAGGTCTCTTTGCCCTCTTATAGGGTACTGTAGTCATGCATATTCTATGTTAATTAAAAGTTCCGCCTGTCCTACCAGCACACAGGGGCAGGAATACCCCATATTGTGCTGCTGTAGGACGTAAGGTAAAACTGAATAGTGTGATGTGCAAAAGTTTTCATCCCCCTGTACTCTGATACCCCTAAATAAAATCCAGTGCAATCAATTGTCTTCAGAAGTCACTTAAAGAGGACCTTTCATGTCCTCAGGCACATGCGGTTTTACATACTGCTAGAAAGCCGACAGCGCGCTGAATTCAACGGATATCGGCGTTGTAAGTTTCACGGTTTACTGTCAGAAAGGCGTTCCTGACAGTCTAGCTGCGCTGTGAGGAACGCCCTCCCTGACAGTTCTCGTTCATAGAAATGTACTGGAGGAAGGGGGGTTCCTCACAGCTGAGCGTCATCACTGGGCTGTAAGGAACGCCCCCTCTCTCTGTACTCATCTATAGCGCTGTACTGTCAGAGGGGGCGTTCCATACTGCCCGGCGATGACGCTGAGCTGTGAGGAACGCCCCCCCCCAGTACAAGTCTATGAACGATAACTGTCAGGGAGGGCGTTCCTCACAGCGCAGCTAGACTGTCAGGAACGCCTTTCTGACAGTAAACCGTGAAACTTACATCTCCGATATCTCCAGCCCTGGGGCACATACCGGGAAAGCCAGCAGTGCGCTGAATTCATATATGTAAGACCGCATGTGCCTGAGGACATAAAGGTCCTCTTTAATGAGTTAATAGAGTCCAGCTGTGTGTAATTTAGTCTCAGTATAAATACACCTTTTCTGTGAAGGCCTCAGTGGTTTGTTAGAGAACACTAGTGAACAAACAGCATCATGAAGACCAAGGAACTCACCAGACAGGTCAGAGATAAAGTTTTGGAGAGGTTTAAAGCAGGGTTAGGTTATGAAAAGATATCCCAAGCTTTGAGCATCGCAAGGAGCACTGTTCAATCCATCCTCCAAAAATGGAAAAAGTATTCTACAACTACAAACCTACCAAGATATGGCCGTCCACCTAAACTGACAAATCGAGCAAGGAGAGCACTGGTCAGAGAAGCAGCCAAGAGGCCCATGGTCATTCTGGAGGAGCTGCAGAAATCCACAGCTCAGGTGGGAGAATCTGTCCACAGGACAACTATAAGTTGTGCACTCCACAAATCTGGCCTTTATAGAAGACTGGCAAGAATAAAACCATTGTTGAAAGAAAGACCTACGAAGTGCCATTTGCAGTTTGCCACAAGCCATATAGGGGACACAGCAAACATGTTGAAGAAGGTGCTCTGGTCAGATGAGACCAAAGTTGAACTTTTTGGCCTAAATGCAAAGTGCTATGTGTGGCGGAAAAGTAATAATGCTCATCACCCTGAATACACCATCCCTACTGTGAAACATGACAGTGGCAGCATCATGCTGTGGGGATGCTTTTCTTCAGCAGGGACAGGAATCTGGTCAGAGTTGATGTGAAGATGGATAGAGCTAAATACAGGGCAATCCTGGAAGAAAACCTGTTGGAGGATGCAAAAAACTTGAGACTGGGAAGGAGATTCACCTTCCAGCAAGACAATGACCCTAAACATACAGCCAGAGCTAAAGTGGAATGGTTTAGATCAAAGAATATTCATGCATTAGAATGGCCTAGTCAAAGTCCAGACCTAAATCCCATTGAGCATCTGTGGAAAGACATGAAAATTGCTGTTCACAGACACTCTCCATCCAATCTGGCTGAGCTTGAGCTATTTTGCAAAGAAGAATGGTCAAAAATCTCAGTCTCTAGACATACAAAGCTGGTAGAGACACACCCCACGAAAGATTTGCAGCTGTAATTGCAGTGAAAGGTGGCTCTACAAAGTATTGATATAGAGGAGCTTAATATTTTTGCACATCACACTTTTAAGGTTTTTATTTGATTAAACTTTTGAAAACCATGTATCATTTTCGTTCCACTTCATAATTATCTGCTACTTTGTGTTGGTCTATCACTTAAAATCTCAATAAAATACATTTAAGTTTGTGGTTGTAAGGTGACAAAATGTGAAATAGTTCAAGGGGTATGAATACTTTTGCAAGGCACTGTATCTCCTATAATAATGTACATGAACAAGGGCCAGGTCAGACTGTATTATCTTTGTTAGTAACCAAGATCTGCTGATAAAATAAGATGAATGGTTAGAGAATTTATGTATGTTTTTCTTTGTTGGCAGTGTATTTTAAGGCTGGCATAGCCAGAGCTGCTTCGGAACCACCACAACTATTAAAGTTAAAGAAATCCATCATTGTCTAGCTTGTTTCTGTTTAGTGTTGGTGATGAAGTTTCAGTATGCTCCTTCTCCATCTAACAGTTGCAACTCTACTGCACAATATAAGAGCTGTACATCTTAGGGGCTTTCACATTGCATTACATGTTCACTTCTCTCTCGTATGCAGTAGGAAAGATCTTGATGAATACGAAGAAAGCCAAAAGAGTGACCTTTCGGCCTTTGTTGGGATGCTATATGTCAATTTACCTTTTTTGGGAATAGTGCTGTCTACAGAAAAAAAGTGTACCGCACCATCTGCATTTTAGGCTAGGCCTACACGGCGACTGTGGCAGTAATGCCATGCTTGATCTTTTTGCGACTAGAAGTCATAGTCTCAGCACTCTTTGAGCCACAATCATTTACATTAAAGGGGTTGTCCGGGATAAAAGCTAAATTCCTGCACTAATCTAAACACCCTCCCCCCGCCTACTTTCTAAAAAACATAATTTATCAAAAATGTATATTTACCCATATCTGGTGCTGGTTATCCGGTGACTATCCGTTTCTCTGTTTCCGGAAACGGAACGTCACTACTACTCCCCCCCATCCACTCCATTATACTTAATTCTCTACCTTCCAGGCTTCCTCCTGTGGGACAGCTCCTCCCTCTATTCTGACTGCCGGCGCCTGTAATAGTCCCTGTGCTGCTCTGTGCCCTGCAGCCAATAATCCACCTCTACTGCGCAGGCATGCAAGCAGGTCCTACGCCTGCGCGGTAGAGGTGGATTGTTGGCTGCAGAGCACAGAGCAGCGCTGGGACTACTGCGTGCATCGGCAGAATCAGAAAAGAGGGAGGGGCCGTGCCGTAGGAGGAAAACTGGAAGGAAGTCACGTAAGTATAATGGGGTCAGGGGGTGGGCGGGATAGCTAGAGAGACAGGGAGGGGGGTGTATGTGAGGGAGGGAGAGAGGAGGGGGGAGTGAGGTGAAAGGGAGCTAGTGTGGAAGCTACGTAGCAGGAAGCTGAACCATGTAAACAAATGCAGAAGATGCCAGGAGCTCCCAGAGACACCCAGAAATCACTCAAAACACTGCTAAAGGTATATGGGTGCATTTATTAACCCATTAATAGCACTAACAGACTTTAAAAAAAAAAAAAAAAAAAAAAAACTTTTTAAAAAAGCATTTTTTGCTCGGAAAACCCATTTAAGGTTGTCTTTGGTTGTGCGAAGAGTCGCAGTCAAAGTTGCTGTGTAATCCTAGCCTTATCCTTTCATTCCCAGCCTATGGGACACAGATGCCACTGTAGACCTACACAGTGGTGCTTAACAAGCAAGGAGCTAAAGATGTCTGTGTGGCCAGGTGGGGGTCCAGGTCCAAACATTGGAGGCATGGTGACCCGACTGTGAGGGAGAACTATGGACAGTACATCATTTTCCTTTTGAGAAAAGAGGTAAGGCAGAAGAGCAGGGGGCGGTACTCTAATTAATGTGAGGTCACATGGTAACTCTCATTAGTATCTGCAGGCAGGAGAGTGAGGTGACCCCTGCTAGAAAACAGTCACACTGATTATGTGACTTCTTAAAGAAGATGAAAACAGGATAAGGAAAGTCATTGACAAAATTTTTATTGAGGTGAATATAAAGAATTTAAAAAAACAAAATCATCAGAATGGCCCTTTAAATAAAGATATTTTGTGCAAATTAGATTTTTAAGGGGTCCCAAGTTCCATCTTCTGTACTGGCTTCAAACTGAGTTTAACTTAAATTAAACAAGTTTTTAAATGGTCACCAACTTTTCCACAAACTTTGCATAACTCAATTGCACAAGTGAAAAAAACATTATAATGTACCTTATCAAAGAAAAAACTACTTTCTAAACTTATCAGGCTCTGTTCCTTCTCCTCTCTTCTTCCTCTGCAGTGGAAGATACAGCACAAAGGATGATATCCGTGTGCTGTGCGTGCCTCCACAGATCCATTGATTTCCTTCAGTCAATAAAGTATAGGACCTTTCCTTTTGCCCCGAGCTCACAGAAAGTAATGTGAAAAACATGGCTAGAACACCAACAACGCTCACATTTGTGTGCATGAAGTCTAATACTGCAGCAAATAGGGGTATTACATAGAAGTCTATGGAGAGAAAAGGGGGAGCACTGAGCGTGAGCTAAGTGAGATATGGGAGGCACAGACAGAGACTTGGAAGTTTGCACCTCATCTGTAGTTCCTTATTCACACTACTACAGGACTTCTCTATAATGTCCTATAGGATTCCTGTTGATGCTTCTGAGCGCAGTGTATGGGAGATATAGCAGTTTGTCTTCCCCCACCAGCTCAGGGAAAACTGTGAATAAGAGATAGAGTCTACAGATGGTAAAACTGGTAAAAAAAAATTGCCATAAGTCATACAAGTATTATTCTTATTCCTGATTAACAAATGCTGTACTATTGATTTTTGCAAAATTTGCTTAAATGTTAGGTACACTTTAACCCTATATCATTAGGATTGAATAGATGTTGGATGATCAGATACTCTGCATTGTCAGGCATTCACGGAAAATAATATAAAATTTAAGGGTAAAGATCAAATGCCAGTTTATCAGAATTTTTGGATTATTGGATCACTGTACATTCTGCTCTCAGATAGTGAGAAACACAATGAAACATTTGACTGGGCATTTGGTATTTTTGTCTTTTGTGGTAAAATCCAGGAAATGGTGAGGTGACTTCATCTGCAAAGCCATGACCTTTACATATCAGGGAACAGTGACATGGAAAAGTTATAGATTCTTCTTTTGAAAAAAATATTCTCTAGTATAGCATTATGAAATGAAGCTTCCCAATATGCATAAAAACAGCAAAAACCTCAGTAAAATTTGATAAGAGACGAAAAGAGTGTGCAATGTACGGTCAGGATGACTGCATGCAGACAATGACTCACAGATACACGTGACAGGTTGGCTCATGCACTCCAGACTCGGGAAGGATGAGGTACTTACTTCTAGGATCTGCTGCTCCGCACCAGGTAAAAAAGAGAAAGGAGAACGGGATTGAATGGAAAGAAGAGGATAGAGGAATGACAGAGACTGAGGAACATAATCTATTTCAGATTAGGTCAGGCAAACTATATAGATTTGTTCCATGGTTACATAGTTGCTCTACATAACATCATACAGAAGGATTGACTTATGGGCTTGTAACCAGTAAGGGTCATTGTACAGGACAAAGGGAACAGCCATACATGGGATTCCATACTTGCAGACTCAACTGCCTTCTATTTGAAATTCAGAATTTGCAAGTTTGAATTACTCTTCGGTTAATATACAGTCATATGAAAAAGTTTGGGCACCCCTATTAATCTTAATCATTTTTAGTTCTAAATATTTGGGTGTTTGCAACAGCCATTTCCATTTGATATATCTAATAACTGATGGACACAGTAATATTTCAGGATTGAAATGAGGTTTATTGTACTAACAGAAAATGTGCAATATGCATTAAACCAAAATTTGACCGGTGCAAAAATTTGGGTACCCTTATCATTTTATTGATTTGAATACTCCTAACTACTTTTTACTGACTTACTGAAGCACAAAATTGGTTTTGTAACCTCACTGAGCTTTGAACTTCATAGCCAAGTGTATTCAATCATGAGAAAAGGTATTTAAGGTGGCCAATTGCAAGTTGTTCTCCTATTTGAATCTCCTCTGAAGAGTGGCATCATGGGCTCCTCAAAACAACTCTCAAATGATCTGAAAAAAAAGATTGTTCAACATAGTTGTTCAGGGGAAGGATACAAAAAGTTGTCTCAGAGATTTAAACTGTCAGTTTCCACTGTGAGGAACATAGTAAGGAAATGGAAGACCACAAGGACAGTTCTTGTTAAGCCCAGAAGTGGCAGGCCAAGAAAAATATCAGAAAGGCAGAGAAGAAGAATGGTGAGAACAGTCAAGGACAATCCACAGACCACCTCCAAAGAGCTGCAGCATCATCTTGCTGCAGATGGTGTCACTGTGCATCGGTCAACAATACAGCACACTTTGCACAAGGAGAAGCTGTATGGGAGAGTGATGCGAAAGAAGCCGTTTCTGAAAGCACGCCACAAACAGAGTCGCCTGAGGCATGCAAAAGCACATTTGGACAAGCCAGCTTCATTTTGGAAGAAGGTCCTGTGGACTGATGAAACAAAGATTGAGTTGTTTGGTCATACAAAAAGGCGTTATGCATGGCGTCAAAAAAACACAGCATTCCAAGAAAAACACTTGCTACCCACTGTAAAATTTGGTGGAGGTTCCATCATGCTTTGGGGCTGTGTGGCCAATGCCGGCACCGGGAATCTTGTTAAAGTTGAGGGTCGCATGGATTCAACTCAGTATCAGCAGATTCTTGAGAATAATGTACAAGAATCAGTGACGAATTTGAAGTTACGCCGGGGATGGATATTTCAGCAAGACAATGATCCAAAACACAGTTCCAAATCTACTCAGGCATTCATGCAGAGGAACAATTACAATGTTCTGGAATGGCCATCCCAGTCCCCAGACCTGAATATCATTGAACATCTGTGGGATAATTTGAAGCGGGCTGTCCATGCTCGGCGACCATCAAACTTAACTGAACTGGAATTGTTTTGTAAAGAGGAATGGTCAAAAATACCTTCATCCAGGATCCAGGAACTGATGAAAAGCTACAGTAAGCGACTAGAGGCTGTTATTTTTGCAAAAGGAGGATCTACTAAATATTAATGTCACTTTTCTGTTGAGGTGCCCATACTTTTGCACCGGTCAAATTTTGGTTTAATGCATATTGCACATTTTCTGTTAGTACAATAAACCTCATTTCAATCCTGAAATATTACTGTGTCCATCAGTTATTAGATATATCAAATTGAAATGGCTGTTGCAAACACCCAAATATTTAGAACTAAAAATGATTAAGATTAATAGGGGTGCCCAAACTTTTTCATATGACTGTACTTATTATTTTACTGCTGATTTTACTTCCATTTTTTTTCAACCACTTACCACCACAGTCAGTTTGGGCCTTTATGATGTGACAGTTTTTAATTTTTTTTTTTTTTTTTTTGTGTGAAAGTTTATGTTTTTCGTCAATGTGATCTTACTTTTTGCAGGATGAGTTGCATTTATCAATTAAACAATTTCTGGGTACATATAATGTACTGGAACATGTTATTAACTATTTCTGGGAGGGAGAAAAAGTTTGTGTTTTTTTTGTTTTTTTTTACTGTGCTCACCATGCAGTGTAAATGACATGTTTATTTTATTCATTATGTTGAAATGATTATGGCAATACCAAATTTTCATAGTGTAAGTTTTACTTCTTTTGTACAATAAATACACTTACTTTTTGGTAACCATATTTTGTGAGCCATAGCTTTTCTTATCTTTCAAACAACATAGATGTATGAGGGCTTGTTTTTTGGTGAGACAAACAGTTCTTAGTTGCACCATTTTGGGCTACATATAAGGTATTGAAAAAATATAAACTCTTTTTTGTGTGTTAGCAGTAACATACCTTATTCTGCAGGTCAGTAAGGTTACAGCGATACCATATTTTTTTTTACAAAAAAATCATTTTACACAATAAATACTCTTTAAATATAAATAAATAATTAGCTTATATGTTGCCATATACTGATAAAAAGAAAATTGTTATATTTTTCCATCAACAGAGTTCTGTAAGGGCTTGATTTTCACAGGATGAGTTGCAGTTTTCATTAGCAATATTTTTCCAATACATATAATATTCTGACTTGTATGTTTTACACTGTACAATAAAAATGCTTAAAAAAATATTTTAATGTTGCTGCATTTAAAGGCCCATAACATGTTTAGCATTATTTTTTTTTCCGCAGGACAAGCTGTAGTTTCTTTTGTTACCACTTTGGGTAACTCGAACATCTGTAACATTGATCGATCATACTCTTATATTGTAGTCTTTTATATATGACAGTTTTACATTGTCAGCCTTCTTACTAGGCTACGCTTCAAGCAGAGCCTAATAGGCTTCTGTAGTTAGAAGAGCCAGAGGCTATTTTCAGTTCTTTGGCTGTCATAGTAACCAACGGTATCCCATGATGCCGGGCCTTAACTGTAGATGGTGCAACAGTAACAGTTGCTACCAGAGCCCTGGACCCTGAGGAGGTCCCAAAGGTCCCTCTGCCACATAAAATAGCACCATTGTAAATTGTACAAGGTAGTTAGGGACAATATGACAGATTTGATTTTGGGTCCAGCAGCTTCAAGTTATGCTTCTGCCATGATCAAATCGTGTGGAGGCAAATAGCATGATGGAGGGAGTCCACTCATGCCAACAACTACTTTACTGCCGCGGTCAGCATTGAAGATGGCATGTAAGAGGTTAAACAGCTGGGAACAGAGTAATTTCCCTTCTGGTTGTTACAGTGGATTTCTGGCTATCATTTAAAGCCAGGATTTTACAGTAATAGCATGGACACAGTGATAATTTTGATGTACTTGTACTGGAAATTACAGGAATCCCTTTCTGGTTATGACGTACATGTATGTCAAATGTCAAGAAGCGATTAACTCTTAAAAAGCCAACAATAAACAGTAATCAAACATCTGATAGGATTTTGAGGATGTCTAGTTTAGTGTCTGTTTTAGAAAATCTATTCAAATACACCAACAGGACATTTTGTCCTTTAAGCCTATAGTGCAGGGTATATCGATATGCATGCCTTCCAACTTTCAAAGGACACAATATGAGGCATGATATGTACGCTGCAGCAAATTTATATATAGTAAGACCCACCTCAGCCCTACCCACTTCCACTTTTTCTATGTCCATTTCCACCCATGACTCTTTGTGCCCCCACACAGTATAACACCCCCAGAGTGGTCCTGACACTGTATGCCCCTACAGTTTAATGCCTCCATAGTATAAAGTCCCTGTCCTGGTGCCCCCACAGTATAAAGTCCCACTCCTGGTGTGCCCATAGTTTAATTTCCCCCTCCATCTGCCCCCACAGTATAAAGTCCTTCTCCTGGTGCCACCCACAGTATAATGTTCCTCACCAGTTACCTCCCCCCCTCCCAGTATAAAGATCCTTTCCTGGTGCACACACAGCATATATATTGTCTGCTCCTGAAGAAAAAAAAAAAGAAAGAAAAAAACAAATACTCACCTTGCCCTATTCCCTTTCTGTTCTCTCCTGTCTCTGCTCCTTGAGGCAGCAGGTGCAATGTAAGTGATGTCACATTGCACCTACTGCTCCCAAGACAACAGGTGCAGACACAGGGCCAAATGGTGAAGTAGGGGACAGACAGCTCCCTCCTTCACCACTGTATTCAAGTCATCTGTGATCGCCAATGAGTGGAAGTCATAACATACCTTCTGCCGACTGGGACAATTGTGAGGTATCCTATACAGTATATAGTGAATGGTCTCAGTACTCACCACCACTGTTTTCATTTTATTGAGCTCCAGAACAGGTCCTTTGGATGATCATGTGATCAGTTTACTGGCCTGCCAATGTGGTGGGCGAGTGCCAGCATCATTCACTACAAAACAGTATGCCATGTACTACAGAACAAAATGTTGTGACCTCATACTGAGTAGAAGCAAGGTCAGTTGATCTCTCTCTCCCTCTTTGAAGGATTTTAGTTTCTCCAGTGCTGAGAGGTAATTCTTAGCCTTAGCAACTAGAAGGTGGTTCCTTGCCCCTATATTACCTAAGTATGGCCTAACAGAGTAAAGGCTATGGCCCCACATTGTGGAAACGAGGCGTTTCTGGTTGCTGCGTTTTTTGAGCCAAAGCCAGGACTAGATGGAGCAGAAGGTAGAAGTACAAGTACTTCCTACATATTTACCATTCCTTTTGTTGACATTCTTGGCTTTCGCTCAAAATACTGCAGCAAAATCTTCACCAAAAAAAGCTGCTTTTCCACAATGTGGGATAACATTGTGTAGTTTAGTGCAAATACCTTTACCAGCTTCCTTATAAGGTACTTACATAAAACTAGAAGGGTCAACAGGGACCCTTTATCTCCAAGCAAATTTCTTGTATTACTCAACATTTTAAAGATTGCTCTTTTCAATTATATAACTAGGTTAGAGATAGGGACATGCTGGAGTATATTGATGTAGTAAAAAAAAAAAATTACACAGTGAGTACTTTTATATATAATGTATAAGAGAAGTCTCCCCTAGAAGTGGCAGACTACTCGCTTTACACAGACAGTAGTGCTTCCTAAAATTATATCTATAAAATCTGCATTACTTGTGTCCCTAA
The DNA here is from genome assembly GCA_947044405.1 of Leptodactylus fallax. Classification (NCBI taxonomy): domain Eukaryota; kingdom Metazoa; phylum Chordata; class Amphibia; order Anura; family Leptodactylidae; genus Leptodactylus; species Leptodactylus fallax. The sequence continues at coordinate 7,234,460 of CAMRHE010000010.1, forward strand.
GATGAGAGGGTGTATATGTGTAATGTTCCATTTTAAAGGGGTAGTCCACTTTTAACAGCTGTTGTTTCAGTTTGTCTTGAATTGTGGAGGAGAAACTGCAGAAATAAAAACCATAACTACTGCTTGGAGTTCTTCAATATAGAAAATCATCTCATTGAGGAAGCAGCTGATAATTAACACATTATTTTTGCTTCCATTGACTGAATGGAAGACAGTGAGCTTCATGTTTGTGTCTGTTTCATGGACATGTATTTACGACAGTAAACCTGCACCACAGTGCCATAGTCAATATAGAGAGGACTTCCCTGTGCACAATACAGGATTACAATAAATCTCAACAGCAGCCAGTTTTCAGACTTAAATGCACAATATCAGCTGATATCGTAAAAATCCTGTTGTCCTAATTATTTCAATTAGGGTTGGGCAACTAATCAAATTAATTTGGTTAATTCACCATATCAAAAAAGAATCATTCTTATTTTCATCAGATTTGAGAACCTGATAGTAACCCATCCTGGAGTCTGATATATTCCATGCAGACGTTTTTCTCTGGCCACAAACTATGATCACCAGTTTCTTCACTGTAGTCAATAGTTAGGCAGTGGTATGAGGAAGCTGACATAAAATATATCCTTCTCCCTGTTCCAGTTCACTGAAATTTTTTTTGTTTCCTTAAGCAAAAACAAGAAAATCAAGATAAAAATCGAGATTTGTCCATAAGCTTGAAAAAAAAAAATCTAGATTTTATTTTTAGGCAAAATTCCTTAGCTCTAATTTTGCCTGGACAACCCCTTTAAGTCTGGATTCACACATCCAGCTTCAATGCCCCCAGGGGCCTTACTTACAGTTCAGACACCCATATGCCTATCTTCAATTTCTTCCTCCCCTTGGGAGACAGCCGACAGTCTTCTGCCAGTGATGTCGGTTCGGAGCCGGCTGGCACTCTCCTGTGCTCCTGCACTCTGCCGGCGCTGACATAGGACCTGGAGCCTGACCTTTGCCGACACAAGCAGCCACATCCAGCTGCCTCCGCTACGTTCCTGCCTCCCTCCGATACCGGCATTGCTTTGGGGAGTGATACTATTCTCCCATGAGAGATTCCTCCGTCCTTTCCGACTGTGCCTCATGGCAGTGGGTGCCAAACCACCAAACCCCGCAGCTGCAGCTTCTCAGTTCTCCCCAGCTACTCCACTCACTGTGACCTCAACATATGCCCTACAGTGCCCTTCACCCAGTATCCCATCTTCTCCTCCACTTCAGCTCAACTCTCCTACTAGAATGCCCATGGGCTAGAATGCATTTGTGCCTATTTTGCCCCATTTTAAAAAAGGTGCAAGTAATAAATACAGTGTAAAAAGGATCTCCATTAAAGCCATGCCCCCTTTTCTCGCCGAAAAGCTAGAGCAGTGAGAGCAGCATAACAGCATAAAAAAAGGCACAATGAGCTTAATAAATGAAGCAGAGCGCAGACAAAGACTTCAAAAAGGTGCAATACATGCCAAAAAAAGGTACATGTAGCTTAATAAATGTGCCCCTATGGGTGCACTCAGACAGTCAGGTAGGAAGTAGTTAAAACTGCATAAAAACCTCATCTGGGAAAAAGTAGTTTTTATGTGGATTTTGATGTAGTTTTTTTAATTTTACAGGTGAAACATATTAAATAAATGTGCTTAAAGCTAAAGCCCCATGTAGAGAGCCACAGCTGAAAAACGCTGCAGAAAAGATGTAAACAGGGCATGGTGAAGCCAACAAACGCAAACTGTATAGGGATGAACGATTTGTTCATCCCCATACTGTAGAAATTAAAAACAGCAAACCAGGGATCGGGTCATTGCTGCTGGACTGGCCTGTGTGCAGGGGCCTTTAGAGTTAAATGTGCTACTATTCGCTAATAACAAACATTGAGATTCTGACACTGTTGTTCACTAGTTCTGTTTTAATAGTCCACTGAAGAAAAACATTCTCTATGGAGGGACCAACAAACTCAATCAAGTTCCAGTTAGGCATTAACTCAGTCGACTCTTCAAAATCAAGTATCTTAGTAACCAGTGGTGTTTCTGTGAAGTCCAACTCATAACACTATCATATATTATAATAAGTTTTATTATAAGCTCACCTCTGCTAGTAGACTTTCCAATCGCGAAATATGTTGGCTTGTAGACATACTCTTCTCACGGAATTCCTCTTGAAGGACAGTGACCTGTAGCGACAGCTGCTTCTCCATTTCTGTAGCCTAAACAGATGAGCATGATGTTGATAAATAAAATGTATATAATAAAATAATAATCTGAAAATGAAAAATGATCACGCCAAGCCAATATAACTTCTCCAAAAAGAAGAGGCTCCTTTTGGAGGAGTTATACTGGCTTGGCTATTATTCCAAGACTATGCACTTAGGTTTCTTTGAAAACCAGGTATTAATCTATGGAGAGCTAAATTCCAAAAGGTGATACTAGGAGAAAATGTATTTGCATATTCTTTATCCAGAATTCTTAGCAGGGTATGCAATGTCTATTAAGTCTCTGTACCAGTCTCTCTCTGATGAGATACATTACCCCTTGTGCCTATATAATAGTATCACTATATAACCTTAATCACCACCAGCACATCCAGTAAACCTCTGCATAGTTATGTATACCTCTATATATTCAGATGGAGCTCTACAAATACATGACTTCTACAGAATGTGTTTTATCAGAAGACACCCCCAAAAAACAAAACATGCTTTTGTCCAGATCCACAGTACATTATAGAAAACCGTGGGCTAGCCTATATATTTTCTGGGCTACTAAATGCAATTGCATTTCCACTGAAGTAACACTGAGCACAGGTAACACTGGGTTATAAAATACGACCTTGTATTTTTCCACTGCAGCCATGAGAAATAACAGAATGGACCTAATGGTAAGTGATTTGAATACAAAGTAGCTGGGCAGAAAGGCTGTAGTATTACGCATACAAGGGAAAACGTATTTCAAATACACAAGTAACAGGTGCAGTTACTATCAGTCATTTGCATAAGTTAAGGTGGCCATTGGCAAAAATATGTCTCATCCAACATCCTATGAGACATCTACCCATCCCATTGTGTCACCTGAGATATGGAAAGATACATTCCATTCCACAAAATGGCTTTCGGTGGGCGACTTTGCCTGGTCCTTACCCAAGATAGGGCTGTATAGTTAAATATATTTGCCTTTGCCTTGTATGTCTTATTGTGAACAGTATGCAGGGCTGACCTCATCACCTGGCCCACCCGGCAGGTGCCTGGGCCCAGAGCTGCTGTGGGGGCCACTGAAGGTAAATGCTCAGTGCCTGCTAATAGTCCCGGAGTGAGCAGTGCAATATATTTCAGCATGAATTACCACTTGCAGCTACCAAAACTGCCCGCCCCAACCGCCAGCGTTCATATAGTGATTTGTTCCAGCCCCAGGGCTAAAAGGAGGAGGGTGATGAGGAATTCCGTAGCACCACTTTCTCCCTGGGAACCTGTCAGATACTGGAAACCATTATACTGTGTGGGAGCAAAAGGGGCTAAAAAGTGGGCCATGACATTGTGTATGAGGGCAAAAGGGGGGCCATTATGCAACGTGTAGAGCACAAGGCAGCCATTATACTTTTATGGCAAAATGGGGACATTTTAGTGTGTGGGGGCAAAAGGTGGCCATTATACTGTGTATGGGAAAAAATGGGGCCACTATACTGTGTGTGGAGGCAGAATGGGGCCATTATGCTGTGTGGGGGCAGAATAGGGACCATCATATTGTGTAGAGACAGAACCAGACCATTATAGTTTTATGCTCCAGGATTGCCATCCAACTCAACTACAGTAGCAGCATGCTGCAACTAAAAGCACAGTTGTTTTAAAGGGGTTTCCCAGGGTTAAGGTTTTTATGGTCTATACTTAGGATAGACTGTAAATACCTGAATGGCTGGTGGGCAACCAGTTGGTCCTTGCAACCGATCAGCTGCACTAAGTGTTCAATAGGAGATGAGCTGCAGTACCAGCGCCCGACCACTATACAAGGGAATGGACATTTCCACTTTTGGCCCTGTATTGTGAAAAGGACAGGTGCCAGAAGCGGCTCCATACAGCTGATCGATGTGGGAGTTGGCTGTAGGCCCCCAACAATCAGGTATTTATGGCCGATCCTAAGGATCGGCCATAAAAACTTTAAAGGGAGTATGTCATCACAAAATTGAGATATAAACTAATCCCAGTACCTTGTAGGGCTGTCAGCACAGTTTACAATGATGTATTTCTTATTCAGGACCGCTGCCCCATTGCTGTAAAAATCATCCTTTTATCCCTATGCAAATGAGTAGAAAGGGGCTTTAAGCGAGTTGTTTCCATCAATGGGCTTCACTATCTGCTAATAACTGCTGCTCTGCTCCACCCTGTGCATGCCTGATGATGTCACATTGCCCTGATCTGAAGCTAGCTTCCTTAACTTACAGGTGCAGTGTGTCATCATCAGACATGCACAGGGTGGAGCTGAGCAGCAGTTAGCAGCAGCAGATAGTGAAACCCATTAATGGAAAGCAACGCTCCTAAAGCCGTTTTCTGCTCATTTGCATAGGGATAAAAGGACGATTTTTACAAGAATGGAGCTGCGGTCCTAAATAAGACAGCCCTACAATTTTAAATCTCAATTTTGTGCTAACAGACTCTCTTTATCTCTGGACAACCCCTTTAAAGCCACAGCATGTCAATTATTCCTGCAAATTGCACCTACAGTCTTCAATCTTTGTAATGCAAAGGTTGAAAGCTATGGAAGACTTACAGCAACTAATGCAGGGGTTGCTGCAGCAAAACCACCCAATTTCAGATGTCTTTTATGCTGTGGCAGCTTTTACAGGTAAACATTACCACAACATAAGTTGTGCTGCAAAGGGGCCCACTGAGGCCTAGTTGCCCAAGGTCCCACACAAGCCTGGAGTTGGCTATAACAGTATGACTTGTAATTTGCTGTTTGTTGCTACATATACAGTATGCTGTTGACTTATTTCACTAATTGATGTAACATTATTAGTTTGTGTTTGCTGCTGAGTCATTGAACCTGCTTTGCTACGTTATGATTCTAACCAAATGAGTGGAATCCAATTTTCTCAGTTGGTTGTGCTGTGGGCGGTGCCCATTTTGAGCCATCTGTGGTACAGCCTATGCACACTGTGGCCTGAGGCCTTGCAACCATGCCGGTGGGAAAGTTCCTATATAAAAGGGAAGCTTTCCATGCATTTGGGTCTTCCATCCACATCTGTGTTGTGTGATTACTGTTTCTGAAGACAAGCCTAGCAAGAGGTACCTGTAGGAGCATAGCACATACCCCTGTGAGAACTGGGCAATCACTGGGAACGCTTCTGTTATGTCGAGAAGTTCCTGAGCGTTCAGTTTCTAAATGCTGCTCTTGATCCACTGAGCAACTTCTGTTGACTACTTTTGGCTGGGAATTAGTTGGTTGCTAGGTCCTAACAAAATCGACAGCTTCAGCTAAAATTAGTCTAATGTGTAAAGCAAGCTTTCCTGCAGATTTCAATATATATTTTGCATTAAATCTTGCATTGTAGTTTTTCATTCAAAGCAAATACAGACAGATATCTGTGTTGGTGAACACATATCAAATAATATGCTATTAGATCACCCTGATGTTGTCATAAGGAAGCCACCATCTCAATACAGTCAAGTAGATAGAACACAACTATCCGACAAAACATAGACTCAGGATCACACAATTAAGCAGCATCAGCTTTCACCTTGATATTCCATAGGGACATTGAAGGATATTACAGAAATGATATTGAAGTGCTTACTGGTCAGACCTTCAGTGCTTTTTAACACAATAAGATATGACATTATCAAATACCATGAAGGTCATTACATTAGAAAAACAAGCATTATCAAATAACTAAGATCATCCTGTGGTTATTTTCCTCTAACTGACCATATATCTACTGCAATGCCATCAAATCTCAGTGCTAGAATCTCAAGATATTTATAGACACAATGGACAACATACTTCATACTACAGTATATGTACTAAATAATATGGCACTTGCATAGAAGATGTAACACTGGTGCAATAATGCCTTACCAACAGGATGATACTGTACATTAAGTGTGTTGTATGAGCTTCATTAACCAATTACGTGCTTCCAACAGCCTATGGACATCAGGGATTGGACAACTATTGGAAAAAGACTACCCCTGTCCAGTAAATTAGTACATAGATATTGTCTTTTTTTATTTTGCTTACTTATATAGCGCCATCATGTTCTGTGGCACTTTACAGAGATATTGTCAACACTGTCCCATATAGCGCTCACGACATAAGTTGACTATCAGTATGTCTTTGGAGTGTGGGAGGAAACTGGAAAGCCCTGAGGAAACTCACGCAAACACTGGGAGAACATACAAACTCTTTGCAGATGTTGTCCTTGGTTGGATTTGAACCCAGGACTTCAGAGCTGCAAGTCTGCAGTGCTGTTTATGCATTTACTGAAAAAAACTGGTCCAAAAGTAATTTCCTGATATTAATTATACATGTAACTTGATAAAAGAGATGCACTATGAAAAATATATCACAGAATCAATAGACATGTTAATAACATGCAAATTCTAAAAATATTGAAATAAAATATTCAAAACATCTCAATTTATTTAGTACTGAGTATGACCACCACATGCAGAAATACTTGCACTAACACACCCTGGTATGGTATCAATGATGTTATTAAGGGTTGTCTGAGTGAAGTTCACGCTGAATGCACTTGGGCATGAGTACATGGTGTTCAGACCAACCTCTATCAGATCAATCTAGCTATCACTGCATCCAAGACAAAAGTGGAGCTCATCTTGCCTCCATTGCCCTCTTGCTGTGCACCACGATAGCCAATGTCATGCAAATGCCTTCGCAAGGTTGCCTAGGCCTGGAATCAGGGCATAATGATCGCAGTCGCAGGGGGTGAGGCTGTGTCTGGGCCCGGATTGGTATGGGGCCCATGGCCAGCTGGAGATGGCCGGGCCCGGACCACCATGTTGGAGGTCGGGGAAAGCCTGGCTATACATGTTAATGGAAAGGGGTCCAGCATGCAGCACCCATACCCATCACTATCAAGAATTTGCTGTAGGGAGGGGGTGGGGTAGGGGGCCCTGGACAAAAGTTTGCATGCCACTGCCTGGGTGGTGATATCCATTTTCGCTAACAGTACAAAATGGATCTCTATGTGGTATTCTTCCAATCAGACAATCCATCCATGCAGCAGTTTTCCTCTGTGCACCTTTTGCTGGCATTTCAGTTAGGGTTGTTCTCCTAACTACTGGGATATTCAGTGTTGAACAATGCTGACATCTCAGCTGACAGAATGATAAACCAAGATCTCTCAGTTCCAAGGATTCTGTCCCTCTCAGTTTGCAGCACGTGGTGATAACTTGCATGTCGAAGAACAGGAGGCATTGCACAATCATCCCACACCACTTGATCCAATCCGATAAAACTTTGCTTTCAATCTGCCCCTCCCACATGCCACAGATTGGAGCAATCGCATTACCTTATGATTCGCCTTTTTGGTGTTACATTTTCGATGTTGCGTGTATTATGCAAATGCATCTAGCCGACTCCATGTGATGACTATATGCCCTACTAATGGGGCGACACTATAAAGGGGTTGTTCTGGGTTAAAAACCAGCACTACACTTGCCCACAGGTTTTATATAGTATTGCAGTCCACGTCTATTCACTTCAGTGGAGCTGAGCTGAAATACCAGATACAACCAGTGGACAGTTGTGGTACTGTTTTGGAATAAAGCATCCATGTACTGTATATCTAATCCTGGACAAGCCCTTTAAATGTATTACTCCTTTATGTGAACAAGTACTGTATTCTAATAATAAACACTTTATGGAATCTGAAATCTCATAAGCAGAGATGATTTTTTTTTTTACTTACAATAGGGTAAATGACCAGCCACCTTAACAAACTAAAATTCTAGTTTTGCATTTCTCTGGATCAATGCTAAATAAATATATTAGGCTGAACTTGTATCTTGGTGTACCCCAGTAATTAGTAGATAGTAGGTAGAATAAAACTGGTTTGGAATCAATCACTTTTACTGGGTTCAGTATCTAAATTGCTGTTTCCAGTTTGATCACAAATAGGACAAGAACATTCATTTGCTGCCAATATGTAAAAGCATTCTTGGAAATAATTTCTTCATTTCAGCTGGATCCTTCCCAGGCATCAGGCTTGTTGTGAAGCCGGATAATGATAGTGAGTCATTCTGCCATTTTTTGCCAACTGTAATAATATTATAATCTCTAAACATCAAGAAAAATCAATATCATTGTGAGTAACTGAGTAAATTTGTGTACATCATCTCATGTGTTTATCTGTGTGTTTCCTGTACCTCAGTTATTTTAAACCAAGCTAAATGGCTCATAACATTCATGATTTTTCCGCAATATATGATGCTGTTATGAAAACATGGTAACATTGTTCACTTTAAATTGATAAAAGAATGTTTTTAAGAATAATAATAATAATAGCTTTATTTATATAGCGCCGACATATTCCGTAGCATTTTACAAATCAGAGGATCCATGAACAGACAATATGAGACATTACAATGTGACAAAGAAATAAACATATCAAACAAGAGGAGTGAGGGCCCTGCTCACAAGAGCTTACATTCTATGAGGAGATAGGGTGACACAAGAGGTCAGAGGACTTGTTTGCTACCATGGTCCAGCCATCTTTTTAATAGAAAAGGTTGTGTAACTGAAGCTGTACTGTATGAACCCGTCACCAGCCAGTATCTGTGAATAAACAGATACTAAGTGCAAGGAGTGCAGTGTAACTTCAAGATCAGCCTGAGGCCCCACGTTGTGAAAACACTGCGTTTTACATTACCTGCAAAATGGAAGGGATTCTGGATAATCCCATCCACACATTACAGAAAAAAATCTACAACGGAAATGCTGTGTTTTTGTAAATTGGAGCACGTCAATTATACCTTTCTGTGAAAAAACGCTGCAGAAAAAAAAAGTGATGCATTTTTGCCACAGTCTTTACCGCAGCGTTTTTTGGCTGCAGCTCACTATGTGAAGCCTTAGCCTTAAAGGGAGTCTACCACCCCCCACAAGCATATTCAACTGCTACCATCGCATTGTAGAGCACATTACAATGATAAACAACGTACTTTGTTATGTATGTCACTTAGAGTAGATTTGGAAAAAAACAACTTTGAAGTCTTATGGAGATGAGGCAGATCTGTTTTATAGTGACCATGCAATGTAATTATATTCTGTGATAATATCACGTCTGCTATAAAATAGATGGAGTGTGATGTAAATAATGAAGGGGCCCCACACAGTGTTATATGCTTCACCATAGCCCACCCACAGTGTAATATACTCCACAGTGGCCCCCACACAGTATAATATGCTCCACAGTGACCCCTCACACAATATAATATACTCCACAGTGACCCCCTCATACAGTATAATACGCTCCACAGTGGCCCCCACACAGTATAATGTAGTGCATAGTTGCCCCCACACAGTACAATATAATGCACAGTGGCCCCCACACAGAACAACATGCTTCACAGTGGTCCCCACATGGTATAATGTGCTCCACATTGGCCCCCACACGGTATAATGTGCTCAACAGTGGACCCCACATAGTATAATATGCTCAACAGTGGCCCCCACTCAGTATAATGTGCTCAACAGTGGCCCCCACATAGTATAAAATGCTTTCAGGAGTGCCCCCTTAAGCTGCTTCAGGCGACCCCACGAAATTCGACGAATATTTGTGAGGTTCGGCACTCAGATTAGTTTTAGTGCTATTATTATACAATGGGGTTGCCTTAGACCCCAGAGTATAATAATCGGAGTCCCAGGGGAGGTGCTAGAAAATAACAAACACTTATACTCACTTTACCTCACCTCTCCTGGGCATCCTTGCTTCTTCCGGCTGTCTCCTGCATCCTCTTCGGTCTTCTTCTGTGTGCGACTGAAGTCAGGCCCCTCATAGTCACTGCTGGGGGCCTGTGATTGGGCCTCAGTGGTCACGTGGGATGTGCTGACGTCATTACACCAGCGCACCCCACGTGACTGCTGGGGACCAATCATAGGCCCCAGCAGTGACGTCTGGGGCACGTGACCTCATTCACAGCTTGAAAGAGCCCCAAAGAAGATGATGGGAGTCAGAGTCCCAGGAGAGGTAAGTATCAGTATTTGTTATATTTAATCACCTCTCCTGGGCCTCCGATTATTATACTCTGGGGTCTGAGGTGACCTCCCAGTGCATCCTCCTGTCCGACTGCATTTACATGAATGATTAGAGAGAGGTTGCCACCTGGAGCAGCACTGCTATTTGTTTAAAACAGCAGAGAGAGTCCTGTGCCAGATAGATATGCCTTGGGTGCCGACTCCGGCACCAGTGCCGGGGGTTGCTGACCCCTGGACTAGACCCAGCCTTTATGACATGTCAATTGGACATGTAATCAGATCCTCATTTGTGTGGCTGTGGTAGCTGGATGTGTAGTGTAAGCAGTCACACATGCACTGTCAACTTTCCAAGACCACAGATGGAACCTGCCTCCAAGTTGTTGGGGTGCAACCTAATCATTGTGGATCTCAAAAACTGTGTGACTTACAAGTTATTCAGAAAACAACCTTATAGGGAAGTGTTTCAAATTACAAATACACTCCAAACTGCAGGCAACATGTCACAGAGCAGGAAGAGCTGAGCAATTAATATATAATTCTAGATAAAATGTCTACTTAATTTGCATTTGAGAGTCCAGTGGGTGGTCCTCTCAGTGACTTGACAGCTATTTCTCTATGCACATACAGGAAAATATTCCAGTCTGTATGAAACCACCCACTGGACTCTTAAGATCACCATGAGCATAAATTACAGATTTTCCCACAGAACTACTATACAAGGGGGTAGATATAGATGGTGCAGCAGTTGCAGTCACTACCTGCTCTAGACGCTGTGGGACCCTGAAAGTCCCTCTGCCACGTAACATTTACCATTATTCTAAATGGCACAAGGTAGGTAGGAACCCCGTTACTACAGCTCTCTCCATTCACTTGAATGGTACACCATGGTTCCAGTGAATGGAATCAGCTGATCAGTGGTGGTAGTGGTGCAAGGAGTCAGAACATTGCAAATCTGCCACTGATAACCTATCCTAAGAGTTGGTCATCAATAGTAAATTCCCTAGAAAACCAGTTTCCCTAACGTCCCACCAGCAGCACAATATTGAGGTATTTCTGCCCCTGTGTGCTGGAAGGACAGCATGGAATTTTTAATGAACAACAAATAGTTAACCGTAATCCCTCCCCCTCCTCAATATAAGGAAGGAAGTACCAACCCCCCCCCCCCCCCCCGCATGTTTTTTTTCTGTCCTGTTTTGGTGGGACAGTTGGAGGGAAGGTTAATAATAATAATAATAATAATAATAATAGTCCTTTAATAGTCCCACAATGGGGAAATTCAGTGTGTTACAGCAGCAAAGATAAGCAGATACAAATACAAATACAACATGTACAGGAATATTCCAAGGTGAGAGGCATTACATTGATAGCAGACAGACAGATAGGGCGTAGCAGGGGGGGGGGGGGGGATATAACAGGCAGAGAGATATTTCAGTTCTCTGTGTGTAATGATCTCCGCTTAGGTCGGTGTTGGTTGTACAGCCTAACCGCGGTGGGGAGGAAAGACTTCCGATAGCGCTCCTTCTCACACCTAGGGTGGAGCAGTCGGTCACTGACAGTACTGCTCAGCGCGATCACAGTCTCATGCATGGGATGGGACTTCTTCTTCTGCATGGAGCTCACCACGGACAGTATCCTTCTGTCACCCACCACCTGCACTGGGTCCAGTGGGCTCCCCAGGACAGAGCTGGCCCTTCTAATCAGCTTGTCAAGTTTATTTCTGTCCCTGGTTGATATACTGCTCCCCCAGCAGGCCACTCCAAAGAAGATGGCTGATGCCACTACCGAGTTGAAGAAAGTTCTAAGAAGTGCCCCCCGGATTCCAAAGGTTATACCTTCCCTATAGTGAGGTTATTCAGATTTCTAAATGAATTTCCCCTCCTCTCTCCTGTTTGAGTTTGTTTTGTCTACCCTCCTGTGAGGACTCTTTTCTGCCCTTGGTTCCTGCTGTAACAAAATTCAAAGGTTAAAACTCCTTGTCTTCTTAGCTGCAGTGAAAGGCATTTTTTCAGCTGCTGCTTATAATGGGTGAGTGTCCACGCTGAACCCTTTGTGGCTATGTAAGCCTTGCATTGCTTGTTTTATTGCGATGCACTGCGTTTCCTGCTACTTCTCTCCAGCTCCCGTGTGTGGGGGCGCCGGAGTCAAGAGTACGCTGGCTTGCATGCGTGATGACATCTTTGAACCTCCTTCAGGTGAGCTACTTTGGTAATGTTTTTTATCTTAGCTTCCGCTATTAATTTTATAAAATCTGTGTGGGGTAGCTTGTTTTCTTCCAAAAAAAAAAAAAAAGTTGTTTGGCAGAGCATGTGCTGGGCATTCTAGTTCAAACAGACTTGTACTGTTGCGGTTTTTCTGGCTTTCTTGCTATTTACTCTTACACTTGCGGTAAGATATCTTCCTCTGCGTCTGGTGGTGATGAATCCTCCAGGTAAGTCTATGTCTAGGCACAAACATCTAAACTGTCGCTCCTGTGAAATTCCCTTGCCTGATGGTTGCAATTTCAATACATGCCACCATTGCTGCTTGGGCAGCCCAGTGGCTCAGTGGTTGACACTGCAGCCTCACAGCACTGGAGTCCTGGGTTTGAATCCTGCCAGGGGCGACATTTGTGGGGAGTTTGTGGTTCTCCCTATGTTTGCATGGGTGTACTCCAATTTTCCTCCCACACTCAAAGGCTTGCTGGTGAGGGGTATGGATTGTGAACCCTATATGGGACAGTGACTGTCTGTGTCTGTGGAGCGCTGTGGAATATGACGGCACTTCTGTCATACGATCTGATGAGGTATTCAGGATCATAGAGGAAGCTAATTCTTCATCTGAGGATTCAGATACGAACATAGAAAAACCGCTTTTTCCTCTGGAGAAAATTCAGAAATTATGGAAGTCCGTTGGGTCAAGGGACCATGATGTTGACCTTGGGGAAGCCTCTAGTTCCACCTCTAGGGGGCCTAGGGCCTTCAATGTGGACGACATGCTTAAAAGAGCTATGTCCACCGAATGAAAACACCCAGAGAAGACCTGCGTGTTAACCAAGAGGTTCAAAACACTCTTTCCAACAGCTGATGACCAGTTGAGTCCACCACCTAAGCTTGTCATGCAGTTGCCAAATTGTCCAGGCGAACACTTGTACCCTCTGAGGACGAGTCTAGCCTTCAGGACCCCATGGACCACCGAGCAGAATGTTCCCTAAGGAAAGCATATACGGCTTTCTCTGCACAGTGTTTGATTGGTATCGCTACTAGTGAGGTAGCTAAGAAGCTGTGCTCCGGTTTCTCTTCATTAAAAAGAGGTATTGATTTGGGGGTCTCTAGGGACGAATTGTTGTCCTCTTTGAAGGGTAGAGCCCTTGAGGCGGATTACCTCAACGAAACCTCTTCTCCAGGTGAAGTTAGCTGCCAAGTCTAGGGCCTTGACGTCTGCTGCCCGTAGCCCACTATAGTTAAAACCTTGGAAGACAGATTATTCCTCAAAATTTAATATTTGCAGGCAGAACACGATACGAAGACTAGTGGTAAAGGAAGGAAAGTCCTTCCACAGTCCTTCTGTGGACAGGGCAGACAGCATCATAGAGGACAGTCTCCTCAAAGACCCCCACCTGCAAAAGGTTACGTGTGGACGTTCTCGGTTCCTGAGAGGGAACTCCAACCGTCTTTTTTTCCGTGATGACAGGAAAATCAGAAAGCCAAATTTCTGACTATTACCTTCTCCCTCCATCCAAGACATAAGTTCCTGTGGGGATAACAGATCATGGGTCTTGGAGATAATCAGGTCCGGTTTCAGCATAGTTTTTTTCTATGCCTCCCCAGGACAGTATTATACAGACCTCTCGCCTCCCTGCTGTCCATCACAACGTCAAGGGTCTGGAATTTATTCCTCAGTGTTTCTGGTTCCAAAACCTTCACGAGACTGGTTGATGATAATAGACCTACCATACCTCAGCAGACCTATCTCAGGAAAAATTTCCATATGGTAACGTCTGTGATATCCATTCTCCAGCAAGGAGATTTCATGGCCACTCTGAACCTAAAGGATGTGCACCTCCACGTCCCTATTCTTCCTGCTCACAGGAAATACCTAAGAATTGCAGTGGTTGTAGAGGGTCGGCTGAAGACACCTCCAATTCACAGCACTTCCAGTCGAGATAACGTCAGCACCCTACATATTCACCAAGGTGGTATCCACGGAAGCTGAGTCACTGAGAATCCAGAGGTTCACGTGTGTTCTGGAAGACTGGCTGTTAAAAGTCTCTCAAGAGAAGGCCTACTACAGCATCTATTCATCACGATGAATGTCCTCCAAAAATTGGGGTGGATTATAAATTGGGGAAAGTCCCAAATATTACCAGCAACCCAGAAAACATTTCTAGGGTTCATACTTGATTCAGGCCTAATGAAAATATCTCTTCCTCCCTCCAGAAGGGAAAGAATCATCAAGGCCACAAAATTCCTGCTGGCTTCTGGCTAATCACCATCAGGACAGGCATAAAGTTTTAGGATTGATGTTATCAGCTGCAGAAGCAGTCCCTTGGGAAGTCCTGTTGGCCTGGAATCGCAAAACCAGTGGTCTAGACAATTTTTTCGTGTCTCAGGAAGCCCGCTCGTCCCTGAAGTGGTGGATTCGGCTAAAAAAGCGTAAAGTCCACGGTCCAGCTTTGCTGGACCCTGTTGACTACAGATGCATCACTCACAGGTTGGGGAGCCCACCTGAACGACTTTCCGGCCCAAGGGCATTGGAATTCCCTCGAGAAGATGATGTCATCCAATTGGAGAAAACTCCGAGCAGTACGACTGGCACTGCTTCACTTTGCCGACCAGTTGAAGGACAAAGCAGTCCATGTAAGATTGGACAATATGATGACCGTACTTTATTTAAACAAACAGGGAGGAACTCGGTCGCAACCTCTTCTAAGCAAAATGGGGAAGATCTTGAGTTGGGCAGAGAAGAACTTAACCCATCTTTCTGCTGTACATATGCGAGGGTCACTCAGTGTAGTGGCGGATCAATTGAGTTGTGGCATCACTGTTCCAGGGGAATGGTCTCTCCATCCAGAAGTCTTTCAAGCAATCACCCTGAAATGGGGTCATCCAGAGATAGACCTGATGGCAAGCAGACTCAATGCCAAGATAGAGAAGTTCTGCTCTATACAAGGAGGACAATCCCTTGGCTGTGGATGCCCTGTCCATCCCTTGGAGGTTCAGGCTGGCATTTATATTCCCTCCAATCTCCATGATACCAAGGGGTATTGATGAGAATTAGACAGGAACAAGTCTCTGTAATTGCCATCATTCCAGTCTGGCCAAAGAGAGCTTGGTTTTTCCCATTTCATTCAAATGAGTCACGGGATATATTAGAGGCTTCCCCCAATTCAGAACCTGGTGTGTCAAGGGCCCAGGCTCTGCCAGGATCTGAAATCCTTCAATCTGACAGCCTGAGGATTGACCTGTCCCTATTAAAGGACTCTCAGGAGCCGTCTTAAGCACTCTCTCTCTAGAGCAGTCTACAAATAAAAATTACGTCTGGATCCGAATCATCTTCATCTCCTGGGCATCAGGTAGAGGAATTGAGAGCTTGGATCCTTCCATTCCAAAGATGCTGGAATTCCTTCAGGACGGCTTGGACAAGGGCCTTAGCCCTTTCACTTGAAAGCTTAGGTTACTGCCCTGTCAGCCTGCTTAGATAAGCAGCTATCTGCAGACGCGCTGGTTAAAAGATATTTTAAGGGTGCATTCAGGCTTAGTTCGCCTGTTACCCACCCAATCCCTCAATGGGATTTATCTACTGTTTTTAAGGGGTTATGTGATTTCCCCCTTGGAGCCTCTAGAAGAGATTAAATTTCTCACACTAAAGACAGTGTTCCTTTTGCCCATAACCTCAGCTCAGAGAGTTGGTAAGTACAACTAAGATTTATGCCAGGGTTCCTCCCTAAGGTGTGAACCGAGAGCAAGGCAGGTGGTTTGGACTCCGCAACCAGAAATGAACGCACACGCGGTAGTTCAAGAAAAGAATATATATTTACTATAAGTTAATAAAGGCTATTTGAAGGTAAAATGACAGGGATAAAGACAAGCAAAATATACAATATAGCATGAACAATTTCAAGGCAAATTCTGCAATGGTTTCTACTTTTACTCTGTCCACTTCTGCAGTATGGACACTGAATGAACAATATACTCAAAACTATCCCTAACTGACCCTGACATCACATTTGGGTGCACCCCCTTTTCCCCAGTGGTCCAGGTGGACCGCTTACAGTCCGTAGAAGCGCGCGGTGGGGCCCAAAGTCGTTCCTTTCTTTTATAGTGAAGCGTCCTCTCCTCACTGTTATCAGGATCTTGGGAGAAATGAAGTCCTCTTTAACAGGGAAACCCAATGAATGCAATGTAATCCAACAGCAGATTCCACTCAGCACACTGACAGTCCTGCCGAATCCATACACTGAGCTGGGATGTAAGCCGGGGTTTAGCAGGTGCTGTCCAGTACATCAACAGCACTGCGAGTCTCTATCTGTGGTATCCATATACACAGTCACAATGCCAGTCTCACTGATCAGCCACTGAGCACAGTTCCTTTCACCTGGACTCACTAGTCCTGTTGTCTCTTTACACTCTGTTTGTCTCTGGACCAAGATACAGCTTAGCTGTACAGAAAAATCTCCACACCAGTTCAATACAACACTTGCCAAGATGGCTGCTGCTCTCTGTCTCGTCACTTCCTGCTGCTCTGCTCACACTCTGTCTGCAGAACAGGCAGGCTGACATAAAAGGGGGGGGTCTCACTCCAGCATCATGTCACAATTACAATGGCTGCTGTCTCAAAGGAACAGAATCACAGAAATACATTCAACATTAACAGTTTATACAGACAAATGAAGCTTAGGACAACATTGGCTGTCTCTTACAAAGGTACCCTCATATTCTAAACTAAACCAGGTTATCTCATTACCAGTTTTCTATCCCAGTCCGTCATCTACGGAGAAAATTAAACTTCACTCCCTGGATGTGGCCAGATGTCTCGGAATTTATATTCAGAGATCTCGGCCTTTTAGAATTTTTTTCTACCATTTGCTGGGAAAAATAATGGGCTCAAGGCCTCTAAAGCCTCCTTGGCACAATGAAGCCATAAAATTGGCTTTCACTTCACAGGGGTAAGACCCCCCTGAGTTTGTTCAAGCTCATTCTACAAGAGCCATTTTTACCTTTTGGGTGGAAAGAAGCTCTGTTCTTTGGGAACAAATTTGTTTGTCAGTTTCTTGGAACTCTCTCCATACCTTTGTTAATCATTACAGATTGAACACCCGGGGTACGGAGGCCACTTCTTTTGGCTATTCTGTGCTAAATTCTATTCTTCAAGAGGGCCCTCCCTAGGGTTCTGCTTGCTAGATCCCCAATATTGTGCTGCTGGTGGAACGTTAGAGAAGTATAGATTATGATGTTAATCTTTTTTCCCTTAGTCCCAACAGCAGCACAAGACTCCCTCCCTATGTGTTATGTATTTGTCTTTATAATTACACGCTGGGGGGTTGGTACTTCCTTCCTTATATTGAGGAGGGGGAGGGGTTACGGTTAACTATTTGTTGTTCATTCAAAATTCCATTTTGTCCTACCAGGGGCACACAGGGGCAGAAAAACCCCAATATTGTGCTGCTGTTGGGACTAAGGGAAAACAGATTAACATCATAATCTATACTTAGGCTAAGGCCCCATGCAGCAAATTGCTGCAAAAAACAAACTGCAGAAAAGACCGCAACAGAAATACATTGCGGTCTTTTCTGCTGTGTTTTTCACAAAAAGTCAGCAGAGTATTCCTCTGCGGACTTTCTGCCTCTACTATACCTATTCGGAAACCGCCAGCGTTTACATGATGCGATTTACAAAAACATGTCCGCTGCGGATATTTTTCTGCAATGTGTGGATGGGATTAGCCAGAATACGCAGTACGCAGGTATGCTACGTGGGGCCCCGGTCTCAAAGTTTCTACATTGTTGCAGGGGTTGTGCCACCAATAATGGCAATATGTAATCTGAATATCCATTATAGTGTAAGTTTCTATTCTTATTCATATTTAAAAATTGTTTTGTTTTGATTTTTTTGCATCAATAGACAAGCAGATAATAGCGAGGAAACTTTTTTTCTTTTAATAACAATACTTTAAAAGTTACTCAAAGACTATGTTCACATTTCCGCTGGAGTCTTCGTTGGAAATTCAATCGCCATGTCCTCCAGAAATCGACGGATTAAAAAGTCCCGCACGCACTGCTTTTTCGTCCGTTAATTTCAGTTTTAAAACGACAGGCACCTGATGGACCTTAATAGAGCCAATGGGATCCGTCAGACGCCATGTGTATCTGCAATTTTAGTGGTCCACCTATCGGCTGTTCTGGTCCTCCGACGGACCAGAACAATAGATAGCCAATGTTAATGTCACCTTCGGGTAAAATGCATATTCAGTCTACTTACTGCCATTTAAGTCCATGAGACATTTCAGGGAATGTTTCAATTGATTATAAAATAATCTATCCATGTACGAATGTAAAATTATATAATGACAGGAGTTCTCCTTTAATTTGCTTAGGGTAATTTCATTTTTATCAGCAACTAAATGATTATACATGAGCTGTACAGTCAATGGACGTGGGTAGCACAAACCCCCAAGTATTGATTAAAAAAAGTAATCTCATCTCTGTTGGTAGTGAAACTGTTACAATATGTTTAATATAACAATTTTATTTACACCATGAGTGATGTCTGAGTAATATTTCTGATGTCACAGGCACGTCTAGAGTCTAAACTCAGGAGAACAGTAATAAAATCACATCTCTATGGTAACATCACTAGACTGTGACAGTATAATATGGTGTAGCCTAGCAACTGGGATGAAGATTTCAGTATCTCTTAAAGTCAAACAAGTCTCATTGCTGGACTTTACATTTTTGGGCTAAAATAGTAGAGAAATACAAATATTACACTTGGAATAATTTATTTATAATGGCAAGAAACTGCACTAAACACAACATAAGTAAGTACAGATAGTTTCAACGTGTAAGAAATAATAATAGAATCTTTGTTGGTGGTCACCTTAGTTAAAAAAAAAAAAAAAAAGTAAAAGGTTACATTTTGCAGGCTGTTAAGGTTACATATAAAAAAAAGCAAGCAGTGTATTTATTTTTTGGATTCTGCCATCTGGCATTTGGCTGGATTTGGCATTTCTGTCCCACCTTCTGTCTCTATCCCTCTTCCCTCATAGATTGTAAGCCCTTGCGGGCAGGGCCCTCTATCCCACTGTACCAGTCAGTCAATGTTAGTATTATCTGTTTTGTATATTTTGTGTACCGTATGTAAATCCTCATATGTAAAGCACCATGGAATTAATGGTGCTATATAAATAAACAATAATAATAATAATTTCTGGGGCCCATAGCAAAGTTATGTCTAGCCCCCCCCCCCCCAATGCTGCGACCTTATTGCCTTCACACACAATATACTGCTCCCTCACACAGTAAATTTCCCCCTTAATGGTCCCCACACTTTTTTGTCACATCTGCAGTAAGAACCTGCCATCATGGAGTTTTTTTTTAGGAACTGCTGCACATTATGCCCAAACACTGACATCACTAGGATGTCATGTGCGGAAATATGACGAGATGTAGATGAGGAATCAGTAAGGAGGAGAGTAGAATATTAATTATTATTGACCATTACCTACTGAAGTAATCAAATAGGTAATGCCAAATTTAAAAAATAAATAATTTTGGGGCCCCATGGAATTGCTTGGTTTGCATGGTGGGTAACACTGCCCCTGGGTGTACTTACAGAGGTGTTGGACAGCTCGCCTCATCTAATTATTTAGGCATGACCATCACGTAAATTTGGGGCACTACAAATAACAGTGTGACTGGCACCTTAAAATGCCTTATCTGTGTGCATTCAGAATATTAAGCATCCACCCACGTCCTCTTTTAGATGTAAAGTGTGTGAGTGATGTTTACCAATAATTTGCACATATCTGTGAAACCTGGGGCCTGGTTGTGTTCTGCAGCAAACTGGTGTTTTAGTCTTTATGTGGAAATAAGGGCTTTTTTGTCATATTGTTGTGAACCGAGAGCAAGGCAGGTGGTTTGGACTCCGCAACCAGAAATGAACGCACACGCGGTAGTTCAAGAAAAGAATATATATTTACTATAAGTTAATAAAGGCTATTTGAAGGTAAAATGACAGGGATAAAGACAAGCAAAATATACAATATAGCATGAACAATTTCAAGGCAAATTCTGTAATGGTTTCTACTTTTACTCTGTCCACTTCTGCAGTATGGACACTGAATGAACAATATACTCAAAACTATCCCTAACTGACCCTGACATCACATTTGGGTGCACCCCCTTTTCCCCAGTGGTCCAGGTGGACCGCTTACAGTCCGTAGAAGCGCGCGGTGGGGCCCAAAGTCGTTCCTTTCTTTTATAGTGAAGCGTCCTCTCCTCACTGTTATCAGGATCTTGGGAGAAATGAAGTCCTCTTTAACAGGGAAACCCAATGAATGCAATGTAATCCAACAGCAGATTCCACTCAGCACACTGACAGTCCTGCCGAATCCATACACTGAGCTGGGTTGTAAGCCGGGGTTTAGCAGGTGCTGTCCAGTACATCAACAGCACTGCGAGTCTCTATCTGTGGTATCCATATACACAGTCACAATGTCAGTCTCACTGATCAGCCACTGAGCACAGTTCCTTTCACATGGACTCACTAGTCCTGTTGTCTCTTTACACTCTGTTTGTCTCTGGACCAAGATACAGCTTAGCTGTACAGAAAAATCTCCACACCAGTTCAATACAACACTTGCCAAGATGGCTGCTGCTCTCTGTCTCGTCACTTCCTGCTGCTCTGCTCACACTCTGTCTGCAGAACAGGCAGGCTGACATAAAAGGGGGGGGGGGTCTCACTCCAGCATCATGTCACAATTACAATGGCTGCTGTCTTAAAGGAACAGAATCACAGAAATACATTCAACATTAACAGTTTATACAGACAAATGAAGCTTAGGACAACATTGGCTGTCTCTTACATATTCCCCCCCCCACTTTAAGATTGGCAGTCCCTGCCTATGACTGTATATCCAGAGGGTTGTACTTTTATGCACAGGGTGGTAGTATACCGATGTATGGCAGGCCAAACAAACTCATCCTGCGCATACCGAACAGGGGGAATACCAGCATTTGGCCTAGTGGTCCGTCTGAGGACCGGTGGTATATTATGGGGTGCTGCAGCTATGGGCTGAGAAGGACCAGCGGATTCCGCACCTGAGGGGGCACAGGCCGGAGATACAGTAGTCACAGGTGGAACATCCCCAGGAGCAGGGATCGGCCAACAATCATCCTCCTCGTCTGAGGCCCATTCCGCACCTCCATTCTCTGACTGTGGGAGCTCATTCACATTGGCAGGCCCATCATGATTTGTCCCTTCAGAATGACACAGGCGCAACATATTTCGGTGAAGTACTCGAACACAATCAGTTCCTTCTTTCTGGACCTGGTACACTGGCCCATTCGCATACTTGCGGCCAACAACACGATACGGCAAAGCCTCCCATCGGCTTTCCAATTTCCCTTGGGGTTTCTTGACACGAACTAGCACCAGGTCGCCTGGTTGCAATGGTGCTTCTTGCACTGGGGTCTTATCAGGATGGGGATGTTCTTGCAGGCGCTGCCGCACCAATCGATGGATCGTCTCAAGTCTCTGCCGGTGCGCCCGCACCCAAGAGGTTGGATCCCTCGGAGGGAACCCATCCACATCATCCAACTGTAATTCTCCTATACTTCGCCCAGACTGCCCAAAGAGAAGTGTATAAGGAGAGTACCCCGTTGTAGAATGGACCTGATTGTTATAGGCCCACACCATTTCAGACAAGAACTGAGGCCACTGTAACTTCTTGTCTTCCTCCAGAGTCCGCAGCATCTGTAGCAGAGTTCTGTTGAAAAGGCCTGTGAAAATCTGCTGAAGTCGGGCACCTCCACATTGCTCCAACTCATGATCCACGTCTACTGTGGGGGTCTGGGCGGTTACCCTAGAAAGCCCGTCAGCATTCTGGTTCTCTGTCTTGGACCGATACTTAATGCGGTAATTGAACTTAGTCATTCGGGCTATCCACCTCTGCTCTAACGCCCCGAGCTTGGCATTTTCCAGGTGAGCTAGTGGGTTGTTGTCAGTCAGTACTAAAACTTCAGCACCGGTCAAATATTCAGAGAATTTCTTGGTCATGGCCCATACCAGTGCCAACAGCTCCAACTTAAATGAACTATAATTCTCGGGGTTTCTTTCAGAATCTCTCAAAGACCGGCTGCCGTACGCTATGACCCTCTCCTGGCCATCCTGAAGCTGGGAAAGCACTGCTCCAAGACCATACAGGCTTGCATCCGTATACAGCTGGAACGGCAAGTGGTAATCAGCATATGCCAAGATTGGGGCTGTTGTCAGTGCATCCTTTAATGCCTGGAAGGCTTGTTCCTGTTCAAGTCCCCACTTCACGGACCGGTTCTTTGGACCACCGGATGTGCCTCGTAGGAGAGCATTAAGTGGTGCTGCTACCTTGGCGAAATCCTTAATAAACCGTCGATAGTAACCGGCTACTCCAAGGAACGCCCTCACTTCTCGCAGGGTAGTCGGTATTGGCCAATCTTGAACAGCCGCTATCTTGTCTCTTGATGGTCTCACCCCTTCTCCTGATACGCGGTGACCCAAGTAATCAATTTCAGATTGGAACAACCGACATTTACTGGGTTTCAATTTGAGCCCATGTTCCCGCAATCTTCGAAATACTTGCCCCAACTGGTGGAGATGGTCTTCAAAGGTCGCAGAATACACTATAATGTCATCCAAGTAGATGAGAGTGAACTCAAAGTTGAAGTCACCGAGACATTTCTCCATCAACCGCTGAAACGTTCCGGGTGCATTTGTCAACCCGAAGGGCATCCGGTTAAATTCGTATAGTCCCATGGGCAAGATGAATGCCGTCTTCTCCTTGTCTTTTGTGGCCATCGGCACCTGCCAATACCCACTAGCCAGATCTAGTGAGGAGAAGTACCGGGCTCTCCCCAGCGCTGAGAGGGACTCCTCAATCCGTGGCAAGGGGTAGGAATCTCGTACGGTGCAAGCGTTTAACTTCCGATAGTCTACGCAAAATCGGATGGACCCATCTTTTTTTCTTACTAACACCACAGGAGCTGCCCAGGGACTCTGGCTTTCTTGGATGATCCCACCCTGTAGCATCTTAGCTAACAGTTCTTTTACTTCCTGATACAACTGTGGAGGAATTTGTCGGTAGCGCTCTCTAATTGGAGGGGTGTCTCCTGTGGGAATCTCATGGTAGATCCCTGTGGTACATCCAAAATCTTCAGCATACCGTGAAAAGGCGGCTCGGTTCTCCCACAACAGTTCATCTACCTTCTGCACCCATTCCAGAGAACATGAACTTGCATCCATCTTCATCTGTTCTCGAATTGCACGGCCATTCCATTCAGAGGTGGGTTCCTCATCTTCTCCCATGGACACAGTTACGGTCCACTCATCCCTTTCAGTCGGCTTCAGCTGCATTGGAGTTACTTTCCTTACTTCCTCCGGAGTCACATAGATGTTAGCCAGCTGCCTCCCTGGGGTCAGGTCCACACTCTGGTCCTGAGTGTTTACACATCGAAGTGGTACTCTTCCATTGCGAACTATTGCCAAGGAACGGGCCACTAGCGGATCAACACCTCCTTCGGCTGCCTGCAGTGGTTCTACCAACACAGCTATGCCCTCTAGTTTCCGACAGGTGCCTATGGGCATGGACACTATTGTCTCCCGACTGGGTGGCAGTGTAACTTTTGTATGCAAAGGAACTGAAATTCGAGCCAGAGGACGCTGTGCATCTGAACTTTTCTGTAAGCCACATGTCCGGATCAGCCGCTGGAAAGCTGTTTGAGTAGGCCGATGGGTGGTGGTTTCTTTCCAATAACCGTGACCTTTCTTTTCAAAGAGGATCTGATCTAATTCTTTTAACACATTCATCCCCAAAATGACAGGGACCTTTACTTCATGTGACTCCTGTACCACCACAATGCCTTTCCTACCTAGATCTTGGCAACATACCCGGACATTCATCCAGGCCACTCCCACGACTGGAACTGGTAACTGGTTAGCTGCGACCACTCGTACGAATGTATGGCGATCATATTTCACATGTTGCTGGAAGTACCGTTCATAACAGTCTCTACTCAAGGTCGTTACTTGGGAACCCGTGTCAATCATCCCGGTAACCGGAATACCCTCCATTTCCACCTGTATAACAGGACTTGCAGCGATCAGGTCATCATTAGGGCATTCTCCCCACATAGTCTCCTTGTCAGTCTCCCCTACTACACGCCCTACAGCAGCAGGGGACTTCAGTTTAACGGCGGTCTCTCATAAGTTTGTCGCTGCTCTGGACATCTAGCAGCAACGTGGCCCATCCGTCCACACTCCCAGCAGCGTATCTCCCGTCGTTCTGGCCATCTGTTTGGGCCCCTTCGGTAAGCCCCTTCGATTTCTCCTGAGCACTGCATTAACTGATTTGGACCCCTTCGGTAGGTCCTATCCTCATCCCTCCAGCGGGGTGGTGGGTGATTCTGATTTTCTGGGTATGGACGGCTCACCCTTTCACCTCCAGTTTTCTGGAAGTCTGCAATTTTCATAGAATGTTCATCACAACGGGTGTGCAAGTGTTCCATTTGCTCTTGCAGTTTCTGCATTACTGTGAGAATTTCTTTAACCGTCCCCTTTTCTACTGTCTCTGAGCCAGAACTAGCCCCCTGTGACAAAGTAACTCCAACTGCGGTCTGGGGCTTCGGGAACATACTATTGGCACGGGAGATGGCCTCTACCTGTACATCATGGAATTTAGCATCAGTCTCTCGTCGTATAAAATCCTGCATAGTCACAGTTAAACTGCCGTCACGTATCCCCAGGACAAACTGGTCACGGAGAGTCCGATCAGGGTTACAGAAGGCTGGCGAGCCCCCTCTTTCCTTCACTTGAATATCTCGGAGCAGTTCTTGTAGGGCATTTGCATATTGGGGAAGGCTTTCATTCTCCTGTTGTACCATCTGGAAGAACCGAGCGTGCAGAGACCACAGCAATGCAGTTTCTCCATAAATGGTTTCTAGAATCTGGACTACTTGCTCAAATGTCTGCCTTTGTTCAAATGGCCTCAATATCACCGTGGTCTTAGCATCCCCTTGTAATGTCAATATTGCTAGCTCTACTAGTACTTCTGGTGCGGTCTGGTACATTCGCTGTATCATTCGTATCTGTTCCACCCACATACTCACTGACATATTATTGCCATCAAATTTAGCTAACTGACTTATTATAGCCCCTGCTGGCATTCTTCCTCCAGCACCATTCTCCCGAACGGGTGCGTCACCGTCCATTCTGGTAAGCGGATCCTGCCGACTACGCCAATTTGTGAACCGAGAGCAAGGCAGGTGGTTTGGACTCCGCAACCAGAAATGAACGCACACGCGGTAGTTCAAGAAAAGAATATATATTTACTATAAGTTAATAAAGGCTATTTGAAGGTAAAATGACAGGGATAAAGACAAGCAAAATATACAATATAGCATGAACAATTTCAAGGCAAATTCTGTAATGGTTTCTACTTTTACTCTGTCCACTTCTGCAGTATGGACACTGAATGAACAATATACTCAAAACTATCCCTAACTGACCCTGACATCACATTTGGGTGCACCCCCTTTTCCCCAGTGGTCCAGGTGGACCGCTTACAGTCCGTAGAAGCGCGCGGTGGGGCCCAAAGTCGTTCCTTTCTTTTATAGTGAAGCGTCCTCTCCTCACTGTTATCAGGATCTTGGGAGAAATGAAGTCCTCTTTAACAGGGAAACCCAATGAATGCAATGTAATCCAACAGCAGATTCCACTCAGCACACTGACAGTCCTGCCGAATCCATACACTGAGCTGGGTTGTAAGCCGGGGTTTAGCAGGTGCTGTCCAGTACATCAACAGCACCGCGAGTCTCTATCTGTGGTATCCATATACACAGTCACAATGTCAGTCTCACTGATCAGCCACTGAGCACAGTTCCTTTCACATGGACTCACTAGTCCTGTTGTCTCTTTACACTCTGTTTGTCTCTGGACCAAGATACAGCTTAGCTGTACAGAAAAATCTCCACACCAGTTCAATACAACACTTGCCAAGATGGCTGCTGCTCTCTGTCTCGTCACTTCCTGCTGCTCTGCTCACACTCTGTCTGCAGAACAGGCAGGCTGGCATATAGGGGGGGGGGGCCCCCCCCGCATCTGTTACAATTATAAGGGGGGGGGTGGTTGGGGGGGGGAGCCAGAAATAAATTTTATATTTTTTGTGTGTATAGGGAAAAGGGGGGGGGGGGGGGGTGGGGGGGGGTTTCTTTTGTTTTTTTTGTTGTGGTGTGGGGGGGGGGGGGGGGGGTGGGGGCGGGGGGGGGGGGGGGGGGGGGGGGGGGGGGGGGGGGGGGGGGGGGGGGGGGGGGGGGGGGGGGGGGGGGGGGGGGGGTGGGGGGCGTGGGGGGGGGGGGGGGGGGGGGAGGCCCACCCCCCCCCCCCCCCGGGGGGGGGGGGGGGGGGGGGTCCCCCCTCCAACCAAAAAAAGGGGTTGATTTTTTTTTTTCTGTGTGGGGGGGGGGGGGGGGGGGGGGGGTTTAAACAACCCCCTGCTCTAGCCCAATGGAACTGACATTAACTCCTTCACTGCCCATGACCATCAGAGATCTTGACATTTACCCATTAACTACTCTACATTACCAGGGTTACTGGCATTAATATCTTTATTATCCTGGACTGCCACACTGATAGGCATTAAACATTTCAGGAATATTAACACCTTCAAGCCCACAGGCACATACCCTTTTATCAGGGGACCTTGAACATTCTGTGGGCTGCTGTTATTTATCTTGATGCTTTGTATAACATTTATCTTGGCTCTGCTTAAAGGGTACATTGTCCTATTGCCTGTCAGGCTCACTAGCTACAAAGGCTTAAAGGGATAAGCCGCTATTAAAACTTAATATATTAACAGATTATTATACAATGGTGTCACAGACCTCAGCTAGACATGCATAAAGGTATATAGTACAGACCAAAAGTTTGGACACACCTTCTCATTCCAAGAGTTTTCTGTATTTTCATGACTATAAAAATTGTAGATTCACACTGAAGGCATCAAAACTATGAATTAACACATGTGGAATTATATACTTAACAAAAAAGTGTGAAACAACTGAAAATATGTCTTATATTCTAGGTTCTTCAAAGTAGCAACCTTTTGCTTTGATTACTGCTTTGCACACTCTTAGCATTCTCTTGAGGAGCTTCAAGAGGTAGTCAACTGAAATGGTTTTCACTTCACAGGTGTGCCCTGTCAGGTTTAATAAGTGGGATTTCTTGCCTCATAAATGGGGTTGGGACCATCAGTTGTGTTGTTCAGAAGTCAGGTGGATACACAGCTGATAGTCCTACTGAATGGCAAGAAAAAAGCAGCTAAGTAAAGAAAAACGAGTGGCCATCATTACTTTAAGAAATGAAGGTCAGTCAGTCTGAAAAATTGGGAAAACTTTGAAAGTGTCCCCAAGTGCAGTGGCCAAAACCATCAAGCGCTACAAAGAAACTGGCTCACATGAGGACCACCCCAGGAAAGGAAGACCAAGAGTCACCTCTGCTGCGGAGGATAAGTTCATCCGAGTCACCAGCCTCAGAAATCGCAGGTTAACAGCAGCTCAGATTAGAGACCAGGTCAATGCCACACAGAGTTCTAGCAGCAGACACATCTCTACAACAACTGTTAAGAGGAGATTGTGTGCAGCAGGCCTTCATGGTAAAATAGCTGCTAGGAAACCACTGCTAAGGACAGGCAACAAGCAGAAGAGACTTGTTTGGGCTAAAGAACACAAGGAATGGACATTAGACCTGTGGAAATCTGTGCTTTGGTCTGATGAGTCCAAATTTGAGATCTTTGGTTCCAACCACTGTGTCTTTGTGCGACGCAGAAAAGGTGAATGAATGGACCTGGCCTCCACAGTCACCAGACCTGAACCCAATCGAGATGGTTTGGGGTGAGCTGGACTGCAGAGTGAAGGCAAAAGGGCCAACAAGTGCTAAGCATCTCTGGGAACTCCTTCAATATTGTTGGAAGACCATTTCAGGTGACTACCTCTTGAAGCTCCTCAAGAGAATGCCAAGAGTGTGCAAAGCAGTAATCAAAGCAAAAGGTGGCTACTTTGAAGAACCTAGAATATAAGACATATTTTCAGTTGTTTCACACTTTTTTGTTAAGTATATAATTCCACATGTGTTAATTCATAGTTTTGATGCCTTCAGTGTGAATCTACAATTTTTATAGTCATGAAAATACAGAAAACTCTTGGAATGAGAAGGTGTGTCCAAACTTTTGGTCTGTACTGTATGTTGAGTCAAAAATAACTGCCATAGTTCAAAATAGAAATTCTAGTATAACATAGAAACACAATGACTCTACAAAGTACAATGGAAATAATACAATGTATTGCTTTTAATGAACCTTTGTAACCTTATTTTATTACTCTTCATACCTTGCAGCTTCAACAATTCTGCTACCACTGGAATTTTAATTGAACAATGAATTTGTTTCAGGTATTAACACCACACCCCTGACACTTTATATTATCCAATCTGCTTAAAGTTAAAATTCCGCGTGTCCACAGCGCGTTTTTTTTCCGCAAAGTGGGCATGGGATTCACTAGAAGAATCACGGCATTTACGCCACGTGGGGCTTTAGCCTTACAGGCATTTCCTATATGTGACCAAAAATAAAGAGCAGCAAGACCAGGGCAACTTTGGAACCAGACCAGAATGGGGATTAGTGAGGCTGAATATTATGAGTTTTTAGGTTAGATTTACCATTAGCAGCTTTCAATATAATATAACTCCATATAAAGCTGACATGACATTTACTACATTAGTGCTGACCGCAAAGATCTGATACCAGTTTTTACCTTATTTTACCAAATAAAACTGAAGAAGACTATCAACTTGCACGTTGCAAGAGTTTTTTACATAATTGTGTGTGAATGAAAAAGTGAATAAAAAGGACAGTATGGCAGATTTACTAAAACTGTCTAATATTTGTACAGTCTAAAAATGAGATCGATTTATCACAGTGTCTTATGTTGGATGATAAATATTGTGCATCTTTAGGGTCCATTCACATTCAAATTTGCAGCTGATTTTGGAGGAAGATTTTGCCTCAAACTCAGCTTCAAATGTCATATTGAATTTGCCTTCCATTGTTTTCTTTTTTTCAGAACACAACCTGCAGCATTAAACTACCACAGTACCACCACTAGCCACATAGTCTGAAAATAGAAACTATCCACAGGATAGGTCATCAGTATGTTCCTGCAGCCTCCAGGTGCCGGAAGTTACAGCAGAAGATGGAATACATGTGCAGGCTGCTCCTATTCAACTAATTACATCAACTATTACATGAAAATGAGTAGCTGCATGCACACCCCTCTACTGCTCTAACTTCCAGCACCTGGAGAATGTCAGAACAGCTGATCTGTGTGGGGTCCAGCTGTAGGAACCCCACAGATCACATACTGATGACCTATACTGTGGATAGATCATCTGTATGAAAAATCAATTTGGGGACGAAAACCCCTTTAAGCCAGAATTTTGGTGCATTTAGCAAAGTAAATTTCTCCCAGTGTGTGCTACCAAGTATTCATAGTTCCCCCAATCCTTGGTGTGGTCATAAACATACAAAAGGTGGATAGCTACAGGAGCACTCTCTCAATAAACTTTAGAGAAAATGACTTTTCAACAACTTTCTACACATTTGGAGTCAAACGTCGTATACAATTTGAATTTTTGGTTGGAGGTACAAAGAGTATGTGGGATGCATCCATAAAAACATATAAAATACACATGTATAAACAGTCTGAATCACAATAGCTATAATGTTCCTTTAAACTAAAGATCTCCCTATGTGAGAGTAGCAGGAGTTTATTATTGTGTAGCAATTATTAAATGATAAGCTGCTTATGGCATGAATTGGAATGAGCCTTTTATGCGTGTAATGTGAGTGTTGTATACAAGAGTTAACATTCCTCATCATACCTACTTTACCTAAGCAGTTTTTAGACATATAAATAAGATACGTTAGATACTCAGTCAGTGTTGCAGTTCTGCTTATAATATATTCATCTAACCAGCATGAAGGATCGAAGAAGAAAAGGATAATCAGGAAACTTTGTTCCTTAAATACAGAGGAGGAACACGTTTCATTTGGTTCTCATTAGCTCATTTCAAGAATGTACTTAATTGACTTACTCAACAACTATATTAAATACAAATATGCCACACGCAAAATATAGTTATAGTGATTTTTACACCATACACTTGACTATGACATGCCAGTTAAATATCATAGTTTTCTGGTAGTAAATCTCATTTTGATGGTCCTAGGGCCTAGGCAAAAAAGTGTTAAGATCTCTTAAGGCTGTAACCTTGTAACGTTGGTTCCCGACCACTTCCCCATACAAATACATTCAATGATCAGATCTTGTTTGTCAGCTGATCTTTAACATGAACATAAAAATGTTAGGATTCAGATGCAAGGCCACAATAAGAAGTTTAATAATGTACTAGTCTTCAGGAAAGCAGCAGCAGAAATGGGTTGACAACTGTGAGAAACCAACTCATGAGATGAAGACGGGTCTGGAAAACAAACCAAAGTCAAATCCAATCGGGAACGCCACAACAAAATCGCTAGACAGAGAGGAATCTAAGAACGCAGCCTTTAGGTCAGTATAGGTGTAGTCAATGCAATGTCAGGAGCCAAACTGGAGTTGGAAACTAACAGGTAGCAAACTGAACTAATAGTCAGCACATGACTCAGGAGCGCATGGCCTTATATAGGTCTCATCAGCTGCTAACTGGACCAAGCCAGAAAGCCTCAGAAAGTGCAAAAGCTTCCCAGGTTGGCATGGTAACATCAGAGGTGCAACAGCCGGATAGAGAATCCAGACAAAAAAAATCATTGTATGCAAACTATATAAGTATGATTGTTTGTATTTATGATCATTCATCCCCATACACTGAATTACCGCATAGAAATGGTAGATCACGAGCACCGATCAACTTCCTGAAGCAGAAATAGGGGGATCTCCATTCTTTGAATCAGTGAAACTACCAGTGGTGGTCACATTATCAGTAGTCACATTTGTATGGCACATCTAGGGGATACACGATACAAGTTAATGGTGTTAAGCCTCATATGACATTCAGACTGGTAGGTTTATTTTTGCAATCATTCCTAAAAAAAAAAACTTGCAGTGGGTGTAAATTTATGGGGTCATGAACATTGTAGACATAAGATTCTATACTTTGAATCTGAGTTAGTGTGACTTTAAACTTTTTTTGTCCCAGATATCTCCTGTGTTTATTTTCTAGGTCAGGAAGTAGCAGCCTGACAACCACTACTACCAAGCAGCTCTAGGCTATCAATGGCAATGTGAATATTAAAGTGAACCTGTGGTTTCATTTTTAATTAGAAATATATATACAGTACAGACCAAAAGTTTGGACACACCTTCTCATTCCAAGAGTTTTCTGTATTTTCAGGTCTATAAAAATTGTAGATTCACACTGAAGGCATCAAAACTATGAATTAACACATGTGGAATTATATACTTAACAAAAAAGTGTGAAACAACTGAAAATATGTCTTATATTCTAGGTTCTTCAAAGTAGCCACCTTTTGCTTTGATTACTGCTTTGCACACTCTTGGCATTCTCTTGATGAGCTTCAAGAAGTAGTCACCTGAAATGGTATTCACTTCACAGGTGTGTCCTGTCAGGTTTAATAAGTGGGATTTCTTGCCTCATAAATGGGGTTGGGACCATCAGTTGTGTTGTTCAGAAGTCAGGTGGATACACAGCTGATAGTCCTACTGAATGGAGTGTTAGAATTTGTATTATGGCAAGAAAAAAGCAGCTAAGTAAAGAAAAACGAGTGTGCAAAGCAGTAATCAAAGCAAAAGGTGGCTACTTTGAAGAACCTACAATATAAGACATATTTTCAGTTGTTTCACACTTTTTTGTTAAGTATATAATTCCACATGTGTTAATTCATAGTTTTGATGCCTTCGGTGTGAATCTACAATTTTTATAGTCATGAAAATACAGAAAACTCTTGGAATGAGAAGGTGTGTCCAAACTTTTGGTCTGTACTGTATATATACAGTCATATGAAAAAGTTTGGGCACCTTTATTAATCTTAATCATTTTTAGTTCTAAATATTTGGGTGTTTGCAACAGCCATTTCAATTTGATATATCTAATAACTGATGGACACAGTAATATTTCAGGATTGAAATGAGGTTTATTGTACTAACAGAAAATGTGCAATATGCATTAAACCAAAATTTGACCGGTGCAAAAATTTGGGTACCCTTATCATTTTATTGATTTGAATACTCCTAACTACTTTTTACTGACTTACTGAAGCACAAAATTGGTTTTGTAACCTCACTGAGCTTTGAACTTCATAGCCAGGTGTATCCAATCATGAGAAAAGGTATTTAAGGTGGCCAATTGCAAGTTGTTCTCCTATTTGAATCTCTTCTGAAGAGTGGCATCATGGGCTCCTCAAAACAACTCTCAAATGATCTGAAAACAAAGATTGTTCAACATAGTTGTTCAGGGGAAGGATACAAAAAGTTGTCTCAGAGATTTAACCTGTCAGTTTCCACTGTGAGGAACATAGTACGGAAATGGAAGACCACAGGGACAGTTCTTGTTAAGCCCAGAAGTGGCAGGCCAAGAAAAATATCAGAAAGGCAGAGAAGAAGACTGGTGAGAACAGTCAAGGACAATCCACAGACCACCTCCAAAGAGCTGCAGCATCATCTTGCTGCAGATGGTGTCACTGTGCATCGGTCAACAATACAGCACACTTTGCACAAGGAGAAGCTGTATGGGAGAGTGATGCGAAAGAAGCCGTTTCTGAAAGCACGCCACAAACAGAGTCGCCTGAGGTATGCAAAAGCACATTTGGACAAGCCAGCTTCATTTTGGAAGAAGGTCCTGTGGACTGATGAAACAAAGATTGAGTTGTTTGGTCATACAAAAAGGCGTTAGGCATGGCGTCAAAAAAACACAGCATTCCAAGAAAAACACTTGCTACCCACTGTAAAACTTGGTGGAGGTTCCATCATGCTTTGGGGCTGTGTGGCCAATGCCGGCACCGGGAATCTTGTTAAAGTTGAGGGTCGCATGGATTCAACTCAGTATCAGCAGATTCTTGAGAATAATGTACAAGAATCAGTGACGAATTTGAAGTTACGCCGGGGATGGATATTTCCGCAAGACAATGATCCAAAACACAGCTCCAAATCTACTCAGGCATTCATGCAGAGGAACAATTACAATGTTCTGGAATGGCCATCCCAGTCCCCAGACCTGAATATCATTGAACATCTGTGGGATAATTTGAAGCGGGCTGTCCATGCTCGGCGACCATCAAACTTAACTGAACTGGAATTGTTTTGTAAAGAGGAATGGTCAAAAATACCTTCATCCAGGATCCAGGAACTGATTAAAAGCTACAGGAAGTGACTAGAGGCTGTTATTTTTGCAAAAGGAGGATCTACTAAATATTAATGTCACTTTTCTGTTGAGGTGCCCATACTTTTGCACCGGTCAAATTTTGGTTTAATACATATTGCACATTTTCTGTTAGTACAATAAACCTAATTTCAATCCTGAAATATTACTGTGTCCATCAGTTATTAGATATATCAAATTGAAATGGCTGTTGCAAACACCCAAATATTTAGAACTAAAAATGATTAAGATTAATAGGGGTGCCCAAACTTTTTCATATGACTGTATATATATATATATATATATATATATACAGGGGCATTCTGCACTTACTAACTTTGTTATTTATCTTCAGAGCAGTAGAAGCTCCAGTTTTCCCATGGTGAATTTCCCCAAGCTGAATTTCCCCATGGTGGGACTATTAAAGGATTATCTTATCTTATCTTATCCTTTCCTTATAGTACTACAAATTTTCATCCATAGATTCAGAAACCTAATGAAAGCAAATCCCGTAACTCTGAAAATCCAGATCCCTTTCCTCCCCTTCCTTTCCCTGATGGCTAATAGTGACAGAAATTGTATTAGCATCATAAGAACACCAGCTCGAAAAACCCTTTGAAATGATTTCTGACTGACACACCACCAAAAATAGGAAGAGGATAGTAGTTTACTGTAAAGGAGTTTTTAGTGAGTTGGCTGCAGGGACACCAACAGAGCACCATAACCTATAGGAGTATAATCACAAGTGGCAGAAATATATTTTAGACTGTTCTATTCACCTGAATGGAACAGAACAGAATAGAACTGATAGAATAAAACATATTAAGTCATGGAAATTTCTGCAACTAATTTTCTGTATGTGAACGTATTCTAAAGATACATGGCGGTATATACTGTAAATAAATACTAGACAGTAATATGAATAAGATATGATGTCTCATTGTTAGATAAACCTCAAAGCAAGTTATTCTACCACTTTCACTTACAGTTACAAATAATGCTTATAAGGATATGGGACCTTTAATGCATTCAGTAGGTGGACTGTCATCTACCACTCACCTATTAATTGCTTACATTGTTCTAAAATTCTTTAGCATATGTATTATTAAGCCCCACACCACAAATGTGTAATGGCCATTTTTTGTATAAGCATTATTCCTTACTTACAGAGACTATTCTTTACTTCTCTACAAGGCATACTTTGATAGCTGCCTACAAGAATAAAATTCTATGAACATCAGATACAAGTTGATCTCTCCTGATAACATGGCAAAGTCTGTTTACATAAAGCAATTTAATTAAATTATAATTTATGAATTAATTATATATATATATATATATATATATATATATATATATATATGTATGTTATATAACAGTTGATTGTATAAAACAGTTTTAGGCTAAGGCCCAACGTAGCGAGCCGCAGCCAAAAAATGGTGCGGAAAAGACTGCTTGTGAAAACGAAACAGGTTTTTTTCTGCAGCATTGTTCACAGAAAGTTCGCAGAGTTTTCCTCTGCGGACTTTCTACCTCTATTATACCTATACGGAAAACACCGCTATTTCCGTAGGTATAATTGACATGTTGCGATTTCCAAAAAATGCTCACATTTTTGAAATTGCATAATTTCCGCTGCAGATTTTGTTCTGCAATGGGTGAATGGGATTAGCCAGAATCACATCCACTTAGCAGGTAATGTAAAATGCAGCGTTTGCAACGTAGGTCCCCAGCCTTAGACTATTTTTAGGCTCCAATAGTAGCCTCCATCACAGTCCAAAATTTAGTCTCCATTTAGTCAAAAATGTTGGACAATTAGTGTCCATCATGTTGCATATCTGGCATTTCTGTTCTTTATTACATTGCTCTGCTCCTGTAACGGGGCACAACAATGGAAATCACTAGCAGAGACGTGAATAAAGCCTTAGAGGGTCCAGACAGCTTTCTTTAATGATGCCCCATAGCCTATATTCAGAACATGATAAAACCTTCTAATATATACCCTGTTCCATTTCTGATGTCCCAAACCATTCATAGGCTCAGTGAAGTAATAGTGAAGATATTGGAAAAAGTGCTCTTCTATCAGTAAAAGCGTCTATAAAATACAGATTTTATTACAACAGGATGAGACATACACGACATTCTCTTATGTCTTGTTAAAAAAAAAAAAAAATGGCAAACTTTACATGGTTTTTCCACTTATGCATGCTATCCTAGTGTATTCCAAAAGGACACATCTATTTGACATATGGTAAATGCATGAGGTGTTTATTTTTTCATTTTTCCTGTTGTGGCGAAACTTGACACCTGCTGATAAATAACTCAGATTATACAGTGGGGAAAAAAAGTATTTAGTCAGCCACCAATTGTGCAAGTTCTCCCACTTAAAAAGATGAGAGTGGCCTGTAATTGACATCATAGGTAGAACTCAACTATGAGAGACAAAATGAAAAAACAAATCCAGAAAATCACATTGTCTGATTTTTTAAGAATTTATTTGCAAATTATGGTGGAAAATAAGTATTTGGTCACCTACAAACAAGCAAGATTTCTGGCTCTCACAGACCTGTAACTTCTTCTTTAAGAGGCTCCTCTGTCCTCCACTCATTACCTGTAGTAATGGCACCTGTTTAAAATTTTTATAAGTATAAAAGGCACCTGTCCACAACCTCAAACAGTCAAATTCCAAACTCCACTATGGTGAAGACCAAAGAGCTGTGGAAGGACACCAAAAACAACTTTGTAGACCTACACCAGTCTGGGAAGACTGAATCTGCAATAGGCAAACAGCTTGGTGTGAAGAAATCAACTGTGGGAGCAATAATTAGAAAATGGAAGACATACAAGACCACTGATAATCTCCCTCAATCAGGGGCTCCACACAAGATCTCACCCCGTGGGGTCAAAATGATCACAAGAACGGTGAGCAAAAGTCCCAGAGCCACACGGGGGACCTAGTGAATGACCTACAGAAAGCTGGGACTAACGTAACAAAGGCTACCGTCAGTAACACACTACGCCGCCAGGGACTCAGATCCTGCAGTGCCAGACGTGTCCTCCTGCTTAAGCCAGTACATATCCGGGCCCGTCTGAAGTTTGCTAGAGAGTATTGGGAGAATGTCATATGGTCAGATGAAACCAAAGTAGAACTGTTTGGTAGAAACACAACTCGTCGTGTTTGGAGGAGAGTGAATGCTGAGTTGCATCCAAAGAACACCATACCTACTGTGAAGCATGGAGGTGGCAACATCATGTTTTGGGGCTGTTTCTCTGCAAAAGGACCTGGACGACTGATCCGTGTACATGAAAGAATGAATAGGGCCATGTATCGTGAGATTTTGACTGAAAACCACCTTCTATCAGCAAGGGCATTGAAGACGAAATGTGGCTGGGTCTTTCAGCATGACAATGATCCCAAGCACACCACCAGGGCAACGAAGGAGTGGCTTTGTAAGAAGCATTTCAAGGTCCTGGAGTGGCCTAGCCAGTCTCCAGATCTCAACCCCATAGAAAACCTTTGGAGGGAGTTGAAAGTCCATGTTGCCCAGTGACAGCCCCAAAACATCACTGCTCTAGAGGAGATTTGCATGGAGGAATGGGCCAACATATCAGCAACAGTGTGTGCCAACCTTGTGAAGACTTACAGAAAAGGTTTGACCTCTGTCATTGCCAACAAAGGATATATAACAAAGTATTGAGATGAACTTTTGTTATTGACCAAATACTTATTTTCCACCATAATTTGCAAATTAATTCTTTAAAAATAAGACAATGTGATTTTTTGGATTTGTTTTCTCATTTTGTCTCTCATAGTTGAGGTCTACCTATGATGTCAATTACAGGCCGGCCTCATCTTTTTAAGTGGGAGAACTTGCACAATTGGTGGCTGACTAAATACTTTTTTTTCCCCACTGTATCTGATTACTGGAGATCCAAGCAGTGGCACGCCATTATCAGCTTATAATTGGGGGTCCCATTGCTCCCACCTCTCTGTGCATTCTGTACTGCAAGGAATTTATTGACTACAAGTACAGTGGCTTTAAAAGTAATCTGTCAGGCTGGGTTCACATCCGTGCTCGCTATACGTTCAGGGTTTCCATCCCCAAATCCGCTTAAAAAAGCAAGCAGGACTTTTCGCTCCGCATTTTCGGGCGGAAACCCAGCGGACCCCATTATAGTCTATGGGGTTTGTGGGTTTCCGCAGGTAACTGCTTTTTAAACGGGTTAGCTTTCCGTTTTTCTGGTCCCCAAGCGGACCCAAAGAAAAAAATGGACCACCTAGATTAATTACATGGACATGTAGTGTTCTTTAATAGTGCCAACATACTTTTTGTTCCCCCATTCAATGCCTTATTTTCAGAGAAAAAAAAAATGTAATCCAATATGTTAAAGGAATTCTATAACTAAAAAACACGTTTTAAACTAAGAGCACGTAGGAATAGCCTTTATAAAGGCGATTCATCTCCTAACTTTATCTTGAAGTTCTGCGCTTTCGTTTTTTAATTTTTATTCATTCTTCATTGTGCTAAAAATGCACAGAGGGCGTTACCCCTGTGTTCAAACTGCACAGGGCATTGTCATCCAATTCAGCGCCGCCTTTCTTCTGCTCCGGCCATTCTCCTCCTCTCCTTAAAGGAGACCACCACATAATGGCCGATGGAACAGCCGACTGTGCATGTCCATCGGCCATTTTGTAGTGGTCTCGTGTAAGAAGAGGAGGAGAATGGCCGGAGCTGAAGAAAAGCGGCGCTGGATTGGATGATAACGCTCTGCTCAGAGCACAGGGTTAACGCCCCCCGTGCATTCTTGGCACAATGAAGAATGAATAAAAATTCAAAAACGGCAGCGTGGACCTTCAAGATAAAGGTAAGAGATGAATCGCCTTTATAAAGGCTATTCCTACGTGCTCTTAGTTTAAAACATGTTTTTTAGTGATAGAATCTCTTTAATGAACTGTAAGTGCACTGGGGAGTCTATAAAGCACTACAAGTCTCCAGCCCCCAGGGAACAAATAGTACCCAGCACCACTCTGCACCACCCATCTGCAGAGTGTCGCTGGCCACTACTAGTGCTCACGAGGGCCAGAGACTTGCATTAACAGTTTATTTAAAAATTGGAATAAAACATTTTTTTCTCAAGACTAAGGCATCAATTGGGGCAATATAATGTATGTTGGCACTTGTATTATTATTATTAAGACTTATATATTTCCATTAAATAGCTAGATCCAAGTATACTGTGCCAAGGAATATAATTTTTTGTATTGCGTTTCAGTTTAAAAAAAAAAAACAAAAAACATGAAGAACAATATAGCTCTAGCACTGGAGGCTATGGTTATAACTCTGACTAAAGTCTTGGACTATAGTTTAATCCATAAACAAAGACCAAAGTGCCCTGCTCAGGAGATCCTATTAGACAGCCACCTTAGGTCAGGTTGAGAGCAGCTTTCTTTCTATATATAGACAGTCTCCAGACACAGACTGAAGGAAGCCTGTTGCCCTTGTGTATAGTAACATAATATCATTTTCTATATTTTCAGATACAATTGACGAAACTTGTCTTACAGTATTAGTATACTAAAAATAACAATTCTTTGCTATATTTTTGAACTGCAGCTCATACACATATATGAACGCAGGACTCCATGGGCAGATGACTGACTTCATAGTCAGTAAGATTAGGTAACATATTTTGGAATACAGACCCCAGAATCATTCATATACTGAATACATACATGTATTATACATAAAGAATAATTTCACCACCAAAATTCTGGATGTACTTTTTTAACAATATAGAGAAATTGTCAATATGGCAGATTTTTTCATTGACAGCATCTGAAATATAGATATTTACTAGGGAATAAAAGGCTATGTTCAGACTTGTGTTAGCCCTTTTCCATTAGGTTTCTATTGCTTTCTGAAGGTCAATACCTGTTCTTATCAGTGGTAGGTCATACTTGTGCGCTATATACATCATGGGCTTAAAGGGGTAATCCACTTTCTAATGTTGATGGTCTATCCTTAGGCCGGACACCTGCAGATCAGCTACTATGGGACAGCGCAACTCACAGTAACATTTACATGCTGCGAACTGTGCTGCTCACTCGCCATACAAACTGTAGCTGCAGCTTTAGGTACTGAAGTACTGCCTCATTTAAGTTAATGGGGCAGTGTTGCAATTTCTAAAGCCACTGCTACAGTTTGTATGGTGAGTGAACAGCATGGCTCTCTGCAAGTAAGAATTACTGGGAGCTTTGCTGTCCCGGATCAGCTAACCAGCAAGGGTCTCGGATGTTGGACCCTTGCACATCTAATATTGATGGCCTATCCTAAGGATAGGCCATCAGTATTAGAAAGTGGATAACCCATTTAAAGGTCGCAAGTGCCACCAGACCAAAGCTTTAAACTGAGTAACTTAAACACCCAAGGTGCAGGGGTGCTCTATAGGTGATGACCCTGTGATACTGAATATCACTGGGGGATGTGTTCCATGCCCCCTTTTCTATTTAAAGTCCTTGGTAAATGCTGGTATGGCAGCTCAGACAGGCATCAGACAGGTTCTTGCTAAGTGAGACCTTTAATCCCTGATGTCTGCAGGGTCTTGCAGTGGGAAAAAGGAGGGCCTTCTCTCTTTCAAGACAGCATGATTTTGGGTTTTCGATAATAATTAAAAATTGCGGCATGTTGTACTATTTTATCAAATAAAAAAAAAAAACTGACAGACTCAATACACAGTAAATCAATCGGGAGGGGATAAAAAAATATGAGGGATCCATCAAATAGATCATAAATTATCATGAGTCAAATCCCCTTTGCATTCACAATAACAGTCTCTACCAGGGATCCTAGGTGACACTCACCCTATTGAGTTGTTCCAGTAGTCTTTGGTTCTGTTCTGACAGTTCTTGGACAGCCGAGGATTTCTCACGATCAGCTTCTCTCAGGTGTACCTGTTGCTTATCCAGCTCTTCCTGGAGCTGCTTCACATCACTCTCCAGCTCAGACACTCTTCCTTCCCATTCTCCTTCACGATTCTCAAACCTTCTCTTCAATTCATGCTTTTCTTGCTCCAGATGCTTAGAATAAAAATACACTACAATCAACATCACAGACAACTTAATGGAGAAAAGCATTTTCTTCAAGAGTTACACCTTTGCAGTATTTATTAATTTTAATAATCTTAAATAATTGTCTAATTAAAGGGAGTGTCACCAGAACCCAACTTATGGAACTCAGCCCCACAGATATATAGGTTAGGGTAACCTGAATCAAATAGCATTTTCCCCTTGTGAATCAGGTTCTCTGTTTCCCATTTTATCAATATGAAAATGAGCTCTTTGACACAACAAGGGCATTGCTCCAAATGGGTAAGCGGCAATGCCTTCATTGTGCCAAACAAGTAATTTGCATATTGACAAAAATGGTGCTATTTAGGCAACAGAGGCACAGATTCACAAGAAGAAAACACTGTTTGATTCAGGTGACCCTAACCTTTCTGTGGGGCAAGGTTAATATGCTGGGTTCAGGTGACAGACTCCCTTTAACTCCTTTGACATTATTTGGGAGTGTCAAGTTATGAAGCCCCTCTATCTGTCAGAGTGAATAGTTGAGGCTCTAACTTTGGTAGATCTAGTCTATCCATGTATTGCATGGGTAGCCATTCATTTGAATAGCCAAATGTTATACTGAATGTTCACTACAGTGGGAATGGGCAGTGGATGGCAACTTTCCCTGACACAATCAGCACTTTGATGCAGTCCTCAGCTGACTGCCATAGCTCCTTTAACAATAATGTTATTGTATTGTAGCGTATTTACACATATTTAGTGCAGTTTAGTTTAAGGTCTGTAGATATAGTGCATATGTATGTATAAAATTTCTCACTTATTATGTAGTGACTAAATCTAGGCAAAGAAATAGTAGCGAAAGGCTCAGGCACATTCCTTCAGCCAATTATTTCCACACCAGTTGATTCTGGATGGAGTACAGATTTGTTAACCAGCTCTGAACTTGACTGAATCTACAAAGGTGACCCATTTAATGTTTTGCTTTTCAAACCAAGGACCACCAAACTACCAGCTGTATGAGTGGCAACACTGAGCCAGGCTTCATGAGGGGAGCATAAAATCTATAAGGTTCACAACTATATACTGCCTTTTATGTGTGTGAACAGTGGTGGTCCTCATTTCGGTTTGTAAGGTGAAAACACT
This sequence comes from Leptodactylus fallax, assembly GCA_947044405.1. Lineage (NCBI taxonomy): Eukaryota > Metazoa > Chordata > Amphibia > Anura > Leptodactylidae > Leptodactylus > Leptodactylus fallax. The sequence goes on from CAMRHE010000010.1 coordinate 7,276,555, forward strand.
GGATTTTCACTTTTATGAATGACTTAGTACCCTCATTAAAAGCAAAGAGCTGAGCTCCAGTGAATGGGAGAGAGTAATAAATATTGAACAGCAATTTCCTACTTCTATTCATTGAACTGCTTCATTCATTACTAGGAATGATCTGACAATGTAATAGGACAGGACTGAAGAAATAAAATTCCATGTAGCTTACTGAAGCCTGCAAATATGGCTTCATAGTACAGATCCAGGCTAAATCTGTCCACTTAAGCCCCCCATGGACCCATTCATTCTTCTTCCAGTGAGCCTGGAATGCAAAATAGACAGGAATAAGACCTGTTCTGAGTTTTGACCTGTGCTCATTGCCTCCTACACGGATCCGTAATAATACACAGAAGTTTGTATGGGGCCAAAGAAAATAATGGGTCAGCGTGTTAACCATTAAAAATACAGCTAGCACACTGACAAAACACACGTTCATGTACCTGGACTCCTACCCTCAAGCCAGCTCCTGATTGTAAATAGAGTGAACTTTATTAGGAGGCATCTATTGTACTCATCACCATTTATAGGATCCCTGATTTCTGAAGAACATTCTTTTTAACACCTGAAGATTAAAGGCAAATTCAGACTGATCAGATATAGTGAAGATTTTGCACTTTGATTTTTATGCGTATGTGTAATTGCTGAAGATTTGCCACAGATTTCACCCTACGCATTGCAAAGGGTGAAATCTTTGGTGAAAATCTACAGAATAACATGACATGAAGATCAATTTACTTTTAGGCTGAGGGCCCACGTTGAGAAAATGCAGCTTTTTTTGTTGCAGATTTTGCTGTGTTTTTTTGAGTCAAAGGCAGAAGTGGCTTGAAAAGGAATGGAAAATAGAAAGGAAACTCTTAGACATTTCCCTTCTGTTAAATCCACTCTTGACTTTGGCTCAAAAAAACGCAGTAAAATCTGCATCAAAAAACGCTAAGTTTCTGCAATGTGGGAATTTAGCCTTACAATGGGATTTTTTGCAGCAAGTGTAAGTGATTTTTTTTTTCATCACCTGCTATTTCTCAATGGAAAATTCTCTTCTTATAAGTCTCATGTGAACATGCCCTAAAGTTCCCTTCAAAGCTTAAGTGTCTGACAACTAAATGTTTGCTATACTTGTATCCAGTTGAGGTAATAGTTTGTGAATAGTCCTTGCTACAGTTTGATACCATATATTAAAGTAGGTAAAAGGTATCAGTCTGGAGTTCAGTCTAGACTGGAAACAAATGTAGCACACCCTCATCTATGAGAAATATATTCATTTTGCTTATAGACTCTTGATGTAAAGCCAGATTTGTCCTCTTTTTCTTTTTTAATCTAGTTAAAAATAGACATCAAATAGGATGGTGCATCAAGCTGCCTATCCTGTAGCATCCCAGCGCCACAGACTTGCATTATACAAAGTCATTAGGTTGCATAGTAAAGTAACATTTCTGTTGTTGATACCCCCTGTATAGGGTCATTACATTGAAAGAATAAGGGGAAGGATGTATACCATAAATGCAATTCAACTTTACTAACAAGCAACATGAATACACCAGGGCACAAATATGCAAATGTCAGTACTGTGAACTATCAGGGCTACTTGTGAATTTGTTTGAAGACATCCCAGACATAATACAGAAGTTGTGTGTTTGGTGCAGATCTACTAGATCTCAGAGCTGTAGTGAATGTACACCACCCACATGCATCTCATGTATACAACATATATGCAGTCCATACCATATACACAACAGTACAATAGTATACTGCACATAATATGTACTCAATAATGTACATACAACTCGTTTTGTACAGGTATATACACTAACATACACACAGTACATGTAAATATCACACATAATACATTACAACATATTCGATTCATAAAGTGAATCCATAACATGTATATATATATATATACTACATGTAGTTCACATGTGTACTGGCTTCATATTCATTACACGTCCACATATTAACATTCAGTGCAAGTGCAAAGCACACAAGCAGTGACACGACACACACAGTACACCTATACATTATATAAGCAGTTCGCATACTATACGGACTAATAAGTCATACAGCACATATACACATAACATACAGCACATACAGCACAAGCCCTTGCAGTGACACCACACACCCTACATGTACACATTACAGATGAGAGCATATAGTACACGCACGGACAACTCATACAGTAGAAATACACATAACATATAGAGTCCATACCACATATACAACTACTTGCACCATACGCACATTCCACACATGCACACACAGGTACAGCACACATGTCATGCATGTACACACAGGTATAGCAGCCCTGACCTCCAGCCGCTCCGTCAGCTCCCTCTGCATCTCCTCGTAGCGCCGGCTCATGTCTTGGTTCCTCTCCAGCAGGGCTTTCCCCAGCCGGGCCGCCAACATCAGATCCCTCTCCTTCTGCCGGATGACCGAGAGCAGAGCTGGGTCCTCCCCGTCCCCGGAGCCCTCGGCCTCCTCTTCCTCCGGGTCCCCCTCTCCCTCTGCAGCCATGAGCACTAGCTCTTCGTCCAGCTCCAGCAGCCCACGCCCCGGCTCCGGCTGGTCAGGCCGCTCTGGGGAGGACGTAGAACGGCGACTGACAGGGAGCTCCATAGGGCGCTGTCCGGGCGGCTGGTGCTGAAGCTGGGAGCCGCGGGCAGAACGCTGGGTATCCCCGGGCAGCAGGTCACTGGAGCAGGATTACACACTGAGCCCCGCTACACCCCCAGTGCTCCAGGCAGGGAGCTGACGCTGGATTATCACAGTACAGCGCTGTGGACTAGGGGGGCGCTACACAGGAGGTAATGTAATGCCGGTGCACGGCCTGGCACTGCTCACATACCCGCGCTATACCATTGCGTGGGCACAGCGCCTACAACCCTCTGCCAGGAAAACACACCCCAAATGGGGCCCAGACGCTGTCTAGGGACAGGAACTCCGCAGCCTGCAATCGATACTGAGTCTCACTAGGTAACTGGCTTTACTAATACCGCACCCTCTGTCTAGTGCCAGTCTGTGCCAACACCACCACCAGTGTAAGCACCCCAGCCCCCTCCCCCCACACCCTGGCTTCAGCCGGCAGTACTATCAGTAACTGGGTGTCCGGCCCCTCAGGCCTCGGGCTGCGCTGCGCTCTCCTTTGCCAACAGCGCTGCGCTCCCCCGCACCCATCGCTGCAAAAGCCTGGTAATGCGTGCGCAGCCCGTGACGTCACCAGCACCTGTTCTGAGCCCACTGCTCATTGGCTGTGAGGGATTGCGCGATCAGCTGTGCGGAGAGGCCGGTTTGTAGTGTGCGCGCCCCTAGCGGCTGATCAGCGCAAGCGCTCACTGAGCAACAGGTCTACATTACAGATTCTCAAAAGCAAGTCTCGTTCGCTTATGTACTGAGTCTCTGGGTACATGGAATACATCATAAGCAGAATGCTGGCATCTATTAGGGCAGCTTGTATTCTGCATATTAAACCATAGGCATAGGCTTTAGTAAAATAGTATGTGCCCAAAGTGCCTGTTTCCAAAGTCATTTTTTTTTTTTTTTTTTGCAGTTTATAAAGCGAAAAATAGGGATGGAGAATGTGAGAGAGTACAATGGACAGATGGTGCTTCTCTTTTCAATACACTCCTGCTTTCAAAAACTGCATCAAAAAGCAGAACGTGAAGAAAAGTCATTATAACATTGTAGAAATATAGGCACATATACACTACTTATATATATATATATATATATATATATATATATATAGTGACCGATTTTCCTTCCATTATATTCTATGGAAGCTATCTCTCTTTAAGCAAATCACCCACTTATCCAACCAAAAACATTTTTTGAGCACAATTTTAATGGGGAACCCTTTTGAAAATATCACACATTTGACTTACATAAACTGTGAGCCCAATATGGATGCAGCACTGTACTGAGCCAAATCACCGGAGTGCAGCAAGCAAGAGCAAAAGATTTGTAAGGGATATCAGAGGAGAAATGTCGTCAGCATCATGCTGGAGCAGAGAGAAATGATGTCATAGTTAGTTCAATCTGCCACTGAGGTGCTCAGCATACATGCCAACAGTCCAATTTTTGGCAGGATTTAAACCCAGGACTGCAGCTGCAAAGCAATAGTGCTAACCACTGAGTCTCTATGGTGCCCATCTACAATGTGAAGGGGTGAAATGTAAAAGGGAGCGGGGTTGTGGTCTAGGAATGACAGGGGAGCCATGCTAGGAACCAGGAGTGAGAGGGGTAACCATGCTAAGGTCCAGGATGGTGACCATGCTGAAAGTCAAGATTTAAAGGTTTATCGTGCAGGGGACTAGGAATAAGAAGGGAACCATGCTAAGGACCACAATTTAAAGAGATATCATACTGCAGACTAGGAATAAGAGAGAAACCATACTGATGACTAAGATTTAAAGGGATACTATGCTGGGGACCAGGAATTAGCAGAGGAGCCATGCTGTAGACCAAGATTTAGAAATATACCAGGCTTGGGACCAAGAATGATTGGGATCTCTTGAACAAGAAAATATGCAGGCCAGCAGGGGCCACCTAGTTGGAGCTCCCTATGGTTATGTATGTGGGTTGGAGTGACTTGTGTAGAGTACATGGCTGGTTTATAAATCACCGATTAGGCCTGATTCTGTGACATATCCTGATGTCATAATATAATATGCTTGAGCATAAAATACATGATTTTTGGCTCGTCAATTATTTGGAGGTTTGGGGGACTGTACACACTTGCTGTATCCATTAGAGGCAGTTCTCACATTCAAGAACACACTCACCTCTGCAAAGCAGGTCTACTTCACCACACTAATATCTGCCCTATCCTGCAACCCCAAACAGCTATTCACTACCTTCAACTCCCTTCTCTGTCCTCCTGTACCCCCTCCGACATCACTTATCACAGCCAACGACTTTGCCTCTTATTTCAAAAGCAAAATTGACACCATCAGAGAAAGTCTCACCCTATACCCCCAACAACCACTCTATTTAACTGCTCGGTGCTCTTCATCTTTAACCTGTTTCTCCACCATCACTGATGAAAAGCTCTCCACCCTAATCTCTAAATCCCACCTCACCTCCTGTGCACTTGACCCAATCCAATCATATCTCATCCCAAAACTCTCGGAAGACATTACTCCTGCCCTAACCCATCTCTTCAACCTATCCCTAACCAATGGATCCTTCCCTCCCACCTTCAAACATGATACTGTCACACCTATACTTAATAAACCCTCCCTTCACCCATCCTCTCCAGCCAACTATTGCCCCATCTCACTGCTCCCGTACGCCTCAAAATTACTGGAGCAACACGTCCACCCCGAACTGTCCTCCTATCTCTCATCCAATATGCTCTTTGACAGACTACAGTCAGATTTCAGACCCCATCACTCCACAGAAACTTCCCTAACCAAGGTCACTAATGACCTTCTAACTGCCAAAGCCAAATGTCACTATTCTGTCCTCCTCGACCTCTCCTCTGCCTTTGACACAGTTGACCATTCCCTCCTGCTAGAAACTCTCTCATCCCTTGGCCCTTTCCTGAATCTCCTCATACCTCACCAACCACACATTCAGCGTCTCGCACACCGCCTCCCTGCCACGCCCTCTTTCTGTAGGTGTCCCCCAAGGCTCCGTCCTAGGACCCCTCCTGTTCTCATTCTACACCCTAGGCCTTGGCCAACTCATAGATTTCCATGGTTTCCATTACCATTGCTATGCTGACGACACCCAAATATATCTCTCTGGACCAGACACTACCTCTCTGTTGTCCAGAGTCCCAGAATGTCTAGCAGCCGTAGCCTCCTTTCTCTCCTCCCGCTTTCTCAAACTCAACATGAAGAAAACGGAGTTCATAATCTTCACCCCTCAATGCACGACCCCTCTACCTGACCCATCTATCAAAATTAATGGAACCACTCTCACCCTAGTCCCACAAGCCCGCTGCCTTGGGATAACCTTAGACTCTGACCTATACTTCAAGCCGCATATTCAAACCCTCATCACCTCCTGCCGCCTAAAACTCAAGAACATCCATCGAATCCGCTCCTTCCTCACCCCTGAAACTACAAAGATGCTAGTCCACGCCCTCATAATCTCCCGCCTAGACTACTGTAACACCCTTCTCTATGGCCTCCCAGCTAACACCCTCGCCCCCCTCCAGACCACCTTAAACTGTGCTGCTCGCCTAATACACCTCTCCCCCCGTTCTTCATCAACCGCTCCCCTCTGTCAATCCCTTCACTGGCTACCCGTTGCCCAGCGAATAGAGTTCAAATTACTAATGCTGACATACAAAGCCATCCACAGCCTGTCCCCTCCATATACCTTCGACCTAATCTCTTGCTACCTGCCCGCACGTAACCTCCGATCCTCCAAAGACCTCCTACTCCGCTCTGCTCTTATCCGTTTTCACACAAATGTCTCCAAAGACTTCTCCCGTGCATCTGCCATACTCTGGAACTCATTACCAAGACACATAAGACTGACCCCCACAATCACAAGCTTCAAGAAGGCCCTGAAAACTCACCTATTCAGGAGGGCCTACAACCTCCAATAACGCTACTGTCACCACACCACCACCTGTACAGTCTCTACCCCCACCTTCTGTCTCTATCCCTCTTCCCTCATAGATTGTAAGCCCTTGCGGGCAGGGCCCTCTATCCCACTGTGCCAGCTGGTCTCTGTTAGCATTATCTGTTTTGTATATCTGGTGTACCATATGTAAATCCGCAAATGTAAAGCACCATGGAATTAATGGTGATATATAAATAAACAATAATAATAATAATTAGAGACTTGAATATGCATTCTTTTTTCTTTGAGAAACCACAACCATTTTTCTGTGCAAGTTTGGGTCAAAGAGTCAAAGAGGTTTGACTGTATATATACAATATATATATATATATATATATATATATACAGTACAGACCAAAAGTTTGGACACACCTTCTCATTCCAAGAGTTTTCTGTATTTTCTTGACTATAAAAATTGTAGATCCACACTGAAGGCATCAAAACTATGAATTAACACATGTGGAATTATATACTTAACAAAAAAGTGTGAAACAACTGAAAATATGTCTTATATTCTAGGTTCTTCAAAGTAGCCACCTTTTGCTTTGATTACTGCTTTGCACACTCTTGGCATTCTCTTGATGAGCTTCAAGAGGTAGTAACCTGAAATGGTCTTCCAACAGTCTTGAAGGAGTTCCCAGAGATGCTTAGCACTTGTTGGCCCTTTTGCCTTCACTCTGTGGTCCAGCTCACCCCAAACCATTTGGATTGGGTTCAGGTCTGGTGACTGTGGAGGCCAGGTCATCTGGCGTAGCACCCCATCACTCTCCTTCTAGGTCAAATAGCCCTTACACAGTCTGGAGGTGTGTTTGGGGTCATTGTCCTGTTGAAAAATAAATGATGGTCCAACTAAACACAAACCGGATGGAATAGCATGCCGCTGCAAGATGCTGTGGTAACCATGCTGGTTCAGTATTCCTTCAATTTTGAATAAATCCCCAACAGTGTCACCAACAAAGCACCCCCACATCATCACACCTCCTCCTCCATGCTTCACAGTGGGAACCAGGCATGTAGAGTCCATTCGTTCACCTTTTCAGCGTCGCACAAAGACACGGTGGTTGGAACCAAAGATCTCAAATTTGGACTCATCAGACCAAAGCACAGATTTCCACAGGTCTAATGTCCATTCCTTGTGTTCTTTAGCCCAAACAAGTCTCTTCTGCTTGTTGCCTCTCCTTTGCAGTGGTTTCCTAGCAGCTATTTTACCATGAAGGCCTGCTGCACACAGTCTCCTCTTAACAGTTGTTGTAGAGATGTGTCTGCTGCTAGAACTCTGTGTGGCATTGACCTGGTCTCTAATCTGAGCTGCTGTTAACCTGCGATTTCTGAGGCTGGTGACTCGGATGAACTTATCCTCCGCAGCAGAGGTGACTCTTGGTCTTCCTTTCCTGGGGCGGTCCTCATGTGAGCCAGTTTCTTTGTAGCGCTTGTAGGTGTTCAACTTGTATTTCATGCACTCCTGCACTTTTCTTTTTTTTGTTCAGTAGCCTCAGAGACCATTGGTCAGTAGCTGCACTACCTTCCTCAACATGCATGTGCTATACTGAGTAGTAGTAATCCAGAACAGGACATCAGTATTAGTAAATTTACCCTGTTAAAGGGAATGTTCAAGTTGTAAAAAAAATGACTAAGAGCCTGAAATGTCATAATACATAAAAAAGTTATTTCCTGGTCATCCTCGGCAGCAAAATACACATGGGTTATGGTTCCCTAGGTATAACCACATAGAGACAAGTTAATTAAGCAGTAATCAAACAATTAAACAATTAACCAATCAGACCACAGGCATAAATAGGACACAGAGTAGGACACAGTGTATTCTGATGCAAGCAATAGTATAAAAATTTATTAAAGGGTGGGATACTTGTGCTGCCTCGGACTACAGGAAATTAAAATTTCGGTGAGTTAAATTTTCATTTTCCTGGTCGTACTCGGCAGCACAATACACATGGGACTTGTGAAGCAGTACTTTAATAGGGAGGGTTAGAAGACACCAAATCCAACACTCTTTTGCCAAACAATGCCTCTTCTGCTGCCAATGCATCAATCCTAGAATGCTTGATGAAAGTTGAGATGGAAGACCTCGTGGCTGCTCTACAAGAGGAATGTGGCTTGCCTCTGCCCAAGAAGTAGCCGTGGCACGGGTTCAGTGAACCCTGATGTTGTTGGCCCGACAGTTGATAACATCTTTCCATGGTTGATCTAATCCATCTGGCCAATGTGGCTCTGCTGGGTTTTTATTTGTTTGTTTTTTGTTGGGACCCAACAACTGAAGAAACAGATTTTCTGCCAACGGGAATGATGATGTTCTCTGGATATAACAAGTACAGCTCTTTTGACATCTAGAGTATTCAATTTCCCTTGTTCCTGCCCTTGTGGATGGGGAGAAAAAATACAGGCAAAGAAATCTGATTAATAATCTTGAATGATGGAATTTTAGGCAGAAATCTGGGCATGGTCTTTAACAGCATGCAATCACCTTAGGTAAGACTCTTTACAAGACATGGCTTCAGCTCACTCATTCGCTTTGCAGAAGTTATTGCCACGAAGAGCACTTTTAGAGAGAGAGAGAGAGAGAGAGAGAGAGAGAGAGAGAGAGATGTCTAATTGGTATATCTTGTAGAGGCTGAAATGGTGGCAGCATCAAAGCAGAGAGGACCACGGAGAGATCCAACGAGGGAGATGGCTTCTGCAGATCCGGGTTCAGGTTCCTTCGAGACTTGAAGGTCTTTATTAAATGCTGGACAGAGAATTTGTTCTGTAATTGCACATTTAGCGCCATGAACTGCACGTTCAGGGTATTTATCTTGAGACCCTTATTGAAACCCTCTTGAAGAAATTGAAGAATGGAGTTTACTGAAGGCACCTTTGCATCATTTGTGGAGCACCAGGAGTTAAAATCCTATCCTATCCTGTTATAAACTTTCACCGCGGATGGCTTTCTGAAATACAGGAGGGTGTTGACAACCTCTGGTGAGAAGACCCATGTTGATCAGATCTCCAGGTCAGGCTCCAGGCTATGAGATGGAGGATCAGAGGATTGGAGTGGAACACTCCATTCTGGGAACAAAAGATTCCTTGCCACTGGAAACTTCCAGAACCTGCTTTTTGAAAGACTCAATGTGAGAGTGAACCAAGCCCTCCAGGGCCAGAATGGAAGAAATGCAATAGCATCCACCTTGTCGTTGCGGATCTTCTCAAGAACTCTGGAGATCAGGGGGAAATTGGAGGAAAGACATAGATCAGTTTCCCTGACCAAGGAATTGATAAGCCATCCACCGCCAGGGCTTGGCCACAATGGTTCAGAGAGTAGAATAGAGGCAGATTGGCATTCTGGCGAGTCGCCATTACATCTATTACATTTTGCTTTTATCTTGTAGAATATTTCGGAGTTGAGTGGAGACATGGAGACAGGATCTCCCCCAGGATAATGGTGTATTGCTACCATGGAGGCAGATGGGATGGCTTTTCCGCACTGTATACAGGGGTGATCCTGTATCAGTGGCGAGGGTGTACCATGATGGCAGCGCCCAAACAACAATCCTGGTACACGAGCAGGAGCTCATATTTCGGGGTTCTCTATCCCCCCCTTATGCCGGCAGGACATATTCAGGCAAGTGGCTGAAAGTAGTGTTACTCACACTTTTCTATGTTATGGCACCAGTCTGTGTTTGCACACAGTACTTTTGGTTCTCCAGGAAGTGATGTTTTCTCTTCAGCCAAGGCTGAGTAAGGGTAGAAGTGAAATCATCATGTGGGCCAATGCTCCCTGCAGCTTATAACGCTGGCGGCTGTCTTGGCTATGGCTCACTCAGCCGACTACTCTGCCCTCTACTTGCTACTGTAAGTATGGCACATGCCTGAAGCCATCCCCATCCATGTATCTGCCAGAAGAGTTTGGAGGTTTGTCCTGTGTCTTTGTAGCCTCTGTTAATCATGCTATATTTGCTGTTTTGCCTCATGTTACTTTGCTTGTATATACCTAATGCTTTATGCTTACTGTGCAGCCACTAAGCATGGGTTTCTGTGTCCTAGATGCCATCTTCTCAAGAAAGCTTCAGGGAAAGGTCCCATAAAGCAAGACACAGAGTCTGTAATAAGTGTGAACAGCCATTGCCTGATGACCTAATCTCTGACACATGTGAGGCCTGTGCATCTCCTGCAGCTCCATGATCCAGGGAGGATCCAGGTTGTTTCTTAAAATGGTTAAACAGCAAATGTCAGAGGCAGTGCAGGGGTTAAATCTGCACGAGAAACTACAAGAGCCAGAGAGTCCTCTCCTCCTGATGAGATTATACAGGAGTCAGCTGCACCTTCAGACTCTGAAGTAGATTCCTCCTCTGTGGCCTCTAATTCAGATGATTCTGAAGAAAATTATTTTATGTCTAAGACAGCCTTAATAAATTACTTAAAAGTGTTAAAGACACGGTGGAGTCTCACAAAGATGTGCAGTTGTATAATGTTGTACCGTGTTAGATGTGCAGTATAAGCCTGAAAGGCAAAGGTGGTTTTATTTTCTGGCTTCTAAACACAAGTCATTCCCAAGTCACCCAGTGGTGTAGGAATGGATGAAAAGAGACTGGGATAATCCAGATAAGAAAGCCGACCCAGGGTCAAGAATCTAAACTATTTACAGTCTAGATGATTCTGTGGCAAAAGGCTGGGACGCAGTTCCCAAGGTGGACTTACCAGTGGCCAGATTATCCAAAAAGGTTGTATTCCCATCTGAAGTCTCAGCGCTCCTGAGAGAGCCAGTGGACCGCAAAGCTGATTTTCTTAATAAAATATCATATACTTCTGCAGTGGGGGCCTGTAAAGCAGCATTAGCCTCTGTCCCAGTGGCCAGGGCTCTCAGAATCTGGCTCAGCCACCTAACTAGGGATCTAGAAGAAGATGCTTCTAGAGAAGAAATATTACATTATCTTCCCCTTCTTGAAAACTGCTGCAGAATTTTTATGTGACTCACAATTAGATGTCATAAAATTTTTTCCAGGTCTCTGGCCCTCTCAAATGCAGCCAGAAGAGCTTTGGGGCTCAAGTTGTGGTCAGGAGATAATCTGTCCAAGAACAACTTTTGCAATTTACCATTGCAGCCAGAGTCCTTACTGGGTCCTCCACTCTGTAAGATCCTGGAATCCTTGAGTGAAGGCAAAGGCAAAAAATTTGCAGAAACATAAAAGGAGTTCCATCGGTCCTTTTTGTTCCGAAAAAAAAAAAAAGGAGGTCACTTAAGTTCAGGAGACCTTCTATTGGGTTTTCAGATAGAGAATCTTCAGACACAGAAGTCAAAATAAATCTTCCTTCAAAAAGAAGTCCACGAATCCCAAGACTTCTGACGTCAGGCACATGGCTGTAGGCGCAAGATTAAAAAGTTTTGCTTCTCTGTGGTCATAGACATCTTCAGACGCATGGGTCACATCAACTATCAAAAACGGATACTCCCTCAAATTCTGGAAGATTCCCCCTCAATCATTTTGTGCTGAACTCACAGAAAAATCCAGTGATTCTTCAGTTAATATCAGAGTTCTGGAGCAAAGCGGCCATAGAAGAGGTCCCATCTGCAGAAAGAGGGCAAAGTGTCTATTCCAGAGTGTTCCTCGTACCCAAGCCAGGGGGCAAGCAGAGGCTGGTGATAGATCTCACCTTCCTAAACCAGTTTTTGGAGAAAAAACATTGAAAATGGAGACCATACGCTCAGTAATAATCTTATTAGAGAGGAACGACTATATGGCGATAATCAATCTCACCAAGGCGTATCTACATGTGCCAATCCTTTACAGTCAAAGTAAGTTCCTTCAAATAGCTATCAAGGGGCCTCAGAGAATTCATAATTTCCAAGTCACTTGCCTCCTTTTCGGGATCTCGTCAGCCCCTCAAGTTTTTACCCAAATTGTGGTGGTTTTGACAGCAGCCTTAAGGGTGAGAGGGATCAATGTGGTCCCATATCTGGACAACTGGTAGGTGAGAGCCTCCATGAAAGATCAACTCCATCATCACCTGTGCATCACTCTGAACCTTCTGCAAAATCAATTTGAGAAAATCCCAGTCGGTGCCATATCGGAACCTAAAGTTTCTAGGCTTCATGATAATCTCTCAATTATTATGCTTACTTATATAGCAGCATCATATTCCGCAGCGCTTTACAGACATTGTCAGTCACTGTCCCATATAGGACTCACAATCTACATTCCCTATCAGTATGTCTTTGGAGTGTGGGAGGAAACCGGAGTACCTGGAGGAAACCCACGCAAACGCGGGGAGAACATACAAACTCCTTGCAGATGTTGTCCTTGGCAGGATTTGAACCCAAGACTCCAGGGCTGCAGTGCTAACCACAGAGCCACTATGCTGCCAAGCATGACTTTAAAACTATCTCCAGGGAGGATAAGAGTAACTCACAGAGAGATCTCTCACCTAGCTTCTCATCCCAAAGTCTCCTTCAAAAGAGCTATGCAAGTATTGGGCCTCATGATGTTGTCCATAGAGGCTGTACCATGGGCAAAAGCGCACCTAAGGTCCAGGCAGTTTGACATACTCATATCTTGGGACAGATGTCCAAAATCTCTAGATGCAACCTTCAAGATCTCCGCTGCCACAATCTTGGACCAAAAGTTGTGGATTAGACCTCAGACTCTTTGTCAGGGATGACTGCTGGCTCCCCAGCCCCAGAGAGTCCTCACTACAGATGCATCCTCCTGGGGTTGGGGTGTACATTAGAACACAAATGGGTTCGGAGAAGCTGGGGTCCATCAGACCAGGACCACTCCTCCAATCTATAGGAGTTGAAAACAGTCAGGTTTCCCTTGAATAATTTTCGCTCCCATCTACTCGGTTGCTAAGTCTTGGTCCAGTCAATCTTGCGACAGTCTTCTATCTGAACAAACAGAGAGGCACCAAAAGCACTGAAATGGCGAAGGAGTACAAGTTAATTTGGATCTGGTCAGAATAGCACACTTTGGGGTTGTCAGCAGTACATATCAAGGGGGCTCTGAATCACACAGCAGATCTGTTGAATCGCAACAGTCTTTATCCAGCAGAATGGAAACTCAACTCCGAAATATTCTACAGGATAAAAGCAAAATATAATAGATGTAATGGCGACTCGCCAGAATGCCAATCTGCCTCTATTCTACTCTCTGAACCATTGTGACCAAGCCCTGGCGGTGGGTGGCTTATCAACTCCTTGGTCAGGGAAACTGATCTATGTCTTTCCTCCGATTTCCCCCTGATCTCCAGAGCTCTTGAGAAGATCCGCAACGAGAAGGTGGTTGCTATTGCATTTCTTCCATTCTGGCCCCGGAGGGCTTGGTTCACTCTCACATTGAGTCTTTCAAAAAGCAGGTTCTGGAAGTTTCCAGTGGCAAGGAATCTTTTGTTCCCAGAATGGAGTGTTCCACTTCAATCCTCTGATCCTCCATCTCATAGCCTGGAGCCTGACCAAGAGATCTGATCAACATGGGTCTTCTCACCAGAGGTTGTCAACACCCTCCTGTATTTCAGAAAGCCATCCGCGGTGAAAGTTTATAACAGGATAGGATAGGATTTTAACTCCTGGTGCTCCACAAATGATGCAAAGGTGCCTTCAGTAAACTCCATTCTTCAATTTCTTCAAGAGGGTTTCAATAAGGGTCTCAAGATAAATACCCTGAACGTGCAGTTCATGGCGCTAAATGTGCAATTACAGAACAAATTCTCTGTCCAGCATTTAATAAAGACCTTCAAGTCTCGAAGGAACCTGAACCCAGATCTGCAGAAGCCATCTCCCTCGTTGGATCTCCTCTCTGCTTTGATGCTGCCACCATTTCAGCCTCTACAAGATATACCAATTAGACATCTCTCTCTCTCTCTCTCTAAAAGTGCTCTTCGTGGCAATAACTTCTGCAAAGCAAATGAGTGAGCTGAAGCCATGTCTTGTAAAGAGTCTTACCTAAGGGGATTGCCTGCTGTTAAAGACCATGCCCGGATTTCTGCCTAAAATTTCATTATTCAAGTCTATTAATCAGAAGATTTCTTTGCCTGTATTTTTTTTCCCCACCCACAAGGGCATGAACAAGGGAAATGGAATAATCTAGATATCAAAAGAACTGTACTTGTTATATCCAGAGAACATCATCATTCCCATTGGCAGAAGCAGGCCACATTCCTCTTGTAGAGCAGCCACGAGGTCTTCCATCTCAACTTTCATCAAGCATTCTAGGATTGATGCATTGGCAGCAGAAGAGGCATTGTTTGGCAAAAGAGTGTTGGATTTGGTGTCTTCTAACCCTCCCTATTAAAGTACTGCTTCACAAGTCCCATGTGTATTGTGCTGCCGAGTACAACCAGGAAAATGAAAATTTAACTCACCGAAATTTTAATTTCCTGTAGTCCGAGGCATCACAAGTATCCCACTCTTTAATAAATTTTTATACTATTGCTTGCATCAGAATACACTGTGTCCTACTCTGTGTCCTATTTATGCCTGTGGTCTGATTGGTTAATTGTTTAATTGTTTGATTACTGCTTAATTAACTTGTCTCTATGTGGGTATACCTAGGAAACCATAACCCATGTGTATTGTGCTGCCTCGGACTACAGGAAATAAAAATTTCGGTGAGTTA
Organism: Leptodactylus fallax; assembly: GCA_947044405.1. Lineage (NCBI taxonomy): Eukaryota > Metazoa > Chordata > Amphibia > Anura > Leptodactylidae > Leptodactylus > Leptodactylus fallax. Next base: position 7,291,758 of record CAMRHE010000010.1, read on the forward strand.
AATTTTCATTATTTGCCTGTTTAATCCGCAATCGCTGTTGTTCTGGTCAGTTAACAAAGACCCTCACAGACCACTGGTGCGGTAGTGAATGGAACAGGTGAGTATAGCTATTTTTTTAGATTCCTGACTCTGTCTAACTAATGACTTACTGCTGTTGGGATATGTGTCTGTGATGCTTTCACTCCTACAATCTATACCTGGTTATATATCCCCACAAGTTTTACTGTAAATCATTAGTTCCAAACTTTCTGAAGGTGTGGCCTATTTTTTTGGGGATCCCCCCTACTGTATTTATCCTCATTAGAAATATAAAAGTCCTTGTAAAATTGAAAACAACTTCTGCATTCTTCTTTTCAACTGTATTCTGCCTCTCATAGTGCTGTGTTCTGCACACCTTCACACCACTGCTAATAGCTTTTGCTCAGGCGTGCAGGACAAAGCATCCTATGCAGACATGTTGCAGCTATGATCTTTGGTAAATGCATTTCTTTTCAGCAGAGGCTCCATTTTTAAGGAACACTGCCCAGACTACATTTCCCAGAGGGCCCGTCAGATGCTTAGCAGGAGCCAATAAATGTCCTCAACGTTTATTGGCATTTGCTGGCAGGTCGTGTGTAAGATGTCAATATATTCTGGCTATGCAGCACTGTGGTCCTGATATGGCTACTAATGGAGGCTCCTGTGATCTGACCTGTCCTTAAGCAGCCTATATCAAGATTGCAGCTCCACACAGCCAGAATATCAGTAAATGTGGTATATCATGGGTGCAAGCCAGTAAACAGAGATCGGCAAGCACCACCAGAAAGAGACAGGAGAGTGAGGTATAGGCAAGTATAGGTTGTTCTTTTTTTTCTTTTATGACATTCCCAGCTTTTGAACATGTAAAGGAGGAAAATGAGATCACATGAAACAGCACAAAGATCAAACCATTATTTTTTCTTTGGAAAATCACAACCAGTAAGGCTAAGTTCACATCTGCGCCGGAGTCTCCAACACAGCAGAAACCGCCAGAAATCGGCCGAGATAAAAGTCCTGTATAAAAATAGCTTCTATGGCTTTATCATATAGTGTACAATTTACTTAAAGGGGTTTTCTCATAAATATAACCATATTAAAATGTGTTAAGCATTTTTGCAAATGTAAGTAAATAAAAATGTTGCAGCGTTTTGAAGATTTTCTCTAACCATCTCAGTGGTGACAGCCTGTTGTCTATGGTTGCCAATGGCTACCACCATGAATGCAGGACCTTTCTATGGTCTGGCATGTGTCAGAAACCCAGCCATAATTTTTTTTATTGTGAACAGATTATCAGGCAGGGAAACTGCATGCATGGGAAAATAGCTAGGCCACAATAAGTAAACCATGACTGGTTTTCTGACAAATGGCACACCATAGAAAGTTCCTGCCTTCATGGTCATATCCAGGGCATATTCTAGCTTTTCTGCTGCCTAAGGCGAAAAATTGAAATGATCCCCCTCCCCCATAACTTGGGATGCTCATACACACCGACCTTCTACTATATACATGGCTGAATTTGTTTAGTAAACCTCCAAACCCCCTTCCCCAATCCAACATTTGTGCTCTGTATGCAGATCTGCATCTGTCATGAATGTGCCTTGAGTTAGTATAGACGGGGGAAGGTCCTTTGTAAAGTTTATGTGTCATCAAGAGAAGCTTCTTGTTTTTAGATGATAAAGAATTTGTTCCCCTGAAAAAAAACCTCTATCCTTATCTATGCACATCTATTATGCAAATAGATGACTTTCACCCCAATGCATCCTTCCATCATGCCCAAAGCAGCCAAAATCAAATTTCTACAAACCCCCACAGCATAGACCACAAGATCTCACTGCTGCAACTAAAGGAATGCTAGTAAGTTACAACCATTATGCTATAAGTCTAATTTACCAGCACTGCTTTAGTTGCAGCAGTGAGATTTTGTGGGTTTAGTTTATGTTGTAGGGGTTTGTAGAAATGTAATTTTGGCTGCTCTGGGCATGGTGGGAGGATGCAGTGGGCTGAAAGTCATCTATTTGTATAAAACATAATAGTAGCACATTTATGTTACCTATACTTAGGAAATATTATTATTGCAGGGCTGCATCTGCCATGAGGTGAGAGGAGCATCTCAGCTCAGGCGACAGATTGCTGAATCTCTGAGGGGGCGGCACTGCCCAACACTACAACTCAACATCAGTGACTTCAGTATCCTCAGTATGGTTGCTGCCATACACCAGTGCACACTGCATTAGAGGGCCTGGCCACTGGCCATATCTTCTGTCCAGGCACCTATCGCTTACTTACACACAGCCGCTCTGTGTCCATACGCAAGGGAGTGGAGACTGTGTGAAAGGTAATGTCACACAGAAGGGAGCTGTGAGAGTCGGGGCCTCTCCAGATTCTCTCTGTTCCCAGATGGGTCACGGCTCTCTCAGCTCCCTCCCACGTGACGCAACCTTGCACACAGTGTCCAACCTCTGTGTATGGACGCTGAGCGACTGTGTGTAAGTAGGTGATAGGTACCTGATTGGAAGATATGGGCAGTGTGTGGTCCCTCTAATCCAGCGGCAAGGGTGTGTGGCAGTGGCAGCTACAAGTCACTGATGTTGGGTTGTGGTGCTGGGGGGTGCTCCTTGTGGAGCCAGTGCCACAGTCAGTGTCAGTGTTCTAGTATTCTTCAGAAGAACATTCTTCACTGGCACTGAATGTAGCACTGGCCTCTCTCTCCCAACAGTCAATTTATTGCAATCTGACTGTCCCTTTGCAGGAGTTTTCCCATGATAAATGCAAAACTCACTAGGGGTTGCAATAGTCATCTACCCCCTATCCTTGGTTCTGGTGGCATGTCATCCATTCCCTTCATGGCAGAGGCTCAGGGAACCACTTCAATTGTCACTAAAGTTTCAGACAATGTAGTCTCATTTAATAGAGCATGTAATTCTGGACCAATATGTAATGCACTTTATTTAAATATGTTGCTGTTTTCTGCCTGAAAAAAAACTCTCTAAAGTCCCTGACACTATGTGTCTCCCTTCTGGCTAATTTGCAGCTCACTACCTGTTACTAGAGAAATTCTGTCCATAGATACCATTAAAAAGCAAGACGTGGAAGAAGGAGGGACTGGTCTCTTCACACAGTGAATGCAGTGGGAAGGGGATGTTTTCCTCACATCCTCCACACACACATCTACAAACTGCTTTATCTGTGCACTGGACTGAACATTCTGCATACCTCACAGTTTACAATGTAAGAAAAGTCTACTTATGTACTTGTATCTACTTTTGGCTGCTTGTGTGATAACACATGGGTTATTATTCACAGACAGCAAGCAACTTTTCTGACTGTGCTCATAGATTGCTCTTTTCCTGCGTCAGGGATCTTTTTACCTGCATCATACCTGCATGTATTTGCAGCTCAGTGTTCCTGCATCTCCTATGTTATACTCAGGACTGCTTTAACCATAGGGTCAGCGGTGCACTTGCACCAGGCACTATGGTAGCGGGGGCCCCTTTTGGACAGCGGGACAGTCCTGCATTTGCTGTCCCGTTGTCCAGGGCAGTGGGTTCTTGCTGCACCAACTCTTTGGCATCTAGAGGACAATGATTAGTTGAAGTCAGTGATGAAGTAGGGAGACGTCCACTCCCTGCTTCACCACCTGGCTGCTGTCTTTGCTCCAGGTGTCCTGGGAGCAGGAGGCGCGATGTAGTGATGTCACTTACATCGCGCCTGTTACTCTTTAAAGAGAGGAGTGAACGGGGGAACAGGGAAAGGTGAGTATTAAGGTTTGTTTTTTTCTTTGATATATACAGTTGGGGACATGAAACTGAGGGGGCAACCTGTGGGGTGGGGAGACATGATACTGTGGGGGCAACCTGAGGGGTGGGGGGACATGATACTGTGGGGGCAACCTGAGGGGTGGGGGGACATGATACGGTGGGGGCAACCTGGGTGATAGGGGGAAATGATACTGTTGGGGCAACCAGGGGGTGGGTGGACATAAATCTGGGGGTAACTTTAAGGGAGACATGAAAATGTGGAGGCAACCTGTGGGGGAACATGACACTAAGGGAGAAACTTGATGGGGACATGAAACTGTGGGGGTAACCTGTGGGGCATGACATTGTGGGGGAAACCCGGGGGGGACATGACACTATGGGAGCTACCTGGGGGCTGGGGGGACATGATACTGTGGGAGCAACTTGGGGGGACATGATACCGTGGGAGCAACTTGGGGGGACATGATACTGTGGGGGGCAACCCGAGGGGGACATGACAGTGTGGGGGGACATGATACTGTGGGGGCAACCTGGGGGGGATATGATACTGTGGGGGCAACCTGAGGGGTGGGAGGACATGATACTACGGGGACAACCTCACGGTTGGGGGACAATGATACTGTAGGGGCAACATGACATTGTGGGGGCAACCAGGGGGTGGGGGGACATGAATCTGGGGGTTAACTTGGAGGGGGACAAGAAAATGTGGGGCAACCTATGGGGGGAACATGACACTGAGGGAGCAACTTGATGGAGACATGAAACTGTGGGGGAAACCTGGGCAGAGCATGACATTGTGGCAGTAACCTGGGGGGCGCATGACACTACGGGGGCAACATGGTGGCTAGGAGGGGACATGACACTATGACACTGTGGGGGCAACCTCAGGGGGGCATGAAACTGTGGCGGCAACCCGAGGGGGACATGACAGTGTGGGTGGACATGATACTGTGGGAGCAACCTGGGGGGTGAGGGGACATGATACTTTGGGGGCAACCTGAGGGGGACATGACTATATGGGGGCAAATTGGGAGGGGGACACATGACACTGTGGGGGCAACCAGGGGGTGAGGAGGGACATGAATCTGGAGGGGTGACCTGGAAAGGGACATGAAAATGTGGGGGCAACCTGGAAGGGGACATTATGAGAGGCATTATATTATATGGGGCCACTAGAGAGGCTTTATACTGTATGAGAGCCACTAAGGGGCATTATACTATGTGGGGGCAATTGAGGGGGCATAATAATTTGTGCAGGTCAAGTATTTCTAAGTGGTGGTGATGGGGGGGCACTTATGAAACCTTTGCACAGGGCCCACCAATGTGTTAGACTTTTCTTAGCATTTTGTTTGCTACTGTATAGTTACTTCTGGTAGAATTACATGTTAATAAACCAGTAGTAGTTATAATGGATAGGGGAGGGGGCAAACTTCTCCTTATTGTACATGCTCACAGCCACAGAGACAAATTTAAAATGTGTTGCAGCCATAATGGGGATATTAACAATAGAAAAATTGATAGGACACCACATATGAAGGCTTATACTGTCATAGAACAGACTGTCCAGCAATTCCCTGCAGATATTTTAACTTTCATGAAAACTCAGGTACCCTTTAAGTCAGCGGTGTACATATAGGGGTTGCAGAGATAGCAGTCACTACCTACATAAGATATACCACTATTCTAAATTGTCTGCCTTTGATGGAATGAGTAGTTTGCAGTATCTGAAATATATCAACCTTTGGGAAAGGTTTATTCACACTATTATATATATTCTGTTGGGAAAGGTTTATTCACACAAGAGACTATAGATTCTGTTTTTTTTTTCCTTTTTTTAAAACAAAAAACAGGAAACAAAAAGTTAAATGCTTTACAGTTTACAAAAAACAACAGAAAATAAAATAATGCCTAAGAAATAAAATACAGAGCCATGGTAGCCTAATGTGAATACAACCCTATGTGACCAATTGGATGTACTTTTGCCCACTAATGGAGCCTCAGGACAAGTCCACAATTATTGCTTGGCCAGATCTTAGAAACTAGTGACAGTTGGTCTAGGTGCTAAACTACCACTAGAGGGCACAAAATACTGGAAGTGAGAGGAGGGGCTGTGAGGCTGCAAAGGACATCTTGCTTAAGGGAAAACATGGGAGCGCTCCTTACCAGGAGGCATAACCTGCAGCTGAAGGCGGTCTGTGTCCAGAGAGAAGGAGAACTATTATAAGTACGTGATATTAGACGTGCACCAACTAGAAGGAAAGCTGTACCGACAACCGGGAGTTGTAAGCCGGAGCAGTCAGCACCGCCCCGGAAGTGACGTCACATAGCTCATATTTTGTTTGAATTTAATGGCGGTAAGGAGCGGGCTCCGGTGAGTCATAAGTGCGATTTATTTTGTGAATGACCCTGGCGGTATTTGCTATGTGTGTGCTGGCCTTCTAGCAATTAGAGGAGGGGGGTACAGTCATGTGCTGGTGCACTGCCTAATGTGTAGGAGGGGGTTACTGCCCGTCAGCTGGAGAGTTGTCAGCTGGCTCTTCCGGTCCCTTCTAATAATTCTTGTGTGTCTGTGTATGTCAGCCGCGGCAGTACATGGTAATGGTCTGCATAGTGCCCACCTCTTGCACTTCTGTGAGATATATCTTTGGTTACATTTAGACTGTGGGCTCTTAAAGGGGTTTCCCACCTATATGGCTATGTAGTACTTTCTATTAGACTTTGTTTCAGCTGTCAGTGAACAGGAATGCTGACTGTATCCAGGCTAGGAACTCCAGACTGATACAATGTTGCATCTATGCAGCAGTGTATAGCTCAAGCAGTAGGGCTCTGTACACATCTGGATTAACTCTTTCCATTGTTCTGCTCCATAACTGCAGAATGTGTTACAGTGGTTGTGCCACAACATGCCTGATTAATTGACATATTGCACCAGGTCTCCCCAAATTGAAGTTAATCATCTGGACCCCAAACTGATCAGCTGACCTGGCTGCTGCTGAGTTGAGAAAGCTACAGCAGAGGACAGATCTGAAGTAGCTCTGCTTCAATTCACGTATGAATGAGGCCTAAAGTTGGCCATACACATTTCATTTTGTCATTTGAAATGGGCGATTTTAATCGTTTGGCTAACAATCTACCATACAGATGCTGTAAATGGTCATCATGCTCAATTTTTTTGTCTTGCTATTGTGTTGGCTGGATTTACTGGCCTGAATAGTATGCTCCAAAGACATACTGATAGGGAATGTAGATTGTTAGCCCTATATGGGACAGTGACTGACAAGGTCTGTAAAGCACTGCGGAATATGATGGCGCTATACAAGTAAGCAAAATAAATAAATAATAAATAAGAGGGACTCCTAGCGTATTAGTTATCTAATATCTATGATGCTAGGAGTTCCTCCAAGTGACATACTGTCCTGCACTGAGTGTGGGAGAACAGCATAGTATTTTCAGTGCCTTCCCCGAATAAGCAATAAGAAGGTGCTCAATAAGGCTGGGGCCCCACATAGCGTAAACGCTGCGTTTTTGCCGCAACATAAACCACTGCGTTTTACAGTACCTGCAAAGTGGATGGGATTCTGGCTAATCCTATCCACACATTGCAGAAAAATATCCACAGTGGACACGCTGCCATTTAAAAAAAAAAAAAAAACCTGAACTTTTTTTTTTTTTTTTAAATCACAGCATGTCAATTATACCTACGCTGGTGTTTTCCGTATACCTATAATTGAAGCAAAAAGTCTTCAGAGTAAAACTCTGCCATCTTTCAGTGAAAAGTGCTGCGGGAAAAACCGTGATGTGTTTCAGTCGCGTTTTTTCCTGCAGCGCTTTTTGGCTGCGGCTCACTACGTGGGGCCTTAGCCTAAAGGAGTTCATTAAAGCGGAACACAGTGAGCGAATTTGCAGCAGGTTTCCTGCCATGTAATTTCTGGCAGTTAACCCACTGCAATTTACAGTTGCAACATAGTAGATGTGATTTTAGCAGATCCCCTCCACATGCTGTAGATTTTAAATATGTCAATAAAAGGAAATTATCACCCAGTTTTGCCTGTCTGCCCAATTTATTAAAAAAGAAAAAAAAAATCCCAAAATCCTAAGTGTTGACTTTGTAATAGGATTTGTTGTTCCAGAAATGTTGAAATTCAAAGTTGGAATCCGCGGTGGAACAGATGGTCTATCTTCAGAGTCTCTTACCAGCAGAGCTACACGGCTCCATAACTTTTTCCAGGTACTGTCTTCACCTGCAATGTTAGAGAGTAGGGATACATCCATATGATGTTTTTTTACAGACATGGCAGCACACGGCAGCATTAATTTCACATGACCATTATTTTGACGGTTCGTTGTCAACGACTGTCAAAATATAGGTCATGTCCTATTTTTGGCCGTTTTTCGTGGATCCCTCCATACACTAATGTATGGGGGTTATGTGAAAACGGGTGCCCCTCAGGTGCAAGACTGCCATGAAAAATGGATGTTCTTCATGGCCGTTTTGGACCACTTTCATGTGCATCTAGCTGTATTTTACACTAGGTTTTACTCCGGTTGCTGCATAGCAGATTGACCATAAAAAGTAGCTCAACCTATCTTTTATTATTATAATAAAAATTATTCTGACTGTATCTATGTAGATGATGAAGGAGGTATTAGTACAAATCACAAGGATATAGGGTGAGACATTACTGTCAGTACTGCTGTATTGTATTTTATTGAGTGATATTCTTATAGCTTCATTTCTACACATTGTGGCAGATAAACTAATACTAATTTTGGTGCAATTTTTGGTGCATAGTGATGCAGATTAAGCCCTGCCATTTTTTTTTTTTGCAAATCCCATCACTTGTCAGGCAACACTTAGAAAATGTGGAATAAAGCATGTACACCAGTTTTTGTGTCGCATTTTCTTTAGTTTACCTGCCTGAGCGCATCATTCACCATTGGTTGCAGTGATGTGTACTTTTTAAAATGTTTTTACTCTTTTTCCCATAAGGCATTTTGTAAAGCAAACAGTGTTTTTGTTCCATTTCCTGTTTGATATTTTGTATTTTTTTATAACAATTTATTTTTACATTTTTTTGCCCCACTAGGGGACTTGGCAATTTTTTGATTGACGATAAAATACTGTAAAACTGACAGCCTATCAATTGCTGCCTCTAGGAAAGTCTAAGAAACATGTGGGTCGTCTTTAGGCCTGTAGCTAGCTGCCTTAGCCTCTCTTTGGCACCGCGCAACCAATCCCGTGGTGTTATAAAGGGAACCCTCTGTCTAAACACTTAGATGCCATGCAATCTGCGCTCTATTCATACAGTGAATACATGACTCCTTTTCTCATAACTGGTGGGGGTCCAGCAGTCAAACTCCATGATTCTACCAGTTATCCTTTAGCCATTGGATATCTGATCACTTGTAATTACCAGAATACCCAATCAATGGAAACCCCTGGAAGCAGATTTGATAAGTCATAAAAAGTTGCAGTTGTGAATGCAGCCTTATAGGAGTTGCAGTAAACCTCTTCACAATAAACTTGGAAGCAAGACATGGAACAGATGGCTAGGTTTGCAAGTAGTATCTACATAACCCGGCTTGTAACCATACTGTAATATTGCTCAGTGATGCTGTAGTTCTTTATCAATTTATATTTCTGTCTAGGGAAAGTCATCATATCCGTTCCCTTTGCAACAACAACTGTCTACTCTAACTAGGGAAGGTCTTCTGGATTCCTTGTTAGTCCTCTTTGAAGAATGCAACAGTCCAGCATTGATGAAGATTAAACATGTCTCTAACTTTGTCAAAAAATGTAAGTTTGGATCCGATTCCTTGGAAATACATTGGTCTTATTTATCAAAACTAGAAAATGGCCTTACATGAACAGATATGGAAAATTAAAAAAAGCTGTACTGTAATTGGTTGCTATTGACAACAGCACCATCACAAAATCACTAGTTAGACGGTTATGATAAATAAAGCCTAATGTTTAACTTAATGGGTTACTTTATACACATGTGGACAAAATTGTTGGTACCCCTCGTTTAATGAAAGAAAAACCCACAATGGCCACAGAAATAACTTGAATCTGACAAAAGTAATAATATATAAAAATTCTATGAAAATTAACAAATGAAAGTCAGACATTGCTTTTCAACCATGCTTCAACAGAATTTTTTAAAAAAGAAAACTCATGAAACAGGCCTGGACAGAAATGATGGTACCCTTAACTTAATATTTTGTTGCACAACCTTTTGAGGCAATCACTGCAATCAAACGATTCCTGTAACTGTCAATGAGACTTCTGCACCGCTCAACAGGTATTTTGGCCCACTCCTCATGAGCAAACTGCTCCAGTTGTCTCGGGTTTGAAGGGTGCCTTTTCCAGACGGCATGTTTCAGCTCATTCCAAAGATGCTGAATAGGATTTAGGTCAGGGCTCATAGAAGGCCACTTCAGGATAGTCCAATGTTTTCCTCTTAGCCATTCTTGGGTGTTTTTAGCTGTGTGTTTTGGGTCATTATCCTGTTGCAAGACCCATGACCTGAGACTGAGACCAAGCTTTCTGACACTGGGCAGCACATTTCTCTCTAGAATCCCTTGATAGTCTTGAGATTTCATTGTACCCTGGACAGATTCAAGACACCCTGTGCCAGATGCAGCAAAGCAGCCCCAGAACATAACAGAGCCTCCTCCATGTTTCACAGTAGTGACAGTGTTCTTTTCAAGATATGCTTCATTTTTCCGTCTATGAACATAGAGCTGATGTGCCTTGCCAAAAATTTCGATTTTTGTCTCATCTGTCCATAGGACATTCTCCCAGAAGCTTTGTGGCTTGTCAACATGTAGTTTGGCAAATTCCAGTTTTGTCAGATTCAAGTTATTTCTGTGACCATTGTGGGTTTTTCTTTCATTAAACAAGGGGTACCAACAATTTTGTCCATGTGTGTATATGTATTTCCTTATATATAGTCAAAGCAAAGGCTGTTGTTTTTCTTAAAGTATATTTTCAGTATGCATTACCAAGTAGGCCTTCAAGTTAAAAGAAAATGGCCTCATGAGTTTCCTTTACAGCACTTCTCTGCAAAGCAATTCTTCTGTCAAGGGAACTAGGAAGTTCTGACAAGGTCTCAGGAATTTCAACTCACCCATCTTCAATGAGAATCCAGAGTTGCTGGGACCTTATTTCTCAGGTTCAGAAGGTTCCCGAGGTTGAATCCCTCACCGGTCATAATTCTCACATGGGCATATACCATTAGGGTACTGCAACACTTAGAAGATTTGCTGAAGATTTTACTTGCTGATTTGAGCAGCTAAAGTCTTGAGAGTGTTACAGTATTAGGCAAATGAATGAGATTCAACAAGTTTCATCCAAATGCTGAAGACATGGGAACATTTACTAATATTTCCTAAGCTTTATTTAGACAGTGCAGATTTAGACTAGATGATTTTAAAAAGTGCTAGATTTATCACAGTGGATGATAAATCTAGTGCTTCTTCTTTACTGTTTATTAGTTGGCTTACTTTGTACCACAATTTGCATTGGAATTCTGGTGCAGTTTTGGTGCATATTGACTCATTTCCATTTGGAATTTATGGATATATCCATATATGCCAAAAATGTCTGACTGATGAGGGGACAACCCCTGTTTCATGGCTGCAGTGTAGGGAGAGATGGCTGTACATGCGCAAGTTCTTCTATTCACTTGTATGGTAGTAGGTAAATTCCATACTAAATGCTATGCAAAATTCTTACTTTGCTGTAGATTTCAAGTGTGGCCTTATCCTTAAAGTTTTTAACATTCTTGGCTGGGCTGGTTTAATGTTTATACAGAGTTGGGAATTCTGATATGTGTTTTAGATGCTTAGCTAAGCCATTAGGGATGTACCAGTCAACAAGCTTCTCTACTGTTTCCAATAGCAGCCAGCAGAATTGTGAATGCAGCTTTTGCTTATAAAACAGGATGTAGCTTGAAGGGGTTTTCTGGAATTTAAATATCGACCTATCTTTAGGATAAGTCAGCAATATCTGATTGGTGGGGGGGTCCAACATCCAGGATGTTCAGAACAGCTAATTGAATCGCAGTGGCTTCCACATTACAGGTCAATGACGTTGTGTTGATTAATTACGTGGCCTGTGTGTAGCTCAGTCCTTTTCAAGTGAATGGGGCTAAGCTGCAGCACCAGGTACACTGTACGGTACTGTGATTGGTGAGCAGTGAAGAGTCCGAATGCAGCGGTTTCTTCAAACAGCTAATCAATGGGGGTGCCAGGTGTTGGACCACCTTACCTGGTATTGATTTGTCCTAAGGATAGGTTGTTCATATCTTAGTCCTAGAAAGAGCATTTAAGACCAGTGCAGGATACCTAATGCCATGTACTTTTAGAGAAACTCCCCTTATTCTGTATGTAAATCAGATACAGTGAAACCTCCACATTTGTACAGAAAAATGGTCTTTTATAGGGTTGGTCCTCTTAAAGAAAAAAATTTTACAGAACACAGGTTAAAGTGTCTAATGGAGTCAGCAAGCGTGTACAGTCCTACCAAAACCCCAAATAATAAGAGTCAAACAATAACAATGTATTTTGTGCTTTGTACGACATCAGCATATTACACAGAAACGGGCTTCCACTAGGACTAATAAAACAGTTATGGTACTATATAAAAGTTGCTCCAACTGACACACAACCATAGGGAGTGTCAACTCCTCCTTATTCCCCTAGTAACCTGCACATTTCCTAGTTCAGTGATGGCGAACCTTTTAGAGACTGAGTGCCCAAACTACAACCCAAAACCCACTAAATTATCACAATGTGCCTACATGGCAAATTAACCTTAATACTCTGTGGATCCACAATTGCGGACAGTTACTGACCCGCAAAATACAGTCGTGTAAATAGGGCTTTACAGAGCTTTCAATAATACAAACAACTTTGTACTGCATTTGGTATTCTTTTGAGCAATTAATGTTCACTATTTACATTGCACAGAATTTGTTTTATAGTGACCGTGCAATGTTATTACAGCCTGTACTAATAGCACGCCTGCTATAAAACAGATACTGTGTGATATAAATAGTGAAGGGGTCCCTGCACAGTACAGTGCGCTCCACAGTGGCCCCCAGACAGTATTATGTGCTCCAGACTGGCCCCCCGCACAGTATTATACACTCCACAGTGGGCCCCTGCACAGTATTATATTCTCCACTTTGGGCTCCCACACAATAGTTTACGCTCCACAGAGGGCGGCCACACAGTATTATATGCTGCACAGTGGCCTCCACACAGTATTATATGCTCCACAGTGGCCTCCACACAGTATTATAGGCTCCACAGTGGCCTCCACACAGTATTATAGGCTCCACAGTGGCCTCCACACAGTATTATATGCTCCACAGTAGGCCCTCCACACAGTACTATATGCTCCACTTTGGGCCCCCCACACAGTATTATATGCTCCACAGTGGGCCCCCGCACAGTATTATATGCTACTTACCTGCAGTCCCACGACGAGCAGGTAAGTAGCGTCCTCCTTCTTCTGATTGCAGGTGCTGATGACTTACCTTATCACACCTGCATCTAGGCAGAGGTCACACTCTGCAGTCAGTGTAAGCCGCAGACCCACGGCCTACACTGACAGCTTTCAGATGTATGTGCATTTCCACATACAGCTGAAAGAAGCGATCGCTCACTAATGGGGAATCCTGTGCCGGATTCCCCGTTAGTGAGCGATCAGGGCGACGGCGTGCATGCCAGCAGAGAGGGCTCTGAGTGCCCCCTCTGTTACGCGTTCCCTGGGTTGTTCCAGCAAAATTGGGAATGTTGGTGTATATACCTCTGTGGCAGATTGCAGTCCATTGTTCAACTATCATGTATTGACCATGACATTGTTTCTCTGCTCCAGTGTGATGCTGGCCACTTTTCTCCCCTGATGTTCCTTGCGAGTTTCTTGCTTGCTTCAGTCCAGTGATATGTCACAGCACAGAGATGCGTCCATTTTGGTTTCACAATGTATGTACGTCCAATGTGTAGTTTTCTCAAATGAGTTCCCACTGAAAATTTTACTTAAAAAGGGGTATTTGGTTGGATAATGATGTGGCCGCCTTAATGTATAATGGGAGGAAAATCAGTCACTGAAAAAGAAAAAAAAAAAGTGTTTAACCCTTTCCCGACATCCGCCATACGATTACTGCAGATGTTGGGTCTTTAAACATGGCAGCTGCTCGGGAGCTGAGCGGCCACCATAGCTGCCGGGTCTCCTTTTTGTAGTATAGGGGCATTAACCCTTTAGTTGCATTGGTCAAATGTGACTGGGGTATCTATTTACTGGCTGCGAAATTTAGGCTGAGATTGCCATCCCCCGAAACCAGATCGGTGGAGGGACGAATTGTGGCGATCCGTTAATAGGACAGCCGGGAGTTTATTGAATGCTCCCAGGCTTGTAATTAGTATAGGTCTATTACAAGCAGTAATAGCATCCTGCAATAGACCTCTATGGATTTTCCAATATACTGCAATACATTAGCATTGCATTATATTGTATTAGTGATCAGGCCCCCAGGGTTCAAGACTCCTAAGAAAGTGGCGCAAATGCAGTTTTTCTCTAATTTCACCCCAGTATGAATTTTTTCCAGCTACCCTGCACATCATATGGAATATTATATGGCACTATTAAGTACAATTTGCCCTGCAAAAATGAAGCCTTCATATGGCTCTACAGAAAAATAAAAAAGTTGGCTTTTGGAAGGCAGGGAGTGAAAAACAAAAATCAAAAAATGGCTGCGACAGGTTGGGGTTAAGGGGTGGTCTTTTGGAGAGGTTTCACTTTAATTACCTAGAGTAAATGATTGTGTTTAGTTTGATACAATTACCAAGCACTTGAGTAAAACAGACAGACACAATAGGAGAAATGTACAAACCCATCCACATCATTTTTTACGTAAAGGGGCGTAGATGTGGCACATCTTTGGTGCATGGCCTTTTTCGTGCCAAAAGTGGTGCCTTGTTGTTAGTTCCGTGCCCTGCTTGCCACTTTTTTCCCTCAAAAGTGGATGGAGCAGGGCGGAGACCAACATATTCACTAAAACTCAATCCAGGAAATCTCAAAATAACATCTCACACCAGTGGAGAAATTGATAAAGAATGGTGTATTTCCTGCCACCACCCACGTCCGATTTATCCAGACCAATTTTTTACTTTTAGGGCTCATCTGATAAGCTGTTTACTTTTACAATTCTTACAATTCCAATGGTATAGCATCATAATGCAATATATACTTGTTTTTTTCTCCCTAGATTCTGAAACTATCACAGAGTTGCGTGAGCTCCAACCCAGTATTAAAGATTTTGAAGTAAAAAATGTTATTGGACGGGGACATTTTGCAGATGTACATGTTGTCAAGGAGAAGCTTACCGGAGACATATTTGCCATGAAAGTAATGAAGAAGAGAGCACTTCTTGCACAAGAACAGGTTTTTAAATAGTTTTTCTTTATTTATTGAGAAGGCTGTTACTTGTGGGCTTAACTAGTAATGCATTATGATCTTTGGTTTAGTAAATATTACTCACCTCCAGCATGACTTCCATGCAATGAAGTTTGCCTGGGATCAAACATCACTATAATTAGTGCAGTACTTCATTTGTACACTTCCTCTGTTTCCTGCATGTATAAGAACCTTACTTGTTTGGCTGTCATTGAAGTTAGTGTGGCCACTCTGAATGCAGAAGTTGCCAAGCATGTGCAGCTGTCTTGAAATGAGGAAATGGGGCTCCTGTGGATGTGCCATAAATGTCAGAAATGAAAATACTCCTTTAACTCCTTCCCAACATTCAAACTTTCATGTACATCATAATGTTGGGCGAAGGAAAAGGAGATTGCTCAGGAGATGAGCCCTCTCCATACTGCATATGGTGTATGCTGGCTATATTGTAGAGCTGGTACCTGCTGTTAACAGCCACAAATGGTGCAAATACATCTGTTAACCACTTAGATGGTGCAGGCAATTACGACATCAGAGTTATTGAACCAATCATTTTTATCCCAATATCATCTCGTCCCCAATTTTTTCCAATACATTGAATGGAGCACTAAATGTTGCCATTTGGAAGAACAATTTGTCCTGCTGAAATCAAACCCTCATACAGCTGTGTGAACTGAAAAATAAAAATGTTATGGCTTATATATATATATATATATATATATATATATATATATATATATATATGAGAGTGGGGATAACAAAATGAAAAATTTAAAAAATTGCTGTGATTGGAAAGGGTTAATAGAAATGTCATAAATCCAGTATGGATTAAGGACAAACTATTAAAACGTTTAAAGTGTTGACTGATTTTTATCTCTTTATTTTATTTTTTTTAGGTTTCTTTTTTTGAAGAAGAACGAAATATATTAAGTAATCATAATAGTCCCTGGATACCTGCACTTCAATATGCCTTCCAGGACAGAGATCACCTTTACCTAGTACGTAATAACTCAAATGAATGCAAAAAAAAAAAAATACTACAGATGTCAAATAGAATGCAAAAAAATGGTTACAGTTGTCAAATAGAAATAATTTAGAATAACTGTCAGCTGTAATGGGGCATATTAATACTTGATGTTAAAGTAATCTGATGACTGATCAAAACTAGGAGCTACACAAAAGGTCTGGGTTATAAAACTTGCTTAACCCCTTTTTCGATCACCCACCGTAAATATACAGCAGGTGCAAGGAAGGACTCAGGAGTTGAGCCCACACAATATTAAATGAGTGCCAATTGTATTGCCCACAACCATAGGTAACAGTTGTGAATGGTGACAGTACCCTGTAAACCCTTTAGATGCTGTTGTTTGTTACGAACGTGGCATCTAAAGATTGGTAAATCGGCCTTCTGGCTGTTCTCTTACTCATCGGCATGACGCCTGAGGACATATTGAAGGACTGTCATTGTATTAATCTATCAGAGACTGCCTTAGGCAGCCAGTAATAATATAATATTATGCAATACAGAAGTACTGCATTACATTGTATGAGTGATCATACAAGTGATCACTCCTAGGGTGACTAAAAATGTAAGTAAAAAAAAAAAAAATGAACATAAAATAATTCAAATCATTGTTTGTTTGTAATTTTAATAATGTAATAAATAAAAATAAAATAAAACATACACCTATCGGGAATTGGTATTGTTATTTCCAAATATGCCCAAACTAATAAACTATAAACGTAAATAACACATGTAGAATATCACACACCTTGTTTGTGTGAAAAAAATCGGATTGTTGTACAAGTATAAAACACAAGCGCAAATCTTTGGTTTTGGCCTGAAGTGAAGACTGTTCACATTTGAATGATTCTAAACATTTGTTAAAGAAAATTATTTACACTGTATGGCCAAAAGTATGTGGACAGCTCTGCAAATGATCAAGTTCAGTGGTATTCGCAGGTTTACAACTGATCGCACAGCCATAGAATCTCTATATGCAAACATTGGTGGTAATATGGGTTATGCTGAAAAACTCAGTGACTTTAACAGGAGTCTGTCAGCGGTAAATTGGTTATAAACTCCTACCTGAGACCGTAGCCCAGGAAAGCTAGGCCACAACACTTTTCCCCTCATCTTCATATGAATAAAACATTGATTTACATGAACATTGGGCTACAAAGCTGAATAACATATTTGGAAACTGTAGAATCACCTCCCCAAGGTACTGGGTTAAGTTTATGTTTAATCAGTTTTATTGAGGTTTTTGCAAATAAGAACAACAAAATGCAAAGCCAAAACAAAGGCAACAAATAAAGCAGTAGGGGGGACGCAAGCCACCCAATCACGGAAAAGTCAGAGGAACAGCTTAGGGTAGAGGGCTGTCAACACCCACAACTGAGAAACCATTAATGTGTGGTACAGTAACAATATACAGAAATGCGTAATCAGGAGGTGATGGCACAGAGAGCTGCAGGATATAAGGAAAAGTTCTGTAAAAAGACAAGGTGGCACTGCTATACCCCTGACCGACCTATAAAGAAAAAGGCTTAGGCAACAGGAGGACAGACTTAAACATAACCACTCTATTAGGTGGTGCACACACCCCAAATATGATCAGTACGATGAATAACAAGGAAAAAGAGAAAAGTAGGGGGCACTCACCAGAGCGTTACATCGTAAAATCAAATTTTATTCCATGTGTTCTCTCTCATATTACATCACAGTGCCACCAGTTTATCAGGAGAAAAAGACAAATGCTAGAGGGAAAGGGGAACATGGGGAAAACATGGGCGTACAGAAACACACAAGACCACATAAAAGATCAGGATGGGGAAGGACAGAAGGAAAGAGGAGGAGAAAAAAGAGGGGGGGAGTGAGGGATTTGGCAGAAAGGAAAGGCCAGCCTCCCTTTGGAAAGGGGAGCAAGATGACTCCAGTTTAGGTAAAGAAAGAAGAGAACTTCCGAAGTCTCCTGAAATACCACCCACGACCGCCAGAGGGACTCAAATTTAGATGGGTTGGGCGAGCCGTCCGCCACCAGGGCCCCCATTCTCCTAATAAAGAGAAGCTCTTGTAGGAGCAGTACTGCGCCAATGTCTGGGAATGACTGTTCTGGCGGCCGTGAGAAAATGTCGCAGAAGGTCCCTCTTAACAACGGAGACTTTCTCCAGTATGATGGAGAGAAGGGCTCTAGGTTAGGTTTATAACAAATTTACTGCTGACAGACTCCCTTTAAACATGGTACTGTGAAAGGATGCCACAAGCCGCTTTGTGAAATTTCTGAGCTGCTAGATATTCTCTTGTGTAATGTAGGTTTTACTGAAGCGGAAGCATCTTGGACAAGCATGACAATTAGCCCACGGATGCACTACATAGGGCTCTTCCACAGGCTATACTATGTTCAGCGCAGGAGTCTACTGGCATAAGAATGGATATTGTAAACTAATATATATTCTATAAAAATGAAACAAAAACTGCTAAATTGCTTTATGAGGAGGAACATGATGTTTATTTAAAGGGATACATCAGTCAAGCTACTTATGGCACATTCATAGGATACTGCTTAGATGTTTGATAAGTGTGCCCCAGAGGTAGAAGAGCAGTACAATAGGCCTGAGGCCAAAGTCACATGAATAGATTGGCTTCATGTAAACAGGTCTTGTGAACTTATGTTTCTCTTTATTTAAATTAAGTTTTTAAGTAACACTAGGTTCACACTAGCATTTGGTGGACCCCATAGACTATAATGGGGTCCATCAGGTTTCTGCCCAGTTTCCGCCGATTCTATACTGAAATACTGCCTGCAGTGCCTTCTCACCTTACAACCACAAATTTAAATGTATTTTATTGAGATTTTAAGTGATAGACCAACACAAAATAGCACATAATTGTGAAGTGGAATGAAAATGATACATGGTTTTAAAAATTTTAATCAAATAAAAATCTGAAAAGTGTGACGTGCAAAAGTCTTCAGCCCCCCTATATAAATACTTTGTAGAGCCACCTTTCGCTGTAATTACAGCTGCAAGTATTTTGGGGTATGTCTCTACCAGCTTTGCTCTTCTAGAGACTGAGATTTTTGCCCATTTTTCTTTGCAAAATAGCTCAAGCTCAGCCAGATTGGATGCAGAGCGTCTGTGAACAGCAATTTTCATGTATTGCCACAGATGCTCAATGGGATTTAGGACTGGACTTTGACTGGGCCATTCTAACATATGAATATTCTTTGTTTTAAACTGTAGTTTTTATTAAATTTCCAAAAATATATTCTATATACAAACAAAAAGCATAACCTAATAAACAATAAAACTGTAAAAACCGGACAGAGAACCGAGAACACACAAACATATAGAGAACAAAAGGGAGAAAAGAGGAAAGAAGGGACAAGAGGAAAAGAGTCAGAGACTACGAAGAATGCAATATGTATCCCACGGTTTCCAGATAGACTGGAAGGCATCCGTAGAATTATTAAGGGTAGCCTTGAACATGAATATTCTTTGCTCTAAATCATTCCACTGTAGCTCTGGTTGTATGTTAAGAGTCATTGTCTTGCTGGAAGGTGAATCTCCTTCCCAGTCTCAAGTCTTTTGCAGCCTCCAACAGGTTTTCTTCCAGGATTGCCCTGTATTTAGCTTCATCCATATTCCCATCAACTCTGACCAGCTTCCCTCTCCCTGCTGAAGAAAAGCATCCCCACACCGTCATGTTTCACAGTGGAGATGGTGTGTTCAGGGTGATGAGCATTGTTACTTTTCCCCCACACAAAGCGCTTTGCATTTAGGCCAAAACGTTCAACTTTGGCCTGATCTGACCAGAGCACCCTCTTCCACATGTTTGCTGTGTCCCCTATATGGCTTGTGGTAAACCGCAAACGGCCCTTCTTATGTCTTTCTTTTAACAATGATTGGCTGTTTCTCTGACCTGTGCTCTCCTTGCACAATCTGTCTTGGTAGGTTTGCAGTTGTAGAATACTTTTTCCATTTTTGGATGATGGATTGAACAGTGCTCCTTGGGATGCTCAAAGCTTGGGATATGTTTTTTTATAACCTAACCCTGCTTTAAACGTCTCCACAACTTTATCTCTGACCTGTCTGGTGATTTCCTTGGTCTTCATGATGCTGTTTGTTCACTAGTGTTCTCTAACAAACCACTGAGGCCTTCACAGAACAGGTGTATTTATACTGTGACTAAATTACACACAGCTGGACTTTATTAACTCATTAAGTGACTTCTGACGACAATTGATTGCACTGGATTTTATTTAGGAGTATCAGAGTACAAGGGCGCTAAATACTTTTACACGTCACACTTTTCAGATTTTTATTTGACTAAAATTTTGAAAACCTTGTATCATTTTCATCCCACTTCACAATTATGTGCTATTTTGTGTTGGTCTATCACTTAAAATCTAAATAAAATACATTTTTTTTGCAGTTGGAAGGTGACAAAATGTAAAAAAGTTCAAGGCACTATATTTTGAGCAGAATGGGGGCGGAGTCTCCAAACGCTAGTGTGAACCTATCGTAAATCTATTTTTTTTTACACAATCCATAACATTAAATAACTTCACTCTGCCAAATCAAGCCATAACAAATCATAACCTTGTGAAAATTCTGCAGGTTATGCAGTACCAGCCAGGAGGAGACTTGCTGTCTTTATTGAATCGCTATGATGACCAGTTTGATGAAAATATGGCTCAGTTTTATCTGGCAGAAATAGTTCTTGCAATTCGCAGTGTTCACCAGCTGGGATATGTACACAGGTAATCATATGGATGTGGTTGGGGAGGAATTTTATTTCAAAATGTTCGTTAGTTAAAAATAATGTAAAATCACCATTTTTATTTAATAAAACCAGGTATAGAGATACATGACTTTTTTTTCTAATCTGATTTTATTTATTGTAGATTTGTTAGTTTGTCTATTTATCTGTTTGTCTATTTTCTGTACATGATTATGGGGGCTGTTACCTTGCCTGAGCTTTTCCTCTGCTCTGTTAACAGCATTTAGTGCTGTGCCATATTGCATAGTCTTCGCCATAAATAGCAATAATCTGGTATGCTGGATGTTAAAATTTTAGTACTTTTTTAGGTGAACAATGTCACATCTTAATCCACACTCCTTCATAACTAAGCCATATCTCCTTCTCTCTAAGCCACTCCCTTTTGCCGGACAAAGGCACAAAGAGTGTCTAAAACAATTAATAAATGTGCTGCAATGAATTTTGGCACATTTTCAGTATTTTCACTTTACTATTGCTATATCCTACCGAAGAGAGGGTAATATGCTGTAGACCTATTGCTCTCACCAGGTTAAAGAGTTTATGTAGGAGTTGTGGTCTGTTTTTTTTTTTTTTTTTTTGTCTGCACACAGGGTATAATGCCTATATAGAAAGTAAATGAAATTAAGAATGAAACCTGCTGACGTATATCCTTTAAAAAGGATCCGTGAACTCACATATTTAATTTAATAAATACATGTGATTTGGATGATGGAGTGTGAATTAAGAATCCATCTAGCAGTGATATAACGAGCATACAGATTTTACATTGTATTCAGTGAGTAGAGAGGCAGCAACTCATTGGAGGGAACCTGGAGACTTTGGAGTAGTAGTTCTCAAACACTTGTCTTGGTTGCTAGATAACTCAACCAGATTCCTCCAGCTCTCATTTTGGGCAGGAGCTGAGCTGAGGTGGCCTGCTGGCTACCTCATGGTGGTGGAAATCTTTCTCCCTGTGGAACATCCTAATGGTCTTCATACCTCCTGATCCTGATGGAGATTGTAGTGCCCATGATGGTGACGAGACTCCAGAGACTCATGGTTTCAGTGAAAAAAATCGCGCATAAGTTTACTTGAAATAGAGCAGTAGTGCAACCATCCGCTTCAAGCAAATGGCGGTTCACTTCTAGTTGTACTGGACCACTGTGAGTATGGTGTTTCTTCTTTGCTAAATACGGCTGATGAGGCCCTTGCTCAACTTACCCTCAGTCTCCAGGAAAAGCACTCTTTTTCTTACTTTTAGACTTCCAAGTCTCTTTTTGTCTCGTAGGCAGTCATACCTTCACTGACTCTACTGGAATCTACAGTGCAGCTATAATCTGACTCTGGCTCTACTCCAGTACTCCCTACAACATTTCTCTTTGGAAGTTAGGTGAAGACTCTCCTTTCACACTCCAGAATTATCTGGGAGGAACGTACCAAAACTCAATCCGCCTGCCCACAGTGGTCCAGCTCATTTAAGGGGAAAACACATGTTGCAAGAAAACTATGGCATAAGACACAGCATATATACATTGAGCATAATAAAAACATTTTGCAGTGTCCCATGGGATGCTGCAGGAACACACAACAAACTAGTTACACCAAGTTGTCAATTTAATAATACAACTATAGTGCATCGGCCCCATGGGATGAATGCACACTCACAGTGTAGTCATAGCCACAGGGTGAACTGTACATTAGAGGTCCAGTTAGTAGCCAAAAAACACCCTCTAAGTCTCCACAGGAAACTGGTATCTTTACTTACACAATTCAGCAATACAGTAACGTGATAGTACATTTGCACAAAGCTTCATCAGAGCCGCATTTATTCTGGATGACAGATGTAAATGTTAGCGTGACACAGAACAACATATAACAGCTGTTTTTACGCTTCTTCACAGCCCCTTTTACATGTACCTCAGGAAAGGTGCCTCTGGTAAAGTTTGTTCTTTAACAAAGTGCATTAGCGTTTACAGGTGAATTGTTAGAACTAGTCAGGATGGATCACTGGATCGCTATACAGAAAGGTAGTTACTTGCTTATGTAACTGTGATGCATCGTCTCGGAACACAGCACAGGTTTTGTCAGACATAACACTACTGTACCCAAACTGAACTGAGGTAGTGGTGCTCAAGCACTCCTACTTATTGGGTACCGTCCTCTGCCTTAGACCCAGTGTACAACCATAACTGTACAGGGTCATACCACGGAGCCTGTACCTTCAAACTCCGTCCATGATACATCTCTGAGACATCACAAGGTTCATCTTCTCCTAAATCTGCCAAATATAAAAATCTGGACAGAGTATGTAACGCAACAAGCCAGGGTTAATGAACTTCTGGCGGCAACACAAAGTACAGAATCCTCTTAACCATTTCACCACCACATCAGTACCACACACTGAAGATATACCGTGTATTCCGAAAATAAGGCAGGGTCTTATAATATTTTTTTCTCTAAAAAAAGGGGTAGGGCTTATTTTCAGGGTAGGTCTTATTTTTTAGGCACCAGAGCAAATCAGAATCTCTATATCTTCTCCTTTACGCCAAGGGGGAGTTGCTGTAGTGGAGTGGCTGCGTCTGTGGGAAGCTGGGAGCTATGGTATGTCTATTCTATGTCTGTGACATCACATGTCATAACCTAGTGCTGGAGGCACTGGCTGTAGCTAGGGCTTATTTTTGGAGTAGGGCTTATATCTCAAGCTTACTCCAAAAACCCTGCAAAATCAAGCTAGGGCTTATTTTCGGAGTATGGCTTACTTTTGGAGAAATGGTATTCTTCCACAAATACTGCTACCACATATTCCCTTATTTGGTGCAATTAAAGCATGCATTTTATGTAGTAGTCACCTGCTAGACATCATTCTGACAAGTCACTATGCCCATCTACATAAGGGCATAACATGAGGGTTGTTTCCACCAGCTTACACAACAGAGGAATAGCAAAATGCAGTGCTTTAATAGATGATCCAAAAATGTTTTATTATGGGGAATGTACTTACTAACTAAAGCAGCCATGTCAGGGGTGTTGACAGCTCCTCTTTAATACTCATTACTTATCACTGAATTGATAGGTTTTTATCTTAATCTGTTTTCCATGGTTACCAATCCTGAATCTTTTTTTTCTGTTGCTATCTTTATATTAAGTGACTGCATATGTGTTAATAGAAAGTTAAATAGCATACAAAACTGCAGTTATTTGTGCATTGTGCGCTTAGATCTGCACAGTCTGCTGAAGATACAAAGGCTTAGCATATGTTCCAGGTTTTTTTTTTTTTTTTTTTTTTAGAAATCAGATCTGTTAATTGGAAATTGGCCACATGGCTGGTTTTCTATACATTAAACATTTCTAATGTCTCAAGACCAGTGTTTAAGGGGTTTTCTGGGCAAAAAAATCATTTTTTAAAAAAGGTCTGTTAGTGCTATTAATGGGTTAATCGGTGCATCCAAATACCTTTAGCAGTGTTTTGAGTGATTTCTGGATTTCTCTGGCAGCTCCTGGCATCCTATGCATTTGTTTACATGGTGTAGCTTCCATCTGTGTAGCTTCCACACTACCTCCCTCTCACCCCCTCCTTCCTCTCTCACTCCAATACATCCACTCTCTGTCTCCCTAGCTATCCTGCCCACTACTAGCCCTTCACAATTAACTAACTCAGCCCACTCCTCCACCCCATCATACTTATGTGTTTTCCTCTCTGGGAACGGCTCCTCCTTTTCGTTCACTCTCCTGGCTGTGAGCAGGCCAGAGACGCCTGTGCAGTAGAGATGGCACCTCTGACGGGGCTTGCGCAGGCCAGAAGTGCCTCTGAAGCCTGCGCAGTAGAGATAGAGTGCCATCTCTACTGTGCATGTGTCAGAGGCACCTCTGGTCTGCGCAAGCGTCAGCAGAATTGAAGAGGAGGAGCCATTCCCAGAGAGGAAGACACGTAAGTATGATGTGGGGGTGGGGGGAAGTATTGGTGACTTTCCGGAAACGGAATGTCACAGGATTATCAGAAAGTGTGCCTGGGGCATTCACATGACCGCCCTTGCGATCTAGGTAATTATGATTTTTTTTTTTTTAAAATAAAGTAAATTAGAAGGTGGGGGAGGGGGTTTAGTTTAGGGGTTTATTTTTATTTTATCCCGGACAACCCCTTTAAAGGGGTTAAAGGGAGTCTGTAAGTACAGAATTGAGATATAAACTAATCACAGTACCTTGTAGGGCTGTCAGCACAGTTTACAATTATGTATTTCTTATTCAGGACCGCTGCTCCATTCTTGTACAAATCGTCCACAAATGATTGTGCACCACTTCTGGCTCTTAGATTGGTCCTTGGGAGAGAACATTCACAATTTGTGTCTGCTCTTAGCTTTGGTTTTGTGTACAGTACACCAGTTCAATGGTCCAGGCACATTGTAGATTCCTATTTTTAACAAGAAATATGAGGCGCATCTCTCACAGTGACTTCTTTCTATAGATATGTAGAGTATTTGTGGGCGCCCCTGACATGGGTGGAAACCACTAACAGAGTCCCGAGGGATTTCCAAGTCCCACAACTCTTTCTATTACCACTTCCATTAGAAAGCTTAAACTTTTTTGCAATGATAACCGTGACAAAAAGTTCTTGCAATGTGATGTAAAGTGCATCACATGTAGATTTGGTTAAGGTGGGTTCAGACTTGCAGCGGAGTCCGTCCGCCGCGAATCCAAATGAAAATCTCGGGAAACTGTATAGGGGCTGGGTAGCGAAAGTTTAGCGATGCATTGCTTAAAAACCCATTCATTTTTTCGCTGGAAACAAAGTCCTCCATGTCCGATTTTGTTTCCAGCCAAAAAAACTGGATTCGCAGCGCAGAGGGTGTAAGCGCACACCCGCGCATTGCTTTAAAAACCCATTCAAATGAATGTTTTTTTAAGCAATGCGTCGCTAACCTTTTGCTATTTGGATTCGCGGCGGACGGACTCCGCCGCAAGTGTGAACCCACCCTTAGCTATTGTTGCAGTAACTTGTTTACATTTACATAAGGACACATTCACATTTTTATATTCAGTATCTGTAGCCTTTCCTTTCAGAATAGGTCCCAAATATGAAGCTAATGTTATACACGGGAACTATTTTCACTTCCATAATCTTTAGAGCTGTAATAATACAGTCCACCTCATTGTATGGCAGATGTATTGTCTCCATCAGAAGTCAATAAATCTGTAATCGTGAACTGTATTCTACATCCTTTTGAGATCAGTATTACAGATCAGTATTTGTATCAGTATTACTAACCAGATTGATGGAAATACAGATGAAAGACACTGAAATCAACAGCTTGAAATACAAAATATTTAAATAAAGACAGTTGTGAAAGAAAAAAGTGTGAATGCAACTGAAACCCTTATTTTCTATCTCATTTTTTCAGGGGGATGGGTGCAGGAAAAGAATAAAGTTAGCCATACAGGTAAAGGGGTTATCTGACTTAAACATTACTAGGATATGCCATCAATGTAAGATTGGAGGGGTCTGAGTGTTGTGATCTCCACCAGTCAGTAGACTAAAGATGCTAAAGCAAAAGGAAAGCACCATGTGCCTTTGGCTCCTGTTGGCTCCACTGGGTTTTTTTGTGGAGACCACATGGTCACTATTTATGTTGCAACATGTTGTACATGTTGTAAATATGTTCTAAATGAATGTTGTGTTTTATTCAATAGAGATATTAAACCAGAGAATATTCTCATTGATCGCACTGGGCACATTAAAGTAGTAGATTTTGGATCCGCAGCAAAACTGACATCAAATAAAGTGGTAAGTGCATGTGTTAAGAGTTATACCTACCTAATCCCCATGTTTTGATGCGTTGTAAAACATATTATAATTTGCATTTTAGATGAATGCACAGCTGCCTATTGGCACACCAGATTATATGGCTCCAGAAGTGCTCATGGTGATGAATGGGGATGGAAAATCTACCTATGGCCCTGAATGTGACTGGTGGTCTCTAGGCATCATTGCCTATGAAATGTTTTTTGGAAAATCTCCATTTACTGAGGGAACAGCCACTAAAACATTCAACAACATCATGAACTTTCAGGTTACTATAAGTTGTTTTTTTTTTTTTTTTTTTTTTTTCTTCAGACTTGTGCATTTAGATTATTTTATCTATTGCATCTATTAATTGTTTTTCATTGTTCCTACAGCGTTTCCTGAAGTTTCCAGATGAACCAAAAATCAGCAAAAATTTTCTTGATCTTATCCAAAGTTTACTTTGTGGACAAAGGGAGAGATTGAAATATGAAGACTTGTGCTGTCATCCATTTTTCACTAGCACTGACTGGGACAATATTCGAAATGGTAAGTGGTCAAAGTATTGTTTAAATGAATGCACATTTTCAGGGATGTGGCTAAACAAATCTGTTTATGGTTAGTTGTTATAACTAACCAACTCATGTTACTGATCCGTATCGATTTCAGAAATATATGGCTGTGTATATGTGTGTATAAGCCAGTTATAAAGAAAAAATGGAAAAGCAAATGGAAAGAAAAGACATAAGGGGGGTCTGGGAGGGGCTTAAGTCAATTTCGGGTCATAAACAGTCTGTCTGCCAGATTGAGGCAGATGTTAATTGGCTTAATGAACTAAACCTATTCTTCAACAGATTTGATCACACACCAGCTCCTCCCACCCCAGTATGTCCTTCAGCTCCCCCCACCACAATGACTTCTCCCCATGCGGCCACTTCCCAACAGACCAGTAAATCCAGAAATCCATCTTTATCTGGCCACAGTCTGACCTTCACACGGGCCCAGGTGAGGAAGGAGATGAAAAAGATCAAGGCGAGGAAAGCCGCAGGGCCAGATGACATCAGTGCAAGGCTAATTAAGACTTGCGGGGACCAGCTGTGTGGTATAATTACATATATGTATAATATGAGCCTGAGGCAGGAAATAGTCCCTGAATTATGGAAATCTTCTTGTGTGGTACCAGTTCCAGAGAAACCCCACCCTATGGACCTCAACGACTACAGACCTGTAGCACTGACATCCCACCTGATGAAGATCTTGGAGAGATTGGTTCTCACACATCTCTGCCCTCTAGTGAGCCCCGCTATGGACCCACTCCAGTTTGCTTATCGGCCGGGCATTGGGGTAGATGATGCCATCATCCATCTTCTGCACAGGGCTCTGTCTCACCTGGAGAAACCAGGGAACACAGTGAGAATAATGTTCTTTGACTTCTCCAGTGCTTTTAACACCATACAGCCCAGGTTATTGAGGGACAAGCTGGGCCTTGCTGGAGTGGACCACCACCTCTCCAACTGGATCCTAGACTACCTCACAAATCGACCTCAATACGTGAGAGCCCGAGACTGTGTGTCAGGTACCGTGATCTGTAATACGGGGGCACCTCAGGGTACGGTTCTCGCCCCTTTCCTCTTCACACTGTACACTGCAGATTTTAGGTGCAACTCATCCAGCTGCTACCTACAGAAGTATTCTGACGACTCTGCAATAGTGGGTCTCATCACAGATGATGATGACAGGGAGTACAGAGAACTGAACCAGCATTTTGTGGACTGGTGCCACCGGAACCACCTGAAGATTAACGCGGGGAAGACCAAGGAGATGGTGGTGGACTTCCGCAAAGGCAGAAGCCCTCCTAAACCAGTGGACATCCTGGGGACGGGCATCGAGATTGTGAACACCTATAAGTACCTGGGTTTGCTCCTTAATAATAAGCTGGACTGGGCAGATCATATGGAGGCCCTGTACAGGAAGGGCCACAGCAGGCTCTACCTGCTTAGGAAGCTGAGAGCCTTTGGAATCCGGGGGGCACTTCTTAGAACTTTCTTCAACTCGGT
This sequence comes from Leptodactylus fallax, assembly GCA_947044405.1. Taxonomy (NCBI): domain Eukaryota; kingdom Metazoa; phylum Chordata; class Amphibia; order Anura; family Leptodactylidae; genus Leptodactylus; species Leptodactylus fallax. The sequence goes on from CAMRHE010000010.1 coordinate 7,320,595, forward strand.
AGTGGCATCAGCCATCTTCTTTGGAGTGGCCTGCTGGGGGAGCAGTATATCAACCAGGGACAGAAATAAACTTGACAAGCTTATTAGAAGGGCCAGCTCTGTCCTGGGGAGCCCACTGGACCCAGTGCAGGTGGTGGGTGACAGAAGGATACTCTCCGTGGTGAGCTCCATGCAGAAGAAGAAGTCCCATCCCATGCATGAGACTGTGATCGCGCTGAGCAGTACTGTCAGTGACCAACTGCTCCACCCTAGGTGTGAGAAGGAGCGCTATCGGAAGTCTTTCCTCCCCACCGCGGTTAGGCTGTACAACCAACACCGACCTAAGCGGAGATCATTACACACAGAGAACTGAAATATCTCTCTGCCTGTTAAATCCCCCCCCCCCTCTGCTACGCCCTATCTGTCTGTCTGATATCAATGTAATGCCTCTCACCTTGGAACATTCCTGTACATGTTGTATTTTTATTTGTATCTGCTTATCTTTGCTGCTGTAACACACTGAATTTCCCCATTGTGGGACTATTTAAGGACTATTATTATTATTATTTCCTTCCCGCGTCATGAGCAAGGGTCAGTTTATGCTCCATGATAAATATATTTGTCATAGTAGTCACACAGGCATGACCAGTGTACCTGTGCTAATCAAAGTTTTCAACAAATAAACAGAAGTAATACAAGACGGTATAAGGACATACCAAATACAGAACAATATCCAAGTAACAACAGGATCAAGTATTCCGAGCAATAGCTGTGGTTAGAGGAAAGGAGAGGAGCGGGGGAAAGAGGGACAGAGAGGAGCCTAGGAGAAGGAAGTAGAATAAGTAGTTAGGAAATAGGTGATAAACAATAAAGATGAAATAATAATAATTTAAAAAAAAGACATTAATCGATATAGGAAGGGGAGGCGAGAGATGGGATTAAGAAGTGAAGCCTGAGTAAGGGTCCAGGAGTCTGTATAGTCCGAATATCGTAATGGAAGTGACTGCACAATTCCAGGCACTGCAGAGCATAGGTACATGAAGACAGACAGACACAGGTAAAAGATCTATTTCCATAGGAATCAAGGTACTACGATCTAGTGCCATGAAGGCTATACAGCCCTGGTACTCTTCAATACGTTAAAACTCTAATCAGTAGTACCATGTTTTATTGAAGACTTCAACAGTGTCATGCAGGAAAGAAGTGAGGCTCTACATGCTCATAAGCTCATTGATCTTCAGAATCCAGAGGAAGAGAGGAGGTGGTTCCACTCACTTCCAGAATTGTGGAATGCAGGCTCGGGCCGTGAGGACCAAAAATCAAAGCAGAGGACTTTATAATTGCGCATCGGAGAATCGCAGTGATGGAGAAGGAACAGGGCAGAACCCAGGAGATGAGAAGTATCAATAATCTGAGAGATAATTCTCTTCACTCCCTCTCAAAATGGAGAAAGGCTGCTACAGGGCCAGAAGACATGACGCATGGTACCTTCCTCCGCTCCACATCTCCAACATATCGGTGGAACTTGCGGAAAAAGAGCATGTAATTTTGAAGGGACATGATACCACCGAGATAGGATTTTGAAGCTGGTCTCCTGGTAGCAGGAGCTAATTGATGCTTGGTGAGTAAGACGGAATATACGTTCCCGCTGTGCTTGAGTGAGAGGTAAGTTGAGGTCTGTCTCCCATTTCAGCATGAATGGGGGAACAGCCTCAGCTGGGAGTTCAATTAATAGTTTGTAAATGTCAGCAAGTGAATGTCGGAGGAGACCTTCAGGAAATAGATAATTTTGATACCTGGCAGTTTAACCCTTTAGCGACTGCAGCATGTAAAATGGCTTGTCAAGGAAAGGGGTTCTCTCTTGGCCCCCCAAAGCATGATCGAGGGGTGCTGAAGGGTTGCCATAGCAGGCATAGGCCTGGCTGTGGTCTCCTCCACTGCTGTGTATGTAAGCCTATTAATCCCAGCCAGAGGCTGGTTCTGATAGACCAAATGTCAGTGTTACACTGACATGTACACTGACAAGCAAAAGGGTAACAATGTTTTGAAATTTTGACTTTGACTCTAAATCTCACCATCCACTACAACTTTGACTGTGGGACTACCATAATTTTATAGACAATCTTGGCTATCTCATACATAAATTTGACTTGCAACTATTTAGCATATGATTAGTTATGCAGATTCTTGTCATGCAAATGCATTTTTATTGTTTCACTCCTGGTGGTGAAAAAAATCTTTTTCTTCTTGTATCCTACAAATTACAACCAGTTCTCACATTCCCTAATAGCTCAGTGTGTGATTAGGTTGATTCCCAAGCAAAAGGTCACTGTTTCAAACTGAGGATCAACTATGAAGAAGGTTTTCCAAGGAAAGAGAAACCGCATCCAGTTCATCGATAGCTTTCTCTCGGCTAAGAAAATTGCCAAACTGCATCATTTGAGTGCGATGACAGTTGGAAGAATACGAAATGAAGTCCGTCCATCCATTCAAAAGCCAAGAGGTGGACGTCCAGGAAAAATATCGGAGTCAACAAGTCGTCTCATCACAATGGCTATCAGTTCTGGCGTGACAAAATGGCAGTAAAAGTGGCTCGTATGCTTCGTAATAGTGAGATCACAGACGTACATGCAAGCGACATGTGTTACAAAAATATGGAATGGTCGCCTGAAAAAAGGTGAAGAAGCCTCAACTTCAATATCGTCATAAGAAGCGCTGGCTCAAGTTTGCAAAAAAGTATGAAAAGTGGACAGTATAAGGTTGAAACCGGTGATTTGGAGCAATGAGACAAAAATCAATATACTGGGGTCTGATGAGTGCAAATGGGTCTAGAAGAAACAAGGAAAAAGGGGGCTAACTGATCGAGAAATTGAGGGAACTGTCAAGTTTGGTGGAGAAAACCTGATGATACGGGGTTGCTTTACAGCCAAAGGCTGACCAGGTACTTGACCAGGATCAATGGTGGTCTCAATGTTGAGCTATATGCGAGTATCCTATAAGACAAGTTACTTCGTACACTTGAGTTCTATGGGTTTGAAAAGGACGACATAGTGTTCTAGCAAGACAATGACCCGAAGCATACATTAAGATTAGAAAAGAAATGGTTTAATGACAATGAAGTAGAGGTCCTGGATTGGCTCCCACAGTCCCCAGACCTCAACCCAAACGAACACTTGTGGGTAGAGTTGAACCTGTATTCGTACCCAAGTGAGTCTACCAGTATGCACCATCATTGGGAACGTGTAGAAAAGACCTGGGATCAGATGTCAGTCGAGACATGCTTGAATCTGATTGAGAGGATTTAGACAGTGGTGAAAGCCAAAGGGGGGATTTACAAAATAATAAAAATTAAAATTTAGATTTTTAGGAGCAAAACAGTAAAAATGCAGTTACATGACAAGAATCTGCATAACTAATCGTATGCTAAATAGTTTCAAGTCAAATTTATGTATGATGGCAGTCTCGCATTCGAAGCTCTAGTCTAGTGGATGGTGAGATATGGAGCCTGAAAGTCAAAAGTTCAAAACATTGTTACTCTTTTGCTTGTCAGTGTATAATACCCTGCAATACAGACGTATTGCAGGGTATTATACAGGTGTTAAAGAAATTGTAGGTTCAAGTTCTCTAGTGGGACTAAAGTAAAATGTAAAAAAAAAAAAGTTAAAAGAAAATTTAAAAATAATAAACAAACCAGCACATAATTGGTATCACCATGTCTGAAACAACCCAAACTAAAAAGCTAGCATGTTACTAATCAGTGAAAACTGTAAGGAAAATAAATAAATAAAAAACAAAAAAAAACCCTATATTTTTTTGTTAATCTCGATTCCCAAAAATCGCAAAAATGGAATAAAAATTGCGCAAAAAGTTGAATGCAGCCCAAAAAAGTACAGCTGAAGACTACAGCTTGTCCTGCAAAAAATAATTCCCAACACAGATCGAGCACTTGAATATGGTGATGCAAAATCAAAATATTTTATTTTATAAAAGTATTTTTTTTTTTTGTGTGCAAAAGTAGTAAAACTTAAATACCATTTTATAAACCAGGCATCTCTGTAATCGTACTGATCCACAGAATGAAGTTAGCATGTCATTTATATCATATGGTGAGCTACGTAACAACAAAACACACAAAATCCAATAGATTGAAGAATTGCAAATTTTTATTTTTTATCCCCCCCTCCAAAAAAAAAAAAAAAAAAGCAATAACAAATTTTTTATATATTATATGTACTCCAAATTGGTTCCATTTAAAAATACAGATTGTCTCGGCAAAATCAAGCTGTCATATGGGTCAGTCAATGGAAAAAAAAAAGTTATGGCTCTTGGAAGACAGGATTGAAAAAAAAGAAAAATTATGCCTCCTCCTGAAGCCCAAAACAGACTGTCATTAAGAGAGTATAATATATTTATGCAGATGTAGCAGTCTTTTAACTTGAATCTGATAACACACTGTAGCATGATATCACACAACAAAAGGCATTGGACGTAAGAAAAAAAAATCCAGTCACGTTAAAAAGTGCTGCAGTGGGGGCGTGGCTTGGAGCCGACTGAGATGGCCGCTGGTCTTTGAAGTTCCGAGGCCTCACAGTAATCCAGCGGCTCGTAGCGGCTAACCGGCACCGGCGACACACGGAATCCAGGGCGCGGAAGGGTCCTCTGCTCCCCAGGACTGCGGCACTATGGCGAAACGGGGAAAAAAAGGCCCCCCGAAGCGGCTGACCGACTTCTTCGCCGCAGCAGACTCGGCCCAAGATGGCGCCGGCGGTTCCTCTCTGCACCCGCTGCCGCGGGCGGCGGGCCGCTCCGGCGCGGATCGCAACGGCACTCCAGGTGAGCAGCAATTATACCTGGAGGCCTCTGGTGACAGTCCTGGCTCCCAGGTCAGCCAGGTAAAAGCTTTAGAGGGCCAGCAGCAGGCTTCAAAGAGGGGTCTACAACCCCCATCTTCATCCACTTCAGCCCTTGTCAGCCATCCTGAGGTTCCTCCTGCAGAAGCATCCTCCCAGGCAGATAACACTACTCCCACACAAAGCCCTGTAAAGCAAAGGATGAGATGGGATACCACGTTTAGTTTTGATTCTCGCCTGGCTGCAGAAGATCCCCAATTAGGTGATTCAGATGCGCTCCAGGCTATCCCTGCAGGTACCCAATCGGCCTCTGAGTCCTTCTTGAAGGATATAATGCTGGCATTGCATCGGTCTATTCAGAAGGATATTACTAAGGCGATTACATCCGTATCCTCCACGGTTGATTCTCTTGGCAACAGAATAGACCATGTTGAGAACAAAATGAGTGAATTTGCTGAGGCACACAACAATATAGTGGATGTCCACAATGATCTTGAGGAAGAATTAGCAGCGGTCAAACTTAAACTTGCTGACATGGAAGATAGGAATAGGCGGAACAATGTCAAGTTTCGTGGCATACCAGAATCAGTCGCTGCTAGGGACTTGACTCCTTATTTACAACGTTTAATGAAAACTATCCTGCCACAATGCTCTGACGCGGATCTTATAATAGACAGGGCCCACCGTCTGCCGAAGCCGAAGGGGATGCCGGATCATATCCCTAGAGACACCCTCGCCCGCATACATTTCTACCATGTCAAAGATCGTCTCATGCTTGAGTCGAGGAAAAGGCCATCTTTGCCTGAACCGTTTAAAGAAATTCAACTTTACGCTGACCTTTCTCAGGCTACCATTGCTGCCAGAAGAGAGCTTGCTCCTGTTACAGCGGTCCTCCGGCAACACAACATTCCCTACAAGTGGGGATTCCCAACTAAAGTCATCGTTAACAGGAATGGAATGACTTCTACCTTTAACTCCTTTGACTCCGGGAGTAACCTGATCCACCAATGGAACCTGCCGCCACCTGCGCCTAATGTCCCGAAACCTTCAAGGCCCGAGTCCCATAAGTTGGACCCTCCAAGGAAGTCTACCACCTCCGCCGAGTGAACAGCTCATTATGGACGTACTGTGAGTCACCTGTGGTGTGTTTTGTACCTCCCTTTTTATGGCAAACTTCCCCCCAAGTTTGCGCAGTACTACACTGCTCGGTTGTGTAACATTATTTTCTCTCCCCTTACTGTTAAATAGTTATGTGTTGACTAATGACAATACCGAATTGTTCTTCTCTAGGCCTGAGAGATGTCATTTTAGCGTTGTCCTCTTGTCCGACCCTCTATACTACCAGTCTGTATTACTAATTCTTGATAATATTAATGGGTGTTAAATTACTGTCACTTAATGTGAGGGGACTAAATAGTCCCTTTAAGTGTTCACTTTTGTGGAAAGAGGCTCTCAGATCTGCAGCAGATGTAATTTGCATACAGGAGACGCATTTCTGTGACTCTCATCCACCAAAGCTCTCCCACAAATTGTTCCCTCATATCTTTTGTTCCAATGCCACCAAGAAGGTTGCGGGTGTCCTCATAGCGGTAAAACATACAGTGTCATTTCAGTTAATACATGTCAGTTCAGATCCCAAGGGCCGCTATGTAGCGCTCACCTGTCTGCTTGACAACTGCCCCATCACTATTGTAAACGTATATTGTCCTAATGCGTCTCAGATTTCCTTTTTAAATTCAGTAATGAAGAAGTGTAGGAAGCAGGCTCAGGGCCAGGTTCTATTGTGCGGGGATTTCAATATTGTGCATGACGCTGCTGCTGACTCCACCTATCGCGGCAAGCATCCACCTCAACAATTAGGCCCTTGGCTCCGGCAGGCGGAACTTCACGATGTTTGGCGGTGCTTCCATTCCTCTGAGAAAGATTATACGTACTACTCTGCTCGTCACCAATCCTACTCCAGAATAGACATGTTCCTAGCCCAGAGTGATATGCTACTTAGAGTACAAAGTTGTGAAATAGGAAATATCACGTGGTCGGACCATGCACCTATCATACTTAGTATCCACTTAGCGGGCACAGTGGCTCCCCCCGTGTCATGGCGAAACAATACATATGTCATGTCTCTGAAATCGGTAACCGAGAAATTGCATACTGACATTGCCGAATTCTTTGACATTAATTCCCCCTCGGTAGAGGATAAGTTTTGCCTCTGGAATTCGCATAAAGCATTTGTCAGGGGTCTAATGATTCAGCATGCTGCGCGCTTTAAGCGCACTCGACTGAAAACGATGAGGGAGCTACTTGCTTCTATTGCTTCTCTAGAACAGAAGCACAAAGTTGACCCTAACCCTACCCTGTCGAATGCTTTGCGGAAAGCCAGGGATGACTTGAGCGCCCATTTACTGGTGGATTTTGAAAAACACACTAAACTTGTGAAAGCCTCCTATTACCGGTCGTACAATAAAGCCAGCAAGCTAATGGCACAGAGAGTTAAGGCAGCAAGGATTAAATCTAAAATTCCATTTCTTGTGTCTAAAGCGACCACAGACAAAGTCTTCCACCCCCAACAAATTGCTGATGAATTTAGTAAATATTATCAGGACCTGTATAATTTGAAAGATGACCCGGACACCACGCAGCCTTCCATGATAGATGTTAACCGATTCCTGTGCTCTTTGCACCTTCCCTCTGTTGCACCTGCACAGCTGCAGTCTTTAAATGCTTCTATTTCCACTCAGGAAGTGGCTAGGGCGATTGATGGTTTAAAGCTTAATAAATCTCCCGGCCCAGATGGGTTCTCTGGGGGAATACTACAAGCTGTTCAAGCCACTTATCCTTGCTCACCTTACTGAGGTGTTTAATTTAGCAATGGTGACAGGTACCTTTCCCCGTGAGATGCTATCCGCAACGATTGTGACATTACCCAAACCAGGCAAGGACCCCTCCCGACCCTCTAACTGCAGGCCCATATCACTATTGAATGCGGACGTTAAGTTGTTTGCGAAGGTACTTGCGAACAGGCTTCTTGATGTCATGCCCACACTGATAGGAGGAGACCAGGTTGGATTCACTTAGGGAAGACAGGCACCAGATGGCACGAGGCGTGTGATCGCGCTGATTGCCGCGGCCCAGGCTCGACGGACGCCTTCTCTGCTCCTGTCCCTGGATGCGGAGAAGGCGTTTGATAGGGTACATTGGGGGTATCTTTTCGAGGTTCTCCATAAATTTGGTTTTTCTGGTCCCATTGCTACTGCAATCTCTGCACTCTACTCTAGCCCATCCGCTCGGGTGCTGGCGAATGGGGTCCTGTCCCGCCCCTTCGTCATTACCAATGGCACGAGACAGGGGTGCCCATTGTCCCCTTTGATATTTTCATTGGTGATGGAACCTTTGGCCGAAAGGATCAGGACACATCCGGATCTGTCTGGTATCAAGTTGGACCGGACAGACCACAGAATTAACCTATTCGCGGATGATGTGATTCTGTCCCTCACCTACTCTAATAATATGCTCTGTACTGTATCTCAAATTCTGAAAGATTTCGGAGAGTTATCATATTATAAAGTTAATGAATCCAAGTCCCAGATTTTAGGAATTAGTATGTCTCCAAACAATATATGCCACATCAAAAACACATCGCCCTATCAATGGTGCTCGCACGCTATACCTTATCTAGAGATACAGCTCACTCCAAACACAAAGGATTTAGTTAAGGCCAACTTTCCAAGCCTGCTGGCTATCCTCCAGAAGGAGCTTGATGGGTTAACTAAATTTGAGCATAGTTGGATGGGAAGAATAGTGCTATATAAAATGCTGATCCTTCCCAGGATACTTTATTACTTCAGAACATTAGTGATACCGATACCAAAGTCCACCTTCCCGAGTTTCCAAAAGCAAATGATGTCCTTTATATGGAATGGTGGCAAACCCAGAATAGCACTCCATACAATGTTTAAATCAAGAGACAATGGGGGTATGGGTGTACCAAACTTGTATCACTATTATTTAGCCATAGTTTTAGGCCAACTCCAGTTCTGGTTTACAACGAACCATGACAAACTGTGGCCAGCTATGGAGGCTCAAATGGTTCAGACTTCTGACTGGGAGGGTTACCTTTTAGCGTCAGGCCCCAGGAGTGGGTCTTCCATATCTGCTTCACCAGCTGTACAGGCTACGATTGGGGCATGGCATGCATTGTGTACTCTGCAGGATGGGGATGCCCCTACGGTAGCACTGAGTCTTCCCATTACGACGCTCCCCCACGAGATACCACATTTATCCCTAGACGTGTGGCGCAGGTGTGGGGTAAAGTATGTCTCTGACCTGTATAGGGGTGGCACTAGGGCGCCCTTCCCCGTGTTGAAAGAGACATTTGATCTGCCCGCAAGGGAAGCATACACATATACCAGATTGACTTCCTACTTGTCTGACACGACATCGACTCAGGTACGCCTGCCACAGTCGGCCGCCGACCTCTTACACCCACAGGCTTCCACAGCGGCTTATAAAACTAAAACCCTGTATCGAATTTTGAATATGGATTGCACTTTCCGCAAGACTAAACACATGATCCTTTGGGAGGAGGACATAGGTAGCAGATTTGAGGTTGGTCACTGGCGAGAGGCGATCAGATGGGCTAAGCGATCCACAGTATGTGCCTCACATTGAGAGCAATATAGCAAATTACTACTACGCTGGTATTACCCTCCTTTACGTATAGCTAAGTTCTACCCATCGTGTTCACCTCTTTGTTGGAGGGGATGCGGGGAGACCGGCTCTTTATTCCATGTGTTCTGGCACTGCCCACTCATTCAGCCCTTTTGGGTTTCTGTGTTTTCCTTGGTTAATGGCCTGTGTGGTGGAGTGGTGGGGTATACACCTGAACTGGCACTCCTCCTGCTGGGTATTCACATGATACCTGGTAGACATAGAACAGTCGTTTGTCAGGTGCTAGGGGCTGCCCGCCTACTTATTGCGAGAAGATGGAAGTCTACTGCATGCCCGGCCTTGACAGAGTTAATTTCAGCGGTGTCCTTGAACTATCAATACGAGTGCATTTGTGCATGTAATGGAGGGGGCCTGGATAGATTCAGGACGCACTGGGAGTCATGGGCAGAGGCATTCCCCCCACCGTACAATCATTGACGGACTATACAGCGAGGCCTTCCCTTTCACTAGGGTATTTCATCCTACTTTATTTATAGCCTCTGGGGGCTGCTATGATTTGTTATTCCTGTAACACCTATATACCATTTGTTTAAGAAATTGGAAAATTGATATCTGGTAGCTGATGGGTCTCCCCCCTTTTGTAAGGGGCGAACCGACTACTCTGTGAGTGGGGGGATACGATCCGACTGTATTCATTCTCTAGGCCTAGACTATGGTTTGTGTTTTCTGTTCTTTTGTTGTTTTGCCCTTCGCTTTATTCCTTATCCTCCTCTAGCCTGTTCCCCCTTCTCCGTCTTATGGCAAAAACTGATTGTCGTCCCCTATAGCCTCAACATGTTAGGTTTACCGTACGTTTGATAAGATTTACTTGTTCGTACTATGCATTGTCACTGTATATATTTTACTCATGGATGTACCTCATCTGAGTATATTGTATTGTACTGCGACTATGATGTATATGAGGTCATAACTGTGCCCTTGTTTCCTCAATGTGTTTCTAACTTGTATTGTATTTCTGTTAAAAATTTCAATAAAAAACTATTGAAATAAAAAAAAGTGCTGCAGTTAAATTTTGCTACATCTATATCTGTCTAAACACAGTTGTAGCATAATGAAAGCTGAACTGTCAACAGGTGTGAATTACTGAAGAAACTTTATAACTATATGCATTCTGTTTTATATTAAATTGCCAATATTTTATCTTAACTTGTTTACAATACTGAAGTGATGTTGTGTTCAGCAGGAAATATATATGACCATACACGTTAGACTAAAATCCGCAATAAATTTAGCATTTCATATTAGAAGTTAACACCTCTATAGATAACACCTTATAATTCCCATCCTTGCATTTACTATTGTCAATAGGTGATGTGACAGCTTATCTACAACCCCCTCTCTGCACAGGGCATGTCTCAAATACTCTTTCATAGGCCTCAATGAGTCAGCTTGGTCTACTGTTGCCTATGGCCATGACTATGCTGTAAAGCATATTATTAAATGTTAATAGTGCAGATGAGAATCTCAGACAAGATGGCAGCCCCCATAATAATGTACAGAAAGTATTATAAAAAAAAAAAACTACAGAAAGAAAATAAAAACAAATTAGATGAAAGTGATATATTTCACTATTTGGTTTTTGATAAAAAAAAATTTAATTGTCGACACATTCCCTTTAAACACACTTGTCATTAAGGAGTTACTGTATGAGAAATGTATTTGTTTAGCTTGCATGAGGTTTTACAGAAACCTGAGTCATTGTGCTAGCAATGTCACAAAATGTGCAGTTTCCTAGGTAGCGCTGCTTTGTAAAGATTAAGGAAGTCAAACATGGTTAACAGTAAATATCCTTGTCATTGATGTGGCAAAGATGCAGACTCACTTTACTGTATGTTATTAACATAAAAAAAGCCTTCCATTTGGATAATATGCCATGTTAGACATAGTGGAGACCTTCTGCAAAGAGAAGCTGGAGCTCTTATAGATGCAGAACAGCCATATATTACATAGTCTACAAATCAGATGAATGGTCGTCCTGTATTGCAATGTGCCTTCAGCAATATCAGTGAGATACCGGCTTTAGAGAAGGATGGTCCTGTTTGAACAACCTCCTTACATGTTTACAATGCATGCAAGTCAGCAGTTCAGCAACTCGTTTGAGTGAGGATTTGGAAGCATTTCTTATGTACTATTTTTTACATCACTGCATTTATGATACAGTCAGTGCAGTCAGAAAAATCACATCCTTAGAGAATCTTTCACCAGCTTTGTTTCACGATATAAGGGGCTGCATAAAGTGGTGCCAGAGACCCTGCATCCTTTGGTGTATCACCTACTGTGATTTTCTTAAAATCACCTTTTATCAGTCAGAGCCATGGGTGTTGTCACAGAATGCTGCGCGTCTGCAGTTTCTCCTTGATATTCATTCAACTGCAGTACTCTGGCCCACCCTCAGATGATTGGCAGCTTTCTCCCTATGCACAGAATGGGGAGAAAGCTGTCAATCAATACAGGAGAAATTGGGATCTGCAGCACATGAATAGCATGTTCTTCAGCCTTGGATTCAGCAGAGGCTGAAAAGGGTTGTAATAATAATTTTGGAGTCTGTGTGAAGAGGGGCATTCTATGTGACAGTATTACTGACCTGGTGGGAGAAGTTGCGCTGAAGTAAGATGTGACTAATTTATAAAGAGGTTCTGATCTTCTGACTGAGGAGCACCAATCACATCCTGCCCACTTAACTTTTCTACTTTAGAAGATCCGTGTATAAGGCATAATAAATTGCCTCTATGTGTTATTGGGATTATTGGTGCAGATGGCTGGGGCTTAGAGAAGCAAGTATAGGCATGACATGAGGCATACCCTTATAATATACAAGCCTAGAAAATTCTTTTCAATGATAACATCAAAGTGTATTCTGTTACCCCACCTTATTTGCCACTTTCTTTGCCATATACCAGCATATTGCCTCCAACATCAGTTACCTTGCCCCAAAAAAGTAGACTGTGGTCCCCATAAACCATCTGCATTTCTCTCGAATTGGTCCTGTGTTAGTAATTATGTCTCAGTGATCTACTGAGAAGACAGGTTACAAAATACTCATATAGTCTAGTAAGCAACCATGGCATGTAATCACAAAAAGTGGTTAAAAAAAAAAAAATAAATCTAATTTTAGGGGTTTTTACTTGTGTTTGCAGTGGGATGTGTTGTATAGGTCTTGGGTGTACAAACATGTATGGAAAATGAGTTTAACATAGCTGCTCAACTGTATTCATATAAATATATCTGTAATTTTCCCAGGTTTGTCACATGTTGCTGTTTAATCTGACACCTGAAAATATCAAGGCCTGCTTCAGTGTGTAGGTGGAGATAAATATATAATTGTGTGTCTTCCCATTTCCTCATTGGATGAATCTCACACACACACACACACACACACACACACACACACAAGACAACTGTGTGCACTAACACCATGGAGTGTGCGTGTGCGTGTATATGTAGACTTGGGTGTCAGATGTGTAAGTGTAGAAGGCAGCAGTGAAGGCAACCAGTGGCTTTATTGTGATTTCAGTTGACCTGCTCGGCAGCCTGACTGCTCCTCATCCTCATTGTTCCTGCTCACTGTGCAGAAATGAGATGCTGCATTCCACGGCCTGTGTGACCCTAGAAAAGAGAATCAGCAAACAAGGCTATTTTTCAGCGGCGATATCCTGAGCTTGTGTGTGAACCAGCAATAAATATCTGCTCTGTAGTATTAAATAATTCACCCCTAATTGCATTATTCAGGCAGATTCTGCAGTCTGTGATCTTGCTATCATGCTGGCAATTTGCACAGCTGAATAATTGTGTCGTTCATGTGAACAGTGCCACGATAATTGCACATATTTTTTTTTAACTGCTTGCTGTGGAATACACTGGTAAAAGCTCTATGACAGTCTATGTAGAGTGGAATATTTTTCCTTTCCCATATCCTATTGGCCCAGAGGAGATTTATTCTGGATCCATGGTAACAGTATTAGAACCGGAGGATCTTCAATATCACAATGCCTCCTAAGGCTGCTGCTATCTCAGTAGCTGCCTGATGGACTGTTGAGAAGGGCAGCACATGTATGTATCAATAATGCACCTTCAGAAGATGCCTCGAGTTTTCCCTTGCATTTTAAAACAGCTCTAAAATAGAAAGATTTGAGTGGTTTCCCAGCATCTGTATACTTGCACATCCTCGGAATATTTTAGCTTGCCTCCTGCACAGATATCGTCATCACATCAGCATGATGGTTGAATGTAATGAGAAAACAGGGCAAACCTCCTTGTAAATCACAATGGGATCAGCTTGAGGGGGGTTGCATTGACAATCATTGATGGCTACTTGTTCTAGCAGGTGAAATGATCCCGGAACTCTAGTCATCTTGGAAAGGGGATGCTCTTGCTTGGAGGGGATTGAGGGGTTAATATCTTGTTGCTGTAATAGATTTCATAGCAGTGACTCAGTCTGCCAGTTCCTGAGAGAGCACAAGCTGCAGTGCTGGTGCAGCTAATGAACAGGTTCCTGGGTTGTAATCCTCATTTCTCTCATTTTGACCAGCTCCTCCTCCATTCGTTCCTACCTTAAAGTCTGATGATGACACCTCAAATTTTGACGAGCCAGAGAAGAATTTACGGGCTTTACCCTCTTCGTGCCACTTGAGCGCTGCAGGTTTCTCGGGCGAAGGGCTGCCGTTTGTGGGGTTTTCATATATCAAGGCTCTTGGCGCATTCACCAAATCTGAGTAAGTAAAACGAATGTGTGACTGTCCTGACTTGGCTGAAGAATGCAGGTTTCTGTGACCTGCAGTGCTGTTTGTATGCTATCTGCATCACACTACTCCTGCTGACATTAATACGTATACATTGAGATGGTTTCTTCCCTTTTCTCATATAACGGTACTGATGTATAGGAGATGGCTGTCCTGAAACAGCTGATAAGTCAGTATTAAACAGCTACCTTACTTGGCGTCAGTACCAGCCAGATCTATTTCTAATGATACTTGAAAATAACCTATAAAACCAATATGTCAATATCTGTATAATGAACATATCACATAGCCTCTAAATCAGTTTATGGCTAGTGACCTGCTTGTTCTTTATTGAGAAGACTGCCATATCACACTGGTTTCTGCAGAGGTTTTATGGACTGGCTTTAAAGTACTTCATGTCTCCATGTTTATTTCATTAGTAAAATGGGAATGCTGTCGGCAAACTTTATATAGAAAGGGTGGATCCCCTCTTTGAAAGTCTCACCCTGGTAAACATGTCAGGAGGATATAGTCAGGTACTACTGGATGTGCTGAAACCTTGTCACTCTATAATGGTAGGAAGCCCTGACTGCTTCTAACACCTCTGAAGATGAAGAAACAACAGGCTTGTCTGAAGAGTGTTTGATATTCCATACAAGCAAATTTATCTGCATAGTTCCTGCAGCAATGGAAGTGTGACACATCTACATTGTATCAAGAGTAGCAGTACTTTAATAACCTGGCGGCTGTTATGCAATCGCTGTTTATGTATTCGTGAGCTTCATTCTAAATTGGCCTTCTATTTTGAGAGGAGTCTTGGAGATGGATGGCACAGATTTTTCTTCCCTGACCCAATATTTGAAGCGGCGTCTGCAAATATACTTGTATAACAGTAGAAAATGATATTTTGTTGCAAAATATATTGTACAGTTTCAAGGGCAGGCCAAAATGTATTGGCCAATTTGTATCCTGTTCCAGCTTTAGGAAATAGCAGGAATAATGTGGAAGTATTAAGGCAGAAGAGAAAATATATCTATAATGATATTACAGAAATGAGTTACAAAGTTAGGTTCATGGTATCCTGATATTGTAGAGTTTCTCTGGCCTACTCTGTCTCCATATTGTCCCAGTTATTTACTTTATGCTTTTGTACTGTGCTTATTGGCCAGGCTTAGTTACTTATATTATGCTGATTATTTAGCCACTGGTTTTTGTAATGTAGGTTATAAAATCATAAAATATGTCAGATGCCAAGCCTGAATTAAGAATACCACATTAGGCAAGTCAAGACTTTTCCACACACTAATTTTAGCGATTAATTTATCATTTTTAGGTTTATTATTGTGTTTTTCATAGATTATAGGTATAATAAGAAAACATTACTGTATGGCCTCATTTTGCAACTTCTACAGTTTTAAGGCTTTTCTCTCGTAGGCCACTGCATCAGCTACCTAGATACCAATCTAATGGTACACAGCCCCTCTGTCTTTTCTGACTTTGGTTAGTTATTGACATAGGTAATAAATTCCCTTCTTTTCTAAAGAAAGTCATTGCTTTGGGGGTTCATTAATCCTTATCCCACGATCCCTTCAGTAGTCTTATAACAGGAAGCACTTGAAAATCTATGTTTGTTAATGTAGTTTATGGATATTTGAAATGGCATATTGCTAGATACGGATGATTTATTGTTGACAGCACCAACATGATATTATTCCGAGTAGGAGGAAGGTATTATAATATTCTTGTTTCATATGGATGTGCTTCTCTGATGTCATGATGACCAAGATTTGTGCACCCTGAGAAATGAGTAATTGCTGGAAGATGGCGCTGGCAACCATTGCATTTGTCACTTCTATGTGCGGCAGGCGATTACCGGAGGTGTATGAGTGGTAAATTGTTAAGGGATGAGAGAGTGCTGATATTAGCAGGAGATCTATGAAAACTGATATTCAACTGAAATCGGTGTAGATGACAAGACTGAAAATGCTGGTTAGAAGGTATTCCTTCCTAGCTGCTTAAATATATTAACAAACGTTGGCCTTGCTGTTAAAATTGAATATGACACATGTGTTTGTTTTCTTTTTACCATGTTATACCATTTATTATGCAGGTCCATTGTGTCTGGCTTGGACTCTCCAGCCAAGGCAAGCTCCATGGAGAAGAAGTTATTTCACAAGAGCAAAGAGCTGCAGGAAACACAGGACAAATGCCACAAGGTATTTAACTCAACACTTGGCCTCCCTGTTTGCAGCAGAAATTTACTTCCAGTGCGTTCCTGGGGATCAAGAGAGTGGTTTTATCTTTTGGGTCATAGAGCACTTGAGCATCAAGCTTCCGTCTTAAAGAGGTTCTCACAGCTTAAGAGTCCTTTTAGTCTTACAAGTCTCAACTGACTACACTGGATATCCCACCTTAAGCCAAGTGTAGGAAAGAAACCTTGTGTGGGAGACGAGGACAGCTGACTACATCACTGGATATAACATTCTGATACGTATGAGGTGTTTTCAGAAAGATAGACCTTCCTTCTTTATGCGTATAAATCATTTTATTTTATCCTGTGTATGCAACTTATGGTCTTGCGCAAAGAAAATGGCTGGAATGTGATTATTCTCTATATTGGACACTTTCTGAAGGACTCATATGGTTTATATACAATATATGTGATGATGATGTGGCAAACCATCTTCCCATCAGAGCTGGATTTGGGATAATACTGAAGGGACATAAGCAGGTGAAAATAGCTCTTTTACTGGAAAACTGTGTGCTGTGGGCATTTTCATCGGACTGTGTGTAAATGTGAACAGCCAGCCTGTGGATGACTTTATGAGCCCACCATTAGAAGAAGTGAGCTCGCTGTGACTAATTTGTGCACTAGTTGTGGCAGTAAATAGATATTTTCTACTTACTTTTTTTTTTAGACAGACTTGCCTTCTGTGAACTATATAAATCCTTTGCATTTTATGTATGTTACAGATGGAGCAAGAAATGACTCGACTACATCGTCGGGTGTCTGAGGTGGAGGCTGTACTCAGCCAAAAAGAAGTTGAATTAAAAGCATCTGAAACGCAGAGATCTCTCCTGGAGCAAGACCTGGCAACCTACATCACAGAATGCAGCGTGAGCATCTAATCCTACTCTCCTTTTGGAATAATATCCATTGCCTATCCGTTGCCTATTTAGTTACAAATATTGAAAAGGTCTCTGGGTACAATATATGGTATGCCAACCTATCCTTAGTTGTACATGCCTTTAAATGTACTTACCAGTTACTGGTTTGAATACATGTAATACAACTTTTTTTTTTTCTAGAATTATGACTACAATTGATTCAGGATATACCTGCCCAGTATTCAGTAGATGGTTTTTGGCTCTGTGTTCTTACTACTAGCAGCTGATTGTAGTTTGTAGGAGATCGGACGCTTGAATAATAGAGTTAGAGTTTGGACAGCTTTGAGTAGGATAAGAACCACAATGGAGGATCAATGGACAAGTACTCAATTTTTGTTAGAGAAATAAACATAAAATAAGTAGCAAGTGGCAAGAAGCAGCAAAATGTACAGACCTGGAATAACAGAACGCCATGGTGTAGTGACTGTGCCAGGTGACTGCAGCTTGGCTTCCATTCACTTGAACGGAGCTGTGTTTTGGAGTCTCTGTTACATCTGGCACTGAGACATTTGCTATATGTTTATCATGGAGGTGCCAGGATAGGTCTGCAGTTTCTAAATCCTGGAAAACCCCTTTAAAATGAAATTTCTACTTACTTACGATGTTTCATTTATATGGGTAGCATAATTTTAAAGATCTTTTGCTGTCCTTTAGGTTGTAGTTGAAGCTTGTGCATGTAATGGCACCATGTCAAACCCTGCTGCTGTCGGCCATTCATTAATTTGTATAGGAAGTACTCCTGCATTTGCCAGTTGGAGTGCATCTTATGTCAGCTTTTAGGTTGACAGCAGTCTAGTTCTTATGTGATTTGTTCAGTTGGACAAGTATGACAAGCACATGACTGGAAAAATTACATTTGCATGAATTCTAGGGAATAGTATGAACTGGAGAAGATTCAGCTCTTTTTTTTATTTTGGCATTTTAATCTAAAGTCATACATTAGGGATTTCATTTGGATATTTCTGAATGACTTAAATGGTTACTAATTTACAAACTTTGCATACATCAATACTACATTATACAGTAACATATCTTGTCAGAGAACAATGATTCTTTCTCCACTGTTTGTCTCCTCCCCTCTCTCTTAAATTCTGAAATCTCTTCTGAAACCATCTTTGTTTCTTAAGATGGACTTTAAGTTCAATGAAGTATCAAATTACAGCTAGATTTCAAAGTCTTTGGAGAGTAGAGGGGGATGGAGTGAAAATGAGCCCAGTGAGAGAGAAGCAAAGATACAGCCACAAACAGAGGCCGCTGCAGGTAATAGGGTGTCTAACTCCAAGTGCTTTATTCACATAAGTACAGCTCAGTACTTACCTCTAATGTCCTATATGATTCTGCTGCTGCTTCTGAGAGTGAGAGAAAGGTAAGCTACATGCACATAAATGTGTTCATGTGTCAGATCTGTGGGAAAATGGCATAGATGGCTCATGGAGCCTTAGGCAGCAGATTCTTCTCTGTCTTGTGTGCAGTGTATGGGAGACATCATAGTTATTTTCCACTCACTAACTAATGGAAAACTGATAATTAGAGCCTACAGAGAGGAATACTTCTAAAAAAATGCAAAATATAAGTCATGAAATTACTAGAAAGTGTGTTATTCCTCATGCACACATGCTGTACTATTGATTTAAGCAAATTTTTTGAGAGATTTGTGAACAATTTAACTTTGATGTGTGAAAGTGGTCGTTTCGTACAATTACATGTCATGACAGAACATCATGCTTACCTATGTTGTGATCTGTGGCATAGTCTGGGATTCTGTAAATCTATCGTTTGGCACAAACAATTTTTCAACTACAGCTCCTGACAAGAAATTAAAAAATCCAACAAAGCAGATCAACATTTTGACAAGCATGTGCCATTGGTTAGCATCTATCATTATTGTTCAAATAAGCAGTGATGGTTGGCAAAAAATCTGGGATCAAAAATCTCTAGTGCATACAGTAGGTACTCAACCAGTAGAATGGGGTCTGCGAGTGTTTTTCTGACTGGTCCAAAGTAGATCACAATTCCTTAAAGGGGTTATGCAGGGAAATATAAAGCTTATTAGTACAACTCCTGCAGTCGATAAGGTTACTTACTGTTATATATGCCTTTGGAAAGTAAAAGTCTTATTTCTCTGCCTCCCCTGACGCTCTAACTCTTGGTCACATGACTGACTCTGCTCTACTCTATGTATAAGCAGGAAGAGTAGAGCAGAGTCAATCATGTGACCAAGATTTAGGGCGGCAGCCTGGTAGACAGAGGAACAATATTTCTGGCCACCTGCTGGGCTCTACAAACCTAAGAATTGGGGCATCAGTGGACCAGATCAGTATGTAAGCTTATCTAGTGCAAGGAATGCACTGATGAGCTTTTTATTTCTCTGCATAACCCCTTTTAAGCTGGCCATATAGTCTTCAGCATTACTTGTTTTTGACACTTTTTAGGTGAAGGTTGTCTTCCCAGATGACAAGGTCATACGTTAGTAGGATAAATTGACAAACTGGTTGTCTCTCTCTCTGGGGGCGTTAGCCTTGTTCAGGGAGCACAACCGCGTCATTGTTGAATAAAGCTTCTTTTTCATTATGTGCTGTCCTCTTCTTAGTTTAGTGCCTTCCCCCTCTCTCTCCATCCTATCTGTGTCACTTGCAGCTCTGACGTCTGCCTTGGACCAAATCTTGCATGAGCAGTATGTTCGGCCACTTCGGTCGCGTGCTCAGTACGTCATCTTGGATTTCAGAAGGAACGAGCGTACTGCACATGCCCTGTACGCTCTTGTAGTTTTTTTTGCTGCTCAGTAGCTCATAGAACTACAAGAGAGTACTGGGCAAGCGCAGTACGCTTGTTCCTTGCGAAATCCAAGATGGCGTACTAAGCATGCGCAGTACTCTCAGCTGTGACCCGAAGTGGCCGAGCGTACTGCCCATGTGCAAGATTTGGACCAAGGTGGACGTCAGAGCCTTTATAAAGGCTACATTACAGTGTCCCTAGTGATAAATGCTATTTTCCAATGATAGACTCCCTTTAAAGTGTAAATAAACGTTTAATAAATCAATAGTATAGGTGAAGGTAACAAAGAATATACTTCCCTAAAGAAAATCGCCTGTCTCTTTAAGTACTTATTTGGTCTTTACTACTTATCTGATTCACTTTGTCTGTACTCGTACGCAAGCAATACCAGTTTACAATGAAGTCTATGGCTGAGGGAGGGGGAAGAGGAGAAGGAGAAAGACAGAGATATGAGGCTATTTGCAGTTATTTTGTCCGGTAGAAGGCTGGATACTAATTGCTGATAACCCATCTGTGTTGTGAAAAAGAACTGTCTCTCTAAATTGCTGGTGTCTCTCTGTTTGGCAAATTCCCCTTTTTTCTCCCCCTCTCTATAGAGTTCCATGGTATTCTGTGAACAAAAAACCCAGTTAATGTTAATCTACTGGGGAAACCAAACAACTTGGCAATATAAGTATATTAATAAAGTTGTACATTTCCAATGATACTTTAAGCCATCCCATTAACTTTTGCTTCCGTGAGGTATACTGGTCCCCATAAGCTTTTCTGGCTCAGTAAACTGTTCAACCAACAGTGGACAAGCCTTCTACAATCATAGCTCTTGTGTGTACCAGTTGACTGCACAGGCACATGATGAGTGATGATGCTAGTAAGCCCACCCATGGTTGACCAGCAGTTATATTATATACTGTTAGAGGTGCATGGGGACTGGTACAGTCATATGAAAAAGTTTGGGCACCCCTATTAATCTTAATCATTTTTAGTTCTAAATATTTGGGTGTTTGCAACAGCCATTTCAATTTGATATATCTAATAACTGATGGACACAGTAATATTTCAGGATTGAAATGAGGTTTATTGTACTAACAGAAAATGTGCAATATGCATTAAACCAAAATTTGACCGGTGCAAAAGTATGGGCACCGCAACAGAAAAGTGACATTAATATTTAGTAGATCCTCCTTTTACAAAAATAACAGCCTCTAGTCGCTTCCTGTAGCTTTTAATCAGTTCCTGGATCCTGGATGAAGGTATTTTTGACCATTCCTCTTTACAAAACAATTCCAGTTCAGTTAAGTTTGATGGTCGCCGAGCATGGACAGCCCGCTTCAAATTATCCCACAGATGTTCAATGATATTCAGGTCTGGGGACTGGGATGGCCATTCCAGAACATTGTAATTGTTCCTCTGCATGAATGCCTGAGTAGATTTGGAGCTGTGTTTTGGATCATTGTCTTGCTGAAATATCCATCCCCGGCGTAACTTCAAATTCGTCACTGATTCTTGTACATTATTCTCAAGAATCTGCTGATACTGAGTTGAATCCATGCGACCCTCAACTTTAACAAGATTCCCGATGCCGGCATTGGCCACACAGCCCCAAAGCAAGATGGAACCTCCACCAAATTTTACAGTGGGTAGCAAGTGTTTTTCTTGGAATGCTGTGTTTTTTTGACGCCATGCATAACGCCTTTTTGTATGACCAAACAACTCAATCTTTGTTTCATCAGTCCACAGGAACTTCTTCCAAAATGAAGCTGGCTTGTCCAAATGTGCTTTTGCATACCTCAGGCGACTCTGTTTGTGGCGTGCTTTCAGAAACGGCTTCTTTCGCATCCATTTCAATTTCCATTTCCTTACTATGTTCCTCACAGTGGAAACTGACAGGTTAAATCTCTGAGACAACTTTTTGTATCCTTCCCCTGAACAACTATGTTGAACAATCTTTGTTTTCAGATCATTTGAGAGTTGTTTTGAGGAGCCCATGATGCCGCTCTTCAGAGGAGATTCAAATAGGAGAACAACTTGCAATTGGCCACCTTAAATACCTTTTCTCATGATTGGATACACCTGGCTATGAAGTTCAAAGCTCAGTGAGGTTACAAAACCAATTTTGTGCTTCAGTAAGTCAGTAAAAAGTAGTTAGGAGTATTCAAATCAATAAAATGATAAGGGTGCCCAAATTTTTGCATCGGTCAAATTTTGGTTTAATGCATATTGCACATTTTCTGTTAGTACAATAAACCTCATTTAAATCCTGAAATATTACTGTGTCCATCAGTTATTAGATATATCAAATTGAAATGGCTGTTGCAAACACCCAAATATTTAGAACTAAAAATGATTAAGATTAATAGGGGTGCCCAAACTTTTTCATATGACTGTATATGTGATATAAGCAAAAGTTAATACCAAAGGTGTAACTTCAAGTTTTTAAGGCCTGAGTGCAAAATCTGCAATAGGGCCCCTACCTGTGTTGAGGTAGAATTTCATTAGGATCCAAAACAGGAATCACAACTCATTGTCTGTAAACATTAAATTCCCCTATAAATAGCAATAATTACCCCTGGGGTAGGTATAGTTCGGTCAAATGAAAGACAGACATGATGCGTGGCATATGCGTGAAGTCTCTGGCCTGACCCCACAGTTATCCGTTTATTTATAGTGTCAAGCCTTACAGTTGAAGTTAGATGACATCATATCCAATCAGAATTGTGATACCGTATCAGGCATGCATACATTAACCATACAATGCTTACTTATAGAATATACCTGAAGTACACAAAACTCTATAACTCACATTTTGCTATGAACAGCACTAGAAAACAGAAATACAGTGGGGAAAAAAAAGTAATTAGTCAGCCACCAATTGTGAAAGTTAACTTAAAAAGATGAGAGAGGCCTGTAATTGACATCATAGGTAGACCTCAACTATGAGAGACAAAATGAGAAAACATATCTAGAAAATCACATTGTCTGATTTTTTTAAGAATTTATTTCCAAATTATGGTGGAAAATAAGGATTTGGTCACCTACAAACAAGCAGGATTTCTGGGTCTCACAGACCTGTAACTTCTTCTTTAAGAGGCTCCTCTGTCCTCCACTCATTACCTGTAGTAATGGCTCCTGTTTGACATTGTTATCAGTATAAAAGACACCTGTCCACAACCTCAAACAGTCACACTCCAAACTCCACTATGGTGAAGACCAAAGAGCTGTGGATGGACACCAGAAACAAAATTGTAGACTTGCACCAGGCTGGGAATACTGAATCTGCAATAGGCAAGCAGCCTGGTGTGAAGAAATCAACTGTGGGAGCAATAATTAGAAAATGGAAGACATACAAGACCACTGATAATCTCCCTTGATCAGGGGCTCCACGCAAGATCTCACCCCATGGGGTCAAAATGATCACAAGAACGGTGAGCAAAAATCCCAGAACCACACGGGGGGACCTAGTGGATGACCTGCAGAAAGCTGGGGGGACTAATGTAACAAAGGCTACTGTCAGTAACACAATACACCGCCAGGGACTCAGATCCTGCAGTGCCAGACGTGTCCCCCTGCTTAAGCCAGTACATATCTGGGCCCGTCTGAAGTTTGCTAGGGAGCATTTGGATGTTGCATCCAAAGAACACCATACCTACTGTGAAGCATGGGGGTGGCAACATCATGCTTTGGGGCTGTTTCTCTGCAAAGGGACCAGGAGACTGATCCGTGTACATGAAAGAATGAACGGGGCCATGTATTGTGAGATTTTGAGTGCAAATCTCCTTCTATCAGCAAAGGCATTGAAGATGAAACGTGGCTGGGGCTTTCAGCATGACAATGATACCAAGCACACCGCCTTGTGAAGACTTACAGAAAACGTTTGACCTCTGTCTTTGCCAACAAAGGATATATAAAAGTACTGAGATGAACTTTTGTTATTGACCAAATACTTATTTTCCACCATAATTTGCAAATAAATTCATTAAAAATCAGACAATGTGATTTTCTGGATTTGTTTTCTCATTTTGTCTCTCATAGTTGAGGTCTACCTATGATGTCAATTACAGGCCTCTCTCATCTTTTTAAGTGGGAGAACTTGCACAATTGGTGGCTGACTAAATACTTTTTTTTCCCCACTGTAGCTAGCATAGTTTGATTACAACACATGGAGAGAGAGGTTACTATGAGCCATTAGCCAAAGGTATGGCATAACATTCACATGTTTACCTATTTTGTGTCATTTAGAATAGTGGTATATTTTATGTGGCATGGGTCTGGTAGCACCTGCACCAACAGTACCTCTGCTCCTCTTAAAGCTACGCCCCTCCTACCACCACCAAAATCACTTCTAAACCACTTATATGCTTTTGTAGGGACTGTTAGTGCCATAGGATCTATACCTTTTTAGGCTCAATGTGCAATCTTGCAAGTGAGAAAGTCAGCTTTTAATCCATATGTAAATGAGCTGCTTGGTGCAGTGGCCACGTCTGCCAGAGCACCATTTTGCCTGTGGTCGCCACCCACTGCCATCCCCAAAAATAAGGGCTTATTATGGAACAGATTGTACTTCTTAGTGGTACCATTTAATATTTCATATGATGTACGAATCTGTAAGTTGGAGTCACCATATTCTGACACTCATAACTTTTTTATATTTATAATAAGGCTGTGTAAGGCGTCTTGTTTTGCGGGCCAGAGATATTTTGTTATTTTGTATCATTTTGGGGAATGCCTGACGTTTGATTGCTGTTTTGGGGAGGCAATAACACTGTGGTTTGGCCATTTTCATTTTTTTTTTCCCCGCTACGATATTGTTCACTGTATGTGGAAAATATTGTTATATGTTCGACTTTGGGATGCATAATTTGTTTGTTTTAGTTTTTTTATTTTTATTTGGAATCTAGGGAAAGGGGTGTAATTTGAACACTTGAATATTTTTTTAAATATTTTTTAACTTTTAACATTTTTAAAGTTCTTGGTTTTTTTTAGCCCATCTAGGGGACTGGAACCTGTGATCATTATATTTCTCATGCTATAGAGGAGACACTGTTCGTGGGCTTTACTGCCAGGTCTCTGCTGTTTGAAACAGGAGAGACCAAGCAGTTTCGGCACCCACTCTGCTGCTGAGCAAATTCCATAGTTAAAGACCCAACATCTGCAGTACTATTACAGCAGATTTCGGGAAGGGATTTAAAGGAGATTGTGGTGGTGGTAGACTCCCTTATATACTCCTTTTTATATAATTATATTGCTGGGTTGTTTTGCATGCCCGGTACATTAACTTGAATTGGGTTTTTAGGTCCCAAAATACCCCTTTAAAAGATGTCTTACCTTTTTGAACTTAATTGGTTCATAGCTAATAGAAGCTACTTATTTAATATTTCTATTTCTTGAGAAGTCCAACAATGTTGGTAAATAGCAGAACAGTAACATAATGTGGTGGCATGCTGCAGACTTGAACCAGTTGTCAGCATATTTGTGATCTAGTCTAGTCAATGCCATTTTTTTTTTCTAGCAGAAAATGTCGCTGTTCCATCTGACAGTCATAGTGTATAAATGGCATGATCAGCACCTGCCACTGCGTAGAGTTTCTTGTCTTCTTCTGTGTTTTTGAGAGGATTTTCCCCTTGGTTCACAGAGATACAAGGCTGTATGTATCCAGGCAGCTGACTGGCTTCAGATTGGTACTTCATATCATGCTGTAGTTAGGAGTCCAGCACTCTCCAGACAAAAGGATGCTGTATTGTTACATAGAATATGCCAAGCTAGAGAATTATAGTTTTCTGTGACTTTTTTTTTTTTTCCAGTATTTTCATGTTGAAAGCTGTTCGTGAAATGTTTTTTTTTTTTTTTAAGTAAATAATTGTAGCTCTATGTTGTGCCATTCCTCTGTTACTCTTCTAGACATGTATTAGTGGTTAGGCAAGTGGGTATTACTAGTCAGTGGTATGTACCCTGCACAGAGACAGACATTGTCAGCACAGGTTGGACATTATCAGACTTGAGTCTAGAACTTGAAGCTCCTGGGCCCAAATGCAAAATTTGTAATGGGGTCCGCACTTACCATGTGCTATCTTTAATACTGGTGTCTTTTTATAGAGAGTTGTAGAGAGGCCTTTGGGACCTGCCAGACTGATACACCAACTGGGCTTGCTACTCATAAATGTAATAACAATGCATAACATACAGTTATAAGCAAAGGTGTTCCAATGCTTCAGAATTGCTATTTCATAGAGAATACAAGTATTTACTAAAAGTGCAGCCAGGACTTGTAGGGAATGCATGCGATTTCTGGATTTCCCTGCTCACACAGAGATATTGGCAGCTTTTTTTTTTTGCATACAGGAATAGTTGAAAGTTGCTCTGTGCAGGACTTGCATGCATTCTCTGTGAATGCTGGCTGCAGTTAAAAAAGATATTTACATTAAAATATTGATTAAAAATGCAGTTCTATAAGCCTGGCCTCAGCATTTTCTCTTCTATCCTACCCTAGCCTCATATAGGATGGCATTGGACACCTGATAGACAATAGATCATCTGCATTTCTAGTAATGCTGTAATACATACAGTACCTATTAGGTAGGTTGCAGCACTCCACGGCATCCATTCTCCTCTTAAATTTAGCAGGATGCATGAGGCATATGTGATGCCTGTGTTCTGTTAACAGCGCTGGGGAGAACAGCCACAGGGAATCTGATTTTTCCTGCATTACTCCCACTTGTAAAGGAGTGATTCACCTAATAGTTATATATTAGAGAGTTGCTGTAAATAGAATTTTCTAATCTATAAGTAGAACAGGTGGCATATAGTCTTATATTGGGTTGAATGTTGTAACACAGTACTGCTTTACCTATTATCATAGTCTTAGTGCTGCGTCTTATCTTCATTTGTCACTGTATTCCACAGCACAACAATTTTTATAGCAAGGCACAGAACAGAATACTGTGTATTGCTGGCGTTACGTGGTATGTGGCCAATAAGATTGACATTGACTTTCGTTTTATTATACTGTTTGGCTGAGAACTATAGACAAGTGCTTTAAAGGAGCACTAAGCCTTAAGTAGAATGCTCTCAAACATAGGTGAAAATATACCAGAAGGTTCGTAGCATACAAAATTACAAGAAATGATCATCTGCTTACTTAGAACTTTTGTAACTCCCTTAGACTTTATTGGAGAAAGTTGCCAGTGTGAATTGGGGAACATGGGTCACAAGATCCATATGTGGTGATGTCATAAACTGCTCTTTGACCTTGTAAGCAGCTATTCCTGTGTGGGTTTCTTGGCATCACCAGCATATATACCATAACAATACAGCACATTCTTTTGAAAAGTCCCATGTGCAACCCACAACTCATAGGCATATAATAGGATATCCTTTTAGAAATGCCATAAATTTATATTATAGGAATACTCCATTAATCATTTTGCTGTTTAGTATATTTTAAATTTTTTTTTTGACAAACACAAAACCTGAATTGTAAAATGGAAATAAAAAAATACACTATATCCCCATCCACAGATATTTTCTGAAAGTAGAGATCTGGCAATTCTGAAAATGCCTCCTTAAAATAAGACTTCTTCAGAGTTTGTAAAAACCACTTATGTCTATGTCTACGTTCTACAAATAGACCAGAAGATCCCCACAAACCAGTAAACATTTTGTCTCGGGGAGTTGCCAGATGTCCTGAGTAGGGGGCCAATAGATGTTGTAATGCTTATATTCTCACTGTTTAGTAGAAATAAAGTCCCTCCAAATACAAAACTACAAGTGAATTGAAGTAATATATCTTAGAGAAATACAGTGGGGAAAAAAGTATTTAGTCAGCCACCAATTGTGCAAGTTCTCCCACTTAAAAACATGAGAGAGGCCTGTAATTGACATCATAGGTAGACCTCAACTATGAAAGACAAAATGAGAAAACAAATCCAGGAAATCACATTGTCTGATTTTTAGAGAATTTATTTGCAAATTATGGTGAAAAATAAGTATTTGGTCAATAACAAAAGTTCATCTCAATACTTTTATATATCCTTTGTTGGCAATGACCGAGGTCAAATGTTTTCTGTAAGTCTTCACAAGGTTGGCACACACTGTTGCTGGTATGTTGGCCGATTCCTCCATGCAGATCTCTAGAGCAGTGATGTTTTGGGGCTGTCGCTGGTAACACAGACTTTCAACTCCCTCCAAAGTTTTTCTATGGGGTTGAGATCTGGAGACTGGCTAGGCCACTCCAGGACCTTGAAATGCTTCTTACAAAGCCACTCCTTCATTGTCCTGGTGGTGTGTTTGGGATCATTGTCATGCTGAAAGACCCAGCCACGTTTCATCTTCAATGCCCTTGCTGATGGAAGGAGGTTTGCACTCAAAATCTCACGATACATGGCCCCATTCATTCTTTCATGTGCACAGATCAGTCTCCTGGTCCCTTTGCAGAGAAACAGCCCCAAAGCATGATGTTGCCACCTCCATGCTTCACAGTAGGTATGGTGTTCTTTGGATGCAACTCAGAATTCACTCTCCTCCAAACACGACGTGTTGTGTTTCTACCAAACAGTTCCATATGACATTCTCCCAATACTCTTCTGGAACATGCAAATGCTCTCTAGCAAACTTCAGACGGGCCCAGATATGTACTGGCTTAAGCAGGGGGACACGTCTGGCACTGCAGTATCTGAGTCCCTCGTGGCGTAGTGTGTTACTGACGGTAGCCTTTGTTACGTTAGTCCCACCTTTCTGCAGGTCATTCACTAGGTCCCCTGTGTGGTTCTGGGATTTTTGCTCACCGTTCTTGTGATCATTTTGACCCCACGGGGTGAAATCTTGCGTGGAGCCCCTGATCGAGGGAGATTATCAGTGGTCTTGTATGTCTTCCATTTTCTAATTATTGCTCCCACTGTTGATTTCTTCAGACAAAGCTGCTTGCCTATTGCAGATTCAGCCTTCCCAGCCTGATGCAGGTCTACAATTTTGTTTCTGGTGTCCTTCCACAGCTCTTTGGTCTTCACCATAGTGGAGTTTGGAGTGTGACTGTTTGAGGTTGTGGACAGGTGTCTTTTATACTGATAACAATGTCAAACAGGCGCCATTACTACAGGTAATGAGTGGAGGACAGAGGAGCCTCTTAAAGAAGTTGTTACAGTTCTGTGAAAGCCAGACATCTTGCTTGTTTGTAGGTGACCAAATACTTATTTTCCACCATAATTTGTAAATAAATTCTTTAAAAAATCAGACAATGTGATTTTCTGGATTTGTTTTCTCATTTTGTCTCTCATAGTTGAGGTCTGCCTATGATGTAAAATTACAGGACTCTCTCATCTTTTTAAGTGGGAGAACTTGCACAATTGGTGGCTGACTAAATACTTTTTTTTCCCCACTGTAAATTGCACATATCTTCTGATCAGTAATGGTGACGATAACCTGAACAATGTTTCTGTAATCCAGCCATCCACCCTGGGGATGTACAGATGGTGAGATGACATTCACTTGCTACATTTCCAACTTAAAGGGGTTTTCCAGGCAAAAATAGACAACCCTTTTAATGTTTAAATCAGCTGGGGACAGTGAAACAAATAAAAAAAAAAAAAAAAAAAAAAAGCATACTCACCTGTCCCCGTTGCTCCGGTGTCCTCCTGTGCATCCCGATTCTTCTGCTCCAGTGGCATCTTCCGGAGTTCCACTGAAGCCACTGATTGGCCTCAGCAGTCACGTGACCGCTGAGGCCAATCAGTGAAGGGCCTGCAATGGCACTACCTGTGACATCACGGGTCTTCTTCCTGATGCCAACTGAGGCCGCTGATTGGCCTCAGCGGTCAAGTGACCACTGAAGGCTATCAGCGGCTTCAGCGAAACACTGGAAGAAACCCGAGAGATGCCGCCTTAGCAGAAGAAATGGGATGCGCGGGAGGACACCGGAACAACAGGGACAGGTGAGTATGCATTTTTTTTTATTTGTTTCACTGCCCCCGGCTGATTTAAACATTAAAAGGAGTTGTCTGTTTTTGCCTGGACAACCCCTATAGATATATAGATATCATGGAAGTAAAACTTTTTGTCATGTTCTCCTAGGCTTTACCCTAATTATTGCACCTAAACAGTTGAAAGCTAGAATACCGGGCATTAATATAATACCAAGAGCTAAGCTTTAGCCCCTTATTTTTGTTTTAAAGGGGGTCTGCTAGGTCTACAGTGCCCAAAAAACCAATAATAGTGCTGTGTGGGTACCTTTAATGGGAGCAGAAACCTTTTGTGTACATGTTTGCAAATCAGCCTTAAGTGCATCAGGGGTGCGGCTTGATTTGCAGATTTTCCAACATGCTTGAGCTCTCCTCTGGAATTAGTGTTCAATGTCTACCCTTTAGCCATGAGTGACATTTTCAGGCTATGTCTGCATCACAATTGTCTGAGAACAAATCTAGTAAATCAGGCCCTGTCCCTGATACACTTGAGGCTGATTTGTATATCTATAAAAAGATGATTATCTCTGCATTGCTGCATCGGTTTGTGGCCCCGTACATTGTACTATTATTAGTTTGGAAAGCATTTTGGATCTGCTCTTGGCATACTAGTAAATTTAAAGGGAGTTTGCAATGACCATGTTTGGGTCATGAAAGAAAGTTGGCAAGAAAAGGGTCTCTTTAATGTTGACATTTGTATTTTTCATGTGACAGTCCTGTTTAATACAATAAACTTTTAAAAGTATAGACAAAAAATAGCTGGCACTATCCTCCTCTAATATAGCTCATTGAATTTAGAAGAAACAGTAGGATCTTCTATCCCATTTATGGTGGTGCTCTGCCGAATAAACACTCTATATAGTCTCAAGAAAAGGAAGCAATAAAAGGCGGCACTCACCATTCATGAATAAGGTTACTGTATTCAGGCAATAACTAATAACTTCCAGCATGGTAACACCATGTGATGTGGGGAGAATACACAGGCAACGGCTGTTTCGCGTGCTGTCATGCATCCTCAAGGCCTCCGTCTTGTCTCCAAGACACACCCCTCTATTTATACATAACATCTTTATTTATTTAAACAATTCAACAAATTGTAACAAAAGTTAAAAACATTATCGAGGAGTCTCTACAAAGTAACAATCCCTTCTATTATTGCAATATTCTAATGCTTACAGGATACTGATTTTCATTATAGTAAAGAGATCAAATCATTGTGATCATTTAAACCTAAAGGACCTAGTGCCTGTGTTTCCACTATGATCGCTGCTTCTCTTTGAAGCAATTGCTTATGCCGATCACCCCCAGCAGGGGGTAGAGGAATTATCTGCAGCCCTGAGAGCTTCAGAACAGATGTATCTGAATTGTGGATTATTCTTATGTGCTCTATTAATTTAGGAGAGCCAACGCCCATATGTATAGACTTAATGTGCTCTCCAAATCGCACATACATTGGACGAATTGTTTTTCCCACATAAAAAAAGCCACAACTACAGAAGACCACATATACCACAAATCTAGTTCGACATGTAATTAATTCATTTATATGGAAGGTACGTACACCAACTCTTACAGTTCTCCCTGGATTTATATTGTTGGCAATATTTACACTGTCCATAGTGATAACTGCCTTGCCGGCCGAGAGTGCTCTTGATATTTTTTATAAACCGGTATAAGGAAATATGCAAGCTCCGATTTATCTGAAAGCAGTACCTAACCTGACAGAAGGTAATATCAGCCCTTAAGAAATTAAGCAAAAATACAGAGATAATTATAAAACCAACCAACAAGGGGGGAAACATAGTGGTTATGACAAGACAATATTATGAAGAAGAGGCGATGCGCCAACTAGGTAATAAACATATCTATAGGATGTTGAACAAAAATCCAACATCACATTACCAAGATTTACTTAGGACATTATTAAGAAGGGGATGGAAGAAGGCTTTTTGTCCAAAAGGTTTGCTGAAGGACTAATGGTTGAATTTCCCAGAAAGCCATATTGGTATTTTACACCGAAGAGCCATAAAACATTGGTAAATCCACCCGTCCTTTTGTAGCTGGAATTGGTTCAATAACTGAATATGTATCGAAATATGTGGATTGGATCCTTAGACCTTTATTAAAACTAATTCCATCATATTTGGGCGATACAGGACAGTTTATCTCTATTCTGAATGAATTTTCATGGCAGGAAGGATATAAATTGGCTACAATTGATGTATAAAATTTATACACCCGTATCTGTCAGGATGCAGGTGTACAATCTGTACAAACACTTCTACAAAGAGTAGCATCAGACAGGTGTTTTGTGTCAAATATTTTAGATCTACTAATATTTGTCTTAAGCCTCAATGCGTTCCAATTAAATAACAAGTGGTTCCTTCAGGAAATGGGGACCGCGATGGGAACCTCGGTTGCACCAACTTTTTTTTTTAGGTTTGTTTGAGGAACAAAAATATATACAGTGGGAAATCCATATTTACAATATATACAATTATATCTATGTTATATTGATGACATTTATAATATGGTTGGGGTCATCTGACCAATTTTTGGATTTTGTGAACTACATGAATTTAAATTAATCTTAATATGAAATTTAAATCAATCAATTGAATTTTTGGATGTCCAAGCATATGTGGGTGAGGAGGGTTTGCAAACTATGGGTTATCGCAAACCCACATCCACAAATGCCCTGTTAGGATATAAGAGCTATCATCCTGAATGTGTAAATAGATCTGTCCCTTATGGGCAATTTACACAATTAAATAGAATTATTAGTAGAGCCACTATTTACGAACAGCAGGCAGATGAACTTACAAGAAGGTTACAAGATAGGGGTTACCCAAACCAAGTCATTTTAAAAGCAAGATCACAAGTAGCATTGCATGATCGCAGTGATCTAATGCAAAGGAAAAATTGGGACAAAAAGGAAGGGAAAAAGTTAATATTTTCCTTTAAATTTAGCCCAATGAGTAACATGACAAAATCTGTTATACGCAGAAATTGATACTGTATATAGTGGAGAGTGATCCATTGTTAAATAAGGTAGCTATTAAGAAACCTATAGTGTCATTCAGAAAATGGGAGGTACACAGTAATGGAAAAAAGAAAAAAGAAAAATTAGCTTCAGGAGAGTTCTCTTAAAGGCAGTTATCACTATGGACAGTGTAAATATTGCCAACAATTAAATCCAGGGAGAACTGTAAGAGTTGGTGCACGTACCTTCCATATAAATGAATTAATTACATGTCGAACTAGATTTGTGGTATATGTGGTCTTCTGTAGTTGTGGCTTTTTTTATGTGGGATAAACAATTCGTCCAATGTATGTGCGATTTGGAGAGCACATTAAGTCTATACATATGGGCGTTGGCTCTCCTAATTTAATAGAGCACATAAGAATAATCCACAATTCAGATACATCTGTTCTGAAGCTCTCAGGGCTGCAGATAATTCCTCTACCCCCTGCTGGAGGTGATCGGCATAAGCCGCGATCATAGTGGAAACACAGGCACTAGATCCTTTAGGTTTAAATGATCACAATGATTTGAGTTTTTTTTTCTATAATGAAAATTAGTATCCTGTAAGCATTAGAATATTGCAATAATAGAAGGGATTGTTACTTTGTAGAGACTCCTCGATAATGTTTTTAACTTTTGTTACAATTTGTTGAATTGTTTATATAAATAAAGATGTTATGTATAAATAGAGGGGTGTGTCTTGGAGACAAGACGGAGGCCTTGAGGAAGCGTGACAGCACGCGAAACAGCCTTTGCCTGTATATTCTCCCCACATCTTATGGTGTTACGATGCTGGAAGTTATTGCCTGAATAAAGTAACCTTATTCACAAATGGTGAGTGCCGCCTTTTGTTGCTTCTTTTTCTTGAGACAATAAACTTTTAGTTTAGAAGTGTTTTAAGATTCAGTATTTCTTGGACTATGTTCACATTGTGTGTAGTGTATATGATAACATTATACGTTGACTATGGCTATACAGTAGAATATGTTGGCCACAATGCGGAATTAAAGTAAACTGCACATTATACCATTTTTGTTTTTTTTTGTTTTTTTTTTAACTTTGCAATGTCCCACTGTAATAAAAACAACAGTTATGCAAAAGCATAGTAGCCCGACTGAGGCTAAAAGGACATCCTTTTGGCCTCTTTCAGGTGTGGGGTGGGAGCTATAGCTATGTTTTTTGTAAGAGCTTTGTATGCCAAACATATTCAGCAGCAACATGGTGTGAACGTGACCTTAGCAGATCTGTTGCCAGGATTTTTAAGTTGATGGCCAGCCCTGCATCTAATTTCCTGGCAACTGTGACTTCTTAGTGCTATTAGGCAGCACTCTGTCCACAAAAAAACACAAAAAGAAGTGCCCATCATGATGAAAGTGGATGAAACATAAATGGCTGCTATTATTGCCTTGAAAATATCTCTTACAACGTAGCCTTTATGGACTTTGTCGATTTAAGCCAGTATCCTGCTCCCACCTGCCAAAAGCTCTCTTCTCCCATTAGTTTTGTAATGTCGGTAAGAGATCTGTTTAACCATTGTTGCTCCTGTGCCTCAGCATTACTAATCAAATATTTTCTACATTTAAAATGTTCCAGAGTTTAAAACGCAGCCTGGAGCAGGCCCGGATGGAGGTCTCCCAGGAGGATGACAAGGCTCTGCAGCTCCTTCATGATATCCGAGAACAGAGCCGGAAGCTTCAGGATATTAAGGAGCAGGTATGCTCTGTCCTCTGTGCTAATTAGTTTGGAAGCCTTCTGGGCAGGAGATCCTAATGCTGCCTTGATGTATGAACCTTTCTTAAACTTATTCTTTTCTTTAGTTCAACTTTGCATTTCTTAGATGTTCTCAGTAAGTTCTGCTGTGGATGTGTCTAGCCCATCCTGATCCTTATTTTAACAGTTGCAATTGATGAAAGGACACGTGCAAAGAATGTTTTGTATGTACTGGTTTATATTATTCCCTTTAGGAGTTTCAAGCCCAACTAGAAGAGATGAAGATGATGATGCAGCAGTTAGAAGATGACCTCTCAGCTGCTCGAAGACGTAGTGACCTGTATGAGGCAGAATTGAGAGAGTCCCGTTTAGCAGCAGAAGAATTTAAACGCAAAGCTACAGAATGTCAGCAGAAACTTCAGAAGGTAATCCATCTTTTCTATTGCATACCTCAGAATATTGTATACGTCTTTCTGCTTTAAATGGATTTTACAGGCCAAAAATACTGATGGCCTATCCTAAAAATAGGTCATCAATATCGGATTGATGAGGGTCCAACACCCAGCACCCCCATTGATCAACTGTTATCATCAGCTGATACTCAAAGAATGAAGCAAAAAGCAGACAACTCTGTTCTCTGTGTAGTGGCTGAACTGAGTCACTGATGATTAGGTCCCACTCAAGTGAATCTGGAGCTAATCTGCAGTAACCTCATGTGCCCACTATACTGATCAGAGCTGTCTGCTTCCTGCTCCATTCTCTGTGTATCAGTTCCTGAGAACAGCTGATCATGGGGGTGTCGGGTGTTGTACCCCCACCGATCTGATATTAATTACCTATTCTTAGGATAGGTAATCATTATTTTTAGCCCAGAAACCCCCTTTTACATTTTCATAGTCGTAGTTTTAAAAAAAAACCCCAAAAAAAACATTTGATCCCTAATGTTGTGGTAGGAAGATATAATAAAGTGTATAACTTCTTGCTTGTTTTCATGTCTGGTTTGGAAAGATCATTTTCATGTACCATATTAGGGAATTCTGAATAAACAAAAAACAGATTGGTCAAAAACGGACACAAACTGACACAAATGGTCAGTTTTTTTGAATGTACACCCATTGACTAACGCTTTGTTCACACTTGCGCCTGGTATCCGTCCGCTTGCAAACCGTTTAAAAATAAAAAATGATTTGGCACAAAAAGTATTCCAAACAGTTACACAGCAGATACTCGAATTTGTCTTTTTAGATGGATAGTCAATGGGTGTCCGTCAAAAAGAACGGACCGCTCGTGTCAGTTTGTGTTCGTTTTTGACCAATCCGTTTTTTTTTTCTTTCTCCTTCTTCATTCTGAGCTTGCGCAGAGGAAAAAACAGATTGCAAAACGGACACAAACAGATGACTATCCATTGTAATCCATTTGTAATCCGCCTTCCATAGACCTCAATGTTAAAAAAAACAAAACAAAAAAAAAACGGTTTTGAGGCGGTCCCTTGTGTATCCTTATTTTTTGGATGGACACAAAGTCCTGCAAGTCCGACTTTGGTCTCCGTTCAAAAGAGCGGATACACGGTGGAAAGACTCAAAACGTACACCTGCGGATTGTTTTAAAAACCCATTGAAATGAATGGGTTTTTAAACAAACCATTTCCAAACAGTTTTTCTGATCTTAAGGCGGATTCACGACGGACGGATACCAGGCGCAAGTGTGAACAAAGCATAAACCGTCTTAAAAGACAGATTCGGGTATCCGCTGTGTAACCGTTTGGAATAGTTTTTGTACGAAAGCATTTTTCTCTTAAAACGGTTTACAAGCGGATGGATACAAGGCGCAGGTGTGAACCTAGCGTCACCCTCAAGTAACATTATTACCAGATGTAGATTTTTTTTTTCTAAATATTGGGTAGATTGGGCAGTGTCTAAATTATGGGGGCTGATCATGTTTACAGCTTGTTTTTTTTTTTTTTAATCTCTGCAGGCTAAAGATCATGGAAAAGCTGAAGTTGGAGAGTTGCATTCTAAACTGGAGAAGGTAATCCTTTGGATGTCTTAAAGGGGTGTTTTAGGAATAAGAAGCATGTTTGTTTTTTTTTTTTTTTTTTTTTTTAGGGAAATTACTGAGCTAAAGTAAAATGGCCGTTGTCCTGTTTATATTGCAAAAACCTGTTGCATGAGAAAAAAGCAGGAGTGATGTAACTGCTACTTTATATCCAGGCTGACTGCTTGCAGGATGGTAAATAGAGCTAGACACTAGAGCATTACATGAACAATGGGGATGTACAGTGGGGAAAAAAAAGTATTTAGTCAGCCACCAATTGTGCAAGTTCTCCCACTTAAAAAGATGAGAGAGGCCTGTAATTGACATCATAGGTAGACCTCAACTATGAGAGACAAAATGAGAAAACATCCTGAAAATCACATTGTCTGATTTTTTAAGAATTTATTTGCAAATTATAGTGGAAAATAAGTATTTGGTCAATAGCAAAAGTTCATCTCAATACTTTGTTATATATCCTTTGTTGGCAATGACAGAGGTCAAACGTTTTCTGTAAGTCTTCACAAGGTTGGCACACACTGTTGCTGGTTTGTTGGCCCATTCCTCCATGCAGATCTCCTCTAGAGTAGTGATGTTTAGGGGCTGTCGCTGGGCAACACGGACTTTCAACTCGTTGCAGATGTTGTCCTTGGCAGGATTCGAACCCTGGACTCCAGCGCTGCATGGTTGCAGTGCTAACCACTGAGCCACCATGCTGCCCATTTAGGATTTTTTAATAACATTTTAATTATTTACGTTGATCCCGTTCTTGGAAAACCCATTTCATATGTCTATACTATTTTGCAGTTTATGCATACCACTTTTTATTATTGATGAGTGAGCGTTTAAATGGGTTATCCAGGGACGTTTTAAAACTCATTCCACAGCATTCTTTTTCTTCAGATCTTGTGATCTGAACCACCACTTGACACCCAAGTCATTCCTCGTCTTCTCCGATGTTTACTGGTATTTACCTGTACTATGGGGGACTGACTTTACTACTGATCTACTAATCTGCCAGCCCCATAGTACAGATGATACCAGTGAACACAGGAGAATAAGGAGGGGGTGGAGCAATTTGTGTTTCAGATGTTGGAACCAGCCCTGGAATCTGAGGTTCTGAAGAAAAAGACCCACAGAAGAAATGAGTTTTAAAAAGATCCCGGATAATTTGGCTTGATATTTGGCATTTTGAGTCATTTGGTGTGATGTTTGCCTCTGCAGAAATAGTGCAGAAACAATTCACATTTTCTGCAATTAAAAAAATTGCATCATATAGTACTAGTAGATCATGATGGCAATATAATGTCAAGGGTTACTTTAACTATTAACTTTATTTAAATAAACATTTATTTTAGTTGAAAAAGAAACAGAATAATAGACTGTGACTATGGTTATTTGAAATTTATAACATTTTGCTATGGTTTCAAATCTTAAAATCTCAGAAGTTGTAGTGACAGTGTTACCTCTTCACTACAACAGTGCACTGCCTGTGCTGCCTATCAATAGCATTCTTCAGCACATTTCATTTAATAATTTTCTGTTGTCTTTTATATCACTAGGTCAATGCCGAACAACAGAATAAAATTCAGGAGCTGCAGGAGAAACTTACTAAGGTAGGTGGTGTACTTCATACCCAGTGCTACTTAATACTGCCAACAGTTTTTGACTCCCCAGTTCTCCCATATTTTTCTTGAACTAGTGGGAAGAGACTAGCTTCTGTTTTCCTCCATACACTGCACACAGAGAGAAGAGGAGATCTTGCTCCTCCTCCTCTAAGCAGTGGATTGGAAGACTTAAAAGTCCATTTTGCCTTTCAAAGAAGCCTGTTAGATAGAGAAAGAGGCATTTTCTCTGATATATATTATATCAGAATATATTAAGAAGTTTCTTACATTCTATTGATTTATGCAAATTTTATTGAAAGTGCATTGCCTATTTACAGGTACATGCACACAGTCAGATGAAGTCTGAAATAAATCCAAGACAAAATCAGTATGTGGATTTTGGTTGCAGAAAGTCTGCAGAACTCTTACATGAACCCTTAGGGTCCATTCACATAGGTGTAACATTTCCCTCCGGTTTGATTCAGAAAAGCCAGGGGGACACCAATCCCAGAACTGATCCTGTAGTTGTCTATGGAATCCATTCTTGCACCAAATGTCACCACACCTGTCATGGAGTCAAGAGAAAAAAAATAAATGTTATTTGGGTATTTTTCTGCGCTGTCCATTGCAGTTCCAGGATGAATGGCAGATGCCTTTGATCTGGCAGTGGTTTCCCTCTAGATTTTCTGTACCATGCCATCAGGAAACCTCAACAAAGGGGGGGCTTGCATATGTAAAAGTCCATGTGTTTAGATGGTGCACAAGGACTGTTCGGATGCTTTTTAATGTGTATAGAAAAGACATAGTTGTATTTTTGCTATTGCTCTCGTCTCCATTCATCAGTTTTTTCTTCTATTCCAGCTGTGCAGGGCTGGAGAAAATAGATAGCTGTACACACACAAAGTGTTTTCTGGTTATGATAGAAGCCATGAATTATTAAATTTGATTGATCCAGTCTATATTTCCTCTGTCCTCAGGCAGTAAAGGCCAGTTCTGAAGCTACTGAATTACTACAAAACATTCGACAGGCTAAAGAACGAGCAGAGAAGGAGTTGGAGAAACTTAAGAATCGAGAGGATTCAAATGATGGAATAAAGAAAAAATTGCTTGAGGCTGAGGTGGGTCCTCAGCATAAATTAGTAGCAACTGCTACCTCTCATGTTCCTTAAAACATGATCACTACTTTGCTTAAGGTAGCTTGAGTGGGCAACTAACATAACAGATCTTCCAGTAGGTTTCAAAACTACATGTTCCTTAGTCATAGCACCATGCTATGACCAAGGAACATGTAGTTCTGAACCGTGCAAACAGGTCACTGCATTCTGTTTTTCTCACTGTGAACAAGATGGGTTGATCTTTTTATAATGAAGGATTAAAAGCTAAGTTTTATTTTATTCATTTTGGTTTTGATTGCTGGATGTTTATTCTGTTACTATTTGCTTCATTACTTTATTGGTAGAAAAATAAACTTTTTCCCCTGCATTTTTTTGTC
This sequence comes from Leptodactylus fallax, assembly GCA_947044405.1. NCBI lineage: Eukaryota > Metazoa > Chordata > Amphibia > Anura > Leptodactylidae > Leptodactylus > Leptodactylus fallax. Next base: position 7,360,628 of record CAMRHE010000010.1, read on the forward strand.
TGTAAACATCAAGAGTTCTTAGAGAGCTATATTTTACTTGACTTTGTGCGCAAGGCCTGTGTTAAAGGACTTTGGAAAGCTTTTAATTATGTTTGGATTTTAGGAGAGACGTCATTCCTTGGAAAATCAGGTTAGGAGACTGGAGAATGTTGAGCGCAGAGAAAATAAGCTAAAGGAAGATATTCAGACCAAATCTCAGCAAATTCAACAGATGGCAGAGAAAATAATGGTATATTAAGAGTTATAGTGTAAAGTTTGTACATGTTTTTATAATTATCTAGTATTCTAGACTTATATTGAAGTAATTTGTTTATATATTCTATCTTAGGAACTTGAAGAAAAATACAGAGAGGCCCAAATGGGAGCCCAACATTTGGATGTTCACCTAAAGGAAAATGAGCAAGTCTATGAGGAGAAAGTCCGAGTAAATAAATCTTGCTGTGTTTTTCCCTAATTCAGTTTTAACATTATTGTATTTTTCTTGTCATTTTTTTTTATGTATTTAAAGGGGTGTTCCAGTTTATTATTTTACACCTCCACGGGGGTTAAAAAAATAACTGTACATACTCACTCGCTGTTCAGCTGGGGATCCAGCGGAAAGTGACTTTTGTCCAGGACATGAGTGCCTCAGCCAGTCAGTGGCTGTGTATTGATGCTCTGTTCAAGTGCCTTGTGCATAGAAAGTAAACAAGGGCCAGGAACCCAAACGGAGACTGGATACCCCAACCAAATGTACTGTTTAGTATTTTAAGTGGTTAAAAAAATAAAAAACAGGAACACCCTTTTGACTATAACAATTTATTCAGTGTTGCTGGGCAGACACAAACACAGTGAGGCCAATTTATTGGAAACTCAAGTAATATTAATAGAAAATGAATAGCTTCTTAAAAGCTAAATAAAAAAAAAAAATACACAAGATAAATTCTGCCCTATCCGTTACAAATAAATCAAATAATGCTTCAACTCTCTCTCTCCTGTACCCTGTAAAAGATTAAAGCTTACCCTGTTAAAAAAAAATTTCAGTATGAATAGTACATGTATAAGAAACTGTAATATATCTTATTTATGAAATGTATGCTCCTATCAAGCTGAGTTAATTTTTATATATTAGTCTATGTTGGAGGGAGAAGGAGGCTGCTGGAAAATACATACAGATAACTGCTGATACTGCACTCTACTACTTTGTGAGCCAGGTAGCTCTGTAATTACATATGCTAGAGATAGTAGGTTACCAGTGCACAGAATGAGGCAATACATCAATTATCAACCCTCCTCATCCCCCTCTACTCTCCATAGAGTTCTGTGTGTTAGGTGGATGCGTTATGGATTCTGTGTAAACAAACAGGCTAATAAGGTGATATGGAGGAGGAGAGCAGCTTAATAAGTGCAAAAAAAACAAGATCTCCTTAATAAGATATATTGCAAAGTTTCTTATATTCACATGTACTTGGAGGCTTTAAATGATAAACTGACTAGACTACCTTTTGCTTAGGCCAGTGTTTCCCAATCTTTTCAGACTCAGGGCACCCCTGGGAAAAAAAAAATTCCTTGAGACACCCTTACAAAAAGCCAAAAAACTGGACTTTTGATGTGGTTTTTAGCAGTTTTTTTTATTTATTTACAGCTGAAACATATTAAATAAATTTTGTTTCACTTGCAAAATTAGAAAACCTCGCAAAAAAATTTATCAAAACTGGATGCATATTTCTGAAGCAGATTTAATTGCACTGTGTTAATGCACCCTTAAAGCTAGACTATCCTATGCTTCCCACCCAACCACCCCCCACCGAGCACATATAAAAATTGATCTTTTACCATCCCAATGCTCTTTTACTAAACACCATGTAGTATAATGCTCCTAGTGACAGTATATAGCTCCCCTGTGGCCTCATGCGCATGACCAAATGGATTGGAAGAGCCTCTGGCTACAAATTGCAGCACCCCAGTTGGGAATGGCTGGGATAGGCCATCAGTATCAGATTGGTGGTGATCCAACTCTTGGCCACCCCCACTTTATTGGAGGGGCTGTGACACTAAGGTGAGTGCTGTGGTCTCTTCATTACCAGGCACTGTTTCATACTGTTTCATGTATAGTTGATGTGTTCAGAACTGCACATAGCTCAGTCCCAGTCATGGAACTGAGCTGCATTACCAGGTATAGCTGATTATGAAATGGATGGCTTTGTGCCTGGTAAATGAAGAAGAGGCCGCAGTGCTTGTAGTAACTCTGCGCTCTTTTAATCAGCTGTTCGGCGAGGTGCAGGGAGTTGGATCTGATATGTTTAAAGCCTATCCTAAATAAAAGACCTTCAATTGTTAGGTCCTGGAAACTTTTTTTTTTAAAGATTTTACAAGTCATTAAATTATACATTTATAGCCTGAATGACAGCTTCTTGTTGTTTTCTGTGTATTGGAAGTTAGTGTTATGTTTTTTTTCAAACTCAATAGAGCCTTGAAACACAAATGAAGAAGGATTTGGAGGAAAATGAAGCTCTTCAGCACCTCCGTGTCAAAAATGAAGAAGACATCTGTGAGAAAAACAGAATACTAAGTGAACAGAAAGCAGTAAGTCTTACAGAAATGTTTTGCATTATGATAAAATATATTGCGGGTATTTTATGAAGGGCTGCTAAAAACAACAACAACAACAACAAAAAAAAAAGTGTGGCACAATTGCACTATAATAAGAATTGTGCATGTCTTATTAAGTTTGGTGCATCTCACTCCGACATACTGCTTCTAAAGACTCTTTCGTAAATTCTCCCCACAGCATTATATTTGGAGAAAGATGACATGTTAGTGTTAAAGGGCTGTTTCAAAGCAACTGTTCAGCTAAAGCTAAATTGATAATTTATGATACTTCAAATCTTCCAGATGATCAGTGCTTTGGAGTCAAAGATCAAGTCTTTGGAACAAAGATTAGCAGAACTGTCTGAAGCTAATAAACTAGCAGCAAATAGCAGTTTATTCACTCAGAGGAATATGTGAGTATCTGATGTGAAAGCATGGTACTTAAACTAAAGCATTTGTTTGCTGAAATACTGGATTTTTTTTGTCACATTTTCTAAACTTCGTATACATTTGTGCATCTAGGAAAGCCCAGGAGGAGATGATATCAGAACTGAGGCAGCAAAAATTTTACCTAGAGACTCAGGCTGGTAAAATAGAGGCCCAAAACCAGAAGCTGGAAGAACAACTAGAGCGGATTAATAACCAAGAGCATACAGATAAGAACCGGCTCCTGGAACTAGAAACAAGATTACGAGAGGTAAAATAAAAAACCATAGAATTCATGTGGTCAAAGTATAAATCTCTAGGTCTCTGTTGTTAGCAGCTTTTTAGTGGACGTTTCTCCTCCTGAGCATTAGGATTTAATACATAGTTCACTACATTTTTATGTTATAACTATATTCATTCATATATTGCTAGTACTATATGTATTGAATACACAACATTTCCATTATTCATTTCTGGGATTGAGTTGCCGTGATCTGATAAAAGCATGTGAAATCTGTAAGGGACAAATAGTGTTACTTTTTTATCATTTCATCAGTGGACATTGATTCTGTTTTGGACTATCTGTTTCAACATAAGCAGAATACGTAAATGCTTCATACATATCTGAGTTTGCTCAATTCTTTCCTAGTGGCTCGTATAATGGCACAGTAATTTGATGCACCATTTCATATCATAGTTGAGGAAGTTTTTTGGGGTTCTTAAAGAACAATAAATGTTGATGTTACTTTTTGTCTGTCACAATATGTCACAAGTGTTCTTTTGTCAACCAGTTATATATTAAACCTCTTTATGTCATCATCTGTATGAATAGGTCCTTACTGTCAATACACCACATAGCTAGAATGAATACTGTATATGTCCACCACATTAAGATATTATGCCAGAGCTATGACATCCAGTCTGATCATACTGAAGTGGCAGGGACACAAATGAGTCCAAATACCATCTGATAGCAGGATAAAGAACAAGAATATGACCAGAATAAAAATTGTTAATTTTTATTTAATTTTTATTTATGAATGTGTTTTAATGAATTTATTACATTGAGCTGCAAAAAAAAAAACAATAAAATGTGAAATTCATATTTTTCTATTTATAAAAAATATTTACCCTTTGAAAGCTATGTTAGTGAAGATTAAAAAAAAGGGACCTAGACATTTACTCACTAAGGGGTTAAGAAATATGTTCTATCCTACTGGCTTAAAGATATCTTTCAAAATTCTATTGATGGTACTTATGTTTTTCTAATCTAGATTAGTCTGGAGCATGAGGAGCAGAAGCTTGAGCTGAAGAGGCAGTTAACAGAGCTGCAGCTGACTTTACAGGAAAGGGAATCCCAAATTGCCTCTTTACAGTCAGCACGTTCTGCTCTAGAAAGCCAGCTGCACCAAGCAAAGACTGAACTGGAGGAGACCACTGCAGAGGCTGAGGAGGAAATACAAGCGCTAAGGGTACAAAAATTATGTGATGTCTTTTAACACATCATAAGTTTTTATTTTTCTTTGTAAATAATTTTTTTTTTTCTTTTCAGTCACACAGAGATGAGATCCAGCGCAAATTTGATACTTTACGGGATAGCTGTACAGTGAGTTCTGATCACTTTAGATGCTCTTTTATTTTAATGAATTTATAGAGATAGAAATGTATTTATATACGTTATATAGTAGTATTATCGCCTCGATAGGACTGTATATTAAAATAAAAGCATACTGCGTTTTTTTTCTAATATAATTTCAGGTTATGGTGGACATATTGAACTGTATATAGTTGCATAAGGTTATTCAATGCTAGAGTTTTTTTTTGCCTAAAACAGAATACGGACAATTTGAGACTAAATCCCTTATGGACTGGGGGTTTAGTGTCCCAAATCGCCATATGTGCCTGCAAGTAAAATAAAAAAAAAAAAAAAAAAGCTTTATACTCACCCTGCTGCTGTACTTCTCACGCCAATGCGGTTCTTCTCTGATGCCAGAGGAGTACACCTTGACTTCAGTGCGCATGTGCGCACCTCTAGCAACTGCACAGTGAAGTGTGCATCCTCAACTTCACTGAAGAACTGTGCATTCGCTGGGAGCACCAGAGATGAGTCCGATGAGACTCATTGGACTCCTCTAGGTAAGCATAAAGGTTTGTTTTTTTTTTTTTTTTTTTCTTCAAATGCGGGCACAGGTAGATTTAAAACAAGGGATTTAGGACACTAAACCCCCGGCCTATAAAGACCTGTGGGTGGTTTTTGTCCCAAATGGACCTGTCAGGTTCCCTTTTACTTAATTTTCAGAATCATTCCTTCCAGTGATGTAGAGAGAAAAGAAAAAACAGCGCAGAGCGCTAATAGTGTAAAACCAAAGGGTGATAAATATCAAGTAGCTGGTAAAAGTTGCTCAACTTGGCAGGTTGTGATCAGTTCACAACTACTTTATAGGCGTGTAGAATCAGATTAGATTCAGTAGGACCAAATACAGCAGCTGCTGGCCTCGGGAACGTGGTGGCAAACACACGTCAGGATGATTCCAAATGCAGGCAAAAAGGGAGGCAGAAGAGCAATGGTCCAGAACAAGTGTAGTTATTATTCCAAATATGTAAAACACACTGTTTTACATATTTGGAATAAAGGCTACACTTATTCTGGACCAGCACTCTTCTGCCTCCCTTTGGCCTGCATTTGGAATCATTCCTTCCAGTGTCTGGGAAGATGAAGTGATTATTGACTTTAGGTAGATCCCTCTGAAGAGCCTGCCTTTACTGGTTTCACCACAGTGAATACATTAGCAGTCCATGCAGCCTGCAGTATTGCAACAGTTACCTATGTAAGACTCCATTCACTTTTTAGAGCACATTTGGTGCATGCACCAAATGTAGCCTTTCCCTCAAAGGTGGTCAAAAGAGTGTAATTTTCAACTCTGCCAAGCCTATATATGCCAATTTTTCTTTTCGGAATTCGCCTTAAAATCTGGGCCAAATTCCGTTATGTGAACATACCCTAATGGAAACTGAATTCTTTATTTATTTCTTTTTAATTATTTTTGTGGTCTTATTGAAATACAGTCTGCCTACTCTTTTTTTTTCCAGGTTCTTACAGACCTAGAAGATCAGTTAAACCGAATGAGTGAAGAAAATGCAGAGCTGAACAATCAAAACTTTTATCTAACCAAACAGCTGAATGAGGTCTCTGGAGCTGCAGAAGAAATAGTACAACTCCGAAGTGAAGTGGATCACCTAAGAAGAGAAATCACTGAGCGGGAGATGCAGCTTACCAGTCAGAAACAGGTAGACATTTTTTTATTTCCTGTGATACTTCACATGGTTTCATAGCTGTACTTAAGGACTATTCAGAGTCCATAAATACAGCTCTTCCTTTTTACTTAAACTGCAACATACTATACATAACAAACATGTGAATTCTTGCAGTTTAATTTTGTTTCTTATCTGTAACAGAACTGGAAATTTTTTACGTTTTTCTTTTTACAATTGACATGTTGCTGACCACGATTTTCCACATAAATATGTGTCTAAAAGTATTGTTCAATTTTGCATAGAAGACTGTGTCTCTTACAACTTGGACACTTGTCTAGCAGCAGCAATTGCTTCTATAATCTTTTTCTGCACGGACTGTGAATGTGCTAGAGAAGAGCCTGCACAGGACAAGACCCGCCTAGCCTTACTGTATTGAAATGACAACACATTGGTTCTACTTGATCACCAGCAAAAATACAACCCTGAGCATTGTTCAATGAAAAATAATAGTTTTCTGCTTTCAGCAGTCCCTACTTTTTAGAAGGGTCCCTTGACAGTAAGCCTGTCACTAAGTGTTCAGGCGATCAGCTGCAGTCTGTGGAGGAAACCTGGTAGTATGTGTTCGGTGTCCTGCTTGGCACAACAACAGGGAAAATTATACATTATGCAGATCCCATTGAAATCAGTGGACTACCTGTGTAATGCAGATCAGGGCTGGTCCTCCAGAGTTAGAGACAGTGAACAGCAGAATTACTCAGAATTCTTTAATACGTTATATGAAAATGGATTTTCTAAATGAGAAAACCCTTTTAGGCTAATTTATATTTTGGTATTTCTACATATACTGAATCATGAATAGAAATGGTGGTGAAAGAAGACACTGACATAGGTAAAGCAAGTGGTGGACATCTCTGGGTGTCCTAAGGGTGGATACAGTTTGTTGTTTTCTAAACATGAATTCCTAATTACAGACCATGGAAGCTCTTAAAACGACATGCACAATGCTGGAGGAGCAGGTGATGGATTTAGAGGCACTGAATGATGAGCTGCTAGAAAAGGAACGGCAGTGGGAGAGCTGGAGAAGTTCACTAGAAGATGAGAAGACACAGTTTGAGTGTAGACTCCGAGAAGTGCAAAGACTTCTGGACACTGAAAAGCAGGGCAGGTAAAGATGTAACATATCTCTTCTATGTGTTTCTAGGAGTAGTATACAGAGACACAAATGTTTTTCTGTATATCACTGTGCATTTGACTAAACTTCTACTTACATCTTAACATGCTCTCTGAAACATGCTGGTCTTGTTTGTATCACTGCTGACATGCTATCATCTGTATTCTATCGTTCATACATATTAACATGAGCATATGTTATGACATGTTTATTGGAGTTAGCCTTTATGTGTAGAGGCTGTACTGTATTTTCCAAACTGTACTGTATATAAAGATTTATTTGTTATTTGACCTGTTTTATTCTATTGTTTGGCTGCAGTCTGGAGTTGTAACTGGGGGGTTACACAGGGAGGTGAAACATTTTTCATGCATGCTTCATGCATTCACTGCTTTTATATGTGCATTACGTGGTAGGGATTTTAATATCTGTATAGTCTGTGTCTAGATCAGTGATTCTCGTTCGTGGCCTTCTTTTGGTGAGCTAGAGAAATAGCAGCATTATAAAACTATTAGCTATCATGACTCTGGAGGAAGTGAAAGTGATCTGTATTCAGACTGTATTAAAAGCAAGGAAGATGATGAATACTGTAAGGTTATTATTGGCTCATAACATTCAGTGTCTCCTGCTCTGTACCGCAGTTGGCGCCAAGCGGAGAGACAACATCTTACAGGCTCTGGGCTGAATAGGTACTTGTCTTTTTTCCTTTTTCTCACACAAAATGGGTACCAGAATTTGCATTATTATACATGATTCCAGCTCTGCTATGTCTGGAGCAAGTCTTTTCATACACACCATTAGACTTATAACAGTTATACTTTACATTACCATTTTATTATTGTCTATTAAATATACTAAAGAGTATTTCATAGCTAGGTCAGTTACAGGTAGGTGGTACTTAGGTGACATGCACGGCGACCATATTTTTTTTGCCCATGTGCTATCTTTTTTTTTTTTAACAAATGGCAAATAGCTAATTTATTTCTATGTCCCCATGCGCAAAATTGTAGATGGATCCTAGTTCTCAAAATCCTAGTTCTTGAAAACAGGCAAAACAATGTTCAAGTTTGACACCTTTTTTTTTTTTTTTCTCCTCAATACATTGGGCCCATAGAATCTTAGAAGATTGTTACAGTGTTGCTATGTTGCTTTTTCATGTTAAAATGTATACTTTAAAGGAATTGTACAGGTTAAGAAAAAGATGGCCGCTTTCTTAAAAAAAAAAAAAAAAAAAAACACCACACCTGTCCACAGGTTATGCGTGGTATTACAGCTTACTCCACTTCACTTCAATGGAGCTGAGCTATAATACCAGACACAAGCCATATAGCCATATACAGATTTGAACTGTTTTTATAAGAAAGCAGCTAGACTTTTCTAATTCTGTACAGCCCTTTTGTCCTTTTGTAATCTTAAAGGGGATCTGTCGGCACTCCTGATGTGTCTGTTCTAGTAAATATATATGCATGTTCAGTGCCATAAAAATTCTAGGGCATCTGTTCTCATAGCTTTTGTTGTGTCATTCCTCTATTATCCAGTCTTGAGGTTTATGAGTAAATTTATAATGAAAAATGAAAGTATAAATAAGACCAATGAACAATCATTCATTCCATTATAAAGCAGACCATACACTTTAGATCGCTGTCAGGCGAATGCTCGTTTGGCTGACAGCTATCTTGCCGGACTTCATGCATATTCACACTCAGCTCTGCTAGTTTACTGAACTGAGAGTGGCTTATTTCCTGAGAGCAAAAGCATCATTGGGTTGAAATCTTTCCAACATTTGCCCTTGGAGGAGAGTAGGGAGGATACAATACAAATTAGACCAGTCGTCTTGAAATCAGTAGGCTCAGCCATTACACATCTAATGTGTATGGCCAGCTTAAAGGGAGTCTGTCAGGTCCAAAATTCCTCTCAAATCAATAATGGTGTTATGTAGGGGCCTTTTATAGGAGAAGAAACAAACCTTTGTGGCCATGAACTGCTGAAATAATGCAGAGATAATCATCTTTTTATAGATATGTGAATCAACCAGAAGATGCATCCGGGTCAGGGCCCGATTTGCAGAGTAGCTGTGATGCAGCAGAGGCTGAGAATATTACTCACAGCTACAGGAGCATTGTCAGGCTGTGTTCACATGGAGGAATTTGCCGCGGATTTGTTGGTGGATTTCGCCCCCCGAATCCAGGGCAGATTCCTCCCAGAATCCGCCTCCCATTGTTTTCAATGGGAGGCAGAGATCACAGCAGGACGCGGAAAAAAGAAGTGTCCGGCTCGAGACTCCCTGCTGATTAGGCCCATTCATCCGGGCCTAATCAGCAGTGGGATGCTGCTACGGAATACCGATGCACTGCATTAGCATCCCGTCGCGGCTAGACGGCGGCGAAAATGCCGGCATGGAAAAAATGAAGAGGAATTCCACTTCATTTTCCGCCGTGTGAACATACCTTTAGGCTGCGATTTCAGAGGAGAGCTGAAGAACTTGTAACTGTCAGGAGGTAAATCTGCCCCCAATGCACGTGCTGACTGATTTGCTTATCTATTAAAATCTGATTATTTCTGCATTGCTTCATTGGTTTGTGGTCACAAAGGTATGTTTCTGCTCCCAATAAATACTCTGCACAGTACTATTATTGGATTAGCAGACATTTTAGACCTGACAGATATCACTACTAATAAGTTTTAATACTAATAATAGGCAAGGTTTATGTTTAATATATAACATATTCTAAATTTTAGATTCTGTAAAAACTCACATTCCATTTTCTTCATAATTGTTTTTTTCATCGCATTTCATATAAGGCAGTTTTTAAGCCATGGAGGAATGTGTATTCTTGTATATGCAGTATTCATATACTTGGCATGAGGCACTGCATTATTATGCTTGACACCAGAAGTGTCACTGTTATACTTGGCATCACATGTTGCAATGTTATACTTGGCAACTAGTCTGCTATATAGAAATTAATAATATTGAGCACAACCTAATACTCAAAAAAAAAAAAAAAAATCAGAAACCTATAGAAAGTGTCACTTTCCAGTAGAGTATCTCTTAAAATATAATATCTTTATTTTGTCATCTAAAAAGATAAATGTATCAATTTTTTTTTTAAAAGATGAAGGTCATTGAGCAGAAAGAGTTTCTACCAATAGGTTCAATAGCATTGGATAGTTTCTAATGGTAGTGGTTAGAGCTGTCCCAGAAACGTGTCACTTGTTTCATACAGACTTGCTAATATTGGCACCTGGTGCGACTCTGATGTATATATAGACATCCCTTAGATGTTTGACCCAACGGTCTACATTGACAATATGATGGGGGATTGTCTAAACTAAAACATAGGTGTATATACCTGAGTTCCCTTCTAAATTACCTGAGGTTTAGGTGGAGGTTGACAGCTGCTGAGCAGTCTTGAATTTGGACTGGCTGAGGCTGCCCTTTTTACCATTAGAAACTATTCAGTGCTATTGAACCTTCTGGTTGGTTGGAGTGGTTGCTATATGATAAAGTATTTAAAGGGGATACTCTTTTGGCACTAAAAATGCTAGCCCCTTTATCATATGAGAACTCTCTCTGCTCCTGAGCGTCATCTTTTAAAAAAAAAATTGATACATTTATCTTTTTAGATGACAAAATAAAGATATTATATTTTAAGATATTCTCTACTGGAAAGTGACAATTTCTATGGTTTTTAGTCTGCCATATAGGTTAACTGTGTCACTACAGTACTGTCTACAAATTTTATAGAAATGAAGCATTTATAAGATTATGGTGGTAGATCACACCTTTTGAACATAAACAAATAATAAAGGGGCATTGACATCTCCAGGATCATATTCAAACTTGTATCTTAAAGGGAATTATCTCCCCCAGCATATTCAATAGCCCCCACCATGTTACAGAGCACATTGCAGTAATAAGCATCATACCTCTGTTATGTACTTTCGTAGATTTGCAGAAAAGCAACTTTAAAGTATTATGCAAATGAAGCAGTTGGTGCACTGAGGGCAGGCCTTCAGCTCTCTGGTGCACTGCTCTTGTCACTCAGACCCCTACCACTTCCTACCTGTGCTAACCCGTGCAGTCGATCCTTCCACTTTTATGACATCACTGTGCCACTTGAGCAGCATAAGCAGTGCTCTAAGAGCTGAAGGCCCACCCCCCTGTGCGCTAGATGTCTCATTTGCATATTTTATTTTTTTTTTCTCTCCAAAAGTGACATACATGACAAAAGTATGATATTTATCACTGTAACATGCTCTGTAACATGGTGGTGGTAGCTGAATATGCTTGGGAGAGGTGATAAACTCCCTTTAAACTAACTGAAGTGTTTTATCTAATACATTGCTTTATCTATCTTCTCTATTTGTCAGATACAGCTGAATGTTTCCAAAGTGTTTACAGCTGGTTGCCTAGGCTACAGACCACGTTTCTGGTTGGGCTGATGACTCAGTCCCTGTTCCCAGCCTCCTGCTTTCTCTTCTTTTTATCTCTGTCTGCAGCCAGCTCTTAGTTGCTGAGCCATGATAAGTGCTAGAACACTTCTTGATCAGTGTCTTGGTTATCTCTGTATGTAAATCCAAAAATAACTGCAATTTAAAATAAGCACAAAATAAGCTGCTGGCCTGAGCTGAAAATCAGAAGTGGAGAGGAGACAGGAGGGCAGGTGAAACCCTGAGATGGAAAACCCCAGTTAAGGTCTGCCCCAGTATAAATCATAACAAAAATGTGTGTTTAGATTTTGTTGTGCCCCCTGGTGTTATTTTTATTTCCTCCCATGACCTCCGCCTTGTATGCCCAGTACTAGTTGTCATACATACTCAGTAGCTTAGTCAGACTGCCCAGATACTGTTGTACGTGGGCAATGGAGAGATCCGTGCTATATTACAGGCTTCCAAAAAGAACCACTGCACAATAAGCTGTTTCTTTACTCCAGTTCTAGACACATTAGGTTGATGTTCTGAGAATGGTCACCAGGGGGCGACATAAAGTATCATAACAATTTTAAAAACATATACAGTACTGTGGAAAGGTTTTAGGCAGGTGTGCAAAAATGCTGCAAAGTAAAAATGCTTTAAAAATAGAAGCGTTAATAGTTTATTGTCAATTAAGAAAATGCAAAGCGAATGAACAAAAGAGAATCTAAATCAAATCAATGTTTGGTGTGACCACCCTTTGGAGGAGAAATGATGATATGGCCTCTACAGGGCCTTGATCTCAACATCGAGTTTGTCTAGGATTATATGAAGAGACGGAAGGATTTGAGCAAGCCTGCATCCACAGAAGATCTGTGCTTAGTTCTCCAAGATGTTTGGAATAACCTCCTTGCTGAGTTCCTTCAAAAAATGTGTGCAAGTGTACTTAGTAGAATTGATACTGTTTTGGAGGTGGTAAACCCCAAATATTGATTTGATTAGATTTCTCTTTTTTTATTCACTTAATTTTGTTAACTGATGAAAATAAGCAATTAAAACCTCTATTTTTGAAAGCATTCTTACTTTGCAGCATTTTTCCACATTTGCCTAAAATTTTTGCACAGTATTGTATAAAAAAAAAGGAGTATGTTAAAAATTAAAAAAAAAACAAACAAACATAGTATTGATGTGATTGCAAAAAAAAAAAAAAAAATCTGCCATTAAGTACAGTGTTATTTATCCTGCAAGGTGAATCCTGTAAGAAAAAAATAACACATTTCCAGAATTGTTGTTTCTCTGTCACCTTGCCGCCTCCTAAAATAGTTGTATGTGCCACAAAATAGTGCTAAAAAAAAAATACAACTTGCCATGCAATCAAACAACCCCTATATACGTATGAATCACCCAAAAAAAAATAGTTATAGGTTTCATAATATGGTGCTCTCAAGCAATGTTTTTATAAAGGATTTTTATTTTGTAAAAGTAGAAAAAAATAACAAACTACATAAAATTGGTATCTCCTTAATCTTAATGAACTCCAGTAAAAGTGATGTACCGTATTCTTCTGACTCTAAGATGCACCCATGGTTTAGGCAACCAAAAAATTGGATAAAAATATTTAGCACTATTTAAATTGGCTCTGATGGTCAAAGGGATAGGGGCGTCAGTGTCACTTACTCAGCATTCTAGGGTAGACAAATGGGGTTATTAGCAAACAGTCTACTCCTGCTTAGTACAGGACACAGCTGTGCTGCACACATGCACAAACAACATTGCTGCCCAAATACTACATATATGATACCGCTAAACTGCAGAAATCAGTTAGTCTGCAGATTAGCTAGGTAATGTGCAGATTAACTAAGGTGATCCGTTAAAGTGCGGAAAGCTGGTTTGATTTCTGACATTATCTAGGTAATCTGCACATTACCTAGATAATGTGCACATTACCTACTAGGCACTCGTTAAAGTGCAGATGACATGTTTGCTGGAACAACAGCAACGTTGCTGTAGGCTGAGGGTGGTTTTACACTTGCGCTGGCACTCCGTCTGCCATGAATCCGACTTAAATGTCGGAAAAAAGGATTGGGACAGGATAGAGAAAGGTTTAAGACGGTTTGCTTAAAAACCCATTCACTTCAGGAACACTAGCCACGATAGAAAATGGTCCCATAGTTTCTGAGCTCCCAGTCTGAGTCTCAGCAAGCGACATTTACACAGCGACCAGCCCGTGGAGTGACACTTGAAAACTACTCTAGGAACGGGAACTTACCTGGGAAGATGCCTAGGAAGCGTAAGTCGGTGGTGAAGCCGCAGAAGAGCCTGGATTTCTTCTTCTCTCACGGAGGAGGAGAGGAGCAAGATGGCGACGGCCCGCGCACTGAAGCGACCTCCGGGGCCTCGACTCCTTCAGGAGACCCTCCGGAGGATGCGCTTTCACTTTCGCTGTCTGCGCAGAGGAGAGCGCTGTCGGCCCTGTCGCTGCATCAGCTGATGGAGCGGGCGGACTCCGGACCGCATGGATCTCCCCTCCCGGCGGGCCGGGACAGGAGCATATCTCGGGCCTACACAAAATGGCGACGTAGGGCCTATAACAGCAGCAAGCCTGGAAGTGCAGCAATCGCCCACCGCGAGTCCGGTAAGGCACAAGCCCAGGATACAGAGCGCTGGTCTGCAAGGAGAGGAGGTGAGCGACACTATACCACATACACCCCCAGCTATTGATTTCTTTGCAGATATCCCGGCGACGGAAAGTTTGTTAACTGAGGCTTCTATGAAAAATATGCTTATGGCCTTTTGTAAGTCATTAAAGACAGACATGTCCCTTATGGTGAAACCGCTAGATAAAGATCTTCAAGAGTTAAAAAGTCGCACGGTACATGTTGAAGCTAAAATGGCGGAATTTGCTGCATCACATAATGTGCTTATAGATGCGCACTACGACGTAGAAAGAGATGTGACCTTTCTTAAAGCTAAGATAGCCGATTTAGAAGACCGTTCCAGAAGAAATAATTTAAAATTTAAATTTAAAAGGGATCCCAGAATCAGTACCTCCAAAAGACTTAACTGTTTTCCTCCAAGATATGATAAAAACACTACTACCGAATCTCAAGGAAATGGACTTAACTATTGATAGGGCTCACAGAGTTCCGAGGCCCTCTCATTTAGATGAAACAGTACCCAGGGATGTTCTGGCAAAAATCCATTTTTACCGTACAAAAGAGCTGGTTTTGATGACCTCACGAAAGATGGACCGACTACCTAACCCATATCACAAGATTTCTATTTATTCAGATCTCTCAGCCACGACATTACAAATCCGGCGACAATTTATCCCTCTTACCGCAGCATTACGCCAGCATCACATTCTATACAAATGGGGATTCCCGGTCCGGGTGATCATCTCCCGCAACAATTAGATACATGTCATCAAGACACTGGAGGAGGGGAAAAAAATTGTTAAGCGCCTGGAATATTCCGATGGTTGATCCTCCACTCCACAACCCACCCGGTCCAATATCGGATGGGTGGCGCCAAGCGAAAACCCAAAGACGTCCACAAAGAGGACTACAAGGCTAGAGACTCACCTATCCTGGATTCCATATGTTCACGGATGTTGAACTTGTCCCCCCAAGATCGCGACAGCTGCTGGTCCGCTGTACTTTGTTTGTCTTCTCCTTTTTTTTTTTTTTTTTCTTCTTTTGTTGCAGCTAAGATGGGTCGCCCATCGGTTCTGTAGTTCATGTGGTTTGTTTCCTTTCTGGTTATGGTTCTGGCACACTGGGCGAAATGAATACAATTGGTGGAGACATTCTCGCCTCCTGAAACCAGGGACATCCTTGGGTATGGGCAAGTGTGGTAAGACTCTTAATGCATTTATGACTGTGTACTATGGTGCTTAAAATTATGTCCATGAATGTCAGAGGGTTGAACTCTCCTTAAAAAAGGGCCAATTTATGGCGCGAGGTACGGGATCAAGGCTGTGACATTCTGGCAGTGCAGGAGACCCACCTCTTAAAGGTGGACGCCTTTCGCCTTCAACACCCAGCGTATCCAAATGTATTCCATGCTCACTATTCCTCAAAACGCAGAGGGGTATTGATTGGGATTAGGGACTCGGTAGCGTTCCAACTACTGTCACAGTACGCAGACCCGGGGGGGGGGCGATTTATAATACTAAATTGCAGTCTCAACAATATTACCTATACGTTGGTATCAGCCTACGCCCCCAACAGGAAACAAGTGGCATTCTTAGGTAGACTGGTGAAAGCGGTAGCAAAAAGGAAACGGGGATGTGTAGTGTTGATGGGAGACTTTAATGCGGCTCCGGACCCGATGGTTGACACAACTTCTGGTGTGTCGACACGCCGCCCTTCTCTCTCGCAAGCATTATGGCGCCATGAATTATTTGACGCCTGGCGCATCCTCCACAATACTGAGAGAGATTATACTTACTTTTCCTCTGCACATAATAGCTATTCACGGATAGATTTATTTTTACTTGAGCAATCCAGCCTCCCTATGGTTTTGCAATCTGATATCTCAGTAATCACCTGGTCAGATCATGCAGCAATAACCTTAACCTTAGCGGAAAAATATGAATGCCCAAGAGCGTTTGTATGGCGGTGCAACGAATTCTTAATGTCACAACCAAAATTAAAAGCAACTTTAGAGAATGATCTGAAGGAATTTTTTATGATTAATACCCCCTCTGCCCCTGGCCCTGATGTCCTGTGGAACTCTCATAAGGCCTTTATTAGAGGAACGTTCATTCGCTTGGGGCATATAGAAAAGAAAAATAGATTGGCAGAGATAGATAGATTGCTCCAACAAATTAAATCCATTGACAGTAGCAATAAAAAGTCTCCCTCTCCGTCCAATGCAGCAAAATTGATGACATTACTCCACCAACTGACAGCTTGTTTATTGCATAGATATGAGAAAAATCTAAAAAGGACCAAAGCGACATATTATTCTCAATCCAATAAAGCAAGCAAACTCCTAGCCTCCAAACTCAAACAAAAACATGCGAAATCTAGAATTCAATTCTTTCACAGTAAAGATGGCACTTATAAAATATATGACCCTGGAGGCATAGCTGATGCCTTTAGGTCATTTTACGAAGGCCTCTACAATATCGTGGAAGACACAGCGGTCGCTCCCCCAACGAGCGATGACATTGAACGCTTCCTTGTAGCTGCCCAATTACCCAAGCTCACCGAGTCACAACTGGACTCTTTGAACACACCCATTACTTCAGAGGAGTTGGTGTCAGTTATCAAATCGCTGCCATCTCACAAGTCTCCGGGCCCTGATGGCCTTACCAATGATTACTACAAACGATTTTTCCCTATCCTGAAAGACCCGCTACTGTCCTTTCTGACGGCTGCGATGGATTCCGGTGTCATCCCAAAGGAGAACCAAGAGGCTTTGGTGGTCACGCTACCGAAGCCGGGAAAACCGTCCACTGAGCCCCAAAACTTCCGACCTATCTCTTTGCTAAATTCCGATCTGAAAATCTATGCCAAATTACTAGCAAGCAGATTAGCAGCCTGTCTCCCGAGCTTGATAAATAACGATCAGGTGGGATTTGTCAAGGGAAGGCAATCTTATGACAATACCAGACGCATTTTGAACCTCATGCATTACATTGATAGTAGGAAAGTGGAGACGGTGATCCTTGCATTAGACGCTGAGAAGGCGTTTGATCGCATTTGCTGGTCGTATGCCTTCTCGGTGCTCAGAAATATGGGGTTCTCTGGACCTATTTTGAGGGCGATAGAGGCGTTATACTCCGCGCCCTCTGCGAGAGTGTTCACTAATGGAACAGTATCGGATCCTTTTCAGATAACAAATGGGACCAGGCAGGGATGCCCCCTGTCGCCCCTGATATTTGTTCTTTCCATGGAACCATTGGCCCAAATGCTCAGACTAGATACCAACATAGAGGGCATTGATATAGGGAATAAAACTCATCTTATATCGCTCTACGCTGATGATATTATTCTCACCTTGTCTAAGCCACTAACTTCTGTCCCCCGTTTAATGGATATTATTACTAAGTTTGGGCAACTATCGTTTTATAAATTGAATATGGCCAAATCACAGGCGCTACCTTTGAATGTCCCTCCTTCTTCGCTTCATCAAATGAAGTCGAATTATGACTTTGACTGGAGGGTGGACAATATCCAATACCTGGGGACACAGATGACAACGTCCCCAGGGACCCTTTACAGAAGTAACTACATACCAATGTTAAAACTACTACAGGAAGAGACGGAGCGAATGTCAAAAACTGATACCTCCTGGATAGGCCGAGTAGCGGCCTTTAAAATGTTACTACTACCTAGGCTTTTATATTTGTTTCGCACGCTCCCGATTCCCATTCCCGTTTCCTTTTTTGAAACAACACAAAGGGTAATATCAAAATTTGTATGGAATGGGAAGAGACCCAGAATCAACAAAAGCTGCCTATTCAAACAAAAGGAGGCAGGAGGGCTGGGAGTTCCGTTGATAATAAACTATTATTTAGCCTCACTGGTCACTCAGTGCGCTAGGTGGAAATCAATGGACACCTTAGTTCCATGGTTGCACATAGAACAGGCATTTATCGCTCCTCTAAAACTGGAGGATGCGCTGTGGTTACCCTTTTGGAACATTTTAGCTCCTAGAACCTTCTCCCCGGTCATGGTTGCCTCATTGGCGGCATGGAAGATAATGCACGGGAAAGCTAA
Organism: Leptodactylus fallax; assembly: GCA_947044405.1. Classification (NCBI taxonomy): domain Eukaryota; kingdom Metazoa; phylum Chordata; class Amphibia; order Anura; family Leptodactylidae; genus Leptodactylus; species Leptodactylus fallax. The sequence continues at coordinate 7,379,195 of CAMRHE010000010.1, forward strand.
CCCTATGAAACACTTTCATATTTCTGAGATGCCTTTGTCACTAATGTCATGGGTATTCGACGACTTAAGAATTTCAGATTGGGAGTCGTGAGGGATCACACAGATTTCTCAATTATACTCTGACACTAAACAACCTATATTGTTTGCAGACCTTAGACAGAAGTATGGGCTCCCTACAGGCGACTTCCTTAAATATTTTCAAATATGGCACTTCGTGTCTAAGCACCCTGTGACGCTTTTGCCTCACAGTGGCTCCCTTTTCACTTGGCTTTCAACCAAGGTGAGAGGATTGCGTTTCCTGTATGATAAAATGGACGAAATATCGATCTTCACTAGATCTCCCCCATTCCGTTATTGGGAGAGGGATTTGGGGGTAGTCATCACCCCTGAGGAATGGCAGCAAGCAATTAGGCTGATCCATCCATCCTTAAAATGTAGCACGCACATTGAGACGGCCATGAAAATAGTATTACGATGGTATAGGACCCCGATTATGCTACAGTTAGCCTATCCCTCTGAATCAGGGAACTGTTGGAGGGGATGTGGAGGTAGAGGATCCCTTATCCATATTTTGGGGAATTGCCCCATAATTCAAGGTTACTGGGACGGGGTCTTCGGGATGCTCTCGGAGCTATTCGATTTCCGACTCCCATACACCGCTAGCACGGCTATCCTAATTATTGGAATTCCCAATGCATTAAAGGCACATAAAAAACTTATCTGCAAAATTCTAACTATAGCCAAATTGATGTTGGTGCAAAGATGGAGGACGGCAGCTCCCCCCGCTAATGTCGGATCTGTTAACAGCCATAAATAGCACATACACTTATGAAAGAATAATTGCCCTGGGAAATAACTCTTTCCACAGCTTTGAGAAAATCTGGGAAGCGTGGATTTACTCTCGATTCATCCCGAAAGAGATCCGGGGGGTTGCAGGAAGTCCGGGAAGGGGGGTGCACTGATGCAATGATTGCAATAAATGGGCAAAGGGGGGGTCAAACCAGTCAAAATTGTCAAACCGGCCAACCTCGAAGTAGAGGAAGCAGCACAAGGGGGGAATTCAGAAATGTCAAAGTGGAGTTTTGGTGTCTACACACTAATAGTAGCCTTACAACCAAGGGAAGGTTGACACTGAGGAACATGCCCTAGGAATGGTTCAAAATAGCCCGCTGAATGTGCCTGAAAGTTGTTGTTATAGTTTAGGTTTACTATGTTAGTACGTTGCATATCCATGTTGTTGATGTATGACTTACAGATGTATTTTGGTAAAGAAAGTACTATGTTCTGTTTTTTCGCATACTATACTATACTGCATACCAATGTACATCGTGATATATGTCAATAATGTATTCACCTTTATTCTTTGAAAAATTTTGAATAAAAAAATTATTGAAACTAAAAACCCATTCACTTCAATGGGTTTTTAAAGTAATGCGCGGGTGTGCGCTTACACCCTCTGCGCCGCGAAGCCGGACGGAGTGGGTACGGAAAGTATTCAGAACCCTTTAAATTTTTCACTCTTTGTTTCATTTCAACCATTTGCTAAAAGCAAAAAAGTTCCTTTTATTTCTCATTAATGTACACTCAGCACCCCATCTTGACAGAAAAAAACAGAAATGTAGATATTTTTGCAAATTTATTAAAAAAGAAAAACTGAAATATCACATGGTCATAAGTATTCAGACCCTTTGCTGTGACACTCATATTTAACTCACATGCTGTCCATTTCCTTTTGATCCTCCTTGAGATGGTTCTACTCCTTCATTGGAGTCCAGTTGTGTTTAATTAAACTGATTGGACTTGATTAGGAAAGGCACACACCTGTCTATATATGACCTCACAGTTGCATGTCAGAGCAAATGAGAATCATGAGGTCAAAGGAACTGCCCAAGGAGCTCAGAGACAGAATTGTGGCAAAGCACAGATCTGGCCAAGGTTACAAAAGAATTTCTGCAGCACTCAAGGTTCCTAAGAGCACAGTGGCCTCCATAATCCTTAAATGGAAGAAGTTTGGGACAACCAGAACTCTTCCTAGACCTGGCCGTCCAGCCAAACTGAGCAATCGTGGGAGAAGAGCCTTGGTGAGAGAGGTAAAGAAGAACCCAAAGATCACTGTGGCTGAGCTCCAGAGATGCAGTAGGGAGATGGGAGAAAGTTCCACAAAGTCAACTATCACTGCAGCCCTCCACCAGTCAGGGCTTTATGGCCCGAAGGAAGCCTTTCCTCCGTGCAAGACATATGAAAGCCCGCATAGAGTTTGCCAGAAAACATATGAAGGACTCCCAGACTATGAGAAATAAGATTCTCTGGTCTGATAAGACGAAGATTGAACTTTTTAGCTTTAATTCTAAGCGATATGTGTGGAGAAAACCAGGCACTGCTCATCACCAGCCCAATACAATCCCAACAGTGAAACATGGTGGTGGCAGCATCATGCTATGGGGGTGTTTTTCAGCTCCAGGGACAGGACGACTGGTTGCAATTGAAGGAAAGATGAATGCGGCCAAGTACAGAGAGATCCTGGAAGAAAACCTCTTCCAGAGTCCTCTGGACCTCAGACTGGGCCGAAGGTTCACCTTCTAACAAGACAATGACCCTAAGCACACAGCTAAAATAACAAAGGAGTGGCTTCGGAACAACTCTGTGACCATTCTTGACTGGCCCAGCCAGAGCCCTGACCGCAACCCAATTGAGCATCTCTGGAGAGACCTGAAAATGGCTGTCCACCAACGTTCACCATCCAACCTGACGGAACTGGAGAGGATCTGCAAGGAAGAATGGCAGAGGATGCCCAAATCCAGATGTGAAAAACTTGTTGCATCATTCCCAAGAAGACTTATGGCTGTACTAGCTCAAAAGGAAGGGGCTTCTACTCAATACTGAGCAAAGGGTCTGAATACCATGTGATATGTCAGTTTTTCTTTTTTAATAAATTTGCAAAAATATCTACATTTCTGGGGTTTTTTCTGTCAAGATGGGGTGCTGAGTGTACATTAATGAGAAATAAAATGAACTTTTTTGCTTTTAGAAAATGGCTGCAATGAAAGAGTGAAAAATTTTAAAGGGGTCTGAATACTTTCCATACCCACTGTAATGTTATATATTTGTTTTGCGATCTGTAAAGCATCAAGTTCATACAATGAACTTGACGCGCTAACAGGCAGAAACGAATGTGAAAACCAGACTTACCTATGCTATGCACTGGTAGCCGACGGTAATTGTGACACACAAAAACAACCGGCGACGACAAGACGGTGGCGAAAGAAGACGAACAGTGGAGGGAGAGGGGGACGGAGTAGGGACAGGGCATGAGAGAAACATACTTCTGAACTTTAACGATCCGCAAGCCGTGAATGTGCACATTACCTAGGTAAAGTGTGGAAAATTCCTGGTTCCGCACTTTAACTGCAGCATGGTCCAATTCACAGTTGATAAATATGCCTCTCCTAAAGGCAATCCTAACCCAAACCTGCCTGCTTTGACCTGAACACAGAGGTTGGTGCCTAATACTAACAGTCACAGGAGGTCACGTGGACACAAGGGGTGATACCTAAACCTAATTGGAGCCATAAATTCTAGGCAACATGTAGCTGGTAGTGAGTCCTGACTCCTACATCTTTCAGCTGGAAGGTTTTGAAGACATGCAGCTTATTGCGCACAAATTTGGTTTGGAAAAGAAAAAAAAAATTGGCAAAATTGGCCACATTCTTAATGAGTTAATACCTGCAGAGTTAAAGAGGTTGTCCAGGCTAAAATTTTATTTATTAATTAGACTGGGGAGGTAAAAAAACAAAACATACTCGCCTGTCCCGGATGCTCCGGTACCTCCCAGCGTGGTCCGGTCCTGTTGGTCTGTTGTCTTTGAAATTCCACAGCAGGAAGGCAGCTGAGCTACAGGATCGGACCACCCTGCGAGGACAGCGGAGCGCCGGGGAAAGGTGAGTGTGTGTTTTTTTCTGTTTTGTCATTTTTATTTTTTTCACCTTCCCCAGCCTAATTAGAAAATTATGTTTTAGCTTGTAATCTATTCATTACATGTTACAAAACTTAATTTGTGTAAAACAAGTAGGCATGTGTCATCTGGGCAAGGAGATTTACCTTTCTTTATCTTTGCACTTGATCCTGAGTAAGGCTCCATTCAGATTACGCTTGTTTAGATCCATTTAGCAGATCCGTTTAATGGATGCAAAGAACTGTTGGCCATCAGTTTATGCTGATCTGTTTCTGTCCATTTTTTTTTTTTTTTTTGAACAGGCGTAAAAAAGTAGTAAACCATACTTTTGTGACTGACACAAACAGATCTGTTATAGAAATATATATGTGTGTGTATATATATATATATATATATATATATATATTGATCTCTATGCAAATCGAAGGCCACCCCTTAGTACCCGTTTTGCATCCATTAAATGGATGTAAAAAATAGAGCCTAAGACACATAATTTGCAATAGTGTGCATTGCCTTTTAACAGTAAAATTTATTGAGGAAGACAGATTTTTCCATTTGTCAATTTCTTTTTTATTTAATACATTACTCCTTTTTTGTTTTTCGCAAATTTTAACCTTTTTTTAACCCATGTTTTTCAATAATTTCTTATTTATTCACATAGTTTTGTGTTTGGTTCTATTAATATTGTATAAATCCTCAATTATATTTTGATGATGGGCTCTTTCCATTGATGCTCCTCAGGCCTGGATGGGTCATCACATGCCATATCTATGGTGTATGGTGTACTGGTCTTGCCTTTCTGTGCCAGATGCCACTAAAGATGGCTTGTGATGGTACAACCTGCCTGCGGGACGCCATGCATGGGAATAGTGTTCAGAAATCTTTCTCTGCATAATGCCAAACCTGTCAAAAAGTCATTGGACATCATTGGGAACCTTTCATTGTTCTGAAAAGAAATTTTTTGGCGGTTTGGGGACCTCATTAGAGATTCCCTTCAAATTGGAGGACCCTCTATATAAATTATTTACGTGTGTAAAATTGGCATACATATTGATATTTTTCCCATACATGGTCTGATTGGCTCAACAATTGGACTGATCTTTAGGCCATGTGTGGGATAACATTGCTTAGAAAAGTTAAAGTATTGTATGCAGTTATTCACATTGCAATTATGTGATCAGAAACAGGAAGGCAGCTAGTGCAAGGCGATGTCACTCTGACCTTAGATGTTTGTGGGACATGTCACTCTGTATGGCTGAATTAGACATTTATTCAGTTTGACAATTGAGACAGGAACATGACTGTATATTTATGGTAATTGCAGCAGCATGGGCAATGGTTCTGGTACCTAATAATATTTGGCTCAATGTCCAAACTTTAGATAGTCTCTAGATCATTGGCGTAAAAAAAAAATGTCAAAAGATGACTAGTATCATATCCAGTGAGTCGCAGAGATTCTGTCCACACCTGGAGTCAATGCATTTTTGTTTCTTGTGCTGTGATAAAGGCTGTAAAACATATAGTAGCATCAACTGTGGCGCAAACCATACAAAATATCTTTGCACTGTCACATAAGATTGGCTATTACACATTACATAATTCAATAGCTTTAACATTACTAACAGTGAAGCAATGGATTCAGTTCTAACTCCAAACAGGTCACCATTTTCAGTAATTACTTTTAGAGTGACTTGTAGTGAAATTTTAGTTTAGTTGTAGTATGATTTATCTGTATTTCCAGAGCTCGAGCTGATCAACGCAGTACAGAGTCTCGTCAAATGGTGGAACTAGCTGTTAAAGAACATAAGGCAGAGATTTTGGCTCTTCAACAAGCGCTCAAGGATCAAAAACTCAAGACGGAAAGTCTCTCAGATAAGGTCTGTGTTTTGTTGGAAAGGAAATGTCATCAGTAAAAATTACCTATAGTTTATACCACATTTTTATCTTTAACATATTTTGAAGAATTTTTGATGGTAATGTTTTTAATTTTGCATGTCACTATGCACATTTTAAATGGAAACCTGCAATCTTCCAGTTTTTTTTTTTATATTTAATAATGATGACCACTAAATGCCTTATTAGATGGTCTTCTATTCAATGGCTATTATTGGCATTGAGCACTCCTAGGAACGCTTGTTTCTGATAATAGCCCTGTCTAATAGTGAGCACACTGGAGCAGCTGACATCTGGCTGTGTAATACAGACTTTAGTCTAATAATAAGCTGATACTTCCTATAGGATTACATTGACAGGTATAATTTATATATACTGTATATAGATAACATAGGGGTCACCATTCACAATGTGTGATGGACACAGCTTATCCACCCCCCTCCTTACACAGTGACTTCTGCACGGGTCACAGAGCATAACTAGAAAACGCTCTCATAGAAGTCAATGAAAATCTCCAGACTACAGGTTCCTATCGTCCTATGACTGTAAAGCATATCTCAGAATGCTGTAAACTATAGCTCAGGAAAGATGGCTGTCCTTATAATCCTATATTTTAATAGACTGAAATAACAAATGTTCTGTAAGTATTCCTAAATTTATTTGGTCGAAAGCTGCAATTTTATTTGTCAGAGTCAGGCATAACTCTCCTCAGCTACTTGCATTCAATATCAGATTGGTGGTGGTCCGTCATGGCACCCCCACGATCAGCAGTTTGAAGAGGCTGCAGCATTTGGATGATTTGAACAGGCCATGTGACTGATGAATATGACCTCATTGGTCTGTGAGGAAATGCTCAGGTAAACACCTCTTGGCGAGGATCAGAGCCCTACCAATCTAATATTGATGACCTATACTAAGGGTGATTAATATTTAAGTCCTAGAAAACCCCTTTAAACTAGTATTCTGTTATACAATTGCACTACTATATTAGTCATATAATATTTATATCAGATATACACATCATATCATTCTACTAGGGAATAAATGCCTAATAATAATTTCATCAATCACACAGTTAAATGATCTGGAGAAGAAACATGCAATGCTGGAAATGAATGCACGCAGCTTGCAACAGAAACTTGAGACTGAGCGTGAATTGAAGCAGCGGCTCCTAGAAGAGGTATGAGGACTATCTCAGTATGGTAATGTTTATGTGTAACAAACCCAGCGATTTCTGCTGTTCTAACCACATGCAGCATGAAATAACAACTAACTTGAGAGTATTGTTTTACTCTGAAATGTTACACATTGCCTTACACGGGAACAAGTGCCCGCTGGTAGGCTCATCTACTGTCTGGACTTGATGAGGCCAAGTCAAGAGGGGTGAAGCGTGAAGGTTGCCTCCTAGCAGACCCTTTCCCCATGCACAACTCATTTTAATACTATGTCTGCTTTGAAATGCCACTGTGTTTCAGAGTAAAACGTAGCCCTTTGTAATAAGGAATGGCAACATGAAATTTTTAATGGAATATTAAGGCTCCATTCAGATCACATTTTTTACAACCGTTTAGCACATCCGTTTAACGGAAGCAAAAAAAGAGACACAGATGTCCATTTTTTTTGAAAGACACAAAAACATAGTATACCATAACGTGTCTGTCCAAAAAAAACAAACGGATCCATTATTATTATTATTATTTGTTTATTTTTTTTAAACATTGTGATGTCTATGTAAATGGCCATGTCTATGGCCATCCATTTGTGTCCATTTTTTTTTCCATCTGTGATCTGAATAGAGCCTTACACTGTCAAGTAAATATTCCATCCTAGAACTTGCCTGTTATAAAACTTTATGTATTTACTTATTTGAACATATTCTAATAATAATAATAATAATAATAATAGTCCTTTAATAGTCCCACAGTGGGGAAATTCAGTGTGTTACAGCAGCAAAGATAAGATAAGATAAGCAGATACAAATACAAATACAACATGTACAGGAATGTTCCAAGGTGAGAGGCATTACATTAATAGCAGACAGACAGATAGGACGTAGCAGAGGGGGGGGGGGGGGGGTGGATTTAACAGGCAGAGAGATATTTCAGTTCTCTGTGTGTAATGATCTCCGCTTAGGTCGGTGTTGGTTGTACAGTCTAACCGCGGTGGGGAGGAAAGACTTCCGATAGCGCTCCTTCTCACACCTAGGGTGGAGCCGTCGGTCACTGAAAGTACTGCCCAGCGCAATCACAGTCTCATGCATGGGATGGGAGTTATTCTCCCGCATGGAGCTCACCACGGACAGTATCCTTCTGTCACCCACCACCTGCACTGGGTCCAGTGGGCTCCCCAGGACAGAGATGGCCCTTCTAATCAGCTTGTCAAGTTTATTTCTGTCCCTGGTTGATATACTGCTCCCCCAGCAGGCCACTCCAAAGAAGATGGCTGATGCCACTACCGAGTTGAAGAAAGTCCTAAGAAGTGCCCCCCGGATTCCAAAGGCTCTCAGCTTCCTAAGCAGGTAGAGCCTGCTGTGGCCCTTCCTGTACAGGGCCTCCATATGATCTGCCCAGTCCAGCTTATTATAAGCTTATTATAAGCTTATTATACACATATATAGAACACATTAGTGATTTGCGTATTCACCATCATGAATCTTGTATATTGTGAGGCATTTGCTGTTATTAAAGTAATTACATTTTCAATGAGTTTTCAGACCCAAAATTCCTGTTTTATTTGAGCAGCAAGCTAAACTTCAGCAGCAAATGGACCTTCAAAAGAATCACATCTTTCGATTGACTCAAGGACTTCAAGAAGCATTAGATCGAGCAGATTTGCTAAAAACAGAGAGAAGTGATTTAGAATATCAGCTGGAGAACATGCAGGTAAGCATTTTGTGACATAGCTTGTAGGTGTCAGATTGTTCAGTACACTGGAGGAAGACATGTGGTATTTAATCTCTTAGGCTCTCTACTCTCATGAAAAAGTTAAGATGGAAGGAACGATTTCCCAACAAACCAAACTCATTGACTTTTTGCAAGCAAAAATGGATCAACCATCTAAGAAGAAAAAGGTGAACAAGACTTATAAAATTAGATATTACTATTTACTATTATATGTATTTATATAGTTATTTTTATCACTTTATGAATTTTAACAAAATGGTTGCATGTGTTGGATCATGTTGCAGGGTCTGTTTGGCAGGCGCAGGGATGACCCCAATCAGACATCACAAATTCCTTTGCAGTACAATGAATTAAAGGTAGCATTGGAGAAAGAGAAGGCACGGACAGCGGAACTTGAGGAAGCGCTTCAAAAGACAAGGATAGAACTAAGGTCTGCCAGGGAGGAAGGTAAGACTGGACATTCCTAATGGATTAAAAAGATCTGTGAGGGCTTCCAGAATGACTAGTAAAAGCCAACACAGCTGACTGAGTAGTACCCAGGAGGTCTGCAGAGGGAAATAGTACAGCAAGAAATTGTAACTATTTAGGAGTAGAATGATTGTTTCTTTCTGAAAATGAAAAATTAATTTAAAGGAATTCTAAAAGTAAAAAGGAATGCTGAAAGTAAACAAGAAATATTGATGATCTCACGGTTTGCATGCCTGCCAAATTTTCTGCATACTGACAGTCAGTCTTCTGCTGACCTGTTCCTGCTTTGCCTGGAGACCAACTGAGGAGGTAGGGCTTAGGCACTGTGTGTGGTTTAACAGTATTTTTGCCCTCCTGCACACAGTTTACAGCTAGGAGACTCCTGCTAGAGACAGTTTTTTTACAGCCAGACACAAGATTGGGAGAAGAAGGTGGGGGGGGGGGGGGCATGGCTATGCTTCTGAGTAGATCACTCTGTTTCAAAATAGGACAATAGGAAAAGATGAGATGAAGAGAGGAAAGGCTGGTATATTAAAGGGAATCTGTCATGGCAATTTGGGACACTAAACCACCCACACGTTCATATGGACCTGGGGTTTAGTGTCCCAAATCACCCTGTTATAACGCAATCCATGGCCGCATTAAAAATAAAAAAGTTTTATACTCACCCTGCCACTGTACTCCCCATGCCTACGCAGTTCTTCAATGAAGCCAGAGGAGAACACCTGAGCTTCAGTGTGTATGCCCCACATTTGCGCAGTGAAGCCAGGGTGTCCATCTTTGGCTTCACTGAAGAACAGCGCAGGCGCCGGGAGAAGAACCAACGAAGAAGCTCATGAATAAGCCAGACTGTTCTCTCCGAACAGCGTCGATCGGACCCTTAGCTAGGTAAGTATAAAGGTTTTTTTTTATTTTTAATGCGCCTGCGGATTGCATTACAACAGGGCAATTTGGGACACTAAACCCCAGGTCTATAAGGACTTGTGCGTGGTTTAGTGTCTCAGATTGACCTGACAGATTCCCTTTACGTTTTGTATGTTAAGTCTTCCCTTAACCAGATATTGACCCCCAATTGACTATACTGTATATGACAAAGTGGTCGGCATCTATCTCTGCAAGGACATACACATGACATTGTGCAGCTGCAAGCCAGACATCCCATAAAGAATGCAGGAATGGTTTATTACTGTACCTGTCTTCCTGATCATGGCATACACAGTGCTCAATGACCGCTGTGTATAAAGCTATGGAAGCTGCTATGATGGGACTGCAGCTCTTCATGGGACTAGGTAAGTAGCATAAACTACTGTGGGGCCCCACTGTGAAGCATAAGCTACTGTGTGGGGCCCCACTGTGAAGCATAAGCTACTGTGTGGGGCCCCACTGTGAAGCATAAGCTACTGTGTGGGGCCCCACTGTGAAGCATAAGCTACTGTGTGGGGCCCCACTGTGCTAAGCATAAGCTACTGTGTGGGGCCCCACTGTGAAGCATAAGCTACTGTGTGGGGCCCCACTGTGAAGCATAAGCTACTGTGTGGGGCCCCACTGTGAAGCATAAGCTACTGTGTGGGGCCCCACTGTGAAGCATATGCTACTGTGTGGGGCCCCACTGTGAAGCGTATACTACTGTGTGAGGCCCCACTGTGAAGCGTATAATACTGTGTGAGGCCCCACTGTGAAGCGTATACTACTATGTGGGGGCCCACTGTGAAGCGTATAATACTGTGTGGGGGCCACAGTGGAGCGTATAATACTGTGTGGGGGCCAGTCTGGAGCTTATAATATTGAGTGGGGGCCACTGTGGAGCATATAATACTGTCTAGGGGCCACTTCGGAGTGAATTGTACTGTCTGGGGGCCACTGTGGAGCGTATTGTACTGTGTGGGGGCCCTTCACTATTTATATCACACAGTATCTGTCTTATAATAATAATAATAATAATAATAATAATAGTCCTTTAATAGTCCCACAATGGGGAAATTCAGTGTGTTACAGCAGCAAAGATAAGCAAATACAAATACAACATGTACAGGAATGTTCCAAGGTGAGAGGCATTACATTGATAGCAGACAGACAGATAGGGCGTAGCAGAGGGGGGGGGGGGATTTAACAGGCAGAGAGATATTTCAGTTCTCTGTGTAATGATCTCCGCTTAGGTCGGTGTTGGTTGTACAGCCTAACCGCGGTGGGGAGGAAAGACTTCCGATAGCGCTCCTTCTCACACCTAGGGTGGAGCAGTCGGTCACTGACAGTACTGCTCAGCGCGATCACAGTCTCATGCATGGGATGGGAGTTATTCTCCCGCATGGAGCTCACCACGGACAGTATCCTTCTGTCACCCACCACCTGCACTGGGTCCAGTGGGCTCCCCAGGACAGAGCTGGCCCTTCTAATCAGCTTGTCAAGTTTATTTCTGTCCCTGGTTGATATACTGCTCCCCCAGCAGGCCACTCCAAAGAAGATGGCTGATGCCACTACCGAGTTGAAGAAAGTTTGTACTTCCCTCAACCCCTCCTTATCTCTTGTCCTGAATGCCATCTTTTTCTCCTTAAGTAGTGTTTTTATATCAGAGTTAATCCATGGTTTGTTATTGGAGAAGCACCTCACCACTTTTGTGGGTACTGTGTTGTCCACACAAAAATTAATGTAGTCCGTTATGCAGTGTGTGAGTCCTTCTATGTCTTCCCCATAAGAATCCTGCAGAACTTCCCATGCGGTTGTGTCAAAACAATCCCTCAGAGCCTCATCACTCTCCTCGGACCATATCCTCACTGTGCGGGTGACAGCTGGTTCTCTACGTACAAGTGGCTTGTACACAGGTCGGAGATGTACTAGGTTGTGATCCGATCTTCCCAGGGGCGGTAGGGCTGATGAGTTATATGCCTCCCTCACGTTGGCAAAGAACAAGTCCAGTGTTTTGTTGTCTCTTGTGTGGCAGGTTACATACTGTGTGAAACTGGGCAGTGTGGATGATGGAGAGGCATGGTTGAAATCACCCGACAGAAGAAAGAGGGCCTGGGGGTGCTGAGACTGTAACTGGCTCAGCGTGGCTTGTAGGACCTCGCAGGCAGTGTCAGCTTTCGCAGAGGGGGGGACATATGCAGCTATCACGATGACATGTGATAGTTCCCTTGGTAGGTAGAAAGGTCTCATGCTCACAGCTAATAGTTCAATGTCCTTACAGCAAGTTTGATCCTTAATCACAATGTGCCTAGGATTACACCATCTATTATTCACAAACATTGCCAGCCCTCCTCCTTTCCTCTTACCGCTCTCCCTTGTCCTGTCTGCCCGAAGGAGTTTAAAACCATCCAAGGAGACCAGAGGGTCAGGAGTAACTTCAGTGAGCCAAGTCTCTGTAAGTAGCATCATGCTGCACGCCCGAAACTCCTGATGCTGCCTGGTGAGCGCTGTTAGTTCATCCATCTTGTTTGCAAGAGATCTCACATTGCCCATGATGATGGAGGGAACAGCTGGTCGGTAACGCCTCTTTTTAATCCTCTGACGAGTTCCTGCTCTGCATCCCCTCACCCGCTTTTTCTTTCTCCAAATCTCACGGGGGATGTGTGACCAGATGGTATGCCGTCCTGCTGTGCCTCTGAGCTGCAGAATTTCCTCTCTTGTATAGACAAAGGAATTGTCTGCATACACAAAAGATCCCATTTTCAAGCAGAACAAAAAGACAGAAAAAAAAAAAAAAAAAAAAAGTATCACAAGGGTCCAAGTCTTTGTGTGTGTTTCATAGTGCAAAGTCCTTAAGTAGAGAGGTACAAAACGAGTCATAGAAAGAAAAATAAGATAGAGAGTCTCAGAGCTGCTGTAGCTGGCAGCCACTCCAGCGGCGCCATCTTGGAAAAAAAAAAAAAAAAAAAAATAGCAGACATGTGATATTATTACAGGCTGTAATAACCTTGCACAGTCACTATAAAACAAATCCTGGTTAATTTAAGGTTAAATTGCCATGTTGGCACTCTGCGATAAATTAGTGGGTTTTGGGTTGCAGTTCGGGCACTCGGTCTCTAAAAGGTTCGCCATCACTGGTCTATTATGACCTAAATATAAAAATAAGACATAAAATATGAATTAAAATAAAAAAACCCAATACCAAGCCCACAGTACAGGTTAAAATCTACTATTTTAACATTTTTTAGCAGCACTTTGTGCTATTTAAAGGAAAAAAAATATGAAAAAAATTAGAAAAACTGACGCATTTCCCTTACAATTTTTTTTTTACATTTTCCCTGATATAAAAAATAGAAAACATGCAAAATTAAAATAAATGTAAAGCCCTATATTTTACTGAAAATTGTTTTAACCCTCAAAATCGTATGTACAAAAAAAAAAAAAAAATACAAAAATGTGCCTGATCCTGAACCAGGGAAAATGTCCTGATCCTAAAGTGGTTAAAGAGGACCTTTCCACCAAAGCTGGACTTTTGGCATCATTTAATAGGCTCTGCTGGAATTTTTTTCTCTAGCCCCCCCCCCCCACCAAGGCTCCGAGCAATCAGTGCAGTTAGTTTTGGTGCCTCATATGCTGTTTAGGTTCTTTACTGTAAGGCAGGAGCAGACAAGGGGTGTGATTCTGAGCTCTGACACTGGTTGCTTCTGATTAGAGCTCTGAATCACAACCCCCTGCCTGACTGCCCTTCTGACATTAGAGCTTAAATAGCACCAAAACTAACTGTGAGAAAATTCCAACTGCGGTGAGTGGAGCACCACCTATTAACAGATACTAAAAACTGGAGTTGGTGGAAGTGGTGAAAGATCCTCTTTAAGCTTTGTGAAGGTATTGATCAACCTTCCGATTAACTGTAGAGATTCAACTGTTGGTCACTGTGTCTGTGTATACGAAAAGCATATTTTTTGATATTTTGTGGTTGTTTTAATATGCACTTTTTTTTATTTATGCAGCTGCACACCTGAAAGTGGCTGATCATCCTCTTCCATCTACACCTGGTACAGCAAGGCAGCAGATTATAATGTCTGCCTTGGTTAGGTCTCCAGAGCATCAACCCAATGCTGTTAGCTTACTGGCTCCTCAGTCCAGTCGTAGAAAAGAATCCTCTGCTCCTGAAGGTGAGAGTATGTGTAGTAAATGTGCCAGTAACTTCTCCTGATGACTGCCCATTCTCTTATTTTCCAGCTGGAACTATCTTTGCCTTGGATTGACTGAAATTTTGTATACCATAAAAGAAAAAAATAATATATTATTTTGGTTTCTGCAGAGTTTAGTCGTCGCCTTAAAGAACGAATGCATCATAATATTCCTCACAGATTTAACGTTGGTCTTACTATGCGAGCAGCCAAATGTTCTGTGTGCCTGGACACTGTGCACTTTGGGCGGCAAGGAGCGAAATGTTTAGGTAAGAACAATTTTTGGATCTCACAAGGCCATAACACCTGAAACATTGGTAAGGGCTTGTAGACACATTCATCACTTTCTGTGCAGAATTGTTAACGTGCATTTCTATTTGTTTTTCTATAAGAATGTCAGGTCATGTGTCACCCAAAGTGTTCCTCCTGCCTCCCAGCTACATGTGGCCTCCCTGCAGAATATGCTACACATTTCACCGAAGCCTTTTGTAGAGAGAAGATGAATTCCCCAGGGATGCAAATGAAGGATGTGACTGGTTCTGTTCGCCTAGAAGGCTGGATGAAGATCCCAAGGTATGTCACTCTTATATGCTGATGGTAATCCCGTGGAACAAATTAGTATTTTACAGTTTACATTAGGAAACGTTTGCTGTTAATTCACTTTTAAACTATACATTTTTATATCTTTTACAGCCACATTTACAGTTTTTATATTCATAATTGTTGGTGGAGAACTTCTTTAAGTTAATATTGTTGCAAACTGTAATATTACCAGGCTTGTATGAGTTTCTAATGAGCTTGGTATACTGAGACTAAAGAGCGGTTCCAAAATGCTGTGAAATGCTGCAAAAGTTATACTCCGCATTCACCCAATCTTGCCCAGGTTCCCTGTTGGTCTCTGCTACCTCATCCTTCTCGACACACAGGAAATGCTGCTTGGCCAATCGGTGGTTAGCTGAGTGGTTATTAAAATATAATTGTCTGGACAACCCCATTAATGCTATGATATGCTGTGCCATCTGTCTACTGAGATAAATTATTATACATGTTTGGAAATTCTGTGATTTTTTTTTTTTTTTTTATCCATTTCATTAAAACATTTTCTTTCTCTACATCTACATATATATCCTATTTTTAGAAACAACAAACGTGGGCAACAAGGTTGGGACAGAAAATACATTGTGCTGGAGGGATCGAAGATAATAATCTACGATAATGAAGTAAAAGAAGGTATTCTTGGTTTGGTTTCTTTTTGTTTCCTAAAGGCTAAACTTTTCATCTCATACAATGGCAGTAATTGCTTTTTATGCCGAGTGTCTGTTTCTTTACATTTGGTGCAACCTGTGTAGCTTATTTAGTATTACTACTAATAATTCAGCTTTAACTTTATGATTCATTTGGATCATTGTTCACAGGGGGGCAGCGACCTATGGATGAGTTTGAACTTTGTCTTCCTGATGGCGATGTAACGGTTCATGGAGCTGTGGGATCCACAGAACTTGTAAATACTGCAAAATCAGGTGAGAAACTAAAATCTAACTGCAGAAGAGGTGTCCTGTATTTCCTATATTATGTTGGTTACCGTTCTGACTATTTTGATACTTTCAGCGGTAATTCTGTTGATATGCTCATCTGCTTTTTTTTTCTGTTCCCCTGGATTCTGCTGTTTTCTGTAGAAAGAATAACTTAGTTTACAACACAGTTCATGGGAAAAAATACCAAAACTTTGATGGAAACCTGAAGGAGTCCATTACAAAGCAGTGGAATCTGTTCCAAACTGTTGATGATGAAATCTTTTGCTTTTCCATTGCATGGAAGCTATAGTGTCAACACTGCTTAAAGGGGTTGTGCCGTTAAGCACATTTATCCATTATCCACAGGATAGAGGAGAAGTGTTCGATCGCTAGGGGCTTGACCACTGGATTCCCCAGCGATCAGGATTCTGGAAGTCCCCCTAAAGCCTCCTTGTTAATAGAGCAGTAGTGTGTGCTTGTGTGACCGCCACTCCATTCACCTCTATAGAGATGCGGGCACTTCTGGAGATTACAGACCTATCAGCCCCATAGCAGTGAATGGAGCACAAGTCACGCATAAGCTCTAGTGCTCCATTAACAAGGAGACTGGGGTGGGGACTTTCAATCCCCTGTTCTCTCGATCACTGGTGGACCCAGTGGCTGGGCCTTCAGAGATCGGACACTTTTTCCCTGCAGATAGGAAATAAGTGTAATTAATATACCACAAGTGTCCAATAGATGTAGGTCCCACCTCTGGAACCTCATCTATTTGCAGAATGCAGATAACCAAGATCTCCTAACATCCCAGTAGGCAGTGAAAAAAAAAGGTGGCCGTGCATGTGTATTGAACAATAAAACATGAGCAGGGGTCTGGGGACTCCCTGTACTGGAGATAGGTAAGAGTCTGCATCTATCAAACATTTATGGTATTTCTTATAAACAATTGTCTAAGATGGAAATACTCCTTTAAATTGTAGTTCATGTAATCTACTTTCCCATACTGTATATAGTATAGGACAGTAGAGCTGCAGGGAGCCAGGGGACAGAGACTGAGTTCAAGCCAGTAAATCAAGGAAATGTACTGATCGGATGTTCTGGTCCAGATTACACCATGTGTATGCGGCCTAAGACCTCATTCCCACCTCTGCATTCGTCATTATAAGTCCCAGTATAAAGCTTATAGCTTGAGAGGCCGATTGCAATTTCTTGCTTTTGTCACATATGCTGAATGTTGCCAATTGGTGCTATTTCCTGATTTTGTCACTTAGCTGTAGGTGAGGTACATTTCCTTTTTCTTTTTTTTTTTTTTTTTTTTTTTTAAACTTTGTTCAATACCTGTCTGTACCAGATGGAAATGTTGTAGTAAGTACATCTAGGTTGGCTAGCGAGAGCTCAGTGAAAATACCTACAGCCTTAGATGAACTAGAAACTTTATTTTTTAAAATACTGATATGTTGCTATGTAATAAATGGTCATATTCCAGTTAAACAGTTGTTCTATGTTGTAATGCTCTGATAGATGTGCCATATGTGATGAAGGTGGAGTCTCACCCACACACTACTTGCTGGCCTGGACGCACTCTTTACTTGTTAGCACCTAGTTTTCCTGATAAGCAGCGCTGGGTCAATGCCATGGAGTCTGTAGTTGCTGGTGGAAGAGTGTCCAGAGAGAAAGCAGAAGCTGATGCTGTAAGTAGGAGAATCAAAATAATAATAATACCTAGAACAAATAACACTGGCTTCCTTAAATTCTAGTGTTTGTTTAGATGTTTAGTTTTACTATCTTGTTTTTAATTATTTGTTACTTTTAGTGGTTGTCATGTTTCTAATATTTATATCCCATCACCTAGCTGAAACTTAGCAATGGGGATCTGCCCCTGACCTGATTCATATTTGAGGCAGGGATAGGGACTTACATGAGAGTCTGATGCCAATGTTTTGCAACATGAACTCAGCAGCCAGTCTGCCTTAGATTACTCAGCTAAACTGTGGTGAAATTACAGTACTGTATATAATTTACATAATAAATACCAATTATATAATTCAAACAATATTTTAGTATTTCACAGCATAAATGTTATAAATACGTTTTCTTTACATTTTTCTATTGTTCCTTCATCCTGACAAAAATATGTTACAGCTGTCACTACACTATGACGTACATGTTTACCCCTAGTGATCATCTGCTTGTGATTGTAAGATCACACATGGATAGGTGGCTGTGTTTGAAAGCTACACCAACAGGCTTCCTTGTGATGTGATTGTGGAATGCCAATGGGTTGCCATGACAGGGGCTTAATGAAGATTTCCTGATTCTTTGTATACCTGTTAGGTTCCTCCAGAGTCAAACAAGCAATGGCAGAATTGCTATTGTTTTCCATTTTCGACAAAAAAACCTAATAAAAGTCAATCAAAGTTAGGTCAATCTAATCAAGTTATATATAACCCAAAATGATGCCATTAAAAATATAACTTGGCCTTGGTCATGTGATGAACACACAGATGCACAGCTGGAGACAGATCACATGACCATGATTTTATCCACTAGAAGTAGAAAAAGAATGAGCGTAAACAGAGATCTGGGTGAAATTTTTAAACTTGGCCAATTTTTTTTCTTGAGTCTATCATAAATCAAATAAATTGACTGTTCATTGTTAGATTTCACCCAATACTTGATAGACTAATGTGTATTGCCACCTTTACTGTAATACTTCAAAAATGCTTTTGAAGCTAAGCCTAAGTTAACATCTGCGCTGGATTCTCCATTGGAGACTGCTGCAGAAACCGCCAAAAATCGTTGGAGAGAAAAGTCTGTTTACTCAACATTTTATCAGCTTTTTCACTGAGCCTCTATAAGGAATTAGTTTCTTTATTGTCTAAATACCCATGAATGTATACTGTCGTTTTCAAGTAGCTCAGTGTTTGTGTGTTGTATGTTAAATGGTCCCATTATTTGGAAAAGGCACCAGTGGTATTAGTAATGTGCGAGTATGTGTAGCATACTGATTTCTTATGTTTACTATTAATACTACATGTAAGCAGGTTCTGTAATCTGTCCCTTTTATTACCAATTATTGTACCTTTTGGACACGTAAAAATAAATGTTCAGCCCTTTTGGATTAAAAATATTTAAATATTTTAGACCATTTCAGTTTCTTTAAACTATGTTCACACCTCTTGTTATTGATATACTTCTTCTGTTTTGCAATAGCAACAGAAGAACAGAAAAAAAAAAATAAAAACAACCCTATCTCCCCAAACACCTCTGTAGAACACACATGGCACAGTTTCTGGGAATCCCTTTTTCTAATATTTAACAATTTTTCCAATTTAAGGACTTTTATTTACAAACCTTTTTTCTTTACATGCTAGGTCATACTGTTATCAAATGTACGTATGACAAAAAGCATCTCTATAAGAATATTATGGCTAATAGAATGGTGGCACAAAGACTGACTTCAGTATCTTCTATACAGTCACAATTATTTCTACTGGGTGCCACTTCTGTACAGCCTATATATAATATATATGGACAGCCTCGATTTCTGTGATTGCTTCTGATTGCTGCCCCTTGTATAAGTTTAGTATATAACTGTATGTTGCTCTTTTCATGACATCAGGATGAGTATATTGGAGGTGACATGTTTTGTAGAAAAGGTAATTATCACACAGATGGTCCTGACACAAGTCTGTTGTGTTTGTTACCTCTTGTTACACTAGCTGCTGCGTTATTCACTCTCCTTATGTGTCACTGTCACTTTGTGTCCTACCCTATTGGTTAAATATCAATGTGTAAGTAGCATGGAAGTTTTTTTTTTTTCTTTCAATCTCATTCCTGAATGATGTTTGCATTACAGAGGCAAAGTATACATATCAGTTTAGATTGTAGCATTCTGCTGACTTATGTCTTTTTTTTTTTTTTCTCCACCTTCACAGAAGTTGCTTGGAAATTCCCTTTTAAAACTGGAAGGGGAAGACCGACTGGACATAAATTGTACTATACCTTTAACAGAGCAGGTAGGCATGGATACATAGCCATGTATTATATATTGTACTAATACAAATGATCTAATGGCTTTATTAATTTAGGCTACATGGAGATGCCTTATATGTAAGAAACACCTAAATTCTACTCATTTTTTTTACTTGTAGCCAAAATGTCTTCTGTATTATCTTTGTTTTATGTCTTATTTACTTACTGGATGGTTTACATATATCATCCCAAAACGGAGCTTATATGAAATATTTATGTGACAGTCATAAAGTATATAACATATCTATCTTTATTATGTATACACTGTGTGTATGTGTTTGTATCTATCTATCTATCTACACACATGGACAAAATTGTTGGTACCCCTCGTTTAATTAAAGAAAAACCCACAATGGTGACAGAAATAACTTGAATCTGACAAAAGTAATAATACAGTGCTGGCCAAAAGTATTGGCACCCCTGCAATTCTGTCAGATAATACTCAATTTCTTCCAGAAAATGATTGCAATCACAAATGCTTTGGTAATAATATCTTCATTTAATTTGTCTTCAATGGAAAACCACAAAAAGAATTGTCAAAAAGCCAAATTGGATATAATTCCACACCAAACCTAAAAAAGGGGGTGGACAAAAGTATTGGCACCCTTTGAAAAATCATGTGATGCTTCTCTAATTTGTGTAATTAAAAGCACCTGTTACTTACCTGTGGCACATAACAGGTGGTGGCAATAACTAAATCACACTTGCAGTCAGTTGAAATGGATTAAAGTTGACTCAACCTCTGTCCTGTGTCCTTGTGTGTACCACATTGAGCATGGAGAAAAGAAAGAAGACCAAAGAACTGTCTGTGGACTTGAGAAGCAAAATTGTGAGGAAGCATGAGCAATCTCAAGGCTACAAGTCCATCTCCAAAGACCTGAATGTTCCTGTGTCTACCGTGCGCAGTGTCATCGAGAAGTTTAAAGCCTATGGCACTGTGGCTAACCTCCCTAGATGTGGACGGAAAAGAAAAATTGACAAGAGATTTCAACGAAAGATTGTGCGGATGGTGGCTAAAGAACCTCAACTAACATCCAAACAAGTTCTAGCTGCCCTGCAGTCCGAGGGTACAACAGTGTCAACCCGTACTATCCGTCGGCGTCTGAATGAAAAGGGACTCTATGGTAGGATACCCAGGAAGACCCCACTTCTGACCCAGAGACATAAAAAAGCCAGGCTGGAGTTTGCCAAAACTTACCTGAGAAAGCCAAAAACTTTTTGGAAGAATGTTCTCTGGTCAGATGAGACAAAAGTAGAGCTTTTTGGGAAAAGGCATCAACATAGAGTTTACAGGAAAAAAAAAAAGAGGCCTTCAAAGAAAAGAACACGGTCCCTACAGTCAAACATGGCGGAGGTTCCCTGATGTTTTGGGGTTGCTTTGCTGCCTCTGGCACTGGACTGCTTGACCGTGTGCATGGCATTATGAAGTCTGAAGACTACCAACAAATTTTGCAGCATAATGTAGGGCCCAGTGTGAGAAACCTGGGTCTCCCTCAGAGGTCATGGGTCTTCCAGCAGGACAATGACCCAAAACACACTTCAAAAAGCACTAGAAAATGGTTTGAGAGAAAGCACTGGAGACTTCTAAAGTGGCCAGCAATGAGTCCAGACCTGAATCCCATAGAACACCTGTGGAGAGATCTCAAAATGGCAGTTTGAAGAAGGCACCCTTCAAATCTCAGGGACCTGGAGAAATTTGCCAAAGAAGAATGGTCTAAAATTCCAGCAGAGCATTGTAAGAAACTCATTGATGGTTACCGGAAGCGGTTGTTCGCAGTTATTTTGTCTAAAGGTTGTGCTACCAAGTATTAGGCTGAGGGTGCCAATACTTTTGTCCGGCCCATTTTTGGAGTTTTGTGTAAAATGATCAATGATTTGACTTTTTTTTCATTCTCTTTTGTGTTTTTTCATTGCAAGCAAAATAAATGAAGATATTATTACCAAAGCATTTGTGATTGCAATCATTTTCTGGAAGAAAATGAGTATTATCTGACAGAATTGCAGGGGTGCCAATACTTTTGGCCAGCACTGTATATAAAAAGTCTATGAAAATGAACAAATGAAAGTCAGACATTGCTTTTCAACCATGCTTCAACAGAATTTTTAAAAAAGAAAACTCATGAAACAGGCCTGGACAGAAATGATGGTACCCTTAACTTAATATTTTGTTGCACAACCATTTGAGGCAATCACTCAAATCAAACGATTCCTGTAACTGTCAATGAGACTTCTGCACCTCTCAACAGGTATTTTGGGCCACTCCTCATGAGCAAACTGCTCCAGTTGTCTCAGGTTTGAAGGGTGCCTTTTCCAGACGGCATGTTTCAGCTCCTTCCAAAGATTCTCAATAGGATTTAGGTCAGGGCTCATAGAAGGCCACTTCAGAATAGTCCAATGTTTTCCTCTTACCCATTCTTGGGTGTTTTTAGCTGTGTGTTTTGGGTCATTATCCTGTTGCAAGACCCATGACCTGAGACTGAGACCAAGCTTTCTGACACTGGGCAGCACATTTCTCTCTAGAATCCCTTGATAGTCTTGAGATTTCATTGTACCCTGCACAGATTCAAGACACCCTGTGCCAGATGCAGCAAAGCAGCCCCAGAACATAACAGAGCCTTCTCCATGTTTCACAGTAGGGACAGTGTTCTTTTCAAGATATGCTTCATTTTTCCGTCTGTGAACATAGAGCTGATATGCCTTGCCAAAAATTTTGATTTTTGTCTCATCTGTCCATAGGACATTCTCCCAGAAGCTTTGTGGCTTGTCAACATGTAGTTTGGCAAATTACTTTTGTCAGATTCAAGTTATTTCTGTGACCATTGTGGGATTTTCTTTCATTAAACAAGGGGTACCATCAATTTTGTCCACGTATCTATCTATCTATCTATCTATCTATCTATCTATCTATCTATCTATCTATCTATCTATCTAATGTATCTCTATATAGATAGAGATATACATATCCTTGTGTTTGAGGCAAGTTAGATGTTCTTTTATTTTCTATTCATCATGTAGTACTCACTTATTTTCTTTGTGTGCAGATTGTTCTGGTCGGTGCAGAGGAAGGCCTCTATGCCCTGAATGTGTTAAAGAATTCTCTCACTCACATTCCCGGGGTCGGGGCTGTGTTTCAAGTTCATATTGTGAAAGAGCTAGAGAAACTCCTACTTATAGCAGGTAACTTGATGAATTTTTTGTAAGTACTTAATTTGGGAATGTAAGCAACACTGATACTTATTAACATTGACAAGCTCCATGTTCAAAAAATTATGTTTTCTTTGGACTGTTTTTAAAAATCTGAGTTTTTTTTATTATGCTACTTATCATGAGAAATGTATAAAAGCACACATTGTAAATCTTTAGGTTTAGTAAGAATTGTGAAAATGTTCAATATGTTAACCGAGTGAAAAACTAGAAGAAGCCAAGGTCTACTGATGCTTTCTATTCTGCACTGTGGAAGTTCATTGCACGCCTGATAAATATAACAGGCCTGAAATAGTTTTACTCCTCATGTATATACCCATGACAGCTTATCCTGAAAAGATACCCAAAAGGTTAGGTACACTTTAAAGTGTGTCTAAATTTTTGGATGATTGGATGACTTTTCTGAATAAGTTTTTTTTTTTTTTTTTTTTTTTTTTTTATTGTTTTTTGTTTCCCCACTTTTATGCCTTGCTTGCTAGTTTAGCCTTTCTGTATTTGATCTTTAGGTATTATTCATGATGTGCATTTGCTTCATAAGGTAGTGATACACCTTCTCGATAGCCTTTTTAGGGGATAGTTAACTAATAAAGGTTAGGTAAATTCAAGAACCTTATCTACACAAAACCCTAATGAACTCAGCCATACCAAAAAGTCCATTCTATTTATTGAATAAAATAGTCATAAAACAAGGAATGTATATCATAAGACAGATCAGTAAGAGCGAGTTTCATCTACAGTTTATGTGTAAACACCACATTCTAAAGTAATGTATAAGGGCATGTGATCAGAATGTATTCTTGTGTTATGTATAGTGGCATTTTTCTTTTCAAATAACATAATGTTATCAACTTTCTTAAATACCTCAGGCATGAGGAAGGTCAGTGTCCTCTCTCTGGATGCTACATGAATCGTTGTGGTCATAAGAATATACTGTAGCAACTTATAAGGGGCATACCATAGCTCTGTCGGCTTGAGTCCTAAGAGATGGACTGGTGCTGTAAACAATATATAGTAGTTCAGGAGCCGCTGCACCAACTGGTGCAGGGACAGCCAAAAGCATTTAATGATCAGACAAGTCCACAAGGTTTGGATGGTATCTCCTCTAGCCTGGCATTGGGGAGACCTTGGCGTATATATAATGTAATTTAGCTGGAACGAGAGAGGTTCTGTGCAGTATTTTCAATGAGTTTTCCATCAAGGTGACTTGCCAACTTCATCTACTAATGTTAACACAGGAATCCTGCCATTGTTCCAGAATCAGGTTGGTACCTAGATCAGACTCCCAGCCTGACATAAAATCCAATTTTGTTACATGAGGAAGGGAGTTCAATTCACTATATAGAAAGGATAGAGATCCTCTCTTCATGGCTCTATAAAGACAAAGCCTCTCGAGGTTAGTTGCCCGAATGATGATTGTAATGGATAGAAAAGCCTATGTAAAGTGAAAAAAATCTGATGGGTTCTGAAAATTTCAGTTATCAATGTTAATGGTTGTTGAATTGTGCCACGCTGTAATTTATCAGCTAAGTAACAATAAATAGTATTAAAGGTAGTGACCAGTGGATGTATAAAAAGTAGATGATATATTTCTGTAAATGTTATGTGAGCAGCTAGCAGAACTCTAATGGAAGATAAGTCAGTGCTATAGGTAAAGATGAGCAGCAACCTATTTACATAAGTCTAAAGTGTTCTATATGTTTGTAGGAGAAGAGCGTGCATTATGCTTAATTGATGTGAAGAAAGTAAAGCAGTCCCTGGCCCAGGCACATCTGCCAGCACAGCCAGAGGTAGCTCTCACAGTGTTTGAAGCTGTTAAAGGCTGTCATCTATTTGCTGCTGGGAAGGTAAGTGACCATTTTCTAGGACAGCAATTATTTTTTTTTTTTTTTACATAAATTGTTTTGTACTCTGTATACCCTAAAACATTACTATTTCTAGATCAAAAGATTTAAGTGATTAGACTAAACTGAGACGTAAAATCATCTCCTTTGCTTACTGAAGGATTGGTGCACTAGTATACAAATATTAGATTTAAAGGGATCTGTCTGGTAAGGCATTCATTTTATCGGTATACTAAAAAAAAAGTAACAGTTTTTATTACATTTTTCCTTATATTCACACACTTCCTTTACAACTGAATTAATTTATGGAACTCAGTATCTTGTAACCTAATTCTACTTTGCCTCTAATGACTTTAGAAATGTTATTGTAAATTAAGCATTTCCTTTCTAATGGTCACATCTATACATGGACATCTGTGCCTGGAGAATATACATTTGATTTTGTTGTTGCTGTTAAAGAGGTCCAAACAAAAATTTGCCCCCTCTAAAACAAAAATAGGGCATCCTCCATTGAAATACCAATTTTATGAGTCACGTTAGTCAATTATGACACGTTAGATTACTCAATTATAATTCAGTATATTAATACATTGGGGTAATTCATTACACTGTCTATGCCAGTTTTCTGGCATCAAAAAAAAAGTCTCAGATTTCTTGTCAAGTCTATTCTTGAGCAAAATTAGATTTTTTTTTTCTTTTGTACTGTTGAGCACCTACACATAACATGCCATTGATTTCTGATAGACGGTAACAGCACCTAGCTCTAGAATCGGCTGTTTCCATAACTACCATAGAAGTGAATGGTAGTTACAGAAACCATCTAGCACAGTGAACTAAACTGTTTCAATAACTTTCAATATATGGTAGTAGTTTGCTGTTCTATGCTGTTTCTGTAACACCCATTCACTTCTATGGAAATCATGGAAACTGCAGAACTAAGTGGGCTTGCCTGTTTCTGCAATCCTGGACACTCCTGCAAGCCTGAATGCAGTGAGATGGGTTGGGGTAACACCATTCTACAGATAAATGCAGGTCCCAGAGATGGCTATGCCATACATATCTGAAATGGGAATCCCTTTATGTGTAATGGCTCATGCACATAGCTTTGATGCTATTTGGTACAGATCTGTAATACAATGCTCATAGAATTTTAAGGATCTATACTGTTCTATAAGAATCTATGAGAAATGAAATCTGGGAACTTCCATCACATATTGTATTTTGGGGGTACTCTGCCCTGTAACCATTGCAGGGAGCATATGGTGCAGAGTAGAGGCACTGTACAGCAGCATGCAGAGTGCCTGTGACTTCTTAATATGGACCCTCAGAAGTTTGATGAGCTGCTCTACCAGGGTAACACTAAGATGACACATGAAGACTTTTGTATTTTCTTTAGAGAAGGGCAATAGAAAATTTATTAGTTAGGGTATATTCACATGGTGCAGTATCATGCAGCTGAGAGCAATAAAATTAAAATAAATAAAAAAAAAAATAATAATATATATATCTAGCTATAAATCTGTATGGTGTAGTTCTCAACCCCCTGGAATTTTTCCTATTTACTTACCCTAATAATAATTCCATTTACTAAAGGGTTAATTAACTGTGTTATAAATGTAATTAATCTTTTGAGATATTTTTACCTCTCTATTGTTTTCTAGATTGAAAATGGATTATGCATTTGTGCTGCCATGCTAAATAAAGTTGTAATATTGCGATACAACGAAAGCCTCAGCAAGTTTTGCATTAGAAAGGTATGTATTCATTTGATGATGTTTTCTCCCTAAATTATGTAACATTTCTCTCCAAAAACATATAATTATGTTTTTATTTAGGAAATTGAGACATCAGAGCCCTGCAGTTGTATCTATTTTACTGGCTACAGCGTCATTATTGGAACCAACAAATTCTATGAGATTGAGATGAAGCAATACACTCTGGAGGGTGAGAAATGACAAAGGGACCAATTTATAGATGCAACCTAATTAAAATCCACAATGCCGATGGGAGTCACATGTGGATTTTGGTGTAGAATGATCATGCGATAGATTCTACAATCTGAACTGTACTTGTTTTTCCGTGTACAAATCTCATCCACTGTTTGGTACTTTACTTTAATCCTCTATAGCTTTTACCTGTGCAAATCCACCAATGATAAATTCACCCTAAGGATAAGGACCCATGTTGCGTAAAAGCTGCTTTTTTGTTGCAGATTTTCTTGTGGTGTTTTTTTTTTTTTTTTTTTTTTTTTTTTTGAGCCAAAGCTCGGAATGGATTGTGCAGAAGGAAGAAGTATACTTTGCTTCCTTTTCTCATTCCTTCTGTAGCCACTACTAGGTTTGACTCAAAAAAGCACAAGCAAAATCTGCAACAAAAAGTGTTTCCGCAACATGGGGCTTTAGCCTGAAAGTCTCTGGTCTTGCTTCTGTTCTGCTTGCAGAAACCTATTCCCAAATTTCAAGGAGCCTGGTTGACAAATAATGGTTTCAGATGGAGCCTGCAGCTATACTTAGTTTACATACGACACTTTGTTTGCTTCTCTTTATATTGTCGTATATTATTGAGCATAGCAGACATGCAAAAATATTTGCACATATATAACAGTCTCAAAAAAGTACTTGACCGTACTAGTCAGATTTCTTTTTTGGTGCTGGTGTTTAGGAGATGTCAGGCACTGATGAAGATATGGGAACAGGCTGTTATTAGAATGTCAAGTGAGAACGTTATAAGAGACTGATTTATAAGAACATCTTATTGAAAACCACAGTTCTAGAAACTGTGGTGAGATATTTTAAGATCCATATGCAAGATGTTATATTTCAGTCATTGTTGAGCAGTTGGTTAGCTAAATGTATATCAATTTATGTCAAAAGCTCAGACTGGCCTGTTAGATGAACCACAAACTGACTAGCTGAAAAACCTTAAAGAACACTAAAAATGTAAACAATTTTTTCTTTTCTAGAATTCCTAGATAAAAATGACCATTCCTTGGCATCTGCTGTGTTTGCCTCCTCATCCAATAGTTTCCCCATTGCTATAATGCAGGTGAATAGCACAGGACAGAGGGAAGAGTACCTACTCTGTTTCCATGGTAACTTACTGCTTTTATTATTTATTTCTTTTAGATTTATTATGCAGTTTGTAGTGTAAAGTGGACTAAACACTGTTTGTATATTTTCACTTGTAGAATTTGGAGTGTTTGTTGATTCATATGGAAGACGGAGTCGAACAGATGACCTAAAATGGAGCCGGCTGCCTCTTGCTTTTGGTAGGTTTATTTATAACATTTTCCCAGCCTTTTGTTTAGGTTGGTAATCTGGCAAAGCACTTATTTTTTTAATAGGAATTATTCACTGGGTATTATCCTTTTTCTAGATTTGCATTATAATAACTACATATGATACACATGGCCTAGTGTCTGTAAAAAAAAAAAAAAAGGCAGTACATAGTACAGTAGAGAGATTTTAAAGCCTTGCTTTTTCCATTTTGTTTTCTTTTAGCATATCGAGAACCTTACTTGTTTGTGACTCATTTTAACTCCTTGGAAGTTATTGAAATTCAGGGACGTGCTGCTCTTGGGTAAGTCTTTTTCATTTAAAATGCAGTCAAATCTGCAGGCAGCAGATTGAAGATTGTTTTGTGGGTAAAGAATCAGTATAACTTAAGCATGAACAAAAATCAATAAAAACTTAAATTTACCTCACCAAAAAAATCTCAAATGCACCGCTCCATACACAGAAATATGAAAAAGTACGGGTTTCACAGAAATTTTTTTTCAAAATTTTTTTATATTTTATCATATAAATTATTAGTATGTCATTTGCAATGCAACTGCATTGTTTTCATATTCCTCCTCTCTGATTTATTTATTTATTTTTTCAGCTTTTCAGTTTTGTACAGAAAATATTACATGGTTCCATGGTACCATTTGTTGCACAAAACACAAGCTCTCATATAGCTCTGTGAACAGAATTATAAAAAAAAGCTATGGCTTTCGGAAGGCAGGGAGTTAAAAAAAAAACAAAAATGGTTAAAGAGATTTTCCCACATAAGCAAAACTGAGACTGGTGGCATTTTTGCTTGGCACCTTAGTGCCATTAGTCTCCAATGTTCTGTAATCATGCACTGGGCATGATATTGGCGGTCTGCTCCAGTGTGATGCTGGCGACTTTTCTCCCCGATGCAGTGCTGAATCCACAATGACCTCACTGTGCATGTCAGTCCAATGTGTGGTGGTTTCTACTGAAAAAAAAAATTTTCTCCAAAAAGTGTTCCTTGTTTTGGTAAGGAGATGGTTTGTGGGCATCCAAGCGGTTAAACCTCACTGATCTATACCCTATTCTTCCTTTTGTGGGAAAGCCCCTTTAAATGAATAAAATACAAGTTAGAATTAATCTTTTCCTACAAAACTATATATACAGTGAAACCTCCCCAGAAGACCATCTGTTGGAGAAGACCGCCAACCCTCTCCCCCTTCCCTCAAGTTGCCTTTTTATAAGCAGACCATTCTCTTATCCGACTAAAGAAAATGAAATTTCCAGTGGAAACACCACACATTGTGCTTCCAATGTGAGGCCATTGTGGGCGCAGCTTTTGTGCATCTAACAGAAAAGTCGCCAGCATCATACTTGAGCAGATGGCCCATGTCATGTCCAGTGCGTGATTACTGACATGGAGACTGTAATTTGCTACTTAAGTGGCAAGTAAAAATGGCAGAAGTCCCAGTTTTGCTGGGACATTTTTGGGAACTGGGTAACAAAATGGGCCCCCTTTGGTTGTGTGTTGGTTGGAGCAATTTATGTGCAGTACTATGGCTGTTTTATTAGCTTTAGTCTACTTCTGGATTTATGTGATAGGCTGATGTGATACCGAGCATAATATACATGATTTTTGGCTCATTTGTCATTATTATGAGGGTTTAGAGGGACTGTACATACCTGTTGACTCCATGAGACACTTTAACCTACAGTCCGTGTACTTTTTTCTTTGAGAGAACCACCCCTATGAAAGACCATTTTTCTGTGAAAATTTGGGTTGTCAGCTCAAATAGGTTTCACAGTATCAATCTTCTTCTGCTTTAATGCTGCCTGCAGATTGGACTGGATTTTCAACATGACATATTCTGTTAAACTTGTATATTATCCCAATAAAATGTTTAATTGCAAAATCATCTTAATTTAACATTGCAGTGCTCCAGCCAGGGCTCATTTGGATATTCCAAATCCACGTTATTTGGGACCAGCCATCTCCTCTGGAGCCATTTATCTGGCATCAGTTTACCAGGACAAGCTTCGAGTGATCTGTTGTAAGGGCAATCTGGTGAAGGACAATGCAAATGATCTCCATCGTGCCCCATCCACTACACGGAGGTGGGTTTTTGTTTGCTTACAACATTCTATGTTAAGAGAGTGTATTTGTACATAATTTTTGTCCACACATTGTAAAGGGTTATTGAAGTGTATTTACTGCTTTCTCTTTTGTGTGTTAGTCCCAACAAGAGAGGTCCTCCTTCATACAATGATCATATAACAAAGAGAATAGCAGCCAGTCCAGTACCAGAAGTTCAAGGTCTGGTCCGTGAACCCAGTACACCACATCGCTATCGTGAAGGAAGGACAGAGATGCGCAGGGACAAATCTCCTGGGCGACCACTGGAAAGAGAAAAGTCTCCTGGAAGGTTATTAAGCACCAGAAGAGAAAGATCACCTGGAAGACTATTTGAAGAAAGCAGTAGAGGTCGTGTACCTGCAGGAGCTGTAAGAACTCCACTTTCTCAAGTCAATAAGGTATAATAACACATATGAGAGAAAAGAGACCTGCATATCCATAAAACATAATAGGTTATTGCATCTTCAACTATGCTAGGAAACCTTTGGATTGTAAGAAACACTTTTTGAATTATATCCTCATGGGAAATCCATACACAGCTTGGTCCTATTCTGATCCTGTGTCATATGTTAGATTGCTGTATATGTGTTGTATATTGCTTAGGCCAAAAGAGACAGTTTTATTAGTATCATGCACTTGTTTATTCTGCACTTCTTCCTGAGAGTAACTGCTACTTAAAGGAACACTAAACATAAGAAATGCTTCTCCCTGTGTATCTCAGCTCATTCATATCCCACCTTCTCCTTACTGTCCTGTGCTTGACTAAGGAAACTGGTTGGATCAGCAGCCACCACAGTCTGCAGAACACACACCAAAAAAAAAAAAAAAACATTAAGCACCACTCCTGTGCCTGTCGTCATCCAATAACTAAACTGATCAGCAGATCAGTCCTGTCTGTGGAATTGCTATGTGACATGGTATGGAAATATGGTGTATTTCCCAGTTTGACCCCAGTCAAGAGTGAGGACACCTTGTATCATAGTGATCTCTGCCTCTTTCGCAACTCCTAGAACTATGAGGAGGTAGGGAATCCTAGCATCATAGATCACTATATTGCAAGGAGTCCCATTCACCGGACCACATTTAGTATGGGAAATGCTATAATAGTACATAAGGCTGTAGTATATCGGGTGCATGTTATCTATCCAAGGACTCTGCTGTCACTAATATATTAATTTAATAAGTTCTACTGTAGCTTGATTCTTCCTCAGAATAGGCCAGCAATGTTTTTCAAGGCTCAGTGTGTTTATTGAAATGGGAAGAGGTGGATAAAGCACTGGCAGAGGTGCCATTGTGTGACAGAAAAGACCCCCTTACACATTGTTGGCTAATATCACTAAAATCAGGAATTTCACACATTTTTTTTATTAAATGCGTATAGCCAGATTAACGAATATAGGCCATGCTATTAAAATATCCCTAAAAAGATAAACAAACCCCTAATCTATTTTTCTCTTTTGTGCTTTAGGTTTGGGACCAGTCTTCAGTATAAATGACAGGACACTCCAGGACACTCCAGCAACAAATACATGAGACAACATGGGGGAATGTCTTAATGTCTGGTTTAAACAGGCATCTGCTTTTTCTATCTGAATGTTTGTAGCAGACCAGTTCCAGAACTATTTTGCGCTATGTGAAGATCACTAACCAACTGCAGCTCTGCCTCTCACACTTCTAGCAATGTTTCAATTTCCTTCCCCCATACTCTTATTTCTGTTACAGTACTACTTCAATTTTCGCCTCTCTAGAACAAACAGCCAATGTAGAGGTTATGAGAAATGAATGTTGTATATTGGACATTTTAGAATATCTCCTTTCTGCTTTCCATGATGCTAAGTATTCTTCATAGAGCTTTGCGTTAATTCTAACATCATTGGTAACGTTGCAGCAAAGCCAATGCTTTCACACAATGACACTATACCAACATGTATTTATTCACCTGTTACTATGTGACGTTTCTGTTCTGCTTACTTCCTAATGCTTTTGCTACCTCACTCTTAAAGTCAAGACTTTTGCTTTACAAAACCATCACATCAATGTGCCAGGGGTATTATGTCTGAAAAGGTGCTAAATCTTTTATAGGTGTTAATGATCAAGATCTTATATTGGATTCTCATTTTTCAATTGAGAAAGTTTGTAATCTGCCCACTTCTGATAACATGTGTATATGTGGTAAGCTGGACTTTGAATATGTACATATATATATGTAAGTATGGATTTCTGTTTCTATATTATGCATAACTGCATGAAAGATTTATCACCCCGGAAGCCTCTTGATTTACGTAAATGTAACAATCGATATGTTTAATTGGGTAATGCTAATTGAATATGCCCAGTCGAAATTTACTGGAGATGTCTGTCCCTTCTAATGCTTCCTTAACTATACATGAGGATTGTACATACTTTACCACAAAGTTTATATTCATAAAATTGAATATGTTTCTACTTTTTTAAGGTAAACTGTGCATTTTTGAATTTTGCCTTTTGTGAAATGTGTGGAGGGCACAAGCAGGCGAGCACACCACTCCTATCTACTGCTGTATGAGCGTAAGGGGCGATTGTAAGGTGTGGAATGCTTGATTTTTATTATGCTTTGCTGCTCTTTGCTAAGAAAAAAAAACAAAACAATAAATGCACTAACTTCAATTAACATTTGGCCTGGGGGAAAAGTATTCAAGGCTGCAGAAATATTTCCTGCTTGGGTTTCATGTTCAAAAAAATTAAGTGTCAGAATTGAAGAGATGGTTCCCATGTTTCAGAGACGCAGTAGTGACCTGTTTATTTCTTATGGATACTGCCATAAACATTAAAACCCCTGCCTAACATTGTATAGGTCCCTCCTGGTGATGCCAAAACAAATGTCACCTATCGAGACATAGACTTTGCAAGACTTCTAAATATGCGCTGTGGTATCTGGCACCCAGATATTAGGAGCAGATTCTTTTAAGTCCTGTGAGTTGTAGTATGGGATCTGCCTGGATCAAATGTTTCCAAAACATCCTTATGCTACTTGATCGGATTGAGATTCAAGGAATTTGGAGACCAAGTCAACCAACTCTTCTCATGTTCCTCAAAACATTCCTGAACAGTCTGGGGCAGGGTGCTACAAAAAAAAATAAAAAAGTAGACAATTGCTAAGAATGGGTGTAACTGGTCCGCAATAAGGTTAAGGTAGATGATGCATCATAGTAATATCCACATGAATGCTAAGACCCAAGGTTTCCCAGCAGTACCTTAGCAAAACATCAAGCTGCCTCAATCAGCTTGCCTTCTTCCCATAATACATTGCGATGCAATCTCTTCCACAGGCACCTATTGGTCTACAGTATGTAAAAGAAAATGATTCATCAGCCCAGACTGCCTTCTTTCGTTGCTCCATTGCTCACTCCCTATTGTGTGAGCATAGGCACTTTGGCAGTGGAAAGGGTTTCAGACTGGGTATTCTGACCGGTCTGCAATGTTTTCTGAGATATTTCTATCATAGCCAGCCTTAACTTTTTCAGCAATTTGTGCTACAGTAGCTATTCTGTGGTACTGGAGCAGATGATCTAGCCTTCCCTTCCTACACGCACTGAATTTTCAGTACCTATTACCCTGTCACTGGTTGTCCTTCAGACCATTTTTGGCAGGCGCCAACCAATGCATCCAAAAAATAACCAATACAAGAGCTGATATTTTAGAGCGGTTTTGACCCAGTTATCTAGTCAACATTTGGACCTGCTTCCAGCACATCAACTTCAAAAACTGACTTTTCGCATCCTGACAGGTGCCACTGTAAGAAGTTTCTTTTAGAGTGCCCATACACAATGCAACTGTGGGAACCAATAGTATGGTGCATGGTTCTTAATGGTGTACACTGCTACAAAATATACAAGCACCCTAAATGGTATACCTGATCAGTGTATTTCACTTATTTTCAGTAATGACCAAAGGGGTGTTCACACTACCACTGGTGAGTCTGTACTGTCAGTTACAAGATTTTAGCAAATGACACTAGCTGAACCGTCACAAATCTGTTAATTTCCATTCATTTCGATGGGATTTTATCTTGTCAGTTATACACCCGGTCTCCTTTTTTTTTTTTTTTTTTTTGAGAGACAAAAAAAAAAAAAATCCTACATGCAGGACTTATGTCCATTTAAAAAAAAAAAAAAACTGTTTCATGACTGACATCAAGCAATCTGCTCAGAAAGCAGAATTAAAAAAAAAAAAAACGTACACTAACTGATGCTAATGTGACCATTTAACTGATCCATTAAATGGATCAGTTAAAAAAAAAGACAGTTAATGTCTGTTTGATTTTTTTTTTTTTTTATAAACAGACATCATAACATATCCAACAGTAGTGTGAACCCACCCTAAGCTAGCTCCCCAAAGTTATATACCTTGCAAGCAATATATCCAGTATTATACAGTTGTCAAAAATGTGAAGGCCTATGATATCCATGTACATGTAGCTTAGCGAAGGCTATGTCATTCCACTAACAATCAGGGAGAGGAAAATTCACCAATAAACCGCAGAAAATGGTGAAAGAGGAAATGTGTTCAACCAGTTCTCAAACATGCTATGGCTTTTCACTTCCTAACTACTTTTGCTAAAACTGGTCATACACATTAGATTTTAGACAGTATGTTGTTGGTTGGTCATACGTAAACCTATAACAGTTCATTCCATACTTCCAGCAATCAATTAAAGTTGGTCAGAACCAAAAATCTGTTTGGTTTCTGCTGTATATGGGCTGGACCTGTGGGAGATTTTTACATTGTGATATGTTAATACAAACACACCCATAAAGTGGCCATTGTTTTCAGCATTCATTAGCACTGAACTTTCATCTGTTAGTTTTCCAAGTATCTGCAACAGGCTCATTGAAAGGTCCATAGTTGTTCATGTGTTTGGGACAATGGGCTATATGACCAACCAACCAACCACAGTTCATTTCAAACCAGTGATGAGTCTAAAATCTAATGTGTATGGCCAGCTTATGGATGTAAAAAGAAGTCTCTAACTTTAATGGGAGATTTGGCATGGAGCTAAGAGTGGCTTGAAAAGGAATAGGAAATATAAAGAAACCCCTTATATTTTTTCCCTTCTGCTAAATTCACTCCTGGCTTTGGCTCAAAAAAAAAAAAAAAAAAAAAAAAACACTTCTGTAGTAGTACACAAAAGAAAATGTAACCCCTCTCAGAATCCACTTTTACTATTTTCCATTAAACATGTAACCATGAATAGATATCATGCAAAATATACTTTACTTGTTTCTATATCCAGTTCTACATCCATATATATACTTCAGATTTGTGAGCTACTGGAGACATACTAATACAGGCCGATCTTTGCGGTCGTGCTTGAAAGTTTGTGAAACCATCAGAACTTTGTATGTTTTCAAAAGTTAGATGTAAAAGTAGATTTGGTTCTCTATTGATAAGAAAATGCTGCCAATATTACATATCTGCGAGTAGCAAAAGTATATGAACCTTTAGAATTAGGAGATAACTTGAAGGTAAAATTAGTTGTGTTTTCTCTATCAATGGGAGAGGGCGACCTGTTATTTATTGGCTTTCTACCACCTTCCCCAGGCATATTTTACAGACCACATTACAGTGATACCTTTGTTATTTATGTTCCTTTTGTAGAAAAATAACTTTGAAGTCTTGGTGCACTGGTGGGCAAGCGTCCAGCCCTGGGAGCACCATGCTTGCTGCTCAACTAGGATGGGGTGATGTCATAGCATTTGGAGGATCAACTCTCACAGCACTGGGTGGCACAGGCATGAGATCGTAGGGGTCTGAGTGGGAAAAGCAGTAGGCCTGACCCCAGTACACCAACTGCACAAGGGAGGTAAAGCAGATACTGAAAGCAAAGGTTCACATAGTTATTCTGCCCACAAAATTACTGGATCATTTTCTTCTATAAATAAATGACTTATCTAATATTTTAGTTTCAATAATTTTTATTCAATTTTTCAAAGTACAAAAGTAAAGAACAATATAGATAAACATTGCGATATACAGTTGATATGCATTGTAATACAGCTTCAAGATACAGTCTTAGAACCGCATATCTTTAAAACAAAATATAAAGATTATTTATAGAATAAACAGTAATAACATTTAGGCACATTTCTTAAACTATTGAGATCTATATCTAGGGTGATTTCTCCATGTACTGCTGTCTCTTCTTCATGAGAAGTTTAGCTGTGTACAAGGCATTAGACCTGTACCTGCAGTGTTGACCCCTCCTCCTCCTCAACTCCCCATTCGACGAGGCTGACAAGTTCCATATCCCTCCCCGTCTGTCACCATCACCTCAAATGGGTTCCAGGTACCATTCTGGTTCTTTCTACGTGACAAATCTAGAGTATATCCACGCATCCCAAATTGTTTCAAATCTGTGAAAAGAGTTATTACCCATTGCGATTACCCGTTCATAGGAATATGTATTATTAATGGCTAGTAACAGGGCCAATATAGGCGGGGAAGCCGCTGTCTTCCATCTCTGTACCAACATTAATTTAGCTATAGTTAAAATTTTACAAATAAGTTGTTTATGCTTATTCAGCTCACCGGGAATTCCAAGTAGCAAAATCGCCATATGTGCAGTAGGGGGGAGACCCAGATCAAATAGCTCTGAGAGCATGTTAAAAACACTATCCCAGTAACCGCGAATTATAGGGCAGGTTCCCAGAATGTGAAGGAGGGTTCCTCTGTCTCCACATCCCCTCCAACAATTCCCAGACATGGAGGGATACGCTAACTGTAATGTAGACGGAGTTCTATACCACCGCAAAATGATTTTCACTGCCGTCTCTATATGAGTGCTACATTTTAAGGACAGATGGATCAGTTTAATCGTTTGTTGCCATTCATCCGAAGTAATGACCATTCCTAAGTCTCTCTCCCAACAACGGAACGGAGTAGGTCTAGTAAAAGTCGAGATTTCATCCATTTTATCATATATAAATCGTAGTCCCCTCACATTAGTTGACAACCAGACGAAAAGTGAATTATTATGAGGCAAGGTCGCCACAGGGTGTTTAGATATGAAATGCCATATCTGAAAATATTTAAGGAAGTCTCCCACATGGATTCCATACTTTTGTCTTAGATCTACAAACGGTATAGGTTGTCTGGAGTCAGAATATAGTTGAGAAATCTGCGTGATCCCCCTCAATTCCCAACCTGAGACCCCTACGCCATCAATCGCCCAGGCCATCAATGACAAAGGCATTTCTGCAATATGAAAGTGCTTCACTGGGTTTGCTTTCCCATGAAGTAGCTTCCATGCCATTAATGAGGCACACATTATTGGGGAGAAAGATCCCGGAGCAGGAATGTTCCAAAAGGGTACCCACAGCGCATCCTCCAGCTTTAGGGGAAGTATAAACGCCTGCTCTATATGTAGCCATGGAACCGAGGTATCCATTGACTTCCATCTTGCACACTGAGTGACCAGGGATGTTATATAGCAATTCCTCACCACTGGTACTCCCAGTCCTCCTGCGCCTCGTTGCTTAAATAGAAAGCTTTTATTGATTCTAGGTCTCCTACCATTCCACACATACTTTGAAATAACCCTTTGTGCTGTCTCAAAAAAGGAAACAGGAATGAATATCGGGAGCGTGCGGAACAGGTATAATAATCTAGGCAATAGTAACATCTTGAAAGCAGCTACCCTTCCTATCCCGGAAACATCTGTTTTAGACATTCGCTCAGTCTCTTCTTGCAATATTTTTAACATTGGAATATAGTTACTTTTGTATAGGGTTCCTAGTGATGTTGTCACCTCTATCCCCAAATATTGAACGCTGTCCTTCCTCCAATCAAAATCATAAGTCGATTGTAGATGTTGGAGCAAGGGTGGAGGGACATTGAAAGGCAATGCCTATGATTTGGCCATGTTTAATTTGTAAAACGATAGTTGCCCAAAAGTACTAATAGTATCCATAAGATGAGGAATAGATATTTGCGGATTGGACAAAGTGAGAATAATATCATCAGCATATAATGATATAAGATGAGACTTATCTCCTATGTCAATGCCTCCCACTCTCGGGTCTAATCTAAGTATCTGGGCCAAGGGCTCTATAGAGAGAACGAATATCAGGGGCGATAGGGGGCACCCCTGTCTGGTCCCATTTGTAATGAGAAATGGATCCGATACTACTCCGTTGGTGAACACCTTCGCAGAAGGTGCAGAATATAACGCTTCAATCGCTCTCAAGATAGCTCCGGAAAAACCCATGCTTCTGAGCACCGAAAAGGCATACGACCAGCAAATGCGGTCGAACGCCTTCTCTGCGTCTAATGCTAGGATCACCGCTTTTTCTTTCCTAGAGTCAACGTGGTGTATTACATTTAAAATACGTCTAGTATTGTCATACGATTGTCTTCCTTTAACAAACCCCACTTGATCGTAATTTATCAGGCTTGGAAGACAGACTGCCAGTCTGCTTGCTATTAATTTGGCATATATTTTTAAATCTGTGTTCAGTAGCGATATTGGTCTAAAGTTCTGGGGGCTGGTGGCGGGCTTGCCAGGCTTTGACAACGTAACTATCAGGGCTTCTTGATTTTCCTTTGGGATGATACCAGAATCCACCACGGCCGTCAAAAACGACAGCAGTGGGCTCAGCAGGGCCGGGAAGAAACATTTATAATATTCGTCAGTAAGGCCGTCAGGGCCCGGAGACTTATGAGACGGCAGTGATTTGATGATAGATAGTAACTCTGCTGAGGTAATAGGCACGTTCAAGGAGTTCAGCTGTGACTCCGTGAGTGCGGGTAGTTGAGCCGCCTTAAGGAATCGCTCAATATCCTGGGTTTTCGGGGGGACCATTGAAGAATTGTCTGCTAGGTTGTAAAGGCCCTCATAGAAATGCTTAAAGGCGTTAGCGATGCCATTGGGGTCATAAATTTTGTATGTACCATCCTTGCTGTACATAAATGGGATCCTAGATTTTGCATGCTTTTGTTTAAGCTTTGATGCTAGAAGTTTGCCCGCTTTATTAGATTGAGAGTAATATGTACCTCTAACCTTTTTCAGGTTTTTCTCGTATTTGTGTAATAAACAAGCGGTCAACTGTTGGCGTAACGCTATTAATTTCTTTGCATGTAGGGGAGACGGAGATTGTTTGTTGCTGGTATCTATAGTTCTTATCTGACGGAGCAGACGATCTATTTCTGCCATCCTATTTTTCTTTTCAATATGCCCTAGGCGAATAAACATTCCTCTAATAAAGGCCTTATGAGAATTCCACAGTATCTCAGGGCCAGGAGCAGAGGGGGCATTAATCTGAAAGAATTCCTTCAACTCATTCTCTAACGTTGCTTTTAGCTTTGGTTATGACATTAAAAAGTCGTTACACCTCCACACATATGCTCTAGCAGATTCATATTTTTCAGCTATGGACAGGGTTATCGCTGCATGGTCCGACCAAGTTATTTGAGATATCTCAGACTGCTTAGCAAGGGGAATGCTAGATTGCTCGATTAGGAACAAGTCTATTCGTGAATAGCTATTATGTACAGTGGAATGATACGTATAATCTCTTTCAGTATTATGCAAGATACGCCAGACATCAAATAGTTCATAACGCCATATCGCCTGTGATAATGGGGGGGGTGACGTGTTAGTATGCCAGAAGTGGTATCTACTAGCGGGTCCAGGGCCATATTAAAATCTCCCATTAATATTAAACATCCCTGCTTCCTCTTTTCCACCGCCCTCACAAGTCTCCCTAAGAACGCCACCTGTTTTCTATTCGGGGCGTAAACTGATACCAACGTGTAAGTGACATTGTTGATAATACACACTAATATAACAAATCGCCCTCCCGGGTCAGCGTATTGAGATAACAGCTGAAACGCCACCGAGTCCCTAATCCCAATCATTGTGCCCCTTCGTTTTGAGGAGTAGTGAGCATGAAACACATGTGGGTATGCTGGGTGATTAATGCGAAAGGCGTCTGCCCTTAAAAGATGCGTCTCTTGTAGTGCAAAAATGTCACAGTTATGACCTCGGGCCTCACGCCATAAATTGGCTCTTTTTTGAGGGGAGTTCAAACCCCTGACATTCATGGACACAATTTTAAGTACCATAATATACAGTTAGAAATGCTTCAAGAGTCTTACCGCAACCTCGTATACCAGTAGATGTCAATGTTGGTATGAAGAAAAGCTGTTTCCACCCTTCATATTCACTACGCCCAATGTGCCAGAACCAATAAAGAAAAAAACAACATGCAAATTACATAACCAATGGATAAACTTTCGTGGCAAAACCAAAAAGAGAAAAAAAAAAAAAAAAAAAGAAGATTGTGGTACAGCAGACCAGCGGCTGTCGTAATCCTGGGGGGATAAGTTCAACGACAGGACATACGAAATCCAAGAAAAGGTGAGTCTCTAGCTTTGTAGCCCTTTACGTGGACGTCTTTGGGCTCTCGCTTGGTGCCAACCATCCGACACAGGACCAGGTGGTTGTCTGGGTGGTATCTCAGCCATCGGAATGTTCCACTTTTGAAGCAGACGTTTTCCGTCTTCCAAAGTTTTGACGACATACACCATGTTATCTCGGGTAATGATCACGCGAACCGGAAATCCCCATTTGTATAAAATGTGGTGCTGGCGTAAGGCTGCAGTAATAGGGATGAATTGTTGCCTCAGTTGCAATGTTGTAGCCGATAAGTCCGAGTAAATGGATACTTTGTGGTATGGTTCAGGTAGGTGATCTACCTTTCTGGAAGTCATCAGAACTAGTTCCTTAGTGCGATAAAAGTGAATTTTAGCAAGAACATCCCTGGGTATTGTTTCCTCTAGATGCAATGGCTTGGAGACTCTATGGGCTCTGTCAATAATTAAATCCATCTCCGTAAGATTCGGCAGGAGCGATCGAATCAGATCTTGGAGGAACTTCGTTAAGTTATTCGTGGAGACTGACTCCGGAATCCCTCTAAATTTCAGATTATTTCTTCTGGAGCGATCCTCCAAGTCTGCTACTTTAGCTTTCAAAAACGACACATCCGACTCCATCTCATAGTGAGCGTCTATCAGCGCATTGTGTGATGTCGCAAATTCCGCCATTTTGGATTCAACATGAACGGTACGACTTTTTAGTTCCTGAAGATTTCTATCCAGCGGCTTTACCATGAGAGACATGTCTGTTTTTAGGGATTTGCAGAAGGCCATGAGCATGTTTTTCATAGAGGCCTCAGTAAGTGGGTTCAACGTTTCAGGGATATCCGCAAAAAAATCAGTGGGTGGAGGGGTAGGCTGCACAATGTTGCTCACCTCGCCATCCTGGAAGTCACCGTCCTGGAGCCTGGGTCGCTGTTTAACTGGGCTAGCGGTGGGTGACTGGTGTCTCTCCAGGCTGGATAGGCCCGTAGGCCCCAAAGCGCTACTTCGCAGAGGCCCGCTTCCAGTGCAGGCCCCGGCCTGCCGGGGGGAAAGCCCAGATACCTCCACTCCCGCGCCGTCCAGCAGCTGCGGTAAAGATGGTGCTGAGAGCGCTGTTGTTAGCGGAGAGCGTGCTTGTCTCCTCCGGAGGATCGCGCGGTGGAGTCGAGGCCCTAGATTCCGATTCCAGGCGCGGGCCGTCTCCATTTTGGTCCTCCCCTCCCCCCGTGGGGGAAATAGAAGTCGGAGATCTTATGCGGTCTCACCGCCGACTTCTTTCTTCGAGGCATCCCCGAAGGTAAGACACGTTTTGCTGCTACACAGTCGATGCCCAGAGGCCATGGGCTTGTTGCCTATGATGTCGCTAATTAGGACTCAGACCGGGAGCTCTGCTACTACACAGCCATTCCAGTCCACAGCTCGGCTCCGCCCCCGACTTATCTAATATTTTAGATTAGGTCCTATTCTAATCCTTCAGAATGAACACACAGACCTGGACAACAGCCCACTTAGAATTGGATAGCA
Source organism: Leptodactylus fallax (assembly GCA_947044405.1). Classification (NCBI taxonomy): domain Eukaryota; kingdom Metazoa; phylum Chordata; class Amphibia; order Anura; family Leptodactylidae; genus Leptodactylus; species Leptodactylus fallax. Next base: position 7,421,408 of record CAMRHE010000010.1, read on the forward strand.
CACTTAGTCGTTCGCATGAAGCCTATGGCATGTTCACATGGTATAGCCACAACTAGGATACAAACATCTTAATGCGCAAATTAAATCAAAAAAAAAAAAAAAAAAAAGTCACAGCATGCCCAAGAAAAAGGTCCCCAAGGTTCATATCCCATGGCAACAACAACAAATTACACCAGGACCTTAAAAATTTATGCAGCATCCATTAAAGGGGACAAAGCCTAGAAGAAGCAGGACAAAACATCTTCGTGTCAGACACTGGTCAGCCTCTTTTTTTTTTTTCTATATATTTATATACTCAAGTACTGGTACTTTGATCCTTTAATCTTTGTCCCCTTTTTGGATTATTATTAGGGAGATGGGACATGAACCTTGAGGGGGTCTTTTCACATACTGTGAGTTATGTACTTATTTATGGATTAATAAAGACATTATTAGTATCTTATATGTGGCTATTCTTGTGTATGCTTTGTAAAAGGGGCAAAGAAATTGACATGTCACTTCTTGAAATGGTTTCAACATGTATCGACACCCAGATTGGCGACACAGACTAAATCATTGTACAAATCCGCAGCAGAAATCTAGTATTTCTACCCCAGCCTTTTAAAATAAGTGTCTGATCTTTCAGTATGAACAATCCCCCATCTGAACATGTCCTTTAAACATATTACTCCAGAAACTTAGAGGGATTCTATCATTGGGGAAACATGTTTTTAACTGAATCAATGTTGGAATAGCCTTTATAAAGGCTATTCTTCTCCTACCTTTGCTTTTCTTCTCCTCGCCGCTGTTTGTCCCAAAAAAAAAAAAAAAAAAAAAAATTCTCATATGCAAATTAAGCATCGGGGGCATTCCCCCTGTGCTCTGAGTACTCCGCATCATCGCCGCAATCCGCCTCCAGCGCTGCTTTTTCACACCCCCTGCATCATCTTCTGTTCATCCTACATGTGCTTTCTCAGTCGGCCATTTTTCTGAAGTACACTGGTGTAAGAAACTAAACAAAGATGGTCAACGGAGCATGCTCAGTCGGCTCTGCCTAAACTCAAAGTGGCTCTGGCGGCCATTTTTGTTTAGTTTCTTACACCAGTGTACTCCAGAAAAGTGGCCGACGGGAGCAAGAAGCAGACGCAAGTGAACAGAAGATGATGCAGGGGGCGTGAAAAAGCAGCGCTGGAGGTGGGTTGTGGCAATGATGCGGGGGTGCTCAGAGCACAGGGGGAACGCCCCTGGTACTCCCTGAGCTTAAATTTACATATGAGAAAATGTTTTTTGGACAAGCGGCGGCGAGGAGAAGAAAAGTAAAGATGGAGTAGAATAGCCTTTATAAAGGCTATTCCAACATTGCTTTAGTTAAAAACCATGTTTCCCCAATGATAGACTCCCTTTAAAGATTGCTATGAACACTTACACTTGTGAGCGTTTGATGTACTTCAACCAAACTCACCAATTTTGCAGGATCTATAGAGTACATATGCATTGGAGTAGCTATCTAAGGTATTTGGTCACCTTTAGACTTAATTACATGGTTGTGTGAAATCTATATATTTTATGCCAAAAAAAAAAAAAAAAAACAACAACCATGGCTGGTTGTCAGATGGTTCAGTCCCATTTTTGGTATAAAATATACATCATTCACAAGGGTTTGACAAATGACAATGTGAATAACACCTACAACTTAGCCGATGTGTCTGTTGTGAACATACATACGGTACATGCCACATTAAAATACAGACATCTAAAGTGTGTTTTATAGGTTTATACACATTTTAAAAGAAAAACGAAATAGTTAAATACACTGTACATTTAAAAGGATCACACAGTTCTATCCAGTGCACTGTAAATCTGGGCCACACAGTGATGAACATGCATGGGTTTGTGTCTCTGTGTATCCTAAGTGAAGGATCTTTATTATGCGGTGTGTCTCCTGACAAACGCTGAGCTTTTTTCCGCCCCCCCCCCCTCACTATTTATTGAAAATAATCCAAAGGCTGTGGCAATGTGCAGGGGTACTACATGTCAGTCTTTAAATATTTCCCATTTCAGAGAGGAAAAAGGCAAGTCTACTAGTATTGGTGTCCAAGTATTTCCAATGTACTGCATTATATTTATATGGGGAAGCTGCAGGACTCATCCCATGCACAACCCAACTGGGCACACATGAAGGCTGGCATGTGCTGAAAAATATAAACCATTAACAATCCTACAATAAAATCCTTGCCACAGCAAGTGCTGTACAGTCAATAGTAGATCTAAACTGGACCATTAGAATGCTCAATACAATACTGACAGCTAAATCTGAGGTCGTAAATATTTAATATGTAAAAAAAAAAAGTTTGAAAAGGCGTAAATAGAAGTCAGAACAGTCTATAGATGCAGCTCATATTGGCTTGTACAGCAATGTGGTGACATATTTCTTCTTGTAACGGTGAGTAGCACTTAATACCATCACGCCATCCTAAAAGAAGAATGTAAAGATGTAAATATGTATTGTCCTCATGTTTTTTTATTTTTTTTATTTAAGCATACACTTTATTTACCTTGATGGAAAGGGCATAAAGGTGATTTAACATAACATGGTTTGGTTCTGGGAGCAAAGCTGGATCACACTGGAAAATAGCAGAAAAAGCAGGGTTACATTCACCACTGTAAACCTCTAAACCTAATGACGTCTAACTGTGTAAACCACTTGCCCACTTTTCAGCTGACCGTAAAGCAGAGCCATCAGCTTAAGATTTGAACAGAACCTTAAAGGGTTATTCTCACAGACATAACTGTATTTAAGTTTGTAGACAACTAAAAGTATTAAAGATAGTCTCCACTGAGACTGGTGGAGTGTTTGTTGTCTTGATTGGTTGCCAGTGGTTACGACCATGAATGCAGGAACTTCCTATGCTAAAATTCAGCCAGAATTTCCTTGTTGTGGTTTGATTACCTTCTTGTGTAAAGCACCATCTCTGGCTGATAACATGACCATAAGGAAATCATGGCTGGGTTTCTGACAAGTCCCAGCATTCATGTCTATGTCCACTGGCAACTAGTCAAGACAAAAGACTTTCAAAGATAGTTAGAGAAAATCTTTAAAACACTAAACATCTTTTCAAAAACAAGTTATGAAAAAAAAAATTTGCGTAAGGGGTTGGCCAAGAAATTGAACAGAGGAGGTGTCAGTTATACCTGTTTTTTTAAAAACGGACATCCAACAGTAGTGTGAACCCACCCTTACTAGACCAGTGTATGCCAAAGCAATGCTCTGTTGGCAAATGCTGTATACATGGAAGCTTTTGGGCCAATGAGCCATATATACTGCAGTATCACAATATAAATATACTTACAGAAATGCCAGTGTCTTTGTTAAGGATAACTTGCAATAAATGAGGCGGAAGGATGGGAGGAGACTTGTAACGTTCTTCTAGCTTACAGTTATATGGATCTTGCTGGTATGGACCAGGTGGTGAGCTGGACAACTCTAAGAAATAGAAAAACAAGTTAAGTTAAGTTGCTGGTGCTGTCTGGATGTAGTCAAACACACTGGACTTCATATATAAACGATACATTAAAAATTAGATACAAAAGATTATAATGAGGAAAGAAGTCCTACCTGACACATCAGAGCCTTTCTGAGAATCCACCATTAAGGCATCAAATACTTCAAAATCGGTTTTCTTCACAGTAATGACATTGTTTATAGTGCCAAGCTGACTAGTTACTACAGGCTAGACAACGAGAAAGAAAACAACTGCTTAACATGGCTAAGTAAGAATTATGCATGAAATTCCATAATGAAACAAAAAGGAAAAGTTTAAAGAGGTATTCTGTAGACAAACTCATGAAAACCAGAACAAGATTTACACTTTTGCACACATCTTTCAGTGCCGTAGTCTGCATTTCACAGGGTTAAAAACCTGAGAAATAACCCATCCTGAATAGATTATAAATGTTATCAATGCAAGATAACTCCCACCTGTCACAAGAACAAGGGGTCCTATTCTGCAGTAATCAGCTTAAACAGAGCCCGAGCTGCTCCTTTAGATCTCTATAGGACTGATGGAGACAGCTGACCATTTTGCTGAATCATGTCTATAGGACATCCCGACTGGATTTAAACCATGCAGCCCTGTTTTTCCACCAGATAAGTGGAAACCGTGTACCTCTGCCATCTCTTAACTCTCTCTTAAAATAACATGTCTAGGAGAAGATGGCTGCAGGCCAATAGCTCTGCAACAGCTTATGTCTTTGACCAACTTATCTCTCCTTGTCCGTTTGCAAGCTTGTATCACAGGATGAAGAAAAGATAAGTAGCCTACACTGTAACATGAGTGTATACTTGGTACAACAAAGTCTGCAACATCCAAAATGCTTCGGCTAGATAAAAAGTAGACTGAATATTTACCTCAGCAGGGTCATGTGTCCACTGGCCGTCCACAAAAAACTTGTACTGGTGATCACCTTCCGGAAGGTCTAATATAGCAACAAAGTTGTTGTGGCTGTGACACAATAGAAGGTGGATTATGAGTAACATGTTTCTACACCAACCAGTTTACAATGCAATGACTGATAGAAGAGATCCTACATATTGTACAAGTACACCACTATAACCCTTGAAATAGTGCTCAGCCCAGCACTAATAATCCTGCAATATAAGGATTGCCATAAACCTCGGTTTAATGGAGAAGAAAAAAAGGTTAGGATCTAATACACGTTCATAAATGAACATGGCTCTCCAAGTAAAAGTGATATCTGGAGCGAATCTCTACACAGAATGTCCAGCAAATTCAGAACAAACTCCAAAAGAAAATAGTTTCTAATAGTGTTTAATGTACCTTCTGATAAGAGGAATCTTCCCCCAGTTATTAAAAGACCCAGACAGGTAAATTTCTTTCCCTCCACCAGTCCAACGAAATACCGTTGGCCGAGCCTGTGTGGGAGCTTTATCATTTACTTCTAAATCATGCTGCCATGCTAGGAATTCATCCTTTTCCAATGGTGCCTGCAAGAACAACAAGAGTTATCTGTAGGTTCTACTTAGCTACATGCATGTCCAGGTGTAATAGCCATTTTCTTTTACACATAAATACACTCCATGAGTCGTATGTAAACAGCTCATCCAGAAACTTAAGGGTTATAATGAAAAAAATTAACACGGGGTACATAACATTGCTTGATGCCTGCACGCTGCACTTGTAAAATGAGAGGTCAAGAACATGTGAAAATGAGGTCATGATAGCCAAAGCAACATCATGTAACAACAAGTAACAGTGAGCATGCCATGGCTATGGATAACATGTTACCAAATTCACGAGAGTGGCGGCTATGAACAGATAGGCGTTCATAAGGTTATTTAGTGTCCACATTTATAGTTCAGAGCTACATTCAAAATGTTTCAGATTGCTATTGGAAAATGTCGACATACATGTTGTCAGGCACACCCCTAAAAAGTTAGCTGGATTCCTATATTGCAGTGGGACAATTAGATTCAAATACCATAAAACAAAGTGTAAAGACACCTGTAAAGGCAACAATTACTAGAACAATCTCTTCATAGACAATAAGGAATGCTGGGATATTTCCTTACTGAAGCCTGCACAATTGTGAATGCTGCGATGAACTAGAATACAAGATGCAATTTGATATCAGTACAAGAGAAGTAATATAACCTATTGACATAGTTCATCATTTTACCTAGATCAATTCTATATATAAACTGTGACTCCTGGTCAAAGGTAAGAATATACTTTCATTCTGTTCTTTAACCATTATTGATTTAACAGGGTTCCTTGGGGGTCATCTCCACATAATACATCAGATTTAAGATTTTAGAGCTTTCAATTATTGTATTCCAAATAAACAACCTAAAGTAAAGGAAAGATTAGGTCAGAAACTTTCTTTGTAACCAGAAAGTCAGTGCCTACTGCTCAGACTAGTACTAAAATTTGTGTGCAATGTATTAGCTGCTTTACATGACAACTTAGGGCAGATTTACTATTATGGTTAGGACTCAACACTTGTTTTAAAATGCTCCAAAATGTGCTGCATTGGAGAGGAAACTTTTCTGTTATTGAAGGAAAAGGGTTTGGCTTAAACGTGCCAAAAGTAATCTAATAGGTGGTAAACTTGGTCTAGTTAGTAAGGCTGTGCAATAATAATAATAATAATAATAATAATCGCAAAATAACCAAAAGTCAGATCAACTACTTGTGAACATCGATTATCTCAATTATTTTGCAACCATGCCATCCTGTCTCACACTGCCATTGGCTAAAGGAAGTGTCACTAACTTTACACTATCCAATCACAATCTCTCATATATGAATAACGAAAGCCAAAACTCAATGCCATGTAAAAAGGGGAGCGTCCTAAAATAATCCTTCATGAATTGTAATTGAGATAAAATGTTTAATGGATAGCGATTTTGATTTAGGTCATAGACTGCCCATCTAAAGACACACTATCTAAAAGCTTATTCACATGACCAAGGACAAACTAATTCCATGTTTTCACTGACCTAATCCATCATACCATCATAAATGCAAGTTTTTAAAAAACACAACATACGGATCCATTAAACACATGGAGAGAAATTTGCGTGTGAATATAAGTTGTGCGCATATAGTGTAACTAATAGTAAATGTGGGTCATCATTCCTACACTTGTAAGCACTACCTGGTGTTCTTCATCTCCAAACATAAGGGTTAATTGAGACATGTGTCTGTGGTTTTCTTGTTATCCACCTAAGCTCTGCTGCCAGCTGGGTCCAAGTACTGTCTGAATTACAACAGGAAAGTTTTCAAAACCTCAACTCTGGGCAAAAGCTGCGTCACCTTAAGGCTGAGGCCCCATGTTGCGGAAAAGCTGCTTTTCTTGTTGCAGATTTTGCTGCGTTTTTTTGAGCCAAAGTCAGGAGTGGATCGAGCAGAAGGAAGAAGTACTTTCTATATATTTCCCATTCCTATTGTAGCCACTCTGTTTTGGCTCGAAAAGCTGCAGCAAAAAAAAAAAAAAAAAGCTGTGTTTCCACAACGTGGGGCCTCAATCTAAGGCAAAAAATTCTGCATTTTACATTAACTGCAAAGTGGAAGGAATTCTGGCAAATCCCATCCACACATTGCAGAAAAAAAAAAAAGTTTTCATAAATTACAGCACGTCAATTATTCCTACGGAAACGTTGGTAGTACAAAGGAGGCAGAAAGTGAAGACGCTGTGGAAAGAAAACACTGTGCATATTTGCCTGCAGCTCACCATGTTGGGTCTTAGCCTAAAAGTTTTCACTAGGTAATGATTTTATAGACTGGGCCAAGAATGAGGTTAAAAAAAAAAAAAAAAGTATATGATTATAGATAAATTTAGACATGCAAAACTCACTTAACTCTCACTGCCCCAGCCCCAACGCTGCCTAGGCCTCCCATTGTCCTCTACTTCCTGATCTTCCCTCAAGACTGCTGTCAGTGTCTGGATAGGCAGCATTAAAACAGGAGCAGAGATGTACGTTGCTTTTTTTTTTTTTTTTTTAACCAGTTCTGAACTGTTTCTACAAAACTTTTACCTTCCAGAAAATCCCTTAAACCTAAGGCCCCACATTGAAAAAAAAGCAGCTTTTTTTGTTACAGATTTTGCAGTGTTTTTTCAAGCCAAACCCAGTAGTGGCTACAAAGGGAATCGGAAATAGAAAGGAAGCTGTTATACTTTTCCCCTCTGTTCAATCCACTACTGGCTTTGGCTCAAAAAAACCCACAACAAATTTCAACAGTGTGGCATCTTGGCTTTAGGCTGTTTTGTTGCTTTTTTTTCTGGTGAAAAACCCAAGCCCAGCACTACAGTCATGGCCAAAAGTTTTGAGAATGATACAAATATTAATTTTTACAAAGTCTACTGCTTCAGTTTTTCTAATGGCAATTTGCATATACTCCAGAATGTTATAAAGAGTGATCAGCTTAACCGCAATTACTTGCAAAGTCAATATTTGCCTAGAAAATGAACTTTATCCCCCAAAACACATTTCAACATCATTGCAGCCCTGCCTTAAAAGGACCACCTAACATCGTTTCAGTGATTGCTCCATTAACACAGGTGTGGGTGTTGATGAGGACAGGGCTGGAGATCAATCTGTCATGATTAAGTAAGAATGACACCACTGGACACTTTAAAAGGAGGCTGGTGCTTGCCATCATTGTTTCTCTTCTGTTAACCATGGTTATCTCTAAAGAAACACGTGCAGTCATCATTGCACTGCACAAAAATGGCCTAACTGGGAAGAGTATTGCAGCTAGAAAGATTGCACCTCAGTCAACAATCTATCGCATCCTCAAGAACTTCAAGGAGAGAGGTTCCATTGGTGCCAAAAAGGCTCCAGGGCGCCCAAGAAAGACCAGCAAGCGGCAGGACCGTCTCTTAAAAGTGTTTCAGCTGCGGGATCGGGCTACCAGCAGTGCAGAGCTTGCTGAGGAATGGCAGCAGGCAGGTGTGAGTGCATCTGCACGCACTGTGAGGCGGAGACTCTTGGAGCAAGGCCTGGTCTCAAGGAGGGCAGAAAAGAAGCCACTTCTCTCCAGAAAAAACATCAGGGACAGACTGATATTCTGCAAAAGGTACAGGGAGTGGACTGCTGAGGACTGGGGTAAAGTCATTTTCTCTGATGAATCCCCTTTTCGATTGTTTGGAACATCTGGAAAACAGCTTATTCGGAGAAGAAGAGGTGAGCGCTACCACCAGTCTTGTCTCATGCCAACTGTAAAGCATCCTGAAACCATTCATGTGTGGGGTTGCTTCTCAGCCAAGGGAATCGGCTCTCTCACAGTCTTGCCTAAAAACACAGCCATGAATAAAGAATGGTACCAGAATGTCCTCCAAGAGCAACTTCTCCCAACCGTCCAAGAGCAGTTTGGCGCTCAACAATGCCTTTTCCAGCATGATGGAGCACCTTGCCATAAAGCAAAGGTGATAACTAAATGGCTCAGGGAACAAAACATAGAGATTTTGGGTCCATGGCCTGGAAACTCCCCAGATCTTAATCCCATTGAGAACTTGTGGTCAATCATCAAGAGACGGGTGAACAAACAAAAACCAACAAATTCAGACAAAATTAAAGCATTGATTCTGCAAGAATGGACTGCTATCAGTCAGGATTTGGTCCAGAAGTTGATTGAGAGCATGCCAGGGAGAATTGCAGAGGTCCTGAAGAAGAAGGGTCAACGCTGCAAATATTGACTTGCTGCATTAACTCATTCTAACTGTCAATATAAGCTTCTGTTACTCATAATATGAATGCAATTATATTTCTGTATGTGATAAAAACATCTGACAAACACACATAAAAACCAGAGGGCAGCAGATCATGTGAAAATAGAATATTTGTGTCATTCTCAAAACTTTTGGCCATGACTGTATACATTCATTTGTTAGGGGCTGAAACACAACCAGGCCATGTGACCGATGAACATGACATCTTATGGTCTCTGAAACAGCACTCAAGGTGTTGGATCCTGGCTGATCTTCAATAACTTTAGAAAACCCATTTGTCAATCTTGAGAACCCATTTAAAAGTATTGTCAAGTTACAGACAGATCGCTGGGGGTCCAGTCCCCCTAAGCCTCCATGTGAATGGAGCACCAGTCACACAAGCGCACTGATGCTTCATTCATAGGGAAGCATTAGGGGGACTTTCAGGCCCTCCTGTTCACTTGAAAGCAGAGGGTCCCACCAGTCAGACCCCCAACAATCTAACACTTATCCCCTATTCTGTGGTCAGGGGTTAAGTAAATTTCACCACCAATACCGGTATCCAGTGTGCCTAGATGGATTTAGGGCTGTTTTCTGTTAATAGTCTATAGAATCTCTCACTGTCTAGTTACTAGGAAGACCAAGCAGCCCAATTGTGGTCCCCTACCTACCCCTGTCAGCCATAGCACCATTGGGGAGCTAGCTACTGCCAGTACTGTGACTGCAGTCCACAAACCTCTCACTCCAGGAGGGGGATAAGCTTAGAAGCCATAGTTTAGTTCTCATGTGCCCTCAGGATACGAGCCTCTAGCAGGGACATCAGCCCATGCACCCTCACTGCCAGCCAGGTGTCTGCGCCTGTCACTGTGAGCTGCCACCAGCTGTCAACACAGGCCCTACTGCTGCTCTGCAACCTGCCCGCCGTCACCTTGCTCTCCTCAGCCGGGTACATGTCCGCGTCCTCCGGGCTGTCCATTAGTATCTTAGCTCTATCATCGCCCTTGGTGGCGCTCCCGCCGCTATCCCTTCGCCCCTTTAAGGGTCCAGGTCGTTCACTGCTGGTGTTCCCCATGTTCACTGCAGGACAAACTACGAAGCGCCGAGGACTTTGTTTATGGTCCACCCAGCTTCCGCCTCCTGTTTCCGGTAGCGACGCTGGTACGCAGTGCGGTTCACGCCTCACTGCCGCCAAATAAGTAGCTGCGATGGTGCGGTACCGGTCCCGGGGGGCTGTGGCTGGATAGCCGCAATTGTGCTGGGACAGCGGCTTTTGAGCACAGTTTAGAAAGTGACGTCAGTGTTTACTTGGCTGACTACACGACATTGCTGGGGCTTATGTATACAGCGGCCATGGCCTCTATCTGTCAGCAGGGCAGACATTGCAGAGAAAAGTATTGGCGAAATTCCACACTTTATGTCATGTACCCGTAGTCTGTGATAAGAGCAATCGCATTCTCTAGAGATCAGTTCACACTGGGCTCCAGTGCTAGGACATAAACGTACAAATGATGGGAGTTTCTTATAATATATTTTTTATAGGTTCATTTAACCTTGAGGTTTGGGATTTAATGATCAGGTAACTTTTCGCAATTTTCTACTTGTCCTAGTTAAAAATGTACACATTTATTTATTTTATTTTTTTTGCACTATTTTATTATGATTTTTGGGGTTTTTCGTGACAGATTAATATTTTACCAAAATAGTATTTGGAAATTTTTTTACTGGGAGACTTGTTGTCCTGGAGCGGCTATTCTGTGGGAGGCTGGGGTGTTGGACCCCCAGATCTGATATTGATGATCTATCCTAAAGATTATCCTATCAATATAAGAAAGTGGATAACCCCTTTAACCTGCCACTTTATTCAGACAGGGAATGTGTTATGTTCTCATGATTAATGGTGGCCCCAGTGGTTGGACATCGGGAAGTTACTTCCTATCCTAAGTATAGGGGTTAAATTGTAACCAGAATACCCTTATATCATACAATTTATAATACTTTGCTGGTGTCTGACATTTATTTGGGTATTAGCTTTTTATTTAATTATTTTATTTTTGTTCTACATTTGGAACTTAAAGGGGTTGTTCAGAATAAATTCATATTCTAACAATGAGCCTCCCCCTCCAACTTTCTAAATAACATTTATTATACATTTTTTTAGTGCACCAGGAAAAATCTTCTCTTTCAGAAGATTTAAGATCTTTAATTAAACAGGAGGTTCAGGCTTCAATGGCGGCTTTTACTCTCCCTCAAATGGAATCGCAGCTCCTTCTCAAAAACGCAAATTACTAACTTCTTCTGATTCAGAGATAAGTATCATCTCTGTTGAAGATGACATTTTTGAAGAAGGCGAAATTCCCTCGATGTCTAAAGGAAATAATAGGAAAAAAATACTATTTTTCGGTTGAAGATACTGATACATTAGTGGAAGCAATAAGGACGACCATGAATATTGAAGACAAGGACGAGTCCCTGTCCATTCAGGATACAGTGGGGAAAAAAAGTATTTAGTCAGCCACCAATTGTGCAATTTCTCCCACTTAAAAAGATGAGAGAGACCTGTAATTGACATCATAGGTAGACCTCAACTATGAGAGACAAAATGAGAAAACATATCTAGAAAATCACATTGTCTGATTTTTTAAGAATTTATTTGCAAATTATGGTGGAAAATAAGTATTTGGTCACCTACAAACAAGTAAGATTTCTGGCTCTCACAGACCTGTAACTTCTTCATTAAGAGGCTCCTCTGTCCTCCACTCATTACCTGTAGTAATGACACCTGTTTGTTTGAAATTGTTATCAGTATAAAAGACACCTGTCCACAACCTCAAACAGTCACACTCCAAACAGGTCCCAGGTCTGGACCCCAATAAATGCAGCAGAAATAAAGATTTTCTGGGGTCTTATTCTGCATATGGGCATAGTGAAGAAACCTACAATTTGACAGTATTGGAGTACAGACGTCTTGTATAATACTCCAATCTATCGAATGGCCATGACCAGGACATGCTTTGAAATGATTCTGAAATTTATACACTATGCACAACAATGTACAGTGCCTGCCCCAAGATGCCCCAAATTTTGACTGCCTATACAAAGTTAGGCCAGTCATTGACCACTTTAGTGCCAAATTTGCAGAGTCCTATATCCCTGATCAGAACATTGCAATTGATGAGTCTCTGATCAGTTTCAAAGGGAGGCTAAAATTCCGCCAATACCTGCCCAGTAAGAGGGCACGGTATGGCATTAAAATGTACAGTGGGGAAAAAAAGTATTTAGTCAGCCACCAATTGTGCAAGTTCTCCCATTTAATAAGATGAGAGAGGTCTGTAATTGACATCATAGGTAGACCTCAACTATGAGAGACAAAATGAGAAAACATATCTAGAAAATCATATTGTCTGATTTTTAAAGAATTTATCTGCAAATTATGGTGGAAAATAAGTATTTGGTCAATAACAAAAGTTCATCTCATTACTTTGTTATATGTCCTTTGTTGGTAATGACAGAGGTCAAACGTTTTCTGTAAGTCTTCACAAGGTTGGCACACACTGTTGCTGGTATGTTGGCCCATTCCTCCATGCAGATCTCCTCTAGAGCAGTGATGTTTTGGGGCTGTCGCTGTGCAACACGGACGTTCAACTCCCTCCAAAGGTTTCCTATGGGGTTGAGATCTGGAGACTGGCTAGGCCACTCCAGGACCTTGAAATGCTTCTTACGAAGCCACTCCTTTGTTGCCCTGGTGGTGTGCTTGGGATCATTGTCGTGCTGAAAGACCCAGGCACGTTTCATATTCAATGCCCTTGCTGATGGAAGGAGGTTTGCACTCAAAATCTCACGATACATGGCCCCATTCATTCTTTCATGTACACTGATCAGTCGTCCTGGTCCCTTTGCAGAGAAACAGCCCCAAAGCATGATGTTGCCACCCCCATGCTTCACAGTAGGTATGGTGTTCTTTGGATGCAACTCAGCATTCATTCTTCTCCAAACACGACGAGTTGTGTTTCTACCAAACAGTTCTACTTTGGTTTCATCTCACCATATGACATTCTTCCAATACTCTTCTGGAACATCCAAATGCTCTCTAGCAAACTTCAGACAGACCCGGATATGTACTGGCTTAAGCAGGGGGACACGTCTGGCACTGCAGGACCTGAGTCCCTGGCGGCGTAGTGTGTTACTGACGGTAGCTTTTGTTACGTTAGTCCCAGCTTTCTGCAGGTCATTCACTAGGTCCCCCCATGTGGTTCTGGGATTTTTGCTCACCGTTCTTGTGATCATTTTGACCGAAATTAATATATAACTTTTAATTAATTAAAGTAAAAAATCACAACAACATATAACCACCCTAAAAGCAGCACAATTAAATAGTCCTCAAAATATCAAAAAAAAAAAAAAAATATATATATAATTTGGAGACAAAAAAAAAAAAGCAAACAAAACAGGCACGGCAGCCTGAAATAGGAAAAACCAACCAGACACTTACCGTGATCCAGATGGTGCCTGTGTTGCTGAAGCAAATACCAGAAGGGGAGAGGGGTGACATAGTCCACGGTTCAAAAGTAACACCAGTAACAATGGGCTAAATAAGGAAACACTTGTATCTAAACTATCCCTATAACACCCTATATAAAACACTAAATGGACCCTAAAGTCCTAACTTGGGGCCACCGCCCTAAATAGCAAGTGCCCCCGACTGGAACCTGGCCCTAGAATAAACTATCCCTATCAAATCCCTTCAAAACAAATAGATATAAAGAGAACAAAAAACACAAGAAACAAAACAAAACTAGGTACGCCTAACACACATATATATAGTAACCAAACATGCAATCCCGACATGCATGTTTCGCTAAACTCATCAGGGGATAGAGTTGGTTAAAAAATCTCAAATATACTAAATGCAGGAATGGAGCCACAGTAAAGATACCACCCTGTGCCAAGTATGGAAGAAACAAGCACTAAGGTCAAGTGTTAACCATCAAAAAACATAGCACAAATATAAGTAGTACATAAAACTGCTAATGGTATTGCAGATACCAGATAACTAATCACAGATACAAAACAACACCATGGTATATCAATGAGTGGCCATAAGTGTTGGAAGATAGCACAGTTCAAACGCTAAGTATTCCTACACCAGGTATATGGAGTGCCAAACATACCTGGTGTAGGAATCTATGTCACCCCTCTCCCCTTCTGGTATTTGCTTCAGCAACACAGGCACCATCTGAATCACGGTAAGTGTCTGGTTGGTTTTTCCTATTTCAGGCTGCCGTGCCTGTTTGCTTTTTTTTTTGTCTCCAAATTATATATATATATATATATATATATATATATATATATATTTTTTTTTTTTTTTATATTTTGAGGACTATTTAATTGTACTGCTTTTAGGGTGGTTATATGTTGTGATTTTTAACTTTAATTAATTAAAAGTTATATATTAATTTCTGTATTATTGTGATTATCATTTTGGATTATATAATTTTTTTTTGGATAATCTATTGTTGTATACGACCTGTAAGGTCTTGGATTTGATCATTTTGACCCCACAGGGTGAGATCTTGCGTGGAGCCCCTGATGGAGGGAGATTATCAGTGGTCTTGTATGTCTTCCATTTTCTAATTATTGCTCCCACAGTTGATTTCTTCACACCAAGCCGCTTGCCTATTGCAGATTCAGTCTTCCCAGCCTGGTGCAGGTCTACAATTTTGTTTCTGGTGTCCTTCCAAAGCTCTTTGGTCTTCACCATAGTGAAGTTTGGAGTGACTGTTTGAGGTTGTGGACATGTGTCTTTTATACTGATAACAATGTCAAACAGGTGCCATTACTACAGGTAATGAGTGGAGGACAGAGGAGCCTTTTAACCCCTTCAAGACCGAGCCCAAAAATGCGTTAAGGACCAGGCCTCGTTTTTCAAAACTGACGTGTCACTTTATATGGCAATAATTTTGAGACGACTTAACTTACACAAGTGATTTTGAGATTGTTTTTCGTGACACATTGAACTTCATGTTAGTGGTAAACACTAATGAATATTTTTGTACTTATTTATAAAAAAATAGGAAATTTGATGGAAATTTGGAAAAAAAATCGCAATTTTCAAAATGTGAAATGCTCTGCTTTTCAGACAGATAGTCATACCACCCAAATACATTAATACATATTATCTACCATATCTCTGCTATATATCGGCATCATCTTTTAATCGTCCTGTAATTTATTTTGGATGTTAGAAGGCTTACAAGTGTAACAGCGATTTTGCAGATTTACAAGAAAATTTCCCAAACTAATTTTTTAGGGACCACTTCAGTTCTGAAGAGGATTATAATGGCCTATATATTAGAAACCCCCATAAATGACCCCATTTTCAAAACTACACCCCTCAAATAATTCAAAATAACATTTGGGAAGTTTGTTAACCCTTTAAGCATTTCACTGGAATTAAAACAATATGGAGGTGAAATTTAGACATTTAATTTTTTCCCACTAATTCCTTAATTTAGCCCTAAAATTAACACATTCACAAAGGGTTAAAGGAGAAAATGCATCTCACAGTTTGTTATGCAATTTCTCCCGAGCACGGAAATACCCCACAAGTGGGTGTAAACTGATGTTTGGGCGAATGGCAGCGCACGGAAGGGAAGGAGTGACAC
Source organism: Leptodactylus fallax (assembly GCA_947044405.1). Lineage (NCBI taxonomy): Eukaryota > Metazoa > Chordata > Amphibia > Anura > Leptodactylidae > Leptodactylus > Leptodactylus fallax. The sequence goes on from CAMRHE010000010.1 coordinate 7,437,280, forward strand.
TGGGTATCTGAAAAGCAGATTTTGCTGGAATAGTTTTCAGGTGCCATGTCTCATTTGCAAAGCCCCTAGAGTACCAATACAAAGGAAAACCCCAGAAAGTGACCCCATTTTGGAAACTACACCCCTCATAGAATTCATCAAGGGGTATAGTGAGCATTTTGACCTTACAGCCGTTTCACAGATTTTGCTAACACTGGAATGTATAAATGAAACATTACTAAAATGTCACTTTATTCCCAAAGTTTTCATTTTCACAAGGGGTTAAAGGAGAAAAAGCACCCCACAGTTTGCAAAACAATTGCTCCTGAACACGACAATACCCCATATGTGGTCGTAATCTGCTGTATGGGTACATGGCAGGGCTCAGAATGGAAAGAGCGCTATTTGGCTTTTGGAAGGCAGATTTTGGTGGAATAGTTTTCAGGTACCATGTCGCATTTGCAGAGCCCCTAAAGTACCAGTACAATGGAAACCCCCTAAAAGTGACCCCATTTTAGAAACTACACCCCTCAAGGAATGTATCAAGGGATATTATGATTTTGAGCCTAAAAATGCTTCCCAAAAATTAATGTACAAAGTGAAAATTAAAGTTTTTAAAGAAATATCCAATTTCAGTGCCTAATACGTTGCGGCCACTTTGTGGTATCAGAGACATGAACTCCTAAAACTATTAAGTGGGCTATCCCGGGGACAAAAAAATTAAATATGTGGGTATAAACTGCTGCTTGGGCACTCAGCAGGGCTCAGAAGGGAAGGAGCACTGTGTTTTTTTAGCTTTTGGAGTACTTTCTCATCGCCATGTTGTTTTTGCAGAGCCCTGGAGGTGCCAGTAAATTGGAATTCCCCAAGAAGTGACCCCCATTTTGTAGGGGCAATTTTAGGGTCTCTGCAAATGTGACATGGCGTCCAAAAAAACAACAATCTAAATATGCGCTCCAAAAGCACATAGCGCTCCTTCACATTTGCTCCCTGCTGTGTGCCCAAATGACAGTTTGTGCCCACATGTATGACACTGGTGTACCTAGGATAACGTACTTAACAATGCCATATGTGGGTATAAACTGCTGTTTGGGCACAGCCGGGCACAGAAGGGAAGGAGCGTTATTTTGGTTTTTGTAGCACAGTTTGCTTTTTGGACACCATGCCACTTTTGCAGAGCCCATGAATTGCCAGTAAAGTGGAATCCGCAGACATGTCACCCCATTTTGGAAACTATACCCTTCAAGAAATTTATCAAGTGGGGTAGCGAGCATTATTAAATTAAAAGAAGTGTTGCATTCTTTTAATTTACAGAAATGAATGCACAGCTGATAATGAAAAGTTAAAAATAAATTTTTCCATAGATACGACATTTCAGTGCCCAATATGTTGTGCTCAGCTTATGTCAGCACAGACACACACTCCAAAAACTGTTGAGCGGGAATCTCAGGCACAACAGCTTTTGGAGCGTTCATCTCTGATACAAGCCGGGCACAACATATTACGCACTGAAATGTCGTATTCCTGGATAAATTGTCATTTTCACCTTTCACCATCAGCTGCGTATTCATTTATGGATAACAACACTTGGGGGTTAAAAATGCTCACTGTACCCCAGGATAAATTCCTTCAGGGGTGTAGTTTCCAAAATGGGGTCACATGTCAGGGGATTCCACTGTACTGGCATTTCAGCTCTGCAAAAGTGGAATGGCGTCCAAAAACCAAACCGTCCAAGCCTGTGCTCCAAAAACCAAATAGCGCTCCTTCCCTTCTGTGCTCGGCTGTGCCCAAACAGCAGTTTATACCCACATATGACATTAAATACGTTATTCTGGGTACGACAAGTGTAATACATGTGGGTATAAACTGCAGTTTGGGCACACAGTAGGGCGCAGAAGGGAAGGAGCGCTATGTGGCTTTTGGAGCGCAGATTCAGATGTTTGGGATCTGGATGCCATGTCATGTTTGCAGAGCCTCTAAAGTACCAGTAAAGTGGAATCCCCTAGGGAATGACCCCATTTTGAAAAGTGCACCCCTCAAAGAATTTATCAAGGGGTGTAGTGAGCATTAGTATCCCAGACGTGACTGCACAGCGGATGGGGAAAAGTGAATATGTAATCTGTGCGTAGAACATTGGATACACTAAATTCCCTACTATTTCCCCAGTACCTATTATTGGGGGGGTCACTCTTAGGGTCACTTCTGGTTTATTATCCCTCATAAACTCTAAATCTGGTTTGTCCCCTGATATCCGCTTGCACAGCTTATACATTCCCTCCTGCCGCAGCCAGTTATGTTCTAATGATTTGGCTATTTTTTGGGGGGTTTTTGTCTTCACATTGTACAAGCTATATTTTCTTTATTTCTCTGGTGATGTAGCCATATGAAGGCTTGTTGTTTGCAGTATGAGATGTATTTTTTAAAGACATCATTTTTAGGTGCTTACAACTTATTAAATAAATTTTATTAACTCTTTCTTGGTGGATTAAAAAACAACCCCATCAATTCTGGCACTGCGTTTTACCTTTTAAAATTTTCACCATGCAGCGTAGAGCGTAAGTAACATGTTATCTTTATTCTGCGGGTCGGTACGATTACGGCGATACCTCATTTATACAGTTTTTTTATTCAATACCAATTTTGCAGAACAAAAACCCATTTGGGGACATAAATCAATTTATTTTGCATCTCCATCTTCTAAGATGCGTAGCTTTTTTATTTTTCAGTTTAGATAGTTGGTTTAGGGCGTATTTTTTGCGGGACAACCTGTGCTTTTTATTGGTACTGTTTTGGGGTACATATGACTTTTTGATCACTTTTTATGGCATATTTTGTAAGGTGAGATGGCGAAAAATCATTACTTTTGGCGTTTTTTTTGCAGTTTTTTTCCCCAATGTTCACCGTGTACATTAAATATGGTTTCAGTTTTATTGTACAGGTTGTTATGGACGCGGCGATACCAAATATGTATTGTTTTTATTAATTTTTAGGTTTATTTTTTATATAATTCATTTTATATAGGAAAAGGGAATTTTTGGGGCTTTATTCTTTTATTAATTTTTTTTCACATACTTTATTTATTTATTTTTTCACTTTTTTTACTTTTTCAATTGTCCATTAGGACACCTGAGCCAGAGATGCTGTGATCTCTGGCTCAGTACTATAGACTGCAAGACACAAGCATGCAAGTGTCTTGCAGTCTATACAGGAAGTCAGCGCTATGGAAACACAGCGCTGACTTCCGCAGGTCTGGGCAGGATCAACCAGGTAGTGCGGTCTCCAGGCAGCCTGGGGTCACTTGGCAGACCCCAGGCTGCAGATTATAGATATCGGCACCCCCCGATCTCGCCGTGGGGGGTGCCGGGGGGCAGCAAGATGGCGGAACCCCTTGGATGCCGCGGTCGCTATTGACCACGGCATCTTAAGGGTTAAACAGCGGGGATCGGTGTTATCACTGGTCCCCGCTGTTGCAGCGGGAGCCCAGCTGTCAAATACAGCCGGGCTCCCGCGGTGATCGCACGGGCTCTGCTTCTGAGCCCGCTCGATCACCATCACGTACCTGTATGTGGGGATGCGGTAACTAACCACATTCTCCCACGTACATGTACATGAGAATGCGTGAAGGGGTTAAAGAAGAAGTTACAGGTCTGTGAGAGCAAGAAATCTTGCTTGTTTGTAGGTGACCAAATACTTATTTTCTACCATAATTTGCAAGTAAATTCTTAAAAAATCAGATAATGTGATTTTCTGGATTTGTTTTCTCATTTTGTCTCTCATAGTTGAGGTCTACCTATGATGACAATTACAGGCCTCTCTCATCTTTTTAAGTGGGATAACTTGCACAATTGGTGGCTGACTAAATACTTTTTTTCCCCACTGTATAAACTGTGTGAGAGCAGCTCAGGGTACACCTACAAGTTTAGGGTTTATAAAGGAAGGGGCACAAGGATTGAGCCCCCAGAATGCCCCCCAATCCTAGGAGTTAGTGGGAAAGTAGTGTGGTGTTATCACCTATACGTGGATAACTTTTACACCAGCATCCCACTCTTTAGGTGCTACAGTTCCAGAGGAACAGCAGCTTGTGGGACAGTGCCTAGGGCACATATTGCACAGCGCCTCAGAAGGGGTGAGAGTAGGGCCGTCTGCAATGAAAATATGCTGCTGGTCAAGTATAAGGACAAGAGGGATGTCCTTGTACTGACCACAAATCATGGCAGCGGAAGCACCCCTGTCCCTCTGCGTGGCACCAGTACCACTACCTCCAAGCCAGACTGCATCCTGGTATCCAATAAATACATGGGAGGGGTTGATCTATCTGATCAAGTCCTGAAGCCATACAGTGCCATGCAGAAAACAAGAGTGTGGTACAAAAAGCTGGTCATGCACATTGTGCAGATGGCAATGTATAATGCTTATGTGTTATCACGATGTGCAGGCCAGACAGGAACTTTCCTTGAGTTTCAGGAGGCAATTATCAAGACCCTGATATTTGGGGACCTAGAAGAAGCAAGGCCCCAGTACTTCTGGAACTGAAGGTTCCCGTATTGTACCAGGGAAACATTTTCCCAGTGAAGTCCCCCAAACAGGCAAAGAAAGGGAAGAGCCAAAAAAGTGCAGAGTGCGTTCCAAAAGTGGAATAAGGAAAGTCACCACTTATCAGTGTGACACTTTCCCCGAAAAACCTCGCCTGTGCATGAAGGAGTGCTTTAGATTGTACATCACTTCCATTGGTTATTAATTTTAGAATTTATTTTCCATGGAATAGTACCTCCTTATACCGTCATGTACTCTGCACAGATTTACCTTTCATCCTGTTATGCAGTAATTTCTGGAAAATAAATTATTGTCATACAAGTGGCGTCCAAATGTTTGCTATACCCCTTGATAAATTTTTAAGGGGTGTAATTTAACACTGAAGTCATTTGTTGGGGACTTCTACTGTTCTGGCACTTCAGGGTCTCTGCACATGCGACATTGTACCTGAAAACTATTCCAGCAAAATCTGCCCTCTAAATATTGTTCTCTCCCACTATGTGACCATAAGAGAGTTTATACCCGCATGTGGGGCATTTCTTTAGTTGGGAGAAATTGCTTAACAAATAATTGAGGCTTTTTCTCCTTTTAACACCTTGTGAAAATGAAAAACTTTGGACTAAAGTGACATTTTATTGTAAAAAAAAAAAAATTAATTTTTCATTTTCTTATTCCAGTGGTTAAAAATTCTGTGACTCTCCTGTAGGGTCAAAGTGTTCACTATACCCCTTGATAAATTCCTTGAGGGGTCTGGTTTCCAAAATGGGGTCACATTTTTGGGGGTTTCCACTGTTCTGGCACTTTAAGGCCTCTGCAAATGTGACATGGTAACTAAAACCTATTACAGCAAAATCTGTCCTCCAAATATTGTTCTCTCCCACTGTGTAACCATACAGCTATTTATGTTGCATTTAGACCCGCATGTGGGGCATTTCTTTATTTGGGAGAAATTGTTTAACAAATAATGGATGCTTTTTCTCCTTTAACTCCTCGTGAAGATGAAAAAATTGGGGCTTAAGTGACATTTTATTGTAAAAAAGAATAATATTTCATTTTCACATCCCAATGGTTAAAAATTCTGTGAAACTCCTGTAGGGTCACAGTGTTAACTATACCCCTTGATAAATTCCTTGAGTGGTCTAGTTTCCAAAATGGGGTTATTTTGTAGGGTTTCTACTGTTCTGGCACTTCAGGGGCTCTCCAAATGCAACATGGTGCCTGAAACAAATTCCAGCAAAATCTGCCCTCCAAAATCCCAATAGCTCTCCTTCTGTTCTGGATCTTATAGTGTGCCCATACATCAGTTTACATCCACATGTGGGGTATTTCTGTAGTTGGGAGAAAATGCTTAACAAATTGTGGAGTGCATATTCACTTTTAACCCCTTGTGGAAATGCAAAAATTGGAGTTAAAGCAACATTTTATAGAAAAAAAAATGTCGCTTTCCCTTTACCTGGCCCAATTCTATGAAACTTCTGTAGGGTCAAAGTGCTCACTATACCCCTTGATAAATTCCTTGAGGTTTGTAATTTCCAAAATGGGGTCACATTTTGGGGGTTTCCACTGTTTTGACACCTTGGGGACTCTGCAAAAGGAACATGGTGCCTGAAAACTATTCTAGCAAAATCTAGCCTCCAACATCCAATTAGCGCTCCATCCGTGCATCAGGGTACCAGCACATATGGGGTATTGTCATGTTCAGGAGAAATTGTGTAATAAAATGTGGGGTGCAATTTCTCCTTTAACACCTTGTGAAGATGAAAAAATTGGGCTAAAGTGACATTTTATTGTAAAAAAAAAAGTATTCATTTTCACATCTCAACGGTAAAAAAATCTGTGAAACACCTGTAGGGTCAATGTGCTCACTATACCCCTTGATAAATTCCTTGAGGGGTCTAGTTTCCAAAATGGGGTCATTTGGGGGTGGGGAGGTTTCCACTGTTCTGCCACTTCAGGGGCTCTTCAAATGCAACATGGTGCCTGAAACAGATTTCAGCTAAATTTTCCCTCCAAAATCCCAATAGCGCTCATTCTGTTCTTTACCCTACCGTGTGCCCAGGGCCGGCGTTAGGGGGGGGGGCAAACTGGGCAACTGCCCAGGGCCCCGTCCCCAAAGGGGCCCCCGGGATCCGGAGCCTGATTACTCGGGATCCCGGAGTCAGGACGGCCATATTAATAACAGAAAGGGACCCAGCGTCATGTGCCGCAGGGTCCCTTTCAGATGTGAGTAAAAATAACAAACATTTTTACTTACCTGTCCTTGGCTTGGCGTCCGACGTCATCTTCCAGCGTTCCGGACATCACCGCTGAGGCCTGGCTACAGCGGTCACGTGGGGCGTGCTGACAGCCTGCCTCACGTAATCGCTGAGGCCCAATCACAGGCCTTAGAGGTGACATCCACAACGCGTGACGTCAGCCGCAGAGAAGAGGAAGCGGTCGCCGGCGGTGATAGCGGTGCAGCGCGAGGAGGCCCAGCAGAGGTAAGAACAAGGTGAGTATAACTGTTTGTTATTTTCCCTTATCTCTTCTGGGCCTTCGATTATTATACTCTGGGGTCTGAAGAGAAGGAACGCTATCGGAAGTCTTTCCTCCCCACCGCGGTTAGGCTGTACAACCAACACCGACCTAAGCGGAGATCATTACACACAGAGAACTGAAATATCTCTCTGCCTGTTAAATCCCCCCCCCCCCTCCTCTGCTACGTCCTATCTGTCTGTCTGCTATTAATGTAATGTCTCTTACCTTGGAACATTCCTGTACATGTTGTATTTGTATTTGTATCTGCTTATCTTTGCTGCTGTAACACACTGAATTTCCCCATTGTGGGACTATTAAAGGACTATTATTATTATTATTATTATTATTATTATTATTAATATAATAGTAGCACTGACGGAGTCTGTAGGGCCACTGTGGAGCATTATACTGGGGGGCCCCCTCTGGATAGCATATTATACTGTGTAGGGCCACTGTGGAGCATTATACTAGGGGGCCCCCTCTGGATAGCATATTATACTGTGTGGCCCCCTGTGGAGCATTATACTACGGGGCCCCCTCTGGATAGCATATATATTGTTTTGGGCCACTGTGGAGCATTATACTGGGGAGGGGGCCCTCTGGAGAGCATGTTATATTCTGTGGGGTTACTTTGGAGCATTATGCGCTCCAGAGGGGCCCCCCAGTATAATGCTCCAAAGTGGCCCCACAGTATATAACATGCTCTCCAGAGGGCCCCCTCCCCAGTATAATGCTCCACAGTGTCCCCACACAGTATAATATGCTATCTAGAGGGCCCCCCAGTATAATGCTCCACAGTGGCCCAAAACAGAATAATATGCACTCCAGAGCCCCCCCCAGTATAATGCTCCACGGTGGCCCCACACAGTATAATATCCTCTCCAGAGAGGACCCCAGTGTATGGGGGGGCGGCTCTGGAGAGCATATTATACTGTTTTGGGCCACGGTGGAGCATTATACTGGGGGGGGGCTCTGGAGATCATATTATACTGTTTTGGGCCACTGTGGAGCATTATACTGGGATAACCTCTCTGGAAAGTATATTATACTGTGTGGAGGCCATTCTGGAGTATGTTATACTGAGTGGGGTCACTGTGGTGCATTATTTTGGGGGGGCCATCAGCAGAGCATATTATATTGTGTGGCGCCACTGTGGGGCATTTTGCGGGGGGAACTAAGGAACATTATACTAGGGAGCCCTCTGGGGAGCATATTATACTGCGTGGGGTCTACTGTGGAACATTATACTGGGGGACGCTCTGGGGAGCATAATATATTATGTGGGGCCACTGTGGAGCAAAATACTGGGGGGGGCACTGTGGAGCATTATACTAGTGGGGGCCCTCTGGAGAGCATATTATACTATGGGCCACTGTGGAGCTTTATACTGGGGGGAAGGGGCAGTGTGGGGAGCCGGTTATACTGTGTGAGGCCACTGTGGAGTGTATTATATTGTGTGGGGCTTTTCGGGAGCATGTTATACTCTGTGGGGCCATTGTAGAGCATTATACTGGGGGGGACCACTGTGGAGCATTATACTGGGGGAACCCCTCTGGGTAGTATATCATACCGTGTGGAGGCCATTGTGGAGCATGTTATACTATGTTAGACCACTGTGGAGCATTATACTAGGGGGCCCTGTGGGGTGCATATTATACTGTATGGAGCATATTATATTGTGTGGGGCTGCTGGGGAGCATATTGCACTATCTGGGGCCACTAAGGGGTAGTATACTTTGTGGGCCACTGTGGAGTATTATATTGTGTGGAGCCTTATATGCCATGTGGGGCCACAATGGGGGGCTCAGGGGAGCATTTTATACTGTGTGGGGCCACTGTGGAGCATTATATACCATGTTAGGAAACTGTGGAGGGCTCAGGGGAGTATCGTATACTGTGGAGAACTATATACCATGTGGAGCATTATACTGTGAGGGTGGGGGGCTCACAATTCCTGCTGGCAGCCCTGTGTGCTATGTCTGCATCACAGCTCCCTCACTATAATCTTGCACATACGTGTAGTGCTCCATGGCCATGTCATTCCCCATACAGTACTGTGCATGAACTGGCCATGGAGTTATTGGGGCCTGCACAGTACTGTAGGGGCTGACTATACTGGGAACATACTCAGTAACACCAGATAGTCAGCACATATGTAAGACTTTAGTGAAGGAGCCGTGGTGAAGGCTATTAGCAGGAAGCTGTTGGGTGGGGCCCCAGAATAAGTTCCTCTGGTGGGCCTAAGGCCCTTCAGTCCGACACTGTATAACGGAGAACTATTATATATAAGGGTGGGTTACTATATATAATTGGGAAACTTAAATATGAGGGGGCTATTATAAGGGGGAACTATTATTTATAAGATGGGCTATTATTTATAAGGGGGGAACTGTTTATAAGGGGGTATAATTGTTAAGTGGGCTTATTTATAAAGGGGGCTATTAGTGATAATGGGGACTATTATTTATAAGGGTAACTATTATTTATGATAGGGCTATTATTTATAAGGGAGCAGTATTATTTTTACGGGGTGACTGTTACTGATAAGAGGGATATTACTGATACAGGGCACTATTTATCATTTATAAGGGCGCTATTACTGATAAAGGTGTAATATTATTTATAAGCAGAGACTATTATTTATAAGGAGGCGCTATAATAACTGATGACTGGGTGCAAAAATCTATTAGACAGTACAAAGGTGCTCATTTGAATTGTGTGTGGTAAAATGGGCCTTGTTATTACTTTTTTGTTGGCAGAAAGGAGGCGTTATTATAGGGGTTGCGACTGGAAGACGATGGTGTTGTTTGCATATCAGCGTTTGGGGCCTCGCTTTTAATTTTGCCCAGGGCCCCACTTTGTCTAAAACCGGCCCTGCGTGTGGCCATACATCAGTTTACATCCTCATGTGGGGTAATTTCATACTTAGGACAAAGTGCATTACAGATTGTGGAAAGCATTTTCTCTTTTAACCCCTAGTAAATGTGTAAATTCTAGGGCTAAATGAATATATTAGTGACAGAAATTGAAAAGTATAAATTTGACCTCTATTTTGTTTTAATTGCTGTGAAATGCTGAAAGGGTTAAGAAACTTTCTAAATGCTGTTTTGGATTCTTTCAGGAGTGCAGTTTTGAGAATTGGGTGATTTATGGGGGTTTCTATTAGAGAGTCCTTTCAAGGCCTCTTCAGAACTGAACTTATCTTTTGAAAAATGTGTTTTGGAAATATTCTTGAAAATTTAGAAAATTACTGCTTGACTTGTAAGCCTTATAATATCTGAAAAAATGAAAGGGTGATTAAAATTTGATTGCAACATAAAGCAGAGACATGATAAATGATATTTATGAATACATTTGGGTAGTATGACTTTCTATATGAAAGGCATGCAATTTCAAAGTTTGAAAACTGCATTTTTTTTTCCAAATTTTCACCAAATTTCCTATTTTTTCATAATCAAAGAGAAAACAGAGACATGATAAATTATATTTATGAATACATTTGGGTAGTATGACTTTCTATATGAAAGGCATGCAATTTCAAAGTTTGAAAACTGCATTTTTTTTTCAAAATTTTCACCAAATTTCCTATTTTTTCATAATCAAAGAGAAAACATATCATCCAAAATTTACCACTGACATGAAGCACAATGTGTCACGAAAAAACAGTCTCAGAATCACTTTGATAACTTAAAGCGTCTCAAAGTTATTACCACATAAAGTGACACGTCAGATTTGAAAAAATGAGGCCTGGTCCTTAATGTTTTCGGGCTGTGTCCTTAAGGGGTTAACATGGATTAAATAAAGCTGTGGCCAACCCTATGTAAACCATCAGACGGTTGTGTATGTCAATTATTTGGAATTTGGTAATAGGTGGAGTGAGATAACATGGAGGATAAAAAGGGGGTAAGTTATTGCAGTCTGATCAGTTTGTGCTCTTCACTACTTTTATTTAGTTAACTGAGTGTTTTTCATCTTCTAAGGAAGACTCCTGTCATGTAGCCAAACTGGTCAAATCTTACTTATGGCAGCACCAATATTCCTCAGAGAGAAGTGGTGGATACCACAGGACTCAACCAGTCGCATTTATCCCAGCATCTCAACAAAGGTACACCCATGTCCATGTCAGCCCTGTTTACCTGATATGTTGTTAAAAAGCAGGAAATTGCAAGACATAAATATCTAAGAGATCTGATGTTTCAAAAGATATATGGTCCCTAATACATGTTTTTTAATGACACATATGCATGAGTTCACATACGCAGGCCAAAATATGTTGTCTTAAAGTACCAGATAAGAAAATGAGAAGGAACTAACACTATGAATGACAGAAGAATCCCAGTAAAGAGGAAAATGAAGCACTTGTTGAAGAATGTAACAGGTAAAGAACAGCGGCAGAAATGGTTATAAGCAAAATAAAAGAAGTTAAGAGTGTAGACATAAGAGAAATTGAAAAGCTCATCTGTGAAGATGTTTGCTAGGTGAAAACATATACAATTTGAAGCAAAGCACTAGTAAGCACAGTTACTGCTCAGTGTATTATGTCTGTGACTAATGCATTCCAAGTTATGTTCATCCTTTTTAAGGTTTTGCTTATTTCTTAATTCATCTTTCGCAATGCCAATTATCTAAATATACAGTTAGGTCCATAAATATTTGGACAGAGACAGCATTTTTCTAATTTTGGTTCTGTACATTACCGCAATGAATTTTGAACAAAACAATTCAGATGCAGTTGAAGTTCAGACTTTCAGCTTTAATTCAGTGGGTTGAACAAAATAATTGCATAAAAATGTGAGGAACTAAAGCATTTATTACACACAATCCCTTCATTTCAGGGGCTCAAAAGTAATTGGACAAATTAAATAATTGTAAATAAAATGTTAATTTCTAATACTTGGTTGTTCACCCTTTGTTGGCAATGACTGCCTGAAGTCTTGAACTCATGGACATCACCAGACACCGCTGTGTTTCCTCCTTTTTAATGCTCTGCCAGGCCTTTACTGCAGCGGTTTTCAGTTGCTGTTTGTTTGTGGCCTTTCTGTCTGAAGTTCAGTCTTTAACAAGTGAAATGCTGCTCAATTGGGTTGAGATTAGGTCAGTGGTGAACCTTGCCTCTTTGCTGCCTGAGGCGGACTATCGAAAGACGCTCCCCCCCCCCCAAAAAAAAAAAAATATATAAAATTGTGTTTCCATGCTACTAGCTTCACACGCTGTTATCATTGCACAATATACACAATACACAAACTTATGAAACAGTTTTTAAGAATCCTTCTTCCTGTATTACTTCAGTATCAGATCAACAACACGGCATTAACAATGAAAGTAACTTCACACATCTTCTGCTTGGTGGATGGACGAGCCCACGTGGCCCCCATTCTCTATAATAGGAGCGCCGCAGATAGCTGAGTACTGGACTTTAGGTATCTTCGGAAGTCCCATCGAAGTGAATGAGAGTCACGCGGGTTCGTCCATCCACCAAGTGACACAGCTATATTCAGCCGCAGCCAGGCTGGATTCCTAAACAGTGGGTTGAAAAAAATCCAATTCTCAGGCCCAGTGGGGGTCTCAGCAGACAGACCCCCATCACTCAGGTATTTATCCTCTATCATTTAGGTGAATACAGGGCAGTAACATTTTGTGACTTACAGGTGACCCTTTGGACCACCATGACCACTTCTTCCAGCTGTGACTTGTCTCAGTAAAGTTTGCAAGACAGACATATTTGGCTCCTCACTTTTCCAGGCACCCGACCCACATTGTCCTCACCTACACAAAGCCCCCATCCTGCTGCTACCCCCAATTATAAAATATATGATATAACCCCCCATAATGAATAATACCCCCAAGTGTATCTTTATATTAATAATGTCCGTGTGTACCCTGTATAAATAGTTCCCCTTTTAATAATGCCCCAGGTGTTAACTAATTAAAAGGTTTTCCAAGTCATTAATAAACTAATCAGTGGGGCTCAAAAACCCAGGACCCCTACTGATCAGCTGTGTAAATGGTACATGTGTAAGCGCCGTGACCGCTTCTCTATTTACATAATGTCATTCATCTCATAGCAGCCATGTAATGTAACTACAGCTCCGTCCTATACATGCCTATGTGACAAGGCTGGAATTACATCACACGGACACTATAAACAAACAGCGTGTGATATATACATAGCCCCTGTTTATAATGCCCCATTTACACACACTATAATGTTCCACAGCAGCCCCTGCACACGGTATTATGCCTCGCAGCGGCCCCTGCACACGGTAATATGCTCCATAGTGGCCCCTGCACACGGTATTATGCCCCATATTGGCCCCTGCACACGGTATTATGCTCCATATTGGCCCCTGCACATGGTATTATGCTCCATAGTGACCCCTGCACTGGTATTATACTCCATAGTGGCCTCTGCACTGGTATTATGCTCCATAGTGGCCCCTCTACTGGTATTATGCTCCATAGTGGCCCCTGCACTTGTATTATACTCCATAGTGGCCTCTGCACTGGTATTATGCTCCATAGTGGCCCCTGTACTGGTATTATGCTCCATAGTGGCCCCTGCACTTTTATTATGCTCCACAGTGGCCCCTGCACTTTTCAGACCCCCGAGTATAATGATCGGAGACCCAGGGGAGGTGACAAACATAAAAATCAGTGTTACTTACCTATCCTGGACACCGCTGCACTACCCGCAGCTTTCGGCCCTGTCTAATTGCACACACACGTCACGTGATTAGGCCGGCAAAGCGACCTGATGACGTCACCAGAGGCCCCAAGCCTGCCCGGAGTAACACCGATCGCTGGAGAGGTGAGTAACACTAGTTTTTATGTTTATCACCTCCCCTGGGTGTCCGATTATTATACTCCCCGGAGTATAACAATAGTAGTATTTTTGGCCCGCGGCCTCGCACACCGATGCCTGCGGCTGCTCACAGCAGCATCCACTTCCTCTTCTGCGTCCCATAGCAGAAGGGGAAGCGGAGGCGGCCACGAGCAGACGCGGGGGGGGGAAATAAAAGGCGAACGGCGGCCGCGGTTACGGCAATATGTAAATAAATCCGACCGCAAGGCCGTGAACCGCGCCCGGGGGGGGGGGGGGGGCGGCGGATGGACTGCACGCGCGGGGGGGGCGGGGCATCAATAGTAAGAATGCAAAGAATGTTTTTAGCAAAGTCCAATCTAGCCTTCTTATTCTTGAGGTGTAACGTCCTTGCCTGTCCGGGCTTTGGCGCCGTCCTCCGGGCGCATGCTGCGGCGCAGGAGGCGTGCCCGGTTGTGATTCTTTCCTTTGGGTTTTTCTTGTATTGTCTGAACACTGTCCTATTCCCTCACCTCCTTAATTGATTTTCCACCACGCCCTTCTCCTTCACCTTGCTCTCCCCCTGCTCCACTAAGAGTTAACTTGAGTTCTGCCTTTGTGATTGACAGCCTATCCTCCTATTAAGTCTGGGGCGGGTTCTTTCTCCCTATTTATTGTTTGCTCACTTTCCCATTGGCGCCTGCTATTGCATTTCGCTTACTGGCTATACTCCTTGTTCGTTGTTACCTGCTCTTCTGATTTTCTGACCACTGGCTTACCTTTGACTATTCTCTTGGATTTTGATTCTGTACTGCATTGCTCGATTGTTACCGACCCCTTGGCTAGCTGACCTCCCTTTGTTGTTGTGCGTCTTGTCTGCGTTCTGTGTTATCACTTATTATAAGGAGGGACTGTCGACTAGTTGCTGGCTGTCACCTAGGACAGATCGGGCAAGTTAGCCAGGGACAGTGGGGGGGATTCAGCTTAGGGTCCACTGTCTTGTTGTGCCCCTCCCCATTAAGTTCTGCAGCAGCTACTGGGAATCGCTCCTCTAGTGATTCCCTTACATGAGGCTTATGAGTGGCTTGCACCGTGCAGTGAACCCTCTGTATTTACTTTCATGCGGTCTTCTCTTTATGGTAGATTTGGATATTGAAATGCCTACATCCTGGCTATTGTGAAGGGGTTTCCCTTCACCATGGAAATTATTCTGCGATCATCCACCACTGTTGTCTTCCGTGGGTGTCCAGGTCTTTTTGCATTGATGAGTTCAGCAGTGCTTTCTTTCTCAGGATGTACCAAACTGTAGATTTTGCCACTCCTAATATTGTAGCAATTTCTCAGATGGATTTTTTTGTTTTCGCAGCTTAAGGATGGCTTGTTTCACCTGCATGGAGAGCTCCGTTGACTGCATGTTTTCTTCACAACAAAATCTTCCAAATGCAAGCACCGCAACTCACATCAACTCCAGGCCTTTTATCTGCTGAATTGAGAATGACATAACGAAGGAATTGCCCACACCTGCCCAAGAAACAGCCTTTGAGTCAATTGTCCAATTACATTTGGTCCCTTTAAAAACAGGGTGGCACATGTTAAGGAGCTGAAACTCCTAAAGCCTTCATCCAGTTTTAATGCTCAAATGAAAGCTGAAAGTCTTTACTTTATGTCCATGTCCATTATATAACTATAACTTGAATATGTTTCAGTAAACGGGTGAAAAAAAACAAAATTTGTGTCAGTGTCCAAATATTTATGGACCTAACTGTATATAGTAGTATAAATATACACTCAGAAACATACTACATTGAAACAGATGTAGGGCCCCTAGGTCCCCCAAACTCAATCCCTGCCTGTAAAACGTAGCTGGGCTGTTGTGGCACTTGTGGTAATTCACCAGTTAGAAAAACACACTCTGACACCCTTGTAACCAGTAGTTTCCTACAGCAAGTTCAAATACTTATCTGCATAACAGTGGAATAATTCATTATTATCATTTCTCACAAATGCAACTATTATTGTGGTCTCTTACTAGTGCAAAAAGTCTCTCAGCATCCATATAAAGGGTGTTCTAAGTCCTTGTTTCAAACTCTTTGGATAAAATAATTGTCCAGTACTCCTGGACATCTGTAATGATGTAAAGTGGTTTAGCAAGCAGGGAGAGCACATAGCAGGCTCACACACTGAGGTAGCTGACGCTAGGTTCACACCTGCGTTTGGGTTTCCATTCGGGGGGTCCGCTTGGGGACTCCCCCACCCCGTATGGAAACCTAATCCGCTTAAAAAAGCAGTTACCTTCAGAAACCCCATTATAGTCTATGGGGTCTGCTGGGTTTCCACTCGGTTTCTGCCCGAAAAGGGCAGAAAGTGTGGAGAGAAAAGCGCTGCTTGCAGGAATTTTCTCTCCGCATTTTTAAAGCGGAATGGGGAACGGAATCCCCAGGCGGAGACCGGGCGCAAGTGTGAACCTAGCCTAAACAGAACAGTTCAGAGGAACGTATGGAAAGCATCAGCTCATTGACACATCGAGGGTGCATCAAGGAAGCACAGGAGTGTTGGAATGTAACACCACTAGACCTGGACTGTTCAAACAAATGCCCAGGCACTTTTTCATATAGATAGCTTGGACCATTACATAGACCCAGCGTAATGCTGTAGCTAATGCAGGGTTGTACTGCAGAGCAGGTCACTGATCTCCATCTGCAGTACAATGTCCAGCCTGTACAATGGATCTCATCACCAGTATACATAAAAATAGTATAATATTAACCAAATCAGTACATTTTTAGGCATGTACATACAGCTTTAGTAGGTATAAAACAACACCATTATAATAAAGTTTTATTTGGGACAAAGACCTTCTATCAAAGCTGACCAGATAATCCATTTGGACAAGCACTTAAGCCCCTTGCAGACGACCGTGTGCTAGGTCAGTGTGCTGTCTTGGTTTTCCCGGATAGTGCACTGACCCATTCATTTCTGTGGGCCTATGCACATGACCATGAATTACACAGTCCTGTGTGTGGCAGACAGTCTGGGCCTCAAAATATGGAACAAGTCCAACTCCTGTCCTATTTTGTGGCCGTGCTTCTATGGCTCCTATTCATTGAATCAGTGGGGCTGCGAAATCACGGCTGGTGCACGGGCGGCACATGGATGTCATCCATGGCTGGCAGCTATCACACCGTCGCGGGCAACCCGCCTTAGAGAGGAGAACATATAGTCTCTAAGGCTGGTTCCACCACTTTTCTCCTCCTCTGATATAACTGTTGTAGTTCCTCACAGTGACATAGCTGAACTCACATTATGAGGAGCAACAATGTCACTTAAGGCTGTCTCACCCTAGCAATACTCCCTCTACCTAGTAAATGGTGACACACCTCTTGGCTTGCAAAGGGATGTACCAAAAACACTCCTGCATTTGTCAACTACTACTAAATGGTACAAGGGTTTATAAAACAGGTGCCTCTTGCACCACTAAAACAGGTAACTCTTGCACCAAACATGTACTGAGGACTGCTCACTCAGGCAGCACTGCATTGCGAAAATGTCTGACCACTCCTCCAGGTATCATTTCGGAGCCTTGCTCTACTTAAAAGAGTTGTCCATTTTCAGCAAATAAATGTTATTGTTTGTATCATGAAAAGTTATAATTTTCCAATATACTTTCTGTATTAATTCCTCACGATTTTCTAGATCTCTGCTTGCTGCCATTCTTTGTTTACTTTTAGTGGATGAAAATGAGTCCATGGTAATGTGATATACAGTCCATGGTCATGTGATGTACACACAGGTGTATGACTTGTTACAAGACATATGTCTGAATAATGAGCTCTGACTGTAACAAGCTGTGCACCTGCGTGTATATCACATGACCATGGATTATATATCACATGACCTTGGTCTGATTTTTATTCTCTGGAATGACAGCAAGCAGGGATCTAAAAAACTGTAAGAACCTGATACAAAACAGTATACTGGAAAATAATTTAATGTTTCATTATACAAATAATAACATTTAATTGATGAAACTGAACTCCCCCTGTAATGCTCAACATGACAAGTACACTTTTTATACGTGTTGTATGGACAGACACAACACAATAAAATGGCCTTATCGAATGATTTTAGTTGTATCACAAAAATCATTCAGAAAATATCACTTTTCCATGTTACTGTCCCCTAAAAAAAGTTATCATATTCAGGGTCTATTCATATAGGGCAGGAGTAGGCAATCTTTTTTGTTCGGTGTGCCGATTTCGATTAAAAAATCAAAGTTGAGGTACTCGGAGTGCTGGTCAATAATTGTAAGTCTGACGACCCCTGCACACGGTATTATGTCCCATAGCGGCCCCTACACACGGTATTATGTCCCATAGCAGCCCCTGTACACAGTATTATGCCCAAGCGGCCCTCCACGGTATGATGTCCCATAGTGGCCCCTGCATATGGTATTATGTCCCATAGCGGCCCCTGCACACGGTATTATGTTCCATAGTGGCCCCTGTACATGGTATTATGTCCCATAGCGGCCCCTGTACATGGTATTATATCCCATAGCGGCCCCTGCACATGGTATATGTTTCATACTGGCCCCTGTACACGGTATATGTCCTATAGTGGCCCCTGCACATGGTATATGTCCCATAGTGGCCCTTGTACACGGTTTTGTGTCCCATAGTTGCCCCTGTACACAGTATTATGTGCCATAGCGGTCCCTGCTCACGGTATATGTCCCATAGTGTCCCCTGTACATGGTTTTGTGTCCCATAATTGCCCCTGTACACTGTATAATATTGTAACATTTATAATATTCTATAATATTCTAATTGTCGCCATTCACTAGCTATAATTATACTGTGGGGTCTCTTCAGACCCCAGAATATAATAAGTGGAGGGCGAAGAGAGATGAAAAACATAAACAATGTTAACTCACCTTCTGTGGATACGCAGCCGCTCTGTTCTCTTCGGGCGCTTCTGCCTGTAGTCAGCGACCGCTGATTGAGTCTCAGGGGTCACGTCACGTTATTATGCGTAATGACGTTGCACGTGACCCCTGGGGCCCTGTCAGCGGTCTCTTACGTCAGGCAGAAGCGCCCAAATAGCACAGAGTAGCGTTTATGTTTGATCACCTCCCCGGGGGCTCCGCTCATTATACTCGGGGGTCTGAAGATGATGTGCTCCCAACAATTGAGCATCTATATCCGCTTCATGACATTCGCCGTCCATGATAATGTGATATACAGTTCATGGTCAAGTGATGCACACATTTGCACAGCTTGTTACCAGGCAGAAGTCTGATTACTGTGCTGTGACTGTAACAAGCAGTGCACCTGTGTGTCTATCATATAACCATGGACTGTATATCACATGACCATGGACTGATTTTTATCCACTGCAAGTAAGCAGAATGAATCAAAGCAAGCAGAGATCTATAAAACCATTAGGAATTGATACAGAAAGTATATTTACAAATTGTGTAACTTTTTATTAGGCAAACAATATTTTGTCTAAAACAACCCCTTTAAGGAGTAGAAAGCTTGCTAATCATCTTATGGTCATTGTAATGTGTGTCCTTAGTTTTTGTCACCACCATGTCTAATCACCCACCTGATTGATATTTCAATTTATTTTGTTCCTAAGAAGGAAATAATTTATTTTTTTCTTTCTGGTAGGAAACAAACTCTTTATACTTTAGTAATTTTCCACCATGGTCAATGCTATCCAATTTTTTTGCAATGTTTTGCTGGTTATTCATTAACTGTATTAAGTTCATTTGAGTTCATGTAAAATAACATACTCCAGCAGATTATAGCGTTCTTTGTGGCACAGGTTGCTGAAATATCATATTTCCAACAGAGAAGATTTACTTTTTTCTCTTATTCATTAAATAAGAAAACTAGATGCATTAACCCCTTTTGCAGCAAGGGAAGTAAATATCAGATCTTACAGATTTTCTATAGAATGACATTTCAGATTGCTTTGTACTGAAGCTCTGTGCTTTATCAATGCTGTATAGCTATAGAAGCAGAAGAATTTTTGCACATACCACATATCACATAAGAGAACAGCAATAGGCAAGGCAGATGTGTGATGACATATTTAGGCTAGGTTCACAACTACGCCTGCATTCCGTTCGGGGTTTCCGTCCCCGAATCCTCTTAAAAAATGCTTCTGCATTTTTCAGGAAAAGCTGGGTGGAAACCTAGCGGACCTCTTTAACTGCTTTTTAAGCGGGATAGGTTTCTGTTCTTCAGGTCCGCTACGGAAACCCAGGCACAAGTGTGAACCTAGCGTTAAAGAAAGCTTAACAGAAATGAAGTAAGGCTATGTTCACACTTTTTGTTTTTCAGATTTGGTATAAATTCAGCATATTGATTTGACACATACCAAAAAAGTGTCTCTTTGGAATGTATATGAGTGAAATCCATCAGCATAACCTTTTTTTTTAACATTATTAAAGAGAGTCCACCACCTCTCCCCAGCATATACAACTGTTGCCATTGTGTAACAGAGCACATTACCAAGATGAACAACATACCTCTGTTATGTATGTCACTTTTGTAGAAATTGAGAATAATAACTTAAAAGCCTTATGCAAATGAGGCAGTTGGTGCATTGGGGATGGGCCTTCAGCTCCCTGGAGCAGGGGCGCACCTCTAATGAGCCAAAGTGAGGCGGCCGCCTCAGGCGGCACAATCAGTGTCTGCTTGGAGGAGCGGCATTTTTACTATTTATTAAACCTAAACCAGCCCAAGACAGGCCGCTTTGAAAAAAAAAAGTAATCCCAGCAGGTAACGGGCCCTATTTACTTACCTTTCCCAGCTAATGCTCATGGCCGCCTCCCCTTCCCCTTCTGCTATGGGACGCAGAAGGGGAAGCAGATGCGGCTGTAAGATCGGGAATCGGTAAGTGAGGCCACGGGCCCGCGAAGCCCAACAAATACTACTATTATTATACTCTGGGGTCTTTTCATACCCCAGAGTATATTAATCGGAGACCCAGGGGAGGTGATAAACATAAAAAACAGTGTTATTCACCTCTCCTACAATCTGGTGTTACTCCCAGCAGGCTTCGGGCCTCTTTGGTGACGTCCCAGATGTCACGTGGGCCAGGCTGATGTCATTATGCGTCGCAACGCTGGTCTGGCACACGTGACGTCTGTGCCGGCATTGAAGAGGGCCGAAAGCAGCGGAGATTGAGCTGGAGCCCAGGATAGGTAAGTAACATTGGTTTTTATGTTTGTCACCACCTGGGTCTCCGATCATTATACTCTGGGGTCTGAAGACACCCCAGAGTATAATAGTTCATGGGTGGGCCACTCTGGGGCATGATACCGTGTGCAGGGGCCACTATAGTGCATAATACCGTGTGCAGGGGCCACTATATAGTGCATAATACTGTGTGCAGGGGCCATTATGGTGCATAATACCATGTGCAGGGGCTGCTGTGGTACCTAATACCATGTGCAGTGGCCGCTGTGGTGCCTATCATGTGCAGGGGCTGCTGTGGTGCCTAATAGCGTGTGCAGGGGCCGCTGTGGGGCCTAATATCATGTGCAGGGGCCGCTGTGAGGCCTAATACCGTGTGCAGGGGCTGCTGTGGGGCCTAATACCGTTTACAGGGGCCGCTGTTGGGCCTAATACCGTGTGCAGGGGCCACTGTGATGCCTAATACCGTGTGCAGGGTCCACTGTGGGGCCTAATACCGTGTGCAGGGTCCACTGTGGGGCTTAATACCGTGTGCAGGGGCCGCTGTGGAACATTATAGAGTGTGTAAATGGGGTGTTATACTGTGTGGGGGCCAGGAAAGAGGGTGCTATGCTGTGGGAGGGGCCCAAGTCAAAAGTTTACTGGGGGCCCAATCTTTGCTAGTTACGCCCCTGATAAGGGTTCGTTAAGAAGGGGCATTTTATATAAGGGTGCTTTATGAATTTAAGAGGTGTTATTTATATAAGAGCATTATTAATACAAGGGGGTTATTTATATAAGCCATTAGGGGCAGCATTTATATATATATATATATATATATATATATATATATCAGGGGGTGGTCATTTATATAAGCGTTCATTAGGGGACATCAATTATATAAGGGGGCATTAGGGGACATTATGAATAGAAGGGGGAATCATTTATATAAAGGGTAATTAGGGGAGCAGTATTTATGTCAGGGGGAATCAGGGGCATAATATAATGGGGCAATTAATTAAAGGGATTGTGCAGGATAACCACTTTTTTAATATTAGACCAGGAAAAACAAAAAAAAGCCCTACTCACCTGTCTCTTGTGCTCTGATGTCTCCCACTGCAGTCTAGTTCTGCTGCTCTGGTGTTTTCATCTGGTGGAATTCCCTGCACATGACCGCTGAGGTCGCTTACATGGGACGTCACAGTGCTGTGGGGAAGAAAACACTGGAGCAGCAGGACTGAAACGCGCTGGAAGACACCGGAGAACCTTCTCCAGCCTCATATTAAAAAAGTGGCTATCCTGGACAACCCCTTTAAGGTGGCACTTGGGCTTTAATAAAGGAACTTTTCAGCTCATTTTTATTGATGATGTATCCTTAGGACAGATTATCAATAAGAGTTCAGTGGTTCCCCCCCCCCTCTGATCAGGTGTATGAAGGGGCTATGGTGCCTGTTTATATCACATGCTGTCTGTTTGATGTAATTCCAGCCTTGTCACATAGATGTGTATAGGACGAGGCTGTAGTTACATTACATGGCTGCTATGAGATAAATTACACTATGTAAACAGAGAAGTGGTCACGGTGCTTACACAGATACCACGGTTCATTCCCAAACAGCTGATCAGTAGGGGTCCTGGGTTTTTGAGCCCCATTGATTATTTTATTAATGACCTGGAAAACCTTTTAATTAGGAAAGGAAATTAGGAATTGATAAGGGGGCGCTATTTATATAGGGTACACACGGACATTATTAATATAAAGATGCACTTGGGGGTATTATTAATTGTGGGGGGTTATATCATATATTTTATAATTGGGGTAGCGGAAGGATGGGGGCTTTGTGCAGGTCAGGTCAATGTGGGTCAGTTGTCTGGAAAAGTGAGGAGCCAAAGATGTCTGTGCTGCAAACTTTACAGAGAGAAGTCACAGATGGAAGAAGTGGTCATGGCGGTCCAAAGGGAAGAGAAGGGAAATGTGAAGGATTAGTGAGAGACGTCACCTGCAAGTCACAAAATGTTACTGCCCTTTATTCACCTAAATGAGGATAAATACCTGATTGATGGGGGTCTGTCTGCTGAGTCCCCCATTGAGCCTGAGAATTGGGTTTTTTCCCCCCACTGGGTGGGAATTCAGCCTGACGAACCCGCGTGGCTCTCATTCACTTCGATGGAAGTGCCAAAGATAGCTGAAGTACAGCACTCAGCTATCTGCGACGCTCCTATTATAGAGAATGGGGGCCATGTGGGCTCGTCCATCCACCAAGCAGAAGATGTGTGAAGTTACTTTCATTTTTAATGCCGTGTTGTTGATCTGATACTGAAGTAATACAGGAAGAATATTTCTTAGAAACTGTTTTATAACTTTGTGTATTGTGTATGTTTATTGTGCGACGATAGTCTGCCTCAGGCAGCAAAGAGGCTATGTTCACCACTGCTCTGGAGTAATGCTATTGCCACTCAGACCCCTACAATCTCCTGCCTGCACCACCCTATGTTGTGGGAGTTGATCTTCCCACTGCTATGACATCACCCATCCTACTTGAGCAGCAAGAGCATGGCTATGTGTGCTGAAGGTCCTCCCCCCTGTCCATCAAGTGCCTCATTTGCATAAAACTTCAAAGTTGTTGTTCTCCTAATTTACAAAAGTGACATACATAACTAAAAGGTGTGTTGTTTATCACTGTAATGTGTTTGCTAACATGGTGGTGATAGGATATGCTGAGGAGAGGTGGTAGACTCTAGCAAAAAGTCACAAACATTAGAGCTTTATTTTTCTGGCATAAAGAAATGATGAGATGTAGACATAACCTTCAATATAGATACCAATAAGCTGTCTACTATTTCGTCTTTATACTTTTCGGTTCACAGAAATTTTATTTTCTCACACAGTCTGTGTTAATCTCAAATAGCAATTGTCTTAACAAAAAAACCATATGATTTCAATGTCACACATTCATACAAGAAATAAAATCCCATTAGTCTGCACCCTTGAGTCAATACAAGAATTATCATCTTAGAAGCAGAGCTCTGTCTTGAGCTGATCAGCTAAGAAGATTAATACCTGATAAACAATATCGTCTCTTGGCAGTGTAAAGAGTATTTGGCCTCTCAGACAAGATTACATGACAGATTGCCAAATATGCTTGCTCAGCATATTGTCAGGAAATAATAATCAATAGTTTGCACCTCAGTTTACATGGCATATGGGGCTGCAGTTTATAAGGGTTCATCATTTATAGACAAGTGCAAATACTGTATTCATTGCTAAATATAGCCAGGCTGAATGTAGGCAAGATGGGACACATCCACGCACCCATTCACTTTGATAGAGGATAAATACATTTGGTGGCAGAACCCCTTTAAAAATATACTGTATATTCCTTTCAGATTCTTTTAGATTTGATGAAGGGCACAAACTTATGATCATTGTACTGTATGATCGCAATGTTCTATCCTTATCGAGGGGATCAGATTCTGGGTGCTGGATCTCTTGCTGCTAGAATTATGGTATTACCAGATCTCAGCAACAACTAATTGAAAGATAGGCTAAAACTATGTAGAGTATGTGCCTGATACTTCTAAAAGCTAAGGGTAAAGATTCACATTCATGAATTTTATGCAGTTTTGAAGCAAAAATCAGGTTAGGTTAAGACCCTTTAAAGAACAGATGGCACGTCTCTGTTTTTTCTATTTGCTCCTGGTTGTGGCTTCAAAAACTGCATTACCAAACCTGAAAGTCTGTCCTTAACCTCACAGTTTGCTACAGTTGTATCTAGAATATATAATCCTCTGTTATCTAAAAATGATTGACTTCAGATTGATGCATTTGCCAATTGCCTACTGATATATTCAGAAACAGTAACTATGAGGACAGGACAGAGATTTTTACTGCTTATGTTGTTCGTATAATTTACAATCTCCTTCAGGTCAGGTTGTAGTTTTTGCTTGCTTTGATGGTTTATATTCTAGTTTAATATAAGTAGCTGGCCTTCACCTCCAGAATATTGTGCCTATGTGGCTGCAGAAATGTTAAGATAAGCAATCAGAGGGTAGTTTCACTCACAGCGAAAAACGCCATTGCAGTTTTTGATGCAGTTTTTGGAGCCAAAGCCATAAATGGATGCAGTAGGAAGAAGAAATGTTAGTTCTTTCTCTGTATTTCACATTACTTTTGAATCCTCTTGAATTCTTATACTATATTTGAAACTACCCTAAGGTTGAGGCTACAAGGAAAGCTTCCTTTTTTGTTGCAGCTTTTGCTGAGGCTCAGTGTGAACGACGGAGACCTGTGTGAAGATGTGGACCTAGCCTGAGGTGTTTTCATCTAAAGCCAAGAGTAGCTTCAAAGGGATAGGGGAATATAAAGGAAGCATGTATACTTTTCCTTTTTGCTAAATCGACTCTTAGCTTTGCCTCATAAAAAACATGTCTGCATTGCATCAGTATGTCATCCGCAAACACAGATCCTGTATGATTTCCTGCACTGGCCTGTGCCGCAAATGTGGCCAAAAATAGGACATGCTTGGTAATTTGCAGTCCTTTAATACGGCATGGACATGAGGCCGAAAAAATTGCAGTCATGTGGCTGGGCCCATAGAAATGAATGGGATTGTACTTTTATCCACAAATGCGGATAAAAACTACGGTCGTGTGCATGAGGCCTAAGAGTGGTACGTAACCATATAAAGTTGTTCATGGCCACATTGAGCAATTATTCATAACCACATTCCTTAACAGGCAACCATTTTGTAGAGGGGTTATCCAAGAGTAGATGCTGGTTATTCTTAGGATATGTCATCAATATCGGATCAGTGGGGGTCCAAATTGAATGTAAGTAAAATATTTCACTTTTCTCTAAAGTGTGTGGAAAATAAATTGTGCCTCTAATTTCTCCATTTCTTGCATTTACCATGTATAATGCAAGCCAAACATTAATTTATTTCACCAATTTTCTATGAATTTTAAGCACTGCATGATGAGAAGGTTTTCACCATGTATCAGTTTTTCACCATTTTCATTTATCTGTCTGTCAATGAATGAAGACATCTATTCAAGCTGAAATTTTCTACTTCTTTTGTGTGGTTGACATACATATCAGGGCATATTCCTGTAATGTGCCATGTACTATTATCGTCTGGACATTTTCAGCCTATAGATGTTAAAAAGAATGCATCCATTCACTGGTAGTTCGCAGAGATACTGAAACTGGTGAGGCATTTAAGAACAAAAAGTATATAATAAAGTAGCATAATACAGTTATACACCAACACCAACAACTTACAATTAGCCCCTTTAATGTACCTAAAGGCACAGCAATTGCTGTATACTGACAATTATTGTAGGTATATACATCTGTTACTATGAATTGCTCCATTTCATTGCTTACAAATTATTGGATTAGTGTTCTTAAACTGGTGCTATTTTGCTGTAGTGGTGGATTTAGCTCTTATATCCAGTTCATGATACAATGTCACTTCCTCAAGTGCATACTTGGCTCTGGGGTTTAAGACTACAGTCTTAAGATACTGGAAATATTTTAGCTGTAATCCTTTCAACTCTACACCAGTTGCTAGTCATTACATAGTCTTGTTTGGCAGCAAGTTAATCATAAAGTAAATAATCATAATGGAAGGATTACAGCTATTTCAAAAATTTTCTGATTTAGATGACACGGAGGTATTTTCAAAAATATTCACATCCCCCTTAAAACCCATGCACTCTCTATATTTAGTGTTGTAAGTTCAGCACATGTAACAGGAAAATTTCCTTACGTATTTCCTAAATGTAAACCTCTGATAGTTGGATACTTCATCCATTGGACATCATTGTAAAAGATAATACAGTAAAAGGTGTACCAAACTATACCAGCCCAATGGATGCCAAGCGGACCCATTTTAAGTGATAATTGGATGTATGTCCTATAGGTGTATTCTTCAGGAGCAATCCCCTGTGCAAACAGCAAACATACCCTTTAAGCTCAGTAAAAATAAAGTTAAAGGAAATTTGGAATGCAATTACACCAGCTTTCTATTTTTCATGTATTTTGTGTCCTATCCAATTGCATAAAAAAACTATTGATATATAAATGCCCTTAAATCGGTTTTCAATTTTCAGCCAATAAATGTTATTATTTTTATAATGAATAGTTACACAATTTTTTAGTGTATTTTCTCTATTAATTCCTCATGTGTGAGGGAATTGCTAGAGGAGCGATTCCCCAGTAGCTGCTGGTGAACCATGGGGGGAGGGGCACGACAAGATAGTGAGCCCTATTGTTGAACACCCCCCCCCCCCACTGTCCCTGCCTATTTGTCTGAACTGTCCTAGGCGACAGCCGGCAACTGGGCATCAATCCCTTCTTGATATAAGTGATAACTCAGACAGGACAAACAACAACAAAAGGGAGGTCAGCTAGCCAAGGGGTCAGTAACAGTCGAGCAACGCAGTACAGAATCAAAATCCAAGAGAATAGTCAAATCAAAGCCAGAGGTCAGGAATAAGAATACAGGTAACAAAACAACAAGGAGTAATAGCCAGTACGCACAAGGCAATAGCAAGCGCCAAAGTGAATGTGAGCAAACAATAAATAGGAAGGAAGAACCCGACCCAGACTTGATAGGACAATAGGCTGTCAATTACACAGGTAAAGCTAAAATTAACTATTAGTGGAGCAGAGGGAAACGAAGGTAAAGGAAATGGGTGTGGTGGAATATGAATTAAGGAGGTGAGGGAATTGGACAGTGTTCAGACAATACAAGAAAAACCTAAAGGAAAGAATCACAGTCGGACACGCCTCCTGCGCCGCAGCATGCGGCCGGATGGCGCAGAAGTTCGAACGCGTGCGGACGTAACATCATGGTATTCTTGATATCTGCTTGCAGTCATTTAATTTTGGTGAATAAAAATCAGTCTATGCTCATGTGATGTATAGTCCATGCTCATGTGATGGACACACAGGTGCACAGCTTGTAACAAGACAGAGCACAGGGTATCCTCTCACAGGAATCAGATTATATAAAATTAGATGAGTTTATTCTCTACTTTCTGTGTGCAGTCTATAGCACACAGTCTATTAATGTATGTAAAGCTTGTTGAAAGGTTAGATATGCTTTATAGCTCAATAATATGACATCATAGAAATCTTTAGATCCATACTGTACTTTTGTATCTCTCCAATTTCATCCAAAAGCATGTTTATTCATTTGGGATCTGTGAGAAAATCATTGCTTGTTCCATCATATACCATAATACAGAGTTATACTTCTCTAGAAGCAATAATTTGTAGAACCACTATACAATGGCATAAGCAGCACCAGTGGCTCCAGAATATGGAACCAAAGTAGCGTTTGTGTGCCACTGTACTGCCCTAATAAAGTCTGCTGCCATATATTATAGTGTGAAAGTTACTTTCCAATGATCACTTACTTTTCTACAAACACGCATAAGCAAATATATAGATAGTACAGGTGGTTATAAGAAACTTTGTAATATACATTATAAGAGAGAAATGCCTCTTTCTTATCAGTCTGTTTCCCTGCTCCTGCCCGCCACTGCTAAAGTAATTTTCAGATTCTGAGCAGTGACTCTGATACTGAGCCATTAATTATAGAGCAGGGCCTAACCCGCTTCGTGATATCGGATTGGAATGGGATGGAACCTCCTATAGGAATGAATGAAGCACGGGAGACACTCAAATGACACTCTTAATGACACTCAAATGACACTCTTATGATCTGAGTGCCTTCCATTAAAAAAATGACCCTTCCCCCTTGGCCTACACACTCAGTCATGTGCATGAGGCTTTATTCTTCATGTGCAAACACTGGGGAAGATTTCTAAAGACTGGTGTTACTAACGTAATAAATGAGGTACACCCTCCACCAGACTGTATGCCTGGGGGTAAATGTATGCCAGCTCATTGCTGGTGTACATTTTCCCTGTCATATATGCTAGATTTCTGGCATAAATCAGTAAATTTGTTGGGGCTGATGGCCCCACCCCTTGCACACATTTGTCACGTCCCCTTTTTGGGGACAATGGCAAAGGTGGCGCAGATTATAAAAAGTCACTTTTTTTTCAAAAATTGTGATCTTTTTATGCCTTGAATGCCAGAAAATGGTGTACAAGCAATAGTAAAACTGGGTCATTGTACATTCTGTGTGCTATCTATAGCACACAGTCTACTGATTTACACAGTTTTCTAAAAGGTTAGATATACTTTAAAGAATCATTTCATGTCATTTCCATTTGTTTTCATAAATCAGGAGCAGGAAAAGGGTCTGGTAAGTGGAGAAGAAGCATTTCTTTTCTCTGATAACATATACTATAAGGTTTCTAATGTTCACTATTTATTTATAGAAAAAAATTAAACAAACATTACTCTTTTAACCCCTTAGGGTGGGTTCACACTTGCGCCGGCACTCCGTCTGCTGCGAATCCAACTTAAATGTCGGAAAAAAGGATAGGGAGTGGATTGGGAAAGGTTTGAGACGCATTGCTTAAAAACCCATTCACTTCTATGGGTTTTTAAAGCAATACTCTGGTGTGCGATTGCAACCTCTGCGCTGCGAAGCCATTTTTTTTTCGTCGGACATAAAGTCCTGCATGTCCGACTTTGTTTCCGGCGAAAAAACCGGCTTCGCGCAGAGGGTGTAAGTGCACACCCACGCATTGCTTTAAAAACCCATAGCAGTGAATGGGTTTTTGACCCCTTCCCGCCGGTGACATTTTTTGATTTTCGTTTTTCATTTTTGACTCCCCCCCCTTCCAAACCCAATAACTTTTTTATTTTTCCGTTCTCAGAGCCATATCAGGTCTTAATGTTTGCGGGAAAATTTTTTTTTCATGATTCTAACATTTATTATTCTGTACAATGTACTGGGAAGCTGGAAAAAAATTCAGAATGGGGTGGATTTGAAGAAAAAGTGCAATTGTGCGACTTTCTTACGGGCTTCATTTTTACGGCATTTGCTCTACAGCAAAAATTACATGTCATCTGTATTCTATGTTTCGGTACGATTCTGGAGATACCAAATTTATATGGTTTTATTTACATTTTAACCCCTTAACAAAAATCCAAAACACCCGTAACTTATTTATACTTCCGTGTGCAGGAATGTATAGGGCGTCTTTTTTTGCGGGTCCAGGTGTATTTTTTAGTTATACCATTTTGGGTAATTACTATTGCTTTGATCACTTTTTATTTACATTTTTATCAGAGGCAAAACAGTGAAAAAACGGCGGTTTGGCACTTTTGATTTTTTTTTTCCTGTTATGGCGTTTACCGTACGGAAAAAATATTTTTATAGATTTGTAGACCGGGCATTTTGAGACACAGGGATACCTAATGTGTATGTGTTTCACAGTATTTAACTACTTTTATATGTGTTCTAGGAAAAGGGGGGTGATTTGAACTTTTATTTTTTTTTTTTTTAATTCTTTTTTACTTCTACAGACCCCCGGGCGGGCACAGCGCAACAAGCGCGCAAAAAAAGGGGCCGCGGCCAGCCGCAAGGGGCGGCCTGGGGCCTTCACAAGGCTCCCAGCTCTCATAGCAATGGGACGCCGACCCCGGAGCTTGCTCCGGGTGCTGGCGATCTCCAGCAAAATGGCGGCGCCTGCGCGCCGCCGGTAAAATGGTCAAAGCTAACCAAGACGCCAGAGGGGTTAATGCCCGCAATCAATGCGGGCACCGATTGTGGGCATTAGTGCCAGGTCTTTGCTGTATAAAACAGCAGAGACCCGGCGGCTATGGTGGCCGCACGACTCCCAAGCGGCCGCCATCTTTAAACACCCGGCATCCGTACTATTACGGCGGTTGTCGGAAAGGGTTAAGCAATGCGTCTCAAACCATTCCCAATCCATTCCCTATCCTTTATTCCGACATTTAAGTCGGATTCGCGGCGGACGGAGTGTCGGCGCAAGTGTGAACCCACCCTTACTGCTGCAGATATTTTTCGATTTCTGTTTTTGACTCACCGCCTTCCAAACCCTATAACTTTGTTATTTTCATTATTTATTCCGTTCACACAGCCATATGAGGGTTTAAAGTTTGCGGGGCAAATTGTACTTTGTAATGGTACCATGTAATATTCTGTACAATGTACTGGGAAGCTGGAAAAATTCAGAATTCAGAATGTGGTGGAATTGAAGAAAAACTGCGTTTGTGCTACGTTCTTTGATTTTACTGTGTTCACTGTGCAGCCAAAATTACATGTCAGCTGTATTCTATGGGTCGGTACGATTCTGGAGATATCAAATTTATATAGGTTTTTTTTTTTTTATATGTTTTAACCCCTTAAAATAATACAAAACTTTGCAAAAGAAAAAAATTTCTTGAAGCCATCATATTCTGACATCCATATCTTTTTAATATTTACATGTATGGCGATGCATAAGGTGTTTTTGAAGGGCCAGATGTACTTTTTGGTTATACCATTTTGGGGAATGTCTGATGTTTTGCTTTTTATTCAAATTTTTATGAGAGGCAAAACAACGAAAATACAGTGGTTTAGCTCTTTTGATCTTTTTTTCCCGCATCATAGACCAGCCACAATGGCTATAATACAATGACAAGCCTGGGAGCCTTCATAAGGCTCTGGCTGTCAAGGAAACATGACTGTTCCTGCGATATCATCGCAAAGGAGCTGTCTTGCATGTGAGAGGTACAGGGGATTTTGGCACTTTGGGTGGAAACCTGACTCACAATGCCCGTGATCAGAGTGAACTCTGATTTCGGGCATTAGCTCCAGATCTTCACTGTAGAAAGGCCCGTCATCATAATAGAACAGCAGATGTAGGGAAGGCGTTAAATATGATTAAAGTAAAGCCCTAGGTTTGGACTGTATATCAGAAATTATTAGTGAAATACACAGTAGATGTGGTTGGATAAAGACACAGGTCCATCAAGTCCAACCTATAACCCTACAGTGCTTATCAAGAGGAAGCCAAAAAAACCCATATGGCTTCTGCCAATTGCCCCATGTCAGGAGAAAAAAATTCTTCCCAACTCCAAATCCAGCAATTAGTATAAAACCCTGGATCAACTTGTCTTTACCAAAATCTAAAAGCTGTAACCTGTAATATTTTTGCAATCATGAAAGGCATCCAGGCCCTTTTTGAACTAGCACAATGAATTCACCATCAGAGAGTTCGATAACCTCACTGCTCTTACAGTAAAGAATCCCCATCTGTGATGCTGGTGAAATGTCACTGTCACAGGCCTATGAGTAAAAAGACCATTAGAAAGGTCTTTGTACTGTCCCTTCATATATTTGTACATTGTCATTAGATTTTCTCATAGACGTTTTTTTTTATACTAAATAATCCCATATTTGTAAATCTGTCTCTGGACTTCAATCCTCTCATTCCTAGTTCACTTATGTTGTTCTTATACACTGGGTCCCAAAATTGCGCCCAATAGTCTATGTGTGGCCATGCTAGAGATTTTTATAGAGGCATAACTATGTTCTTGTCATGCGTATCTATTCCACTTTTAATGCACCCCATAATTTTATTTACCTTGGTGGCAGCTGCCTTATACTGATCACTAAAGGTAAGCTTACTATCCACCATAATCCCCAAGTCTTTTTCAGTGGCAGTCTTACCCAGTAATTTACTATTAAGTACATAATCACACATTTTATTAGGTAATTCTTTAAATAGTCTGGATCCCACTTACAAGCCAGAATCTTCTGTTCACTGAATGTTTGGCTGCTTGGATTTCCCTAGAAGCCTTGTAATAGATTCTTTCTGGTCATTGTTACAGATAACTAAATGGATTCTGGCTGTAACAGTATATTAGGGAATTGGTATATAAAGAGGTATTACCATAAACATAACCAAACATTTTTGCATATATACTTAATTTTAAAATTATCAGTTTTAAATAGTTTCATTAACCATTTTAGAGGTGACAATCTTTAGTCTTGTTTGGTTACCAATGGATTTGACTATAAATGCAGGATATTTCTATGCTCTGGCACTTGTCAGAAACCCAGCAATGATTTTCTTATTGTGGACAGGTTATCAGGCCATGACACTCACACTACATAAATAAGAAGATGACCAATCAAGACGAAAAGACTAAAACCAGTATGATGGTTGAAGAAAATCTTTAATACTCTGTATAATTTATTTTGTATTAATTCTTTATATTTGCAAAAATGTGTAACTTTAAATTGTCTACAAATATAATTATGATTATGCTCATGGGAATAAATATTAAGCTTGTCCCTGATATTTACTGCAAAGTATTTCAATTATTTTTAAACTCAGTTGAAATAACAATGAACAGAATGAATACAATTTTTGCAAATTGTAATAGCTTGAAAGTATCCATAGAAAAATATCAGTTGTATATAGTAAGGAGAAAAATGCAAATGCTATGGCATCCTTATACCTAAACTAAAAACCTCAAGTCCCGAAGAAGTTTGCTGCTTTCCTTGCTAGAAATTGCCTGATGTGTCCAATATTTATCCTCAAGAAGACCTACAGTCATGGCCAAAAGTTTTGAGAATGATACAAATATTAATTTTTACAAAGTCTACTGCTTCAGTTTTTCTAATGGCAATTTGCATATATTCCAGAATGTTATAAAGAGTGATCAGCTTAACAGCAATTACTTGCAAAGTCAATATTTGCCTAGAAAATGAACTTTATCCCCCAAAACACATTTCAACATCATTGCAGCCCTGCCTTAAAAGGACCACCTAACATCGTTTCAGTGATTGCTCCATTAACACAGGTGTGGGCGTTGATGAGGACAGGGCTGGAGATCAATCTGTTATGATTAAGTAAGAATGACACCACTGGACACTTTAAAAGGAGGCTGGTGCTTTCCATCATTGTTTCTCTTCTGTTAACCATGGTTATCTCTAAAGAAACACGTGCAGTCATCATTGCACTGCACAAAAATGGCCTAACTGGGAAGAGTATTGCAGCTAGAAAGATTGCACCTCAGTCAACAATCTATCGCATCATCAAGAACTTCAAGGAGAGAGGTTCCATTGGTGCCAAAAAGGCTCCAGGGCGCCCAAGAAAGACCAGCAAGCGGCAGGACCGTCTCTTAAAAGTGTTTCAGCTGCGGGATCGGGCTACCAGCAGTGCAGAACTTGCTGAGGAATGGCAGCAGGCAGGTGTGAGTGCATCTGCACGCACTGTGAGGCGGAGACTCTTGGAGCAAGGCCTGGTCTCAAGGAGGGCAGCAAAGAAGCCACTTCTCTCCAGAAAAAACATCATGGACAGACTGATATTCTGCAAAAGGTACAGGGAGTGGACTGCTGAGGACTGGGGTAAAGTCATTTTCTCTGATGAATCCCCTTTTCGATTGTTTGGAACATCTGGAAAACAGCTTATTCGGAGAAGAAGAGGTGAGCGCTACCACCAGTCTTGTCTCATGCCAACTGTAAAGCATCCTGAAACCATTCATGTGTGGGGTTGCTTCTCAGCCAAGGGAATCGGCTCTCTCACAGTCTTGCCTAAAAACACAGCCATGAATAAAGAATGGTACCAGAATGTCCTCCAAGAGCAACTTCTCCCAACCGTCCAAGAGCAGTTTGGCGCTCAACAATGCCTTTTCCAGCATGATGGAGCACCTTGCCATAAAGCAAAGGTGATAACTAAATGGCTCAGGGAACAAAACATAGAGATTTTGGGTCCATGGCCTGGAAACTCCCCAGATCTTAATCCCATTGAGAACTTGTGGTCAATCATCAAGAGACGGGTGGACAAACAAAAACCAACAAATTCAGACAAAATTAAAGCATTGATTCTGCAAGAATGGACTGCTATCAGTCAGGATTTGGTCCAGAAGTTGATTGAGAGCATGCCAGGGAGAATTGCAGAGGTCCTGAAGAAGAAGGGTCAACACTGCAAATATTGACTTGCTGCATTAACTCATTCTAACTGTCAATATAAGCTTCTGTTACTCATAATATGAATGCAATTATATTTCTGTATGTGATAAAAACATCTGACAAACACACATAAAAACCAGAGGGCAGCAGATCATGTGAAAATATAATATTTGTGTCATTCTCAAAACTTTTGGCCATGACTGTAGTAAACAAACACTTGGAGATAAGGATACCAATAACTAAAGGATATGAGATAACATATGTTACATTTCCCTCCAGACTAGTGGTTTATTATGTTGCTTAGTAAACTGTAGGCATTATTACATTTAATTTAGAGTTCATATATTATTCTTTTGTGTATGTCTTCACTTGTGTTTCCTGTCTGCAGCACATTCTGACATATAGACATTTGCTGCTGTCTAATTTCTTCTCCATCTTGCCACCAGCTTCTGTTTAATTCAATAAAACATTATAATTCGCATATATTGACATTTATGGCATGAATGTAGGTAGTTTCTAAGGATAGAAGCTGGAACATGAGGTGCTGTAATGAAACGTCTTGGAGGCATTGAAGGGAGGAATCTAATTAACAAAGCTTGTCTTTCTATACATCTTAAGTTTCCTCCTCCAGATTTTCTGAAATAGTCTCAGAAATGTCACATGTAAATTTTACATCATTCGGGTCAGTTTGTCCATATAGTTTGTTTCTCATTTCAATGCCATCATCATTAACTGTGTATTTTTAAATGAAAACTCTTTTACAAGTGAGAAATTAAAAAACATATATTTAGAAGTCCCCATTCTAGAGTTACATATCCGAATACAGATACACTGCAGTCTTGCAAAATGCAGCTGTCCTGAACCAAGTGGCAGGTGCTAATCTAAGTACGAGCTGAGGCCAGCACTTTAACCTGACCATCTGTCCATGTTCATAACAAGTAGGAAAAGTTACAAGAACCTCTCTCTCTCCTACGACATTCACAAGTTATTCTGTCTCAAGCATATTTTCAGAATTTTTCTGGAATGTTCAGAGGCTATCAAACCCCTTGGAGTACTTCCCTAAGTTATCTCCCATCCTCCATCATGTATATTTGGCTCTTGGTAGTGGTTGATTATAAATGGGACAAAATGATTCTTAATGAACAAAAAAAATAATACTCCTATAGAGTTGTATATTCAAGCCCAAAAAGAATGTCTGAGAGCCCCTTCCTGCTCCATGTCAGGAAGGGGCTCCCAATACTGTAAGCAATACTGTAAGCATAGAGTTAAATATATTGCTGCCCACTTGTCATCCTTTACTAGAAGAGTGTCTGTTGCATCTCTTTGTTGGATGAGAACAAGGGACCCAGCCTCATCAAACAGACTTCTACCATTAGATTATATCTGTTAAAGAGAGCAGGCATAATCTGCATGGAACATAAATAAATAAGAGCGTATTTTAGCTTTGAAGATATTTTGTAACATGATCTTGTATATCCCTGGAACCTCCTTTACACACACTGAACATATATGTGCACTTGCACATATTTCAATCCATAAACTTCTGTCAGAGATGTAGGTGAAATAGCATGGTCTTGTACCTGTGCAGGCATATATTACATGAATGATGAACCTATGGGGGGTGGGGTGGAGGGGGGTTGAGTGGGTAGACCTTTCTTAAATTGATAACAAGAAAACATGGACCCCCTTTTTAAGACTCATTTGACCAGGTTCTTCACAGCTGTATTAATACTGCTTTTATAAAATCATTTGTCATTAATCTTGAATTATCTCAATTGAAACTCAGGAACATAGGAAGACATATTCATAAGTGCTTAAAGGGGTTTTCCGGGCAAAAAAAACTTTAAAAAAAAAAAAAGGTATTTTGGTGCTATTAATGGGTTAATAAGTGCACCAAAATACCTTTATCAGTGTTTTGATTGATTTCTGAGTTTCCCTGGGAGCTCCTGACATCATCAGCATTTGTTTACATGAGTAGCTAGCTTCCTGCTGTCTTAGATTTCCCTCCCCCTCCCTCTGTCTCTCTGTTTCCCTAGCTAACCCACGGACTACTAGCCTTACCAAACTACAAAACTAACTCAGCCCACCCCATCCCATCATACTTACCAGTCTTCTGTGTCCTGGAGATCACTTTTTTCTGTCCCGCCAGCTCCTTCTTCTGTGGACTTCTGTGGCGTCTGCACAATAGAGCCAACAGAGCTCTATTGCGCATGCATGGGAACCAAGCTTCTTCTCTTCGTCTGCTGGTGATTGCGCAATACGCCCTATTGTGCAGGCGCCGGCAGAGAAGAAGGAAGTCACGCTTCGTTCCCAGAAGAATGAAGACAGGTAAGTATGATGAGGAGTGTTGGTGATGTTCCGTTTCCGGAAATGGGGAAATGGAATGTCACTGGAATATCAGAAAGTGTGACCGCCCCGGCGGTCTCGGTAATTATAGATTTTTTTTTATAGTAAGCAAATTAGAAGTTAGTCGGGGGAGATGGTTTAGTTTAGGGTTAATTTTTTATTTGATCCCGGACAACCCCTTTAAGGCTAAGACCCCACGTAGTGAAACTCAGCAACAAAATGCTGTGGAAAAAGCCACAGCGGAGGCACAGCGTTTTCTTCTGTGGACTTTCTGCCCTTATTATACCTATACAGAAAACTCCAGCATTTCTCTAGCTATAATTGACATGCAATGATTTTCAAAAACGCGGGCGTTTTTGAAAATACAGCTTTTCTGCTGATGATTTTTTTCTGCAATGTGTAGCTGGAATTAGCCAGAATCCCATTCACTTTGCAGATACTGTAAAAGGCAGTGTTTCCACATCGGCAAAAGCACTGCGTTTTCGCAACGTGGGGTTTCAGCCTAAAATGGTTTTCTGGGACTTAAATAGGAAATGACTGCAGCTCAGTTCCATTTAAGCAATTGAGATTGCGCTTGCACAGCCACTAAACAATGTATGATGTTGTGCCTGGTATACAATGAAAAGGCTGTAGTGCTTACCTTCACTCTGCAAACCTAGTTGATCGGTGGGGGTAGTCCTATACCATTTGCTCAAATAAATTATAGTAAATCTGTTGGGTAACAGGAGATCACAATCTTTCTGGTAAGCTTTACCTATTTCTTGGGAAAACAACCAAAAGTTGCAACTTTTTGAACAAATTAGACTTTTGTCCAAATTTAAAACTGTTTTTCCACCATTTTACTTTTTGCAATCACAGGCCTCAGCAGTGACATCAACCACAGACTGAAAGAGGAAGCTGGAGACAGCCGAATGATATGAGGATGCCCAGGAGAGGTGAGGCAAGGCGAGTATAACTGTTTGTTATTTTCCGTCACCTCCCCTGGGCCTTTACTTATTATACTCTGTTGTCTGAAGAGACTCCAGAGGATAATAATAAGAATGAAACAAACTGGAGGGCCGAACCTCACAAATATTTGACAAAATGAATATCGAGGGGTTCGTCTGAAGTGGTGCGAGCATCTTGGGAGCATATTATACTGTGTGGGGCCACTCTGGAGCATTATACTTGGGGGGCCTCTGGGCAGCATATTATATTGTGTGGGGCCACTTTGTAGCATTATACTAGGGGAACTGCTATGGTGTATATTATACTATGTTGGGCCACTGTGGAACATTATACTGTGTGGGGGTTCTGGGGAGCATATTATACTGTGTGGGGCTGCTGTGATATATATTACTGTGTGGGGGCTCTGGGGAGCATATTATACTGTGTGGAGCATTATACTGTTGTGGGGCGGACTGTGGGAAGCATATTATGCTGTGTGGAGACACTGTGGGACATTATGCTGTGGTGGGGGTGGGCTCTGGGCAGTATATTATACTGTGTGGGGCCACTGTGGAACATTATATACCATGTGGGGCCACAGTGGGGGCATCAGGGGAGCATTTTATACTATATGGGGCTGCTGGGGTGCATTGTGGAGGGCACTGTGGAGCATTATATACCATGTGGAGCATTATAATGTGGGGGGTGCTCAAAATTCCTGATGGCAGTCCTGTGTGCTATGCCTGCATCACAACTCCCTCACTTGCTCATGCATGGCGTAATCCATGGCTGTGTCATTCCCCATACAGTACTGTGCATGAATTGGCCATGGAGCTATTGGGGCATGCACAGTACTATAGGGGATGACAATACAGGGAAAATACTCAACATTGGCAGATAGTCAGCACATATGCAAGATTTAAGTGAAGGAAACATGGTGTAGGCTATTAGCAGGCAGCTGATGGGTGGACCCCAGAACAAGTTTCTCTTTTGAGACCTAGGCCCTTTAGTCCGACACTGACTTGCATTCTTTTTTATAAGAGACTTTCTTTCTATGTCATCTGCTCTGACAGTTTTTGTGATTTAGCCAAGTCTGCTTGCAAATCCAACCCTGGAGAGTCCCTTCTATGCTGCCAAAAATAAATTCACTATTGGTTTTTTGAGGATATGATAATGTATTGGTTACTATAAAACATTTTTGCCTTTTACAGTATGAAAATTTGCTTAAAACTAATGCCCCACACAGCGAATCGCTGCAAAAAAATGCTGTAGAAAAGACCGCGGCGGAAATGCATTGCATTTTTCCCACAGCGTTTTTCACAGATAGTCTGCTAGTTTTCCTCTGCGGACTTTCTGCCTCTATTATATCTACACAGAAAACAGCAGTGTTTCCATGGTTATAATTGACATGCTGTGGATTTTATTCTGCAATGTGTGGATGGGATTAGCCAGAATCCCATCCAGTTTGCATGTACTATAAAACACAACATTTTTTGCTGTGACGTTTCCGCTGTGGCCAAAATGCTGTGTTTTTGGAACGTGGGGCCCCGGCCTAAAAATGCTTATATAACTGTGTCCTAAATTTCCATTTCACAACTGTGAGGTACTGGTGTATATAAGCATGTTAAAGGGAAGCTCTAACAGGGGATGTAAAATCTTCTTGCTATTCCCTGACCACAATACACAAAAGTCTAAAAATAAAGAAATACCCAGAACTTTGAGTCCATCATAAGGCCTTTTCTACACTGATATCTGGGTAAGTGATCATCATAGAACATGTAGAACATGGAGATCTGGCATTGTCTGGCACATACAAGTGACTGAGAGAGATTTTTTTTTCATTTACGCCACGTGGGGCCACGACCTTAGTCTCTGTTACTCAGTAGCAGCAGCACCTTATGAGACATTGAAGAGAATTACTGATCATTACTGCATGAAGCACTTGGGGTTAGATAGTAGATGTTTGTGCCTTTGTCTCTGCTCTCACTCACAGAGCTGACATCTGGGGACATGATGATTGCATTCAAGATTACTGAGTGATGCAAAGTTTGTTGAAAAGTTAGGAACCATTTAAATGTCAGTAAATAAACAGAAATGTCTAATCTGCAACTTTATGCTTGTGTACTGGTCTGAACTAGCATTCTATTTAGTACTAGTATAGTCAGTGATAGTAGTTAGGATCTTTCTGTTTTGATCTTTTTAAAATGGATCAATTAGAAACTTAAGCACTGAGGAAAGCCTTGATACTAGTGTGAACAATATTGTATGGTGATTTTATATTATTTATATTGTTATAATGTTTACCAAAGCATGTTGTTTATAAACAACAAATTAACAAAGATGGCTTACGCTAGGTTCACACCTGCATTTAGGTTTCTGTTCGGGAGACCCCCCTGAATGGAAACCTATTCCCCTTAAAAAAGCGGTTATCCAAGGAAACCCGCTGGATTTCCGCCCAACAAGGGTAGAAAATGCGCATTTTTAAGCGGGTTCGGGGAACTTCCGAACGGAGTTCAAGCGCTGATGTGAACCTAGCCTTAGCTGTAGTGTCTGCTGCATAGGATGGCATTTAACAGTACAAGAGAACTAATAAACCATCAAAGGTAGATATGAACCTCAGTAATACCATCATCCATCTCTGGTGCCTTAGGCTGCATGTCTACATGATTTGTTTTTCTTGGTCAAACAATACAAAAAAGTATAAATTAACATCTAGTTCAGTTTACACAAAATTATTATATCTTGTATATATTATATAATGTACAGATCACAGGCATATTATAGAATAAACATTTAATTCTCTCAAGTACAAAGTTAAGAAAATCTACAAACCAACAATTACAATATAAATACAGCAAAGATATCAAAAGAAATACATGGATACATGGAACATTGCACTGGTGGCATCTCCAATTTATTACTTTAACTGGTATATATATATATATATATATATATATATATATATACAGTGCCTTGCGAAAGTATTCGGCCCCCTTGACCTTTTCAACCTTTTGCCACATTTCAGGCTTCAAACATAAGGATATAAAATTTAAATTTTTTGGTGAAGAATCAACAACAAGAGGGACACAATTGTGAAGTGGAACAAAATTTATTGGTTATTTTAAACTTTTGTAAAAAATAAAAAACTGAAAAGTGGGGCGTGCAATATTATTTGGCCCCTTTACTTTCAGTGCAGCAAACTCACTCCAGAAGTTCAGTGAGGATCTCTGAATGATCCAATGTTGTCCTAAATCACTGATGATGATAAATATAATCCACCTGTGTGTAATTAAGTCTCCGTATAAATGCACCTGCTCTGTGATAGTCTCAGGGTTCTGTTTAAAGCGCAGAGAGCATCATGAAGACCAAGGAACACACCAGGCAGGTCTGTGATACTGTTGTGGAGAAGTTTAAAGCCAGATTTGGATACAAAAAGATTTCCCAAACTTTAAACATCCCAAGGAGCACTGTGCAAGCGATCATATTGAAATGGAAGGAGTATCAGACCACTGCAAATCTACCAAGACCCGGCCGTCCCTCTAAACTTACATCTCAAACAAGGAGAAGACTGATCAGAGATGCAGCCAAGAGGCCCATGATCACTCTGGATGAACTGCAGAGATCTACAGCTGAGGTGGGAGAGTCTGTCCATAGGACAACAATCAGTCGTACACTGCACAAATCTGCCCTTTATGGAAGAGTGGCAAGAAGAAAGCCATTTCTCAAAGATATCCATAAAAAGTCTCATTTAAAGTTTGCTACAAGCCACCTGGGAGACACACCAAACATGTGGAAGAAGGTGCTCTGGTCAGATGAAACCAAAATCGAACTTTTTGGCCACAATCCAAAACAATATGTTTGGCATAAAAGCAACACAGCTCATCACCCTGAACACAGCATCCCCACTGTCAAACGTGGTGGTGGCAGCATCATGGTTTGGGCCTGCTTTTCTTCAGAAGATGGTTAAAATTGATGGGAAGATGGATGGAGCCAAATACAGGACCATTCTGGAAGAAAACCTGTTGGAGTCTGCAAAAGACCTGAGACTGGGACGGAGATTTATCTTCCAACAAGACAATGATCCCCAACATAAAGCAAAATCTACAATGGAATGGTTCACAAATAAACGTATCCAGGTGTTAGAATGGCCAAGTCAAAGTCCAGACCTGATTCCAATCGAGAATCTGTGGAAAGAGCTGAAAACTGCTGTTCACAAATGCTCTCCATCCAACCTCACTGAGCTCGAGCTGTTTTCCATGGAAGAATGGGCAAGAATTTCAGTCTCTCGATGTGCAAAACTGATAGAAACATACCCCAAGCGACTTGCAGCTGTAATCGCAGCAAAAGGTGGCACTACAAAGTATTAACTTAAGGGGGCCGAATAATATTGCACGCCCCACTTTTCAGTTTTTTATTTTTTACAAAAGTTTAAAATATCCAATAAATTTCGTTCCACTTCACGATTGTGTCCCACTTGTTGTTGATTCTTCACCAAAAAATTAAAATTTTATATCCTTATGTTTGAAGCCTGAAATGTGGCAAAAGGTTGAAAAGTTCAAGGGGGCTGAATACTTTTGCAAGGAACTGTATATACAGTGGGGAAAAAAAAGTATTTAGTCAGCCACCAATTGTGCAAGTTCTCCCACTAAAAAGATGAGAGAGGCCTGTAATTGACATCATAGGTAGACCTCAACTATGAGAGACAAAATGAGAAAACATATCTAGAAAATCACATTGTCTGATTTTTTAAGAATTTATTTGCAAATTATGGTGGAAAATAAGTATTTGGTCACCTACAAACAAGCAAGATTTCTGGCTCTCACAGACCTGTAACTTCTTCTTTAAGAGGCTCCTCTGTCCTCCACTCATTACCTGTAGTAATGGCACCTGTTTGAAATTGTTATCAGTATAAAAGACACCTGTCCACAACCTCAAACAGTAACACTCCAAACTCCACTATGGTGAAGATCAAAGAGCTGTGGAAGGACACCAGAAACAAAATTGTAGACCTGCATCAGGCTGGGAAGACTGAATCTGCAATAGGTAAGCAGCTTGGTGTGAAGAAATCAACTGTGGGAGCAATAATTAGAAAATGGAAGACATACAAGACCACTGATAATCTCCCTCAATCAGGGGCTCCATGCAAGATCTCACCTCGTGGGGTCAAAATGATCACAAGAACGGTGAGCAAAAATCCCAGAATCACACGGGGGGACCTAGTGAATGACCTGCAGAAAGCTGGGACTAACGTAACAAAGGCTACCGTCAGTAACACACTACGCCGCCAGGGACTCAGATCCTGCAGTGCCAGACGTGTCCCCCTGCTTAAGCCAGTACATATCCGGGCCCGTCTGAAGTTTGCTAGAGAACATTTGGATGTTCCAGAAGAGTATTGTACCTACTGTGAAACATGGGGGTGGCAACATCATTCTTTGTGGCTGTTTCTCTGCAAAGGGTCCAGGACGACTGATCCGTGTACATGAAAGAATGAATGGGGCCATGTATCGTGAGATTTTGAGTGCAAACCTCCTTCCATCAGCAAGGGCATTGAAGAGGAAACGTGGCTGGGTCTTTCAGCATGACAATGATCCCAAGCACACCGCCAGGGCAATGAAGGAGTGGCTTTGTAAGGAGCATTTCAAGGTCCTGGAGTGGCCTAACCAGTCTCCAGATCTCAACCCCATAGAAAACCTTTGGAGGGAGTTGAAAGTCCATGTTGCCCAGCGACAGCCCCAAAACATCACTGCTCTAGAGAAGATCTGCATGGA
Source organism: Leptodactylus fallax (assembly GCA_947044405.1). Lineage (NCBI taxonomy): Eukaryota > Metazoa > Chordata > Amphibia > Anura > Leptodactylidae > Leptodactylus > Leptodactylus fallax. The sequence continues at coordinate 7,481,192 of CAMRHE010000010.1, forward strand.
GGAATGGGCCAACATACCAGCAACAGTGTGTGCCAACCTTGTGAAGACTTACAGAAAACGTTTGACCTCTGTCATTGCCAACAAAGGATATATAACAAAGTATTGAGATGAACTTTTGTAATTGGCCAAATACTTATTTTCCACCATAATTTGCAAATAAATTCTTTAAAAATCAGACAATGTGATTTTCTGGATTTGTTTTCTCATTTTGTCTCTCATAGTTGAGGTCTACCTATGATGTCAATTACAGGCCTCTCTCATCTTTTTAAGTGGGAGAACTTGCACAATTGGTGGCTAACTAAATACTTTTTTTTCCCCACTGTATATATATATATATATATATATATATATATATATATATACACACACACACACAAATAGAATATATGACTCATTTTAGATACCTTCCACAGAAATTGCAGTGCAGTTTGTTGCTCTCTTCAGAAATTTGAAGTCAGTCTCTTGGGTGCAGAATGCAGTTTGCAGTATTGTCATGTATAGAACAGTATGACAGATATTTGGCTGCCCTTGAAGCTTTCTTCTAGTTTTTGTTTTAAAATGCAACAAACATCATAGGATGTGAATACAGAACATTTTATTTTAGAGGAAGCTTGTAAGATCAGCACATGTAAATATTTTATTGTCCAGGAAACATTTAACATTATTGGCCATGGTGTATGTAAGTGTCAGATTACCCATGAAGGAAATAAGAAGGTATGTTTATGTAACTTAATCCTAAATTCTCTTATTAACAGAGTGTTCTCAATCCTACTGGGTACACCAGAATGCTCAACAATAAACATGACAAGTATTTATTGAGTTAAAGACATTATCATATGGATGGGTGATGTAAAAAAATAGTTTTTAGTGGCTGGAACCACATATACAGTATATATGCAAACACACACATTGATAGATAATTTGCATCCTGCATGGTTGGCTTGGAGTTGTAGACCTTTAAGTGCAAAGACTTGCCTCTTCCCTTTTGCAATTGTGGAGAGCCTGTTTGATGTCTAGTGAAAATCTTCATGCTCTTGTCTCTCCTTCAAATTGCATGCTGAATAAAAAGAAATGAAGAAAGAAATTATACTCCCATTTAATATTTAAATTGTTTGTCTCCTCTTAGGTTGTATGGATCTAAGAGAGAGGGTCTACACTTAAGACCCCCCTCCATTAGCCAAAACCAAGATACTCTTACAGATTAGCTCCTGTTTTGGCAAACTCAAGCCATTCATAAAACAATAATAATAATACATTTTATTTATATAGTGCCAATATATTGGCATGACCATTCATCTGAATGGGCGTTAGGATTTGCCATCATTAGGTAGGCAAAATAAATAAATCATTTTTAATCAGATCACTTGAATAGAGATGTGCTGCAATTGCTGTGAAAAACTGTGAAGGGCTGCAGTTCTATAGTGTTGTTGCAGCCCATTAAATATGAAGACCAATGTCATTCCTGGCAGACAGATCCCCACTTATCAGAAAGTGAATAGCAATATGAATTAATATGGAAATAACTTTTTAATAGACTCACACTTTGTAACCTTCTTTATAGAGACCCAGCGCTAATAACCATGATCAGTGTCTGCATGGACGCCGTCATTTTGTTGAAGACTCCAAGGCTTGTCTGGCATATAGTTCTTGTCTGGCATATAGCTCTATGCAGCCTGTAATAGAACTGCCAGTATTCTACAATGCATTGCAATGTATTTTATTAGTGATCAGACCCCCAGGGGTTCAAGAACCCCAGGGGGTCTAAAAATAAAGGTAAAAAAGTATAAAAAAAATAAAATCTCCCCCCTTTTCCCAAAACACATATAAAAGTACATTAAAAAAGTTAAACACATACACATTAGGTATCCTTGTGTCTGAAAACACCCTATGCGTCTCTCTATACAGAAGTATAAAAAAAGTTATGGGTGTCAGAATATGGCGAGTCCAAGAATTTTTATTTTTTTTTTCAAAGTTTTGGATTTTTTTAAGGTGTTAACCTAAGAAAAAAATCCCTACAATCATTAACCTAAAAAAAAACTATATAAATTTGGTATCTCCGGAATCGTACTGACCAATAGAATACAGGTGATGTGATTTAGGCTGCACAGTAAACACCGTAAAAACAAAGCCCGTAGGAATGTTGCAGAAATGCAGTTTTTCTCCAATTCCACCCTATTCTGAATTTTTTTCCAGCTTCCCAGTACATAGCACGGATTATTGAATGGTACTATTATGAAGTACAATGTATCCCACAAACATTAAGCCCTCATATGTCTCTGTGAACATAAAAATAAAAAGTTATAAGGTTTGGAAGGCAGGTAGTCAAATAACGACTGCGGCAGGAAAGGGGTTAATAGTATGGTAAGAAGATACTTATTGCATACACTTTGAATAAGGAGCAAGGGTCATAATAGGGTCCGAACATGTATACATGCAATGTTCCTGTGTCTGCTTAAAGGTCATGTTTGATTTACTTTTCTGTCATAGCTCACTAAGCGAGTACCCAGAGACTGTAGAAAGACGAAGCAGCTATAGAAAAGTCATTGACTAACATGCTATACATACTTTACTTGCTATACAGCATATCGTCATATGTTGTTTTTGCAACAGTTTTCTTTATTTTATTATGACTTGTAAACTTGTAGTTGTAGTTTTACTTGGACTCAATCTACTCTATTTTATTATGTGTCTCCATGAAGTAGTTTAATTGCACATTGGTCTAATATTGTAACGCTAGGTTCACACTAGCGTTTGGCTTTCCGTTCTTCGGGTCTGCTTGGGGACCCGAAAAATGGAAAACTAACCCGCTTAAAACGTTACCTGTGGAAATTCGTGGACTCCACAGACTATAATGGGGTCTGCCAGGTTTCCGCCCGAAAAAGGCAGAAAAATGCAGAGAGAAAAGTCCTGCTTGTGGAATTAAGCGCTAGTGTGAACCTAGTCTAAGGCTGATGCCCCACAATGCAGAAATGCAGCTTTTTTGTTGTAGATTTTGCTGCGGTTTTTAGGGCCAAAGCCAAGAATGACTTCAGAAGGAATGGAAAATATGTAAAAGGATTCATACTTCTACCTTTTGTTCAATCCACTCCTGGCTTTGGCTCAAAAAAAAAACCACAGAAAAATCTGCAACAGAAAAAAGCTGTGTTTCTACAACGTGGGGCCTCAGCCTAAATGAGTCATGGGTTTCATTTGCTCAATGCCTCCTTAGGGTTTTGTTTTTAAACACAGCATTTTTTGAGGGAAACCACCACTGCTGTTTATAATGTGGCATTTTTAGCCAATGCCAATTTATTCATGTATTTATTGGCTCGGCCATATTAGAGAAACAAATGTGTGTCTTAATAGCAACTATGATAAATAGGTATTGATGGACAAATAAAGATTATAATAGCCTATAAGACGTGAGGGAGTATAACCCCTCCTTCAGAAACCAGCGGAGATGCATATGGAGCCTGTGTGTATAATATTGCGATAATGAATTATCTAGAATTCTAGCAGGACAATAGAGGCTGTCATCTGCTGACCTTGTTCTAGCCTATACATCAAAGAAGGGGTTGGCCCCAATCCTCACTGGTCTGTATTTACGCTTTATTTTTATGGCACATTGACATGATTATTTGGGTTTTATTGTATACCTGATCTCTACGTTACTTATATAATTTTGGGATGGAGGGATACATTGGGGATGGTATATGTTTATTATGTACACTGATTTGGGGCCTTGATTCTTGTATAGCTAATATGTATATGTGTCATTACATTTGTTTTATCCTTTGATTTGCATAAACATGTTTTTTATTTACTTACATTTGGCATCCTGTGTTTTTCTATTTGGTGGCTACACACAGGTTCGGACTGGCCCTACCGGACCCAGACTGCTCTTTTAATAGGCAGTGGGGGTGCAGTAATGGCCCCTATTCACTTATCTCTCTCTCTGTTCCTGTTCATGGCTTCTCCTCTTTAGCCTCCAGGGGGCCCCAGTGCACCGCACATTACGTCATTTCCACCTGACGTGCGGTGCACAGGGCTCATTGAAGGCTGAAGAGGGAAGAGGAGAGGCCGCGAGCAGAAGTGTGGCGAGATAAGTGAATGCAGCCAGGTTCTCCTAAGTTCTGCCAATCCAGTTGTTAAAACTGGATCAAGGAACCAGGGAGAAGTAGCGCCACCTACCCGGTTCTGCTACTGGTAGAGAAGGAATATCTCACAGAAAATAAATGGTTTCAAACGATAACACTTAACTTTTAATATTCAAATATAAAAAATACACAAAGGACGTCCACTAATCTACTAAAAGACAGATCAATGTGGTCTGTGCCTGCCTATTCAAAGTTTATTCAGGATTAAAATGTTAGACAGTATTCACACTCTCCAACTTTCCACTGGACCTAGGGTGCAATTAGATACTTTCACCACCCTTAGACTAAGGTTATAGTGTCACGGCTGCATCATACAACAGGTCAGTATTTTGTCAGTTGCTCTTAGTGCTAGGAAAACCCAAACACCTGGTCCCCACACATATAATTTGTAAAGCATCACTGACTAGACTCCTGCACAGCCATGATATACCTCCACAACCCTAGTCTGTAGTATGTACATAAGCCAGTAATCTAGGTACAGGTCACAGTAACTTCATTTCCTGTCATTAAAATGTTATAACCATAAGGGAAACTATGATATTCTGACCCTTATACTCAATAAACATCTATATTGCAGCCATTACTGATATCCCCTATGTTGACTCCAGGGATATACAGCTACCATTTCCATTAGTGACTCAAATTCCACCAACTAATCTCCAGGCTACTCAGACTGCCCCAGTCTCTTTGAGCAAGTTTATTTTCTATTTTCTATTTTTGAGTTAGTTGACCACAAGCCATACCACTTGGGGGCATGAAGGACTGACAGGAGACTGGGGCAGTCTGAGTAGCCTGGAGATTAGTTGGTGGAATTTGAGTCACTAATGGAAATGGTAGCTGTATATCCCTGGAGTCAACATAGGGGATATCAGTAATGGCTGCAATATAGATGTTTATTGAGTATAAGGGTCAGAATATCATAGTTTCCCTTATGGTTATAACATTTTAATGACAGGAAATGAAGTTACTGTGACCTGTACCTAGATTACTGGCTTATGTACATACTACAGACTAGGGTTGTGGAGGTATATCATGGCTGTGCAGGAGTCTAGTCAGTGATGCTTTACAAATTATATGTGTGGGGACCAGGTGTTTGGGTTTTCCTAGCACTAAGAGCAACTGACAAAATACTGACCTGTTGTATGATGCAGCCGTGACACTATAACCTTAGTCTAAGGGTGGTGAAAGTATCTAATTGCACCCTAGGTCCAGTGGAAAGTTGGAGAGTGTGAATACTGTCTAACATTTTAATCCTGAATAAACTTTGGATAGGCAGGCACAGACCACATTGATCTGTCTTTTAGTAGATTAGTGGACGTCCTTTGTGTATTTTTTATATTTGAATATTAAAAGTTAAGTGTTATCGTTTGAAACCATTTATTTTCTGTGAGATATGAAGTAATAGGGAATGGTGTAGAACCCGCTGTGAGACTGGTAGAGAAGGAAATCACAAGCTCTACCACTCCCAGACTTGTAGGCCAAAGGCCACATTGAGCCTGTACTTACCTGTCTGCTCTCCAGTGCCTCCCGCTTCTTCCTGCTTTGGGCACACATGACATCACAACATTGCACCTGGAGCAAAAAGGAGTGGGACTAGGGAGCAGACAGGTAAGTAATGACCCAATACTGCTATAGGGGGGCCCAGTGAAGGGGCCACTGTATGGCCTATACAGTGGCCCCTTCACTATTCCACTCCATAGAGTGGCCCCTTCATACTGTATGGGAACCAGTGATGGGGCCATTATATTGTAAGGTGGGGCAGTGATGGGGGCCAATATCTGGTGGGGACATTAAAGGGGTTGTCCAGGATACTATTTTTTTTATTTATTTGGCCGTGGGAGGTAAAGACTATGCTAGATGTGGACCAATGTATTCAGTGGCAAATAATTTGCTTCACATTTGGAATTATTCAGGTATTTAGGAACTACATTGTAACCCATATGGATCTGTTACATGAATTGACTTCTTTAAAAGAAGAAACAGTTTCTTATATTTCCTGTAGTTTTCCCAATGTCATTGCACAATCTCCATTTACAGAAACCAGTCTTCTATAAATGGCGAAAGGAAATGGACAATTGTGATGGCCTTCATCACATGGTGATAGCACTTCCTTTCTTCAAGCTCCCAATGGGATTGAAAATAATGTACACTTTTTCTTGTGTAAGTGTTATACATTAAAGTGCCCATAACATATAGTCTCAATTCTATATAAAACACATATGTATGCATAAGATATAACATGAATATGTTAGGAAGGGGATGACTGCTACCTCTCCACATGCAATACTTACACCCCTGAGTAAACTTGATTCCAAAATGCATAGTTCCAGTTGGTACTTAACTAGAAACTTAAACATGGATGAAATGTAGTATTCATCCTTTTCAGAAGTCAACACTCTTCAGTCTGTGCTTAACTGTAACCTAATTCCCATAGTCAAGAGTGACAGCTAGTAACTGATCTTGTCTTTGGATAATCTGGCCTTTACATTGAACTCTCATAAAATAATAACAGGTCCTAAGGCAGCAGTGAAGTGAGGTTGTTATATTTGCCTTACATTAAATGTAAAATGCAAAGCTTGATCTTATGCTGTTTTGTATAAAATTCTTATTTATGATTCTGTTCCTCTTCAAACATGCAGTGTAATCCAATGAGCCTTAATCTACAAGTGGAACATCTATTTTAAGACTCATAACTTTTTTACTGAGCACATTAACAGTTATTATGTCATCTTCTGTGTACATCAGCCATAGTGGTAAGAAAATGAACTGGCATACACGATACACTCGTGGACAAAATTGTTGGTACCCCTCGTTTAATGAAAGAAAAACCCACAATGGTCACAGAAATAACTTGAATCTGACAAAAGTAATTTGCCAAACTACATGTTGACAAGCCACAAAGCTTCTGGGAGAATGTCCTATGGACAGATGAGACAAAAATCGAAATTTTTGGCAAGGCACATCAGGTGTATGTTCACAGACGGAAAAATGAAGCATATCTTGAAAAGAACACTGTCACTACTGTGAAACATGGAGGAGGCTCTGTTATGTTCTGGGGCTGCTTTGCTGTATCTGGCACAGGGTGTCTTGAATCTGTGCAGGGTACAATGAAATCTCAAGACTATCAAGGGATTCTAGAGAGAAATGTGCTGCCCAGTGTCAGAAAGCTTGGTCTCAGTCGCAGGTCATGGGTCTTGCAACAGGATAATGACCCAAAACACACAGCTAAAAACACCCAAGAATGGCTAAGAGGAAAACATTGGACTATTAAGAAGTGGCCTTCTATGAGCCCTGACCTAAATTCTATTGAGCATCTTTGGAAGGAGCTGAAACATGCCATCTGGAAAAGGCACCCTTCAAACCCAAGACAACTGGAGCAGTTTGCTCATGAGCAGTGGCGTAACTAGGAATGGCTGGGCCCCAAGGCGAACATTTGACATGGGCCCCCCCCCCGAACCGCTTACGGGTCCCCAAACAGTAAAATATGCTCAGCAGAGGCCCCAGATAGTATTATATGCTCAACAGTGGCCCCCACACAGCATTATATGCTCCACAGTGGCCCCCATACAGCATTATATGCTCTACATTTCTCCCCCCACACACAGTATAATATGCTACCCACAGTGGCCCCACACAGTATAATATGCTCCACACAGTGGTCCCCACCCAGTATTATATGCTTCCCACAGGGGTACCCACCCAGTATTATATCCTCCCTACAGTGGCCCCCACACAGTATTATATGCTCCCCACAGTGGTCCCCACCCAGTATTATATGCTCCCCACAGTGGCCCCCACCCAGTATTATATGCTCTACAGTGGCCCCCACCCAGTATTATATGCTCCACAGTGGCCTCCCCCCAGTGTTATATGCTCTACAGTGGCCCCCACCCAGTATTATATGCTCTACAGGGGCCTCCACCCAGTAGTATATGCTCTACAGTGGCCCCCCTCCCAGTATTATATGCTCTACAGTGGCCCCCTCCCAGTATTATATGCTCTACAGTGGCCTCCACCCAGTGTTATATGCTCTACAGGGGCCCCCACACAGTATTATATGCTCTACAGTGGCCCCCACCCAGTATTATATGATCCACAGTGGCCCCCACACAGTATTATAAGCTCCCAACAGCCCCTCTCCGCTTTGCTGCTATTATTATACTTTGGGGTCTCCTCAGACCCCAGAGTATAATAATCGGAGACCCAGGGAAGGTGATTAAAAATAACAAACCTTACCTTACCTTTCCTTGGCATCCTCACTCCATCCTGCCGTCTTCAGGCCCTCTTCCGACGTCGTTGCCGAGGCCTGTGATTGGGCCTCAGCGGTCACATGGGGGCGCACTGATGTCATTACGCGGCCGCGCCCCATGTGACCGCTGGGGCCTAATCACAGCCCTCAGTCACATGACGGAGGAGCGCCGGAGAGAATGCTGCGCCCAGGAGAGGTGAGAATATGTGTTTATTATTTTCAGTCACCTCCCCTGGGTGCCCTGCCATCTATTGGAAAGGGGCCTGCAATATGTCAGGGCCCCTTTCCAATAACAGTATGTATAGCGGTCGGGGAACCAGGCTTTCCCCAACCGCTATCATAATGGTCCGGGGCCCGGCCATCTCCAGCTGGCCGCAGGCTCCGTAACCTGCCGGGTCCGTTCGCGGTCGCACCCCCTGCGACCGCGATCATTACTGGTTTGTGGGGTTCGCCGTAGCGGCTGCCACAGGGCTCCGGGGCCCCTAATGACCCGGGCCCTGTGGCAGCCGCTACCGCTGCTACCCCGATAGTTACGCCCCTGCTCATGAGGAGTGGACCAAAATACTTGTTGAGAGGTGCAGAAGTCTCATTGACAGTTACAGGAATCGTTTGATTGTAGTGATTGCCTCAAAAGGTTGTGTAACAAAATATTAAGTTAAGGGTACCATCATTTCTGTCCAGGCCTGTTTCATAAGTTTTCTTTTTTAAAAAATTCTGTTGAAGCATGGTTGAAAAGCAATGTCTGACTTTCATTTGTTCATTTTCCTAGAATTTTTATATATTATTACTTTTGTCAGATTCAAGTTATTTCTGTGACCATTGTGGGTTTTTCTTTCATTAAACGAGGGGTACCAACAATTTTGTCCACATGTGTACAGTATAGTATACTACTGTAAAAAGTGTGTCCTTGGTATATTTGTATTTTTTTTTTAATTTTCTGTATCGTCATCCAGTGTTAGATCAACATTTGTGAGGATGTTTAAACACTGTGGGTAGAATTACAAGGGAGGTAAAATAATTTTTGTGCAATCTATAGACAACATTACTGAGAAGATAGAAGGTCAGCTCACCTGTAAGCAAGTGGAATGGGCTACACAGGCGGGTACATTTGTGATAATGAGAAATTTTAAGTACTTAGATATTGACTTGGTTTGCTTCAATTGCCAAAGGATGAAATTTCCTCATTAAATTTATGGGACAGTTTGTGGAAGATCCTACTAGATGTAATGCTCTGTTGGATTGGGAAATTTATAACAAAGCAGAGCTTACTGGAAAAGTCTCTGTTAACAGAGCCTTAAAGAGGACTTTTCATGTCCTCGTGCATATGCGGTTTTATATACTGCAAGAAAGCCAACAGTGCACTGAATTCAGCGCACTGTTGGTTTTTCCGGTATGTGCTCCGGTGGAGGAGATATGGCTGCCGTTAGTTTTGGCACCGATATCTCCCCACTGTCAGAAGGGCATTCCTCATAGCTTAGCGTCATTGCATCATTCCTTACCGCAAAGCAATGACGCTAGGCTGTGAGGATACTGAGATATGAGGAACGTCCTTCTGACAGTGGGGAGATATCGGTGTCGATACTAACGGTACCGATATCTCCAGCCTCAGGGCACATTGTGGGAAAGCCGACAGTGCGCTGAATTCAGAGCACTGTCGGCTTTCTAGTGGTATATAAAACCGCATATGCATGAGGACAGGAAAGGTCCTCTTTAAACACAAGAAAGAGCATTGAAAAATATAACACTGAGGTGACAGCTTGAGCCTTTTTAAAATAAGAAAGATCCCTTCTGAATCTGTAAAATAGGAAATAAAAATAGCTAAAATGGCCAATGGAGCATGTGCTGTCGGCTCTGATCCATGTTTGGCTTCAATTGGAACAGGTAATATATAGAAAACACTTACACTTCTCCCTTCTGCTGAATCCACTCCTGGCTTTCACTTAAAAAACACAGCAAAATCTGCAAAAAAAAGCTGCTTTTCTCCAACATGGGCTTTAGAGCAAAAATTCAGAATGGGATGGAATTAGAGAAAAGCTGCATTTGCATAACTCTCTTATGGGTTTCGTTTTTATGGCGTTCACTGTGCAGCCAAAATTACACGTTACCTGTGTTCTATAGGTCAGTATGATTGTAGGGATTTTTTTCTTAGGTTTTAACGTCTTAAAAAATTCCAAAACTTTGAAAATAAATAAAAATTCTTGGAGTCGCCATATTCTGACACCTGTAACTTTTTTATATTTCTGTGTACGAGGCTACACAAGGCATTTTTATTTGTGGGGTCAAATATACCTTTTATTTATATGATTTTGGGGAATGTTTGATGTTTGATCGCTTTTTATAAAAATTTTTATGAGAGGCCAAACAGTGAAAAAACAGCGGTTTGGCTCTTTTAATTTTTTTTTCACTCTACGGTATTCACCATATAGGAAAGTTTGTAGATTGGGCAGTTTTGGACATAGGGAAGCCTAATGTGTATGTGTTTTACAGTTTGTTTATTTTTATATATGATCTGGGGAAAGGAGGGGTGATTTAAACTTTTGTTTTTTTTTATACTTTTTTTTTACTAGGGGGTCTGATCACTAATACAATGCATTGCGATGCTAATGCATTGCAATGCATTTTATAATCCCTATACTTCTATTACAGGTTCCTTAGCATAGCCTGTAATAGGGGTAATAGCATGAAAAACCTGGGAGCTTTCACTTTCAATAGACTCCTGGCTGTCACTGCAACAGATTACCAACCTGCTGACCCACTATGGGCAGAAATCTGATCCAATATGGTGGCGCCCATGCAACGCCCATGCAACTGTGACATCATCATTTGTGACTGTTAGCGGCGGATGCCTTCTGTATAATATAGCTTCCACCCGCCGTGTACAGAGGACTCCACTCCTGAGTCCTCTGCAAAATTCCTACCTGTCAGAATAATGTATCTAAATGTCATAGCTGTCATGGCAATGGATCGCTGTTTCCAGATCTCGTTCTGGGAGACGGCAATCCATGCCAAAATACCACACCCATACACAGATGGCAAGATTGTGTCCCGGCCAACTTTATTAATGCCCATGATCAATTATGGCACTGATCTCGGGCATTGCCGCCTGGTCTCCGCTGTATAAAACCAGAGCTTCCACCATATTTAAACACCTGAAAAAGAGTAGTTTAGAAATTATGAAGCTAGCAGGCACCACATTAAATAAACGAAAATAGGGTTCATCTCATGTATGCTATAAGAGTCAACAAAAGATGCAAGAAAGCAAAAAGTTGTATACATATATAAGAGATGCTCTTCCTGTTAGTTTGAAAAAATATACAAAATCTTTATTAGCACATATCATATCGGTTAAAAACAAAGAACCGATCAGGTCTCGTAAAAATATATATATTATCCACAATGTAGACCAATATCATACTCAAACATTTGATTATATCAAAGTCCAAAAAAAAGTTTTCATATGAAAACCTATTCCCCTTAAAAGTTAGAAAATAAGTGGAGAATAATGCAAAAGATAAAAATTCCACATTTAGGCTTAGACACCAGCTTTTTTGTTGCAGATTTTGCTGCGGTTTTAGAGCCAAACCCAGTAGTGGATTGAGCAGATGGGAGAAGAAGTACTTCATATACAGTCAAGAAAAAGGGGCACCCCATAACAAACAAGTCAAAAGGGGTTGCAACAGCCACAAGATAACAAAACGATGGACACAGTAAATCAGGAGAAAGAGGATTGTACTAACAGAAAAGTGCAAATGCATTAAACCAAAATGACCGCTGCAAAGTATGGGCACCCAACAGAAAAGTGACAAAAAGTAGATCCTCCTTGCAAAAAAACAGCCCTAGCGCCTCCTGTAGCAATCAGTCCTGGATCCTGGATGAAGGTATGACCATCCCTACAAAACAACCAGCAGTAAGGATGGCGCCGAGCAGGACAGCCCGCCAAAATCCCACAGAGTCAAGATACAGGCGGGGACGGGATGGCCATCCAGAACAGTAAGTTCCTCTGCATGAATGCCTGAGTAGATTTGGATCATTGTCTGCTGAAATACCACCCCGGCGAACCAAACGCACGATCGTACAACCAAGAATCTGCTGATACGAGGAACCACGACCCCAACAACAAGATCCCGGGCCGGCAGGCCACACAGCCCCAAAGCAGATGGAACCCCACCAAAACAGGGGAGCAAGGTCGGAAGCGGTTGATGCCATGCATAACGCCGAGACCAAACAACCAACGCACAGCCACAGGACCCCCAAAAGAAGCTGGCGCCAAAGTGCGCAACCCAGGCGACCGGTGGCGGCCAGAAACGGCCCGCATCACCCCCAACAGCCCCGTGCAAAGGGCGAGGACCGACGCACAGGACACCACGCAGCAAGAGATGCTGCAGCCGGAGGGGCGTGGATTGCCGACTGCTCACCACCCCTGCCTCTGATATCGGCCTGCCACTCTGGGCAACAAGAACGCCCTGTGGCTTCCATCCACTAGTCCTCACAGTGGAAACGACAGGTTAAATCTCTGAGACAACTTGTATCCTCCCCTGAACAACTAGTGAACAATCTGTTCAGATCATTGAGAGTGTTTGAGGAGCCCAGATGCCACTCTTCAGGGGAGATTCAAATAGGAGAACAACTGCAATTGGCCACCTTAAATACCTCCAGATTGGATACACCTGGCTATGAAGTTCAAAGCCAGTGAGGTTACAAAACCAATTTGTGCTTGAGTAAGCAGTAAAAAGAGTTAGGAGTATTCAAATCAATAAAATGATAAGGGTACCCAAATTTGCAGTGGTCAAATTTGGTTTAATGCATATTGCACATTTTCTGTTAGTACAATAAACCTCATTCAACCTGAAATATTACTGTGTCCATCAGTTATTAGATATATCAAATTGAAATGGCTGTTGCAAACACTCAAATATTTAGAACTAAAAATGATTAAGATTAATAGGGGTGCCCAAACTTTTTCATATGACTGTATATATTTCCCATTCCTTTTGTAGCCATTCTTGACTTTGGCTCAGAAAAACGTGGCATAATCTGCAACAGAAAACGTGGGGCCTTAGCCTTAAACACATTTTAAGTGCCATATGATAATTGCCATTGTAGACAAATAAGTCATACCAGCTAGTAAGGTGTGTAAAATAGTAGAATCCCCAAAACTTGAATGAGACGAGACCATGGAGAGTCCTGGACTAATAAACATTTTGTATATTTTTCAAACTATCGGGAGAAGTGCCTCTTATATATGTATACAACTTGTTTTCTTGCATCTCATATTTAAACACCTGACATCTGACATAATAGTATTGCAGATGTAGGGAAAAGGTTAAAAGCTGTCTCTGGTCCAGTGTCAGACTGGGATGTCTAGGGCCCACCAGAGGAATTGTTTCTAGGGGCCCACCGCCAGGACCCCTGCAGATCAGCTGTACCAAGACAGGGCAGCTACTGGTAATAACAATGCCATGTTGCTCACCCGCCATACACACCACTGCACTACCTAAACCTACCGCTACAACCTGTATGGCAAGCAAGCAGCGTGGCTTCTGGAATTAACATGACCTGTAGCTGCACTGTCATGGAAAAGCTGATCTGCAGGGTTCCTGGCTGTTGTGCCCCTGCAGATGTAATATTGATGGCCTACCCTTTAAAGAAGTTGTCCAGGAATTGGAGCAACCCATGGAGTAAATACTATCCTGTCCCCTGGTCTCTGTTGTCTGCTGCCAGTGTCCATTATATCTTGTGCCTCATGTGACCGCTGAGACCAAACAGGTACAGGAGGTACAGGATTTCCAGAAATGAGACGCCGCTATGAGACCGAACAGACACTAGCATGGGACAACGAGGTGCTGGGGAGTATGCTTTTTTTTTTTCACCTCCACGTCCTATATAAAAAATTCTTTTTTAGCCTGGACAACCTGTTTAAGGCTAGGTTCATACTTGCTCCTGCTCTCCACTCAGAGTTTCTGTCCCCAAATCCACTTTAAAAATGCGGAGAAAGAAGACCTGCAAGAAGGACTTTTCTCTTTGCATTTGTCGGACAGAAACCAGGCGGAAATCCGGTGGACCCCATTATAGTCTATGGGGTTTGCAGTTTTTTAAGCGGATTAAAAAATTTTTAAGCGGATTAGTTCTAAAGGTGTTTTTCTAATGATAGACTCCCTTTAAGCAAATTATTCCAGAATTCTGGCATTATGTGCAGCAAAAAAAAAAAATTCTGTGTGCCAAATTTATCAAGTGTTTATACACTTTTTAGACAATTTTCCAAATTCTGGAAAAAAAGAGGTGTGGCCTGTTGGGAAAGGGGTGTGGCCTAAGGTGCACTTCTCTGCACTAAAAATGCAGCATGAACTTTTAAGTTAAATAATAAGTGGTGTAATGTTAGACTAGACAGTCTAACAATATGCCAGATTTATCAAACAGCAACAGACAGTTTGATAAATTTAGTGAAGTTTAAGACTGTCTAAAACTTAGACATCATTACTAAATCTGCCCCATAGAATTCTTGTTTCTTATCTTCATCCACATCCTTCTCTATTTGTTGGTTGAGTTTGATGGAACAATACTATGCAACCATACTATGTAACTGTAGTGTAGAAACAAAATATATTGCTATCTATTGCTATAAAGGAACAGTTGAGTAGACTTGCAGCTAATGTGACTAACATTCATAAAACACATCATACGCAAATGCAGCCCAGCTCAGTAACAAAAATGGCGCTCAATGGCCTAAATAATTGTACAACACCAGTTCCAGAAAAAGTGGGGACAATGGGGAAATTTTAAGAAAACAAGAATGCAATTATTTGGAAATCTCATATAACCATATTTATTCACAATAGAACACGTCAGAAGTTGAAAAAATTAACTAATTTAGAAATTGATGGCAGCAACACATCTCAAAAAGTTAGGATAGGGTTAACACAAGGCCAAAAAAGCAAAGATGTTTAGAAGTCACCACTTCTCAAGCCTCATGGAACAAAAATGTCGCTACATGGAATAGACACTTTTGCTTATTTGGAACTAATGGAGTGCTGCGTCTGGTATCTATGTATCTATCTATCTAGGTATCTATCTATCTATCTATCTATCTACCTATCTATCTTCAGTATCTAGGGTCTGCAATCATCCTTCAATTGGGCTTTGCCCATCTCTCTTGAAACTAATTAAATAGAATATTTTTCAATGTTAATGTTTGTTATTGTAAAAATGTCCATAATGACTACTATAAAATGAATGCAGTATGCTCAACTAGCTCTGTCAAACATAAAAAAAGCTATGGCTTTTAGAACAGGGCAATGCAAAAACAAATAATGTTTCAAAAATAGTGCTTTTGTTGTATTAAATTAACAAAACATAACAAAACCTACATAAGGCCAGGGCCCCAAGTGGTGTAAATGCTGCAGTTTGGCCGTGGCGGAAATGCTGCAAAAAAAAAAACCCACAGAGATTTACAGTCCACACAAAGTGGATGAGAGTATAGTGAATCCCATCCACATATTGCGGAAAAATATGTGCAGCGGATACGCTGCGATTTCCAAAATCGTTGCGGTTTTGGAAATCATAGCATGTCAATTATACAGTCATGGCCAAAAGTTTTGAGAATGACACAAATATTATATTTTCACATGATCTGCTGCCCTCTGGTTTTTATGTGTGTTTGTCAGATGTTTTTATCACATACAGAAATATAATTGCATTCATATTATGAGTAACAGAAGCTTATATTGACAGTTAGAATGAGTTAATGCAGCAAGTCAATATTTGCAGTGTTGACCCTTCTTCTTCAGGACCTCTGCAATTCTCCCTGGCATGCTCTCAATCAACTTCTGGACCAAATCCTGACTGATAGCAGTCCATTCTTGCAGAATCAATGCTTTAATTTTGTCTGAATTTGTTGGTTTTTGTTTGTCCACCCGTCTCTTGATGATTGACCACAAGTTCTCAATGGGATTAAGATCTGGGGAGTTTCCAGGCCATGGACCCAAAATCTCTATGTTTTGTTCCCTGAGCCATTTAGTTATCACCTTTGCTTTATGGCAAGGTGCTCCATCATGCTGGAAAAGGCATTGTTGAGCGCCAAACTGCTCTTGGACGGTTGGGAGAAGTTGCTCTTGGAGGACATTCTGGTACCATTCTTTATTCATGGCTGTGTTTTTAGGCAAGACTGTGAGAGAGACGATTCCCTTGGCTGAGAAGCAACCCCACACATGAATGGTTTCAGGATGCTTTACAGTTGGCATGAGACAAGACTGGTGGTAGCGCTCACCTCTTCTTCTCCGAATAAGCTGTTTTCCAGATGTTCCAAACAATCGAAAAGGGGATTCATCAGAGAAAATGACTTTACCCCAGTCCTCAGCAGTCCACTCCCTGTACCTTTTGCAGAATATCAGTCTGTCCCTGATGTTTTTTCTGGAGAGAAGTGGCTTCTTTGCTGCCCTCCTTGAGACCAGGCCTTGCTCCAAGAGTCTCCGCCTCACAGTGCGTGCAGATGCACTCACACCTGCCTGCTGCCATTCCTCAGCAAGCTCTGCACTGCTGGTAGCCTGATCCCGCAGCTGAAACACTTTTAAGAGACGGTCCTGCCGCTTGCTGGTCTTTCTTGGGCGCCCTGGAGCCTTTTTGGCACCAATGGAACCTCTCTCCTTGAAGTTCTTGATGATGCGATAGATTGTTGACTGAGGTGCAATCTTTCTAGCTGCAATACTCTTCCCAGTTAGGCCATTTTTGTGCAGTGCAATGATGACTGCACGTGTTTCTTTAGAGATAACCATGGTTAACAGAAGAGAAACAATGATGGCAAGCACCAACCTCCTTTTAAAGTGTCCAGTGGTGTCATTCTTACTTAATCATGAAAGATTGATCTCCAGCCCTGTCCTCATCAACACCCACACCTGTGTTAATGGAGCAATCACTGAAACGATGTTAGGTGGTCCTTTTAAGGCAGGGCTGCAATGATGTTGAAATGTGTTTTGGGGGATAAAGTTCATTTTCTAGGCAAATATTGACTTTGCAAGTAATTGCTGTTAAGCTGATCACTCTTTATAACATTCTGGAGTATATGCAAATTGCCATTAGAAAAACTGAAGCAGTAGACTTTGTAAAAATTAATATTTGTATCATTCTCAAAACTTTTGGCCATGACTGTACATTGCATAGAGTACAAATTGACTTAAAATGTGAAATAAGCAAATGAAATAATAGATTTTACATTTGCTGATCACATGGCTGATGACAGAACTTCATGTTTGTAAAAAACAGGTTGTAAGAAAAAGCAGTAAATATGGAACTATAGGTCTGTGAATTGGCACAAACAGCAAAATGGCAGGAACAGGTTGTTGTAGAAAACAACCTGATTGTGTATAATTCTATCAACGTATAAATGTGTGTAAGTCTATATAGAGCAGGACTTGACATGTTTTTATATCAAAAATATAATAAAATTGACATACCGTTGAAAAATGAACAAAACAGTATGTTGCAATAACCAGTAGACCGATGATTATAGATGCAATTGAAACATATAAGGCGTTGCGTCCCAACCTTCTTGATCCATCAAGGTCTCCATCATTATAGCTGTTTAAGGCCTGTGGAGTTGAATATGCAAAATGTGTTATTCTCTTCTGTTAAAATGATGGTTTATATAAATAAATTTTAAATACAGATTATAGAATAAATATTTAATAGATAAATAGATACTAGATATTGGACAGCTATCTAGTTATAGATAGATAGTAGTGAAAACTGTTACACTGGTTTGTTACATATGAATGTTTATATACTGAAATGAAATGTTAAACTTAATAATTTTGGATCATTGTTCTTTTATTCTATCTATCTATCTATCTATCTATCTATCTATCTATCTATCTATCTATCTCTCTATAGTGTATGCACACTATATGGACAAAAGTATTCTGACACCTACACATTATGCCTACATCAGCTTTTATGACATCCAATTCTAAACCCATAGGCATTAATATGGAGTTTGTCCCTCGTGTGCAGCTAAAATAAGTACCACTGTCCTGTGAATGATTTGTACAAGATTTTGGAGTGTGCCTGTGGGAATTTTTGCCCATTCATTCAGAAGAGCATTTGTGAGGCCAGACACTGATGCTGGATGAGAAGGCTTGGCCTGCAATCTCCATTCTAGTTCATCCTAAAGGTGTTTTATGGAATTGAAGTCAGGGCTCTTCAGCAATCCCATAGAGAATGAGTGGAGTGGCAATTCACATGCACAACCCACTACCCAGTGGGACCCAATACTCAGGATCAGTGGGGGTCACAGCTGTCAGACACCCACTGATCTGCAAGTTGTAACCTATTCTATGGATATATCATAACTCGATGTGGTAACAACCACTTTAAGTAGATATGTTGTATAACAAGCTGTCATTGATGTTAGAGGGGGCAATACACGGTATTAAGAACTGGGGTATGTGAACTTTTGAACAGGATCATTTTAATGTTTTTGGTTGTCATTATGATTTAAAAAGAGAAAACACAGAAGTTTGACAATAAAAGGCTTCAACCAACCTCTAACCATGAGTGGAGAAAAAGTTTTTGTGTTATCATTCATATTCTCTGAAAAAAGGCCAAAAAAACAAAAAATTTGCCAGGGTATGTAAACTTTTTAGCATAACTGTATCTGTTTTTTTAAGCCATACTGTTACATTCAGTTCTGTTCCTGTGTTGCATTTCACTAGGATACCCTGCCAGTTCCTGTTTTCATCACAACATGATAATGTGCCACTTGGTTACATATGACTGCTACTGCTGATAGACATTGTGACACGTCTTCACATTGTAATGAAAATGGATAGTGCCTGAATTAAAAAAAAATGTTACAGTTGTTTTTATTTTTCAGCTTTCAGCTACTTTAATCTTAGTTTTAGGAATCTAATTTAGCCTGCTTGAAGGGTTTTTGAGGATCACAATACTGGCAGACCATCATTGCATGAGCGGTGCTCATCAAAGTGGTGCAACCTTTATTGTTTACATTGGTTCACCTAAACACAGCCTAATTGGTGGTGGCAGAGCAGGATATAGGAACTATATCCCAGTCAGTGAATGGGATGAAGCTGCAACACCCTGCTACTAAGTAGACAGTATGCATGTAAACAGATCAAGCATTAAAGAGCCTACAGCACTTGACCAACAGATGAACAAAGGACCCCTACTGAGACTATAGCCTCTAAGCTGTCAGTAAGTTATTATATAACATTACACTACATACAGGCTCATTTTCAAAGGGGGGGGGGGGGCAAAGATATTTTACCAGAGTGCTTCTTTGCAAAATTACTTTAAAGAGATTAATACATTTGTATCTTTTGTTTTGAGAATGTTGTTCAAAGGCAAATAGCTCCATATTCTTATTTAACTATATTTTATATGCATACCATAATAGATAAAAGCTACAGTTAAGAATATAAAGGTCTGACTTTATTAGGAGGTGTATTGTTTTTTTTAAACTCGTTTTATTGAAAATTGCGTATCAGACACAAGAAAAGGAATCAAAACAAATACATAACATGTTGCGCACCAAAAAACGAGAATTTCAATGTAAATTCACTCAACGCACCACATCCCACCTCGCCAGGCCCTCGTCCCATCCGGACCATATAACGTAGACTCGGTACAGAAAGAATATAATCAGGACATGCGTAATACTGTATACATCAGTTATCATGTACAAAACATGCAGTCAATAAGTCAAGTATAACAACAAGGATACACTCCAAAATGAGAGGTCGTGGATACTCCCGGTGTCTCGCACCCCTCACGGCATGAGTAAATTAATGGCAGAGCGCAATGAGGGAGCCGTATATTGGGTTACCGGAGAATTGCACCATGTTCCCCACACCTTATGGAATTTCTGAGGGCACCCTCTCCCTTTATACACAATCTGGTTATAAGGAAGAACAGTATTAACAAGTTTCTTCCACTGAGATACTGATGGGGGTTTCGGAGCCATCCATCGCAGTGCGATAGCTTTCCTAGCATAAAATAAAGACTCCCTCAAAAGGATTCTAACATGGTGTTGCCATATTTCTTCATCTAATACGCCGAAAAGGCATATCTCTGGGGTTAATGGTATAGGTTTAGCCAGAACTTCCGCCAGGAGATCCACGACCCCTTTCCAAAAACATTGTATGATCGGACATTCCCAAATCATATGCCAAAAGTCTGCCTGTGGACAAAGACACCTAAGGCATCCGGGGTTGGGCAGACGTCCCATTTTGTATAGACGGGAAGGTGTCAAGTAACATTGGTGTAGAATATATGTTTGAATCAGTTTGTTGTTAGCTGAAGGTGACACATGTTGAGGAGATTCAAGGATATCTTGAAACATCTCATCTGTGAAAGTTGGGATATTTATGCTCCATCGCGTTAAGGCTGGGGCGTCCAAAGTGGACACCTTGGCCTGTATCAGATGTGCATATAAAGTAGATATCAAACCCCCAGGGCCCTGTGAGCGAAGTATGCCGATAAGCGGATACTCAGATATATTGTCCAATCGATCCGGGAACTGAGAAGAAAGTGCATGTCTAATCTGTAGATATCTAAAGAACTGCGTTCTAGGGATGCCATAGGAGGAGCTTAGCGAGTCAAACGTTTTAAAAACCCCTTGTATGTACAGGTCACTAAGAGAGGACACGCCATACTGCGACCAGGCCCGGGCGCCAGGCAGGGCAAATAACGTCGGCAGACCAGGGTTGTGCCAAAGCGGGGTCTCCACAGGTATATCAGAATAAGCGGACACCTTTTTCGCCTGACGCCAGACCTGTCCCGCCAGGGCATGGATGGGCAACAATTTCCCCCTAAACAAGGCCGGGTGTTCCAACACCGGCCACAGATTATGCAGACCCAGGTGGTGAGCCAGATGTGCCTCGGACCTCGGTAGGGGATCAGATGAGAGCCACTTCCTAATAAAACGGAGCTGTCCTGCCAGGTAGTAAAGAAACAGATCAGGGAGTGATGTACCCCCGAGCTGCTTTGGTCGTTGTACAGATGACAACCTAAGCTTAGATCTAGAGTTTCCCCATATAAAGGAGATAATGAGGGAGTCCATTTGTTTAAAAAATCTAAGGGGCACGGACACAGCAGAATGGCTTATAGCATATAGACATTTGGGTAGTACTATCATTTTAACTAGGTTGATTCTACCAGCCACCGACAAAGGCAGTGTAGCCCAAAGATTAAACTTAACCCTAAAGTGCGAGATGAGCGGAAAGATGTTCTGTTCCAAAAAACACCTATGGTCCCTAGATATAAAGATGCCCAGATATTTACAGGTTGAGACTGTAGTCAATCCACATACCACATTCCCCTCAGCTACACTTGACGCACGGCCAATATGCATGTATGAGGACTTAGTCCAATTGGTCCGTATGCCAGAATAATTACCAAATTCGTCAATTATAGCCATGGCTCTGGGCAGGGACCGGGAGGGGTCGCTCATAAACAGGAGTAAGTCATCGGCATAGAGTGCTGTTCTCTCCTCCCGGGTGCCTATCACTATGCCTTTATATATGGGGTCATTCCGAAGCAGTATTGCCAAGGGTTCCACCGCCAGAGCAAACAGTAGCGGTGACAATGGACATCCTTGTCTTGTACCCCTACCCAAAGGAAAGTAGGAAGACAACGCGCCATTAATGGACAGCGCCGCTCTAGGGGAACAGTATAGAAGGGAAATCCAGGTAACAAACCCCTCTCCAAATCCGTATCCTCGCAACACCTGCAATAGAAAAGGCCACTCGACAGAGTCGAACGCCTTTGTTGCATCTAAAGAAGCCATCGCCCAGTCATGTGAGGATGATGCCCCAATCTGAGTTATCACCTGAGCCCTTCTAAGATTATCCGATGTGGATTTTCCAGGCATAAAGCCTGTCTGATCCGGATGGACAAGGTCGAGAACAACAGAATTTAGCCTTTTTGCCAACATTTTAGTAAGGAGTTTATAATCTATATTAAGCAGTGATATAGGCCTATATGAGCCACAGTCCAGCGGATCCTTGTCAGGCTTAAGTAACAGGATAATGGTGGCGTCATAAAAGAACTCCGGGGAGACTGCGACCCACAAAGGCAGCGTTATAACAGTCAAGCAACTCCGGGAGAAAGGAGGTGTATTGTTTAAAGATTACACAAATGTATATTATCAAGGAAAGCAGTTTGGTGGCAGATACTTATTCTCCTTGTGTTTACTAGGTTTGCTTTTAGAGAAATCCATGACACAATACTTATCATCTACAGTCATGGCCAAAAGTTTTGAGAATGACACAAATATTATATTTTCACATGATCTGCTGCCCTCTGGTTTTTCTGTGTGTTTGTCAGATGTTTTTATCACATACAGAAATATAATTGCATTCATATTATGAGTAACAGAAGCTTATATTGACAGTTAGAATGAGTTAATGCAGCAAGTCAATATTTGCAGTGTTGACCCTTCTTCTTCAGGACCTCTGCAATTCTCCCTGGCATGCTCTCAATCAACTTCTGGACCAAATCCTGACTGATAGCAGTCCATTCTTGCAGAATCAATGCTTTAATTTTGTCTGAATTTGTTGGTTTTTGTTTGTCCACCTGTCTCTTGATGATTGACCACAAGTTCTCAATGGGATTAAGATCTGGGGAGTTTCCAGGCCATGGACCCAAAATCTCTATGTTTTGTTCCCTGAGCCATTTAGTTATCACCTTTGCTTTATGGCAAGGTGCTCCATCATGCTGGAAAAGGCATTGTTGAGCACCAAACTGCTCTTGGATGGTTGGGAGAAGTTGCTCTTGGAGGACATTCTGGTACCATTCTTTATTCATGGCTGTGTTTTTAGGCAAGACTGTGAGAAAGCCGATTCCCTTGGCTGAGAAGCAACCCCACACATGAATGGTTTCAGGATGCTTTACAGTTGGCATGAGACAAGACTGGTGGTAGCGCTCACCTCTTCTTCTCCGAATAAGCTGTTTTCCAGATGTTCCAAACAATCGAAAAGGGGATTCATCAGAGAAAATGACTTTACCCCAGTCCTCAGCAGTCCACTCCCTGTACCTTTTGCAGAATATCAGTCTGTCCCTGATGTTTTTTCTGGAGAGAAGTGGCTTCTTTGCTGCCCTCCTTGAGACCAGGCCTTGCTCCAAGAGTCTCCGCCTCACAGTGCGTGCAGATGCACTCACACCTGCCTGCTGCCATTCCTCAGCAAGTTCTGCACTGCTGGTAGCCTGATCCCGCAGCTGAAACACTTTTAAGAGACGGTCCTGCCGCTTGCTGGTCTTTCTTGGGCGCCTTGGAGCCTTTTTGGCACCAATGGAACCTCTCTCCTTGAAGTTCTTGATGATGCGTTAGATTGTTGACTGAGGTGCAATCTTTCTAGCTGCAATACTCTTCCCAGTTAGGCCATTTTTGTGCAGTGCAATGATGACTGCACGTGTTTCTTTAGAGATAACCATGGTTAACAGAAGAGAAACAATGATGGCAAGCACCAGCCTCCTTTTAAAGTGTCCAGTGGTGTCATTCTTACTTAATCATGACAGATTGATCTCCAGCCCTGTCCTCATCAACACCCACACCTGTGTTAATGGAGTAATCACTGAAACGATGTTAGGTGGTCCTTTTAAGGCAGGGCTGCAATGATGTAGAAATGTGTTTTGGGGGATAAAGTTAATTTTCTAGGCAAATATTGACTTTGCAAGTAATTGCTGTTAAGCTGATCACTCTTTATAACATTCTGGAGTATATGCAAATTGCCATTAGAAAAACTGAAGCAGTAGACTTTGTAAAAATTAATATTTGTATCATTCTCAAAACTTTTGGCCATGACTGTAGAGTCCATGGCATGATTCCAGCACTGCTATTATCTGCATCTGAATTCATGTAAAAACATCTTTAGTAGAATGTGACCATGCTGAGAATTTTTTTTTACACATTTGGTTTTTGGTGAACAAGTGCAATCTACATATGGATGTTTCTGGATTGGTTGATAACTGATGCAGTTTGAGTTGCTGCATTTGTAACTATGTCAAAATCTATATAATGTCAATATGTCAAGAGTTTGTTACTCTTGTTAGTTTTTTGTTGTGCCCAGTTCTCTGAATGCAGGCATCAATTTAAATGGATTATCTGCAACTTAAAGGGCTTTTCCCAGGAATATAACCATTGTAAACCTGTAGACAATCATTATTATTATTATTATTAATAATAATAATATTTATTTATTTATATAGCACCATTGATGCCATGGTGCTTTATATTTGAGGGTTTACATACAGTACACAAAATATACAAGACAATATAATGCTAACAGTGACCAACTGGCACAGTAGGATAGAGGGCCCTGCCCACAAGGGCTTGCAATCTATGAGGGAAGAGGGATAGAGACAGAAGGTGGGGGTAGAGGCTGTACAGATGGTAGTGTGGTGACAGTAGCGTTATTGGAGGTTGTAGGCCTTCCTGAATAGGTGAGTCTTCAGGGCCTTCTTGAAGCTTGTGATTGTGGGGGTCAGTCTTATGTGTCTTGGTAATGAGTATGGGGGATGCAAAAGTTAACACTGAAACATTTTGAAGTATTTTACAATTTTCTCTTAGTGGTGACTTTTGTCTTGATTGGTTGCCAATGGATATGACCATGCATGAAGGAACTTTTTATGTTCAAAAACCTAGCCGTGATTTCTAGCTATCTAGTTATGGATAGATTGTAGTGAAAACAGTTAAACTGGTTTGTTACATATGAATGTTTATATACTGAAATGAAATGTTAAAGTGTATGCACACTATATGGACAAAAGTATTCTGACACCTACACATTATGCCTACATCAGCATTTATGACATCCCATTCTAAACCCATAGGCATTAATATGGAGTTTGTCCCTTGTGTGCAGCTAAAATAAGTACTACTGTCCTATGAATGATTTGTACAAGATTTTGGAGTGTGCCTGTGGGAATTTTTGCCCATTCATTCAGAAGAGCATCTGTGAGGTCAGACACTGATGCTGGATGAGAGGGCTTGGCCTGCAATCTCCATTCTAGTTCATCCTAAAGGTGTTTGATGGGATTGAGGTCAGGGCTCTGTGCAGACCAGTTAAGTTCTTTCACACCAAACTCACCCACCCATGCAAACATGGACCTTGTTTTGTGCACTGGGACACAGTCATGCTGGAAGAGAAAAGGGCTTTGCCCAAACTGTTCCCACAAAGTTGAAAGTATATAATTGTCCAAAATGCCTCAAAGCATTAAGATTTTTTTCAACCCCTGAAAAAGAACCTCATGGAATTATTATTATTATTTATTTATATAGCACCATTAATTCCATGGTGCTTTACATTTGAGGGTTTACATATGGTACACCAGATATACAAAACAGATAATACTAACAGTTGCCAACTGGCACAGTGGGATAGAGGGCCCTGCCCGTAAGGGCTTACAATCTATGAGGGAAGAGGGATAGAGACAGAAGGTGGGGGTAGAGGCTGTACAGATGGTAGTGTGGTGACTGTAGCGTTATTGGAGGTTGTAGGCCTTCCTGAATAGGTGAGTCTTCAGGGCCTTCTTGAAGCTTGTGATTGTGGGGGTCAGTCTTATGTGTCTTGGTAATGAGTTCCAGAGTATGGGGGATGCAAAAGTTAACACTGAAACATTTTGAAGTATTTTACAATTTTCTCTTAGTGGTGACTTTTGTCTTGATTGGTTGCCAATGGATATGACCATGCATGCAGGAACTTTTTATGTTCAAAAATCCAGCCGTGATTTCCTTTTTGTGCACATTATCAGTCACAGATAGTGAATATAAACTGGCCACAATAAGGAAATAAGGACAGGGTTTCTGACAAGTGCTAGAGCATAAAATTTCCCATTGATGGTAGTGTCCAAATTGTTTACCAAAATAACAACAATAGTGCTGCATAAAGAGCAGAGGTTTAAAGATTTTCTTAACAATCCTACTGGCAACATTCTTTTGTCTTAATATGTTGCCAATAGGATTGTTAAGAAAATCTTTAAACCTCTGCTCTTTATGCAGCACTATTGTTGTTATTTTGGTAAACAATTTGGTATGGGCCAACTAATGTGTTTATATGTAATGGTGATATATGTGAGATATGTGTGTTCTAGTGACAGGACTATATATAAGTATAAAACAATCTAGATTCCTTGTGAACTGGTTACAACACTAGGGACAATCAATTTGTATACCTTTTATGTTATATTGTTCATTTTTTGTCCTTTTATATTGGGCAGTTCATGGACTTTGATTATCATCAGATTGCCTTAGAACATTGTTCAGAGTTTCTATCAAAATGTGATGCAGATGAAAAGTAATGGAGTTAGTGAAGTAATGAGGAGACGGAGGGAAAGATGAAAGAAATCTGAAATCAGTAATTCTGGATACTAATATAGTAACTCTCAGAGGAGCAAAAGAATATTAGAGAATATTGAATGATAAAGAATACTATGTAAGGAAGACCTGTTAAACACTTGTTATATAAGTGGAAAAACTTTGTTATTAAAGGATGATGCAGCACACTCAAAAACTAAAAAAGTACAAAGGAATAATGTAATAATGTTGGTGGATGATGTGGATAATGTTCTTGTTGAAATGGACAGGTTAAGTAGTAAAAATGAAAATTCTGAAACCAAGTATGTTTCAAAAATAAAGTGATATTTATATGCTATTGTATTGGTACATTCTCCTCTTAAATGGAGTCTGTCACCACCAAGATCGCTTCCAACCCACTTCTTTGTGGTTACTGGCATGGGGAACATACCTTTCTTTCTGTTAAAACTGCAATATTGCTGGCGAGAAAATCAACTTTTAATCGGCATGCAAATGAGCTGTTCGTTGAAGCAGTAGTGTGGTGGTGACTACCAAAACACTTGTTTTTGCCTGTTGTGTCCGTATATTGGGACCTGTCACTCCTAGAGGATTGATACAGGTGGTGATGACAGGTAAAAATAGGTGCTTTAGCAGGCATGGCCACACACCGATAAATAGCTCATTTGTATACAAATACTTATATAAATACTCTTAACGGGTCTCTCCAGGGAGTCTGTGAATATGTGCTTCCTCAGGGACTTTCAGGAGACAAATTCGGAACCTGATCAGAACCAGCACCTGGCCCATTAGTTGCTCTGAATCCTTCCTCTTTCCCTGTGTTCACATGTAGTTAATTGTGCTATAGGGGTTGGTAGACTATAGTAAAGCCATCCCCCATAACACAGTGAGGACAGGAGAGGAGTAAGGAGGTGGAGTGACTCATGGACTAGGTGCTGGTTCTGATCTGGGGTCAGAACCAGCCCAGAACTCCTGGGGTCGCCTCCTAAAAGCCCAGAAAAAGCAAGTATTTACATACTCCCTGGAGAATCCTTCAACATCAAGAAGCCCTGTGAGAAAAACAAAGCCAGGAGTGCAAAAAAAGTCATTATTTACATACTATAGCAAGTGGCTTTGGGCCTAACAAACTTTAAAGGGATTGACCAGAAATTCTTAATTCTTTTATACCTGATGAGTGCAGGTTGACAGACAGCCCCCCACATGGATCAGCTGTACGGGGCCACTTTTGACACAAATACTATACACTGAAGGACCTGGAAGCAGTTGGCTCCAGTCCCTATATACTGTGCCTTTGTTCCCATTGACTGCATCACCGCCTATATCAGGGATGCTGACTCTGAAGCATGCATGTCACAGAATTTTTCTTAAACAGGAGCTGAGGCATACCATGTGATAAGTGCGCAATAAGTAATGCACCAATGATCCACCTTGTCTATTCTCTTTTCCCCTCGTTTGTTAGTTTTTCCTCCTTTTTGTTTGTCCTGTATTATAGGAATTTTTTTTTTTCATATGGGTGACAGGGCAAAAGTAAAATAAACAACAGCACCCAAAATGTTTAAAAATATGTTCAACATAAAAACTAGATATAAGTAATACAGTGTTTACTGATGATACATTCTCTTTAAATCTGCTACATTGTTGTATGTCCACATGACAATCTAGCAACTGTTAACTCCTTCAGTATTAAATGAAACTGCGAAATGAAATGACAGTGTACGCTTGCTTTTGTCGTGACATATAGTTTCTTTAATCTTAGTCCTGCAATACCTTAGACAATGCCATCTTGTTCTCTAAAAAAATATGCAGAACAAACACATTTTTCTTTTCCTAGGTTGCACCTGACCTTCATAACTCAGGTGCAATACGAGAGTATGTTAAAGAATCTATGTTTATGCCACATCCCTAGCTGAAGAAAGATCACTGATGTATCGCCAACTTAGGTTTCTCCCACAGGAAATTTTGTCAAGAGGAAAGATCATCCATTATCATTGTGTCATATTATTCTATCCTAGTATTCTGCTAGCGTTGTTTACTTCTAGAGTGGTGTGAATGAAATAATCACTAGTTTTAACTGTGCCTTGTGCCTGCTGAAAACTAATTTTCTGTCTATTTAGGTTATGGAAGAGTGAAGAAATCAGGCGATACCTTTTAGAGGCTAACTGAGTATATTTATAAGTAAGCTTTCAGGAGTACTAGCTCCCTTCATCAGACATGGTGTGATACAAGAACTGAAAATTCACAGATTTTTATACACATGGTTTTCAAAGCATTTTAGATTCTTTAAAAAAAATGCAATCTAAGTAGAGAAGTTATTTACAACAGGTCAAAAAAACAGTCTGGAAACTTGTGGTGCGTGACGGAGGGATCAGTAATTCTTGCTGTTATCTGTTTGCTATCAGGAGGTGATTTGTGTCCCTCACAGGTCATACATAGTGTGATTTGAAGCTGGCATGAATATTGAGTTCAGTTCATGGTTCATGCATAGTGTGACATGAAGCTGGCATGAATATTAAGTCCAAATTGCAGAGTTTGAAATTTTTGCATAAATTTATACTCCCATTCTTTTCTTTTCTCCTGCGTCTTAAAATGTCCCATTAAAACCACAACCCGCAAATCTTCAATAGAGTGGTTTTCTCCGGAGAAATGTGCGGCCACTGGGAGATCTGTTCTGCTGTTATTAATATTGGATCTGTGTGAGTTCATTCGTTGACTGAGTCTCTGCCCTGTTTCCCCCACATAGAGGCCTGTGGTGGGACATTGCACACACATTATGAGGTACACCACATTGGAAGACCTGCAGGAAAATGTCCCCCTAATTCTGTGCACCTGTTGTGACTGTGGGATAGGTACACTGTCAGCGGTGTGGATGTGCTTGCAGGTCATGCACCTTTTATGTAGGCAAGGTGAGGTGCCATTTTCAGTTGGGGCCTTCAGGGCACTCCGGACGATAATACGCCTCAGGTTTGGTGGTTGTCGAAAGGAAAGGAGAGGGGGGACTGGAAATATGTCCTTGAGCCTGTTGTCCCTATGTAGCACAGGTTGGAGCTCCTTGGCAATCCTTCGTAGGATTTCCAGCTGTGGGTTGTAGGTGACTACTAGGGGCACTCGGGCATCTTTCTGGGTCTCTCTATATGTGAGCATTTATTTAGGTTATGGTCAAACAACTTTTTGTATCATGTGAGTCTAGTTACATGATAATACGTTCATGTAATTTTAGAGGCACACTTAAGCATAGCTATAGGCAATGTAGAGTGAGTAGTCAGCTTTGATGCCTGAGGGGCCCAAACGTCCCTCTGCCATATAAGAAAGCACCAGTATTATAAGTGTTGCATGGTACACGAAGGCTGTACTACATATTTTGTGTTGGGGTCATGGAGCTTTAAGCTATACCTGATGTGACAATCCTTTTTTTCCTTGTACAAGTGCATCTCAATACATTAGAACCAAACTAAGGGACCATTTTAAATGCTTAGGAAGCCTTTGCAGGTGTTTTGGGGTAATTATTCTAATTTTCTGAGATAATGACTTTTGGTTTTTCCTTGGCCGTAAGCCATAATCATCAACATTAACATAAATAAACACTTGAAAAAGTTCACTGTTTGTAATGACTCAATATATGTGTTTCACTTTTTCAATTGAATTACTAAAAAAAAAAAAAAAAAAAAAACTTTTTGATGATATTCTAATTTATTGAGATGCACTTGTATTTGTTGGTGGAAATCATAAACTTCATAACTATAATACAAAACATTTTCAATAAACATCGATTGAACATACATATAGACTACTTATTATAAAGTTAGCAATTGCTTTTAAGTTTTATTGTTGTG
The DNA here is from genome assembly GCA_947044405.1 of Leptodactylus fallax. NCBI lineage: Eukaryota > Metazoa > Chordata > Amphibia > Anura > Leptodactylidae > Leptodactylus > Leptodactylus fallax. Next base: position 7,511,726 of record CAMRHE010000010.1, read on the forward strand.
CGCAAGCCGCACCCTCAAGGACTGGCTCCATCTAATTACAAGTTACACATTGACAGTACCATCCTCAAAAATGGAAGCTAATATGTATGTAAAAAAAAAAACTCCAAAAACGCATAACAAAAACCCACCTAAAATATACCACATGCTCACAACAGCCCTTCTGTAGCCTGCCAGAAAATGAAAAATAACATCTCTTCCGGCTCTCGGCTCAGTAAGGAACAAAGCAGAAAAGGAATTTGATGTGGCAATCTGTCAATAACTGGACCTTCCTGCTGAACAACCTCCCACCCAATAGATAGGGAAAATACATATATAAACAACAAAACATAAAGCAAATATCTATAAGATATCACCAACCATACACTGTGCATTCACCATACCATAACATTGTCAGATCCTATTGAAAACAATGGCCCACTTGTACCAGTTGTGGCCAATATTAATGTGTGACACCCAAAGCTTTATACATGCATACCATAGTGTACACATGGAGTTTCTACAGTTAGAATTGTGATGTTCTCCACAAAATTTTTGTTGTGTAGAACATGCATTGCCTAAATAGGAGGCCCAGTTTCCATTTCCATGGTTCCATATTCATGTACAAACTTTTTGATTAATGTATATAAGATTTCGATTTATATATATTATCATTCAATCATGAATACTTCTTCATGATTGTAATGGATAAATGATAGCTTTGCATATGCTGTACACACCAAAAAAGTACCCTTATGGGTCCAGAAGAAAAGGTTGGCCATTTTAAAGAGGGATTTTCTGGGCAAAAAAACACTGATGACTTTTACTAAAGATAGGTCACTAATATCAGATCCGTGGGGTAATGAAACCCAGCACCCCCACTGATCAGCTGTACTCAGCAGTTTATACACAATGGAATGGAGGAGGAAGCAGACAACGCTGTTCTCTGTGCACTGGCTGAACCGAGCCACAGCAACCGAGAACAGATGATCATTGGGGGGTACTGGGTGTTGCCCACTACATATCTGATATTGATGACCTATCCTTAGGATAAGCCATCAATATTTTTAGCCTGGAAAATCTCTTTTACCCTAGCTGCCTTTTACCATAATTACAACATCAGCAAACATGGCAAAGATACGCCAAATGGTCTTCTTTGATAGTATGGAATAATGGCATGAGCTACCACCAACATAGAACACATGTACACCACTTTAGGTTGCCTAAACACCTCAAATAGTCCACCACAGGTTCTGCATAATGGGCAAATGATGTCTCATAGATGAACAGATAAGGCAATTTATTTTGCAACTCATTTAAGCAACATTTAGGTACCGATGAGGTTCTGTACAAATCTGTTGAAACCTACATCAGGAACCTCCATCTCAGCTTACACAAAAATGTCAGACAAAATAGTACAGTGTACTAAAATGCTTGGTGCCAAGAAGGAAACCACTATAGTCAATGGTGTTGTTGTTATCTGTCATGTCACAGATCTGGAACTTTATTTATTTTTATTGTTTTTCTATGACAAAGCAGAACAATGTAAATAATGAATGCAGATGTGAAAAGCGCCTAACTGTGATTTTCATCACATTTCCCTATGTTGCATACAGTACACGCTACATAATTTTCAAGTAAATGGCGATACTAGCCATTGAAATTACGTATCCTAACTTTCTCCCTCACAGTACTATCTTTACTTCTATCTTGGGATCACTACGGTCACATAGTAGGATAGCTATATTTATAAAGTGAGTCAACAAGCATAAACTAGAACACAGTCAGCTCTGCTGAATTATCACTTTTTTACCTGTCAATTATAAAGTTAATAATAGAACTAATAAGGAGGATAATAAAATCTGTAAAGCTGTTTAAATAATAAAACACATCAGAAACCTAAAGCATTTTAGATGAAGGTGTGAAATGGTATTCACAAGTCTATATATTTGTAATGATAGAAAAATCTGTTAGTACTTACCATTATAGAAAAAACAAATGCAACAATGTTAATTGGGTAAGCCGGGCAAAAGCAGGAAAATATTGAAAGGATCAGGTAATTGCTGGGCATAGGTCCATTTGCGGATTCATCTTCTACGTTAGTTTCCGGGCTTTCTTCTAAAGCCCTTTTAATTTCTGGTTTGCATGGAGTTTGAGACATGGAAAATTCAGTGTTCAGAAATTGGTCTACCCAGAAAAGTTCAGCTGTCCAGTTTGAGGCTGAGGGGCGGCTGTGTAACCCAAGTTAGGAGTTCAAGGAAGAAGTGATCTCATTTCGGCTGATGCCTGATCAGCAAAGGAACAGCAGCCAGGCTATAAGTACAAGAAGTCAGACACATGCTCATAGACATGGGTGAAATGTAGATAAGCCCAGTCAGGTTGACTCAGTGATGCTTAATGCTTTATGCAGATAGAATAATATAACTGAAGATTACGCAGAGATATAATATAAACTGATTAATATTGTGAGGCATTTAGAACATATTTCACATATCTTTAGCCTTTGTACATTTTATATTGCATGCTTTATATTGGATGTTGGGGGGGGTCATATTAATAGAAGATAATAGTGAGAACAATAACAGTAGTATAGCATATGTAAATATCTCCAATAATAAAGTATGGTCCATAGATTAACATTTCAATATTTTGTAGGTACAAAATACCTAATGCCTTAGACTGCCTTGGCATGAGGCAGATTTTGTTGCAGAAATTTCTGAAAATAATTTAGTTGGTGGCAAATATGTGGATTTCTACAAGTCCCATTCAGATTAGTGTAACTGATTTTCAGTTTTGCTTAAATTTATACCAACATATACCATTTGTGAGAGCACTTCTATGCTCCTTTCATTATTGACACCCAAACAACACCAATTATGGATACAGGCGTGAAAGTACTGGTTCATATACTGAAGTTTTTGAAGTTAATGAAGTTTCTTGTGAAAATTCATTCATTGGCAAAAAAATATAACATACCAATAAGAAATTGTTTAATGATTATATATATATATATATATAATTACAATATTATACCAAGAGGATATGTTTATTGGGGACAATCCTACAATTTACAAGCCTCTAGTACCCTGTCGGGGCCTACAAAATGGGATACAATTTGGTTATGGAGGCATACAGGTTTTGTATAGTATCTTGCAGCATGTTTTTCCTCAAATGTTGCACCTGGACCTGTAGATCTGGTACTCTTGTAGGTTGCTGAAGTTGGTATCCCAGCTGGTCCCATAAATGCTCGATTGGTGATAAATCTGGTGGGCGGTCAGACCAAGGTTGTGTTGCAATCTGGTGAAGACATTCCTGGGAAACTCTTGCTGTATGTGGACAAGCATTATCCTGCTGAAATATGTCAGTTGGAAGTGCTTCCATGAGAGACAACATGTGGTTGCTTGATGTTCAACACATATCTCTGAGCTACTAGGGGAGATCCGATGGCTCTACAGATAATCACACATGCAGTTGGACCAGTGTGTTGTTCCACATCAAAGGTATAATTGAAGTGCTCATCATGTGGCCTCCATTCTTGAATAGGACTGTTGTTGGATCCTAAATAGAACCTGGATTTGTTGCTAAAGATAATACGGTTCCAGTTTGTTGCAGTCCAGGTTTCTTGTACCTGACACTGCTGCAAACCAAGGTGACAGTGGCTGGTTGTCAATGGCAGGATATGTATTGGGCAATGTGACACCAAATTTCTTTCTGCTAAGCATCCTGAATAGTCTACAGTAGGTAGAGACATGGGTGAGTAATGAAGTTGCCATCTATGTTTGGATGGTAGACAAAGAAACTTTGGGAGCTGCTCATGTTTGTTAGTGGATAACATGATCTTTTCTACTGGTTGTCTGTCTGGCCTGTCTAGAGTCTGTTCATCATACAAAAGTAGCCTTTGAAAGCATTTTTATAGGGCAAGACCCAGTATCTAATAAGACCACACCTACAGTACAGACCAAAAGTTTGGACACACCTTCTCATTCCAAGAGTTTTCTGTATTTTCATGACTATAAAAATTGTAGATTCACACTGAAGGCATCAAAACTATGAATTAACACATGTGGAATTATATACTTAACAAAAAAGTGTGAAACAACTGAAAATGTGTCTTATATTCTAGGTTCTTCAAAGTAGCCACCTTTTGCTTTGATTACTGCTTTGCACACTCTTGGCATTCTCTTGATGAGCTTCAAGAGGTAGTCACCTGAAATGGTTTTCACTTCACAGGTGTGCCCTGTAAGGTTTAATAAGTGGGATTTCTTGGCTTATAAATGGGGTTGGGACCATCAGTTGTGTTGTTCAGAAGTCAGGTGTATACACAGCTGATAGTCCTACTGAATGGAGTGTTAGAATTTTTATTATGGCAAGAAAAAAGCAGATAAGTAAAGAAAAACGAGTGGCCATCATTACTTTAAGAAATGAAGGTCAGTCAGTCCGAAAAATTAGAAAAACTTTGAAAGTGTCCCCAAGTGCAGTGGCCAAAACCATCAAGCACTACAAAGAAACTGGCTCACATGAGGACCGCCCCAGGAAAGGAAGACCAAGAGTCACCTCTGCTGCGGAGGATAAGTTCATCCGAGTCACCAGCCTCAGAAATCGCAGGTTAACAGCAGCTCAGATTAGAGACCAGGTCAATGCCACACAGAGTTCTAGCAGCAAACACATCTCTACAACAACTGTTAAGAGGAGACTGTGTGCAGCAGGCCTTCATGGTAAAACAGCTGCTAGGAAACCACTGCTAAGGACAGGCAACAAGCAGAAGAGACTTGTTTGGGCTAAAGAACACAAGGAATGGACATTAGACCTGTGGAAATCTGTGCTTTGCTCTGATGAGTCCAAATTTGAGATCTTTGGTTCCAACCACCGTGTCTTTGTACGACGCAGAAAAGGTGAACGAATGGACTCTACATGCCTGGTTCCCACCGTGAAGCATGGAGGAGGAGGTATGATGGTGTGGGGGTGCTTTGCTGGTGACACTGTTGGGGATTTATTCAAAATTGAAGGAATACTGAACCAGCATGGTTACCACAGCATCTTGCAGCGGCATGCTATTCCATCCGGTTTGCGTTTAGTTGGACCATCATTTATTTTTCAACAGGACAATGACCCCAAACACACCTCCAGACTGTATAAGGGCTATTTGACCAAGAAGGAGAGCGATGGGGTGCTACGCCAGATGACCTGGCCTCCGCAGTCACCAGACCTGAACCCAATCGAGATGGTTTGGGGTGAGCTGGACCGCAGAGTGAAGGCAAAAGGGCCATCAAGTGCTAAGCATCTCTGGGAACTCCTTCAAGACTGTTGGAAGACCATTTCAGGTGACTACATCTTGAAGCTCATCAAGAGAATGCCAAGAGTGTGCAAAGCAGTAATCAAAGCAAATGGTGGCTACTTTGAAGAACCTAGAATATAAGACATATTTTCAGTTGTTTCACACTTTTTTGTTAAGTATATAATTCCACATGTGTTAATTCATAGTTTTGATGCCTTCAGTGTGAATCTACAATTTTTATAGTCATGAAAATACAGAAAACTCTTGGAATGAGAAGGTGTGTCCAAACTTTTGGTCTGTACTGTATATTCATTTGTATATCTGCATGAGACATTACTGCATGACAAGTTTAGGAACAAAATGACTTTTCTATAAGGGTGTGTTATTTTTTTGTCAATGACTGGATATAGAAAAATGTGCATTCATGTTACGGAAAAGTGAGCGAGGTTTCAGAGTTTCATCAAGTGCAACGCATTCATCATAGATCTCTAGTTAGAAAAATGTCCTTTTTATGAATCTGCCACAGGCATCATTCTTATGGTCTGCTGATATTAATATGTCTCCCCAGAGATAATGAACACTTATATACCATGCTAATAGTATTTGCACCTCCCCATTATACGGCATACCTTACTGCAGTTCCATTCAGGACTATAAAATACCATATCATTTTAGTTGCCTTGGTGATAAATTTACAGTATTTCTTGGCACTTGCAGTATGATTCTGCATCGTGTCAGATATACTTCATATCTTGTCTACATTGACATCTTCCTTCCTTCCTTCCTTCAAAAGTGGAGTCTACAAGCCACATAATATGCTTAATATAAATTTAACAATTATATTTATTACATTACTAAAATCACACCCACATACACACTGTCATAGCACCCAGGTAGAGCCCCTTACCTACCTACTAACTTGCCTCATACCAAATACAGCTGATAAAACATCTGGCCAACATCCATAAATTTACAGTCTACTTCTGCAGCATCCCAGTGGACCCTGCTATTGCCTATTATGCTATGTTATAGTGCTACTCTGTACATAGTTTTGCAAGCCTCCAGGTGCAAATCTGAGGTTAGGACTGTTCCACTGGAGGTGGAGGTACAGCCCTCCTTTTGGTTGAACCATGGTCCAGCCCAACCCACATATGGGGGAAAGTGGAGGGGGATAAGGGGAAGAAACTTTAAAGGAGTTATCCAGTTTTTTTTTTTTTTAAATATGGGCTAACAGGATGCATCAATAACAGGATGCATCAATATAAGCTAATTCCTGATATATATCGTGTTTAAATTCAGCATAGTTTATCTGATTTATTTTCAGGTCATTAACCTCAGTTGTGATGTTTCATTTGCAAGCTCACTACCCCTCCATGTGAGCAGTGCAGCCAGCAAATGACATATCACAACAGCACGCGACCTCAGATGTAGGAATAATTTATTACTTGTGATTTCATTGCAAAGGAGAGTGGAGAAGGGATGGATACACAGAGAGTGAGAGCAGGCAGCTGAATAATTGGAAATGTAGTTTATCCACAAATTCACTGCATGTAAATATCAGTGATACAAGGAGCACCAAGTAAAATAAAGCCAAGCAAAGGGTACACAAGGGAACAGTGAGTATTTAGCACTACTGAGGATGTATTTGCAGACAATTTTTGGAAGCTAGATAACCCCTTTAAGTCACCTCATGGCAGTCTGTTCCAGTCACTAGAATGTGTGGACATGTGTAGAGTGTGTAGAGATCCAATGACCATCATTATTACTGCATCCCCACAGGTAGAGAGTAGACAGGGCATCCTTAGGACTTATTTATTCACCCCCCTCCATTTAGTGGAAGAGGCAATAACACAGTTATACAGAAGTTGGAGTTATTAGACATTGGGCTTAGATGTCTACATACAGTACTGGGCATCCCTTACTTACCCACATCCTACAGTGGAACTCACATTGCACTGCTGCACTGTCTGGAAGTTGCATCCATTGCTGTTACATTTCTTCAGTAAAGTTCATTCTGTTGTTAAACTGCAGCTGCTGGGGGAACTACCACCACCATCAAGTACCTTGCAGACCTCCTCATCACTGATCCAACTCAGGAGCTGGGCTGGAGGAGTTGGTTGAGTATTTACTGGCCACTACTGACAACTGCTACTATTGCTCCCATCTTCCAGTTCGCTCAAATGGGTTGTGGCAGTTCTACCCTCTTGGGTTGCAGTAAATGGAATGCAAATAGGGATTTTAGAAAGTATAAAAGGAACCTCTTTCACAGAGGGTTTTCGGGTCTTTCTCTTGAATGTTCTGTTCACTTCTGGAGGCCCAGGTTCTTTTGTTACGTAATCCATGATATGAATTATTAGATTATTTTCTACCCCCTGTAAGAATTAGGTTAAAAGAAATCAAGAAAGATACTTCCAGTGGGGAAATAAATAGGTTTATGCATCATTTCTGCATTAACCTGATTGTGTTTTCTAAGTTTAACCATAACAAGAGCATGAAATGAATACACAATTCCATATCAAGTAGACAAGAATTCAATGTCTGAAAATAAACATGGGGGGTATTCAGGGGCATATACAGGATTTTTTTTAACCCCTTCCCTACATCCACCATACTATTACAGCAGATATCGGGCATTTAAATATGGCAGCCACTGAAAAGCTGAGCCATAGCTGCCGGGTCTTTGCTGTATTATATAGAAAAGACCCTGCGCTAATGCCCTTGATAAGTGCCCTCACTGATCATAGGCATTAAGGCCCCCGACGCCTTGGTCACAGCTGACCAAGGCACCATTTTTCCAGTGGCACATGGGTGGCATCATTTTAGGGAGGATCGTTGGCGCCCAGAACGAGATCCAGAGACAGCAATCCGTTGAGATGACAATCGGGAGCTTGTTTGAAGGCTATTGAAGGCTCCCAGGCTTGTCTCTGCATTACTTCCATTACAGACTGCTCTGTAATGCATTGCATTAGTGATCAGATTCCCTGGGGTTCAAGACCCCTAGGGGGTCTAATAAATACAGTGTGTATATATATATATACAGTACAGACCAAAAGTTTGGACACACCTTCTCATTCCAAGAGTTTTCTGTATTTTCATGACTATAAAAATTGTAGATTCACACTGAAGGCATCAAAACTATGAATTAACACATGTGGAATTATATACTTAACAAAAAAGTGTGAAACAACTGAAAATATGTCTTATATTCTAGGTTCTTCAAAGTAGCCACCATTTGCTTTGATTACTGCTTTGCAAACTCTTGGCATTCTCTTGATGAGCTTCATGAGGTAGTCACCTGAAATGGTCTTCCAACAGTCTTGAAGGAGTTCCCAGAGATGCTTAGCACTTGTTGGCCCTTTTCCCTTCACTCTGCGGTCCAGCTCACCCCAAACCATCTCAATTGGGTTCAGGTCTGGTGACTGTGGAGGTCAGGTCATCTGGCGTAGCACCCCATCACTCTCCTTCTTGGTCAAATAGCCCTTACACAGTCTGGAGGTGTGTTTGGGGTCATTGTCCTGTTGAAAAATAAATGATGGTTCAACTAAACGCAAACCGGATGGAATAGCATGCCGCTGCAAGATGCTGCGGTAACCATGCTGGTTCAGCATTCCTTCAATTTTGAATAAATCCCCAACAGTGTCACCAGCAAAGCACCCCCACACCATCACACCTCCTCCTCCATGCTTCACGGTGGGAACCAGGCATGTAGAGTCCATTCGTTCACCTTTTCTGCGTCGCACAAAGACACGGTGGTTGGAACCAAAGATCTCAAATTTGGACTCATCAGACCAAAGCACAGATTTCCACAGGTCTAATGTCCATTCCTTGTGTTCTTTAGCCCAAACAAGTCTCTTCTGCTTGTTGCCTGTCCTTAGCAGTGGTTTCCTAGCAGCTATTTTACCATGAAGGCCTGCTGCACATAGTCTCCTCTTAACAGTTGTTGTAGAGATGTGTCTGCTGCTAGAACTCTGTGTAGCATTGACCTGGTCTCTAATCTGAGCTGCTGTTAACCTGCGATTTCTGAGGCTAGTGACTCGGATGAACTTATCCTCCGCAGCAGAGGTGATTCTTGGTCTTCCTTTCCTGGGGCAGTCCTCATGTGAGCCAGTTTCTTTGTAGTGCTTGATGGTTTTGGCCACTGCACTTTCAAAGTTTTCCCAATTTTTCGGACTGACTGACCTTCATTTCTTAAAGTAATGATGGCCACTCGTTTTTCTTTACTTAGCTCCTTTTTTCTTGCCATAATACAAATTCTAACACTCCATTCAGTAGGACTATCAGCTGTGTATCCACCTGACTTCTGAACAACACAACTGATGGTCCCAACCCCATTTATAAGCCAAGAAATCCCACTTATTAAACCTGACAGGGCACACCTGTGAAGTGAAAACCATCTCAGGTGACTACCTCTTGAAGCTCATCAAGAGAATGCCAAGAATATGCAAAGCAGTAATCAAAGCAAAAGTTGGCTACTTTGCAGAACCTAGAATATAAGACATATTTTCAGTTTTCACACTTTTTTGTTAAGTATATAATTCCACATGTGTTAATTCATAGTTTTGATGCCTTCAGTGTGAATCTACAATTTTTATAGTCATGAAAATACAGAAAACTCTTGGGGAGAGAGGGGGTGCCCCCACTCCTGGGCCGCGCCGTGTAAACACCCCCATAAAAAAAAGGGGCCGCCCCCCCCCTCATCCTCATTTTTTTCTCCAAAAAAATATTTGGGTGTTTACAACAGCCATTTCAATGTGATATATCTAATAACTGATGGACACAGTAATATTTCAAGATTGAAATGAGGTTTATTGTACTAACAGAAAATGTGCAATATGCATTAAACCAAAATTTGACCGGTGCAAAAGTATGGGCACCTCAACAGAAAAGTGACATTAATATTTAGTAGATCCTCCTTTTGCAAAAATAACAGCCTCTAGTCGCTTCCTGTAGCTTTTAATCAGTTCCTGGATTCTGGATGAAGGTATTTTTGACCATTCCTCTTTACAAAACAATTCCAGTTCAGTTAAGTTTGATGGTCGCCGAGCATGGACAGCCCACTTCAAATTATCCCACAGATGTTCAATGATATTCAGGTCTGGGGACTGGGATGGCCATTCCAGAACATTGTAATTGTTCCTCTGCATGAATGCCTGAGTAGATTTGGAGCTGTGTTTTGGATCATTGTCTTGCTGAAATATCCATCCCCGGCGTAACTTCAAATTCGTCACTGATTCTTGTACATTATTCTCAAGAATCTGCTGATACTGAGTTGAATCCATGCGACCCTCAACTTTAACAAGATTCCCGGTGCCGGCATTGGCCACACAGCCCCAAAGCATGATGGAACCTCCACCAAATTTTACAGTGGGTAGCAAGTGTTTTTCTTGGAATGCTGTGTTTTTTTACACCATGCATAACGCCTTTTTGTATGACCAAACAACTCAATCTTTGTTTCATCAGTCCACAGGACCTTCTTCCAAAATGAAGCTGGCTTGTCCAAATGTGCTTTTGCATACCTCAGGCGACTCTGTTTGTGGCGTGCTTTCAGAAACGGCTTCTTTCGCATCACTCTCCCATACAGCTTCTCCTGTGCAAAGTGTGCTGTATTGTTGACCGATGCACAGTGACACCACTGCAGCAAGATGATGCTGCAGCTCTTGGAGGTGGTCTGTGGATTGTCCTTGACTGTTCTCACCATCTTCTTCTCTGCCTTTCTGATATTTTCTTGGCCTGCCACTTCTGGGCTAACAAGAACTGTCCCTGTGGTCTCCATTCCTTACTATGTTCCTCACAGTGGAAACTGACAGGTCAAATCTCTGAGACAACTTTTTGACCCTTCCCCTGAACAACTATGTTGAACAATCTTTGTTTCAGATCATTTGAGAGTTGTTTTGAGGAGCCCATGATGCCACTCTTCAGAGGAGATTCAAATAGGAGAACAACTGCAATTGGCCACCTAAATACCTTCTCATGATTGGATACACCTGGCTATGAAGTTCAAAGCTCAGTGAGGTTACAAAACCAATTTTGTGCTTCAATAAGTCAGTAAAAAGTAGTTAGGAGTATTCAAATCAATAAAATGATAAAGGTACCCAAATTTTGCACCGGTCAAATTTTGGTTTAATGCATATTGCACATTTCTGTTAGTACAATAAACCTCATTCAACCTGAAATATACTGTGTCCATCAGTTATTAGATATATCAAATTGAAATGGCTGTTGCAAACACCCAAATATTTATAAGTAAAAATTATTAAGATTAAAAGGGGGCAAAACTTCAAGACTGTATATATATATATATATATATATAAAGAAAAAAAAAGAGAACACCCCCCCCCAGAAAAAAAAAAAAAAAAAAAAAAAAAAAAAAAAGGGGGGGGGGGGGGGGGAAAAAAGGGGGGGAAAAAAAAAAAAAAAAAACCGGGGGGGGGGGGGGGGGGGGGAAAAAAAAAAAAAAGGGGGGGAGGGGCGCGTTGGGCGGGCGCGCCGGGGAAAAAAAGGGGGGAAGGGGGAAAGGGGGGGAAAAAAAAAAGAAAAAAAGAAAGAGAAAAAAAAAAAAAAAAAAAAAAAAGAATATGGCAACACTAAGAATTTTTTTTTTTGTAAAATTTTTGAATGTTTTAAAGGGTTCAAATGTAAATAATACTATATAAATTTGGTATCCCCAGAATTGTACCAAAACAAAGTACAGGTGTCATTTTGGCTGCAAGGTGAATGCTGTAAAAACAAAATCCGTAAGAAAGTCGCACAAATGCACTTTGTTTCCAATTCCACCCCATTCTGAATTTTTTTCCAGCTTCCCAGTACATTGTACAGAATATTAAATGGTTACATTATGAAGAACAATTTGTCCCACAAACATTAAGCCCTCATATAACTCTGTGAACGGAAAAATAAAAAAATTATGCAGTTTGGAAGGCAGGGCATCAAAAACGAAAATCGAAAAATGCTTGCGGCAGGAAGAGGTTAATGGGGGTCCACCCACCACCCTCGAGAAGTTTGAATACGGCAGGGGAGTTTGGTGGAGTCATGGTAATGGTGTCGGGCCCTTCCTGATCTCCACTGCTGCTCTCCTGCTGTGCCACAACCAAGGTTTTAATGGCGATGAATCATCATCATCATTATGGCATATGATGGCGACCATTATACATTGAAAGAGCAGGGGGACACCAAGGGGGTGCTTTTATCAGTTTAGTCATCCCCTTCTGTACACCCCTAAGGTATTGTTTCTGCATAAAAAGACACGGCAGTGTATGCAGTCCTCAGTGATGAGAAATACATGCATCATGGAATACCATGGCTCCAAATTTATTCTGCAAGAGGACTACAATCCCAAACATATAGCCTATGTCATTAAGAACTATCTTCAGCGTAAAGAAGAACAAGGAGTCCTGGAAGTGAAGATATGGCCACCACAGAGCCTTCATCTCAACATCATCAAGTCAGTCTGGGATTACATGAAGAGACAGAAAGATTTGAGCAAACCTACATCCACAGATGATTTGTGCTTAGTTCTCAAAGATGTTTGAAACAACCTCCCTGCCGAGTGTCTTCAATAACTGTCTACAATTGTATATAGAAGAATGTATGTTGTTCTGAAGACCAAATATTGATGTGATTTACGTTACTATTTTGTTAATTTGGTTTACATTTTATTAACTGACAAAAATAAACTATTATTAACACTTCTATTTTTGAAATCATTCTTATTTTGCAGCAATTTCCCACACCTGCCTAAAACTTTTGCACAACACTGTATATTTTCTTGGCGCTTGTCTTGTTGTGCCTTGGGGACTTTATCGAGGCACCCAGGAGAGAACTTAATAGATAGAACTTATTATTATTATTATTTTTTTTTTTACACTTTCTGCTTTTTACAGAATATGCAGCTCACCATGTTCTGTGTGTTATAATAGAGGCAGTGGCAGTGCCAGGAGACCTGATTGTGCCAATGTGGCATCAGGGGTGTATCTCTTTTAACTAATGCTGCTATCTCATGACCTTTTGCGGTACATGTTGATAAAAGAAATAACCTTCATGCACCAAATTAATTTCCATAACAATGGTAAACATACAGTGGGTACGGAAAGTATTCAGACCCCATTAAATTTTTCACTCTGTTTCATTGCAGCCATTTGCTAAAAGCAAAAAAGTTAATTTTATTTCTCATTAATGTACACTCAGCACCCCATCTTGACAGAAAAAAAAAACAGAAATGTAGATATTTTTGCAAATTTATTAAAAAAGAAAAACTGAAATATCACATGGTCATAAGTATTCAGACCCTTTGCTCAGTATTGAGTAGAAGCCCCTTCCTTTTGAGCTAGTACAGCCATGAGTCTTCTTGGGACTGATGTAACAAGTATTTCACATCTGGATTTGGGGATCCTGTGCCATTCTTCCTTGCAGATCCTCTCCAGTTCCGTCAGGTTGGATGATGAACGTTGGTGGACAGCCATTTTCAGGTCTCTCCATAGATGCTCAATTGAGTTGAGGTCAGGGCTCTGGCTGGGCCAGTCAAGAATGGTCACAGAGTTGTTCCGAAGCCACTCCTTTGTTATTTTAGCTGTGTGATTAGGGTCATTGTCTTGTTGGAAAGTCAACCTTCTGCCCAGTCTGAGGTCCAGAGCACTTTGGAAGAGTTTTTCTTCCAGGATCTCTCTGTACTTGGCCGCATTCATCTTTCAGTTTGGCTGGACGGCCAGGTCTAGGAAGAGTTCTGGCAGTCCCAAACTTCTTCCATTTAAGGATTATGGAGACCACTGTGCTCTTAGGAACCTTGAGTGCTGCAGAAATTCTTTTGTAACCTTGGCCAGATCTGTGCCTTGCCACAATTCTGTCTCTGAGCTCCTTGGGCAGTTCCTTTGACCTCATGATTCTCATTTGCTCTGACATGCACTGTGAGCTGTGAGGTCTTATATAGACAGGTGTGTGCCTTTCCTAATCAAGTCCAATCAGTTTAATTAAATATAGCTGGACTCCAATGAAGGAGGAGAACCATCTCAAGGAAGATCAGAAGGAAATGGACAGCATGTGAGTTAAATGTGAGTGTCACAGCAAAGGGTCTGAATACTTATGACCATGTGATATTTCAGTTTTTCTTTTTTAATAAATTTGCAAAAATATCTACATTTCTGTTTTTTTTTTTCTGTCAAGATGGGGTGCTGAGTGTACATTAATGAGAAATAAAATTAACTTTTTTGCTTTTAGCAAATGGCTGCAATGAAACAAAGAGTGAAAAATTTAAAGGGGTCTGAATACTTTCCGTACCCACTGTAAGTATAATTCTATTTTAGGGGTTTCTGTATTTAAAGACTCACGTTGAATGATTCTAATGCTTAGCCCTTTAGTATAGCCTGAATGCAATGCTCTTGTAGACTTGCATACAAAACGTGGACTTCTGGCTGCTGTGTAAATCTGCAGGTCAGGCTACCTTCACATCTGCACTGGAGTCCCCATTAGAGACTCCTTCGCAGTGTCTGCCGAAAATTGGCAGAGGAGAAAGTCCTGCATGGAGGACTTTTTCCTCTGCTGGTTTCAGTTTAAAAACTACGGACATCATAGTCAATGGGGTCTGCCGGGCTCTGTGTGACACCACTATTTTAGGCAGTGCTAGTTTAAACCTAGTGTCAGTCTACCGATCACATGACCAGGATATGCTCAGCAGCAGAGAACAGTGAGTGAGTGAACACACTATTCGGTATATTGCCCTGTACTAAAGGGATGAACATTTTCTTTTTCCACACACTATGAGGTCAACAATTCTACTCATTCTAATATTAGGTCTAAAAAGGGTGAAAAAAATCTGTCACAAAAAATAGATGTAAACAGCTGTTTTATAGCATAGAAAAGTTAAAGCTGTTTAACTATCACAACTACAAAATCACTAAAACATATCAGGTAGTACCAGTAGTAGAATAATATGTTTATTATTAAGGACTTAGAAAACCTGGTTCACAAACATAGCGGGAACATCGAATCATGGGCCAGACCTCCACAGTAAAATTTCACACTTCCTATGTACAAATGACTTCAACAATTTACTGCTTTAAATATTTATCCTCCCGATTCTGAAATATTATCACTTGTCTAACATACCAACCCATTTCTATGTTCTTTAGTGTAAACATATGTGATACTTCTGATGTTATATTACACCATCCCAAGAAGAGAGCTTAAGCTTTAAAGCTTGCCATTTGTCACCATTTTTGTTTGATTTCACAAAGACATGCTAAGGACTCTTATTTAATATCTCTTCTATACACTGACCATCTACTGCATCTATGAGTCTAGACTAAGGAGTGTGATTGGTATTTACTGCCATCTTGTGGTAAGAGGAGAGTGTAGCATGTTTTTACTGCTTCTAAATCAAAGCATTACTGAGTGATCCTTTTTTTCTTAAAACCCTAACAGTTTGTGAGCAGAACTGATTTTACGAAAAACGACTTCCTACTATCACATGGAAAGCAGATAAAACAAAAACTGCAGCAAGCCCTTTTTTTTTGCATTTTTTGTGTATCTAAAAAGTACCTTTCAATGACTGCATTAATACAGTATGTCCAATTCACACATTGCATTTTGATGCCCATAGCCCTAGGCCACAAGCCTGCATTATAATTTGCACTATATGAAGGACACATAAAACAGCCATAGTTTTCTTTTTACAATATGTAACTGAAAATGTCATGTGCACTATATTTTTAATGCATCTAGAATATTTGTGCATGTTTTCCTACTGTCCAACAGATTTTACTTTGGGGTATAGTCTAGTTTGTTGCTACATGTGTTGCGTCTGCTAGCCTACACCGTATTAAGTTAGACGGATGTATATTGTATTGATCTTTACAAACAGAGCTGGGGTCAGTGACTCAGTTTGTAATGTGATGGGGTGGTTTCTTATATTATCTCTGTGTCCAAGTAGTCAGTGCAGTTAAGCTGCAGCCACTGACCATTGTAGTACCCTAAAGAACCAAGTTACATAAAATGTTACTGACACAAGGTTCACACTAGCGCTTGGTTTTCCGTTCTTCAGGTCCCAAAAAACCCTATCCACTTAAAAAGCAGTTACCCACAGAAACCCGCAGACCTGGTTTCCACCCAAGATTGGCGGAGAGAAAAGTCCTGCTAACAGGACTTTTCTCTCTGCATATTTTAAGCAGAATGTGGGACGGAGTCCCCTAGCGGGCCCTGAGCACTAGTGTGATTGCAGCCTGAGAAAGATACTGTTATAATAATTTACTGTGTTTTCAACCTTTTCAGATTTTACAGTCTGAAAATGCTCAAGTCCCATCTGTGCAGAGACAGGACAGAAAAAACACATAGAGGTGGGGTTTACAGCCCTTTTTGTAGACTATGGGGTGGGGTCTGTAAATGATTGTTCTCATCCTTTTATTAAAATGTCCATCTCTCCTGACGGGTCAGATATACTATTATTTATTTTATTACGCTTACTTGTATAAGGCCATTATATTCTGCAGCGTCTTACAGATGTTGTCCTTGGAAGGATTTGAACCTAGGATTCCACCACTGCAAGGCTTCAGTGCTAACCACTGAGCCACTGTGCTGCCAAATACCCCATGGTCTGCTGCTGTAGGACATAAATGTAATAAATTAAATGTTCTTGAGAAAGCCCATAAAAGGCAAAATGCATGTCGCACTTTCCCTTGGTGTCTGTCTGGTGGCCTGGTTAGAATCACTTCTATAGAGTCTAAAGCTAATATGGGTATTTGGACCTTTACATTGTTACACAGTACACAGCTAAGAGTTTTTGATGTCTGTGCATCTCCTTGTGTGTATTATGTATATATTTAGTATGCTAGATTATGATACTCATTTAGATCACCAAGGAAAATTGGACCCCGAAAAGAATGTTCAACTCGTAGAATCCCTCTTTGATAGACAAATCCTCTGGCAAGAAGTGGACCACAAGGTGTTCCTCCAAACCCAGAAACATGTTTCTTTTCCCTGTAGTGTCACCACACATGAAGTGAAACATTACAATCCATTACATTATGACTCCATTGGGCTGTCCACTGTAACCTATGAAGATGTTTGTTTTGCTATAAATATTATCCTTACCTTAGAAAAATAAAAACATATTCAGCTCCTCGGGGCAGGAATAATTTTGATATTGTGTTCTACTATACAACCAGTAGATGGTAGTATCATCATATGCATAGAGTTTACATTGGAATTAGTTGCCAGAAAATGATTCTATAATTGCTATTATAAATGCTGTGCCATTAATTTTGGCTGAAATGATATTTAAATGATGTATTCTTTTTTACAGGTCAAACTGCAGAGGCATTATAGAAAAATACAAATGTACAACCAATATAGCTTATAAAAAGCCATAGGAAATTTCAGGAAATGAAAGGAATAATAGTGAATAGAAAGCTTGTAGACAGATGCTAATGTGTTAGGGATGCTTACAGAAATGTTATTTTGGAGAGATAGCTTTCAAGATAACTTACAAAGGGACTTCACATATTTTATATTAAACCAACATCACTATTGTCCAGTGGCATAACTAAAGTCTTGTGGGTCCTCTACCCCATCCCTACAGCCAGTGTTGTACAGGGATGTCTAGGGCCCACTAGTGGAATTGTTTCTAGGGGACCACCGCCAGGACCCCTACAGATCAGCTGTACCAACACAGCGTGGCTACAGATAATAACAATGCTATGCTGCTCTCCTGCCATACGATGTGCACCACTGCACTACATAAAACCACCTCTACACTATGTATGGAAAGCGAGCCAAGTGGCTCCTGGAATTGTTAACATTAGCATGGCCCATACAACTATAGTACCTACAACTGCAGTTATGAAGAATATGGCGAGCTGCGTGTTCTGGTAAACATCTGATCTGTGGGGTCCTAACAGTCTAAGAATTCTAAGAGATCAGTGGGGGTCTAACACCCAGGGCCCCTGCTGATCAACTGTTTGAAGGGACCATGTTCCGAGTGCCCTCACCCCTTCGCTATTTACATCGCACAGATCTGTTTTATAGTGACCATGCAATGTAATTACAGCCTGAGATAATATAACATGTCTTCTATAAAATAGATGGGGTGTGATGTATTTAATGAATTGGCCCCACACGTTATACTATGCTCCACAGTGGCCCACACAGTATAATATGCTCCACAGTGGCCCTCATACAGTATAAGATGCTCCACAGTGGCCCTCACACAGTATAATTTGCTCTTCAGTGGCCCCCACACAGTATAATTTGCTCCACAATGGCCCCCACACAGTATAATATGCTCCACAATGACCCCCACACAGTCTAATATGCTGCACACTTCTTCTGCCTGCGACTGACATGGGGTGCGCTGATGTCATTATGCTGACACGCCTCATGTGACTGCTGGGGCAAAATCACAGGCCCCAGCAGTGACATCTGGGGCATGTGATCTCAGTCACTGGCTGGAAGAGCCTCGAAGAAGATACTGAGAGCCATCGGAGTCCCAGGAGAGGTGAGTATAAGTATTAGTTATATTTAATCACCTTCCCTGGGCCTCCGATATTTATACTCTGGGGTCTGAGGTGACGCCAGTATATAATAATAGCACTATTGGAAAGGGGCTGACAAAATGCTGGGCCCCTTTCCAATAACAATATGCATAGCGGTTGAGGAACCAAGCTTTCCTCAAGTCCAGTAGGCCCCGTACCACTCCGGTCGCGGTCGCACCCCCTGCGACAGTGATCGTTATGCCGCCTATTAGCAGACCTCCACTGCCTATTAAAAAAAGCAGTGGGAGTCTGATAGGGCCCACTAAAGGCACGTGGCCCACCGGGTATTCACCAGTTCCCCGATGGGCCAGTCCAACCCTGCCTACAGAATATTCTTAATAGTGGTGGTTATGGATGCTGTAGGGTTATCCCAGAGACTTTAAAGCAGCGGTTCTCAACCTGTGGGTCGCGACCCTGGCGGGGGTCGAATGACCAAAACACAGGGGTCGCCTAAAGCCATCGGAAAATACATATTTCCGATGGCTTTAGCCGCTGAGAGGTGGCGCTATTCAGCTGGAACGCACGGATGTGCGTTCCAAACTGAACGCCTGTGCGCATGCGTGGACCAGTGGAGTGATGCTGCGGGTCCAGCCCTGAGAGGGTGCCCCGCGCTGTGTAGCTCCCGGCATCCGCCATGCCGTTACGCGGATGCCGGGTCTGTTACAATGATGGCGGCCACTCTGCTGCAGAGCGGTCACCATAGCAACCGGGCCTCCACTGTACAGCGGAGTCCCGGAGCTAATGCCCGCGATCAGAGTCTGACCGCGGGCATTACTACTGTATCTGTGAGCAGCCCCCCCCCCCCCCGGGCTGTAAAAACTGCCCCCGGTCCACACCGGCCCCATAACTGTTAAGTTGCAGGTCGACTCCCCGTGCGGCGAGATCGCGGGAGTCGACCTGTTCCGGTGACAGCCTGGAGCCTAATGAAGGCTCCCAGGTCTGTCACTGGGATACTACTACTGAGACTGGTCATATGACCAGTCTCAGTAGTAATGTACAGAATCTCCCATAGACTGCAATACACTTGTATTGCAGTCTATGGGACTTGCAATCAAACGATTGCAGGTTCAAGCCCCATGAAGGGAGGGGGCTAATAAAATAGTAAATAAAATAAAAAAAAAAGTTCTAACTCACCCACTTTCCCTAGAATACATATAAAAGTACAAAATTACTGTGAAACACATACACATTAGCTATCCCTGTGTCCGAAAATGCCCGGTCTACAACCTTATAAAAATATCTTTCTTGTAGGGTGAACATCAGAGCGGGAAAAAAAAATCAAAAGTGCCAAACCGCCATATTTTTTGCTGTTTCGCCTCTGATTTGAATAAAAAGTGATCAAAGCAATAGACATTCCCCAAAATGGCATAACTAAAAAGTACATCTGGCCCTGCAAAAAAAGATGCCCTATTCCTCCCCGTACAGTTGCAGGGACACCTGTCAATGTGACCTTGCAGCTGTTGCAAAACTACAACTTCCATATATTAGACATTTTACCACATTTTTTTGTCTTAAAATATTTTTCCCTATTTTCCTCCTCTAAAACCTAGGTGCGTCTTATGGTCCGGGGTCACCGCAACATGAGGAACTGTATTACGGGGTCACGGCATTAGAAAGGTTGAGAACCACTGCTTTAAAGGGATGCAACTATAGTATCCACAACTGCTGTTATTAAGAATACAGTGATTGAGCAGCACAGCGTGTAAACAATGCTAGGAGCTGTGTGCTCTGGGAACATTTGTGGGGGTCCAAACTGTAGAGCCCCTGCTGACCTAAAATTGATGGTCTATCTTAATGATAGGCCTAGAAATTTTTAAAATATGGATAACTGCTTTAAAGGGCTATTCCAGTTCCTTTACATTGATATACGATTTTCCAAAAGTTTGGGTTCATCCCGAGCTCGAAACTTTTGGTTTTCCGTCACTTATAAAACATTATTATACTTTGGAGTCTCCTTAGACCCCAGAGTATAATAAGTGAAGGCCTGGGGAGGTGAGTAAAAATAACAAATAGTTATACCACCTCTCCGGGGTGTCCGGCGGCTTCCCGACATCATCTTCATTCTTCTGGCCTCTGGCTGACGTCATGCGTCCTGGGTCATGTGGGGTGTTCCACATCATGAGCTGGGTCAAAGCATCATTACGTTGTCATACCGCACATGACCCCGTGGAGTGTGATGTCAGCCAGAGGCCGTAAGAGACTTAAAGAGGCTGCCAAGTGAACACAAGATACCCAGGAGAGGTGAGTAGAATTGTTTGTTAGTTTTACTTACCTCTCCTTGGCCTCCACATATTATACTCTGGGGTCTCCTCAGAAAATTGCACCACTGTCATGATTCCGCAGGCCCCAACCATCTCAAGCTGGCCGAGGGCCTGGTCGCAGTTACACTCCCTGCGACAGCAATTGTTACACCCCTGATATTGTCCTCAATAGGGTGTATTAAGAACTGGTGGTCTTAAAAAATACAAACTCATCTATCTTCCATTGCCCCACAACATCTTGTTTTTTCTACTGTTTTGAGTGGGTGGGAAGGCATTGGTGATTTATGTCAAAAGCATCTTGCTCCATTCACCTAGACTGAGTTGGAAGTGTCTGAAAATCACAGAAAAAAACATAATAGTAATAATAAAAAATATTCAGTCTCAGTAAATATAAAATATAATTAATTTAGAAAGTATTTATAACAATATCTTAAAGGGATTTTTCCATCAGTAAAAATGACATATAGCTAGGGGTCTTTCTCCTGGCAGTTTGTCACTGATGCTACTGACCTTCTGCAATGGGAAATCCCCACTGTTCAACTACTGCACATGCTAATTCCTAAAAAAAATATTTTTAATTTTCAAACATAATCACAATCATTTGCATTTCTCACACAAGGGACTCAAAGCACAAGTAGCGTTGTGGAGTAGAGAAGTTAGTGTCTGCCATACAGGCGCTCATACTTAACACCCACAAGGCTCAATTTTTTTACAGGAAGACAATTTTGCCTATCATAATATTTTTTCATGTGGGAGAAAACCAGAAATCCACATAAACTCCTTGTAGATGTTGTCGTTGGTCAAATTCAAACCCAGGACTGCAAGGCAACTGTGCTAACAAATGAGCCACCATGCCATAGCTTGAGGCCTCCCTCTTACCTCTGATTGTTTCTCTCCTGTGATAAGGTCAGTAGTCTGCTGCCCACCTCTTGCCTTGGATACTCTTAGCTCTGTGAGCTGGGGATATGTGCACAGTAGATACAGACACAGATGGATCCCAGCTGTGTCTGTATCTGCTGGGGCCCAGCTGCTTAAAGACACAGCAGCAGTCTTTAAGCAGCTGCAAGATTCTGCAAGATGATTGGTGAGTGGGGCCACTGCAATGTAACTGAACAGATGGGGCCCAGGGAGGAAGGATACTCTTTGGCCTGACTCTGCACCTAGATCGTATACAGTACATATATGTAGTTTCTTAAAAAATTGGCTACAGTTTATTATACCAGTGCATAGTCTGGTTGAGTTGCAGTACGAGGAGAATGTGTATGAAGTACAGTGAGTGTGCTGTTCCATGCCTGGGGCACCCACCTAGCTCATGGGCTAGTCCTAGCCTGTTCATATGCTGCTCATAAAGGGTGGGAAATAGAGAAAAAATTCCAACTGTGCCAATAGCACCTATTACCAGATTCTAACAACTGGAGTTGGTGGAGGTCATGAATTAAAGGGAACCTGTCAGGCTGTTTAGGACCACTAAACTCCCAGCATGTAGTTAAGCAGCTTAAGAGTTAAGGGTGTAGGATCTGAAACCTCTGTATCATACCACCATTTGCTTCTGGTATCCTTAGGAATCCAAACTTGAAGATGTTTGATGCTGAGGTCAGTACACCTTGCTTCACTGCGGAAAGTGTGCATGCATCAGAGTCAGGTTCCCTTTAAATGCCATGCAGAGTAAGAGGTTGCTCACTCTCTGTTGTCATGCCCAGGAGGTGTTTTCCTTATGTTGATTTTCATGACTGCAGAAGGATATTCATTCTCTAATTCCTTAATTCTGAAGAATAAAACCCTTTCTTTTCCAGATCCCATCAGATTTGTAGACTAATAATGTAGTTCTGATGAGACTGACAATTCCCTTTCATTTTGTAGAGGTAAAACCTTTCTGTGCTCATAGCATATAGCTCTTATATGTCTTTGTATTTACATTCATACTGTACTTTGTTTCATTCTAACACTTTGGACATACATACATTAATTACATTGGATGTTTGTTATAGTATTTGGTCCCATCTACATAGTTATTTTTCACGATCCATTTGTCATGAATATGGTTGCCGTACACTGCAATAAAACCAGATATATCACATATAAAATATGCGGTAGAGTGTTCGATTCATAAAAATATTCTTGCTTGCATCAAGAAACCCCAATGAATATATGTATTGCCTGTGTAGAGACCTTATTAAAGCTGAAACTATTGCAACTTCACCTTTACATAGCTAACACAATGTACAGGATAAAATATAGTGGTACACAGTTGAGATAGAAAGAGTATTAGTTGAGCTCCAATATAGAAAATGTCTGTTACATGTGATCCTGTCTTTGCAAATGGGCATTCCAGGATACAAACATTGATGATCTATCCTAAGTATCTGTTCAATATCATTATCACGTTGGTGGGAGCAGGGCCGGTTTTAGACAAAGTGGGGCCCCGGGCAAAATTAAAAGTGGGGCCCCAAATGTTGAAATATTGTACCTACTACATAGTCATATTTTGTTAATTTGATGTGCTGCAGTGCTTACAGGGGTGTTCCTAAGGTCTTTAAGGCTGGGGCCCCCCACGTTGTGAAAACGCAACGTTTTACAGTACCTGCAAAGTGGAGGGGATTCTGACTAATCCCATACACACATTGCAGAAAAAAATCTGCAGAGGAAAAGCTGCATTTTCACAGCATGTCCACTATACCTTCATAAATGCTGGTGTTTTCCATAAAGGTATAATAGGTACAGAAAGTCCACATAGGAAAACTCTGAGATCACAATGAAAAACGCTGCTGTATACCAGGACTGAATACTCTCACGTCACCCACTGACCGCTATACCAGGACTAAATACTGTCACATCAGTCACTGACCGCTATACCAGGACTAAATACTGTCACGTCACCCACTGACCGCTATACCAGCACTATATACTGTCACGTCACCCGCTGACCGCTATACCTGGACTAAATACTGTAACGTCAGCCACTGACCACTATACCAGGACTAAATACTGTCACGTCAGCCACTTACCACTAGATTCCCCTCTGCTCTCACAGTATAATCCACAAATAGCGGCTTTTACTGTATAATGTTCTCCTTGTAGCGCCAAACCCTACGATCAGAGTTACTCCATTCCCCATCTTGAGAATACAACTACCCCCTTTTATTTGCA
This sequence comes from Leptodactylus fallax, assembly GCA_947044405.1. NCBI lineage: Eukaryota > Metazoa > Chordata > Amphibia > Anura > Leptodactylidae > Leptodactylus > Leptodactylus fallax. The sequence continues at coordinate 7,535,902 of CAMRHE010000010.1, forward strand.
GATGCCCCCTCATAACGCCAGCCAGCAATTAACCTCTTCCTGCCTGCACTGTAATAGTACACTGCAGTAAGCAGGTTGTTCCTAGGACTACACTTTGCAGAGACTGTAAAATGACCGTTTATGACACAAAGGCCCCCGGCCTTAAGGCTGAGGCCCCACTTTGTGGAAAAGCAGCTTTTTTGTTGCAGATTTTGCTTTTTTGAGTCAAAGCCAAGCAGGGCTACACCAGGATTGTGAAATATCTAGGAAGCTTCTTGCACTCCCTGCTCAATCCACTCCTGGCTTTGGCTCAAAAAACAGCAACAAAATCTGCAACAAAAAAATCCGCTTTTCTGTAACGTGAAACACAGCGATTATGGCGGCTGCAAAAATATGCGAGGAAAGTGAATAAAATGTCATCATTTAATCTCATCTACAGCAGGTTAATTTTATCTGTGGAGATGCGAGAATTTCCACATATATTTACCGTAATAGGGGAAGAAAGTGCAGAGTAAAATGCATCAAAAGCTCAATGAAAAACGCTGTGGGAAAAATCAATGTGTTTTTGCTGCTTTTTATCTCCTGTGCTTTTTAGCTGCGTTTCACTGTGTTGGGCCTAATTCTTAAAGGGGTTGCCCAGGAATTACAGGTTTCTGCAAGGAGGCCGGGGGAAGGAGAAAAATAAAACCCACACTCACCTGTCCCTGGTCCTCCCACCCCTGTCCGGTCCAGCGGCGCCCCGGGGCTTGTTCCAGCGGCAGTTCTCGCCACACGTAACCACTGAGGCCTATCATCCGCCTCAGCAGCCTAAGGAAAGGAACCGGGATGTCACTCACATACGTCACCTGTGATGTCCCGTGTCCTTTCCTTAGGCCGCTGATTGGCCTCAGCACTTACATGCGGCGAGGACTTCTGACAGAACAAGCCCCCGGGCCCCACAGGACCGGACAGCGGTGGGAGACCCCGTGGACAGGTGAGTGTGCACTTTCTTATTTTTCACCTTCCCCAGCCTCCTTGCAGAAAACAGTAATAACTGGACAACCTGTTTAACATCTCAGTATACTGAGCATCACACTATACAATACAATTCTAGTATGTATAATGGTACACATGTACAGAAGAAAACACAGACAATAATATGCTGTATATACCTACATATATACCATATATTTACACTCATACATTCATATATACACACACACACACACACCTAAAATCATACAGTACTCACACAGTAGCTAACACATACTGTAAACAAATATACACATATATACATATTATATATACATATTTTACACAAAACTAACACTTACATTTGGCTGAATTGCTGGGTGCACTGGAAATGGAGGAAGCTCCTGTGCTGCTCTGTCTGGCAGTAGTGAAAGCATCGCAGCAGACTCCCCCCTGCACACTACGATGTGCTGGATGCCTCACTGCATGGGGGGGAGGGGGGAAGCTAGTAACTGCTTCTAAGTGCCGGCAAACTGTAGAAGCAGCGATCAGCACACCCTGCATCTGCCGATGCTTTCATCTACTGCCGATTAAAAGTCCTAATAGTAGGGAAAGTATGGGGCCCTTGAGGGTGTTGGGGCCCTGGGCAACTGCCCAGTTTGTCCCCCCCCTAACGCCGGCCCTGGGTGGGAGTCTGAATAGGTCATCAATATTTTAACCCTGAAAACCCCTTTAGGCTAAGGACCTACATACCGGGCCACAGCAACAAGTGCTGTGGGAGAAACCGCGGCGGCAACGCATCGTGGCTTTTCCCGCAGTACTTTTCATAGAAAGTCCACAGAATAAGCCTGCTTCAATTATACCTATAGGGAAACAGCCGGCGTTTCCGCAGGTATAATTGACATGCTGCAGTGGTTTTGGGAATCGCAGTGTTTCTTCTGCACGTATTTTCCTGCAATGTGTGGATAGGATTAGCTAGAATCCCATCCAATTCGCAGGGACTATAAAACGTCGCTTTTTTTTGCGGTGTTTCCGCCACGGCCAAACCAGGGCATTTACACCATGTGGGTCCCTGGCCTTAATATCCCAAAATGTGTATGACGACATAAGCACAGACATTGTATTCATGCCACAATGTATTTTTGGAGTGGCATACACTAGATCTTGAGGACATTTTTGGAAGCAAGTGATTTAACAATCATTTCAACTTTTAACATGCAGTCTCTTATTGATTTATGTACTGGAGTTCTACTTTATGTTAATTATATAATGATCTTCTACATGTAGTTTAATGCAGGTTGAGGCCTTATGACACAGTGACTAATGTGACCACTGAAACTCTACAGTTGAATTGTGAGAAGTATTCCAATTCAATTGAATTCCTACATATAAAGTCCTTTATCCAGCCGCAGGGTATCATTTTGGCTCTTGTAGTGCTTCTTATAAACATGATCCCAGACTCATAAAGAGAATAAGGCTCTCTCCAGTACTATGAATAAATGCTCCAAGATCCTGTGTTTATGATGGCCCTAGCAATTTCACTTATACTAGTCAGCACAGCTTATTTGTTATAGACAATGAAGAACCCTAAGCACTTTGTAGCAGGGTTTATATACTGGACCTATTCACTCCAAGCGGTAAGTCACAAGTGAAACACTTTTAGCTCGGCTGGGAAATAAATTGCTTCCATTTCTCTCCCATTTATGAGGCAACAGCTTTAATGAATGCTGCTTGATGTTAGCTGGAAAATCACAATGATGACGTGCTGCTGGGAGAAATGAATAGCCTGCAGAGGGATCTTGTGTTTTCAGATGCTTACATACTCCAAAATAAGGAGAAGTAGCTGGGACAATAAGCCATCAAGTTGTTTCCCGATTTAATCAGGTGTAATCTTGGAAAGGATTTATGAAGAGGAAAGTGCATTCTGTCACCGCATGGCTCCCTGTTTCTTAACCCTCTTGTTGATAGCGTCTGAGCTAAAATTGCAGCTGCAAGACTGGTTCAATATGAAGTCATACTTTCTTCTGAAAGTATAAGCACAGCTAGGCATATTGGCACAGTAAATTGTATCAACAGGGGTAATGTGAATAAGGGTATGGAGGATGACAGATTGTGTATACTCCATTTTGTATTCCATGGCCATGTGGGACCATGCCTGTAGCCATTTTACAAGTTGTGGCACAACTTAGTACATTCTTGTGTCCAACTGCAGACAGTAGATCCGTAATGCATCCCTGTTAATGCAACCTCTCTATGACTGCATCACTAAACCGGAACAGGCAGTGTAAAACTTCCACTCCATCAAGTTGGCACTTATTTACACAAGTTTTAGGACTTCCTAGTTATGACGAGACTTTCTCTCTTTACTGTACATAAATGTCGGGACACACAACAGCAGTGCTTACTCAGACTCATGGACATCAACAAAGACCAGTAGCTTACTATTCTGCTAGATTAGACCCAGTTTCCAGAGGAGCACCTTCTTGTGTTAGGGAAGTATCTGTGGTCCAATTGTCCCTGGAGAAATGTGCAGACATCATATTGGACTTCCCTGTCACAGTACGTATTCCTCATGATGTACATGGCATATTGTCCCAGGCCCAGCCTAAGCACATTTCAATGGCTAGACAACTCAGATTATAGTGTGTCTTACTTATGCCTCCTAATGTCACCCTTGCATTCTACACGACACTCCATCCCTCTACCCTGTTACCAATAGATTCGGGGGGGGGGGAAAGAAAGGACAACAGTAAAAGAACCTGTACACACATGTATTTTCTGATGAACTGTATATAACTGATGCAGCAAGAAACTGTAGGATTTGGTCATGTAAATTATGAATCTATTGCTAACTCTGATTTTGAGTTCTTTTGTAGATGGCTCTCGATTTGGGAAGGATGGCAAATTCTATACCAGATATGCCAGTGAACATGAGGTAAACAAGCAGAACCATTACCCCCACAGGTCTCAGCTCAAGAAGCTGAACTGAAAGCACTCACTGAAACGGTGTAAAATAGCTGAGGGTAAGCCCGCTATGCCTTTGATATAGATTAAGACTATGGTGCGATCTGGAGAGTAAGAGCTTACCTTAGTTCTAATGGTATGCTTATAAAGGATTTCCAGGCTATTCAGGAGCTGATGGAGATCCTGCTGCCACCAAGGCTGATACAAAAGAGAGTAGAGATAATGCAAGGACAGATGCTTCCGCCAAACTAGCTGCAGAAAAGCCTAGGGAACATGCTTCAACACTGGTGGTCACCATACTGGAACAAAACTCTCAGCTCTCTTTTCAGGTTCTAAAAACATTGCAGGACCAAGCCGGTCCAGAAGAAAAGAAGACTTGGGAGCAGAAAGGTGCAAAAGAAGATGAACAAGGTCTGATGGTCAGTGGTAAGAGAGTATGTTTACCAAGAGCATTGTTCCCAATGATGGCGCAAGCAGCTCATTCTCAAGTGCACCACTGAAAAACAGCCATGTGTGACCTGGTGAGCAATGATGGGTAGCTCCAGGTTTTAGCACAACTGCAGCCAGATACGTGCAAGCCTGCATGACATGTGCTAGGCATAATGTGGCCCAAAAAGTAAAGGTTCCTCAGAAACACACCCCAAAGCCCTTGTACCCATTTCAGAGCTTGCAGGTTGACTATATACAGTTACCAAAGGTGGGAAGGTATGAGTACGTGCTTGTGTGCGTTGATCTCTTTTCAGGATGGCCTGAGGCATTTCTGGTACAGAAAACCACCGCAAAAGCAACTGCAGATAAACTACTTAAAGAAGTAGTGTGCAGATATGGGATCCCCGAGACCATCGAAAGTGATAATGGAACTCATTTCACTGGACAAGTAATGAGAGAAATAATGGAGGCCATGGGGATACAGCAAGCATTCCACACATATCATCCTCAGAGTAGTGGGAAAGTGGATAGGCTAAATGGTACCCTGAAACTAAAAATCCAAAAAGCTATGGAAGAGACAGGAAAGCCATGGACAGAGTGCCTCCCCCTGGCCCTATTCTCAGTAAGGTACACACCACATAGGAAAACACACTTGTCACCTTATGAGGTGCTTTTTGGTGGTGTCCCAAGACTAGGAGTGTATTTTCCCCAGCAGATTCAATTCCAATATAACACACTGACAGAGTATGTTGTATCATTGCATAATGAATTAAAGAAAGTACATGATAATGTCTATAGTTCTCTTCCAGATCCAAACCAAGTACTGGGATCACATTCCCTAAAGCCAGGAGACTGGGTGGTGGTACAGAGACACATGAGAAAGAGCCTTGATCAACGATTTGATGGTCTTTTCTAAGTGCTTCTGACAACATCCACTTCAGTCAAATTAGAAGGAAAGTCGACGTGGATCCACGCTAGTCACTGTAAAAAGGTGACCTACCCAGAAGAAGACTGAAAGGATGTGGTACCTACTTTTGATCCTAGCACTGGTGATGCAACCAGTGAGCTTGATACATGATGTTTTAAAAGAAGAATGGTTCGATAAATTGATTAAAAACCATCAGGTGTTAATCGATAACATGGATGAACAGGAAAAACCTAGGGACTGTTGGATTTGTACTCACAACCCTGTTTCAGCAAAGACCATGCCTTATCTACCCAGATGAGGTCTTTAATAACTCCTGTTTTCATAATGTTTCTTGGAGTTCAGTCACTTATAAGGGAATGAACATCACTAATAATCATGCTGTTCAAATTCCCATAGCAGGTTGGGTGACCAGGTTGTAAAGGTGGTTGGACGCACTGACAGACATGACGATGAAGGCATCCCTCTGAGTGTATTAGACCAATAGGTATGTAAATGGTATAACATATCCACTGGGAATGAGGTGAAGTCTACATAAAAGTCCTCAGGATCTGATTAGCAGATCCTAATGTACCCTAGGTATGGGTTATATAATTTACAAAAGGAGGGAAATGTGGAGGATGACAGATTGTGTATACTCCATTTTGTATTCCATGGCCATATGGGGCCATGCCTGTAGCCATTTTACATTCATACATTTGTTTAGAGAGCTCATCCCCCACCAGATGCCTTAATGGGGTAAGGCTCCTGTTTTGTTTGTTGTCCAACTGCCAAAACTGTTTTACAGCTTTGCCACCAATCATGTTATGCTAGTTGTACTAGTTCAACCTGTATTTTGTCTACACACTGTATTTAAGACCACATTTTTTCCCTCGATTAAAGCAGAACCCACTATATACACAATACCTGTGTGTGTGTGTCTCTCTAAGCTAGCTTATACACCAACTGTATGAATTTGGACTTCAATACGGTGATACTTAGAGTGGATTGCGCTCACAAGGGAAATCTCCTCCTAATATCAAATACTAGTGATGAAGCCAGGATGGAGGATGCAGTAACTCTAAATAGTAATAGGCATGTGGCTATAACTTATGAGTGCAGCATGCTTCTTCATATAGTTTGGAATATTGGATGATAAAAGCAATCCAAGTGATATATGATGTTAATATGGTTTCCAACATTTGAAAGTTGTTTACAGGGACGGTGATTGTTTTTTCAGGGGGCGTGGCTTACAGTGGGTGGAGTTTCAAAGAATATTCCGTTTTCAGGTAGCGGAGGACCAATGGCTTACATAGTGCACCAAAAAAAGGACATACACCCTATTTACACACCACATCCCAATTTCCATGTAATTTCCATATTTTACACCGTACTGCTCCACACAATATAATGCCCCCATAGTGCCTCCACACAGTATACTTCCCTCATATAATACAATGCTCTCTTAAAGGTTCCCACAAACTAAAATGCCTCCACAGTGCCTCCTCAGACTGTACTGCCCCCATAGCGTCCTCACAGAGTATAATGCCTTCATAGTGCTCCAAAAATAATGTGTAGCATTGCCTGGAACTGAGCATTACCAGCAGGAAGCAGGCCTGTAGAGGTGTGTATAATATTGGTCGTTACAGAATAGTGAATAGAAAGTAGCAAATGCCACTTTGGTCTATGGTCCAGTTCCGATTAATGTGTAATCTTTCCATTAGTGTTGGACTGGGATACCTTGTGTCAGTCATTGCAATTTATTAAGATCTACCATCCAGTTCTAGAGAAGAAGCCTATTCACTTTTAGTATCAATGTGAACTATGCAGTTATATACAACAGGAATGTTATTAATAGATTATTACAATTAGTGATCTACTAGGGTTGTCTTTAGCTGAATCTCATTAACTCATTTAGATCTGGACCTGTTTATTTTTTCAAAAGTGGGTTCCGCTTTTCTAAAGTGTTAATCCGAAAATAAGACCTACCCCGAAAATAAGCCCTAGCATGATTTTTCAGATTTTTGGAGTATGCTTGAAATATAAGCCCTACTCCAAAAATAAGCCCTAGTCACAGTTCATTAAAAAAGTGTCCAGACAGCTATACATGTAAAAAGTAAATAGAAAACAACAGAACAGATACAATAGACCCTTTATCAAGGAAATCAGACACCTTCAAAAGAATTGCACCCCCAAAAGAAAGCAAAAACACCCAAAAGAATCACATCCCCTAAAAGAATCGCACTCCTGCAAGAATAGGACATTGACTTTAAGGGAGCACTAGTGAGATAGTTCTCCACAAAAATAAGGGTTGACTACCAGTAGTGTTGGTTTCTCACACAGAAATCGGGTAGTCCCGCTGGCATCACTCCATTGTGGCTGCTTCCGGTCACCAAGGGGAGCCAACTGCTATACTTGGCTACAGTGGACAGTGACCTGACAGTGACATGCCTTTGACAGGAGTGACACAGATCTGTGTGTGAGAGCCCATGCACTATTGGCACTTCCAGACTCTAATTGTTTTGGGTCTAAGGGGGTGTGGTGAGTGAATTGTTGTCAATGGAAAAAAATAAGACATCCCCTGAAAATCAGCCCTAACCCATCTTTCAGAGCAAAAAATAATATAAGACCCTGTCTTATTTTCAGTGAAACACGGGTATACATATCATATGACTTTAAAAAGCTGGTCATCCTGTGACAAGCATATTGGGAAATGTCCAACCCAAAGGAAAGATAAGAATAAACACATATGTAATTAATATATAAGAATACATCATTTCATATGTAGAGTTCCCCTTAAAGGGATTCTGTCAGCGCTAGAACATTATTAAAACAGCCCACTACCTTATAGTGCTCAGAACAGTTAGCACAGTGCTATAACTTGTTTCTAGAATGACTGCTTAATTTTGAGGAAAAGCTGTTTTAATTCCCCAGGACATGCCCCCAATGCACTCTGAGCTCATTTCCATAGGATTTAAAAGCAGGTTTGTTTGTTTTTATTGTCAAAATGAAGCAGCCATTTTATAAACAAAAATTGTTTTTTAAATTAGACCAAGGAAGGTGAAAAAAACAAAACAAAAAACATACTCACCTGTCCCCGGATGCTCTGATGCCCCCCAGCACGGTCTGGTCCTGCTGTTCCACTGTCTTCTTTTGTTGGAAGTCCTCGCCAGTTGTGATGTCCTGTGTCCCTTACCTTAGGCCTCTAGGAGGCACCAGAGCGCCGGGGAAAGGTGAGTATGTTTTTTTTTCACCTTCCTAAGCCTAAAAAAAAAAAAAAATGGTCCTGGACAACCCCTTTAATGGTCGCAAATACAACAGATCCTCAATATTGATTGTCAATAATTGGGGAATATCTCTTTTAAACATTCATGTATATGAATGTTCTATACTTCTTTGTGTAATGAAGATGTTACACATGTTTAAAAATGGGGATCAAATTATTAGGAATGCAGAAAGCTGTTTTATGTGCTGCTCACTAGGGTGTTCACATTGTGCATCCGTTTTCTCTATTGTGTTATCAACAAGACTTTGTAGAAATAGTAGAGAATTTGAAATAAGGACTGAGACACTTACTATAAGGAGAACTGGTGAACCCAAGTCTCCTGGAGTTCTAGAATGCTCATTTATGCAGCACCATATAGAACTATATATAACCTACCTGTCATCTGGAGAGCTCCCAGTTTATGTATATGTATTCGGGTATATGAATAGATGCAGTAAGAGAAGAGAGTAGATCAGCTCACCAGACTTGAACATCGTAATAGATGTTCAATATCTATATATTCCATGTGTACCGGCATATGTGAACATCATTATATTTATTGACTCATAGACTCATATGCAAGCAGTGCAATACATTTGCATATATTCTGTTATATAGATTTTATATATTTGGATATACTGTTATTTATCCCACCATTTTAAGGTGGATTAATTTTACAGGCTTGTTTTTGCTTTATGTTTAAGATTTCTGAGTGAAGTGTTGGTCCTTTACAATAACATACAATGAGCTAAACATTGTGTACTTCTACTAGTTATAGTAATTCCTTGTTTCCTAGGGCTTAACGTTAATCCATTTAAGTCCATGCTTATGAGAGTTGTGTATGAGTTTTCATAGGAGATAATCCTGTTTGCAAATTAATATGTAAAACCGCTCTCATTCATGAGCTGACAACTTTAACATAAAAAAAAAAAAAACCTTCTTGGGTCAAAACTCAATAAGTCGGCTACTTAGGAGATTTGTCTACCTGTAATTTTCCAATATTACTCAGTACCATCATGAAGAAGTTCTATGATCCTACATTTATAGAGAAGTGTCCTTTGTGGAGTTTCTTTAATAAGGCAGCAATTTCTAGGCATCGTGCATCACTTGGCTATGTTGAGTTTGAGAATGAATGCAGGTAACTTATGAATAGCTGAGACAGCTTTTAAGGCAGACATTTTCTTGAAGTCAATTAAATATGTATCAGTAAACCTTAGCAACTAAGAATATGACTATGCTAAATGCAAAATCATGGCAGAGGAGACATTCAATTAATCCATTGTACAGTAAAATATGTACTCATGAACTCATTTGACTATGTGCCAAGAAGGTGCTTGCACTGCAATCTTAGACTGGTGTGCTTGCATATTTTAGCCTGCACATTTACATGTTCTAGCTGCACGTAGCAGACAGTGTTAAAGTGTTTTTATACTAATTCTGATACTCTATGAATATTGCTATAGTATACTTCTAAATTTCTATCTCTCTGTATGATATTCAATTAACATCAGAAAGCTGTATCCACAATGCTAAGTGACTGAACTAATGGTTGGCACATTCAGTTGTGAAAAGTTATTCAAGCTGAATAGCTAACTCCAAAGGTAAAAAGGGATTGTATCATCCCTATTACTGTAATAACAGAGATGTCAACCTGAGAGCGCCCTTAATCAGGTTGATTTGCGAATGGCAATTTGCAGCAAAAGTAGGAGTGGTCTTTTTAAAGGGTGTGACATTATAATACAGGGCACAAATCCCATATAATAATATTGGACCCCAGATTGTTACTGGTTAAATAAAATAAACAATTGCACCATTTTTATTTACGCCATTTAGTGATCACATTGAATATTGTGTTAATTTTATTGTGTAGATTGTTATGGCAATACCAAATATGTCTATTTTATTTCCTATGTTTTGTGTCATTTATATTTGTTCTAATACGTCGGGGCTAGAGATGAGCAAATCGAAGCTGACGAAGTGGAATTCGATTCGAATTACAGGAAATATTCGATTCGCATCGAATCCGGATTTCCTCACACTTTGTGGTAACAAATCACATTTTGTTCAAAATGTCTGTTGTACATGTTAGGACATGGGGAACGGAACTCTGGGAACGCAGGATCACCCACAATGCCATGCGTGCAGCCAATCAGCAGCCAGCCCTGTGATGTCACAGCCCTTTAGCTGTAACTGACAGCTAACACCCTGCTCCATAACTGATCAGGGGTTTTAACACCTTGAATGCCGTAGCCAAATTTGCCGTGGGCACTCGCGAAGGGGTTAAAGGGCTGTGGCATCACAGGGCTGGCTGCTGATTGGCTGCACGCATGGCATCATGGGTGATCCCGCATTCCCAGAGTTCCTTTCCCCATGTCCTATCATGTACAGCAGCCATTTTGAACAAAATGCAATTAGAATAGAATAATATCGGAAAATTAGGCGAAGTTGCCGAATCGAATTTTTGAAAACTTCGCTCATCTCTAGTCGGTGCCAATGCGAGAAAACACAGTACCAGGCAATATTTCAATACAGCTCCCTGGCCCTGTCAACTCAAAGAAGGGAGGGAGTAAAGAGGGCGTATTCAAGCAGTATGGAGCAATGGAGCTGCCCCTGGTGCTCCAGACTGCTTATTTGCATATTGTGAAATAAATGAATATCTCGTGGGGAAAAAGTGTTACAATCAGATGAGGCTGACCTACTGTATATAACTGTGTTGCTGGCTTAATATGCTTCACCCTGATGACAGACTCCCTTTACTATTCACTGCACTGAGGTGACATTACAGTGCAGTGAATACTAAGGAGCCAACAACTGGGTGAAAGTGAACAATGATCGGGTGAGAGGGCCTGAAAACTGGGAGACTCCATGCATGTTCCTCATGATGCTAAGGCTTCTTCCTCTGCTGGGATTTTCTTTTTTTTTTTATATATATACCGTACAGACCAAAAGTTTGGACACACCTTCTCATTCCAAGAGTTTTCTGTATTTTCATGACTATAAAAATTGTAGATTCACACTGAAGGCATCAAAACTATGAATTAACACATGTGGAATTATATACTTAACAAAAAAGTGTGAAACAACTGAAAATATGTCTTATATTCTAGGTTCTTCAAAGTAGCCACCTTTTGCTTTGATTACTGCTTTGCACACTCTTGGCATTCTCTTGATGAGCTTCAAGAGGTAGTCACCTGAAATGGTTTTCACTTCACAGGTGTGCCCTGTCAGGTTTAATAAGTGGGATTTCTTGCCTTATAAATGGGGTTGGGACCATCCGTTGTGTTGTTCAGAAGTCAGGTGGATACACAGCTGATAGTCCTACTGAATGGAGTGTTAGAATTTGTATTATGGCAAGAAAAAAGCAGCTAAGTAAAGAAAAATGAGTGGCCATCATTACTTTAAGAAATGAAGGTCAGTCAGTCCGAAAAATTGGGAAAACTTTGAAAGTGTCCCCAAGTGCAGTGGCCAAAACCATCAAGCGCTACAAAGAAACTGGCTCACATGAGGACCGCCCCAGGAAAGGAAGACCAAGAGTCACCTCTGCTGCGGAGGATAAGTTCATCTGAGTCACCAGCCTCAGAAATCGCAGGTTAAGAGCAGCTCAGATTAGAGACCAAGTCAATGCCACACAGAGTTCTAGCAGCAGACACATCTCTACAACAACTGTTAAGAGGAGACTGTGTGCAGCAGGCCTTCATGGTAAAATAGCTGCTAGGAAACCACTGCTAAGGACAGGCAACAAGCAGAAGAGACTTGTTTGGGCTAAAGAACACAAGGAATGGACATTAGACCTGTGGAAATCTGTGCTTTGGTCTGATGAGTCCAAATTTGAGATCTTTGGTTCCAACCACCGTGTCTTTGTGCGACGCAGAAAAGGTGAACGAATGGACTCTACATGCCTGGTTCCCACCGTGAAGCATGGAGGAGGAGGTGTGATGGTGTGGGGGTGCTTTGCTGGTGACACTGTTGGGGATTTATTCAAAATTGAAGGAATACTGAACCAGCATGGTTACCACAGCATCTTGCAGCGGCATGCTATTCCATCCGGTTTGCGTTTAGTTGGGCCATCATTTATTTTTCAACAGGACAATGACCCCAAACACACCTCCATACTGTTTAAGGGCTATTTGACCAAGAAGGAGAGTGATGGGGTGCTACGCCAGATAACCTGGCCCCCACAGTCACCAGACCTGAACCCAATCGAGATGGTTTGGGGTGAGCTGGACCGCAGAGTAAAGGCAAAAGGGCCAACAAGTGCTAAGCATCTCTGGGAACTCCTTCAAGACTGTTGGAAGACCATTTCAGGTGACTACCTCTTGAAGCTCATCAAGAGAATGCTAAGAGTGTGCAAAGCAGTAATCAAAGCAAAAGGTGGCTACTTTGAAGAACCTAGAATATAAGACATATTTTCAGTTGTTTCACACTTTTTTGTTAAGTATATAATTCCACATGTGTTAATTCATAGTTTTGATGCCTTCAGTGTGAATCTACAATTTTTATAGTCATGAAAATACAGAAAACTCTTGGAATGAGAAGGTGTGTCCAAACTTTTGGTCTGTACTGTACTAGTATAGTGTTTTCGTAGTGTCACTGCCACGCTGTTTTAGTGATAAGTGTGGGTCACAGTAAATGAATTCCCACTTTTCTAGTGATATGCCCCCCTATGTCTGCTGCGAGGCAACTCCTTTCACTTCTCCTGTTGATTCTAGTAAATTGCCCAAGAAATAACAGTTGTGAATCATCTTTCCTCATAACTTTGCATTGTGCTGTTCCTCTATAATATGGCTTGGAAGTTTATGATTAAATAGAAAACTGGGCGGTACTATTCATTTTCACAAGGGATGTTATGTTATGGGGTATATAATTAAATATTGTTCAGCCAACAGCTTTCTCATGTGTATGCCCAACTTTACACCAGTGTGAACAGTCCTGCAGATCACCACACACAGGGCACATATGACTTTGTAAGTTTACTAGAGGGTGACAAGCTGATCTTCTACCACTAAGTTGTCTGTATAGACATGTATACATATGAAAACCTGGTTTATGTGCTCATAATTTGGATATCCTTTGAGTATTTCTTTGTATGTCTTCACCAGAAATAAGAAGAGTGAATTTTCATTTATTTTTGTTGTATACATGTTGAAGCATCAGATGAATGAGGTCATTTGTAAATCTTTTTCTTTTATTCCATTACAGTTGCTTGTTTTTCTTTTCCTGCTTCTTTCCATTCATTACTGGGATTTTCTGTGTTTACTTACTGAGAACACTAGAAAATTATAAGGGTATGTTCATACTACAGAAAATGAAGAGGAATTTGAGGTGGAGCATTGACATTCTGCGATAGCTTTCCGCCACTGATTAGGCCCAGATGAATGGTAAGACTCAACCCGAAGACTCTGCAGCTGAATCAGGAGGACACTTGTTATTTCTGTGTGCTTCTGCATTCTCTGCCTCCTGTTGAATACGATGGGAGACAGAATCAGAGTGGAATCTGCTGCTGTTTTTGGCACTGAAACCGCCTCAAAATCAGTGGCAGATTCCCTGTGTGAATGGGCCCTAAGAGACTAGTGAGACATTGTTTCTCATAACCACCAGCAGAACTGTGAATACAGCTTTTGCCCAGAATATTGTAACTTTTAAATTTTGCAAAGTAAGTAATGTAATGTATTTACAGAGATGGTCATACATTTTATGGTGCAATTTTTTCCAAAATGACTATTGGGCTGAGGCCACATGTTGTAGAAATGCAGTGTTTTTGTCTATTGAGGAAATACAGCAATAAAAAATAGCCTGCATTTTACAGTCCCACCAAAGTGAATGAAATGTTGTTTAATATCATCCACGTGTTACGGCAGAAAAAAATGCTGCTAAAAACACAGCATGTTAATTATACCTGTGGAAAAGCTAGAAATGCAGCAGAAAAGTGAAGAAAACACAAGTGATTTTGCAGCTCTTTTTTTTTCGCAGTGTTTCCACTGCGTTTTTTTAGTTGTATTTCACTACATGTGGCCTTAGACTGAGGCCCCCACGTTGTGGGAACACAGCAGAAAAAAATGTTGCGCTTTACAGTACCAGCAAAGTGAATGCGATTCTGGCTAATCCCATCTACACATTGCAGAAAAAAAATCAGTGGAAAAGGTTTTTGAAACCTGCAGAAAATGCTTGCGTTTTCCCTAAAGATTTAATAAGGCTACAGCCCCACGTTGCGGAAACGCAGCTTTTTTTGTTGCAGATTTTGTTGCGTTTTTTTTTTTTAGCCAAAGCCAGGAGTAGATTGAGCAGAAGGTAGAAGTATAAGAGCTTCCTATATATTTCCCATTCCTTTTGTAGCCATTCTTGGCTTTGGCTCAAAAAACAGCAACTAAATCTGCAACAAAAAAAGCTGTGTTTCCACAATGTGGGGCCGTAGCCTAAGGGAAGAAAACCACAGAGAAAAACGCAACAATATAGCAATGAAATGCACGGCAGAAAAAAAGACGCTATGTGTTTCCGCTGCGTTTTATTCCGCAGCGTTTTTTATCTGTGTTCCGCAACGTGGGGCCTTAGCCTTAATCAGATATATCTTTAAGGCTAAGGCGCCATGTAGTGAGACGCAGACAAAAATCCCATCCACTTTGCAGGTACTGTAGGGTGGGCCCCACGTGGGGTAAACGCCGTGGTTTGCCCGTGGTTGAAACAGCGAGGAAAAAAAAACGTGCCGTTTTGAAGTCACAACAAAGTGGATGCCATTCACAGTCACAACAAAGTGAATCCCATTCACACTTTGTGGAAAAATAAGCACAGCAGACACGCTGCGATTTCCAAAACTGAAGCATGTCAATTATAACTACGGAAACGCCAGCGGAAACCTCTGTGGACTTTCTGCGAAAAGCGCTGCGGGAAAAACTGCGATGGGGCCTTAGTCTAAAACGCATTGTTTTTTTCAGCTGCGTTTCCGCAACATGGGGCCTTAGCCTTAATTTAAGGCCACATGTAGTGAAATGCAGTGGAAACGCTGCAAAAAAAAGTGCCGCAAAATCACTTGTATTTTCAGCACTTTTCTGCTGCATTTTTCATTTTTGCTTCTTCACATATAAGTCTATGGGGAAAACTTAGCTTTTCCACAGGTATAATTAACATGCTGTGTTTTCGCGGCAGCCAAAAAGGTGTATTCTCATGAACATAACCATATATAGATTTGTAGACAATTAAAAGACAACAGACTATGAACACTAAGATGATTATAGAAAATCTTTAAAACTCTGCAGAATTTGTAATTATTTATATTTTCAAAATTAGTTTGTCTACAAATTTAAATATAGTTATGTTCCTTGGAGTATCCCTTTAAGCGGAATCCTCTATGTACTGTGTATATGTGGTATTGTACAAATTCAGTTTTATTCTTTACGTTTTATGCTTTTGACTTCTTTGTATAATAGTAATGTATAAGAACCATTTCAGCTCCATATACTGCTTTTGCCTTATGAGGCAAAGGCCCCATGTAGCGAGCCACAGCCAAAAAGCTCTGCGGGAAAAAACGGGGTGGAAATGCATTGTGGTTTTTCCAGCAGCTCTTTTCACAGAAAGTCCGCAGAGTTTTCCTCTGCGAACATTCTGCTTCATTTTCCTCTGCGGGTATTCACTAGAATCCCATCCACTTTGCAGGGACTATAAAACGCTGTGGTTTTTGCCACGTCCTTTCCGCTGCAGTCAAACCGCGGCGTTTACACCACATGGGGCTTCTGCCTGTAAGCAGCTTTTTTCCTGAAGCATATACTGTCCTCTTTCTGCTCTGTCTGTATCAGCGTTTGTGTCTACTTTGTGTGAAGACATTCCAAAGTAAAAACTTAGGCAGCGATAAAACTGGGTCCTGATGAAAGCTCCTCAAATGCATTACAACCCAAGTGTCTCAGTGTATGCAGGGTTCCTTCACTAGTCTATGGTTATTATTGCTGATGGAAGAAGTCGATCTCTTATTATGCTACATTTAACATTTTTGTCTCGCTAGTTTTAGCAGTGAGTGGATGAAGCTGCACTCGGGAAGATGGTGGCAATGATAAATAAAAAGTGAAAAAAATATTTATTTTCTTAGACACAGAAAGTTCACTTTAGAATTTATATGTATTTATCCATGCAGCTTTATTGCAATGAACTAGACTTTGAACTTTAAACTAAAATTTTTATAGTATCATATTGTTTTGTTCTTCAGTATTTATACAGATTTATACATCTGTAAGGTTACAGACTACAAACAAACCCAGTGTCCCTTCCATCTGTCCCTTCTTCCTGATAAGCTATAGTACCGACTTTATTATGAATGTATGATCAGACTACACAGGTTTGTTTGTTGTTTTTTACCATAAGGTACATATAGCTATCCAGGGGAGCTCTAGACACTGAATGGTAGGTAATTCTTACTCACTACCATGTGAATATTGCCAGGTTTTATTTTTTGATGCTTTGAGGTTATAAAATAAAATTAGTAGTAAAGGTGGACATAGACTTTAAAGTAAACCTTGCACCATGAAAATGCAGTATGTTATAGAGCAAAAGAGAGATGAGCAGAGTGATGTATAGTCTTGCAGTAAAAAAAAAATCTGTATAAATGACTATAATTTTTTCCTTAATATCTTTGCCCTTTCTGTGCTTAGAAATAGAAATATTGTCAAGGGGGCAGCCCTATTAGTGATTGACAGCTATCTCCATAAGCCCTGATATATCATTCATGGAGGACTGTCCTGTTTTCACAGACACACAAAGTTCACCTTGGTTTGAAACAGGAGGAGTACCAGCTCCTCCTTCTCTGTAACATGCAGCTTTCATGGAGGCTAATTTAAAAGCTAAGGCCCCACGTAGCAAAAATGCTTTGCGTTTTTTACTACATTGTTCTCAGCATTTTTTCTTTCCTGCGTTTTTTGGCTGGGGCCGCTATGTGGGTCCTTATCCTATAGGTGTTTTCTGACCCCAAACAGAGTTTTCATACTGATGAGCTATCCACATGTTCATCAGTATGTGATCTGTGAGGTCCAACACCCGAACCCCACACAGATCATCTCTTTCAGCAGCCTTTAGGCCTGGAGACTTCCGGAACATCTGATCTGTGTGGGCTTATCAGTATGAAAACTCCATTTGGGGCAAGAAACTCCTTTAAGGCTAAGGGTGTGTTCACACTTGCGGCGGCACTCCGTCCACCGTGAATCCGACCTAAATGTTGGAAAACTGGATAGGCACTGGATAGGGGAAAGTTTGTGACGCATTGCTTAAAACCCCATTCACTTGGATGGGGTTTTAAATAATAATAATAATAATAATAGTCCTTTAATAGTCCCACAGTGGGGAAATTCAGTGTGTTACAGCAGCAAAGATAAGATAACATAAGCAGATACAAATACAAATACAACATGTACAGGAATGTTCCAAGGTGAGAGGCATTACATTAATAGCAGACAGACAGATAGGACGTAGCAGAGGGGGGGGGGGGATTTAACAGGCAGAGAGATATTTCAGTTCTCTGTATGTAATGATCTCCGCTTAGGTCGGTGTTGGTTGTACAGCCTAACCGCGGTGGGGAGGAAAGACTTCCGATAGCGCTCCTTCTCACACCTAGGGTGGAGCAGTCGGTCACTGACAGTACTGCCCAGCGCAATCACAGTCTCATGCATGGGATGGGAGTTATTCTCCCGCATGGAGCTCACCATGGACAGTATCCTTCTGTCACCCACCACCTGCACTGGGTCCAGTGGGCTCCCCAGGACAGAGCTGGCCCTTCTAATCAGCTTGTCAAGTTTATTTCTGTCCCTGGTTGATATGCTGCTCCCCCAGCAGGCCACTTCAAAGAAGATGGCTGATGCCACTACCGAGTTGAAGAAAGTCCTAAGAAGTGCCCCCCGGATTCCAAAGGCTCTCAGCTTCCTAAGCAGGTAGAGCCTGCTGTGGCCCTTCCTGTACAGGGCCTCCATATGATCTGCCCAGTCCAGCTTATTATTAAGGAGCAGACCCAGGTACTTATAGGTGTTCACAATCTCGATGCCTGTCCCCAGGATGTCCACTGGTTTTGGAGGGCATCTGCCTTTACGGAAGTCCACCACCATCTCCTTGGTCTTCCCCGCGTTAATCTTCAGGTGGTTCCGGTGGCACCAGTCCACAAAAAAATGGTTCAGTTCTCTGTACTCCCTGTCATCATCGTCTGTGATGAGGCCTACTATTGCAGAGTCGTCAGAATACTTCTGTAGGTAGCAGCTGGATGAGTTGCACCTAAACTCAGCAGTGTACAGTGTGAAGAGGAAAGGGGCGAGGACCGTACCCTGAGGTGCCCCCCGTATTACAGATCATGGTACCTGACACACAGTCTTGGGCTCTCACGTATTGAGGTCGATTTGTGAGGTAGTCTAGGATCCAGTTGGAGAGGTGGTGGTCCACTCCAGCAAGGCCCAGCTTGTCTCTCAGTAACCTGGGCTGTATGGTGTTAAAAGCACTGGAGAAATCAAAGAACATTATTCTCACCGTGTTCCCTGGTTTTTCCAGGTGAGACAGAGCCCTGTGCAGAAGGTGGATAATGGCATCATCTACCCCAATGCCCGGTCGATAAGCAAACTGGAGAGGGTCCATAGCGGGGCTCACTAGAGGGCGAAGATGTGTGAGAACCAATCTCTCTAAGATCTTCATCAAGTGGGATGTCAGTGCTACAGGTCTGTAGTCGTTGAGGTCCATAGGGTGAGGTTTCTTTGGAACTGGTACCACACAAGAAGATTTCCATAATTCAGGGACTATTTCCTGCCTCAGGCTCATATTATACATATATGTAATTATACCACACAGCTGGTCCCCACAAGTCTTAATTAGCTTTGCACTGATGTCATCTGGCCCTGCGGCTTTCCTCGCCTTGATCTTTTTCATCTCCTTCCTCACCTGGGCCCGTGTGAAGGTCAGACTGTGGTCAGATAAAGACAGATTTCTGGATTTACTGGTCTGTTGGGAAGTAGCCACATGGGGTGAATGGGGTGAAGTCATTGTGGTGAGGGGAGATGAAGGACATGCTGGGGTGGGAGGAGCTGGTGTGTGATCAAATCTGTTGAAGAATAGGTTTAGTTCATTAAGCCAGTTAACATCTGCCTCAATCTGGCAGACCGACTGTTTATGACCCGAAATTGACTTAAGCCTCTCCCAGACCCCCCTTATGTCTTTTCTTTCCATTTGCTTTTACATTTTTTCCTTATAACTGGATTTTCCTTGCCTGATTAGATGCCTCAGCTCCTTTTGTACTTCCCTCAACCCCTCCTTATCTCTTGTCCTGAATGCCATCTTTTTCTCCTTAAGTAGTGTTTTTATATCAGAGTTAATCCATGGTTTGTTGTTGGAGAAGCACCTCACCACTTTTGTGGGTACTGTGTTGTCCACACAAAAATTAATGTAGTCCGTTATGCAGTGTGTGAGTCCTTCTATATCTTCTCCATACGAATCCTGCAAAACTTCCCATGGGGTTGTGTCAAAACAATCCCTCAGAGCCTCATCACTCTCCTCAGACCATATCCTCACTGTGCGGGTGACAGCTGGTTCTCTACGTACAAGTGGCTTGTACACAGGTCGGAGATGTACTAGGTTGTGATCCGATCTTCCCAGGGGCGGTAGGGCTGATGAGTTATATGCCTCCCTCATGTTGGCAAAGAACAAGTCCAGTGTTTTGTTGTCTCTTGTGTGGCAGGTTACATACTGTGTGAAACTGGGAAGTGTGGATGATGGAGAGGCGTGGTTGAAATCGCCAGACACAAGAAGGAGGGCCTGGGGGTGCTGAGACTGTAACTGGCTCAGCGTGGCTTGTAGGACCTCGCAGGCAGCGTCAGCTTTCGCAGAGGGGGGGACATATGCAGCTATCACGATGACATGTGATAGTTCCCTTGGTAGATAGAAAGGTCTCATACTCACAGCTAATAGTTCAATGTCCTTACAGCAAGTTTGCTCCTTAATCACAATGTGCCTAGGATTACACCATCTATTATTCACAAACATTGCCAGCCCTCCTCCTTTCCTCTTACCGCTCTCCCTTGTCCTGTCTGCCCGAAGGAGTTTAAAACCATCCAAGGAGACCAGAGAGTCAGGAGTAACTTCAGTGAGCCAAGTCTCTGTAAGTAGCATCATGCTGCACACCCGAAACTCCTGATGATGCCTGGTGAGCGCTGTTAGTTCATCCATCTTGTTTGCAAGAGATCTCACATTGCCCATAATGATGGAGGGAACAGTTGGTCGGTAACACCTCTTTTTAATCCTCTGAAGAGTTCCTGCTCTGCAGCCCCTCCCCCGCTTTTTCTTTCTCCAGAGTTCTTGGGGGATGGGTGGGCAAATGGTATGCAGCCCTGTTGTTGTGACTCTAAGCTGCAGTAATTTCTCTCTTGTGTAGACAAAAGAAATGCCTGCAGACACAAGAGTCCTCATTTCAGCAGGACAAAAAGACAGATAA
This sequence comes from Leptodactylus fallax, assembly GCA_947044405.1. Taxonomy (NCBI): domain Eukaryota; kingdom Metazoa; phylum Chordata; class Amphibia; order Anura; family Leptodactylidae; genus Leptodactylus; species Leptodactylus fallax. The sequence continues at coordinate 7,556,830 of CAMRHE010000010.1, forward strand.
AAACAAAAAAAAAGTATCACAAAGGTCCAATTTCAAGTCTTTGTTTCTTCATTTCTTCATAGTGTAAAGTCCATTAAGTAGAGAGATAAAAAACAGACAGAGAAAGAAAAAATAAGAGAGAGAGAGTCTCGGAGCTGCCTAACAGGCAGCCACTTCAGCGGCGCCATCTTGGAAAAAAAAAAAAAAAAAAAGCAATGCGCGGTTGTGCGCTTACACCCATTGTGCTGCGAAGCCGTTTTCTTTTTTGCTAGAAACAAAGTCCTGCATGTCCGACTTTGTTTCCAGCGAAAAAAAAACGGCTTCGCGCAACAACCAAGCATTGCTTTAAAACCCCATTCAAGGAATGGGGTGTGCAAACCTCCCCTATCCAGTGCCTATCCAGTTTTACGACATTTAGGTCGGATTCGCAGTGGATGGAGTGCCACCGCAAGTGTGAACCCACCCTAAGACCCCGTGTAGCGAGCCACAGCCGAAAAACGATGCAGAAAAGACTGTGGTGGAAATGCATCACATTTTTTTCCGCAGTGTTTTTCACACAGTTTTCCTCTGTAGAATTTCTGTCTCTTTTATACATATACGGAAAACACCAGCGTTTCCATAAGTATAATTGATATGCTGCGTTTTACAAAAATGCAACGTTTTTTTAAATCACAGCATTTCTGCTACAGATTTTTTTCTGCAATGTGTGAATGGAATTAGCCAGAATCTCATCCACTTTTCAGGTACTGTAATATGCAGTGTTTTTTGCTGCAGCGTTTCCTCCATGGCCAAAATGCTGCATATTCGCAAAATGGGGCCCCGGTCTAAATCTGTAAATAATGATCAAATTAAATATTTAAATATACAATAAACCTATAATGTACATGTTAAGATTGGCAATGTATAAGTAAGATTGAGCAAGAAATGAGGTTCTTTGAAATATTTGTGAAATACACTGAGGGTGCAGCGGCTATTCTAAGAATCTGTAAGCTCTGAAATGCTGTGAAATTGTTAATAAAACTCTAGTGCTGTATATTTTTCAAGAGACCTTGGTTAAGAATCAAGTTCTGCATTTATCTCTACTTTAAAATGTGCAACATTATAAATGACTTATCATAATGATATGTTTACATCATTTGTATTTCTAGAGTACCTACAGCACTTTTACTGTTACTATAAAATATACTACTTTTTATTTTATTTCCATTTTTTTTTTTATTTCAGGCACGGAAAGTTTCTTTTAAAGTTTACCAGTTTTGGCCTTGAATATATTTGTGTATGGCAGAATTATTTCTACAGAAAACAATTTTCTATATCTTCACCATACTGAACTGTCACATATTTCATTTGAAAGAAGAACAGGTCTGCATGGTTTGTAAATTCCTGAGGAAAAAGTACAATGATTTAAGTACATTTAACGGATAGGTTATAAAATTCAAGACCAGCAGAAGAATTATTCCGCATAGCACACTGAGGATTTTCAGAGCCTCTTCCAAAACCTTGTTTTTGTATGCACATACTGTAAGTGCTTAAGGTGAACCATTGCTAAAGAGGTTTTTAACTCTTTTAATATTTTTATTTTAACTCTTGAAATCTTTTGTGTGGATTTGATATAACTATATTCTGTTATGTGGACTCATTATTACATGTATCCATGACTTTAATGTAAAATGCATTCATGTTACACAAAATATTCCATGGCAGCTTGGGTTGCAGGAAGAGTTCAATGTTCTTTTTATTTACAAGCAGAGAGGGGAACATTTGTGTCTCCCCTGCACTCAGGATGGAGCATCTACCTATAGCCCTACAACTACCAAGCTCATTATGGAAACATATCCTTGAGCAGCTTGAAGGGCTTTTACTCCCCCACTGGGCTCAGATTTAGAAGTAAGTGCATTGGCTTTGCTTTTAAATGATAGTTAATTTGCCACAATTTTATAGTGTGCACCTGGTACTGTCTATATATATGGCGTCACTATGTTTAACATTCTGAATGCCATAGTCAATACTGGCAATCCAACATTGTATAGACTAGATATTGTACTTACTGCACCAATGAACTTTTGTTAGGTGTAGTAAGTTTTCTTTTATTTTGTGTATTATTTCCAGATCCTCTGAGGATTTCCCCCCCCCTCTGGTTGGGACATGAAACGCGTTGCGATATAGGAAATAAGGGAAATGGATCTAATTTGATAGGGAGATACAGGGAGAGCTCTGAGGACTGTCCTTGTTAGGACAGGAGTTATTGTGGGACATAGGTGAGAGATAGGGCATAATTACACCAGCCCTTCATCTGCAAGTCCCATTGAGTCCCCAACATCTCTCAGTAAGTCTGGGTAAGACCGTTCCTCTTTTATCTAGAGCATGGTTTGTTATAAGCACTTAAATTGGGAAATTTTTTATTTTTTGACCGTCTTAAATATTTATTATTGTAATTTATATTAAAATTTAAGTTTTATAGTTCTTTGGGTCCTCTGCTCGTGACAATAGATTGATGGATCATGAAATTTATTTAGCTCTTTTTATTTAATAGGCTTTTTAAATGTATTTTTAAATTCTTTTATTTCACTTTATTTTATATTATTTATTTAATTTTTACAATTTCTATTTGGTTTACTTTTTTATGTAAATGGAGCAGCTAGGCTAATGTGAATTACCCTAGCATTCCTCTGCATGCAGAGCACAGATAATAGTTATCTAATGCCTACTTGTCATTAGATCACTATTAGCAATGAATGCAGAGACAACACAAATCATGTCCGCCCAATATACTCCTCTCCCCTGTATTACAATTGCAATGACATGGGTTTCCATGACTATAGTCCACATGCAAGTAGGATGCCTACTTACATTGCCTACTACAGCTCACAGGGTTTGCATTTTTTTTTTTAGTGATAATTTCAGTTCCCTGTCAATTCATGAGAAATGGCTTTGCACAATATAATTGTTGATTGTAATGTCAATCTGTATTCCCTTAGTCCAGACAGCAGCACAATATGGGGTATCTCTGCCCCTGTGTGTTGTTTAGGACAGGTGGAACCTTTAATTAGCACCAAAAAGGTGCCTCCTACTAGCCCTATAAGAGGGCACAAGAGACCTCCCTCCACTGTGTAAATTATAAAGTAACAGGAAACAAGCTTCTAGGGAGGGAAGCCTTGTGCTGCTGTCTGGACTAAGGGAATACAGATTGACATTACAATCAACGATTCCCCTTACGTCCGACAGCAGCACAATATGGGGAGATAGCAAGTAATTCCCCTAGGGAGGGTTTCCTCGCCTTACAACGTCAAGGACTGACTGACCAAAGGCAGTTGTCTGGAAACTGCGGATGTCCAATGATAATGTTTAACAAAAGGTCAACTGAAATGACCATGATGCAGCCGCACAAATCTGGTCCAATGGTAAGGACCGATACTCAGCCAAAGAAGTCGACAACCCAGGTCGAGTGGCCGTAGAAAGACTGGAGGGAATAACTCCTGAATAAGAAAGGAAGACTTAATTGTCTCCTTGATCCATGTGGATAGAGTAGGCTTGGAAGCCTTGAGGCCTCTGTTTTTACCCTGCATATCAATTTGTAGGCTTTCGGCCTTCTTAAGCGGTTGAGTGTGGAATAGGTAAATCCACAGACACCTTACCACATCTAAGGTGTTGAGCTTTTCTTCCTCCTCAGAGGTTGGAGAGGGGAAAAACACAGGTAACGAAATTAGCTGATTGCTATTATAGTATGAGGGGACCTTAGGGATAAACCCAGGCAAACCTAAGGTGTACCCTATCTGCAAAAACAAAATGTACGGTTCTCTAGAAGAGAGGGCCTGGAGTACCCCTACTCTTTGGCAGATATACTAGCCAACAAAAAAGTGGTTTTGTAGGCTAAATATTGTATCTCCGTAGTCTCCAAGGGTCCAAATGGAGGACTGCACAGGCCTGTAATGACTACCGCAAGGTCCCACTGGGGATGATACTGATGGCTTTAGCCTCATTGCCCCTTTAAGGAACCTTGCAACCAGAGGATCCTGAGACAGACGTCTGTTCAAATAAGCGGAGAGGGCCGCAATCTGCACTTTCAAAGTGGCAGGGGCAAGGCCCTTATCCAAACCGTCCTCAAGAAAATTTAAAATATCAGCCGTTGAAGGTTCTAGATTATTAATACCCTTCTTGGAGCACCACTCCATGAAAATCTTGGCTGTCCTCTGGTAATTCTTATTGGTAGATTCTGCTCTTGCAGAATAAAGGGTCTTCAGGACAGCCTCTGACAGTCCTCTATCCTGCTGTAGGGACTGCTCAACCTCCAGGCTGTCAGGTTGAATCTCCAGAGATCCTGGCACTTCAGAGATCCTTGGGAAACCAGGTTCTGGATGGGGGGAAGCCTCCAATATATCCCTCGACTCATCTCCATGAGTTGGGAAAAACCAAGCTCTTTTTGGCCAGAATGGAATGATGGCTATCACAGAGACTTGGTCCTGTCTGATTTTCATTAATACCTTTGGTATTATTGGAATTGGAGGGAAGATGTACGCCAGCCTGGACCTCCAAGGGATGGACAGGGCATCCACTGCCAAGGGATTGTCCTCCTGGTAAAGGGAACAGAACTTCTCCACCTTGGCGTTGAGTCGGGTTGCCATGAGGTCTATTTCTGGAAGACCCCTGTTCAGGGTAATCTGATGAAAGACTTCTGGATTGAGTGACCTTTCTCCTGATACGGCATAACCCCGACTCAACCGATCCGCTACTATGTTCAGGGAGCCCTTGATGTGAACTGCGGATAAATGGGTTAGATTTTTCTCTGCCCATGTAAATATCAGACCTGCCTCCCTAAGGAGGGTTGGTGATCTGGTGCTTCCCTGTCTGTTCACGTACAGCACTGTGGTCATGTTGTCTGACCGGATTTAGACTGCTCTTCCCCTGGGAAGAGGCAAGAAATAGAGTAAGGCACGATATACGGCTCTGAGCTCCTTCCAGTTGGACGAGGTCCTTTTTTCAGGAGCGCTCCAGACTCCCTTTATGGAGTTTTCGTCCAATGGGCTCCCCATCCCGAGAGGGATGCATCTGTAGTCAACAGGGTCCAAGAAGGTTGGACCATGGACCTTCCGTCTTTCAGGTGCAACCACCACTTGAGGGAAAGACGGGTCCTGGGGGAGAGTCGAATCTTCTTGCTGAATGTAAGAAGGGAGCGATCCCAAGCCTCTAGTAACTCCTTCTGGAGGGGATGTAAGTGCCACAAGGCCCATGGGACTGCCTCCACTGAGGAAGACATCAAGCCCAGGATCTTCATCAATGTTCTGATGGAGGCTATTGGCTTTTTGAAGAGGTGCCGGACTGCCGCAACCAGCTTCTCCTTCCTTGCTGGTGTCAAGGAGATTTGCAGGCGGACTGAATCTAGGAAGTAGTTTTCTCAGAGGAACTTCCTTCGAGTTGAAGGGATCGTTTTTGACTTCTCCCAGTTTATAAGCCATCACAGACTCTGAAGGCTGTCTGTAGTTACTGGAGCAGAACAAACTCTGACTGGGCCTTTATCAACCAGTCGTCTAGATAAGGCACCAAGAATATCCCCTGAAGCCTGAGGGCGGCCGTTATGGGGGACACTACCTTTGTAAAGGTGTGGGAAGCAGAGGAGATCCCGAAGGGTAGTGCTGTGAATTGAAAGTGCTTCCTGTGACCGGAAAATACTACGGCAATTTTTAGAAAAGAACCTTCTGTGTGGAGGTAAATAGAAATATGCAAATAGGCATCTTTTATAGCCAAAGTCACAAAAAACATCGCCTTAGAGGAGAAAGGTGGTGACAGACTTTATGGTTTTCCTATGGAAGCGCTTCTTTTTGATGAAGCGGTTGAGGTACCTTAAGTCTATGATCATTCTCCACTTGTCTGCCAGTTTTGCATCAGGAAGACGGGAGAATAGACACGGGATCCTTCTTCTAGAGAAGGGACTTCCACCAGGGTCCCTTGTGAATGTACTCTCGGATGGAGCATTCCAATGTAGTCTGCTGCATTGTAGGGAGGCTGCGAGTTAACACAAACCGATCCTGAGGAGGACGGAGGAACTTGATTGCATAACCTCTTTGGATTACCTACCGGACCCATGGGTCTCGAATTTTTTCCTGCCAGCAGTTGAGAAAGTGGGAGACACGACCTCCGACAGGAATCTCGGCCACAGGAAAACTGCTTCTGATGTCAAAAGCTAGGCTTGACTTTTTTATCATCAGACTTCGGAATCTCCGGCCGGCGCCTCTAGAGGAATAACTAGAGCCTCTCTGGACTGCCTTCCACGATGAGGCGGATAGCCTCTACCACGGCCAGAGCCAGACCTACCTCTGAAGGCCTGGGGTAAAGTTTTACCCTTCTTGTCGGCCAAGCCCTCTAGGATCTTGTCTAGGGCACAGCCAAAGACTCTACCCGGCTCAAAGGGTAATGCACACAAATTATACTTTGAGGGGAACACAGCTCTCCAAGGTTTTAACCATAGAGGTCTTCCTGCTGCAGTGTTCTTGGTAAGTGCCAGGGATTTGGCTGCCAGCCTTAATTGATGGTGGGAGGCTTCCGTTAAATATTCAGCTGCTAGGGAAACTGAGCCTAGAAACCCTAGCAGCTCGTCTCTGGAGACTCCAGAGTCGGTCACTTTCGAGGTGGACCAGGTCAGTACATAATTTGGCTGACACTTCACAGGACGCAACCGCCACAGCGGTCTTGGGTGAGGCAGCTGAATAAGCCTTCTTGAAGGTATTGTCGAAGCGCCTGCCATGGCGTCGTGCAAATTTGCTCCATCATCTGATGGTACCTTAGTGCGGCAGGACAGTTTAGCCACCGCCATATCCACCTTGGGAGGAGGACCCCATTGATCCCATTGAGCAACTGGGAATAAAGCGCTGAACCTCCTAGGAACCACAAGAGGTTTTTCAGGACTTCTCCACTCTGAGGACATTAACTTTTGTAATGTCTGGTCCACTTGGAAGACCCTAGGCCCTCTATAGGTGGACGCGGAGGCTTCCCCGTCAACATCACGATCCTTAGACCGGATGGACTTCAGCAGCCGGATTAATTTTTCGAGTGGAAGCACGGCCTGCTGGGATCTTCAGTGGAATTGTCAGATGAGAGTGTCTCGTCCACTATCTGATAATCTTCATCAGAGATCCGTAAGGAAGATTGTGTCTCAATCTGCGGTCTCTTGGCAATCTGGGCGATGGAAGAACGAATCTCCTTAAGAGACTCCTCATATAGTCCTTTACCCAAGTAACAACCTCTTATAGAAGGTACTTCCGGCGGAGGTCCGCAACACTGGTGACAGCGGGTAAAATCATAGCCGTCAGGTAAAGGGGTATTGCAATCCAAACACGTTAGGTGTTCAAGTTTAGAGGAATTTTTCCTCCTAAGCACATCACCATTACATGATGCAGAAGATGACATCTGAAACATCAAACAGCCACGTGACACTGAAATAGGGAAGATCGCCAAGCATCGCATAAAAAACCAAGGGGTACCTCTTTTTTTTTTTTTTTTTTTTTAAATTGGTCACTTGAAGAGAGAAAAAAACCGTCAGAAAAAAACCAGCCACCGCAACCCGCAGCAGAGGAGCTAGAAACCACTCACTCAACAAATAAAGGACTGCAATCAGACCTTTTAAATGTAATCCAGCAGCGAGGGGAGGAAGCCAACAAAGAAACATTTATACAGCACCAAAACAAGTCAAACGCCATAATGGAACATAAGCCTAAGCCAGAGGCTCAAAATACAAGCAGCAAAAATCAAATCTATATTTTGCCTTTAAATTTAAAATTTCCAAACTTACCGCACTTTTTCCAAGAAAACTGGAAGTAGGGCGCGGTGGTGCGCAAAGGCTTCCTTCCCCTGGGAACACGGGACCGGAGAAAAGTTCCGGCCGAGGAGGTTCCCCGCTTACTTCCGGGATCGCGCTGCCTGCAGATGGATGCCGGATAACACTGCGCTGCGGGGCGAAGGCCCGAAGGCCCGGAGGTTTTTTCTTTGGGACCGAGGTACCCCATAAAGGTAAGCCAGGAGTAAATAAAACCCCTAGCAACGGGAGGTCACAAGAGACCTCCGTCCACCTGTTCCACACAGGACAGAAAAAAACACAGTGGAGGGAGGTCTCTTGTGCCCTCTTATAGGGCTAGTAGGAGGCACCTTTTTGGTGCTAATTAAAGGTTCCACCTGTCCTAAACAACACACAGGGGCAGAGATACCCCATATTGTGCTGCTGTCGGACGTAAGGGGAATCTATTTATTTATACAGTATGATATGCCATTAAAGAAGACCACAAATATTTTTGTTACAACTACTTGGAGCATTGGAAGCAAGCTACAATGTAAATATATGTTGCTGTAATCTAGGGGTTAAAAGGGTTTTCCCATGCACATAACCATATTTAAATTTATAGACAATTATAAGTTAAACATGTTTGCAATTATAAATAAATACAATTTTTGAAGAGTTTTAAAGATTTTCTCTAACCATCTTAGTAGTGACATCCTTTTGTCTTTATAGGTTGCGAACTTTGTATGGTCTAGGACTTTTCAGAAACCCAGCCATGATTTCCTTATTGTGGACATGCATGAGAAGATAACCCAGCCGCAAAAAGGAAATCATGGCTGGGTTTCTGACAGGTGCTAGACCATAGAAATGGTTGTATTCATCCATTGGCAACTGATCAAGACAAGACTGCCAACCATAAGATGGTTAAAGAAAATTTGTAAAACTCTGCAAATTTTTTGATTATTTATATTTGCAAAAATATTTAAGTTTCAATTGTCTACAAATGTAAATATGACTATGTTCATGGGAAAACCCTTTAACCCCTTCCCGCCGGAGGAATTTTTCGATTTTCATTTTTTGTTTTTGACTGCCCCCCCCCCCTCCAAATCCCATAACTTTTTTATTTTTCCACTCTCAGAGCCATATGAGGTCTTAATGTTTGCGGGACAAATTTTTCTTCATTATTTTATCATTAGTTATTCTGTACAATGTACTGGAAAGCTGGAAAAAAATTCAGAATGGAGTGAATTTATAGAAAAAGTGCATTTGTGCGACTTTATTATGGGCTTCATTTTTACGGTGTTCACTGTTCAGTCAAAATTACATATCACCTGTATTCTATGTTTCGGTACGATTCCGGGGATACCACATTTATATGGTTTTATTTACATTTTAACCCCTTAACAAAAATCCAAAACTGTGCAAAAAAATTTTTTTTTTGAAAGTCGCCATATTCTGACACCCATAACTTTTTTATACTTCATACTTTATACTTTTTAATACTGGGATGCATAGGGCGTCTTTTTTTTGCGGGACCAGGTGTACTTTTTAGTTATACCATTTTAGGGAATTGCTATTGCTTTGATCACTTTTTAATAAAATTTTTATCAGAGGCAAACCAGTGAAAAAACAGCGGTTTGGCACTTTTGATTTTTTTTTCCCGCTACGGTGTTTACCGTACAGTAGAAGTATTTTTATAGATTTGTAGACCGGGTGGTTTTGGACACAGAGATACCTAATGTGTATGTGTTTAACAGTATTTAAGTACTTTTATATGTGTTCTATGGAAAGGGGGGTGATTTGGACATTTAATTTTTAATTTTTTATGTATATTTTTTTTACTTTTTGTAATTTTTTTTTTTTGCATTTATTAGACCCCTTAGTGGTCTTGAACCATAGGGGGTCTGATCACTAATGCATTACAATGCAATGCAAAAAAATGGCATTTCTATTGCAGGCTACATAGAGTAGCCTGCTATAGAAACTAATGAAACTTGCTGTCATAGCAATGGGACGCTGGCCCTGGAACTTGCTCTGGGTGCCGGAAATCCCCAGCAAAATGGCGGCACCCGTGCACCGCCGGTAAAATGGCGCCTCGGTCAAAGCTGAGGGGTAAATGCCCGTGATCAGTGCCGACATTAGCTCCGGGTCTCTGCTGTATAAAACAGCAGATACTCGGCGACTATGGCGCCCGCACAACTCCCGAGCGGCCGCCATCTTTAAACACCCGGCATCCGCCGTACTATTACGGTGGATGTCGGGAAAGGGTTACATTTTCCGTATAACTCAGCTGGCTTTCTAAATCACAAATGGCTCATGTCTGCCACTTTTTACTCCTCTTATAATTTTCCATTCTTCACGTCTTATAGACATGAGTGTTTATAGCTTAATACAACCTCTTTGTTGTATAATCCATAATGCAGCACCTGTAAGACTCTTTGGAGCCCTACTGTATCTTTTTATGCCTCTGACAAAAAGCTTCATCAAATATGTATGATGAAGGTTTTCTCCTCATAGCTTTGTGATGAGGTGTTGAATAGTTGCACCACGTAGTACAGGTTGTGCCTGTTCAGGTATATAATATAAAAGACCTTTGTCATAGGAAGGCTTCACTGAAAAATAGTAGAAAAACTTATTTGGAAATGGACCAAGACCAGCAATGAGGCTTTATTTAAAGAGGTCATTTCAGAACCTCTAACAATCCATTTATTTACATCAATTAATGGCTACATATGGGTGAACCTTTCAGGATTTCTTTTGTTTCAAGTTTAGGTTGCTCAGGTCCAAGATTTGTTTCTGATTGAATAAGTTTGGTACGAAACACACCTTAAAATAACTTAAAACATAATGTAGAACACTGCCAGTGCTCCTAGGAACCTATGTATCCAAGTTCTAACTCTCAAAGACACAAACAAAGTGAAAGTGACATTATTATACTCTGGGGACTGCTTCAGACCCCAAAGTATAATAGGTGGAGGCATATGATTGGTGTCTCAGTGGTGACCCCAGGTGCATGACCCCACCAGCAAAGCCCTGGATGCCACATGGAGGCCTAAAAGAGGTAAAGAAAGGCGAGTATGAATGTTTATTTATTTTTGTCGCCTCCTCTTGGCCTCCACCTATTATACTCTGAGGTCTGAAGGGACCCCAGAGTATAATTTGGCAGCCATTTTAGTTTGCTTGAAACTAATCTCTATTTGTTCGATTTTGTGAAAAAACAAACAATTTTGAATATTTGGATTGAACCTCGGTACGAGTCCGTTTGCCCATCTCCATGCTGCTCCACTGATTATGGAATAGTTGGAATTTCTTCTCTATCCCCCACCATTCCTGAGCAATCAATGCTGTTAGTTTTGGTGCTTGATATGCTATTTAGGCTCTGTACTGTCAAGAGGGCGGTGTCAAACAGGAGCAGTCAACGTCTTCTTTAAGCTGTGTAAGAACGGGGCCCCATGTTGCGATAACTAGGCTATCGATTTCTAGATTGATAGGGGTCCAAAATTGGCATTATCACAGATAAGCTCTTTGCAACAAGTTTCATAGCTGTCACTTCACACTTTCATACCGGTTGTTCTGGGTATTCCAGTGTTGGCCCATTCACTTGAACAGGACAATGCTGCAATACCCAGGACAGCTGTTACAAAAAGTATAGTGTCATGAGAACTAACAACACCAACACCCAATGTAAATGATGACTCTCACTTTTACGAGCGCCATATGACTTTTAAACAGCTTATCCATGGGAAACCAAGAGATATGTCTTAAAGAGAGCATGTCACCAGGTCTCAAAAGCCCAATGACATACATCATCTGAGGCACTGTCATCCTAAGCATTTTGGTGTTTTGTTTATCCAAATTCATTTAGCCATTTGAAGGATATAAGCCCTTTGGTGATCCAAATTAGGGTATACTAGCCGAGTGGGCAGTAACACTCTGGTTATCTGGGGTCAATGTCTCTGTGTGCTATATGTTATGCAGTGTAACATGGCAGGTGACAGGTCATCAACCTAAAGGATGTGACATCAATTTTAATAACCCTTTATAACCTCTGCTTATTAATGTATATTTTCATGAATTCATCAAGTTGTGTTGGGAACCTTTATGGTCATGTACTTATAATAATAAAATTAACCAATTTTACAAACCTTTCCATTTTCAATTTGAAATAAAGTTTAGGAAAACAAAAAAGAACATGTTTATTTTACTTAATTTCAGCACACTTAAAATAAAATGCATATCTATATGTGTATATATGTACATGAAGAATGTTTGAGTAAATTGATAGTATTCTTCAACAAATACTACCCAGAAACATATAATGACAGAAATCATTACAAAGAACTAGAATAGTCATAAACAGAGCAGACAAACAGCATTTTACAGTGTACATTTTGAATTGTTAAGTACAACTTTAATTTACAAAAAAAAAAGCTAAACCTTCATGTTTAGCGGAGTCTCATCTCAACCTTTAAAGGAACCTTCCCTTAATTCTATGAGGAATAAAACAAAATTGTTGCACTCTCTAAACTCAGAAAATCACAACCATAAAAAAATATTCAGTCACCTTTAGTGAAGCTGCTTTTGTGAAGCCCATTTTTCCATATAATTGCAACAATTTTCAGAGCTCATTCATAGTCTTTCTTTAAATCTACCTTAAAACAAAAAAAAAAATATATATATAGCCTTTAAAAGTGCATCTGTAGCATGAAGAACTGAGTAATACAGAGGAGATTTGTGGTGATGAAATTCAGAAGCCCAGAGTTAGTTCCTGGCTGATACATTCGACACTGAGATTTTGACTTCACTTTTTTCAAACAGGGAAGCCTCTTTTTGTTTGGGACGGTGGAAGGTTCGACAGAATCAAAATCATTGTTTTGATTCACCTTGGTTAGGGAATTATCTAACTTGCTTGATAAAGTGGCGATGGGGGAGTAACTGATTGGCTTGTATGTTTTGTTTTTTCGGTGATCAGCATTACCAATAATTTTTGTTTTAGAGATATTTTCTTTATCCTTTATCGGAATATTTGGCAAGATTCTGCTTGTGTGAGAAGATGGGCCAGATTTAGTGTTTGTGCCAGTTACTAGTGACTTATCGATAGCAGGCTCGCAACAACTATCTGAGATCTCTTCAATATTTAGAGATGTCTTGGCACTGAAAGGGTCGGTTTTGATCAAATGGAAAGAAATATTGGCACATCCATCAAGATCATTGATTCCCAGTTTTTTTAGGTCTTTCCCAGCTAAGTTTGGTGGAAGATAGCATTCTAACTCTGATGATGAGCCTTTAAAGGATTTCAACCAACTCCAGAGGGACTTGGCTCTGCAATCACAAATCCACTGGTTTGCATTTAAGCGTAGGTACTGTAGAGATGCAAGAGGTGTTAATACTTCTCCTTTAAGCACTGTCAAGGCATTACTGAACAAATACAGGGTTGTCACCTTCTTTAGATCATGAAAAGTTCTGTGATGGATCATATCCAGCCTGTTTTGATGCACAAGTAGTCTGTCTAAGTTAATGAGGCCACTAAATACATTTTCAGATAACCTATTCAGTTTGTTTCCATGAAGAAACAAGTAGGTGAGGTTCCCCAGGTCTACAAAGGTATCATCATGCAGGAAATGTAGGTTGTTGTCATGAAGGTAGAGGTACTGCAAAGAATAAAGACCTTGGAAGATTCCAGGGGGTAAATCTTGCAGGCCACAGCGATTAAGATGTAAAGTATGTAGATGAACAAGACCGCGAAATGTAGATGCCGTAATAGTTTTGAGGTTATAATTGTCACTCATGTCTAGTTCTTCCAATTTGGTTAATCCATAGAATGCTCCAGACTCAATATGACTTATATTGTTTGAATGGATCCATAGGATAGTGAGGTTCTGGCAGGAGGTGAAGCTAGTTGCTCTTACTAAAGTTATTTTGTTATTGTGCAGAAAGATGCGCTGAGTCTGTATGGGAATGTAGGGTGGGATTACAGTCAGTCTTTGCTGCTGACAGCTAAATGTGATTTTCGGTTCATTATAGCATAGGCAGACTTCTGGACAACATTGCACTTTCACTTTGTAGATGAAGCAGCAGGTAACAAATAACAGCAGCTTAGCGCCTGCAGAAGAAAGAGAAAGAAGAATCAATAGAAACAGCCTTTCATCTTTCATTTTCCATTTAAGAAGAAATAGAGATAACTAATAATAACTAATACAAACCCTCCAATATAACTTCCCATAAAATATTTTGATATTATAAATATGCAAAATACCATATGTACTATAACTTTAATCTTCATTTATGCTATCTTTGTATGCATTTTGTATTAATATTTTTTATATTTTTAGAATATTGTTAAAATGAAAAAAAAATATATATACCCTGCTCTTGTGAGGAGTGTATAGGTTTGTGATTATGCTAAATAGTCCTAAAAGAGGAGGGAGGGGAAGTGCTTGTTCATGAGCCACCTGAGCAATAGAGTCAGAAGTTTGTAGAAAAGGGTGGAAATAAGCAGAATAAGACTGGCCCACAGAGGAGCTGATAAATCCCTGGTGGGCCCCTGACCCAGGGGGGCTAGTGGGCCCCTGTACCCCCAAACTCTGTAAGAGCGGTGCATGACATAGTATACTCACTATATTACATATTGATAGGCAACATCTCACATAGCCTATGTGCCCATGTAATAAACTAGGTATTATATTTAACAAACTACTGAGTTTATTATAAATAGATGCAATGGGTGGCTGAGATGATATCTAGGCTCTCAGACAGGTTAACCACTATTCTCCCTCCTTGGCCCCATCTGCTTTCTGTCCATGCGGGGCCTATATAACTGATCATCTTGCTCACAAAGCTAAAAGGGACCTAGCCTAAGGCAATAGTAAGTCAGCAGGCTACTGAGGGGGCCACAAGATAGAAATGGTCCACTGTAAGGGCTAGGTAGCAGGCTAATAATAAAAAAATGAGTGTCAGTTCATTAGGAATTTGCGAATGAGAGGCAGGTAAGATTTGCATCTAGCTGCATAGTGGGTTCCCAGAATGAATACCACTAGTGGACCCTAGGCACTCCAGTCTGACACTGGAAATAAGATATGATGGTTGCTGAATACATAACATAAGTAGAAAAGGTAAATGTAAAAACAGGTAAGTGCAACCTTTTTACTTTATTGATTTTCCATGTACAAAGGTTTCCATAGTTTTAAAGCATTCAGCTTGTCCAGCACAGAAATATTGATGTCTCAAAGGAAATCATATTAACATGTACACCATATATAGGGTTAGTACAATGGTACAGGATGTTAATTCTAGAACTGTAAGCGCACTAGGGGGCTTTGTTTTGTTTGATGGATAGGTGTTTTCATTGTCAAGTTAAAAAGTGGTTTTTTACAGTAAAAGTAGTAAAACTTTGATATGCCTTGCTATAGGAGACAGTATTGACAGATAGTAGTAATAATGAATGCATTACATGAGTTAACTATTAATAAAAAAAATTGTTAGACTGCCCTTGCGGGGTCAAAAAGGAACTTTTGATGTTACCTTTTCTCATATAATGAACCTTATATGCAGCCAAATCTTGTTCACATAACCATATCAGAAGTCATTTTATAATGAGGAAATACATTTTTAATGCAAGCTAATGTACATGTATGGTGCCAAGTCAGCTTTTCATATGCTAAAGTGGCCAGAATATTAAACAGCTCATTTTCTAGCAAAGCATAACGCAACAGCAGAAATAGATAAAAAATCAACAAACAGCATTGATAAAGAATATTCATTGTGAAATACATAGTTATAAAATGGAAACTATATTACAAAATATGTCCTTGTTAGTGGTGACCAAAGAGTTCAGCATAAACAGTACAACGTATTGCAGATTTTAATGTGTTGTGATTTTCCTGTTTGGATAAAGTACTGGCGGCTTTGTGGAATATATGGTATATTCATGAAAAGTGTCAGTAAATACTGCAGCAGACTGCAGCTTCATTGCTTCTCTCTGCAGTGGTAACGGCGTTCAGGGATATCCTAGTATATGTTATTCTGAGCAAAAGTGAAATGTGCCGCAACTTTATTTTCCCAATTATATCTTTACTATCCCCAGAGTACCAGCTCACATCCTGTGTTACAATCTTTGTACTGACCTACATTTTCCATGGGTTCCTTTTCTTTCTCTTGCAGGTCTAAACCTCCTGAAACTAACAAGGAATTATCTTTGCAGGTTCAGCAGGGTCTCTCCACATTAGGAGGCAATCGATCACAGCAGCAGAAATAATACATCTTCTTTCTTAGAACATGTTTATTTTCCACTCATGTCTCTAAGGTACCAATCATAAAATGTAATAAATACCAAACTGATTGTATGATGATGTAGGCCTGTCCTACAGATTGGTCGAGGCATCTAAAGGAAATGTTAGTTGCAATCTGTTACATTTATCCTTCATTATGCATTTACCGGTCATACATTTTTTAGCAATACATAAAAATATGAAGATTAGGCTGAAGCTGTATGGGTAACATTGATCATAGTCTCATGTGCATCAGTGGAACAACCAACCAATTTGGACAACACTACACACAACCCTCATCAAGATATGATGCATATTAAAATTTCAAACAAGACTAATAAGTGAAATAATAAATGCGCCATAAGGCCTTATGCACATGACAGTAGTACAGAAAGTATGGTCCCATTGATTTCTATGCAATTTTTGCAACCATGTATCCATGCCATATTCAAGGACCACAAATTATGAAGCATATCTTATTTTTGCAGCCCTAATGGAGGAGGAGCAATTAGGTCATGTGACCTTTATCAGAATCTGTGGAGCAGGACTGAAAATGAACAAAAAATAAATTAAAACTAAAAGCATATCCTGGAAAACTCCCTTAATTTTCTGTCTATGCAGCATATTTAAAGGGAACGTGTTGACCTATCATTTAAATCACATTTTTATGTTAAACATATTTAAGAATTTTTGGTGATATTGTTTTCAATCTTCCAAGTTATTATCTATATTTTAAAACCTCTTAATAATCTTGCAATTTCAAATTTTAAACCTAAAATAGTCTGTCACTTCCTGTTTCCTGAAGATGGACCATGGGCCATAGACATAATGGTCTGCAGCAGACCCTAGTGACTTCTTTAGAGAGTTCTCTAGACATGTTGTGTGACCTATGCAGAGAGGGGAGTAGATGAACTGTGAAATCACCTATAGTGACTGCTGGATTCTGTGTCTTATCTACATTTACACAATAGCTGTGATCATCATAAATATGAAAAATTCTTAAAACATATGTTTAACAACTTGATTTAAAAAATAGGTTATTTTCTGATGTTACATTCTCTTTAAACTCAGTATCAGAAAACATTCCCCCACAATAAAGAGCTATTAAGAAATTACTTGGTACAGAATTTTTATATAAACCCTCCCCCATAAAGGCAGGCTGTCAGGGATCAGAGTTACACCCACAGATATATCCACTCACTGTATACCAATTTGGGGGGTTTCCGTTCACCTTACTCACTGCACACACATTTGACCCAGATGCAATCATAAAAAGGAACTCTGCTTCTACACTCCCTTCCAGTTCACCCATCAATCTAGGTTACACAGGAGTGAAGCGCCCTTTTACACTCAGACATCCACACAAAGCTGCCACCACTCACCACTTACGGTACGATGAGACTTCAGTATGCCCACAGCACACACAGACAACTAGCATCCAACAGTCAATACTCACTCTTCGGATGTGGGGGAGTGTTAGAGCCAAATTAATTTAAAATTATTAAATTATAGATTTAATATAGATTTAATATATGTAAAAAAGGTAGAGTGTGTTACAATAAAAAGATGGAATAAAAAAATACAAATACATGCAAACAATGTAAAATAAAAAGGCATAACAAAAACAGACCTGTTTAAGTCTGGCTGGATGCTTCAACATAAGAAAATTGACCAATCCTACACTAGATGTGGCTGCAAAGAATCTGACAACTGAAATCATGAATCTCATCACATTTATGGACCCCTGACCCCCAAGCTACTTCCTGCAACCTCTCGCCTGTGATGTAATTTTTTTCTTTGATCAAATTAGAGACATTTTGATCACCAAATTCCCACATGGTCCGCTGCCACAATGTCTGCAATGATCAGGAACCTTGGCCTGCTAATTAGATAAATTGAACTAACACCTGGGACTGGCTTATAATTACTATACCAGTTTCACAGGACTTTCTAGACTGTGCAGTATGGCACAGTATAATATATCCATATTTCATCACACAGGCATTCACTATAAAGGAAATCTGTCACATGAAAAATGCAGTCTAGTTTGCAGGCAGCATGTTATAGAGCAGACAGAGCTAAGCAGATTTATGTATAGGCTTGTGGCAGTAGAATCAGAATAACCTGTCATTTATACATTGAAATCTACGGTCTTTCTTTGCTTAAAAGTCACAGAGGCCCTGTATGCACTGCCAATGAGTGATAGGACTGCCTCCTTGATTTCTCAACGTAGAAAGAGCAGAGATTTCAATGGACAAATGACAGGTTATATTGAATCTTTTCCCACAAAATCGCTGGTACTTCATAACATGCTGGTTTCAGAATGAGCAGCATTTTCCACGTGACAGGATCCCTTTAAGATTCTGAAGTCTGTATTTATTAGCTAATGAAATGTACATGTTGCATAAAGCAATAATTTATAGTAGTGATAATGTATAACAGTCCTTCAATTAATAAAAAAAAAATTTGAGGAGTCCTATAGGAAAAGGCAGAATGTCTGCTGAGAATTATTTATGGAGCCATTTGCAATGTAATGCAAAATGTAATAGAATTATTAATTGCACCATTCTGTGCAGAGACTGAATATAATGTAGTTCTGTAGATGACCTTCTGTAAAATGCAACCTGTATACACAGATGGCCATCAACTGCCACCTCCACGAATATTCCAAAGCTTGGCAAGTGAGAGGCAATTAACTATCTAATCATAGAGTTCAACAATCTGTAAATCATTAATTGACCATTTGAGATATTAACTCTTTCCAGAATTAGTGTATACTGTACCCAACCCTACACATTTTCTATGTAATATCTGATTTATTTTTATTAAAAAACCTCAAAAGAATAGATTAAATAAACATAAAGGAATTACATTAATACATGGGCTGCTCTGAGGCCCTTTAACAGACACACTGGTCCAGATTTACTATTGTTGTTTCCACTTGACACTGGCATAAACATGGTGCATCTTTTGCGCAATGTAGTGCATATAGTTTGGGCTAAAATTTTTGAGTGTGGATTTTAAGAAAAAGGGGCATAGCCTAAAATTGTAACAAGATGCGCCACAATTTGCCAAAATTGTGTGGTAAAAAGTACATCAACACCTCCATTTTGCTTATTAATTATTCATCTGATGCAAACTTTGTAGTAAAAGATACATATATGTAAATACAGATCTTACACACTAAGGCAATCTTTCATCAGTGCCCTTTGATTTCCTTTGTTCTCCCTTTTCTTCCAAGATCCCTAAAATTCCAAGGAAATATTGTCCCAGTGTGGGCTCCGTATTCACATACTTAACAACATTTACATTTAACATTTATTTTGATAAAATAGGCATTCTTAAGTACTACCCTAGGACTAAGGCACCATCTAGCGAACCGCAGCTAAAAAAAAAAGCAAAACAAAAAAACAGAGTGAAAACGCATTTCATTTTTTTGCTGCAGCGTTTTTCATTGCAATTTTGCTACATTTTTCTATGTGATTTATTTTCTCTTATTAAATCTATAAGAAAAAGCATGCTTTTACACAGGGAAATTGACGCATTGCATTTTTCAAAAACATATGCATATGAGATTAGACAGAATCTCATTCACTTTACTGCTGTAAAACGTTTCTGAAGCAGGCAACAACACGATGTTTCCACAACGTGGGGCCTTAGCCTGAAACCAATGGAACCACCTATTTTGGGGAGGGGGGTTATTTTAAGTCATGCTCTTTTTTTGGTCTGGGACATGGCCTGGGTTTCTGAAAATTCGGGACTGCCACAGAAAATTTGAGACAGTTGGCAACTATGTATTCTTGTATTTTTGTTGCAGATTTTAATGCGTTTTTTTTTTTTTTAAGCTAAAGCCAGGAGTGAATTTAGCAGAAGGGAGAAATATAAGTGCTTCTCTATATATTTCAAATTCCTTTTCAAGCCAATCTTGACTTTTGCTCAAAAAAACAGAGCAAAATCTGCAACAAAAAAAAAAACAGCTTTTCAGTCTTAGCCGTAAATGGGAATCTGTTTTGAACCAAAATTGATCAATTAAATTTGGTTATATATTTGATGTCATGCTTGACTATGAACTTGCAGTCCAAGAGTATAGTAATATCTGTTTTATTAGTTATTGTCACCTTGCCATTGTATTTATATTTTTTCGACTTCCTCCTTTTGGAATTGTTACTAATTTGCATTACTATTATGGGTGGTTGAGATCTGTTTTTGTTAGAGATGGTACATGATTATGTGTTTAATTTTAGCCTTTAGTTGTTTCGGAGCCCACTAGTCACATGTTATTGTCAATACTTAAAAGTTCCTTTACCATTTTGATTTTTTGATTTTTATAGTGCATATGTATACACATTTAGTGTTTTAAGTAATTGCATTGTGATTTGAAAATGGAATATAGTATTATCCACTGATCAGGTTTACAGGTTTTATCAGCCACCAGTTCAATTGTGTGCATTTGACTGTATACTTAAAACTTGAGAGGCATCTGCCCATATGCACAGTTTCAACCTGGTCTGCCACACATGGGATTACAGTGGTGCGGGCACTATGAAACGCATTAATAGGGTTGTCTAGGACTGTGATACTACACTGTGTTCCAAATTAATATGCAAATAATATTTTCTCATATTTTCCAAAATTACCTATATGAATTGCAGTCATTGTAATTTTCCAGTCATCAACTATTCGAGTATAATTGAAAGGTTTTTGAACAAACTGCCTATGATAACAGTATATTTAAAAAAAAAAATAAACACTCAAAATGCACTCAAAATGCATGTTCTAAATTATTATGCACAGCAGAATTTGCAACCTTTTCATTTTTATTAAGAACAAAAAAATGGTCATTGTGAAATTATAAGCATTAGCAGGTTATTACAAACTGAAATCAAACAGTTTTCAAACCAAAACTTTATTCGAGGTGATGTTACATTTGCACATAGGACCCCTTGTTCGAAAGAAGCTTCTGAACTCTCTCGTCCATTGAATTTGTCAGTTTTTGGATGGTTTCTGCTTCAATTGTTTTGCATGAGGACAGAATACCCTCCCAGAGCTGTTGCTTAGATGTGAACTGCCTCCCGCCATCATAGACACTCCTTTTGATGATGCTCCAGAGGTTCTCAATGGGGTTGAGGTCAGGGGAGCATGGGGGCCACACCATAAGTTTGTCCCCTTTTATGCCCATAGCAGCCAGAGATGCAGATGTGTTATTTGCAGCATGAGACGGTGCATTATCATGCATGAAAATGATCTTTCTGCGGAATGCATGGTTCTTCTTCTTGAACCATGGCAGGAAGTGCTGTTTGAGAAACTCCACATACATTATGGAGTTCATCTTTACCCCTTCAGGGATCCTAAAGGGGCCGACAATCTCTCTCCCCATGATTCCAGCCCAAAACATTACTCCACCTCCTCCTTGTTGGCACCGTAGCCGTGTTTGCATGGGGTGTACATCAACAAGCCATCCTCCACTCCATCCATCTGGACCATCGAGCGTTGCACGGCACTCATCGGTGAACAAAACAGTTTTGAAGTCAGTCTCCATGTATTGTTTGGCCCACTGGAGCCGTTTCTGCTTGTGTGCAGTGGATAGAGGAGGTCGACAAGATGGCTTACGCACAGCTGCAAACCTCTGAAGGACCCTGCATCTTGTTGTTCGGGGGACGTTGGAGGCACCAGCAGCTTCAAAAACTTGTCTGCTGCTATGACAAGGCATTTTTGAAGCTGCTCTTTTAACCTGACGTAATTGCCTGTTGGAAAGAGTCCTCAATTTTCCCTTATCAGCACGCACACGTGTGTGCTGTGAATCAGCTACATACTTCTTGATTGTGCGATGATCACGATGAAGTATCTTGGCAATGTTGATTGTAGTCATGCCTTGACCTAAACACTCCACAATTTGTTGCTTCTCAGCAGCCGACACATCCTTTTTCTTTCCCATTTTGGCTGAAAATGTAAGCTGCTTAATAATGTGGGACAGCCTTCTTAAGTAGTCTTGCCTTTAATTGGACACACCTGCCAAACTAATTAGCACAGGTGTCTGCAATTGCTTTCAGTGATATAAAGAGCCCTGACACACATCACCATCAATGAGTTTAACTGACAAACAAAAAAATTCTTACCTTATCACTCCTAAACACTTTTTGCATAATAATTTGGAACACAGTGTAATTGCTGTGGCCTCTTCTCTACTTACCAAGCACAGCACCATACGTTTCATAGTGGTTGTGCTTAGTATTGCAGCTCATCTCCATTTATTTCAATGGGAGTAAGTGGAAGCATGGTCATTGAACAATGGATGTGATGTCACTGGACTGATAAGAAGAAGTTGAGCTCAATATCATAGGCCTGGAAACTCCTTTAAGGAAGTTTAGATCTTGAAACAAAGGATGACAGGAGTAACATCAAAACAACTTTCTATGACATGGACCTTCAGCCAATTATAGCATAGCAATTGACTTATCTACTTCATCTCTCAGACTCTGGTGCCTTCTAATAGAGTTGCAGCATGCTTGAGATATGTATTTTATGGTTTGTATTTCATCTTTTTATTTATTTCTATCTATCTAATGTGTTTTTATTTATCATTTTCTTATATATTGAATGTTACATTTGTCTTTTCTCTGTATTTATGATTTCCCCACATATTAAATCCATTTCTTACTGCAAAATATTAAAAGCTCCTAGTCTATTTTTCTGTTATATGTTTGTATGACACACTCCTTAAGCCATAATGCTATTACACTGGTACACTGGAGACTGAAACTTCTAGAAATTAGATATACTACAGAACTCATGAAGGAGATCACGGTAGTCTTCAAAGACTATTACAAAAGATAAAGCAGAGAAAAGAAAGAACGGAGTCAGAATCTGTGGACAAGTCTGATAGTGGATGAAGCTTGCAGGGGTATTTTTCAGAGCCTGAAGCTATTTTCCAGTTACTTGCTGTGTAAATCTGAAATAAAATGTTTTTTTTTCCACTGTTATATCAGTGCTAAAATACACCATGTCTCCAGAGCCACATCCTTGTACTTTAAAATCATTAAAGTGACCCAGCTTACTTTCTGTATTATTCTATTTGTAAATCTGTTACCATATCTTCTTCAATGCAATCATAACATCTATGATATCTAAAGTTTATAAGTGGAAGTTACATTCTCATCTATTGTTTATAGTGACCCAGCACTATAACTGTTTAAATGAGAAAATGAGAAAAATTACAAAGCAAAAGGTATTTCATGGATAAAACATGACTGTCTACTGTATACAATGAATGTAATGTACAGCTTTTCGCAACCAATGTTTTTCATTGCTTCAAAATATCTAAATATTCAGAATGCCAGTAATACTGAATAGGGTAATAATAAACCATTGTCCAGGACTGAAGTCTAAGAATATATGACATATATATAGTTGACAGTGATTGCACACATTATTATATTATATAGTATCTCACAGAATATTAAATGCTCCACTATGGCCAATTATATATACCCATAGAATAAGAAATGCACTGCACATCCTCATGTGCGACTGGCCACAGGATAAAGGCAAAAGAGTTCATCAAAATCAATTAATCTAAATCATTTTAAAGATAATTTGTAAAGGATTAGATCACTAGATTGATCTTGATCTACTAAGGAACAAAGCAAAGTTTTTGGAATCAAATATGGAACAAAATAAATACAAATATAGATCAAAACGGGATTAGCTAGGAATTCAGGGACAGATGCTGACATATGGACATGCTTTTATTTATTTATTTTTTCATTTTACTCCAGGGATAGGAGGACAGTAGACAAGAAATCATAAAAGGAAAATGCTGCCCATGAGCCAAAAGGGTAAATATGGGTAAACATGGCAAGCCAGGAGTTTTAATATAGTCGCTGATCATTTATACTGGATATTTTAATGTAGTATTTGATTTTATAAATTATTTATAGGCAACGTGACACTACTTTTATTAAACCATAGCAAGCAAATATTAGCTTCTATATCAGCTGCTGACACAATTAGATTTGGGACTGACATTGTCCATTACTATTGACATATTGGATTCTTTAGAATAAAGGCATCATAAACTATATAGCTGTTTTTTTTTTTTTAGAAAATAAAGCTAAAATACAGATGTTACCAAATCAAGGTATGTCTCCTGAATGATAGCCCTACAAACCTGTATTAAAAGTGTTATGTAATCCAGTGCAGGACTTTGGCATCTATTGATAAAGACATATAAAGTAATGTAGGATTTCCACCGATTATTAACTTGTTCACAATCATCTTATTTTCTAGCACAGGCAGAACTCTAAGGGTGGCTGAACAACAATTGTTCCACACTGAGAGATCACATTCTTAAAAAGTCCTTTGGAGGTGACAGCCGAATCCTTGCTGTGTCCATAATAGAACAATGCCTGGCCTTAGCTCTGTAGGTGCCTTGTTCTCACAATAGAAACAGCACCCATTGAAGTATGTAGGGAAAAGAACAGATAACCTTCTTTACCTTTTTGTCCAGATTGCTGCAATAAAAGGCTTGCAACTAATGTAGAAGGTACTGTACATGACATACAATGATAATATCCTACAAAAATAATTTTGTATAAAATAATACATCTATAGCAACGCCATATAAAAAACAATAGACCATGAGTGCAATGCTACATGACGATGGAGAATAATCCTCTATAAATAAAAAAATAACACCAAAAACCACTCCAAGAATTCTGATGAAAAATTGGAGACTTTATTATCCCATGTGTGATGTTTCTAGCCTTGTAGTTAGAACGTGAGGCTTGAAAGGTCCTAGCTATCAGGACTGATTTGAATTGTAGCACATGGTCTCATAAAGTCCCCATCTTTTTCATTTTAATTACATAGTTACATAGTCAGTATGGCTGAAAAAAGACATATGATGGGAAACGTCACAACATTCTATATATTTCCATAACCATCTATGCTATTTCTTGGAGTGCTGCCTGTGTCATTTTCATATGTGGAGAGATAGATATTTGATATTGTTATCTAAACTATAATTACATATTCCTCTTGTTGCATAGTATGGTTGAAAAAAGAAAGAGTTCATTAAGTTCAACCAAGGGATGGGAAAGGAATTGGATGAGTGAAGTCTTCTAAGCCATTTTTGAAGCTACCTGCTGTTTTTACTGTGTCAAGTTCCTGGATTAGGCTATTCCATAAATTCACAGTCCTTACAATGAAGAAGCCTTGATGCCTCTGGAGCTTACACCTTTTTTCTTCAGATGGAGGGAGTGCCCACTTTCGAGGGGATTTTACATGGAACAGCTTTTCCCCAGATTTCTTGCACAGTTCATTATCTATAATAGAGATAATAGTCTATTAACCCCTTACCGCATCCCCACGTACAGGTACGTGACGGTGATCGAGCGGGCTCAGAAGCAGAGCCCGTGCGATCACCTCGGGAGCCCGGCTGTATTTGACAGCCAGGCTCCCGCTGCAACACCGGGGACCAGTGATAACAGCGATCCCCGCTGTTTAACCCATAAGATGCCGCGGTCAATAGCGACCGGGCGGCATCGGGAGAGGGTGTTAGCTGTAACTGACAGCTAACACCTGCTCCTTAACCTCCGATTGGCGCTGGGCACCGATTGTGGATTTTAACCCCAAACATGACCGCGGCATCCAAGGGGTTCCGCCATGTTGCCGCCCCCCCCCCCCCCCCCCGGCGAGATTGGGGGGTGCCGATATCTATAATATGCAGCTCGGGCTCTGGCCAGTGACCCCAGGCTGCCTGAAGCCCCCACTACCTGGTTGATCCTGCCGGGACCTCTGGAAATCAGCCTATGTCTACATATGCTGAATTCCTGTATAGACTGCAATACACGTGTATTGCAGTCTATAGTGCTGAATCAGCGATTAGAGTATCGTTGGTTCAGGTGTCCTAGTGGGACATATAAAAAAAGATAATATTTATTAACTTATTTGGGTGGTATGACTATCTCTTTGGAAAGCAGAGCATTTCACATTTTGAAAATTGCGATTTTTTTTTCCAAATTTCCATCAAATTTCCTATTTTTTTATAAATAAATACAAAAATATTGATCAATGTTTACCACTAACATGAAGAACAATGTCTCAAAATCACTTGTGCAAGTTAAAGCGTCTTAAAGTTACTGCCATATAAAGTGACATATGTCAGTTTTGAAAAATGAGGCCTGGTCTTTAACGCACTTTTGGGCTCAGACCTGAAGGGGTTAAAGATGACCACAGTGCATAATAATGGTGCCAACAGAGTCCGTACTCTGTAACGTGCCACGGCTGCTTCAGCTGTATTGGACACTGACGCTGGTGATATGCTCCCTGAGGGAAGCGTTGGCACTGGTGAGGACAGGGTCCATACTTCTTATTGAGTCTTAGCCTCAATCATACTGGTGACTTGTTAACAGTAGTAGGGAGTTCCCTTGTTACCACGGACACTGGAAGCGTCTCCCATGTGGGACGTTTCGGCATCTGCACTTGTAACTGGTTTGGAGTGTATAGCGCTGTGCAATCCAGTTTTTATATCTTTTATAGTTTTATATCTTGGTCACATATGCACTAATCCTGATATCCTATAAAATATCGAGGACAGGTTACTAGACATTGACAATATCTGATTCAGGACAATTCACAACCTATAGAAATTATCCTCTCTATACTGTGGAGGGTAGATGTACTATAATATACACACTAAGGGATTTAGCTACACCTTCCCATCCTTTTTGGAAATCTATCCATTGACTTACAATAATTTTACATTATTTTTATCACACTATTTCAATGGATTGCGAAAAGGTAAGTTTTATGATATTTTCCTATGCCCACTTATCCTTTTGAACCCCTCACTTTTGTTATATACTGGTCTTGAATTTCTTAGGGAAGACCTAGAGCCCTTTTTGAAAATAAGTGGCACATTTGCCTTGCACCATTTCTTTGGCGCTGTACCGGTCACTAGGGAATCCCTAAAAAGTAAAAATAGGGGTACAGCAATGACTGGACAGAGTTCTTTATGTACTTGAGGGTGTAATCCATCTGGACCCAGAGCCTTGTTGATCTTTAATTTGTTTAGCTTAGCTTGGGCCAGTTTTATGTTTATCCAGTTTAGTATATTGGTTGATGTATTACAAGAACTGGTGACACCTACATCAATACTGCCTGTTCTTCTGTATATAAAGAGATAAAGAACCCAATTAATAGCTCTACTTTTTCTTGGGCCATGGTGACCAACTCTCCATTAACATTATTCAGGAGACTTACCTGTTCTGACCTTGTTTTTTTTTATATGTATATATTTAATGAATTTTGGGGGTTTTTTCTTTTCCTTTCCTTAGCAACCAGCCATTCAATATGTATTTTAGCTGATTTTATTTCCCTTTTACAGATTTTGTGTGCTGTATAATCATCCAAGGCTACAGCCGACTCTTCAGATTTATATTTTTTAAATGGCCGTTTTATTATGGTTTATTGTCCTTTTAAGCTGTAAGCCATGGTGGTGGAGGGGCTAATTTAAGAAGTTTATACTTGTTCCCTATAGGTACATTTTGCTATATATTAATGAAAGTACTGAAAATTTCTCCCACTCAAGATCTGTTTCATTATCTGACAATAACTGCTTCCAGTCTATGCCCTGAATTGCAGCCCTTAACCTTGGAAAATTGGACTTTTTAAAATTGAGGGATTTTGCCCTCCTAACCTTTGTTTATTTTTTACAGTTTAGGTTGAATGTAACTAGATTGTGGTTGCTACTACCAATGTTTTTGCAAACAGTGATATTTCTAACAAGTTCAGAGCGTTTAGAAATGACCAAATCCAGTAGAACATCATCCCTACTTGGATCTTCTATACCATTAAATTGTCCTGCAATAAGTTGAGGAATTTCCTCCCCTTGCAGGTGATGCAGAACCATAACCCTAGTCAATATCCAGGTAATTAAGTCCACTGTATCTCCATGTGCCACCCACTCAATTTCCTTATACAACTGACCCTCTATCTCCTTAATTAGGTTGGGTGGTCTATAGATTATGCCAAAAAATATTTGGTCACCTACAAACAAGCAAGATTTCTGGCTCTCACAGACCTGTAACTTCTTCTTTAAGAGGCTCCTCTGTCCTCCACTCATTACCTGTAGTAATGGCACCTGTTTGAAATTGTTATCAGTATAAAAAAGACACCTGTCCACAACCTCAAACAGTCACACTCCAAACTCCACTATGGTGAAGACCAAAGAGCTGTGGAAGGACACCAGAAACAAAATTGTAGACCTGCACCAGACTGTGAAGACTGAATCTGCAATAGGCAAGCAGCTTGGTGTGAAGAAATCAACTGTGGGAGCAATAATTAGAAAATGGAAGACATACAAGACCACTGATAATCTCTGTTGATCAGGGGCTTCACGCAAGATCTCACCCCATGGGGTCAAAATGATCACAAGAACGGTGAGCAAAAATCCCAGAACCACACGGGGGGACCTAGTGAATGACCTGCAGAAAGCTGGGACTAACGTAACAAAGGCTACCTTCAGTAACACACTACACCGCCAGAGACTCAGATCCTGCAGTGCCAGACGTGTCCACCTGCTTAAGCCAGTACATATCCTGGCCCGTCTGAAGTTTGCTAGAGAGCATTTGGATGTTCCAGAGTATTGGGAGAATGTCATATGGTCAGACGAAACCAAAGTAGAAGTGTTTGGTAGAAACACAACTCATCGTGTTTGGAGGAGAGTGAATGCTGAGCTGCATCCAAAGAACACCATAACTACTGTGAAGCATGGGGGTGGCAACATCATGCTTTGGGGCTGTTTCTCTGCAAAGGGACCAGGACAACTGATTCGTGTACATGAAAGAATGAATGGGGCCATGTATCGTGAGATTTTGAGTGCAAACCTCCTTCCATCAGCAAGGGCATTGAAGATGAAACGTGGCTGGGTCTTTCAGCATGACAATGATCCCAAGCACACCGCCAGGGAAACAAAGGAGTGGCTTCGTAAGAAGCATTTCAAGGTCCTGGAGTGGCCTAGCCAGTCTCTAGATCTCAACCCCATAGAAAAACTTTGGAGGGAGTTGAAAGTCTGTGTTGCCCAGCGACAGCCCCAAAACATCACTGCTCTAGAGGAGACCTGCATGGAGGAATGGGCCAACATACCAGCAACAATGTGTGCCAACCTTGTGAAGACTTACAGAAAACGTTTGACTTCTGTCATTGCCAACAAAGGATATATAACAAAGTATTGAGATGAACTTTTGTTATTGACCAAATACTTATTTCCCACCATAATTTGCAAATAAATTCTTTAAAAATCAGACAATGTGATTTTCTGGATTTGTTTTCTCATTTGGTCTCTCATAGTTGAGGTCTATCTATGATGTCAATTACAGGCCTCTCTCATCTTTTTAGGGGGGAACTTGCACAATTGGTAGCTGACTAAATACTTTTTTTTCCCCACTGTATCTCTCTATGTAAACACACAGATAACACTGAGTCCTTCTCTAGAAGCATGTGCATATTATTTGATCTGCATTTATATTAGATTTCTAGTAATCATAATAAATATTGTGATACTTCATAGTGTCCTGTTCAGCAAGCTGGGGAAGGGGATACATGAAGTGAGAAGAGGAGACAGCAGGCAAAGCTGCTGCAACAGGGAGATGGGAAAATCCCTTTAATGACCTTTTTATACCGGATCCTGTAATGATGACAATTGGGCATCCTTTACATCTAGAGGAAAGAAGGATTCACTATCATCATAGGCAGGCTTCTTTGCTATAAGAGCAGTGAGAGATGTTGTTATAATTCATTTATTGTACAAATTGAGGGCCTGATTGCCTTTATTGAAAGTATAAATTATGTGTACTGAAATTTTGGAGATGGGGCGTTGATTCAGGAATTTAATCTGACTGCCATATTTTGTGTCAGGAAGGAATATTACCCTCCAAAATAGGGCAGTCTGCATCTGCCTCATAGGGGTCTTTTGCCTTACTCTGGATTAACAGATTAGGATTATAGTTTAGTTTAGTTTGGACTCTAAATGCATTATTGTAAATAATAGCAGTCATCAAGGGGCTAATCAAAAATATCCAAAACCAAAGGTGCTAACAATGGTGTTACCAACTTTTGAGGCAGGTTCTAAGGCTATGTTCACATCTGCATTGGATCTCTGGAGATTCTGTTGCAGGATGTGTCAAAAATCGCCAGACGAAAAAGTCCGACTTTTTTCGTCTGGCGTTTTCAGTTTTAAATAATGGACACCCAAAATATCCCATTATAGTTTATGGAGTCAGTCATGCTTTGTATATGACCGCTGTTGTAGTGGTCCCCCTATCCGTTGTTCTGGTCCTTCCAGGAAAAGGCTGATGCTAGTGTGAAACTAGCATTAAAGTTAAATTAATCACTGACATTCTTTCACTGTAACAGGACATTTGCCATGGCTATAAATATCACCGCCACTAATCTACCTCTTCCCTCCTTTGTCAACATTAGGAAGTTGCATGCTTAAGATGTGCCCACAGATTTTCCTGGTATCTATCCAAAAACTTAGGCAGAGCCTTATGAATAGAACAGGCAGGCAGATACATGTGACATTGTTTAATCTTGTAAATTCCCTCTAAAGAAGCACTTCAGCCAAAAACCTTTTTTCCATCCCTGAACCACCTGACTGTAAAAATAGACTGTACCTATACTGAGCTGCCATACTGGATGTCAGCCTTCTTATAAATTGAAACGTTTTTAAACTACTCATGCCTCCTGCAGCAAAATGCATGGCTTCTGCTCAAGCTAATGAAAACTCTCAGCAGACCCAAGCCCGTCTCCAATCTGACAAGGCATTGTCAGCCACATGCACACAGCTGAACTCCATGTTTCCATAACAACCCAGCCATTTTTCTTCACTGCTGTAGGTCAGCTTTAAAGGTCACATACACACAGATTTACTCCAGGTTTTCCATATCAATCAATCACAGGTTTTTCACTGATATCCAAACTGAGATACACATGATCACATGACACTTATGGACCAATGGAAAATTGCAGGTTCTTCAGTCTTGACATACACACAGCTTTACACCAGGTTTCCATAGCAACCAAGCTATTTATGACCTGTATGAGTTAATAGCAGTTTGCAGGTCCTTAAACATTCAGTCATATGACGTGTATCAGCCAATATAAGTTTACATTTCATTTACCAGGATTCCATAACAACACAGCCATAAATATACTGTACCTATACTGGACTGCCATACTGGATGTCAAGTTCAAAACTGGCCAATTCTTATGGGGCCACTACACAAACAAAAATTGAAATATATCCGTGCGAAGCCGGGTCCTTCTGCTAGTAAGGAATAAAAAAGATCACCTCAGTGCTTCTTTAAATTCACTATTCTTGTCCTTACAGCCAGCTATAGGCACATTTTTGTAGCAGTGTTTAATTTTCCTGTGGACATAAATTACAGTCTGGCTGAGGGGAGAAATTATAGTTAAAAAATGCAATTTCACAAATTATGAACCTGTGTGCCTTCACATTGACTGTAATTGGCAAAAAATACAACAACTCTCCCTTGTGAAGCAACAGAAAACTAAAGAGACTCCTTTCTTCTTGATCTTAGTACCTTGGACCCCCAAGGACACTGACATGCCCGGATAAGGGGAGGTTCACAAATTGCTTTTTCTATAACAACACACATACAGTGCATGCTTTTGTACATGATTTTTTGTTGGAATAAACATATTGTAAACCCAGCTTAATATGTCAGAAAATGGGAATATGTTACCAAAGTTGCACATTTCTTTTATTTTAAATAAGTTAGAAGATTCCCTATCAGTGGAAAATAAGGAAGGAAGAATTGCTATTAGTCTATACTGCTGCAGGTTTTATCATGAACAGCTGAAATATAGGTAACGTAATTTAGTGAATCCATCATATTCTGCATTAACAATATGTAGCTGACATAGGGCACTGATAGAATGCAAAGTATGTATTGTAAAAAGAAAGCTAATAAAAAAACTGAATACGTATGACTTGTGCTGTCCTTCAAAGCAATGCTTCTTTCACTGTGTGCATTCATGTCTACCAGCATAATGTAAAGTGCTAGGAGTTATTTATCATTATAGAATGTAAAGTTATTTACTTATAGTAAATTGTAGCTACTTACACATAGCAGCATCTTATTGCACTATTTGCTTGTCCCTAAACAGTGTTAATATAGTCCGTATCATCGGGGAATAGCAATGTCCAGTTGTGCATTTATTTATAAATTTCTGGGAAGAATGACAGACGACTGGCACAATATATGTATAAATATATCTATAAAGATGCACAACAATTGTTATTTCATGGATTAGTGTATTTACTAAAATAGACATGTCAGGATAGCTAAAAGGTTCTCTGTAAAACATAGCCTGCTACAAGAGATGGTCGAATAGGTTCGCAACGAACCGGATTTGACCGGAATATTCCAAATTGTCTGGTTTTTAATGAAACCGAACAATTTGAAATTCTTCTCAGATGAACAAAAATGGATGCTGGCGTTAAATTATTATACTCTGAGGTCTCTTCAGACCCTAGAGTATAATAGCTGGAGGCTCAGGGGAGGTGAGATACAAACATTTATACTCACCTTCCATTACCTCTTCTGGGCCTCCTTGCAGCATCCAGCACTCTTAGTCTTCCTGTGATTGGACCTCAGCAGTGCCCATGTCACCGGTGAGGCTCAATCACAGGCCTCAGCAGTGACCCCATATGCATGAAGAGCACCAGATGCTGCGAGGAGGAAGACACAAAGCGGTGGACGCCACAATGAGACCCAGAAGTGGTAACTGAAGGTGAGTATACAGTGGGTACGGAAAGCATTTAGACCCCTTTAAATTTTTCACTCTTTGTTTCATTGCAGCCATTTGCTAAAAGAAAAAAAAGTTCATTTTATTTCTCATTAATGTACACTCAGCACCCCATCTTGACAGAAAAACCCCCCAGAAATGTAGATATTTTTGCAAATTTATTAAAAAAGAAAAACTGAAATGTCACATGGTCATAAGTATTCAGACCCTTTTGAGCTAGTACAGCCATGAGTCTTCTTGGGAATGATGAAGTTTTTCACATTCACATCAAGTTTTGCCATTCTTCCTTACAGATCCTCTCCAGTTCCGTCAGGTTTGATGGTGAACGTTGGTGGACAGCCATTTTCAGGTCTCTCCAGAGATGCTCAATTGGGTTGAGGTCAGGGCTCTGGCTGGGCCAGTCAAGAATGGTCACAGAGTTGTTCTGAAGCCACTTCTTTGTTATTTTAGCTGTGTTCTTAGGGACATTGTCTTGTTGGAAGGTGAACCTTCGGCCCAGTCTGAGGTCCAGAGCACTCTGGAAGAGGTTTTCTTCCAGGATATCTATGTACTTGGCCGCATTCATCTTTCCTTCAATTGCAACCAGTCGTCCTGTCCCTGCAGCTGAAAAACACCCCCATAGCATGATGCTGCTACCACCATGTTTCAATGTTGAGATTGTATTGGGCAGGTGATGAGCAGTGCTTGGCTTTCTCCACACATATCACTTAGAATTAATGCCAAAACGTTCAATCTTCGTCTCATCAGACCAGAGAATCTTATTTCTCATAGTCTGGGAGCAGTGGCATAACTAGGAATGGCTGGGCCCCAAGGCGAACATTTGACATGGGTCCCCCCCCGGACCGCCCCCTCCAACCCCCCCCCCCCCCCCCAAAAAAAATGCATTCTTGCGCACACTATTATGTGCCATAGTGGCTCCTGCACACACTATTATGCCCCATAGTGGCCCTTGCACACAGTATTATGCCCCATAGTGGCCCCTGCACACAGTATCATGCCCCATAGTGGCCCCTGCACACAGTATCATGCCCCATAGTGGCCGCTGCACACAGTATCATGCCCCATAGTGGCCCTGCACACAGTATCATGCCCCATAGTGGCTCCTGCACACAGTATCATGCCCCATAGTGGCCCCTGCACACAGTATCATGCCCCATAGTGGCCCCTGCACACAGTATCATGTCCCATAGTGGCCCCTGCATACAGTATCATGCCCCATAGTGGCCCCTGCACACAGTATGATTCCCCATAGTGGCCCCTGCACAAAGTATCATTCCCCATAGTGGCCCCTGCACACAGTATTATATCCCATAGTGGCCCCTGCACACAGTATTACATCCCATAGTGGCCCCTGCACACACTATTATTCCCCATAGTGGCCCCTGCACTGAGTAGTTTGCCCCATAGTGGCCCCTGCACACAGTAGTTTGCCCCATTGTGGACCACCCATGAACAATTATTATACTCTGGAGTCTTTTCAGACCCCAGAGTATAATGATCGGAGACCCAGGGGAGGATAGAAACATAAAAAAACAACGTTGCTTACCTGTTCCTCGCTCCGGTCCTCTCCCTGCTGCTTCAGCCGCCTTCAATGTTGGACCAGGCCGGCGTCACGTGATGTGGGCAAGGCGTCGCGACGCAAAATGACGTCGGGGACTTCACCAAACAGGCCCAAAGCCTGGAGATGCGCAGGAGAGGTAAGTACATCATTTTTTATGTTCCCTCACCTCCCCTGGGCATCCGATTATTATATTCCGGGGTCTGAAAAAACCCCGGAGTATAATGATAGCAGAGATTGTGTGGTTCGGCCCGCAGCCTCACATACCGATCCCTGCTCCTGCTCACTGCCACCTCCGCAGAATCGGAAGCACAGGCGGCCGTGAGCAGGACCCCGGGGAACGGTAAGTATATAGGGCCCGTTACCTGCTGGGGTTACTCCAGCAGGTAACGGCCTATTAAAAAAAAAAAAAAAAAAAAGCATCGGGGGGCCCGTGGGGCCCTGTAATGTCCCAGGCCCTGTGGCAGCTGCTACCGCTGCTACCCCGGTAGTTACGCCCCTGTCTGGGAGTCCTTCATGTGTTTTTTGGCAAACTCTATGCGGGCTTTCATATGTCTTGCACTGAGGAGAGGCTTCCTTCGGGGCCACTCTGCCATAAAGCCCCGACTGGTGGAGGGCTGCAGTGATCGTTGACTTTGTGGAACTTTCTCTCATCTCCCTACTGCATCTCTGGAGCTCAGCCACAGTGATCTTTGGGTTCTTCTTTACCTCTCTCACCAAGGCTCTTCTCCCACAATTGCTCAGTTTGGCTGGACGGCCAGGTCTAGGAAGAGTTCTGGTTGTCCCAAACTTCTTCCATTTAAGGATTATGGAGGCCACTGTGCTCTTAGGAACCTTGAGTGCTGCAGAAATTCTTTTGTAACCTTGGCCAGATCTGTGCCTTGCCACAATTCTGTCTCTGAACTCCTTGGGCAGTTCCTTTGACCTCATGATTCTCATTTGCTCTGACATGCACTGTGAGCTGTGAGGTCTTATATAGACAGGTGTGTGCCTTTACTAATCAAGTCCAATCAGATTAATTAAACACAGCTGGACGCCAATGAAGGAGTAGAACCATCTCAAGGAGGATCAGGAGGAAATGGACAGCATGTGAGTTAAATATGAGTGTCACAGCAAAGGTGTAATGTCCTTGCCTGTCCGGGCTTTGGCGTCGTCCTCCGGGCGCACGCTGCGGCGCAGGAGGCGTGCCCGGTTGTAATTTTTTCCTTGGGTTTTTCTTGAATTGTCTGAACACTGTCCTATTCCCTCACCTCCTTAATTGATTTTCCACCACGCCCTTCTCCTTCACCTTGCTCTCCCCCTGCTCCGCTAAGAGTTAACTTTAGTTCTGCCTTGTGATTGACAGCCTATCCTCCTATCAAGTCTGGGGCGGGTTCTTTCTCCCTATTTATTGTTTGCTCACTTTCCCATTGGCGCCTGCTATTGCACTTCGCTTACTGGCTATACTCCTTGTTCCTTGTTACCTGCTCTTCTGATTTTCTGACCACTGGCTTTCCTTTGACTATTCTCTTGGATTTTGATTCTGTATTGCATTGCTCGATTGTTACCGACCCCTTGGCTAGCTGACCTCCCTTTGTTGTTTGTGCGTCCTGTCTGCGTTCTGTGTTGTCACTTATTCAGAGTAGGGACCGGCTCCAAGTTGTTCCTGTCATTAGGACAGTGAGACAAGTAGGTAGGGACAGGGTCTGGGTCAACTTTAGGGCTCACTGTCTCTGTATTCCCTTCCTTTCAGGTTTTGCAGCAGCACTGGAGAATTGCTCAACTGACAATTCCCTTACAAAAGGGTCTGAATACTTATGACCATGTGATATTTCAGTTTTTCTTTTTTAATAAATTTGCAAAAATATCTACATTTCTGTTTTTTTTTCTGTCAAGATGGGGTGCTGAGTGTACATTAATGAGAAATAAAATGAACTTTTTTGCTTTTAGCAAATGGCTGCAATGAAACAAAGAGTGAAAAATTTAAAGGGGTCTGAATACTTTCCAAACCCACTGTAGAAGAAGAGACCCCAGAGTATAATAATTTCCCTTCCGTTTTTTTCCTCTACTCTTAAAGAAAAAAAAAGATTAAAAAAAATTGATTTTAAAAACTCAAGGGGTGGCTATTCCTCTATCCCTTGCATATTAAACTGACGTGTGTAGGACCACCAAAAAGCTCTGATTTCTGCTACATATCTGGTGTCTGCCACTGTTCACTGGATGTGGGACATCTTTAACCAGTTCCGGACCACCCATTAGGTTTTTATGTCCGGTAGGTGGTTGCCTTGCTCTGCCTGCAAGGACGTACTGGTACATCCAAGCAGAACTCAGCAGCTGCACGACATCGTGCAGCTGCTGAAACAGGGAGCCAGCTGTAACTTCAGCCGGAGCTTCCCCTAGAGAAGGCAGGGAAGGTTTATTACCTTCCCTGCCTTCCCAATCACTGTATATACAGCACTCAATGAGCGCTGTATACAGCGATATGGCCCAGTGGTCACGTGATCCGTCGGGATCAGTGTCTATTAGAGCTGCTGGTATCATAGTAATGGGCAGAAGGCTGTATTCCTCCTGCAACTGGAACTAAATGAACCAGCCCCAGTTATAGGGGAAATCAGCCTCCCCCCAAAAAAAAAAAGTGATCAGATGTCCCCAAAGGTCTATTATGACCTTATGGGGACATAATGTAAAAAAAAAATAAAATAAAAAAAAAATCAATAGAAAAGTTTTAAAAAAAATGTAAATAAAATAATAAAAATAAATAAATAAAATAATACGCCAATAAAACGCCGTTATTAAAGGTTATAGCCCCACCCCAGACAAAACCATACAAAATTAAAATTACCGTAATGGAGAGCAAAAACTATTTTATAAAGTTTTTTAGTAGCACTTAGTGTTATTAAATTAAAAAAAAAATGAAAAGTTAAAAACGGACACATTTTCCCTATTCTTTTGTTTATATTTTCCCGGATATAAAAAAAATCAAAACACATGCAAAAATAAAAATAACATAAAAATAAAGCCCTGTGTGTCACGGAAAAAAGAAGCAGAAATTAGTTGAATAATATATATTATAAAAATTTTACGGCCCTCAAAATCGCACATACAAAAAAAACCTGAAAATGTGTCTGGTCCTAGACCAGAAATTGGGCTGGTACTGAAGTGGTTAAAGTAGCAACAGATGAACCTCAAGGTTTATAATAGGCAGCTTTTTAGTTTTTTCTTTTTCGCTTTGTCCGGACAGAGAAAGTTTTATTTTTATTCTAATAAAGGTTAAGTTTTAAATTCTTTATTCTACTTGTTCTTACATTCAGAGAAATCTATCACTTCTCACATTATAACTTGTTCAGTGATGCAATGGGACTGCACCTGCTATTACATCATCAAGACTGGAGATATCCAATTGTATCACTAAATTCCTATAATAGAAATATATTGCTCTTGGGAGTAGTTTGTCCTACAATGAGCATCAAACATTACTGTATTAATTGATCTTGGGATAATTTCCGGTTTACAACAGCAAGATCAGATAACAGCAGCCTATCTCATAGCTTCATTATTAGCATTGGTAATTGTCTGTGAAGTCATCTTGTACAACATTTCAAATTCCCTTTTTTTTTTTTTTTTAACTTACTGTACCAAAGACCCTGCCACCCACCAAAAAAAAACCCACTTGAACATGAATGTAACCTTCTGCCTTCCTTTATTGGTGGCAGGAAGGTACAGATACACTACAAAGAACAGGTTTTTTTTTATCAGTTAGCAACAGAATACAAGTGTGTAGAGTCTACTCTGTTGTTTTACCTTCTTCAGATCTTTAAGATACTTCCATAATCATGCTGAGATCCCTATAGCCTACAGAGCTGGAGTTTGTATTCACATAATAGACATCACAGCCAGAAGATGATAGATATACAGTAAATCGGATAATTTGAAATACAACAATCTATCAGACCAGGGGCACACAAAGTAACCATGGGGCTCCATAGCAAAATTTTTAATGGGGCCTTACTCTACCAAGTTCAGAACTTGAAAAGGGTATTATTGGTTTTTCTCCTTTATACACAGCATAATGTACATAGTGATTTTACAGTACATATAATTCGACAGTGATGTCACAGCACCAAGATAATGTATACAGTGATTTCAAGTACAGGGATAATGCACGTAGTGATAATGCACACAGTGATGTCATAGTACAAGGATAATATACACAGTGATGTCCCAGTACAGGGATAATGGCCTCTGTGACATGATAGCTCAGGAATAATGTACATACAATCTGCAGTATCACAGCATATGAAGAAAGTAATTCTAACGTTTTAAGCCTTATGATGTCCCAGTACAATAATGTAGACACATTTATTTTTCCACACTCCTCCCAATCTCCATAGTTATCACTATTTACAACCTAGTTCTCAGTGGAAATTAGCCCCTTTAGTTTTTGGGCCCCATAGCAGCTGTAATATCTGATGCCCTGGTAGTTACATCCATATTCAGGCCAATATTTACTGATAAACATGCATGCTCGACTTGACCAAGCAGCAGAGTTTTTAAGGTGATTTAACTGTGGAGAAGGGAATTAGCCTCTGGCACATTCGATTATCTGCTCATAATGTTAAATTGAGCATATATGGTCAAGTTTGATCTACTATGTATGACCTGCTTAGTAGTTCACTGCTAAACCATGCTATTTCAACAGGACCGGATGACCGTCTGGGAGATAAGGCTTAGAAAGTTTGATTTCAACTGCTCAAAC
Source organism: Leptodactylus fallax (assembly GCA_947044405.1). Lineage (NCBI taxonomy): Eukaryota > Metazoa > Chordata > Amphibia > Anura > Leptodactylidae > Leptodactylus > Leptodactylus fallax. The sequence goes on from CAMRHE010000010.1 coordinate 7,595,967, forward strand.
TTTTTGTTTTGGGTAATCCCCACCCAGTTCACTATATATGCACTGCTTAGCCAAGTCAAGGGCGTATTTGTATTGAGGAGTCGGACAACTGTGAAATGTTCTTCCCCACCAACAGTTACCTAAAGTGTATGGCCAGCTTTAGACTTCAGACCAACAGTCAAATAGCAATTTAATTTACAAGTAGATTAGAAGATGAATATTACATTTTGTTGTCTTTACTGTCAGTCTTGTACATTATTATGTTTTCAATTCTGTCTGAGTCTCATTTACAAATTACATTATTTTCTACATCACTTATTGTTTAAAATCTATTTGGTGCCCCCAGTTGTGTCAATGACATATATAGTAAGGATGCAATCTTACATTATCATAATCTCCATTAGATGACTCACAAAACCTCCCACCTTCAATGCTTCAAACATACTTACATTTTATACTTTACATTTCTCATATTTCTTCAGGGATGTGCATTAAGTTTCCTAAATGCAGTAGAACTGATTGATTTTGGTGTAGGATATCACATATTTCTGGCAGAACAGCAATAGTAGAACACTTTATGTTATAATTACCTTATTTTATGTCTTCCATGAAGATCTCTAAAGGTGCCCATACACCTTCACCAACTATCAGATGTTTGATCAGCAAACAGCTATTCCTCTGCACTCTCCCAGAAATATATAAATACTTGGTCCTGCTAAATGTGTATGTCTTTTGATGAAATTCTCAGGTTCATGTGTATTTGGGCTTTCACGTTACAAACATATATATTTGCAAATATGCAAGCAGTTGTATACATCTGATGCCATATTATAGGATTAGAACAAATATATAATTTGACTAAATAATTATATACATTATATCATTTGACAAAATATATATATAACCTTCAAGTTAAGGAGGGTTTCTGGGCTAAAAATATTGATACCCTAAGCAAAATAAGTCATCAATATTAGTTTTATGGAGGTCTGACACTTGCCACTCCCATTGATCAGCTCTTCTCAGCAGATGATACACAGAGAATGCGGCTGGAAGCAGACAGCTTTGTGTGTAGCAGCCACACCAGATACTGCAAGTCAGCTTCCATTCACTTGAATAGGAGCTAAGCGTCAAAGACTCAGTTCAGCCACTATACTTCAAAGCTGTCTGCTTCCTGCTCTATTCTTTGTGTATCAGCTGATCGGTAGGAGTATCAGGTAATACTGTAATAGAATAACATATTACTACATTAATAGTTTAAAATAACTCAAGGCCAAATGTCATCAAATATGATATGGAGAATGTTATCTAATTCCCTGCACTGTGGCAACTGGGAAGTTTGGTGGAAGAAGGTTAATGCTATGTCATCATTTTTCAGGGGTTGGCCTAGGCCTCTTAGTCCCAGAGAAAGTAAATCTTAATGTTTCAGTGTAACAAGACATTTTGGACAATTGTATATTTCTAACTTTGTGGGAACAGTTTGGGGAAAGCAGTTTTTTGTTCCAGCATGACTGTACCCCAGTATATGAAGTAAGGTCTATGAAGGGTGAATTTGGTGTGCAAGAACTTGACTGGTCCATGCAGAGTCCTGACCTCAATCCCATTGAGCACCCTTGAAATGATCTAAAACAGAGATTACCAGGCCAAGTCCTCTCATCCAACGACAGTGCCTGACCTCACAAATGCTCTTCTGGATGAATAAGCAAACATATCCAGAGACACACTCCAAAATCTTGTAGAAATCCTTCACAGAAGATTGGAAGCTGTTTTAACTGCAAAGAAGGGACCAACTCCATATGAATGCCTATAGATTTAGAATGTGATGTCATAAAAGCTCCAGTAGGTGTAATGTGTAGGTGTCCCAATACTTTTCTCCATAAAGTATATGTATATTTATACGTGCTTGGCTGCCCCTACCTCTGAAATATTAAGAATTAAAGTATGAGCCAAATGTCATGCTGTCCCCTGTCCAATAATGGATAGCTTTTCTTAGTGTAAGAGAGCTGCATTGCAAGTGAGAAGTTCCAAATTTTCTTTCATCCACATTTTCATACTATATTTTCATAAATATGTACTGTACTTTTGAGAAATGAGTCAAAAACAACTACTATTGATGGAGATCTACAGTCATGGCCAAAAGTTTTGAGAATGATACAAATATTAATTTTTACAAAGTCTTCTGCTTCAGTTTTTCTTATGGCAATTTGCATATACTCCAGAATGTTATAAAGAGTGATCAGCTTAACAGCAATTACTTGCAAAGTCAATATTTGCCTAGAAAATGAACTTTATCCCCCAAAACACATTTCAACATCATTGCAGCCCTGCCTTAAAAGGACCACCTAACATCGTTTCAGTGATTGCTCCATTAACACAGGTGTGGGTGTTGATGAGGACAGGGCTGGAGATCAATCTGTCATGATTAAGTAAGAATGACACCACTGGACACTTTAAAAGGAGGCTGGTGCTTGCCATCATTGTTTCTCTTCTGTTAACCATGGTTATCTCTAAAGAAACACGTGCAGTCATCATTGCACTGCACAAAAATGGCCTAACTGGGAAGAGTATTGCAGCTAGAAAGATTGCACCTCAGTCAACAATCTATCGCATCATCAAGAACTTCAAGGAGAGAGGTTCCATTGGTGCCAAAAAGGCTCCAGGGCGCCCAAGAAAGACCAGCAAGCGGCAGGACCGTCTCTTAAAAGTGTTTCAGCTGCGGGATCGGGCTACCAGCAGTGCAGAGCTTGCTGAGGAATGGCAGCAGGCAGGTGTGAGTGCATCTGCACGCACTGTGAGGCGGAGACTCTTGGAGCAAGGCCTGGTCTCAAGGAGGGCAGCAAAGAAGCCACTTCTCTCCAGAAAAAACATCAGGGACAGACTGATATTCTGCAAAAGGTACAGGGAGTGGACTGCTGAGGACTGGGGTAAAGTCATTTTCTCTGATGAATCCCCTTTTCGATTGTTTGGAACATCTGGAAAACAGCTTATTCGGAGAAGAAGAGGTGAGCGCTACCACCAGTCTTGTCTCATGCCAACTGTAAAGCATCCTGAAACCATTCTTGTGTGGGGTTGCTTCTCAGCCAAGGGAATCGGCTCTCTCACAGTCTTGCCTAAAAACACAGCCATGAATAAAGAATGGTACTAGAATGTCCTCCAAGAGCAACTTCTCCCAACCGTCCAAGAGCGGTTTGGCGCTCAACAATGCCTTTTCCAGCATGATGGAGCACCTTGCCATAAAGCAAAGGTGATAACTAAATGGCTCAGGGAACAAAACATAGAGATTTTGGGTCCATGGCCTGGAAACTCCCCAGATCTTAATCCCATTGAGAACTTGTGGTCAATCATCAAGAGACGGGTGGACAAACAAAAACCAACAAATTCAGACAAAATTAAAGCATTGATTCTGCAAGAATGGACTGCTATTAGTCAGGATTTGGTCCAGAAGTTGATTGAGAGCATGCCAGGGAGAATTGCAGAGGTCCTGAAGAAGAAGGGTCAACACTGCAAATATTGACTTGCTGCATTAACTCATTCTAACTGTCAATATAAGCTTCTGTTACTCATAATATGAATGCAATTATATTTCTGTATGTGATAAAAACATCTGACAAACACACATAAAAACCAGAGGGCAGCAGATCATGTGAAAATATAATATTTGTGTCATTCTCAAAACTTTTGGCCATGACTGTATACAGAACAGTTTCTCTTCATATCATAAAGCATAAGTCTTGACGTCAATTATAAGCCCCTAGAACCTTCCTTGCACGTGACTTATGCATTCGGCTTTCAAATGAAAGGAGCAATTTCAGGCTTAAGAACATTGCTGTGATTTTGAAACACTATATAATGATCATTATAAAACCTCTCCAAACACACAGTTGAAGCCAAAATAATAAAAAAAATCCCTACCACCACAGTACAGAGAGAAGCAGATATATTTCTCATACTTAAAGGTATGTTGGATTGTTCTGTAAAATTCTGCACCATCCCTGCCATGCAATTCTTTGGAGAATGTGCTACATTTTTATTTTAAACTCAGACAGGATAAACTATCACAATGATGCTGGCTACATCTGAACTGTATGTTTCAAGTTCTTTAGAGTTCACATAGCAGATCAATAGAATTTTTCAATAGAATGAGCACAACATGGTAGTTACTTTATACGCTGGAAAAAATGCTGCATTCTATTAGCTTGCCATTTGAGCTCTGAGGAAATGGAAACATGCCCTTTAAAAAAGAGGAAAATAGAGCCAGGGCATAACAAAAAATGTTCTCTGAAGCATAGCCTTTAATAAGCAATTAAAACAAAGCTGCTTGCGGTATAGGAAATCACTGTCTTTAGAAAGGTAGACAGCCCCTCAGTCAAGTGTTTTGTGATTTATGATGAAAAAGTTTTCTCTTTCTGATGTTCTGACTCACTGTAGGCATGTAGAATGTCAGTACAATAGTCATGCTTTATTTAAGCTGACATTGGTTCGCCATGAGACTTTTTATAAGTTTATACAAAATACTTTAAGTAAAATAGTTTGAGGCCAGACAAAAGCAATAATATTAAGGCAATTCCTGTTATATATTACATGATCATTTGGGATCCCAACCTCCCTGTGCAGCTAAAGTGCTAACAATGCGTGTCTGCCATTTACATTTCCTCTATTAAACTGATGCCCAAGAGTGCATGGTTTACATCATGGTTTTGGAGAGCATGGAGGACAGTATAACCAGCAGAGAAACAGTACTCACCATACAGTGAGGAAAAAAGTATTTAGTCAGCCACCAATTGTGCAAGTTCTCCCACTTAAAAAGATGAGATAGAGAATATTATTACCAGCACAAGATATAAAACAATAACAGTTTAGCCTAGATTGCTCCTATAAAGGGGTACTCCCTTATGCTTATACCTTAAACATATGTGTCTGGGACCTGTAACTATCTCCAGGGCAGGGTTCTTCTGAGGCCCTTCCAGTCAGGGGCGGAAACTATCCACCTCTGCATTCATGCAGAAAATGAATGGAGAATTGTCCAGACATTCATTTCTTTGGGAATCAATCACATTATGTAAATTCCATAGAAGTGAATGGAGAGAATTACACACGTGGACAAAATTGTTGGTACTACTCGTTTAATGAAAGAAAAACCCACAATGGTCACAGAAATAACTTGAATCTGACAAAAGTAATTTGCCAAACTACATGTTTACAAGTCACAAAGCTTCTGGGAGAATGTCCTATGGACAGATGAGACAAAAATCGAAATTTTTGGCAAGGCACATCAGCTCTATGTTCACAGACGGAAAAATGAAGCATATCTTGAAAAGAACACTGTTCCTACTGTGAAACATGGAGGAGGCTCTGTTATGTTCTGGGGCTGCTTTGCTGCATCTGTCTTGAATTTGTGCAGGGTACAATGAAATCTCAAGACTATCAAGGGATTCTAGAGAGAAATGTGCTGCCCAGAGCCAGAAAGCTTGGACTCAGTTGCAGGTCATGGGTCTTGCAACAGGATAATGACCCAAAACACACAGCTAAAAACACCCAAGAATGGCTAAGAGGAAAACACTGGACTATTCTGAAGTGGCCTTTTATGAGCCCAGACCTAAATCCTGCTGAGCATCTTTGGAAGGAGCTGATACATGCCGTCTGGAAAAGGCACCCTTCAAACCCAAGACAACTGGAGCCGTTTGCTCATGAGGAGTGGGCCAAAATACCTGTTGAGAGGTGCAGAAGTCTCATTGACAGTTACAGGAATCGTTTGATTGCAGTGATTGCCTCAAAAGGTTGTGCAACAAAATATTAAGTTAAGGGTACCATCATTTCTGTCCAAGCCTGTTTCATGAGTTTTCTTTTTTAAAAAATTCTGTTGAAGCATGGTTGAAAAGCAATGTCTGACTTTCATTTGTTCATTTTCATAGAATGTTTATATATTATTACTTTTGTCAGATTCAAGTTATTTCTGTGACCATTGTGGGTTTTTCTTTCATTAAATGAGGGGTACCAACAATTTTGTCCACGTGTGTATGTGCTATTGCTAGGAGACCAACCTTTATTATTTATTTATAATGCTTACTTATATAGCGCTATCATATTCCACAGCGCTTTACAGACATTGACATCCACGGTACTATATAGGGCTCACACTCTACATTCCCTATCAGTATGTCTTTGGAGTGTGGGAGGAAACCCATGCAAGTACGGGGAGAAAATACAAACTCCTTGCAGATGTTGTCCTTGGCAGGATCTGAACCGAGGACCCCAGCGCTGCAAGGTTGCATTGCTAACCACTAAGCCACCGTGCTGCCCGGAGCCGTAAGAAACCTTATGATAGGTGTGCATCACAGATGTGGTATGTTCCTTCAGACATGTAAGTCATATAATGTAGATAGGACATACGTGTTTAAGGAAAGAATCCTTTAAGTTCTTAAACTTTGACCCAGTCATCCAGTGTCATAACAGTGAAAGCCACACATTATTCCCTTTAACTTGATGGCTGAAGGGCTCACATATTGTAAGTTGTAAATTAAGCACCTATGATATAGATTATTACTACTGTACATATCGGATGTACAATGAATGGGTAGCATTCTATATATCTAAAGTTTATACTGACATCTGATAATATCAATGTAGAGAGAAATAGTTCAATGATATACAGTATGATTTCATACTTGCAATGGTAGAAATATAATGATTAGTGTTAAGGTGTATACAGTAAGTACTTTTAGATATATACAAAGTGTCAGGCTCTGAACTATCATCACAGTTCTCAATCCCCACTGCATCCTGTTTAGAATATCAAATTCACCGGCGATACATTCAGATACATACTACTCTGTGCAAATTTATCTATTCCAAAGACTAGATGAACCGAAATCTGATCCCAGGTCTCTTTTACACGTTCCTAGATTTTTCTTCAATTTTATCCACATGTATTCGATTGAGTTAAGGGGTGAGAACTGATCCAGCATCTCTACTTCATTGTCATTGAATCTTCGCTAATCTTGACGTATGCTTCGGGTCGTTGTCCTGCTCAAACATTATGTCATCCTTTTCATACCCAAAGTACTCAAGTGAATGAAGTAACTTGTCTTGTAGGATACTCACATACAGATCAGCATTGAGACCACCATGGATTCTTGTCACGTATCTAACAACTTTGGCTGTGAAACAACCACCTATCATCAGGCTTTCTCCACTAAACTTGACAGCTCCTTCAATTTCTTCATCTGTTAGCCTTTTCCCTCAAGACCCATCAGAGCTCAGTCTCATTGCTCCAAATCACCTGTTTCCAATCTTCTACTGTCCAATTTGTGTACTTTTTTTTTTTTTTTTTTTGCAAACTCAAGCTGACATTTCTTATGATGATATTGAAGCCAAGGCTTCTTCAACTTTTTTTTTGGGCCACCGTTCCAGACTTCCGTAAAACACCTGTCACACGATGCTTGCATGGACATCTGCGATCTCACTATTACAAAGCATACAAGCCACCTCCAATGCTGTGTTTGTCACACTAGAACTGATAGACCTTGTTGACTCTAATATTTTGCCTGGATATTCAAATCTTAGCTTTTGAATGGATGAACAGTCTTCATTTTGTATTTTTCCAACTGTCACGGCACTCACATGATATAGTTTGGCAATTTTCTTGGCTGAGAGACTGCAGTCGATGAGCTAGATGACACTGTTTTTCTTTTCTTGGAAAACCTTCTTCATGGCTGATCCTCAATTTGAACCAGTGACCCTTTTGCTTAGGAATCAACCTAATAACACACTGATCTATTAGGGAATGTCAGAACAAGTTGTAATTTGAAGTATACAAGAGGAAAAAGATTTTTCCACCACCAGGAGCAAAACAGTAACAATGAAGTTACATGACAAGAATCTGCATAACTAACCATATGCTAAATAGTTGCAAGTCAAATTTATTTATGATATGAGCTAAGATGATTGTCTATAAAATGATGGTAGTCTCACGTTCGAAGCTGTAGTGGACGGTGAGATATGGAGCCTGAAAGTCAAAAGTTGAAACTAGGTGACATCACATCCAATGAGAATTGCCATAGTAGACACAGAAACTATTTCTTGCCATGTGCAGACTGGGTGCCAGATGAACACAGAAATCATTTTTTTTTACCATTTTCATACTGGGGGAAGATGGACATCTGGGGTCTATTTATCAGTGCTCAGCCTAACACAATGGTCTGCGTAATAGAAATTGTGTATGCACTGAACAGATTACTATTACTATGTCACCTCCATGGTCACATGACCCCTTTTTGATGTCATATCATTATGTACAGATTGTGAGCAAAGAGGACAGGGATCACAAGGAGCAGTGGCACAAGAGTGGTGAGATTATATAACAATTTTCATTTTTGCCACATATTATACATTATTTTAGCATTTCAGAAAGCCCCTCTAGACACAATGCCATAATGATTGCCATTTTTATCTATTGTCTGATCAGCTGATTTCCATTTGTCTTCCAAAACTTTTGACAATCAGCCATTATCATCATGTGCTGGAGCCAGAAACCGCTTAGAGTCCGCGGAGAGAAAAGTCCTGCATGAAGGATTTTTCTCTCCGCCGCTTTCAGTTTGAAAACGGTGGACACCCAGCGGATCCCAATATAGTCAATGGGGTATGCCGGTGTCCTTATGTAATTGATGTTTTAGAGGTCTGTCTCTGTCATTCGGGTCTGCTGGGGGAAAGCCTGGAGCAGATGTGAACCTAGTGTAAACTGACAAGGTGCTGGGATTTCCCACTCTACAAAATTTTATTCTACTATTTTTTATTATTATTTTTATTCAAAGATTGTATAAGCATTCAACGTCCTGGCATATAAGAATAAATCTCTGTATATCAGTACATTATTCACATAAAAGGCATATATAATCAGACAAAGTCTTATTGTCAGTGGCTCAACTGTTAGGGTGTCTGTCTGGTATACAGAAGTTTCTGGGTTTGGGACGCAGGACAAACCTAGTAAAAAAAAAAAAAATACAATAAAACTTTAAATAGATGAAGGAATCCCCTGTGTATTTAGTCATTGATAAGTGGCATAGATAAAAATGGTGCAATAGTTTTATTTAACCAGTAACAATCTGGGGTCTGATATTACTATACAGGGTATGAATATATTTAGTTGTGTCCTTTAATAAAGGTCTTGCTCCCTGAAGATGCCACTCCCACTTTTGTTGTGATCTGCTATTTGTGATTCACCTTGTGAAGGGCTCTCCCTGATTGACATCCCTATCACCTGAAGCAGAGGGGAAGCAGAGGGTACCTGTATGAGAACTCATACTGCACTGCCTGCACTGTTTCTGGCCACAAGTGTAAATAATGGGAGGTTAGTATTCTATGCTGGGGTGGCTTTTTTTTTTTTATAATTTAGATAGTTTGGGGCATACATTTATTTAGGGGAAACACTGAGGTTATATTTTTAGTAATCAGGGGCACAGTGTTGACATTTTCTGAACCAGGGGGAAAGTGTGGACATTTCAATGAGAGTGCACAGTGCAGATATTTTTTGTACTGTGATTGATTATGGCACTGTATTTTTGTTATCATCTTAGTTCTGATGTGGGCATGATACTACTTTACAGTACCCGTTTTTCTTACAATGGATCAAAAGTAGTTTCCACACAGCATGCCCTGACTGCAGATATAGGCTGTATTCACATCTACATTGGAGGCTTGGTCAGGAACCTCCATTACAGAGTTTGTCAAAAATGGCATACAAATGAGCACAGTATGCTGCATTTCTATTTTGTTCTATAAAATAAAGACCTAGTGGACCCCATTATAGTTGGCATCTGTCAAAAACCATAGGTGTCCCTCTATTAAAGGACCACCACCATTATTTTGTTATTCTGCTCTTGTTATTGTGCCATAGATAAAGAAGACTATACTGTGGTCTGAAATGCTGAAAGTTCCTGGAAAATAATTTTAGTGTAGGGATTGTGAATTTCATAGGCTTGTTTACTACTTTTAGCCATAGATTGAGGATAAATCTGTTTTCTGAGAAACAGCTGGTGGGTAGATTTTCCTTGACTGAACCTAGCGTTACCAGCTATAGTGGTGCAGTGAAGAATGACTAATTCAATCATAACATACAACTTTTGTATTCAATTATGGGGAGAGGCTGGCATCTGATCATGTAAGAGAAGAAGATGATGTATATTTACATTTTATTTTAGTTTTCAGTCTAAATGGAAGATTTATATGGTACTGTCCATGTTTCTTGCTCTACAGGAGGATTCATTTGAACATTTTAAGCAGAAAAAGAAAAAATGCTCAATTTTCTTGAGCACAGTTTGATATTTTATTTAAAACAGAGGACACCATTTGATGGATACACACCCCTAATGTGTTTGTTATAATTTACTCTTCTCTCTAAAAGCTCCTAATGTACAAAAGTTGGCATGCATATGCAGCTCCCATCCAAATTATCTTAAGGGAAAAACATAAATGGATGTGAAAAGGCAGCAATTGGATCAAAGTGGCAGATGCAGACCTCAATGCCAGACTGTTTGAAGTCAATATGTGTAATGGCTTCATAAACTTAGCCAAACTACTGATTACATTGACTACAGATGTCAAACGATGGGCAAAATAAAATAAAAATGAAAACACGCCTTTTCTTCATCTGAATCATTCAGTCTGGCAAAATTTTGACTATTTCTACTTCTCAGAAATGTTATTTAGGATTTAGTGAATCAATACCAATATCCAAATACATAAAACGCAAAAATATAATTCATGAAAATATATTTTCTTTTGACTACTTTTGAAATTCCTCAAATTAAAGAACTGTTATTTATGAAATGATAATATTAAAAGCTCGCAATTCTAACTTGTTCAATTCCCCATGGCTCCAGCTCTTCCACTCTATTTACTTGTTACTGATGACATCATGTACAACCATGTGACTATTGCAGTCAATCACTGACCTCAGTGTGCATACCAAACATGCTAGCATCAACACTGAGGCCAGTGATTAGCTATAGTGGTCCCATGCACATATAGTACTGTACAACACATCATTGCTGTAAGGAAGTATACAGAAGGACTAAGAAATGTAAAGAGCACTTATACATCTCTCATCTGCTAAATCCACTCCTGTCTTTGGCTCAAAAAAACGCAGCAAAATCTACAACAAAAAACTCAGCTTTTCCGCACCATGTGGCTCAGCCTCAAAGATTTTTTATACAATGGGAAAGATTTATACATCTTTAATTTTACTACTTTAATTTTAAAATAATTTAGACATAAATCATGTGTGCTATGTGCTAATAATCTACTAAGACTAGGTTCACACCAGTGCTTGTTTCCGCTTGCGGATTCCGTCTCTGAATCCGCTTGAAAAATGCATTTTTCAGGGGAAACTGGACGGAAACCGGGCAGACCCCATTATAGTCTATGGGGTCAGCAGGTTTCCGTGGGTAACCGCTTTTTAAGCAGATTGGGTTTCTGTTTTTAGAGTCTCCAAGCAGACCTAAAGAAGGGAAATCCAAGCAAAGGTGTGAACCTAGAGTAAGCAGGGTCATTTTTACAATTTGGTGGGCCCAGTGCAAAGGTTTCATAAGTGGGCCCCCCTATCACCACCCGCTATTATACCCATCTGAAAGCTGCCAGAGACTGGGATTTTATATGGTGACATTCAATGGGTGACAATGCGTTATCTGACCGATGAAACTTTTCCACCTGTCAGAAATGTTTTATACGTTCATCTCTATTGATTGTTATTGCTATTATTTTAGCATGTAACGGATATCGCTAGAGAGGCGGTCAGCGTATTTTACTCTATAAAGATGAGGTATGGACAGGAGAGGGACAGTGAAAAAATGTAAACTTTATTGATGACTTGATGTATGTGTTGTGTAAGTGTTTGGTGCAATGCTAAAGGTCAGGGTCACAGCGCCAATAAACTTCCTGATTATGTTCAGAGGGGTATTACATTATCCCTCTATGTGACAATTAGAGAGCAAAAGTATAGTATGCTCTCTGATTGATAGGAGAGGGGATAACAAGGACAGAAGACCTCGCTACCCCCCCTGCCCCAGGGTCACATACAGGTTATGCACAGACAATGATGATTTATCATGGTCTCTGTAGTCTGCAGCTCTGCTCCTCTTCTCTAAGATGCTGCCTGAGGCAGGAGGGGGGGGACACTTTAGAGCCCCATAACTTAGGATCCATTAGGGCTATGAAGATGAGATTGGATTCGTTTTAAAGATGAGAATCTCATCTCAAAGCCCTTACAGATTCAGAGTGATCTGCTGTTGAAACTATATATGGAATTGACATCTGCTTTGGGATCACAATCCCGAACATCATTTTCACCAGCAAATCGCTCCGGATCTGGAAGGGCTATCATGAGATTCTCATCTTTAAAATTAGTCCAAGTTCATATTCATAACAGATCCTGAGAAATTTCCTTTAGTAGCAAGGACTTTTTATATATGTTCTCTGCAACTAAAGTGCCACCCTGGCCAGACGGCAGGGAAAGGGTTAAAGTCCCCCTGCAGTTGTCCCCACAGTTTAATGTCCCTCTCCTACCACAAAAAAAAAAACTCTAATACTCACCTCTCCTTGCTCCCCTGCTGTCTCGTCCCAAGTCTTCATGGAGCTGCAGGCGAGATGTAAGTGACATCATCACATCGCGCCTGCAGCTCCAGGAGAAGAGAGGATGAATGGTGAAGCAGGGAGTGGACGGCTCCCCGCTTCATCATTGTATGCAACTGGGGAAGCCCGGCGGGACAGCATATACAGGACCTTTGACATAAAGGCATGATGGGGGAAGGGCACAGCACAAAATGATCACATTTAAATTTTGCTAAATTTGGGCTCAGAAGTCCAGTGGGCTGTCTTGTTAAATATTTAACAATATTCCCTGTATGAGGGTATACGCAAAGATAGCTGTAAATCACCCAATGAACTCCTAAGCCTAAAATGAGCAGAGTTTTAGTGTAATAAATCACCAGGTAACCGTGTACGAGTCAGGGCCACAAAACCCAGGACAGTTCCTATTCCTGTCCAGTATTGTGTCCGCGCTTCCATGGCTTCTATTCATTGAATGAATGAGGCCGCAGAAGCAAATGCACACGGATGACATTCGTGTGCTGGCCGTGCCGTTCAATCACAGCCAGTCCACAGTCATCTACAAGGAGCCATATGCAGAGTTCTTTCCACAGAACAATTTATCAGTTTACAGTTCCTCTTATAAGATATCTATCTTCTATCTATCTATCTATCTATCTATCTATCTGCCTGGCCTTCTGTCTTCGATCTATCTTCCATCATATATTTTATCACTGAGTGTCTTCCACATAATAATATTGAATTTTATCAACTGTTTTGCTGTACTATTCTCAATCTCTTTTTCTGCCAGTGTAGCAATGCTATTTTGAGTATGTCTTGAGTCGTGACCAGATCTGTAATGTATTTTTGGAAAGATGTGGCCACCCGTTTCAGTGTTACATTCGCCCACTCAGTACCAGATGATCTGATACTGTTACAGTAAGTCAGTAAAGATTATGTAGGAAAAGCACATTGTGGAGAAAAGATACAGTAGACGACTAGTGTAGAAAACTGTGTCAGCACAGTGTGATCTTAATTCTGTCAGATTTATAAAACTATAATTATAAATGAGCAATTATTATTTGTCAGTGTGATGACTAAAACAAGAGAACTTAATTATTTTAATCCTGAGGCTTTTGAAAATTTTGCATGCAAACATTGTGTATCTGTGAATCAAATTTGCCATAAACCTATAATTTTGAAATTATGTTTTCATTATTCTTACATTAATACTGGAAAAGGCAGACTCTTGACTACAGAATTCTAATTAACTTTTGATGTTTCTAACTGCAATTATGTATTATGTACCAGAACGTATAACTAGGAATTTGGAAAAGACTAGGTATCAACTCGTATATAGTACCTCTGAATCATTTAGATCATACCCAAGGAGGTCAAATGGTTCATAACATCACTAGGGGACTGACTGTCTATTTTGAGATTCAGCAAGTCCACTATGTAGTTTGGAGAGACAATGTGGAGATTTACTAAACAAAATGTGCCAGAATTATGGCACAACCCTACTGGGGGTAAGATATACTTTACTTTAAATACTAATACTAACAATATTTTCCTATGACAGTCATAATCAATTTTCCCCCTGCCCTGAGATGTGCCAGAATCATTAAGAGGCTCCAGCTTCTTAACAATTTTGTTGCATCTCAGGAGGTGCAGTGCAGCAAAAATAAACTCCTTGACTGGTGTAGATGTCATCTATAACAGTTTTCTAGTCTGAATTATAGTCAATCTGGTCATGCACCAAAGATAGTACTTCACACTACTTCCGCGCTAGTTTTCTGGCATAGTTAACATAGTAAATTCTCTGTATTGGAGCAATTTTTCCAAGGATGTCTAAAAGATAGATGGTTTAAAGCTAGACTAGACAGTCTTAAAATGCACCAGATTTTTTGGGGTTTCTGATGCCTGATGATAAATCTGTTGTATTATTAGACTGTCTGGCCTAATGTTATACCTACAAGTAGTTGTCTTAAGAAAAATGCACAAAAATTCTGGTGCATATGTGATGCACGTAGTTCCAAATTAGGCAATGCCCACTTTCAGATAAGCCATTTGAAGCTGTGCCCCCTTTTCATACAAGACTAAAAAGCCTCTAAAACAATTACTGTCTTCTCTGATGTACTAAGATAACTAATATAAAGAACATATTTGGTTTGCAATATGCACACTCAATGTAAACCACTGTTTAACCCTTTCCCACTGTAGCCATTTTTCGATTTTCTTTTTTTACTCACCACCTTCCAAAAGCTACAACTTTTTTATTTTTCCATTTACAGAGTTGTACGAGGGCTTAAATTTTGTAGGACAAATTGTACTTCATAATGGTGTCATTTAATACTCTGTGTGATGTACTAGGAAGATGGAAACAAATTCACAAATTGGAAATTTCTTACAGGCTTTGCTAATTTGCTAAACATTCATTGTGTGGCCAAAATGACACATTACCTGTATTCTGTGGGTCAGTACAATTACGGCAATACAAAATTTATATAGTTTGCGTTACATTTTAACACCTTAAAAAAATCCAAAGTTTTGAATAAAAAATTCTGACACCATATTCTGATACCCATAATTTTTTTATATTTCCGTATATGGGCTGCATATGGTGTATTTTTTTTGTGGAGCCAGATGTACTTTTTATTTATACCATTTTGGGGAATGTCTGATGTTTTGATCACTTTTTATTAAAAACCCCAGGGGGTCTGATCACTAATACCATACTCTGCAATGCTAATGTATTGCAATGCAGTGTAAAATCCCTATGCTCATGCTACAGGTTGCCTAGTGCAATGCAAGAGAGTTGGGTACTAATGGCAAGCCTGAAAGCCTTTAATAAGCTTCCAGTTGTCATAGCAACTCATTTCCATCCCCGGTTCCAAGGGACTGAAATCACCAGTAAAATGGTGGCACTGGGAAAATGGGGCGTTGGTCATTGCCACTGGGTTTTATACAATGGAAACTGAGTGGCTATGGGGCACACACCTTCTGATAATAGTCCATAATAGTACTGAAGATATCAGGAAAGGGTTAAACACAAAAGAAAACAAAAACAAAACTTGATAAATATAGTGCAAGGTAAAATTTCACCACTGTGTCAACAAGTGAAATACATGATGTGCAGCAAATTTATTATATTTTTTAGACATGCCTCATTAGACAGGTCTAAAAAGTGTTAAAGGAAAGGAGTTTTGCAAAATGGCTAGAATTATTAATTGCATGTGTCATTATTTTGAGACTAATGTTATAGGTAAGCCAGGCAAGAGATAACGTAAGGGGAACTGTCGTAAATGTCTATCAAGATGCACCAGATTTACTATAAAGTGTATGCCACTATAAACAATTTGGTGCAGTTTCTGTCTGTATGGTTTTATGCTGCCTAAAGTCTGGGCAGTAATGAATATATTTTCCTACAATGTTCTTCCTTCTGGAGGAGAGAATTTGGTAAATTGTGCTATTATTTGTTTACTTACTAAGCTAAATGCACCAGAAATTTAGCTTAATTTGCCCCCAAAACTGTCCTACATGACGTGCACCACATTTATTATGTGTTTTAGACACTTTTTTTTTCACCTGACAAGGACTTAATGGGAGAGAGACATGGTTTAACAGGGAAGGGGAAGGGGCTATATCGCCGCTGGTGGAGAAGAAGGCAAAGTGACCAGAGGTGGAGTCAATGAAGGAGATATCAGGTCCAGCAGATGGTATACACAAGAGATGTGTTGTCCATGTCTGTGCCCATCAGTTCCTGCATGTTACATCTTGGCATAGTAGTCAAGATGGAAGCAGATAACAATATGGTGGAAGGTGGGGCACCTGCTGTCCCAAGTGCAAACCTGGCACTGGTGGAACCTTTGCCAAAAGATGCATTACCAGGTTCTGATGCCATGGTGTCCACCATAGGAGTTTTACTGAGCCATCTTCCAAAGTACAATGGGACTGACATGCTCCTAGAAGACTGGCTAGAGATGTTGAACATTACATCTGGCTATATAACGTAGCCCCATATATGTGGCTATATAACTTGGTCCCCACACCTTGGGGCTGAATCCATGCTGAGCATGTTAGAGGGAGAGCCAAGGAACAAGGTGATGCTGCAGCCTGCTGACTGGAGAACTATGGTCAAACAGATATTGGCAGTACTGGAAGAAGAATATTGGGTTGCATCCACTCAGACTGCACTGTAAAAGAAGTTTTTTGCAAGAGTATGAGAGGATGGGATCCTAGCACAATAAACCTTCAGGAACTGCTTGCTAAACTGTGGAGGAAGACTGGAATGAACAATGTGTTGACCAGTAATACTGAGGATGTGCTGTGGGACACGTTTGTCATGGGAATGTAAGGTCTCCATGGAATCCACTTTTCCCCGTGTGAGAAAGTCCAGCTGGTGTAGGTCCTAGGGACCCATACCAAAGCCTTTTACTGCTAGGAAGCCAATTTTATAGAGATGCAGCATCCCAGAGTGCTACTGCTTTTGTGTGTTTGTCATTGTGCCTCTGGGCTATGTTAGTGTGTTTCATCTTCTATGTTAAATGTTATATGTTATGTGTTGTGCAGCTTCTTCCCTTGGCATTTTCCCCCTGCGGTGTTCAAACCTAGCCTTGGTTCGTCCCTGGCCTTTCACAGGCCACTGGGCGGGGTTGTAGGGAGATATTATCTCCCTGGTGACGGTTGGTCTCCTTAGTTCAGTGGAGTGCATGTTGTAGATCAGACTTGATGTGCATAGCTGACCTGCCACCAGCCTCTGGACTGAAGGCCAACCGCTGCTTTCACAGCTGTGCCAGGAGTAGCAGGAGAGGCCCCTCACAGGAGAGATGCATTCTGGCCTAGCATACAGGTAACCAGATCCCTGTCAGGGCTCCCTGTAACTCCATCCCCAGTGTACCTGGCTGGGAGAGGCAGAGAAGAGGAGTAGAGGAGAACTATACTGCAGAGCCTGTATCATGCCTGGGCACCCTCCTAGAACCAAGGCTGGGGGTTGGACACTGCAGGACTACTACCCCCATCTGAAAGTTACAGTTGCCTTATTGTTCCAGTTGCCTAATAAAAGGCTGTTTGGTTTACCTGCACCACTGACTCCTGAGTCGTGCCCGCATTACCATCAGGGCCCTTCCGAAAAACACCACACCGGCTCAGGTAGGAGAGGTCCCCTCTTCAACTGGAAGTTCCCCGGGGAAAAGAACTACAACCACCACCATCCGGTAGTGCTGCAGGACCCCCCCTTCAACTTTGTCCGGCCTAGGAGTGGGACTGAAGCAGCTGGGTAGCATTCTCGGCCTGCTAGGTGGCACAGCATCCGCTACTACTACTCCCATCCTCCGGTCTCCTCCATCTGGGTTGCGGCAGAGATGCATGTGCTGGAGCGTACCCAGCATTGAACCATTTATAACAGAGGCCTTACGTCATCACGCCTGCATCGGGGCAGAGGTTACACTCTGCAGTCAGTGTAAGCCGCTGTCCGCAGTTTAAGCCGCGGTCATACAGCTGAAATAAGCAATCGCTCACTAAGGGGGGAATCCTGTACCGGATTCCCCGTTAGTGAGCAATCATGGCGATGGCACGCAAGCCAACTGAGAGGGCTCTGCGTGCCCTCTCTGGCACACGTGCCATAGGTTCGTCAACACGGGTATAGGAACTCAAACTTTTCTGTCCTGCACCAAAAGTTGAGCCATGCATTTAATTTCCTCATGAATGTGCAGTTTTATATACCGCCAGAAAGCCAACAGTGCTCTGAATTCACCGTACTGTCGGCTTTCTGGGTATGTGCCCCGGAGGTGGAGATATCAGTGCTGTTAATTTCTGCACCAATATCTCCCCACTGTCAGAAGGGCGCTTCTCACAGCCTAGCATCACCGCTGGGCTGTGAGGAGTACCCCCACTCGATTGAGGTGGTCTTAGCGACAAATTATTCTATTCGTCTTCCTGATTATGGAGTCTCCTATAACCACTACTGCCTTGGCCTTCCAGCACTACCACCCACCGACTACTAGCTGGACTGTCCCCCATGCTGTTAGAGAGAGCGGTATCCCCTAGGGCTGCCATTTCTGACATTGACCTCCTCACATCATCACCCAATTTGGCAGTTTTTTTGGATGAGCAGAAAAAGGAGTGGCCTTCATTTTTTTCTGGCCCCTTTCACCCCTTCTATCTGTATTCATTAAGCACCTAGCCTGGTCCTCCCAATTTCCCTCCAGCGCTCCAACCTCCATATCTAACCCAATAACTACTTGCTCGGTGAGCAGCATACCCTGCTCAACATTGTCAATTGCCCTCAGTGTTGTATTCTGCTCTTCCAGATCTCTAATTCGAGCTTCCAGATGAGCAACATGCTCACACCTGTAACAGGGTTATTCACCCTGGAACCCTTGCTCCAGTAGTGCATTCATATAACAGACTCCACTGAAGTAAATGTCGTGAGTAAGGACTGTGGGTTGCCCAGGTGCTGAACTGCAACCTATTGTGCGCTTGTACACTTGTAATGCATCCAAGTTATCCTCTCACTTGCTGGAGGAAACTGGTGCCACTTAGGTCCCGGAGGAAGTGGCCTTGGGAGGAGGAGAGTGGAACCAAGGAAAAAGTGTCCATCTATGAGATGTCCTCAACATACTAATTTCGGAAGGAAGCCAGCAAGGTATAGAGACTTTGTCCATGGAACTAGGTTGCTGGAATGGCAAGGATGTAGCAGGAAGATGTAGCCAGGAGGCACTCACACAGGGTGAAGAGGCTATGGACGAGTCAGACAAGCCACCAATACAGGTGATTGTTTGATCCGCCAACAAGCACGAGTAGCTTTCCTTGTCCACCATTCAGACAGAGGTGGCATCTTCATTACATGTCTCTGCCCAGACCATTTCCAGGTGCTTAGCAGAAGAAAATTCGGTGTCACATCCTGCCATTGACAGGCAGCTACCATCACCTTCATTTGTAGTGGTGTTGTGAACAAGAAACCAGGACTGCTATGGATTGGAACCATAGTAACAAATACACATTATGTTTTGGATGCAAAGACAGTCAAGTTCGAGTATGAGGACCTTGGTGAATGCTTCAGTTTTGACTTTGTTGTGGAATCACACATTAGGATGTGACTGCTTAGGCCAATCAGCAGCCTCAGCAAGGACAAGGGACATCACTACCTGTGGCATCCCTGAGTCTTTTCCTTAGACTACTGAGGCCACTGATTGTCCTTAGCGGTCATGTGACCACTGAGGCCAATCAGTGGCCTAAAGTAAGGAACCCAGGATGTCACAGCCAACGAGGACTTCCAGCAAAAGAAGACAGCCAAGCAGCAGGATTGGACTGCGCTGGGAAGCAGGGGAGCGTCTGGGGACAGGTGAGTATGTTTTTTTTTTCCCACCTCTCCAGTCTAATTACAAAAAAATAAAAAAATTATGCCAACCTCTTTAACCACTTCCATACCAGATGCTTTACCCCCTTTCCAGACCAGGCATATTTTCAAGTTTTTTGTATGTGCGGTTTTGGAGTGCTATAACATTTTTAACATTTGCATTATTCAACTAATTTCTGCATCTTTTTTCAGTGACACATAGGGCTTTATTTTTATGTTGTTTTTATTTTTGTATGTGTTTTAATTTTCTTTATATCCAGGAAAATATAAACAAAAGAGGAGGGAAAATGTGTCCGTTTTTCATTTTTCATTTTTTTTTTTTTATTTAATAACACAAAGTGCTACTAAAAAACTTTAGAAAATAGTTTTTCCTCTCTGTTACAGTAATTTAAATTTTTTATGGTGTCGTCAGGGGTGGGGCTATAAACTGTTATAAGGGTGTTTTATTGGTGTATTATTTTATTTATTTTTTAATTATTTTATTTATTTTTTTATTTTTTTTACTTTTCTATACATTTTTTAACATTTTTTTTTTTTTTTACATTGTGTCCCCATAAGGTCATAATAGACCTTTGGGGACATCTGATCCTTCTTTTTTTTTTGTGGGGGAGGCTGATTTCCCCTGTAACTGGGACTGGTACATTTGACCCCAGTTGCAGGAGGAATACAACCTCCTGCACTTTACTTACACATAACGATAGAGCTGATCTGGGTCTGGTAGGACCCAGCAGCTCTAACACAGGCTGATCCTGGTGGATCATGTGACCTCCGGGTCAGAGGGGAGCCACAAGATGGCGGCGCCCATAACGCTGTACAGTGGGGAAAAAAAAGTATTTAGTCAGCCACCAATTGTGCAAGTTCTCCCACTTAAAAATATGAAAGAGGCCTGTAATTGTCATCATAGGTAGACCTCAACTATGAGAGACAAAATGAGAAAACATATCTAGAAAATCACATTGTCTAATTTTTTAAGAATTTATTTGCAAATTATGGTGGAAAATAAGTATTTGTTCACCTACAAACAAGCAAGATTTCTGGCTCTCACAGACCTGTAACTTCTTCTTTAAGAGGCTCCTCTGTCCTCCACTCATTACCTGTAGCAATGGCACCTGTTTGACATTCTTATCAGTATAAAAGACACCTGTCCACAACCTCAAACAGTCACACTCCAAACTCCACTATGGTGAAGACCAAAGATCTGTGGAAGGACACCAGAAACAAAATTGTAGACCTGCACCATGCTGGGAAGACTGAATCTGCAATAGGCAAGCAGCTTGGTGTGAAGAAATCAACTGTGGAGCAATAATTAGAAAATGGAAGACATACAAGACCACTGATAATTTCCATCGATCAGGGGCTCCACACAAGATCTCACCCCGTGGGGTCAAAATGATCACAAGAATGGTGAGCAAAAATCCCAGAACCACATGGGGGGACCTAGTGAATGACCTGCAGAAAGCTGGGAATAACGTAACAAAGGCTACCGTCAGTAACGCACTACACCGCCAGGGACTCAGATCCTGCAGTGCCAGACATGTCCCCTGCTTAAGCCAGTACATATCCGGGCCCGTCTGAAGTTTGCTAGAAAGCATTTGGATGTTCCAGAAGAGTATTGGGAGAATGTCATGTGGTCAGATGAAACCAAAGTAGAACTGTTTGGTAGAAACACAACTCGTCGTGTTTGGAGGAGAGTGAATGCTGAGTTGAATCCAAAGAACACCATGCCTACTGTGAAGCATGGGGGTAGCAACATCATGCTCTGGGGCTGTTTCTCTGCAGAGGGACCAGGACGACTGATCTGTGTACATGAAAGAATGAATGGGGCCATGTATCGTGAGATTTTGAGTGCAAACCTCCTTCCATCAGCAAGGGACTTGAAGATGAAACGTGGTTGGGTCTTTCAGCTTGACAATGATCCCAAGCACACTGCCAGGGCAACAAAGGAGTGGCTTCATAAGAAGCATTTCAAGGTCCTGGAGTGGCCTACCCAGTCTCCAGATCTCAACCCCATAGGAAACCTTTGGAAGGAGTTGAAAGTCCGTGTTGCCCAGCGACAGCCCCAAAACATCACTGCTCTAGAGGAGATCTGCATGGAGGAATTGGCCAATATACCAGCAACAGTGTGTGCCAACCTTGTGAAGACTTACAGAAAACATTTGACCTCTGTCATTGCCAACAAAGGATATATAACAAAGTACTGAGATGAACTTTTGTTATTGACCAAATACTTATTTTCCACCATAATTTGCAAATAAATTCTTTAAAAATCAGACAATGTGATTTTCTGGATTTGTTTTCTCATTTTATCTCTCATAGTTGAGGTCTACCTATGATGTCAATTACAGACCGGCCTCATTTTTTTAAGTGGGAGAACTTTAACAATTGGTGGCTGACTAAATACTTTTTTTCCCCACTGTATACAGCATTCATTGAACGCTGTATACACAGCAATTGGGAAGGCAGGGAAGGTAATAAACCTTCCCTGTCTTCTCTCTGGGAGATCCGGCTGAAGTTACAGCTGGCTCCCCGTTTCAGCAGCTGCACGATTTTGCGCAGTTGCTGTGTTCTGCTTGAACGTACAGGTACGTCCTTGCAGAACAAGGCAACCACCTTCCGGACGTATATAGTCTATGGGCGGTACGGAAGAGATACTGTCAGAGCACAGACGGGTTCGTGCAGATACATGCATGATAATGAAGGTTATAATATTGAAGGTTTCTGATAGACAAATTGATCAGATTAAGAGAACAGCTGCTAAAATATCATTACAAAGCAGAAAACAGGAGTCCCACAAATCTCAAGGTGTAGGATCCTCCAGAGGCTTGCAGTTGTGCATAAACCTACTATTTGGCCCCTAAACAGAGCTGACAAGCTGAAATTATTGCAGTGGGCCCAGACATAAATGGAGACTATTTTTGAAACATTCTTGATTACTGATGAGTGCCGTGCAACACTAGATGGTCCAGATGGATGAAGTAGTGGATGGTTGGTGGAAGGCCACCATGTCCCTACAAGGCTGCAATGTCAGCAAGGTGGTGGCCGAGTTATGTTGTGGGGTGAAATCTTGGTGAGAGAGCTGGTAGGCCCCTTTAGGGTCACTGAAAATGACCTCTGCAAAGTATATGGAGTTTCTGACTGGCCACTTTCATCCATAGTACAAAAAGAAGAACCATGCCTTCTGTATTAAAATCATCTTCAGGCATGACAATGCAGCAAAGAATACCTCTGAGTCATTGGCTGCTATGGGCATAAAAGGAGAGAAACTCATGGTGTGGCCGCCATCCTCCTCTGACCTCAAACCTATTGAGAACCTTTGGCTTATCCTCAAGCAAAAGATCTATGAGCACAAGTTCAATGGATCCAAGAATTGTGAAGGTGACTTCAAAGTAGGGGTCCCATGTTATCATGTAACTTGGCTTGTTAAGATATTTTTGATTGAAATGGCTTTTGATTTCAGTAAATGTGACCTCTTAATGCTGCAAATTCTACAAATGACCGTTTTCAGTTGTTTACAACCTATAAAATGTGTAGAAATTCTGTTGTGCATAATAATTTGAAGCAGTGGATTCTGAATTTTTAAATTGTGAAAAAACAATGTTATCATTGGGAGGTTTGTAAAATTTTAATTATACTCACTTGAAAGACTTGAACATTATACTGACTATCATTTGCATCGACCATTTAGGAAAATCAGAGAAAAATATAATTTGCATAACAATTTGGAATGCGGTGTAATAATGAGGATGTTAAATATGTTGCACACTGTACATGTTCTGTTAGTACACATCAAATGAAATATTCTACAGATATCAAATTTGTACCATAATCCAGCAAAACTGTATTTGTAAGGGTGGATAGCAAACCAATCATTTATGGCTTATCACATACTACATTCAATCCTTTCCAGAATGAATTTTGACACCTTGAAAGAATAGAAAGGACCCAGCAAAGTCAGATACTGATTGTAAGCCCAAAACACAGATACTTAAAGCGTAACAGTTGTTTTATTTTATTTTTATTATTGTGTAGGGTGGTGTATTAGGAACATTTTTCTAACATACTTATTTCACTTCTTTTTATTACAAAACAGTTTTTAAAGTTTCTCCTTAGCTATGCTCTAATGCTCTACATTGCAGTTGTAAATGCTTATGGAAGGTGGACAAGGTGGACAGAGGACCTCCGATGGGCCCAGGCAGGGCTGGGGCCTGGCCACATTGCTAACAAAAAGGGGCCCAGCATCTTCTGGCATTTGCTGTGGGGCCCCTTTCCAATAGAAGCCTGCCCAGGGGAGGTGAGTAAATATAACAAACATTTATACTCCCCTGTCCTGGGCGTTCAGCGGTCCCCAGCGTCATCTTCTGGTCAGGGGTCCCAGGAGTCGCTGCTGAAGCCTGTGATTGGGGCTCAGTGGTCACATGGGGAAGACTGGTGTCAACTGCAGACCTGAAAAGGAAGCCGGAGACAGCCAAACGGCATGAGGCTGGCTGCCCAGGAGATGTCAGACAAGATGAGAATAACCGTTTATTATTTTTACTCACCCAGGGGCGCACCGCCTCAGGCGGCACTATCCGTCACTGTCTGGGGGGCGGCATTTTTACTATTTATTTAATGTAAACCAGCCCAGGACAGGCCGCTTAAAAAAAAACAAAGCTGAGCGGGGCCTGTCCTGGGCTGGTTTACGAGACCTCTGCATGTCAGCGCAGGCGGCGATACAATGACGTCATCGCACTTCCTACGCTGAGACACAGACAAAAAGAGGAGGCGGTGGCTCCATCAAGGGATTGCAGGTAGGTGTGGATAACTTTTTTTTTTAATATATAAATAGGTTGTAACCTGCTGGAGTTTCCCCAGCAGGTAACGGCCTATTTATTTACCTACCCCGCATCTGCTCGTGGCCGCCTCCACTTCCCCTTCTGCTTTGGGACGCAGAAGTGGAAGTGGATGCCACTGTGAGCAGCCGTGGGCATCGGTAAGTGAGGTCGCAGGCCTCAAATACTACTATTATTATACTCTGGGGTCTTTTCAGACCCCAGAGTATAATAATCGGAGACCCAGGGGAGGTGAGGGAACATAAAAACTGATGCTACTTACCTCTCCTGCGATCCGATGTTACTCTGAGCAGGCTTGTGCCCTCTGGTGACGTCATCAGGTCGCGTCGCCGACCTGATCACTTGACGTGTGTGCACAATTAAACAGGACCGAAAGCTGCAGGGAGTGCACCGGTGTCCAGGATAGGTAAGTAACACTGGATTTTATGTTTGTCACCTCCCCTGGGTCTCTGATCAATATACTCTGGGGTCTTTTCAGACCCCAGAATATAATAATAGTTCATGGGTGGGCCACTATGGGGCATAATACCGTGTGCAGGGGCCAATGTGGAGCATAATACCAGTGCAGGGGCCACTATAAAGCAAAATATCGTGTGGAGGGGCGGGTGGGGAGCATAATACTATGTGCAGGGGCCAATATGGAGCATAATACCGTGTGCAGGGGCCAATATGGGGCATAATACCGTGTGCAGGGGCCGCTCGGGGGCATAATACTGTGTGCAGGGGTTGCTGTGGAACATAATACCGTGTGCAGGGGCCACTATGGGGAGCATAATACTGTGTGCAGGGGCCACTGTGAGGCATAATACAGTGTGCAGGGACCACTGTGTGCCGTAATACTGTGTGCAGGGGCTGCTGTGAAACATTATAGTGTGTGTAAATGGGGCACTATAAACAGGGGCTATGGAGCCTGTTTATATTAACATTGTCTGTTTTTGTGACAGTGCATGTAATTACAGCCTTGTAACATGGACGTGTATAGGACGAGGCTGAGTTACATTACATGGCCGCATAAGATGAATGGTACTATGTAAACAGAGAAGCGGCATGGCGGCTACACAGGACCACAAAAGATCAGTAGGGATCCTGGGTTTTTGAGCCCCACTGATTAGTTTATTAATGACCTGGAAAACCTTTGAATTAGTTAACACCTGGGGCATTATTAATAAGGGGCACTATTTATACAGGGTACACAAGGACATTATTAATATAAAGATGCACTTGGGGGTATTATTCATTATGGGGGGGTTATATCATATATTTTATAATTGGAGGAAGCAGCAGGATGGTTGTGCAGATGAGGACAATGTGGGTCAGATACCTGGAAAAGTGAGGAGCCAAAGATGTCTGTGTTGCAAACTTTACAGAGACAAGTCACAGCTGGAAGAAGTGGTCATGGCGGCCAAAGGGAAGAGAAGGAAATGTGAAGGATTAGTCAGAGACATCACAAAATGTTACTGCACTGTATACACCTAAATGATAGAGGATAAATACCTGATTGATGGGGGTCTGTTTGCTGAGACCCCCACTGAGCCTGAGAATTCGTTTTTTTCCCCCCACTGGGTGGGAATTCAACATGACCGCAACCTGGCTGAATATAGGTGTGTCGCTTGGTGGATGCACGAACCCGCGTGGCTCTCATTCACTTCAATGGGAGTGCCAAAGATACCCGAAGTCCAGTACTCAGCTATCTGCGACGTTCCTATTATAGGGAATGGGGGCCACGTGGGCTCGTCCATCCACCAAGCAGAAGATGTGTGAAGTTACATTCATTGTTAATACCGTGTTGTTGATCTGATACTGAAGTAATGCAGTAAGAAGAATTCTTAAAGACTGTTTTATAACTTTGTTTATTTTGTATATTGTGCGACGATAACAGTGTGTGAAGCTAGTAGCATGGAATCTCAATTTTTTTTTTTTGGGGGGGGGGTGTCTTTCTATAGTCCCTTACCTCCCTTGGGACTCCACTTATTTTGCTCTGAGTACAATAATAACACTGAAAAAAACTGGAGGGCAGAACCTGACAAATATTTTTCGAAAAGTATTTCAAGGGGTTCACCTGAAGTGGCTTGAAGCTCTTGGGAGCATTTTATACTGTGTGTGTGTGTGTGTGTGTGTGTGTGTGGGGGGGGGGGGGGGGCTCTGTGTGGGGCCATTGTGGAGAGCATTATACTTTATAGGGTTGTGTGGTGTGTGGTTTAAATATGCCACAATGGTTTCTAAAAGGTGGAACTGTATAAACCTATACTAGACAGTCTAAAATTATGCCAGCTTTATCATCCAGCATCAGCCCCTGTGATTATTCTGCCACATTTTCATACTGCCTGTCTAGGTTTCCACTGTCTAACTATTAGTAAATCTGGGCCATACACAGTGTGAAAAGCTCTGAGCATTGCTAAGGGGAAACTTTACAGCGTATTTTCTAATGAAAAGATGTGAAATAGGTTAATAAAGTTTATTAGAAAATTGTTCCTATACACTTCCCTACACAATAGTAAAAATAAAATGGAATGACAGTTACGTTTTAATATCAAGGTCCTAAAAAGTATGCATAGTGGGAATATTTGTAGTATAGCTTAAATCTTCTATATTGTCTTACCAATGACTTATAGTCAGTGGATTCAAAAGGAATGGGAAACATAAAGGAAGGGCTTTTACTTCTTCCTGTTTGATCCACTTCTGGCTTTGGCTTTTATCAGTTTGAGCCTAGTTCTTCATTTTACTCCTGGCTGTTGTGGGGAACTAGAGCTTCACTACCTCCCTTCCCAGACAAGCTTTCATTGATGTCAAATAGGGAATCATCACAAATGAGGTCGAGAGGCTTCTCTAATTTATAATGCAATACAATACCGTCTGGAGACAAGATATTTGTTCTTGTGCACAAAAGCCATCAATTCTTAAATACTTTCAGGTAGTGTTGTTGTCTAATAAGGTACAGTAGGTTGAGGCTTTTTCTTTGAGAAAATAATGGTAAACATCAAGGAGACTGCAACTTCTATTTTCCTAACCTCATAGCAAAAGAACGTTATTTAATGGCTTTTTTACATTTTGTATCTGGAGACTAGATTTCATTTTGCACAACGAAGGTATCTTACTCTAGTCACCTCAATAATGCACAACAACACATCATTCTGAGACATTGTTAATAAAGCACCTGGAGAATATTCCATGCTTAGGTTGTGTCTGTAAAATATTAAATGAGGGAAATTACATTTTATAATTTCCATTCAAACACTATGAAGTAGATCTGTACATTTTCTAGAGCGTGATTTTTTGATAAGGGATGTTTTTCCCCATTTACAAAAGTTTTCCTACAATTTCTTTTGGTCTTTCTGGTCCTCAGCAAGTTGGCAACCTGATGCTGTATAGACCCTTCTGCATCATCCCTTTGCGGGTAGCTTTAATATTTTGTATAAGCAGTATAGTTTACTGCTGTACCATGCACTGGATACTGATGATGGGACCATAGGTCTATACTTCTTAAGCCATGATATAGGCTTTATTGGTGAGATACCGAACCAGTTGTGGCAAGGAAGGTAGGACTTATTAAACGCTAACATCCTCAGGTACACAAACATTGTGAACATGATAATGTTAAACAGGATTCAGGAGACAAGTGAATTATACAAAGAGAAATTGTAACTTTCCGGGGGGATTTGACCACTGGTGAGGCTTGGGCATTAACATGTGCTTACTAGTGAGTCCCAGGAAAAGAAAAACCTGAGAACTGCTGCCACTGATTGACTAGAGAGAATTCACTATGGAAACACTTAGCATATGTTTCTGCACATGGATTTGCCGCATGTAAATCCACCCACAAACTCTGCATCCATGCTGTGCATTTGGATGTGGATTTGCTACAGACTTGCTGTGTATTTCACTAATTGTAGTGCAAAGTCTAATTGAAGTCTGCTGACAACACTCTTATCTTACGATACATAGGTGTGGTTAGGGTACACTTATTTTAGTGTTGTCCAAATACAGTTGTAAAATGTTTAAGGATGCTGGGGAACACCCCTTCTCATGACTATAAATGATTGACAGACACACGTCTGGGTCTGACTGTCTTCCTCTGACACCTGGAGGGATGTCGGAATTGTCCCACAGAGGCCAACACATGGATGAATAAGCATGAACCAAGATGAACTGCAAGAGATCCAGATTGAAGAAATCTAACTATGAGCTTTTCCCATGATGTACGCTAATAAGACATTGACTGATATTTCTGTTATTCTGGAAGTTTTTCTTGTATCTATTTTTTCATGAAGACTCAAATAAATTTCCTTGTTTTTATAAGAAACCGAGTCCTCCAATAACATTACCTTATGAGTCAACACGTGAGTAAGAATTCACTCAAGTATACAGTATTTTACACTATGCTTCACTCTATTGGCCTCAGGGATACCACTCTCTCTTGGTTTTCTTCCTATTTTTCTGACCGCTCATTTAGTGTATCATTCGCTGGTGCTATTTCTTCTATTCTGTCCCTTGCGGTTGGGGTTCTTCAGGGCTCGGTCCTAGGCCCCCTCCTCTTCTCTCTGTACACAGCCCCAATTGGACAAACCATCAACAGATTTGGCTTTCAATACCATCTTTATGCAGAAGATACCCAGCTATAAACCTCATCCCGTGACATCACCCCTGCACTACTACAGAACACCAGTGACTGTCTCTCTGCTGTCTCTAACATCACTACTTCTCTTTATATGAAATTGAACCTTTCAAAAACTGAACTTCTTGTGTTCTCTCCATCTACTAAACGACCTAACCCTAATATCTCCATTTCTGTCTGTGGTCTTACTATTACACCGAAGCAGCATGCCTACTGTCTAGGGGTTGTATTTGACTCAGATCTCATCTTTGCCCCACATATTCAGACACTTACACGCTCTTGCCACCTGCACCTCAAAAACATCTCTAGAATTCACCCTTTTCTCACCATGGAAACATCAAAAACCATCATTGTCACTCTGATTCTTTCTCGTCTTCACTATTGCAATTCCCTTCTAAATGGGCTTCCTCTTACTAAACTCTCCCCACTACAATCTGTCCTGAATGCATCCACCAGACTCATCTTTCTGTCAAACCGGTACACAGATGCATTTACCTTGTGTCAGTCCATGTATTGGTTGCCCATCCATCACAGAATACAATATAAAAATATCACACTCATCCACAAATCCATCCATGGCGCTGCGCCCCCTATATCTTCTCCCACGTCACTTTCTACCTCCCTAACTGTCCTCTCCTTTCTGCCAATGACCTTAGACTTGCATCCTCTGTTATCCGAACATCTCACTCCCGTCTCCAAGACTTATCTTGAGCTGCACCGGTGCTCTGGAATGCTTTACCCTGGACAATCCGATTAATCCCCAACTACAGCAGCTTCAAAAGTAGCCTAAAATCACATCTGTATGGTCAGGCCTATCACGTGACCTGATTACAGTACAGTGTGCAGAGCTGTAGAACAATAATATTTTTTATCCTTCCTCCTTTGTTCCTCAGATCCTGCCCTCTCCAGCTAGAAGTTACACTGCACTCCTTGCACTTAGTATCTGTTTATTGACAGATACCGGCTGGCGACGGGTTCATACAGCTTCAGTTACATAACCTTTTCTATTAATAGATGGCTGGACCATTGTAGCAAATAAGTGTCCCCCTATCTCCTCATAGAATGTAAGCTCTTGTGAGCAGGGCCCTCACTCCTATTGTTTGATATATTTATTTCTTTGTCACATTGTAATGTCTCATATTGTCTGTTCATGTGTCCTCTTATTTGTAAGGTGTTGGCACTATAGAAATAAAGTTATTATTATTTATTATTACATAAAAAATAAGGTATTGTGGAATAGATGCGTGAATATGACAGAATACTTCTTCTATGTGCATTGTTTTTGCTGTGGACTGACAAAGTTATGAGATGCTTTTAAATTTCTTTATATAAATCTTGAAGTGACCTACATAAATGAATTCCCATGATAATATTTTTAATTTATACAAGTGAGTCAAAAAACCCTTGAACTGATATCAGAGGCACTTGCATCACGGTAAGTGCATTAGAAGTGCTGCTTAACTTGGCACATATGAAAACTCTGCACTGCTCTTCATGGCTAATGGCATTGGGAAGGATAGCAGCAGATTTAGCATTGTTTCCAGCTGGAAAGGTTATGGAAATGCAAAAGAAATGACCAAATATTCTCTGATTTGGGCTATTTAAATAATTAAAATGATGGTTGAAAATATGCCCTGAACACTGAATAGGTGTCTAGTGAAATGCTGCTAACTCAAAAAATATACTCGCAGAAAACTGGGGAAAAACATTTTAATAATTTTCACAAAGACCTTTGGAATTCTTTTTAAATTCCAGAAGTCTTCAAAAAGTTAATTTGATGCCTAAAACAACTCTGGATAAAAATTGATCCCATACAGTACCCCCTTATTGTTAGCCACATAGACCCCACAACAGTTTAAGGGGTTTTCCGGGAAAAAAAGGTCTGTTAGTGCTATTAATAGGTTAAGAAGTGCATCCAAATAACTTTAGCAGTGTTTTGAGTGATGCCTGGGTTTCTCTGGGAGCTCCTGGCATCTTCTGCATTTGTTTACATGGGCATCTTGGGCCTGTTCTGTGTTTTCCTACAACTACCATGATGCCTTGGGCTTCACTCAGACCTGACTCACACCACCTCAATCTCTCACTTACTCCCTTCTCCTCTCTTTCTCACTCCGTCCCCCCTTTCTCACTCACACCCACTCCCTGTTTCCTTAGCTAGCCCACCCACTACTAGCCCTTCCTAACTAACTCCACCCCTCCATCATATCATACTTACCTGTTTTCCAGTCCAGACCTTCTTGGCACGGGACGTCACTTCTTGACATCTGCCGGCCACCCATGCCTGCACAATAGAGCCGGAGTGCCCAGAAGAAGTGACGTCCCGTGCTCAGAAAGTATGATGGGGTGGGGGGTAGGGGGGCTAGTATAGGTGATGTTCTGTTTCCAGAAGGGGAAACGGAATGTCACCAGAAAATCGGAAAACGTGCCTGGGGCGGTCACATAACTGCCCTGGCGATCTAGGTAAATATTGATTTTTGGTACATTAACTAATTTAGAAGGTAGGCGGGGGGAGGGGGTTTAGCTTAGAATAGTAATATCAATTTATCCCAGACAACCCCTTTAAAGCCACAGTATGTCTAGTAATAAGTGGCAGTGCCCCCATAACAGTGATAATCATTGTGCCCATTAATAGTAACAACTACAAAGAACCTGTTTGTCACCCGCAAACCTAATGTGACATTATTATACTCTGGGGTCTCTTCATGCAGTTATACTAACAGTCCCTCACCTCTTCTTGGCATCCTTCCAGCTTCTGGCGCTCCCTCTGTGTCCTCTTCTGACTTCCTGGGTGACGTCTGCGCGTTCCACGTAACCATTGAGGTACAATCACAGGTCGGAAAAGGCCAGAATAGGACCCAAAGGAAGCACCAGATGACATAAGGATGCCCAGAAGAGGCGAGGGAAGGTGAGAATAACTGTTTATTATTTTTCTACACTCACACTGACACTCTGCCGTTCTCTTGCAGGGGAAATCTATGACCGTTGGTGCAAATCTCCAGCATCATTTGCGCCACATTTCTGGCATAAATGATGATGAATCTGGTGGTCTGATGGCCCTGCCCTACCTCGCCACACCCTCTTTTTGGGAAAGTGGTGAAGGTGGTGCAGAAATTAAGAAAAAAATGTTTTTGAGCAAAATCATTGTGACTTTTTATGCCATATATGCCAGAAAACTGGTGTACAAGGCATAATAAATCTGCACCATTTCTGATCATTTCCACCTGACACAAAATCATAATGTGCTGTTCACTTGTGATAGTTAGAAATGGTTGGGAGTCGGGAGAGGTCTCAGTCTCTGAATATGGACAATTCAAATACAGCAAGCAGAGTTTTTGGACTATAATAATGAATTGAGAGTGAGATTCTACATTGCAGTTGTTTAATCTTTCAAAATATAAATAGTCTTTTTCTGTCCCTTTAACAAGTAAAATCTTTTTTTTAGGTGTAACTGTATTATAGCTTTATTATTCTCCTCAGCACAAAAGTGCCGTACCATTATTAAATGTAATAACATTGCTGTTTTGCTGAATATATCCTGTCTCCTAGCAATATAGTTTATTATTACTAAGTTCCATCAAGTTTATTCCATCTCCCTGGGGTCGTCTATGTTTTTTCTAGGATGTCCTGCTCTTAAAGTCTAGCTTCTCGGGTCCTATAAACACTCACAACAGGGGTGTTTAAAGGCAGTTATACCCCACAGCCACTTTTTTTTTTGCATAATATTAGTATATAAATAAATATGTCTATAATACAATGGTGGATCCACTGATGGTGACCCTGATCAGAGGTGTAGCTGCCACCACACTCTCTTGCCTAAAGTGT
Source organism: Leptodactylus fallax (assembly GCA_947044405.1). Lineage (NCBI taxonomy): Eukaryota > Metazoa > Chordata > Amphibia > Anura > Leptodactylidae > Leptodactylus > Leptodactylus fallax. The sequence goes on from CAMRHE010000010.1 coordinate 7,629,145, forward strand.
GTCCAAAAACCCATGTGCCACTCAAAAAAGACAATAGGATTTCAAATGGTTCATGGTTAGTTGGGGACCCTATTACAATTATTAATTTTGCGTTGGGACCTTCAAGTTAGGCCTTCAATACCAGCTGACCCACAGTTGTTCTTCCTTCCATACACTACAATAGAGAGCAATTATGATCTCTATGAAATCCACACCAATGCAATACACCAGAAATCCCTACAGTGGAGAAATCCTGTGATCATGAACAACCCCTAACTTAAACAGCACAGAATAAGGTTGCCTCTATATTTATATTAGGAATGATCCATTTAGGGGTTTTGGCTAAAGAAGCAGCCTGTGCAGTTGGAATGTAGTATTACATGCCATATAAATATATAGCCATCCATGTATGGCATACAGGAGCAAAGAACTCCACAGAAGATGGGTATGTTCACCCATGACAGATTTCCACATTGTAAATCTGACACATATTTTACTACACATTGCACATCTGCCAAAAAAAATAAATAAAATAAAAGTGTAAGCTTTGCATTTCAGTTGAGGATATGTAGTGCATTGGATCTGCACAAGGATTAGCCACATTCTATGGGACTAATCCACATCAAGCTAATCTGCTGGTTTTCTACATACGAAATCCACAGGAATATTATCCTTTCAAAGGTTTTTTCTGTGCAGAAATTTTCTATGTCATATAAGCAAGGTTTCTATGTCATATAATCACATACATGGGATGCTGTCTGTCATGAATTGTGGTCTGAAATCTATGCTACAGTTTTGGAAATCGCAGCATTTCAGCTGCACATATTTTTCTGCAATGCGTGTATGGGATTCACAGTGATTGTAAAACTCCGTGGTTTATGCCACGTGGGGCACCGGCCTAAAATCAACTTGTTGGAACAGACCCTCAGCTTTTAATACTCCCTACTATGCATATAGAAAGGGGTTGACTTGATGAGACAACCTTTTTAAGGCTACAGATTGCAAAATGAAGCACTTATGCTTCTTCCTTTTACAAAACCCACTCATGGCTTTAGTTAAAAAAAAAAAACACAGAAAAATCTGCAACAAAAAATGCAGCTTTTAAACAAAGTGTGGCCTTAACACAAAGTCGATATGTTGACTTAATTTGCTGCCCTACGTAGAGGTAGAATATTACACAAACTGTTCTGTACTACTATTATTCCAAGTAGCACATGAATGAAAGAATATTCATGAGGAAATAGATCCTTTCTCCTCTTCTGCCTCCCCCCGCTACTCACTGTGATGACTGGCAGGCTGTTGTGTATACATGTACAGTATACACAATAGTCTGTCAATCACGGTGGAGAGGGGTAGAGGGAGGTGGGAGAGACTAAGATAGTACTATGTGAGCACACAGCTTGGGTAAATTTAGAATTTACATATGTGTTTAGTAGTCCCAAGAATTAGAGCAGATCTAGATGACTCAGGATAGAAGAAGAGCAGATTGTTGTAGAATCTCTTGTTGTTGCTGGACCAGAGCAATGATTGATTATTGCCAGATTGTTTCATACGAGCAGTCTGCAGGTTAATCCAAAAATCTGTACAATATTTCGAGCCAGTCTGAAGATTAGAAATACATTATGTATAAAGCATGTTTAGTACTTTTAACTCTTCTTAAACACCACGATGTACTTGAGACATCAGGCTTCGATTAAAAAGAACTATATGAAGCGTGCTAGTGTTTATAAGGGTTAACACCAGGTTCACAAACGGTGTTATAGTAGCAATTACGGTATTTTTTATTCCAGATGTTAGCTCTAAGTGGCATTTTAGAATACTTTGAATAGCATTTTACATTCAGTAGGTTACATTTAACCTTTAATCTTTTCTATTCCAGGTTATATTCAAGACTCCAAACATGTTCTGGCTGAACTGGATTTGTTCATGTAGGATAAAAAATTTAGATGGATCACTGCAGATGTCACTTGTTTATATACTGTCATCCCTGATTTTATTCTGTTTGGCATATTTTTTTATTGAAACATTATTTTTATGTTAAAATCAAGATATTTTATGCAAATTATTAGAGCAGGGGTCAACAACATCTGTCACCTGTGCTGAAATTGGCACTTCAAGCAATCTCTACCTGGCACAGGGCTGTCGCAACTGTGTTGCTCCAGGAGAGGAGGTACTAATAGGAGTAGCCTGAGGTGTGACATTGAGTCTGGGGATGAGCTTATTTATTTATTTCTCTTACATGTATAGTGCCAGCATATTCCGCAGCACTTTAACTCTAGTATGCATAACCTGGGCCTTTTAGGCCATGGTTAACGTCATGCATACCAGGGTTAAAGACACTGACAGTTGTGAGCCCATATAGGGCTCATAATATATATCTTTGGAGCGTGGGAGGAAACCTACACAAACACGGGGAGAGCATACAAACTCCTTGGGAATGTTGATCTGATTCAAAACTAGGACTCCAGCGCTGACCACTGAGCCACTGTATTGCCCACGCAGTGCTAGCCTGCTTGCTTAGAGGACAGCAATTGTTTTTAAAGCTTGAAGCAAGTGTACAACTACAATATAGCAGCAGAACACACTAAAGTGGGTGTCTGCTCATTTCAACAAGGCTGAAAAGGTTTGTATGAATATAGTCAAGTTATTATTATTCTGCAACACTTTACAAATCAGAGGGTACAATGAACAGACAGTAGTTCACAATTTACAATGTGACAAATAAATAAACATATCAAACAATAGGAGTGAGGGCCCTGCTCGCCAGAGCTTACATTCTATGAGGAGATAGGGGGGACACAAGAGGTGAGAGGGCTTGTTTGATACATCTCAGAGCAGGGTAAAAGCTAAATGGTAGATGCTAAATCCTAGAGGGCTAAAGGACCTTTGATGACGTCATGACCATATGATCAGACTCTTATGTGGACGGAGCTATCCAGGATAATATACAGGACAGTGAGGCATTACACAGAAAGAGGAAGCTGCTGGGAACGGAGACTGATGGAAGGTGAGGACAGAAGAGACAGCATGTGTGAGCAAGAGGGGGGAACTGGGGGCAGATGAAGGGGACAGTAAGCTGGGGGCAAATGTAGGGGGCAATTAAATTGAAGGCAGATGAAGGGGACAATTAAACTGGGGGCAGATGAAGGGGACAGTAAGCTGGGGGCAAATGTAGGGAGCAATTAAGTTGAAGGCAGATGAAGGGGGCAATTAAATTGAAGGCAGATGAAGGGGGCAATTATACTGGGGGCAGATGAAGGGGACAGTAAGCTGGGGGCAAATGTAGGGGGCAATTAAATTGAAGGCAGATGAAGGGGACAATTAAACTGGGGGCAGATGAAGGGGACAGTAAGCTGGGGGCAAATGTAGGGAGCAATTAAGTTGAAGGCAGATGAAGGGGGCAATTAAATTGAAGGCAGATGAAGGGGGCAATTAAACTGGGGGCAGATGAAGGGGACAGTAAGCTGGGGCAAATGTAGGGGGCAATTAAGTTGAAGGCAGATGAAGGGGGCAATTAAACTGGGGGCAGATGAAGAGGGACATTAAACTGGTGGCAGATGGAGGGGGACATTAAAATGGGAACAGATGCAGGGGGGAGGAACATCAAACTGGGGGCAGATTGAGGAGTGGACATTAAACTGGGGGGGGCAGATGGAGGGTGACATTAAACTGGGGGGGGGCAAATGGAGGGTGACATTAAACTGGGGGCAACTGGAGGAGGACATTAAACGGTGGGAGGTAGCTGGAGGCGGACATGTCTGCCTCTAATTGCCCCCAGTTTAATATCCCCCTCCAACTACACTGGTTTAAACTGGGGCACGAGGAGAGGGACTTAATACTGTGGGGCAATTGGAGGGGAACATTACAATGTGGGGGCATATAATGTTAGGGTGACTGTAGGAGCATTATACTGTGTGGAGGCACATAGAAAAATGGATGAGAATGGGCAGAGTCAATGTAGAAGTGGGTGGAGCTAAATTTGCCACAGTGTGCATAGCTTGAGGCAGATTCTTGTTACCTTTTATATAGTTTTCCAACCCTCTCTTGGTTGTTTGCTATTAGTCTCTCTGAGCGTGCTAAGCGTTATACTGTTTCCTCTGTTTACCTATATTCTGACCTTGGTTTTTCCCTTTGGCTATTCTCCTGATTCTGGTTTGGTACTTCACTGCTCGACTGGTTCTGACCCTTGGCTCTCTTTATTACCTGTGTCTGTTTATTTGTCTTGTCCGTGTTTGCTGTATTCACTTGTATTATAGGAAGGGACTGTTGCCCAGTTGTCCTCTACCGCCTAGGGTAGTTGAGGCAAGTAGGTAGGGACTGGGGGTGGGTCAAGCATTAGGACTCACTGTCTCTGTTGTTCCCCTTCCTCCCAAGTTCCACCAGCGGCTATTGGGGAATTACTTAACTGGCAATTCCATAACAAAAGGCTAGAGGAGAGGTAAGAGGGTAAAGGTAAAGATCGGGCTAACATTTGAGCCCACTCTGAGTCCTCTGTTCATACAAAATCAGATCCTATCACTGATATAGAAGATTGATCAGTTAATTCATTGTGTTATATGACTTTCGTGTAGAGGTCAATGACCTTAAAGTTATTGCATGGAACATTGACTACTTTGTCTTAGCACACCTGTACTAGAGTGTCAATGGGGGCCATACTGTAGCTATATTATAAATGGTCTGGTGGGAAAGTAAATTTATCTTTTGTGATTCTAAGTTTTTCTTGTCATTTGTGTTCAGGTTTGGCTACTACTGTGTTTCTACAAAAAATCATTAGTCTTACATGTTGTGTTCTTTTCTTTTGCCCATCTAAACCTGTGTGACAATGATGCCAGGAAATTTGAAACTGTTTCTCTTCGTAAAGACACCACAGGCAACATTATTTTGGATGCATCTTTATATCATCCAATGTACCATCGATAGCTTTCCAGAAGGTGAGTTTATCAGAGCAAAACTCAATTGCTCATCACCTGAATGTTTCAGGAAAGTAGCTGAAAATAATTGGGCAAGATTGTCTCAGTGTTATTACCCCTACTGGACTCTCAACAGGGATAAATATATATCCAATAAAAATAGCAGGACTGAATTATTACTGATTATTGAAAAGTTTCACCTCAACTAACAAAAAGACAGGGAAAGGGTCTTGCGGTATTATCAGCACCCTATAGTCTAGAATTTAACTCTATATGTGGAATTATTCACAAAAACATATTTATTTTGCATCAGGACCCTGCATTCTCAAGGATGCAGATGTGTTTCCAGGAAAGCACCTACTGTACATTAAGACAGAATCTGTTGCCCAGTATGTTTGTAGATTGACCTCCTTTGATGAGCCATTGATTATGATTTACCCATAAAAGGAGACATAAAATGTGCCTTCTGTAATGTGCTGTCTCTCAAAACAATTTCTGTCATACAAACATTACATAGTACATTAAATGTAATTCATACATTTTACATTGTGTACTTGGTTATATGCAAAAGATGCAGGGTGCAATATGTAGGATACACTTTTAGCAGCTTGAAAGTTAGAAACAGAATGCATATTGTGACAATTTGGGGGATCAGTCTCAAATGGCGGCAGACTTCTGGTCCCGACAGCAGTGGTAGTGGTACTGGGCGCCGGAGAGACAGCGTTCAGACGGTGCCAGTTTAAAGCAAAATGGCTTTATTTCAGCTTGAGTGCAACATAACAAAACAAAAAAAACCTAGGCCACGCATAGGCCCTAACTGACTTCTTGAGCCCTATCTGGCCTCTGGTGCACCGAGCAGCCTGACTAGTGCTCAGCTCAAGCAAACGTACCCTGTGGACCCCAGCCCTTCTGGGACAGACCGCCTCTCTCTGTCCTTGGCTAGACCCACAGTTCCTGCTCCATGCAGGTTTCTCCAGCCTTCTGGAGATACGCCCCCACCCAAAGGTGTGGCTGAGGGCCTTTTCAGGGCTGGCCTTGGGTCGCTCCATAGCGCCCTCTAGGTTCACATACTCACAATATATAAGATGTTGGCAAAAGTGGGTCCAAACATTTGTCAGCAGTCTCTTTACATTTTACTTAGGTACATTATGGTGACACTTCTGCCTTACAGGAAGAGGTAGGGGTATTGCTAAGATTAAAATATTCTCCAGCTATGACTCTGGCCTCAAATCCATATAGTATGCTGAGACATGCTGTTTTCTGCAGGAGGATTCTTTGCAGCAGCCCCCTCACTTATCAGCAAACTGATGATCACAGTTATAATGTATATGTAGATAACACACAGAATCTACCAGTCACTATAGATGATTTCACAGCTTATCTACTCCTATGTCTAGGAGGTCACAGAGCATGCCTAGAAAACTCTCCCATAGCATTCAATAGGGTATTCTCCAGACCGTTGTGTCTATGGCCCATGGTCCATCACTAGGAAACAGGAAATGACAGACTATATTAGGCTATGTTACAAGAATTGGAATTTCAAGATTTTTAGGATTTTTTAAATATAGATAATTACATAGAAAATTAAAAACAACTTCACCAAAAATTCTTAAAAAATGTAATTCCACTTCATTTACCCATGCCTCAGTTGGCCATGCTTGTCAGAAAATGACAGGCAGTATAATGAATTGCACCACGTAGGTAGTGAAATGCATTACAAAGGTAACCAGAAGATTGCAAAGTAAAGTCCCCATGGGGGACTCAAAAATAGTTTAAAAAATAATGAAAAACTTAAAAAACAAACAAACAAGCAAAAACAAAACACAATAAATAATAAATTATCAAAACATAACACACATATTGGATACTGTCGCTTTGTAAGGATCCAAGTAATACAACTGTAATGTTATTTTACCCACACAAAAAAATCTAAAAAATTGTGCCAGAATTGCTGTTTTTCGTCTGTCAGCCACCGAAAAAAACATTATAAAAAGTGATCAAAAAGCGACATCAGGTCTTCCTGCAAAAAATAAGCCCCAACACAACTCTGTAATCAGTTGACTCAATGAATACATCTATCAGGTTATTTAAGCTGCATGGTGAATGGTGCAAAATTTATAGCATAAAAAGGCAATGGAAACATTGTTGTTTTTTTAATATTCCTTCCCAGAAACAGTTAATAAAAGTTAATCAATGAGGTATAACTACCCCAAAATAGTGCCATTAAATACTACCACTTGTCCTTCCAAAAAACAAACCCTCATACAGTTACATTGATGGAAAAATAAAAAAGCCATAGGGCTTGATATATGACAATGGAAAAACACAAAAAATGGTTTGGTCATCAAGGCCTAAAACAGACCGGTCACTAAAGGGTTAATTATGATATATGTATTGTCTAGAATATGTAAGTAGAGGTCTTTTGTTCTGATTTGCTGATTTTTCTTTAATGAATACAATAAAGTTTTGAATATTTTAACTGGATACTGGCTTTCTCTAAATATTGTTCATTACATGCGTCTCTTACCCCTCCTTGCATAATCTTGTCTACCTACTGAACTCACTTAACCTTTCTTTGGACACAGGTAACATTTTTAGGCTGAAGCCACACATTGCGGAAACGCAACTTTGTTGTTGCAGATTTTGATGTGTTTTTTTGAGTCAAAGTTTAGAATAGCTACAAAAGTAATGGGAAATATAAAGCTAGTTCTTATACTTCTAACTCCTGCACAATCCACTCCTGGCTTTGGCTTAAAAAAATGCAGCAAAATCTGCAACAAAAAAAGCTGTGTTTCTGCAAAGTGGGGCCTCAGCCTTACATGAGTTTTAGAGGCATTATTTCTCCCTTGATTTTAGTTATTTCTAGTAAGCTGGCAATCGATGCAAGACTAGTCATGTGACTGAGCTGCTGAGTCTAACCAGGGCCATATTTAGGCTGCCCTAGACACTGGCTGAATATAGTTTTACTGAACATTTTAGAAAGGTGTAGGTTAGTTTTGGACAACATCTTTGATATTGAAACAGACATGATAACCTCATATATTAATATCCATTCCAATTTTAAAAAGGATTTAAAAAATACAAGTGATAAAACATTCACATATATGTATGCTCCCAACATCCATGCACAAACACATGTACCCACTACCTTCAGGCACAAACACATACAAATTTACTGCATATAAACTCAATACATCAAAGCATACACAGACATGTGAGATAATCACATGTAGACAGACATTTACTAGATATATGCATTCACTGCACATATACTTACTACATATATGCTCACATCTACATTCACTTAATACAAAATGGGGCAAAAGTTGCAAAACTGTGGCTTGTCGCTAATAGTGTTTTTACACCACCTGTGCTACTTTGTGAAAAGAGGGCAGGGTGGGGTTCATGCCAGGAGCTTTGCAGATCGATCATAATTTGCAGTAGGTTTCTGGCTTGCTGCTATATTTTACTGGAGGACGTGCCTTGTCATAACAGAACAGATGCCATCAAGGAACAGCAACTGGTAACTGGTCTGCTGGAATGGAGGAAATGTAAATGGTAACTTTAGCTTTTTTATACTATTTGCAGACTAGATGAAAATTTTTGAGTTAGACAAGTCCTTTAGAGCCCCTTTAGCTATAACATTACTGTAAATAAATAAAGGAATGAGAATGAATCCAGAAATAATATTTTTTTAATCTATTTTTAGTGTTTCTTTAGTAAATGTAATTGTAAAATGCACCTAAGGGTAAGACTGTATCATATAAATATGAATAACTTATTATTTTGTTTTGTAAAAATCTGTCTGTTACAAGTTTCAGCGTAGTTACATTTGCTTAGTTGCATGCAATATGGAATGACTATAATAAACAATCAGAGTCATGTATAAACTAAACAATAGAAAAAGCTAAACAAGGCTGTTGCCCGTGGCAAACAATCAGAAGCTTGTTCTTGTGTCTTAACCTTCAGAAGTTGCTGGAATCTGGTTGCCATTGGCAACAACATTTTTTCTTTAAAGCTTGGCTCCCACAGATGTTTCCTATAGTGATATCCTTTAATGCTTGCTGAGTTTTCTAATGCCTGTGGACACAATATGATTAGCATCTTCAAGAGTAACGCCAAACATGGCTGCACTTTTGTATCTTACAGGCAAAACAAAAATATTGTCATCAGTTTTTTCCTAGATAATGTTTTTTAACATAAGTGTGACAATGGAATATGGTAGTTGTGGTATTAAGTGACATACAGTACTGTAGCTAAACCCCCAAAATCAAAAAATTGCCTCCGGGGCCTTGTCCTTACTGGTCGCGTACCTACTTTGTTGCGGGAGCCATCCTGTTCCTACGGCAGCTGGAAGCCTTCTGAAGGCTTCCAGGCCTGCCAAAGGGATTTTACTATTGAGGCTGGTCTATGACCAGCCTCAATAGTAACATAGCGAAAGTCTCATAGACTGCAACACAGTTATATTGCAGTCTATTGGACCTGCAATCAAAAGACTGCAGGTTTAAGCCCCAAAGGGGGCTGGTAAAATAGTAAAAAAAAAGTTTTTAAAAATAAAGAAAATCAATAAAAACCTAAAAATTCTAATCATCCCCTTTCCCTTTGAAATTTTGAAATAAAGACAAATAAACAAAAACAAGCATAAACAAATTATGCATCCTCATGTCCAAAAAATCCCAGTCTACAAACATATAAAAATATTTTTCCCATATGGCCGTAGTGGGAAATAAAATCAAGGGCCAAATCGCCTCCTATAAAAATTTGAACAAAAAGCAATCAAAACATCAGACATTCCCCAAAACGGTATAACTAAAAAGTACACCAGGCCCTGCAAAAAAGACATCTTATGCATCCTCATACACAGAAATAGAAAAAAGTTATGTGTGAAAATATGGTGACTCCAAGAATTTTTTATTTTTTTTGCAAAGGGGTTAAACTGTTAAAAAAAAAAAAAAAAAAAAAATATATATATATATATATATATATATATATATATATATATATATATATATATTGGTATCCCCAGAATCGTACGACCCATAGAATACAGTTGACATGTCATTTTGGCTGTACAGTGAACACCGTAAAAACAAATCTCGTAAGAAAGTGTCACAAATGCAGTTTTTCTTCAATTTCCCCCCCCATTTTGAATTTTGTAACAGCTTCCCAGGAGGTAATGTACATGCTCCGAACCTTGGGTGTATGCGCAGTAAAGCTGAGGTGTCCATCTCCGGTTTCACTGAAGAACTGAGCATGTGTCATGAGCACCAGAGATGAGTCTGGTGAACCTCATCAGACTCATCTCCAGGTAAGTATAAAGCTTTTTTTTTTTATTTTTAATGCATTATAACAGGGCAATTGGGAACACTAAACCCCTGGTCTATAAGGACCTGTGGGTACTTTAGTGATCTAAATCACCTTGACATGTTAGGTTCCCTTTAATTCAGTGAGTGGAGATAATTTTGTGGGTATTGCTGTTGTAGAAATTTTACAATAGGAAGTAAAACTTGACAATTTTTCCTACAACTAAGAGGATACTTGGCATGTATGTAAATAATGTATATTTATATGATCATACGGTTCACATAGTGGTCACACACAAGGAGGGAATAAGGTGGAGGCTTAGAGGGTGCTAGATGTTTTCAGAGATGCAAGGCAATGTCTTGTTTTATTTTGTGAGTGCAGACTAACATTAAAGCAATAAAAGACTGAAGGAGTGGCCGTCTGGGTGGGAAGAGTCAGACAGTCTGCGCCTACAGGCTCCTGAGATGTTAATCTAGTACTGCCACAAGATTCAGATATAAATCTAGTACTACCATAAGATTCACCTTCTGTGCAAACACTGTGATCTGCAGCTAGTGACCAGTATATACTGTAGTTGAATCCACACGTCACTATAAGTAGCTTCACTTTATTCCTTAATTCTTCTCTTTGTGCAGGAGCAGAAATGCATTTTCTTACCTGACCAGGAGTTATCACAGATCCAATGGATATAGAAAATCATGCATGTGAATACTGTAGTTCTAATAAATCAAGGAGTACCATCTGGAATTTTTCTTCAGAAAGAAGGATTTAAAAGAATTTCTGGGTTGCATTTATTATAGTAAAGTCAGATATCTCATTAGAGTGACATACAGTGACAGGTCTGCGCTCTGTAGTATAATTGGTCCATTGGAGTCATTGGCATCACCAGCCTTTGACTTTAGAACCTTTTATTGTGAGCACAATATATCTTGCAATGACTGCTGCACAGATGGGCCTTGAAAGCACAGTGCTTGATGGCAGCATATGAAATGATCATGCTACATCTAGTCTTCTAATGACTGCAGAAGTATGTGTTACTGGCACCAAAATGTCTGGCAGACATCTTTTGGTTTTCAACTGATTTGTTTTTCTTGACAGAAAAATGTGAAATATCTATATAACCATGACCTGAAAAACAACAAATGTAAACTCTCTTAATATTATGTACAATTTCTACAAAGGAGAGATGGACTCTGAAAGTGGTATTTCTGACTTCTTCACCCATGTTCACAAGGCAGCATTTCCATGGGCCATTTTGCACACTTTGTGCTTCTTTTCATATTTGTTTTTTGGAAAATTGTTGAAGCAAAAAAAAAATGGCTGAACCTGTCAAAAGAAAGTATTCACCTTAGGTTGCTGATCAGCTGATTGAGTGGGATGCTGAGCGCCATACACTTGGTAGTGGCTGTACCTGGTATTACAGCTAACTACAGCTTAGTCCCATTCAGGTAAACAGGACTGATCTGCAATGCCAGACACAGCCACTAGGAAATGTATAGAATTGTTCATAGTAAACAAAGAAACTTGGCAAGCTGTGGATAGGCCATTGATATCAATGTCCTGATAAACCCATTTGCAGTACTATATACTAACTACAGGAGATTTCCAGCTCCACAAATTTGTTTTATATGTATTTATAATAAATTGATGCATGTTCAGAGAAGAGAGTAGGCTTAGTTATTCCAATGAGTTGGTTATCCAGCCCCCTTCAAAGGCAGCCCTGATGGCATAACACTGGAAACTCCTATGTCAGGTACAGACTGCAACGCCATTGTTTATACAAGTACATAAGTAGCAGTGCTATAGTAATAGAAATAACTATAAGACACACTCAGAGTCATGTATTGGAAAAAAAATTAAACAAGGATGTTGCCCATGGCAAGTAATCAGGAGCTTGTTTTTGTGTTTTAACCTTTGCAAGTAGCTGGAAACTGGTTGCCATTGGCACCAACACTTTTGTGTTTTGCATAGTGATATCCATTAATGTTTCCTGAGCTTTCTAATGCCTGTGGACACAAGATGATTAGCATCCTCCAGAGTGATACCAGACATGGCTACACTTCTGTGTCCTACAGGCTTCTGGTAAAAGGAGATCATTATTAGCAGTTTATTTTTGGATAATCTGTTTTTACTGTTTTAGCTATTACAATGAGTCAGACATCCAGCCCCCTTCACAGACCAACACAGGATCTCCAGTGCCAAGCTCAAACTTTATTACTACACATACATAAGTAGTAAGTGCTATAAAGAGTTTTAGGCTGGAGAACCCTTTTAATCTGAATAAAAGGTTTGTCTATAACAAAAAAGCCAGTTTACCACTGTTAAATTGTCTTCTAATCTGTCTTTATTTTGTACATTGTATTTCTGTGTTCTGTACATGCGTATGCCTATGAACATTTTATCTGACCAGTATGCAGAAATATTATTTACAGCAGCCACATGGACATTAGAAACTTGTATAGTGGAGAATATTAATTGTCGCCAATGGGAGAATGTTCTGTGCATGCTCTGTGTGTAAAGGGGTAGAAGAAAGAAGTGAGCAATGGCCATCACTATTGGCTATTGTGGATCCTGTGGTGTTCGTCTCCATTCTGTGTAATAGGTATGATATCTTTCATAGTAATCCAGTTTGCCTAAATAAAAAGTTGACGGCTGAAAAGTGATCTCAACGGAACACGCAGTACCAGTACTGCAAGATTTCTGGTCTCTATATTAAAAAACCATTGTGATGTGGAATATAAAAATCATGAAAATTCTTATATATATGATTAACTTGAAAATCTAAGTCATTCAATAGATGATCTTCTGGTAACACATTCCTATTAAACATTTGCTGCTAGGGTCACCCACAAATTGTAGATTTGTAGACAGTAAGCTGTATATTAGTGCTTTATAGAAACATAAATATAGGAGCAATATCAACTCTGGAGCAGGTTATGCAATAATTTAGTTTTTTTCTAGCTAAACTTTCTGCAATTACTTGATAACTCATACCATTTATGTCTTTTCATCATCATTTTACTTATCACAGTGGATATATTACCTTGCATGTTTATAACTTGAAATCTGTCATTTTCTTTGAATTCTCTCTTGAACCATAGAAGAGTTGTTCTTCATTGCCATAAATCCAAGCAATAAAAAGCAACTGTACATCAATCAATGGATTTGCCTGAAAAAGAGGAAATATTGTTACTAACCAATAAACCCTGAAACAGCATTACCTTCTTATATATGAAGACATGCCTGAAGCCACTTGATCTGTACTGAAATCTGACCATCATGAAAGATAAATCTGGAGATTCCTAGTACCAGCAAGACTTGTGAAACGATATAAGCCTCAGTTGTATACAAGACATTTGTTGCAAATGCTGATGTACAAGAAATAATATCTCAGCAGCAGTTTATACCACCCAAAGAGATAAATAGACTGATCCGTAATTCTCTATTACATTTGCTTCTTACTTAAAAAGAGATGATACTGACAGGTACAAAAAAGACTTAGCCAACATTTACACGACAGTGTATATTGGCCGATTTATTTAAAGGCCATCACACGGCCGCTTTCATTTCAATATCGGTGAATGGAAGCTATTCACATGACTGATATTTTGATGTTCTCTTTTCACAGACCATCTAAATATAGGTCATGCCCTATTTTTGTCCATATTCATGGATCCCTCCATATACTGTAATGTATGAGGGATCCGTGAAAGCGGACACCCCACTTCTGCAAAATGGTCCGTGAGAAATGGACATGTCTCACAGCTGTTTTACACCGTGACTATATGAATGTAGGCTTAGTCCATAGGTTGCAGGTTATGCTAAGACAGTTTAGCCAGGTAAAAAAAAGGTTTGGAAATATTTAATACAATATTATATATTTTATTATGTACAATGGGGAAAAAATGTATTTAGTCAGCCACCAATTATGCAAATTTCTCCCACTTAAAAAGATGAGAGAGGCCTGTAATTATCATCATAGGTAGGCCTCAACTATGAGAGACAAAATGAAAAAACATATAGAGAAAATCACATTGATTTCTTTTTAAAAATTATTTTCAAATTATGGTGGAAAATAAGTATTTGGTCACCTACAAACAAGCAAGATTTCTGGCTCTCACAGACCTGTAACTTCTTCTTTAAGAGGCTCCTCTGTCCTCCACTCATTACCTGTAGTAATGGCACCTGTTTGAAATTGTTATCAGTATAAAAGACACCTGTCCACAACCTCAGTCACACTCCAAACTCCACTATGGTGAAGACCAAAGAGCTGTGGAAGGACACCAGAAACAAAATTGTAGACCTGCACCAGGCTGGGAAGACTGAATCTGCAATGGGCAAGCAGCGTGGTGTGAAGAAATCAACTGTGGGAGCAATAATTAGAAAATGGAAGACATACAAGACCACTGATAATCTCCCTCGATCAGGGGCTCCACGCAAGATCTCACCCCGTGGGGTCAAAATGATCACAAGAATGGTGAGCAAAAATCCCAGAACCACACGGGGGGACCTAATGAATAACCTGCAGAGAGCTGGGACTAATGTAACAAAGGCTACCGTCAGTAACACACTACGCCACCAGGGACTCAGATCCTGCAGTGCCAGACATGTCCCCCTGCTTAAGCCAGTACATATCCAGGCCCGTCTGAAGTTTGCTAGAGAGCATTTGGATGTTCCAGAAGAGTATTGGAAGAATGTCATATGGTCAGATGAAACCAAAGTAGAACTGTTTGGTAGAAACACAACTCGTCGTGTTTGGAGGAGAGTGAATGCTGAGTTGCATCCAAAGAACACCATACCTACTGTAAAGCATGGGGGTGGCAACATCATGCTTTGGGGCTGTTTCTCTGCAAAGGGACCAGGACGACTGATCCGTGTACATGAAAGAATGAATGGGGCCATGTATCATGAGATTTTGAGTGCAAACCTCCTTCCATCAGCAAGGGCATTGAAGATGAAACGTGGCTGGGTCTTTCAGCATGACAATGATCTCAAGCACACCGCCAGGGCAACAAAGGAGTGGTTTCGTAAGAAGCATTTCAAGGTCCTGGAGTGGCCTAGCCAGTCTCCAGATCTCAACCCCATAGAAAAACTTTGGAGGGAGTTGAAAGTCCGTGTTGCCCAGCGACAGCCCCAAAACATCACTGCTCTAAAGGAGATCTGCCTGGAGGATGGGCCAACATACCAGCAACAGTGTGTGCCAACCTTGTGGAAGACTTACAGAAAAACGTTTGACCTCTGTCATTGCCAACAAAGGATATATAACAAAGTATTGAGATGAACTTTTGTTATTGACCAAATACTTATTTTCCATCATAATTTGCAAATAAATTCTTTAAAAATCAGACAATGTGATTTTCTGGATTTGTTTTCTCATTTTGTCTCTCATAGTTGAGGTCTACCTATGATGTCAATTACAGGTCTCTCTCATCTTTTTAAATGGGAGAACTTGCAGAGTTGGTGGCTGACTAAATACTTTTTTTCCCCACTGTATAGAGATTTTATCAGATTTTTATCTTGTGTACTTTAGTGACTATTAATGTCCATTTACACCCAATCCGTCACATTTCTGTTTTTTTTCATGGACAAAAAAAATCCTACATGCAGGACTTTTGTGTCCGGTAAAAAAAAATGATTTCATGACAAAAAAACGGACAGTATAAAAATGAACACTAATGGACAGTAACCGACACTAACTGATGCTAATGTGTCCGTTTTTTTAACTGATCCATTATGTTTAATCAAAGTACTTTCTGTCAATTGAGACGTGATATGAAGTGGAGTTCATGGTGAGAGCTCTTTAAAGAGGTTACTCAGCCTTACTAACCATATGATAGGGCATGAATATCAGATTGGTAGAGGTCTGACACTCAGCAACCCCATCAATCAGCAGTTCACAGTGGCCTCCAGATCCAGAACCATACAATGTATGGATCTTGAAGCAATGGTTCTGTCCATTGTGTAATGGCTGTGCTGGGGTTAGTTCTCATTCACTTAAGTATAGGTCCGATTCACCTAAGACTAGGTCTAAACTCCTAACAAAGCTGGACAACCCCTTTAAATAAGTACATTTCTCAAAGAAGCCCCCTCTAACCCATTAAAGCAACAAAGGGATAGACATTAAATTTTACTTTTTCTAAATGAATTGTACACTTAGACAGTGGCAGAATTAACCTAATTTAGTTGGGAGACTTGGCATAATATAGATTTGGCAGACAGTATAGTAGATATAAGCAGATAAAGCACAATAATTAAAACCCATGGGAGTCAGAGCTCGGGTCCTGCCACACGATCATAACAACAATATATAAATAGCATCTGGTCGGCTTTATTTTTCTGTTTTCCTTAGTGTATGAAAGAAGTCTTATTCCCTATCATAATCCTCTGCTAATACATTGCTATACATTGTGTTCATATTCAGTGCTCACATTTACTGTTCTACATCAGTCTAAAATGCTTTATACATGTTATTTTACAAGTCTAAATATGTCTTGTGCTGGTACCTTGTATCTATATTGCAGGGATACTTTGCAAGTATAATTCATATTATGCAAATTGGCCAGTTCTTGTAATAGCATAGATTTACCTTGCAGCTCTTATAAACATCAATTTTCATTTAAAATAATCAAGGTATCAGTATACAGTACTGTGAGAAATCTGCATGTGAGATAAACAGCTTTTCCTCAATATCAACATGTTTTTGTGTATCCATTTTTTCACCCACTTTAGGGCTGGCTTATATTTTTCTATACTGAATACAAGCAAGCCATCCTGCATGCTTAAAGGGGTTGGTAAGTTTAAGGCTAAGGCCCCACGTAGAAAAACGCAGCAAAAAAATGCTGCGGAAGAAGTCACAGCAGAAACTGCAGCGTTTTTCATTGTGTTTTCGCAGAGTTTTTCTCTGCGGACTTTCTGCCCTTATTATACCTATATGCATAATGCCAGCATTTCCACAGGAATAATTGACATGCTGTGATTTTTTTTTAAAACACAGCTTTTTCGCTCCAGATTTTTTTTCTACAATGTGTGGATGGGATTAGCCAGAATCCTATTCATTTTGCAGTTACTGTAAAATGCAGCGTTTTTTTGCCACAGTGTTTCTGCTGGGGCAAAAACGCTGCATATCACAATGTGGGGCTGTAGCCTTAAGGGTTTTTTACATTTGAGGGTTTCACCTACTCTCCTGTCTCCTCTACTTCCAGGTTTCAGTGGAGGGTAAGCTTAACTTGTGTTATGGACAACAGTTTTCTCCAGAGACTTGTTCTAAACAGCACACTGTTATCTCTGGGTTTACATACAGAGATAACAACAACACTGTCAAGCACTGTACTAACTCTTATCAGGGCTCAGCGCAGAGTTGACAAACCGTTCCATTAACCATCAATCACAGTGATGAAAATAGAATAGAGATGGCTGGAAACAGGGACTGACATCACCAGCCTGGCCTGGTGGTCTGAAACCTAGGCAACTAGCTGTAAAGACCGAGGGGACATATTCAACAGCATTTGGCACACATAGAAAAATAGATAAAGAAATATATTGTGTAAAATACTTCAGTTAGTTTAAACTTTAAGGTAAAATATCATCCTGGAGAAGAGAATACCTCTTTAAGTTAATTGTGCGCAGTACATTGCCATCAGCAATCATATTTCCTGGAAACAATGACACTCCTCAATATTACTTGTGTGCCCTGAAATGGCTGAGGAGTCCAATGCTTGTGCCACAGATCTTAGGACAGTAGGGGCATGGGGTTCTGTTTGGGAGTTGCTGTTTCTGTCGCTTCTTCTCTCTTCAACTGTTTTATTAGAAACATACGCTAGGTTCACACTAGCATTTTGGATTTTGTTCTTCGTGTCTGCTTGGGGACCCGAAAAACAGAAACCCAGTCCGCTTAACCTTAGTGATGTTAATCTGACACTAAATTAATTCCATTTAGTGATGTTAATCTGACATTTCTAAGGTAGTTTTTGAGGGTTGTCCATGAATCACTTCCTCTGGCCGCCCTGTGCTCTTTGGCTATAAAGTGACATTATAGAACTTGTTTGGCATACGTGAGCAGATACAGAGGTAGGCCAGAACTTGGTGCAAACCTGTCATGCTATATTAGAGGATATTCCATATGCATTTACTGCTCATGTGAAGCTTCATGAACTTGGAAGCACCATTAAAAGTGGTGAAGGACATGTGTGAGCTACTGGCAAAGCATTGGTGACTGACTGTATTGAAAGATGCTGAAAAAATTAACCTTGTAACAGTCACATTCAAATTGCAAAAACCCTTCTGCCTGAAAATGTCACACTTTTATTGCGCATTTTGAATTTATGCTGAATCATAACTATGGTGCTATATTTGCATTTTAGCTATTTAATGCTCTAACACATTTGAGCCTTAACCAGTAACATTTTATCCCTCTCTGCATTTCAGCTGTCATAGCGTTCCGCAGCAAAAAAGCACTGCGGGAAAAACCGCAGCGGCAATGCAGTAGGGTTTTTCCCGCAGTGCTTTTCACAGAAAGTTCACAGAGGTTTCTTCTGTGGACTTTCTGCTTCAATTATACCTATAGGGAAACTGCCAGGATTTCCGTAGGTATAATTGACATGCTGCAATTTATAAAACTGCAACGGTTTTGGGAATCGCAGTTTGTCCATTGTGCGTATTTTACCGCACTGTGGGGATGGGATTCGCTATTGGCATGATCCAGTTTGGGGTACACTGTAATGCACTTTGCTCAAACTCCAAGCAGGATACTTCAGAACTGTCAGGATGTTGTTATACATAACTAGACATTTCAGGAAATAATATCAAGATAAAAAATTAGGATTTGAAGATATGTGGCATACATAAAATCCACTTGGGAATAGATGGAGGTGATGTTATTAAGAGCAAGGGCGTAACTAACAAAGGCTGGGCCCCATAGCAAACTTTTGACTTGGCCCCCCCCACGGCATAGTGCCTGTCCTGTCCTGGCCTCCACACAGTATAACGCCCCATTTACACACAATATAATGTCCCAAAGTGGCCTCCAGACAGTATAATATCCCATCGCGGCCCCTCCTCACAGTATAATGTTCCATAGCGGCCCCTACACACAGTTTAATGTCCCAAAGTGGCCCCTGTACACAGTATAATGTCATATAGCAAACCCTGGATTAACAGAAAACTCAAAATAATTCACCTATAGTTTCACAAATGGCTCACAGACAACTCTAGCAAAAAAAAAAAAAAAAACTATTTAAAAGTAAAACATAACTTTTAATAAATTAAAGATAAAATTGCATGTGTTCCGTCATAAAAAAAAAATTCTGATGATATTAAAAGCAAAGGAAGTACCAACATAGCAGGGCTAGTAAATAACCGCCAAAGCGGTATATTCCGCACAGATAGATAGTATAGCGTAGCCTGACCCTAAACCAAGCTGATCTCCCTTATCCAAATGAATGAGGGTTACTCAGATCCCCAATGCACATAGCTATACTGGTATTCTACACATAAATATAAGGGGAGAGACAGGCACTGAGGTTACTGGCCTAACGCCACGCCAACAGTGCCTGAGACTCCAGGCAGCCCCGTTAGTGCAAAGGGAGAGAGCAACACTCTTAAAAATATATTTTTTAATGATGTCATTCATTTTGCTGGGCTGCATGCAGGACTTTTTGCGTCGATGCTTCTTGATGGAATCTGCAATGTAGGCTAACGGAACCTCTTAAGCAGATATGAACAGAACTTATGTAGTTTATACATCAAATAAATATTTAGTCAACTGTTTTACTGCATTTCACCTTGCACCTTTGCTTTTTATTAACTCACATTGTATTTATGTTATGGGTTATGGGCACTATTGTATTTTGTCATGGGTTCACTCATTAGTATGTCACTTACATAGTACAGGTAGTCTGTAGTTTGTATCCAGTGACACTAGGTGGCAGCGATGTCTTATACTACCCTTTGTTAGTAAGAAAATAGTTTATTGTTATGTATCATACTTTTTTTTTTTTTTATAATATCTGTCCAATAAAAAAAAAAAAATCATTTGTGCCTGTTGGTTGTTAGCACTAAATTCATGTTGCCAGCATTGCTTATTTTATCTATTAGCTTATTCAGGCAGCATGCGCTTTTCAAATATGGCAGCCAAGCTCTGAGTGCTTCACCAGCTCTTGCACTCATGCATGTTCCTTTCTTGAGGGGGAGTAGTGATGAACGGTATTTTCCACATCCTTCACTTCTGACTCTCTCATCTACTTCAGACCACATAGTATGTGATGTGATGACAAGGTGGAGCACCACAAACTAAGCTGAGTCAGTACTGTAATATAGTCTCCTGGAAGTTTTTCATTAGTATGTGTATAAATCTGTTCTGCCCCTTTCACCTCAGTACCCGTGGAAGAATATGCATAGAGAAAAGTGGTAGTCTCTACCTGACTGCAGTGATACCACACATGGGTTGATAATTTTGTGATACCTGTGACAATTGTGATGTAATTATATGTTTGTTGAATATTCCATTCGTACAATATGGTGAGCAAGGCGCAGAATTGGTGTTGTGGTGCACGTTTGGCACAAGAAAGGGCCTTGTGCCAAATGTGCACCTCAATAGCCCACTATGCCATTTTTTTTTTTTTTTATAACTTCCCCCACTGTTTCATAAAGCCATGTACATTTTCTAAACATAACTAGAGAATTACAGGTACAGTATATAATTGTTTGTTACCAGTGCCGTATTGTCCTTAATTTCAATATTTTTGATCCAGAAACAGAAACCGTGCTATTCTTGTCCATGGGCTATCTCTGATATTGCAAATAAAATGCACAAGACTAAAATGCAATTTGCATTTTCTAAACTCAGGCAACCTTTTGAAGCTTTTTTGTCTCCTTTTACTGTCCCTTTTTAGGATCCCCCTCTCGCCTCCCTATTAGCAACTATCATGCTTACAAATAAATAAAAAATTTATATACACAGTGGGGAAAAGAAGTATTTAGTCAGCCACCAATTGTGCAAGTTCTCCCACTTAAAAAGATGAGAGAGGCCTGTAATTGGCATCATAGGTAGACCTCAACTATGAGAGACAAAATGAGAAAACATATCTAGAAAATCACATTGTCTGATTTTTAAAGGATTTATTTGCAAATTATGGTGGAAAATAAGTATTTGGTCAATAACAAAAGTTCATCTCAATACTTTGTTATATATCCTTTGTTGGCAATGACAGAGGTCAAACATTTTCTGTAAGTCTTCACAAGGTTGGCACACACTGTTGCTGGTATGTTGGTCCATTCCTCCATGCAGATCTCCTCTAGAGCAGTGATGTTTTGGGGCTGTCGCTGGGCAACACGGACTTTCAACTCCCTCCAAAGGTTTTCTATGGGGTTGAGATCTGGAGACTGGCTAGGCCACTCCAGGACCTTGAAATGCTTCTTACGAAGCCACTCCTTTGTTGCCCTGGTGGTGTGCTTGGGATCATTGTCATGCTGAAAGACCCAGCCATGTTTCATCTTCAATGCCCATGCTGATGGAAGGAGGTTTGCACTCAAAATCTCACAATACATGGCCCCATTCATTCTTTCATGTACACGGATCAGTCTCCTGGTCCCTTTGCAGAGAAACAGCCCCAAAGCATGATGTTGCCACCCCCATGCTTTACAGTAGGTATGCTATTCTTTGGATACAACTCAGCATTCACTCTCCTCCAAACACGACGAGTTGTGTTTCTACCAAACAGTTCTACTTTGGTTTCATCTGACCATATGACATTCTCCCAATACGCTTCTGGAACATCCAAATGCTCTCTAGCAAACTTCAGATGGGCCCGGATATGTACTGGCTTAAGCAGGGGGACATGTCTGGCACTGCAGGATCTGAGTCCCTGGCGGCGTAGTGTGTTACTGACGGTAGTCTTTGTTACATTAGTCCCAGCTTTCTGCAGGTCATTCACTAGGTCCCCCCGTGTGGTTCTGGGATTTTTGCTCACCGTTCTTGTGATCATTTTAACTCCACAGGGTGAGATCTTGCGTGGCGCCCCTGATGGAGGGAGATTATCAGTGGTCTTGTATGTCTTCCATTTTCTAATTATTGCTCCCACAGTTGATTTCTTCACACCAAGCTGCTTGCCTATTGCAGATTCAGTCTTCCCAGCATGGTGCAGGTCTACAATTTTGTTTCTGGTGTCCTTCCACAGCTCTTTGGTCTTCACCATAGTGGAGTTTGGAGTGTGACTGAGGTTGTGGACAGGTGTCTTTTATACTGATAACAATGTCAAACAGGAGCCATTACTACAGGTAATGAGTGGAGGACAGAGGAGCCTCTTAAAGAAGAAGTTACAGGTCTGTGAGAGCCAGAAATCTTGCTTGTTTGTAGGTGACCAAATACTTATTTTCCACCATAATTTGCAAATAAATTCTTTAAAAATCAGACAATGTGATTTTCTAGATATGTTTTCTCATTTTGTCTCTCATAGTTGAGGTCTACCTATGATGTCAATTACAGGCCTCTTTCATCTTTTTAAGTGGGAGAACTTGCACAATTAGTGGCTGATTAAATACTTTTTTTCCCCACTGTATCTAGTAAGTGAAATTGCATCTGGTGGCCAAAAGGCTATAAATATAAATAAATACAATTCGATAATAAAAATAGATATAATGTGTAAGTAGTTAGGAATTAAGATCTATTAATAATGCCACAATTTAAAATGAATAATAGTCAATAGTAATAATAAAAAATATTCCATGATCCAAGCCTTATAAACATTGGGGCAGATTTATGAAGACTGTTGTTTACAATGCTAGTCTTCATATCACCTACACTGACAGAGGGTGCACTTCGTTTATGAGGAGGCACACTCTTCCTTATACATCAGGCACTCCCTCTACTGTGCTGTACACCTGCAGTGAAATCTATGCCAGCTGGCAAAGGTTTTAGATATCATTTACACTAGTGAACTGGCGAAAATGATCATAAATCTGGTGGGGCCGTTGGCCTGTCTACACCACACCCCTCACCATGCCAGCATCCAGGGAAGTGTTGAGGCAGCACAAAAGTGAAAAAAGTGGAAAATTTTTCCAAGCCTTGTATGCCAGAAAACTGGCGTACCAAGCATGATAAATCTGCCCCACTGTTATCTACCCTAGAGAACTGATTTTATTAGATATGTTTTAATTCTTTGAGCATTTGTCTGCATTGCTGTTCCCTCAATAACAGCTGTCATCCCAGTCTCCTGATATATAGATTGTAAAAACTGTCCTTGGAGATACCCTGTTAGTACTGGCCAACTGCACAAATGTTCATCTATTTCTGTGCCCTATTTCTTTTATCATTCTTATAATATTTGAAAATAATGCAGAAATTATAATATTCATGGTGGGGAATATAGTGCTGGAATGTTGTGCTGCTACTTTTATTAAATGATGAGCAGCATAAACATGGCACTTTACTTGTTGTGAGAAGTGGATTAGCTGAAAATGGCATTAAAGCTTTTTGTTAATTACCTTGTAATTTCTGAAGCATTTGCATGGAATTTATTACTGTTCAACTCCTTTTTAATTTCAGAGTTATTTTTTGTAAACAACACAAAAGTGCTGCACTGCAGGTAGTCATTATTTGCTTCAGCGAGCAGTGAAGGGGTACCAAAGCAGATATGGCACGCTTCACTTAAACATGATGTAAATGTGGTTTGTGTCTCTTTATTAGTGTACCTGCAGTATCTGTACAACTGTTGAGGGTATGCTGGAAAATAATTTGCCACGTTTCTATCTATCTATCTATCTATCTATCTATCTATCTATCTATCTATCTACAGTATCTACACTTAATTGCCTCTTTAATAGAGACAACTGATCTTACATGATTGGAGCTTCCCTGTATGTAAATTAGACAAGTGACCCCAGTGTGCAACGTAAGATCAAGTAAGTTTTCCGTGGAGCAATTTCATTGTGAATCCACATTAGAGTAGTGGTTTTCCTGGACTTATTAACTGATGATCTATCCTTAGGAAAGATGAATGAAAGATCAGCAGGGGTCTGATACCGTGCCCTCGGTTGATCAACTGTTTGAAGAGACTGCAGTGTTCAGGTGAGCACTGCAGCCTCTTCAGTACTTACCACAAAAAGTGCTGTATGTTAGTATACCCTGTTTCCCCCGAAAATAAGACAGCGTCTTATATTAATTTTTGCTCCCAAAGATGTGCTGTGTCTTATTTTCAGGGGATGTCTTATTTTTTTTTTCAATGAAGAAGAATTCACATTTAGTGCTGAACAAAAAAATGAACATTTATTATATACGGTACTGTACAGTAGTTGTCATCACAAACCAGCATAACCATACAAACTGTGAATCCTATCAAGAATTTCTTACTACCGTACCATTATTTCCATGTACAACAATTAACACTATGGTACATTTACCAATATTTACGGTACGAATAGAAAGTAAAATTTATTCAATGACAGTTATGTCATCATCTTCTAGGACATCATCATAACAATCCAAACCATTAATTTCCCTGCACACAGTATCATGTCCCATAGTGGCCCCTGCACACAGTATCATATCCCATAGTGGCCCCTGCACACAGTATCATATCCCATAGTGGCCCCTGCACACAGTATCATTCCCCATAGTGGCCCCTGCACACAGTCTCATGCCCCATAGTGGCCCCTGCACACAGTCTCATTCCCCATAGTGGCCCCTGCACACAGTATCATTCCCCATAGTGGCCCCTGCACACAGTATCATTCCCCATAGTGGCCCCTGCACACAGTCTCATGCCCCATAGTGGCCCCGGCACACAGTATCATTCCCCATAGTGGCCCCTGCACACAGTAGTTTGCCCCATAGTGGACCACCCATGAACAATTATTATACTGTGGGGTCTTTTCAGACCCCAGAGTATAATGATCGGAGACCCAGGAGAGGATAGAAACATAAAAAAACAACGTTACTTACCTGTTCCTCGCTCCGGTGCATGCCCGTGCGCTACTCCGGCCTTCTTCACTTTTAGACCAGGCCGCGTCACGTGATCCGGCCGGTGTCGCGACGCAAAATGACGTCCGCTGACGTCACCAAACAGGCCCGAAGCCTGGAGAAGCGTAGGACAGGTAAGCACATAGTTTTTTATGTTCGCTCACCTCCCCTGGGCCGCCGATTATTATACTCCGGGGTCTGAAAAGACCCCGGAGTATAATGATAGCAGAGATTGTGGGGTTCTCCCGCGGCCTCACATATCGTATATACCGTATGTTCTGTTCGGGAACATACGCCTTACTTTCGGGGGGATGCCTTATATTGGGCAATTCTCCGAAACCTCTCCTATGCCTTACTTTCGGGGGTGTCTTATTTTCGGGGAAACACGGTAGCAGCTGAGCCCATTCATTTGAATGGGATTGATCTGCAATGCATGGCCTATGAAGCAGAAGAAGTGCTTAGGAAGTTTTAACCAGCTGATCCACAGGTTTCCCGGGTGTTGGACCCCCATGAATCCTCAATTCATGACTTATCCTAAGGATAGGTCATCATTTATAAAGCATGAATAACCTCTTTAAGTGATCTGAGAAACTTTGAATGAGGGCAGTATTTCAGAAACTGCCAAACTTGTGGGTTGTTCTTGTAAAATATCATTTTTTGATTTCAGTTAGTAAAAAAATCACATAGATTTAGCATGTACCAGCTTGATTGGCATATCATAGTACCGAGTTACTGTGGTATGCCTGTGCTATTTGTTTTGCAGGGTAGTCACTACAAAGCAATACTTATGCAAATAGTATAACACACTGAACATATTTTCAGTATGTTAAGCTTCCAAAAAATCCTCAGATTTTAGCTTTAGAAATGTTTAGAAATGCTGTAGAGCAGCACGTTAAAGGGCACAAGGAGCCGAGCAAGTTGATGCATCGTTTTGTAGCAAAAGACTCAATATATCTTTACTTTATATTTGATTAATTTATATGTTAGGGAATTGCCAGATGAGCAATTCCCCAATAGCTGTTGGTGAAACCTGGGAGGAAGGGAACAACAAGACAGTGAGTCTTAATGCTGAACCCGCCCACAGTCCCTGCCTATTTGCCTCAACTACCCTAAGCAGTAGAGGACAACTGGGTGACAGCCCTTCCTATGATGCAAGTGAAAACAGAGAACGCAGACAAGACAAACCACAACAAACAGGAGGTCAGCTAGCCAAGGGGTCAGAACCAGTCAAGCAGCGAAGTACAGAGTCAGAATCCAAAAGTAGTCAGAGGAAATAGCCAAGGTCAGAAATATGAATATAGATAGCAAACAGTATACAGCCAGCATGCAAAAGGCAATAGCAAGCATAAAGTAGTGGGCTGGAAAAGTATATAAAGGAATCAGCCCTAAACTTGATTGGCCAGGAGGAATGTCAATCAAAAGCTACTAACTTAACTCCATAGTGACCAAAGGAAGTAAAGTACTGGCTGGACTACAGACACACAGCAACGAATCCTCAGCAGTACTACAACAACAAGTGAAAAGAAACACAACTGAACACGCCTCCTACGCTGAAGAGTGAGACTGGAGGATGGCACAGAGGCCCGAACAGGCAAAGATGTTACAGAGCAGAGATGCAAATTAATAAAATAAAATAAATTGTTATATTTAATATTTCCCTATAAAACTATACTGTATATTAATCTGCTCTGCACCTCCTTATCTGATTGTAGTTTGCTTTGCATTTTCAATGTGACAGGTACTCTTTAACTAGTTCCGGACCATCCACTCACCGAATACATCCAGATGGTCCACTTCTAACCCTACAAGGACATACTTGTATGTCCTTGCAAGGTTAGGATGCTGCAGGAAATCCTGCAGCTGTAAGATGGAGATGCCAGCTGTTACTACAGTCAGACCTCCCATAGGGTTTATTACTATCCCTGCCTTCCTGAGTGCTGTGTGCACAGCTATGGGAGCCACTATGATGCAGCTTCACTTCTTGCCCCCTGGTAACGAAACCGCTAGGGCCTGAGAACTGTGTGAGCTGCTGGGTCCTGGAACCTTAAGGGGGGCACACTTTAAAAAAAAACAAAAAAAACTCTATCATCCCCATGTCACAGTTTCTAGCCCTGCTCCCGACGACACATCAGTATGTATCACTGTGAAGGATATCGCCTTGCCACGCTACCTGACACACCTGCGATCAACCTTCTTTATCTTTCACTCATACACCTTGAGCAGACCGGGTTTATAGGATAATATAAAACAAACTTTATAAATTTTATATATTTATTAACCCCAGTCAGGGCCGGTTTTAAACAAAGTGGTCCCTGGGCAAAATTAAAAGCGGGGGCCCCAAATGCTGATATCAGTGGTGAACCTAGCCTCTTTGCTGCCTGAGGCGGACTATAGAATGACGCCCCCCCCAAAAAAAAAATTGAGTTTCCATGCTACTAGCTTCACACGCTGTTATTGTCGCACAATATACGCAATACACACTTATAAAACAGTTTTTAAGAATTCTTCTTCCTGCATTACTTCAGTATCAGATCAACAACACGGTATTAACAATGAAGGTAACTTCACACATCTTCTGCTTGGTGGATGAACGAGCCCACGTGGCCCCCATTCTCTATAATAGGAGCGCTGCAGATAGCTGAGTACTGGACTTCGGCCCTGTTTAATTGCGCACACACGTCACGTGATTAGGAAGGCGATGCGAGCTGATGATGTCAACAGAAGGCCCAAGCCTGCTCGGAGTAACATCAGATCGCAGGAGAGGTAACTAGCATTGGTGTTTATGTTCCCTCACCTCCCCTGGGTCTCCGATTATTATACTCCGGGGTCTGAAAAGACCCCGGAGTATAATAATAGTAGTATTTGAGGCCCGCGGCCTCACTGATGCCTGCGTCTGCTCACAGCGGCATCCGCATCCCCTTCTGCATCCCATAGCAGAAGGGGGAAGCAGAGGCGGTCACGAGCAGCCGCGGGGTAAATAAATAAATAGGCCGTTACCTGTTGGGGATACTCCAGCAGGTTACGACCTATTTATATACATACAGTATATATATATATATATATATATATATATATATATATATATATCTTATATATATAAAAATGAGTTCCTGTCTGTCTGTCTGTTCTTTATGCGCGACCAAACAACTGGACCGATCCTCACCAAATTTGGCACACATGTACATCAGGTGTCCGGGAATATTATAGACTGGGTCTCAGCTCTCTTGGATGTACCGTTCCTGAGGTACAGTATTCCCAAAAAGTGACCAGCATTAGTCTATACAAGCCTGCAAGTCTTTCACTCATATTCCAACTGCCATACACACGGTCACATGTCCCTTATCAGCCAATAACAGCTCGCAGGCGCTTACTCTCCTCAGGCACACAGGTTTCCATAGCAACCAAGCTATGTATGACCTGTATTAGTCAATAGCAGTTCACAGGACCTTAAATATTCAGTCATTTCACGTGTATCAGCCAATATAAGTTCACATATAATTTACCAGGTTTCCATAACAACACAGCCATAAATAGACTGTACCTATACTGGACTCAGTGGCGTAACTAGCAATGGCAGGGCCCAAGGCGAACATTTGACATGGGACACCCCCCCCCCGGCAACCCCCCCCACGCACAAACTGCATTTCTGCACACACTATTATGCCCCATAGTGGCCCCTGCATACACTATTAGGCCCCATAGTGGCCCTTGCACACAGTATTCTGCCCCATAGTGGCCCCTGCACACAGTATCATAGTGGCTCCTTCATATAGTATTATGCACACTTCCCGCTACTTCTTCAATGTTGGACCAGATGTCATGTGAGCCAGGCATGTATCGCAATGCATAATGACGTCAGACTGGCCCACAGACATCTGGGACGCCACCAAGGAGGCCCGAAGCCTGCTGAAAAGACCCCAGAGTATAATGATAGCAGTGTTTGTGGGGTTCACGGCCCACAGGCCTTACTTACCAATCCCCGCTCCTGCTCACAGCCGCCTCTGCAGAAGGTGAAGTGCAGGCGGCCGTGAGCAGGAGTGGGGATCGGTAAGTAAATAGGGCCCGTTACCTGCTGGTGTTAAAAAAAAACAAAAACATCAGAGGCCCGCCGGGTCCCCTAATGTCCCAGGCCCTGTGGCAGCTGCTACCACTGCTAAACCGGTATTTACGCCACTGACTGGACTGCCATACTGGATTTCAGCAGTCTTATAAATTGAAACGTTTTTTAAACTACTCATGTCCCCTGCAGCAAAACGCATGGCTGCTGCTCAAGCTAATGAAAACTCTCAGCAGACCCAAGCCTTTCTCCAATCTGATAAGGTATGTTACAGACAACAGCGAGCTGCTGAAACTCCCCAGCAGACCCAAGCCCGTCTCCAATCTGACAAAGCATTGTCAGCCACATGCACACAGCTGCACTCCAGGTTTCAATAACAACCCAGCCATTTTTCTTCACTGCTGTAGGTCAGCTTTAAAGGGGCAGGGCACTGTGGATGACACTGTTACACAAGGTCACATACACACAGCTTTACTCCAGGTTTTCCATAACAACCGATCGCAGGTTTTTCACTGATATCCAAACTGAGATGCACATGATCACATGACACTTATGGACCAATGGAAAATCGCAGGTTCAGTCTTGACATACACACAGCTTTACACCAGGTTTCCATAGCAACCAAGCTATTTATGTCCTGTATGAGTCAATAGCAGTTCGCAGGTCCTTAAATATTCAGTCATATGACGTGTATTAGCCAATGTAAGTTCACATTTCATTTACCAGGTTTCCATAGCAACACAGCCATAAATAGACTATACCTATACTGGACTGCCATACTGGATGTCAAGTGCAAAACTGGCCAATTCTTATGGGGTCACTACACAAACAAAAAATGAAATATACCCGTGCGAAGCCGGGTCCTTCCTCTAGTCTCTTATATATATATAAAAATGAGTTCCTGTCTGTCTGTCTGTTCTTTATGCGTGACCAAACGACTGGACCGATCCTCACCAAACTGGGCACACATGTACATCAGGTGTCCGGGAATATTATAGACTGGGTCTCAGCTCTCTTGGACGTACTGTTCCTGAGATACAGTATTCCCAATAAATGACCAGCATTAGTCTATACAAGCCTGCAAGTCTTTCACTCATATTCCAACTGCCATACACACGGTCACATGTCCCTTACCAGCCAATAAGAGCTCACAGGTGCTTACTCTTCTCAGGCACACAGGTTTCCATAGCAACCAAGCTATGTATGACCTGTATTAGTCAATAGCAGTTCACAGGACCTTAAATATTCAGTCATATCACGTGTATCAGCCAATATAAGTTCACATTTAATTTACCAGGTTTCCATAACAACACAGCCATAAATAGACTGTACCTATACTGGACTCAGTGGCATAACTAACAATGGCAGGGCCCCAAGGCGAACATTTGACATGGGAACCCCCCCCCCGGCAACCCCACCCCCGCACAAACTGCATTCCTGCACACACTATTATGCCCCATAGTGGCCCCTGCATACCTTCCTGAGAAACAGTATTCCCAAAAAATGACCAGCATTAGTCAATACAAGATTGCAAGTCTTTTACTGATATTCCAACTGCCATACACACGGTCACATGTCCCTTATCAACTAATAGAAGCTCGCAGGCGCTTACTCTCCTCAGGCACACAGGTTAAGACCAGGTTTCCATAGCAACCAAGCTATAACCTGTATTAGTCAAAAGCAGTTCGCAGGTCCTTAAATATTCAGTCATATCACGTGTATCAGCCAATATAAGTTCACATTTAATTTACCAGGTTTCCATAACAACACAGCCATAAATTGACCGTACATACTGTATACTAGACTGCCATACTGGATATCAAGTGCAAAACTGGCCAATTCTTATAGGGCTATTACACAAACAAAAAATGAAATATATCCGTGCGAAGCTGGGTGTCCCCCCCCCATCACAAACGCATTCCTGCACACACTATTATGCTCCATAGAGGCCCCTACACACACTATTATGCCCCATAGTGGCCCCTGCAGACAATATTATGCCCCATAGTGGCCCCTGCACACACTATTATGCCCCATAGTAGCCCCTGCACACACTGTTATGCCCCATAGTGGCCCCTGCACACACTATTATGCCCCATAGTGGCCCCTGCACACACTATTATGCCCCATAGTAGCCCCTGCACACACTGTTATGCCCCATAGTGGCCCCTGCACACACTATTATGCCCCATAGTGGCCCCTGCACACACTGTTATGCCCCATAGTGGCCCCTGCACACACTATTATGCCCCATAGTAGCCCCTGCACACACTGTTATGCCCCATAGTGGGCCCTGCACACACTGTAATGCCCCATAGTGGCCCCTGCACACAGTATTATGCCCCATAGTGGCCCCTGCACACACTGTTATGCCCCATAGTGGCCCCTGCACACACTATTATACCCATAGTGGCCCCTGCACACACTGTTATGCCCCATAGTGGCCCCTGCACACACTTTTATGCTCCATAGTGGCCCCTGCACACACTTTTATGCCCCATAGTGGCCCCTGCACACACTTTTATGCAGTATAGTGGCCCCTGCACATAGTGGACCACCCATGAACAATTATACTCTGGGGTCTTTTCAGACCCCAGAGTATAATGATTGGAGACCCAGGGGAGGATATAAACATAAAAAACAATGTTGCTTACCTCTCCCTGGCTCCGGCGTACTCCCGCTACCTCTTCAATGTTGGACCAGATGTTACGTGAGTCAGGCATGCGTTGCCACACATAATGATGTCAGACTGGTCCACCGACGTCTTGGATGTCATCAAGGAGGCCCGAAGCCTGCTGGAGCGCAGGAGAGGTAAGTAACATTGTTTTTTATGTTGCCTCACCTCCTCTGGGCCTCAGATCATTATACTCTGGGGTCTGAAAAGACCCCAGAGTATAATGATAGCAGTGTTTGTGGGATTCGCGGAGTTGCGGCCTTACTTACCAACCCCCACTCCTGCACATAGCCACCTCTGCAGAAGGAAAAGCGCAGGCGGCCGTGAGCAGGAGCGGAGATCGGTAAGTAAATAGGGCCTGTTACCCGCTGGTGTTACACCAGCGGGTAACGGCCTATTAAAAAAAAACATCAGGGGCCCGCCGGGACCCCTAATGTCCCGGGCCCTGTGGCAGCTGCTACCGCAGCTACCCTGGTATTTACATCACTAACTGGACTGCCATACTGGATGTCAGCATTCAAATAAATTGAAACTCATGCCTCCTGCAGCAAAATGCATGGTTGCTGCTCGAGCTAATGAAAACTCTCAGCAGACCCAAGCCTGTCTCCAAATCTGACAAGGCATTTGTCAGCCACATGCACACAGCTGAACTCCAGGTTTCCATAACAACCCAGCCATTTTTCTTCACTCCTGTAGGTCAGCTTTAAAGGGGCAGGGCGCTGAGGATGACACTGTTACACAAGGTCACATACACACAGCTTTACTCCAGGTATTCCATAACAACTGATCGCAGGTTTTTCACTGATATCCAAACTGAAATACACATGATCACACGACGCTTATGGACCAATGGAAAATCGCAGGTTCTTCAGTCTTGACATACACACAGCTTTACACCAGGTTTCGATAGCAACCAAGCTATTTATCACCTGTATGAGACAGTACCAGTTCATAGGTCCTTAAATATTCAGTCATATGACATGTATCAGCCAATATAAGTTCACATTTCATTTACCAGGTTTCCATAGCAACACAGCCATAAATAGACTGTACCTATACTGGACTGCCATACTGGATGTCAAATGCAAAACTGGCCAATTCTTATGGGGCCACTACACAAACAAAAAATGAAATATACCCGTGCGAAGCCGGGTCCTTCTGCTAGTATATTTATAAGTTATACTCACCTGAGATGCCTTGATGGAGCTGCCGCCTCCTCTTTTTGTCCGCAACATCTGCGTGTCAGCGTAGGAGGCGCGATGACGTCATTGTTTCGCCACCTGCGCTGACATGCAGAGGTCTTGTAAACCAGCCCAGGACAAACCCCACTCAGCATTGTTTTTTTTTTTTTAAAGCGGCCTGTCCTGGGCTGGTTTATGGTAAATATAAAGTAAAAAATGCCACCCCCCAGACAGAGACGGACAATGCCACCTGAGGCGGCCGCCTCACTTCGCCTCATTAGCAGTGCGCCCCTGGCTGATATACAAACAACAACATCGTCTTGCAGTGGCAACCCCTATAATAACACCTCCTTTCTGCCAACAAAAAAGTAATAACAAGCCCCATTTTACCACACACAATTCAAATGAGCACCTTTGTACCACCTAATAGATTTTTGCACCCAGTCATCAGATATTATAGCGCCTCCTTATAAATAATAGTCCCTGCTTATAAATAATATTACACCTTTATCAGTAATAGCTCCCTTATAAATGATAAATAGTGCCCTGTATCAGTAATATTCCCCCTTATCAGTAACAGTCACCCCTGTAAAAATAATACTCCTCCCTTATTAATAATAGTCCTCTCATAATAGTTACCCTTATAAATAATAGTCCCCATTATCACTAATAGCCCCCTTTATAAATAAGCCCACTTAACAATTATACCCCCCTTATAAATAGTTCCCCTCTTATAAATAATAGCTCCCCCTTATAATGGATGCCTTATATATAATAGTTACCTCCATATAAATAATAGCCCGTCTTATAAATAATAGTCCCCCCTTATAATAGCCCCCTCATATTTAAGTTTCCCAATGACATATAGTAACCCAACCTTATATATAATAGTTGCTCCTATATAAATAAGAGCCCCCTTATATATAATAGTTCTCCCTTATACAGTGTCGGAATGAAGGGCCTTAAGCCCAACAGAGGAACTTGTTCTGGGGCCCCACCCAACAGCTTTCTGCTAATAGCCTAAACCACGGCTCCTTCACTGAAGTCTTACATATGTGCTGACTATCTGGTGTTACTGAGTATGTTCCCAGTATAGCTAGCCCCTATAGTACTGTGCAGGCACCAATAACTCCATGGCCAGTTCATGCACAGTACTGTATGGGGAATGACATGGCCATGGAGCACTACATATGTGCAAGATTATAGTGAGGGAGCTGTGATGCAGTCATAGCACACAGGGCTGCCAGCAGCAGCAGCCCCCCCCACAGTATAATTCTCCACATGATATATAATGCTCCACAGTATAAAATGCTCCCCTGAGCACTCCAGTTTCCCCACATGGTATATAATGCGCCACAGTGGCCCCACACAGTATAAAACACTCCCCTGAGCCCCCCATAGTGGCCCCACATGGTAAATAAGGCTCAACACAGTATAATACTCCACAGTGGCCCACACAGTATACTACCCCTTAGTGGCCCCAGACAGTACATTATGTTCCCCAGCAGCCCCAAACAATATAATATGCTCCATACAGTATAATATGCACCCCACAGTGCCTCCCCAATATAATGCTCCACAGTGGCCTAACATAGTATAACATGCTCCACAATGGCCTCCACATAGTATAATATACTCCCCAGAGTGGTCTCCCACAGTATAATATGCTCCCCACATCCCCCCCCAGTATAATGCTCTACAATGGCCCCACAGAGTATAATATGCCCCCGAGTAGTCCCACACAGTATAATACACTCCAAAGTGGCCCCACACAGTATAACAGGCTCCCCACACTGCCCCTTCCCCCAGTATAAAGCTCCACAGTGACCCATAGTATAATATGCTCCCCAGAGGGCCCCCCTAGTATAATGCTCCACAGTGCCTCCCCTGCAATATATTAAGCTCCCCAGAGTGTCCCCCAGTATAATGCTCCACTGTAGGCCCCATGCAGTATAATATGCTCCTCAGAGGGCCCCCTAGATCCCACCCCCGAATAATGTCCCACAGTGGCGCCACACAATGTAATATTCTCTGCAGATGCCCCCCCCCAGAATAATGCTCCACAGTGACCCCACACCGTATAACATGCTACAGAATGGCCTCCACACAGTATAATATACTGCCCAGAGAGGTTCCCCCACTATAATACTCCACAGTGGGCCAAACCAGTATAATATGCTCTCCAGAGGGCCCCCCAGTATAATGCTCCAAAGTGGCCTCACAGAATATAACATGCTCTCCAGAGTCCCCTCCACATTATAATGCTCCACAGAGGCCCCATATAATATAACATGCTCTCCAGAGAGCCTCCTCTCCCAATATAATGCTCCATAGTGGCCCCACACAGTATAATATACTGGGGGGGCCCTCTGAATAGCATATTATACTGTGTGGGGCCACTGTGGAGC
This sequence comes from Leptodactylus fallax, assembly GCA_947044405.1. Classification (NCBI taxonomy): domain Eukaryota; kingdom Metazoa; phylum Chordata; class Amphibia; order Anura; family Leptodactylidae; genus Leptodactylus; species Leptodactylus fallax. The sequence goes on from CAMRHE010000010.1 coordinate 7,664,611, forward strand.
ATTATATTGGGGGAGGAGGCCCTCTGATGAGCATGTTATATTCTGTGGGGCCTCTGTGGAGAATTATAATGTGGGGGGCTCTGGAGAGAATGTTATATTCTGTGAGGCCACTTTGGAGCATTATACTGGGGGGCCCTCCGAAGAGCATATTATACTGTGTGGGGCCACCGTGAAGAATTATACTGGGGGGGCCTTCTGGAGAGCATATTATACTGTTTTGGGCCACTGTGGAGCATTATACTGGGGAAGGGGCCCTCTGGATAGCATAATGCTCCACAGTGGCCCCACACAGTATAATATGCTAACCAGAGGGCCCCTTCCCCAGTGTAATGTTCCACAGTGACCCCACACAGTATAATATGCTATCCAGAGGGTCCCCTTCCCAGTATAATACTCCACAGTATCCCCACACAGTATAATATGGTATCCAGAGGGGCCCCCCAGTATAATGCTCCACAGTGGCCCTACAGACTCCCTTTATTATTATTATATTATACTCTGGGGTCTCTTCAGACCCCAGAGTATAATAATCGAAGGCCCGAGAGAGGTAAGGGAAAAATAACAAACAGTTATACTCACCTTGCCTTACCTCTAATGGGCCTCCTCGCGCTGCTCCGCTATCACCGCCGGCGCTGGCTTCCTTTTGTTTGCGACTGACGTCACGTGTTGTGGACGTCACCGCTGAACCCAATCACAGGCCTTAGCGGTGACGTGAGGCACGCTGTTAGCACGCCCCACGTGATGGCCAGGCCTCAGCGGTGACGTCTGGAAAGCCAGAAGATGACGTCGGACACCTAGGACAGGTGAGTAAAAATGTTTGCTATTTTTACTCACCTCGAAAAGGGGTCCTGCGGCACATGATGCTGGGTCCCTTTCTGTTATTGATATGGCCTGGCCAGACCCCGGGATCCGGAGTCATCAGGCTCAGTTTGCCCCCCCTAACGCCAGCCCTGACCCCAGTGGGTCGGTAGTAAGCACTAACCTATACAGAAATACATATCAATTATCAAGCAAATACGGGTAAAAGCAAAATACAGTACAGCAAATAAAAAGGGAGATAAAAGATAGGAAAATACCAGCACAAGGTTGTGGTTAGTTTCTCTGGGCCCCTATGTGATGGGCCTCAGGGTTCTTCCTTAAGCAAGTTACAGAGCATGTGTCTCCTACATGCTGTCCAGACTGAGAGACAAAGGATTTACCCCGTCCTTGCAGTATAAACCTAGTGTCCAGCCACACCTTCCCCCCCCAGGCAGCCCACCTTCTCTCCACATACTGCAGGACCTGAGAAAAGTGTGATGCTTTCCTAGCTGAGGAAAGATATGTGTCTGGGGTTGAGCTGAGGGTCATTAGCCCTCTCTCCCCCATGGACATCTGTTGTCCAGGGGTAATAAAACTGGTTGGCCAGAAAGGCCCTCTCCCATGGCATGCACATAAAAACACTGAAGCGAATTGACCACCAGTGTAAACACAACTTAAACATGGCATTCCTAAAAGTAGGTAAAACTACTATGAATCAGAAATGATAAATTTCAAAGAAAGATACATAACTGATGGTCTGTTCATCACAATCACCTTCATAAAAAAGACCATTTCCCCTCCTTTGTTGTTTACATTTTCTTGAATTTTAATGTAAAGAAAAACATGGAAAAATAAAAACATAAAAATAAAACCCTATATATTACAGAAAAAAAGACTCAGAAATTGTTTAACAAACAAAGGCAAAAAGCTTTCAAAATCACATGTACTATAAAAAAAAAAAAAAAGTGTCCAGGCCTGAACTAGGGAAAATAGCTTGGTCTTGAAGTGGTTAAAGGCTGTTCTCATGGAAGAGGGACTAAGAAAGTTCCGGGACCACTGGATCAAGGCCTCATTTACACAAGCTTGTTTCATATTTAGTTAAGTTTTGATTTGGAATTGGTTAAAGGTTTCCTATCACTCTCGCAGAAACAGCCTAGCATAACTGTTTCTACGCTGTTTCCATAGCTTTCTTTCACCTCTATGGGAGTTCCAGGAACAGCGTAGCGCGACACTGTTTGGCTGTTCTCATAAGTTCCTTCCTAGGGGTTGGGATGGGGAGCAGTAATTCCCATCTCAACAGTGATTTGCAGAGATGGGAATAACTCATCACACATTCACATCAATATTCATACTCATAATTATGACTTTATTTAATCTTTAGTTGTGGCTGGTTAATATATATAGGTGAAATATAGGTGAAATATAGCTTATCGCCATCACCAACAACACTTTATCTACATTTATCTAAAGATTTCACCCATTCATAACATCTACTCAGAAGTTCTCTTCTCATTTGATGGTCTGAAGTTGGATATGTGGTTATCAATTTCACATTTTAATTCTGTAATTCTGAGCTCTGACACAGGCTGCCTCTGATTGGAGCTATGAATCACATGCCTGATACTGCCCTTCTGACTTTACAGAGCTGAAATAGCACATCAGGCATCAAAACTACCTGCACTTCCAACTGTGCTGGAATCAGTGGGCTGGTACCTATGCACAGATGCTAAGATCTTGAATTGGTGGAAATGGTGAAAGGTCCTCTTTAAGATAGCACACTTTACATTGTTTCCTTAAGAGGACTGTTCCAAGGCATTCAAAACCATGCTGACTACATTTTCTATTACAAATGACTGTACATCTGTTTTCTGTAGGTAATGTCTTATGAGTTATCATGGTTTTAATGACCGATTTGATTTTTAAATAATGATAACTGTAATTCTATTATATGCTGTACAAATATGTATGCTCCTATTTCTCCACACAGCAGTTGTTATTCTCCTCTGTGCAGCGCTGCTGCAGAGCTGCATGGCATCTGCATTTGCCACATGGCTGTTACTTTAAGGTTGCCATGCCTACCCATCAAACTTTGGCTGGGTCTTTTCAACCAGTGAGAGATTTTAGATGCAGAGTCAATCAGGGCTCTAGTTCAGCATCCAATCAAGGTCTGAGGCAGAGTAGTTTAAAGTGAAACTTTCCTTAAGTGGCTCATTCACTTGACTTGACTCCAATGCCATCACACAGCCATATAAAAACCAATGAGTGTCTATGGATATGTTCACATGGCTATATTTATATTGGTCAAAATGAAAAAAGATACAGTATTTCAGTGTTTTTGATGACTGTGAAAAGTAATCCTTCAAATAAAACGGACATGTGAATAGGCCTATAGACGTTCATGGTTATTGAAACAGTGATGCAACAGTTCTTCCAAAATCAACAGTTTTTTACTGTTGAATGAATAAGGCCTTATAGGTAGCTTGTTAACTCACTGTCTGCCGATCCTTTCAATTACCTCCTGTGTATTAGGAAATTGTAATAGTAATTCCATTACGTTGGGAGTTGTTTAGGTGGCAATTTGAAGACTTATAAATATAAATAGCTAAAAAATAGTTTCTCTATACTATACTTAACTGATTATATTAAAATCCTGCCCAATCTAAAATTATCAATTTCCCTATAAGAAATGTTTCCAATGTTTTGGCTTCCCATAGACTAGACAACTTTAGTTGTGCATCAAAGAAATCCATAGGAAAGCATGAAGTCACATTTTACATGCTATTTAATGTTGCTGGTAGATAGAGATGCCCAGAAGTTGCATATTGGTGTAATTCTGGTGTGACACAGCCTTAGAACAGGCTATTAGGCTACTGTGTCTCTTTTCCAAAATGTTTATTGGAGTGCCAACTAAGTAGAATAAAGACCCATGAAGCCCTCTTTCTGTAAGTGTCCTCCAAGGCTCTGTCCTGATACCCCTCCTGTTCTCCATCTACATACTCGGCCTTGACCAACTCATAGAATCCCATGGTTTCAATACCATTGCTACACCGATGTCACTCAAATATATCTCTCTGGACCAGACATTAATGCTCTGTTGTCCAAAGATCCAGAATGTCTATCAGCCATAGCCTCCTTCCTCTCCTCATGCTTTCTCAAACTCACCATGGAGAATACAGAGTTCATCATCTTCGCCCCACCTTGCATGGCCCCACTACCTGACACATCTATCATAGTTAATGGTACCAAAGTTACCCCAGTCCCACAGGTCCATGCCTTGGGATAACCTTAGACTCTGATTTGACCTTCAAACCCCACATTCAAGTCGTCAACACCTTCTGCCGCCTCCAATTCAAGAACATTCATTGAATCTGCATTTCCTCACCACTGAAACTACAAAAATACTTGTCCACGCCCACATATTCTCCATCTTAGACTACTGTAACACCATTCTCCATGGCCTCCCAGCTAACACCCAGTCCAGTCTACCCTAAACTCTGACACTCTGAATCCACCTTTCTCCCCTTTTTTCATCAGCCACTCCCCTCTTCCAATCCCTTAACTGGCTACCTATCGTCCAGTGAATATAGTTTAAAATGTTAACGCTGACATACAAAGTCATCTAAAACATGTCCCTTCAATAAATCTCTGACCTAATCTCTTGCTATATACCCACATGCAATCTCCAATCCTCTCAAGACCTCCTACTCTGCTCTTCTCTTACCCAGTCTTCATACAACCACCTTAAATACTTCAAGAAGATGTTGAAGACTCACTTCTTCAGAAAGGCCTACAATCTTCAGTAACACTGCTACCACACCACCATCTATTCAGCTTCTACCCTCACCCACTGTCTCTATGCCCTTGCCCTTTTGTATTTTGTGCATTGTATGCAAACCCTCAAATATACAGCACCATGGAATTAATGGTGTTCTAAAAATAAAGAAAGAATTATTAATAATAATAATAATAATAATAATAATAATAAGACGGGTTGTACAGGATTAGGAAAATATGACTGTTTCTTCCAGTAACAGAGACACATTTACCATAAATTGCATCTGGTACTGCAGTTCAGATCCATTGAGATAGTGTAAATGGGGCTAAGCTATAATAGGACATACATCATGTGAACAAGTGTGGCACTAGTTTTAACAGGAAGTAGGCATTTTTTTAAAAAATAATGTACAACTCCTTTAATTTAAGCAGTTCTTTCCTGATGATAGTTTCTCCAATATAATGAAAAATCAATTAACTTGTTTTTATTATAAGATGTAAGGCTGGATATGTGACTGATGTTAAGGCGTACTTAACCAATATAGTCATGATTTGATTTAGAACCATAATAGCTTATAATTGATTGATAGTGCCATTCATCTGACTAATGTCTGAATCCCATGAGTAAACTATGGATGAACTGAATGTTGTATATAGTAATATACCTATACTGGGGCTTTGAGAAGCTAGATATATTATTCCTACATTTTATCATCTGTAAACACTTCAACTGACTCACATAACCTAGGAGAGAAATTGGGGTGCTTTGATTCCTGTGTGCTAGCCATGCACCTAAGGGAGAAATATGGAGATGATCTTATCATGGGACACCAGATAGTTAATAGTTTGTTTTAAAACAAAGATATACAGTCAAATGGATGCAAACATATGTAACTGTATATATTGTACAGCCATCTTGATAAGTTTTGCTGCAAACTTCACCAAATGGTACTTTATACAACTAAGATTAAATATTACATCAAATATCTAAAAAGCTGTATGAATAAGCTGTATTTACATAAAACCATAATACCTCTTTATGATGTGATAGGCTCACCTACAGTCATATAGCCTATTAGGAAAGCAAACTGTGCCTCTGATGTCGCCTGTTATGGTAGTCAATGCCTGTCACTTTTGACAGGTCTTGGAACATGACTTTAATTTAAGCTAAACCAGACACTCATCTACAAATGGTTGTTTCAGGGTGTATGCCCTTCATAAGTGCAGAGCAGAGTACTAGTCCATGCAAGAGGCCTTTGTGGCGATCTATGCTGTACTGTTTCTCCAATGGAAAGTGCAGGGACCCAGAGCGGCCACTGAGGGTTAATCTAGGGCCCTCCTGCTCCTGTGGCCATGGACTTCCACCTGGGCGCTGCCAACAGCACTTCCCCTATGTTTCTCTGTCATTTTCTGGGTTCTGAAGTATATTGCGTATTACATGTACTAAATGGTTAATACTGCATTTCCTCCTTAAGAATTTCACATGTGATATTGTACATTGCTACCTTAAGTTGGTTCCACCAATCACCAGTCTCCCCCTGTTGTTCAGTGTGTGGACCTAGAGTCCAAGGAGGACACATCCTGTACTCTGCTCTCAGGCCTGTACAGGCCCCAAAACTACTACTACTGCTCTCATCATCCTTTCTGAGCGTTCTTCTTCAGTCCACAAGCTGCAGGTCCCTTCCAGGTCTCAGTTGAGGTCTGGTTTCCAGTTGTACCTTGGGCCAGGAAGCTGTATCCCGCCAGGGCAACCGTACTGAAGTGCCTGCACTCCACCAAGGGTCTGTCCAGCCAAGTATCTACTCTAGCCTCGCAAGCTGAGGATTATCTCTTCCAAAAACCTTCTACCTGCCTTCCAAAGGTTTCCTTCCGCAGACAGAGAGGATTACACTACTTCCTCTGGGCCTCCCTGCAAGCTGGTAGCCTTTAATGAGTCACTCAGCTACCACACCCCAAGGACTCTGCGCAAAACCGTAAGTCCATTTTCCCGTGGCGAGCCAAACCACGAAGCCTCACGCTTGTTGTAACCCACAAGGGCTGGAACTCTGGTTTTCTTATATTTTCAATCTCCTAATAGACTCTCACCTCTGTCGTGGCTATTGGCAACCGTCCAACTACTGCCCCCAACATCTGCCTTAAGGGGAATTATAGACTTGGTGCATTGGTGAATCACATACTTGAACGTGCCTTGAACTTCATAAGATTTTGCACTACTTGACAAGCTGCTGAAGCACTGTATTGTTGTAAACTGACTTTTGCACTAAGTAAAGACTTTACCTGGTTATCCTAACTCTGTGTGGTTGATGTTCCTGCACACTGCACCTGGGTAACACAGATGAGTGAAAGGGAGTAGAGAGTCAGGGACTACACCGGGACTACCCCTCGAGCCAAGTGACACTACACTACCCGTTGCCCCTGGTTACCACAAAAGCAATAATGAAGTATGAACAGAGCTTTAGTCTAGAATGAGCTGTTGTGAAATATACATAAAAGCAATAGCATAGAATGGCTTGTGAAATTTAAGGGAATCTGTATTGTGCTGTAGCACTGTAAGACTTTTTATTACTTTCACATGCCATTTAAATAGCAGGACCCTCCTTACACCTATAGAACAGTTTTCTAATGGGTTCTGAAGGAGGCTAGAAAACTTAAATTACACACATCACCCCATGTGTGCACTGTGTCAGTCTTTTTAATTGAGGTCATTTGTATATAAAAAAACATATCAGCAGAGGATTTTTTTTTCCAAGAAGGGTATCGTTTATGAGATTGGTACAGAAATGGTGAGAAAATAGATCTGACAGCTAGGATGATGTATTATTGTTGCATCCTCAGAGGTGGCTGCAGCATGGAGGTTACCATGGAAGCCAGATGGAAGAAAAGTGATTTGAAAAGTATATGGATTTCTGCCAAAGAGCAAGAATATTATAAAAGAGCATGATTGAAGGCAAGTGTGTAAAAAATGTAAATGGCCTGGGATTGTACTATTCAGGATGGGGATTCTCTATCCCGTTCATCCAGGTAAGTAACAGCTTAAAATTTAATGATCAATATGGATGTTAAAAAAGACTTGTCAGTGTTGAGTACAGTAGATGAAAAAAAGTATCACCTGTATTTATAGCGTTACGAAGTCAGTAAAACTGACATAGGCCTGTCTAGTTCAACCTATTGTCCTGCAGTGTAGATCCAGAAGAAGGTAAAAGCAACCTCTATGAGGGTGAAGCCAAGTTTAAAGGGGTTTTCCCATGAACAAAACCATATTTAAATTTGTAGATAACTAAAAGTTAAATATTTTTGCAATTAGTAGTAATAAAAAAATTTCAAAGTTTTAAAGACTTTCTCCAACCATCTTAGTAGTGATAGTCTGTTGTCTTAATCATGAATGCAGGAACTTTCTATTGTTAGAATATTAGCCATGCTTCCTTATTGTGACCGGGTTATGTTCTCATACATGTAGTGTCCTTGCCTGATAATCTGTACACAATAAGGAAATCACAGGTTTCTAGGTTTCTGACAAGTGCCAGACCTTAGAAAGTTCCTGCATTCATGATCAGGGCCGGCGTTAGGGGGGGGCAAACTGGGCAATTGCCCAGGGCCCCATTCCCAAAGGGGCCCCCGGGACCCGGAACCTGTTGACTCCGGATCCCGGAGTCAGGCCCGGCCAAATCAATAACAGAAAGGGACCGCAGGGCCCCTTTCCATGGTGAGTAAAAATAACAAACATTTTTACTCACCTGTCCTTGCGTCCGACGTCATCTTCTGGCGTTGCGGACATCACCGCTGAGGTCAGGCCTCAGGCTTAGCGATCATGTGGGGCGTGCTGACTGCGTGCCTCACGTAATCGCTGAGGCCCAATCACAGGCCGCAGCGGTGACGTCCACAACGCGTGACGTCAGCCGCAGAGAAGAAGAAGCCAGCGCCAGCGGGGATAGCGGAGCAGCGCGAGGAGGCCCAGCAGAGGTAAGACAAGGTGAGTATAACTGTTTGTTATTTTCCCTTACCTCCCCCGGGCCTTCGATTATTATACTCTGGGGTCTGAAGAGACCCCAGAATATAATATAATAATAGCACTGTAGGGCCCCTGTGGAGCATTATACTGGGGGGCCCCTCTGGATAGCATATTATGCTGTGTGGGGCCACTGTGGAGCATTATACTGGGCAAGGGGCCCTCTGGATAGCATGTTATATTCTGTGGGGCCTCTGTGGAAAATTATAATGTGGGGGGGGGGCTCTGGAGATAATTTTATATTATGTGGGGCCACTTTGGAGCATTATGCTCTCTAGAGGGGCCCCCCAGTATAATGCTCCACAGTGGCCCCACACAGTATAATATGCTCTCCAGAGGGGCCCCCCAGAATAATGCTCCACAGTGGCCCCACACAGTATAATATGCTCTCCAGAGGGGCCCCCCAGTATAATGCTCCAAAGTGGCCCCACAGAATATAACATGCTCTCCAGAGCCCCCTTTATAATACTCCATAGAGGCCCCACAGAATATAACATGTTCTCCAGAGGGCCCCCTCCCCAGTATAATGCTCCACAGTGGCCCCACACAGTATAATATGCTCTTATGCTCTCCAGAGCCCCCCCCAGTATAATGGTCCACGGTTTCCCCACACAGTATAATATGCTCTCCAGAGGGCCCCCCCAGTATATTATACTGTGCGGGGCCACTGCGGAGCATTATACTGGGGGGGGGCTCTGGAGAGCATATTATACTGTTTTGGGCCACTGTGGAGCATATACGGGGGGGGGGCGTTGGGGCCGCTGTGGAGTATTATATGGGGAAACCTCTCTGGGCAGTATATTATACTGTGTGGAAGCCATTTCTGGAGCATGTTATACTGATTGGGATCACTGTGGAGCATTATTCTGGGGGGGGCCATCAGCAGAGCCTATTATATTGCGTGACGCCACTGTGGGGCATTATTCAGGGGGGACTAATGAGCATTATACTAGGGGGCCCTCTGGGGAGAATATTATACTGTGTGGGGCCTACTGTGGAACATTATACTGGGGGGACGCTTTGGGGAGCATAATACTGGAGGGGATACTGTGGAGCATTATACTAGCGGGGGCCCTCTGGGGAGCATATTATACTATGGGCCACTGTGGAGCTTTATACTGGGGGAAGGGACAGTGTGGGGAGCCTGTTATACTGTGTGGGGCCACTGTGGAGTGTATTATATTGTGTGGGGCTTTTCAGGAGCATATGATACTCTGTGGGGCCATTGTAGAGCATTATACTGGGGGGGGGACTGTGGGGAACATATTATACTGTGGGGGACCCCTGTGGAGCATTATACTGGGGGAACCCCTCTGGGGAGTATATTATACTGTGTGGAGGTCTTTATGGAGCATGTTATACTGTGTTAGGCCACTGGAGCATTATACGGGGGGGGCATTGTGGGGTGCATATTATACTGTATGGCGCATATTATATTGTGTGGGGCTGCTGGGGAGCATATTGCACTGTCTGGGGCCACTAAGGGATAGTATACTGTGTGGGCCACTGTGTAGTATTATACTGTGTGGAGCCTTACATACCATGTGGGGCCACTATGGGGGGCTCAGGGGAGCATTTTATACTGTGTGGGGTCACTGTGGAGCATTATATACCATGTGGGGAAACTGGAGGGCTCAGGAGAGCATTTTATACTGTGGAGCATTATATACCATGTGGAGCATTATACTGTGGGGGTGGGGGGCTCACAATTCCTGCTGGCAGCCCTGTGTGCTATGTCTGCATCACAGCTCCCTCACTATAATCTTGCACATACGTGTAGTGCCCCATGGCCATGTCATTCCCCGTACAGTACTGTGCATGAACCGGCCCTGGAGTTATTGGGGCCTGCACAGTACTATAGGGGCTGACTATACTGGGAACATACTCAGTAACACTAGATAGTCAGCACATATGTAAGACTTCAGTGAAGGAGCCGTGGTGTAGGCTATTAGCAGGAAGCTGTTGGGTAGGGACCCAGAACAAGATCTTCTGGTGGGCCTAAGGCCCTTCAGTCCGACACTGTATAACGGAGAACTATTATATATAAGGGTGGGTTACTATATATAATTGGGAAACTTAAGTATGAGGGGGCTATTATAAGGGGGGAACAATAATTTATAAGATGGGCTATTATTTATAAGGGGGGAACTATTATATATAAGGCATCCATTATAAGGGGGAGCTATTATTTATAAGAGGGGAACTTTTTATAAGGGGGGTATAATTGTTAAGTGGGCTTATTTATAAAGGGGGGCTATTAGTGATAATGGGGACTATTATTTATAAGGGTAACTTATTTATGAGGGGGCTATTATTTATAAGGGAGCAGTATTATTTTTACGGAGTGTCTGTTACTGATAAGGGGGAATATTACTGATACAGGGCACTATTTATCATTTATAAGGGAGCTATTACTGATAAAGGTGTAATATTATTTATAAGTAGGGACTATTATTTATAAGGAGGCGCTATAATAACTGATGACTGGGTGCAAAAATCTATTAGGTGGTACAAAGGTGCTCATTTGAATTGTGTGTGGTAAAATGGGGCTTGTTATTACCTTTTTGTTGGCAGAAAGGAGGCGTTATTATAGGGGTTGCCACTGGAAGACGATGGTGTTGTTTGCATATCAGCATTTGGGGCTCCGCTTTTAATTTTGCCCAGGGCCTCACTTTGTCTAAAACCGGCCCTGTTCATGATAATATCCATTGGGAAACGATCAAGACAACAGACTGTCACCACTAAGGTGTTTAGAAAAAATCTTTAAAGCACTGCTAAATTTGTAGTTGTTATCATCATCATTCTTCTTCTTCTTATTTATTATATATTTGAAAAAAAGTTTAATTTTTTGTTGTCTACAAATGTCCACAAATTTACATATGGTTATGTTCATGGGAAAACTCATTTAAGGCAAAATATTATGCACATAAGATTACCCACAGCCCTTCAAACTCATTTAATGAATTAACCATTTTGTGCAATAGATTGCCCTAACCTTACTGTTCTTACATTTCTATACTGAAGGTAAAACCAAAGCAAGCAATCAGATCACTGTTCCAATTGCTAACCTGAAATAGTTAGGATATGGCTTGGTTTTAAGGTCTGTTGGGGGAGATTTATGAAGACTGGCACATTGCATCTTAATATTGTGAGTGCTGGTGGCAGATGTGTTAAAATTATTAAAAGGCCCAGCAGCAAGTCCTGAGCACCAGAACTGAAATCTATGTCAGCTAGCGACTGGCATAGATATCAGCTATAACTCATCTGAGTTTTCTGGCACAAGCTATAGTAAATCTGTTGGGTGGAGAAATCCCTGGCCTGGCCTGCCTTGATGCTTGCCTCAGTCCACCCAATTTTCTCAAAAGTGATGAGGTAGTTGGGAAATGAACAAGGTGGTTGTGATGATTCTGCTTAAATATGGCTATAACTCAGAGATGTATTTTGATCTCTGGGTATAGTATCTCCCTTCTTACTTGCATTTATTCATAATGTGCGCAGCTATAAGCCTAGGTGTATATTGGCAGTAGTAGCAACATTGTAACAATGGGGCTTTGTATCCATCCCAGCAGGGCTCCATTGAATTCATACACAGCCCTGAGTGATCAAAGAAACATGCATGGTGCAGCCTGCACTGGTAGATCAGATATGGCTGATAACATTGTATCATTTCACTTGGTCCCAGCTCTTTACAAAGAATCTGGACTTGAGTGCATTAATCCATCAGACTTGCTGTTGCCGGTGACCTCATTCTGGGATGTGGCATAAAGGGTATATAAGATGAGGTAAGAGGTCAGTGAGAGGAGATTGGGCTGAGACTACAAGAGAATACTAAGACCATCACAGACTACAGATTTTTACAGACAGACTACAAGAGTTTACTGAGAGACTGTGATGAGAGCATGCAGGCTGGAATATACTGTGATGCCACATGCTAGGAGTTAATGCCGCTGCCTCCACTGGTGATCTCCACATGCCATGTGTGAGTGTTGGACTATAGAGCCACATCCAGGAGATGTGTGGTAAAGTAACTATTTCACTTTTATGCCCCTTTTATTTCATTGCACTGTATTTTGTAACTAGTAACTGTTAATGCTTGTATATATCTACATATCTGTTCTGAACTGCATGTGTTAGATGTTAATACCGACCCATTTAGGGGTTAATAAATATATAAAATTTAGAAAGCTTGTCTTGTATTTATCTTGTGGACCCAACACTCACTGGAGGTGAGTGTGGTTTTATATGAAAGAAGACTCAGGCGTGAGCCAAAGCGGTGTTGGCGCACTGAGGATCTTTCACAGTGGTACATCTTTTTGCCCAAATGGCAGTGTACCAGTAAAATGCACTTCTTTGTTATAGAACTGATGTGAAAAGTTTAGTAAATTCCACTGATTGTCAATTCTTACTACACTGAGAAGGAATAAGCTGAAAGAGAACTCCCCTACTTTTGGTAGTGATTGCTTCTTCGTAAAAGAATAATTCATTTAGTGATTGTATATTAGCAAACCACATATAATACTGATCACTTGTATATGAACTTGTGTTTATTTATACTGAAGGTAGACTTTATCTTTATTTTTTCAATGTTTTATATGTTCAAGCACACAGATATTACTATAGTTCTCCATATTGGGTTATTCCCATGACATGAAAAACGCAATACCATTGTTTGATAACACTATTGCTAAAATGTCATTGTCATTGACTTATATACTGTACATCTATTCAAAGCCCCTTAATAGTGAGATACAACAAATCAACATGGATACAAATAAAAGGACTATAGTGAATAAACTTCTAGTTTTAATACTGCTGGAACTAATATCTAATGTACTGTATATTAAATGCCATACGTACATTTACCAAAGTCACGTATACAAATTGTATACGGAGGTGGCTTTACTACGTATTCCATCATCCAGCAAAGGAGGATAATCTTCTTGATATTGAAGAAATTGACGTCTATGATAATGAAAGACTTTATATGAATTCATAAACAGCAAGATGTTCATTGTTATTCTTAATAACTGAAGGTCTAGATTTATCCCAGTGGATTGTTTTCACTAGGAACATGATTGCAAAACACTTGACTTTTTCACCCAGTTTTCATAAAACAAAGACATGTAAAAAATTGGAAAAACATCATTTGTGTTGCAAGAATGCAGTAATATATGGATATAAAATATAAAATCTTGTTTAGAAATGTCATGGTAATTTCATGGCTTCATCAACTGCTTTTGTGTATAAAAAAAAAAAAAAAAAAAAAAAATATATATATATATATATATATATATATATATAATTGTGAACCTAGAGGGCGCTGGAGAGCGACCCTAAAACACTGTTGAAAAGGACCTTGACCACACCCATACTGGGGGCTTCACTCCAGAGCGAGTGCACACAGCAGGAGAGAGCTGCTGGTAACCTGCAGAGAGCAGGTGGATGGTGGACTACTAGTCGGAGACAGATAGGTGGTATGTCCCAAGACATCTGGATTCCAGAAGAGAGTTGGGTAAGCTCACTGTGAACCAGACTGCTGAGTAGAAACATAAGTAAAGCATCTTGCCCTCAGAACTTAGTCAGGGTTCAAGAAGTGAGGTATTGCCCTGTATGTGGGCTAGGCTGTTTTCTTATTTTTGTTCCTGTTCCATTTACAAGATGAATAAAACCATTTCTTTTGGATTGCCGTTACCTGGCTTGAGGTCAGGGCTCTGGCTGGGCCAGTCAAGAATGGTCACAGAGTTGTTCTGAGGCCACTCCTTTGTTATTTTAGCTGTGTGCTTAGGGTCATTGTCTTGTTGAAAGGTGAACCTTCGGCCCAGTCTGAGGTCCAGAGTACTCTGGAAGAGGTTTTCTTCCAGGATATCTCTGTACTTGGCCGCATTCATCTTTCCTTCAATTGCAACCAGTCATCCTGTCCCTGCAGCTGAAAAACACCCCCATAGCATGATGCTGCCACCACCATGTTTCACTGTTGGGATTGTATTGGGCAGGTGATGAGCAGTGCCTGGTATTCTCCACACATACTGCTTACAACACCAAAAAGTTCAATCTTCTTCTCATCAGACCAGAGAATCTTATTTCTCATAGTCTGGGAGTCCTTCATGTGTTTTTTGGCAAACTCTATGCGGGCTTTCATATGTCTTGCACTGAGTAGAGGCTTCTTTCGGGCCACTCTGCCATAAAGCCCCGACTGGTGGAGGGCTGCAGTGATAGTTGACTTTGTGGAACTTTCTCCCATCTCCCTACTGCATCTCTGGAGCTCAGCCACAGTGATCTTTGGGTTCTTCTTCACACCTCTCACCAAGGCTCTTCTCCCACGATTGCACAGTTTGGCTGAACAGCCAGGTCTAGGAAGAGTTCTGGTTGTCCCAAACTTCTTCCATTTAAGGATTATGGAGGCCACTGTGTTCTTAGGAACCTTGAGTGCTGCAGAAATTCTTTTGTAACCTTGGCCAGATCTGTGCCTTGCCACAATACTGTCTCTGAGCTTCTTGGGCAGTTCCTTTGAGTCTCATTTGCTCTGACATGCACTGTGAGCTGTGAGGTCTTATATAGACAGGTGTGTGCCTTTCCCAATCAAGTCCAATCAGTTTAATTAAACACAGCTGGACCCAAATGAAGGAGAAGAACCATCTCAAGGAGGATCAGAAGGAAATGGACAGCATGTGAGTTAAATATGAGTGCCACAGCAAAGGGTCTGAATACTTATGAACATGTGATATTTTAGTTTTTCTTTTTTAATAAATTTGCAAAAATATCTACATTTATGTTTTTTTTTCTGTCAAGATGGGGTGCTGAGTATACATTAATGAGAAATAAAATGAACTTTTTTGCTTTAAGCAAATGGCTGCAATGAAACCAAAGAGTGAAAAATTTAAAGGGGTCTGAATACTTTCCGTACCCACTGTATATATTGGACGCAAGTCACTAAATATCATGGTATCATGAAACAATGATATATGCGTATCAATGCAGTAATTACATATGTAAATATAATTAACATATTAAAATATAGTCTGTCAAACAACATATCAAGGCATGTGTATGTACTAATGAACATAAAACATTGGGCTAGTTTATTAGATACAGGTAGAAACCACTATGAGTATTCCAGGATGTAAATAATATATGAATATATGGGTTAAGGAGAGTTTAGCTCACAAATTGATAAATGGTACAAAAGACCACTAGACATCCCACTTGTGTAGAACTACATACCAGAATGCTTGACTGTAAGAGTAAAGCAAATAAATGCCAAAGACAGAAGTGTCTGGGAAAGCTGGGTAGGCTGCAACGTTGTATATCATTGGATGATTCAACATTCTCCAGTTATTTCATGTTATTTTCATGTTATTCACATGTTTTATTATATTTGTAAATATCAAATTTTTTTCACATATTGCACTTTTTATATGTCTCGTAGAGTCTGATGAAGGCCGTATAGGCCGAAACGTCATATAATATATTGCTCTACTTGTCCAAACACGTGTGTTAAATGAACACAAATTATTTTCATGAACATCCACTGAAGTGTGAGATCCGTTATTTTACTTGGATGTAAGGAGTGGGACCCTATATTCACACCTTCCAAGGAGTGCAGCCTACACCATATATTTATTATCTGTTATGTTGTATTCACACTCCTGCGTTTTGTGGGTGCGAAAAGTCTATAATTTTCACAGACAGCACCCTACCCTGCTAATTTGTAGATGGTGAGCTATTTTTTGCATCTCTGCAAAACAGGTCAATTTAAAAAAAAAAAAAAAAAAAATTGTACTTTTCTATGTATCTGGGTTGTTAAAAATGGATGATTCATGGATGATTCATGTTATTAGAGATGAGCAAAACAAAGCTGATGAAGTGGAATTCGATCTGAATTTCAGGAAAACTTCGATTCGGATCAAATCCGGATTTCCTCACGCTTCGTGGTATTGAATCTCATTTTAAATTAAGGACACATTGGAATAGCCTTTAGAAAGGCTATTCTACTCCTACTTTTGCTGTGGCATCACACCCCCTGCGATGTCATGTTCCTCCTCGCTTGTGTAGTAAAATAATCAAAATGACCGCTGTACATGTGGAGAGCCACACGGAATAGAATCAAGATGGCCACCGGACATGCGCAGAGCCGCTCGGAATAGAATCAAGATGGCCACCAGACATGCAAAGAGCTGCTCATGGTGGCCATATTTATCCTATTCCTACAGGAGCAGCTCTGCGCATGTCCAGCGGCCATCTTGATTATATCCCATATAAGACCATTTTTGCGCATGTCCGGTGGCCAATTTGATTCTCTTCCGAGCAGCTCTGTGCATGCCCAGCGGACCAGGACATCGCAGGGGGCGTGATGCAACGGCAAAGGTAGGAGTAGAATAGCCTTTCTAAAGGCTATTCCGACGTGTCCTTAGTGTAAAATGCATATCCCCATATTCCCAGGCTCTCTGCAGCCAGGAAAATAGTTGTTTTTAACGTGATTCGCTGCGAAGTAATTGGGATTGAAGCTAATTGTTTTGGGAAATTCGGCGAAGCTGCTGAATCAAATTTTTGAGAAATTCGCTCATCTCTAGATGTCATCCATTTTTTTCATGGACCCTTGGACTTTCATTGATATGATGCATCAGTAATCTGTGAAAAACTTGCTTCTTTTCACTTTTATATGGACCCACAGTCCGTGAAAAAAACAAACATCTGAATGAACACATTGAATTGAAAGGATAAGTACGCCATATACAGACATGAAATGTGGACATGTGAATATAGCCTTACTAATTTTTTCCTTAAAAAATAAAGGGAATGAACACATATTTTAGTAATGGCTAGTGTCTAGTTGCAGAAAGTGTAAGCTAACATCATTTTTATACATGATGTTGTACCCTAAATATACATTTGTTTATTCAGTACGAAATTCAGTAAGAAAGATACATTTCTGCTAGACATCTCAACCTATGAATTCATTTTGTAAGACAGTAATTCAATTTTTGCTACACCTTTCCTGTATATTATAAATTCATAAGGATTTGTATGCATACTTTCCAGTGGCTTAGCAGCTGGCTTACACAGAGATTTAGTCTTTTTCTTTGCACATGAAGGGTATAATGCCAGTTCACTAAGAAATAGCACTGCATGTCCATGTTCAAAGCAATTGTTAATCCTAAGTGTCTAACAGAAAATATCTACATTTCCTTTTTTAGATTCAAAAGTTAATATATATCTACCCTAAAACATATACCAATGATTACTAGATATATACTTCTAAAATATAGATAAAAACACAGAAAAAAGTACCATAGAGTAATCTGATTATTTCTTAAAGAGGACCTTTTACGTCCTCATGTATATTCAGTTTTACATACAGCTAGAAAGCCGAGAGCGCGCTGAATTCAGCACACTCTCGGCTTTCCCGTTATGTACCCTAAGGCTGGAGCTATCGGTGGTCGTAGTTTCACCATTCACCGTCAGAAGGGCGTTCCTGACAGTCTGACGTCCATAGCCCTGTACTGGGGGTTGTTCCTCACAGCTCAGCGTCATCACTGAGCGGTAAGGAACGCCCTCCCTGACTGTACTCATCCCATAGCCCTGTACTGCCAGAGGGGGCATGCCTTACAGCCCAGCGATGACGCTGAGCTATGAGGAACCGCATATACTGTACATGAGGGCGTGAAAGGTCCTCTTTAAATCCTCTTAAAATATTAACTTAAAATGTTTGGGAGAATCTAAAGTAGTATAATACATTTTAGAAAAAAAATATATATTTTGTAGGCAGGCAGAGGGAAAGATTGTGGAGGGAAGATACCTCCCACTAAGGTGGCTCCTCTCCATTAGATAATGGACTGGAATCTATGTCCAGGGTTTTGGGTGTGATTACAGACTCGGGCTCAAAGCTCTAGTCCTGGGTTTTGTTAGAGCCAAGTTGAAGCCTTAACGCTGACCAGGTAGGAGGGTGAGTCTCTTCTGATGGTGGCTCTGAGCTACAAACACACTGCCTGTGTGGAGGACAGAAAGTGGAGACAAAACTGCTAACTTGGTGAGCCTGCTGGACTGTTTTCTGTCTTAAAGACTGTTTTTGTGTTGATGGACTTTCTACCACTTGGCTGAAACAAGCCATTCTATTTTGTGTTGCCTTATGCTGCTGAAAGCCATTTATGTTATGCACTCTGTGATCTCCGCCTAATAAAGCACTAGTGTGAACTTGCACACACTCCTCCAGTGTCTTACTTGCCTGGTAACCAGCCCCTGGAAGGTCCCGCATTGACAATATATATATATATATATATATATATATATATACTGTATATATTAAAAAAAAGAAAAGATAAAAGGACCCTGCTTGCTCAGCTGTTTCTAGAACTCCATCAGAAGTGAAGAAGAAGAATACTTTATTGATTCCCAGGTGGGAATTTTAGAGTTCAGAGATATGCAGATACACAGATATCTCTCCATTCTTTCACAACTTGGCGAGTCATGTTATGGGAGCTATGAATGTAATTGATAATAAAACTAGCTCAGTTTGTCATTTTATTGAGGTAACCCCAGCAGGTAATGGGCCCTATTTACTTACTGATTCCCGTTCCTGCTCACAGCCACCTCTGCTTCCCCTTCTGCCCTCCAGGAGACAATGTGCATCTCATATCACATCGCTGGGGCCCTCTGGAGGGAAGAAGTGGAAGTGGAGACGACCATAAGCAGGAGCAGGGATTGGTAAGTAAGGCTGCGGGCCTGCAGTCAGAGTATTTGTTGAGCGAACCCTAGTGTGACAAACATAAAAACCAGTGTTAATCATCTCTCCGGTGCAACTCCATGCTGTCTTCAGCCTCTGTAGTGACGTTACAGAGGTCACATGGGTCAGTCCAGTGTCGCAACGCAAAATGACGCCGGTGTAACCCACGTCTGTGACATCATTGTAAAGGGCCAAAAACAGCAAGGAGTCGTGGCGGAGCCCAGGAGAGCTAAGTACCACTGGTTTTTAAGTTTGTCACCTTTCCTGGGCCTCCAATCATTATACTCTGGGCCCCCATAGTATAATAATAGATTGTGGGTGTGTACCCCAAAAATTTCAGGTTCTGCTGAACCCAAAATTTTTGCAATATTTGCAACAAACACCATTGGGGCCACGATGGGACATAATACTGTGTGGAGTGGGGGGCTCAATGGGACATAATACTGTATGGAAAGTCCGCTATATGACATTATACTGTGTTGGGGATGCCGCTATGGAACATTATACTGTGTGGAGGGGCCACTATGGGACGTAATACTGTGTGGAGGGGCTGCTATGGAACATTATTCTATGGGGCCCAGTCTTTGCTAGTTACGTCCCTGGTCATAGAGAATTGCTAGGCTCAGTGCAAATGGGTTCACTTTAGTATATATGACAGACCTGCCCACTGTAATAGTAATAAATTCTGAAGACGAAAAGACTCCAGGAAGACAAGCTTCTGGATGAGATTAAGTATTTATGGACAAGGCTAGATAAAGGTTTGTAAAAGTTCACAAATACATATAAACAGATTTCTGGCTAATTTCTGACATAAGAATCTATGGACATATCTTCCACTTAAGACAATATTTACATTAGCGTTGTAGACTTTGTTCAGATTGCACATTATGTAAAACAATGGACATCTCAGCAGAATCTATTGGACCTGACTATATGTCAATATGGATTGCACACACTTCTGGTGTTGTACAATGAAACCAGCAAAGCATTTTGGCTTTTATTTTAAATGGAAGCAACTACACAGGTGTGAACAGAGTCTAGGAGGTTTAGCACCAGGGTTTCTTATTGATGATGTTGGCAAAAAAAAAATAAAATGATAACACAGGTAATTGTATCTTGCACAGTATGCAATTTATGATATATGATACGCATTGCTCTGTGCGTGATATTCTCAAAGGACACAGTCGGCTGCTTTTAAAAGTCTGGTTTCTAAAGTAAGACAAATATATTCTGAAAAAATGTACATTTAAATGTTGTTAGAGGATATCAAAACTGAACACGGTCACTGTAGTGAATTGTACTAAAGTTATCCATTTCCAGGCTTTTAATGGTAAATTTAGCAGATATAGATAAGATAGATTTGAAATTTTCTTAAAGAATAAACATAGGACCATCAAAGATTTTTATCCACAGGTTAAGAATATAGCCTTGTAAACTAAAATACTGAATTTACATTTAATTTAAAAGTAGTGATAGAATATTTTTTCCAGCACCAGCCTACTCATGGTAGCTGAACCACAAATAACTGTTTTTATTACAACCACAACTAATCTTCACAATCTTTAGGTGTAAAAAGAAATATATTCAATAATAAGATTGTATTACATTGATACTGGAGCATTAGAGAACATAATAGCTATACATGTGAAAGCTAAACCACAGATTTTCCAATATTGATCTCAGACTCCATTATCTTCAGTAAATTAGGGACATACGAAGCTAAGGAGATGAAAGTGACTGTCCAGTCATGACCACAAAATGATATTTAAGTCACTACCTATATAGAATCCTTACCTGCTATGTGCAGTATTCCTCAAGCCAAATCTTGGCTGCTTCTTATCTCAGCTTCATTAGGGCACAATTCTGATCTGTGACTACAACTTCGCAGCAGTATCTATTTGGAATCTCAGGATAAGTTCACATGGAGTTTTCTTGCAGGTGGATTTTTGAGGCGGAAAAATGTCAAAAATGTCTCACATCTATCCCATTCATTTTAATGGGAGTCAGGAACAGATTTTTTTCCACTATCTGATTTTTCAGCTAGCATAAAAAAGAAACGTCATGACCTATCTTCAGGTGCCGCACTGCGAAACCCATTGAAATGAATGGGAGGCAGAAAAAAATGCTAGTGTTTTTTTTGCAGTGTTTTTTTTTTTTGTTTTTTTTTGCAAAAAAATTGCTCTGCTCTTGACTCCCATTGAAATGAATGGAAGAGATGTAAGGCATTTTTTAGGGGATTTTGAGGCAGATTCCCCCCCAAACGGAAACCCGCGGACCCCATAGACAAACGCAGATGTAAACCGGACCTAAAAACAGCAGTATGTCTGTGCATGGAAAGCTGGTTGCTATTATTTTTTTTCAATTCAGTTTATTGATTTTCAAAAAGACATAAAATACAGTGAAAACGGATATAAAGCTGGTTTCTATTACAACTAGGGCAGAATTATTATAAAGTATAGTCTACTAAACCACCAGTGAGAAAAAGATGATCACCAGGTCACTGCCTTACATATACTGAGGGGAATAAGCTTGAGTTGCAAAGAGCCCAGATGGTCATTATAAATATAATAAAAATCTATTGTACAACTTACTCAGCTACCATGCAGAGGGAATTTAACCACCTAATGACTGACAATATGCTTTTTTTTTTCCAGTGGCCATTAAGTGTCCTTATTATATAGCAACATATTTTAATGCCATAGAATAAGCTCTGTCCTGTACCACCTTATTGTGGGTGTTTAACTGTTTAATGACTGCTAAGCTCCTATTGTAAAGAGAGGAATCGGAGGATCCTTTGATCCAGCTCATTAAATGCCTTGATCACTGTGACTGCAGAATGTCTCAAGGGGCTTCCTCCTTTGATCACATTCACCAGGTCTGGGTGAACCCTGTCAAGTTAGCTTGAGGACCTGCAAAGAACCCCGGGTCTGTCTGTTCATTAATCCTGCTGTAGGACCCATTAACTGTTAAAAAGTTGATAGAGGCAGGGTCTAACTGGCCTTTCGGGGAACTGGTGAATCATCCGGGGGGACCTACAGGACACCCACTGCTATTTTTAATAGGCAGTGGAGGTCTGGTAATGGGCGGCATAAATATCATGGTCGCATCTCCAGATGCTCTACCAGAACACACAGGTCCCAATATTGTTTACATGCAGGGTGCTGCGCTACTCACTCACCGTATTCTTGACAACCGCAGTTGTGGGTACTATAGTTTTATTTGCCATGTTAATGTTAACAATTCCAGGAGCCACGCTGCTCGCTTGCCGTACATAGTGTAGAGGTGGGTTTAGGTAGTGCACATTGTATGGTGAGTTAGCAGCATGATATTGTTATTACCTGTAACTGCACGGTGACAGTGCAGCTGATCTGCCGGGGTCCCTAGAAACAATTCCTCTGGTAGGCCCTAGACATCCCAGTCCAACACTGGATAGAGGGGTTAATATATTATCATACAGAAATTTACTATTACATGATAAATGTAAAATAAACATGTCAAATAGTCGCTTAATGGGATTTAAAAAGTAGCTTTCTCTATATTCACAATGCAAGCTAAATTATACATATTGAACAGTACTTTTTACCTGCCTCCAACAGATCTATATCAGATGTTACTGCTTTTACAAAATGTTTAGCAAAACAAGATATTTCCAACTAATATAAAACAGGTTACCACTGATATTGGCAAAAGACTGTGTACAATTTTCATGTTATAACCCAAAGTAATAGTTTGTAAATGTAGCTATTTAATATGACTTACATATCATAGCTCTGTTTTTATTGTATATTGCTATTAAAAACCCAACTGATATAAGTGACATAAACACTACACAGGTACATAGAAAATGACATATATCCTTTTTATTACTCACAGACACAATGTTTTATGTCTAATAAATGTTATAGTCACATTTGTCTAAGCCAAATATATTTACTGTTGCCTTAAGCAATTCTTAATAAATCTTATGCAGCAGCTTTTCTGAGTTTTATTGCAATAGAACAAATACATATGTAGATGTTACAGGTCTAAATCAGGAGGAAGCGTAGCTAATATTTTGGAAAATCAAGATGTATAAAGCCCTGGGAAAGGAATAACACTTACATGTAAAATACAGTCATGAGAAACTATATTTTTTCAATTTCAAGAGCTTTATATACAAGCACTACAAGTATTAAGACTCAGAGAATATACAATATCTTAAGTTTCCCTGATGTTTTAATGATTCGGTACATTAAGTTGAAAACTTTAATGAAATACAACGTTGAAAAAAAAAAAAAAATTAACCTGTTGAGGGTAGTTTGAGTGTTAAGGCTCTGTGACTTTTTTCTTACTTTTCATCTCCACCTTCGAAAAATTTTTTTATTTTTCTGTCGATTATAGCCATATGAGGGCTTATTCTTTGCATGACCAGTTATACTTTTTGCTGGCACCATGGAGTACATGTAGTGGTTTGATTAGCTTTTTTAACTCTGTGCCAAACCAAAAATGACATGGTAACTTTGTATGGCAGGTTATTACAATGATACAATACTTATATCAGTTTTATCACTTATTTATATAGCGCCAACAAACTCTACAGCATTTTTCAGACACTGTACCTGTCCTATATAAGGCTAACAGCCTAAATTCTCTATAAGTATGTGGGAAGCAATCCACACAAAAACAGGGAAAACATACAAACTCCTTGCAGATGTCGTTCTTGGTTGGATTTGAACCTAACAGTGCTAACCACTGAGCCATTGTGCTGCCCAGTTTTCTGAACAAAATGCCATTATGTGAAAATAAATGCCTGGGAGACAGTGTATTCTGATGTCCATCACTTTCTTATTTTTTTGTTTATAGAGTTATGTGAAGGCTATTTTTATGGTGCAAGTTGTAGGTTTTTTTGGTTCCATTTTCTGGTATGTACAAGTTTTTGGTCACTTTTTACTGCTTTTTTGGGAAGATGAGGTGACTAAAACACATTAATTTGCACACTGCATTATGTATTTTACATAAGATTACTTTTATAATTCTCTTTTTTTTTTTTTTTTTTATTACTGTCCCACAAGAGGACTTGAAACTGAGATTGCTTCTGTATTGCAGTATATGGTACATTTTTATCTATATGTGTTAGGCCAAGGCATATTACACATCAGGTCATGGCAACTGAGAGGCATAGATTGGCTTTCTGGTTGCCATTGCAAGCTCATTGAGGGGGGACCCCTCTCTTACTCCCCCAGTTGATGTGATCTTTATTGATCACAGCATCTGAGAGGTAAATATGCTAGAATTGGAGCATTTTCTGACTCTGGCAGGTAGCCCCAGGTCCCAGCTGTATAATACAGCCTGAACCCGGAAGTGATATAGTAGTCACAGAGTCTGAAATTCTATACACATTAGGTGGTCAGCTGGTCCGACTGAAATTGGCTGCTTCAAGCCGATATACAGTACAGACCAAAAGTTTGGACACACCTTCTCATTCCAAGAGTTTTCTGTATTTTCATGACTATAAAAATTGTAGATTCACACTGAAGGCATCAAAACTATGAATTAACACATGTGGAATTATATACTTAACAAAAAAGTGTGAAACAACTGAAAATATGTCTTATATGTCTGCCTTTGGAATCCGAGGGGCACTTCTTAGGACTTTCTTCAACTCTGTAGTGGCATCAGCCATCTTCTTTGGAGTGGCCTGCTGGGGGAGCAGTATATCAACCAGGGACAGAAATAAACTTGACAAGCTGATTAGAAGGGCCAGCTCTGTCCTGGGGAGCCCACTGGACCCAGTGCAGGTGGTGGGTGACAGAAGGATACTGTCCGTGGTGAGCTCCATGCGGGAGAATAACTCCCATCCCATGCATGAGACTGTGATTGCGCTGGGCAGTACTGTCAGTGACCGACTGCTCCACCCTAGGTGTGAGAAGGAGCGCTATCGGAAGTCTTTCCTCCCCACCGCGGTTAGGCTGTATAACCAACACCGACCTAAGCGGAGATCATTACATACAGAGAACTGAAATATCTCTCTGCCTGTAAAATCCCCCCCCCCCACCCTCTGCTACGTCCTATCTGTCTGTCTGCTATTAATGTAATGCCTCTCACCTTGGAACATTCCTGTACATGTTGTATTTGTATCTGCTTATCTTATCTTATCTTATCTTTGCTGCTGTAACACTCTGAATTTCCCCATTGAGGGACTATTAAAGGACTATTATTATTATTATTATTATTATTATTATTATTATTATTATATTCTAGGTTCTTCAAAGTAGCCACCTTTTGCTTTGATTACTGCTTTGCACACGCTTGGCATTCTCTTGATGAGCTTCAAGAGGTAGTCACCTGAAATGGTCTTCCAACAGTCTTGAAGGAGTTCCCAGAGATGCTTAGCACTTGTTGGCCCTTTTGCCTTCACTCTGCGGTCCAGCTCACCCCAAAACATCTCAATTGGGTTCAGGTCTGGTGACTGTGGAGGCCAGGTCATCTGGCGTAGCACCCCATCACTCTCCTTCTTGGTCAAATAGCCCTTACACAGTCTGGGGGTATGTTTGGGGTCATTGTCCTGTTGAAAAATAAATGATGGTCCAACTAAACGCAAACCGGATGGAATAGCATGCTGCTGCAAGATACTGTGGTAACCATGCTGGTTCAGTATTCCTTCAATTTTGAATAAATCCCCAACAGTGTCACCAGCAAAGCGCCCCCACACCATCACACCTCCTCCTCCATGCTTCATGGTGGGAACCAGGCATGTAGAGTCCATTCGTTCACCTTTTCTGCGTCGCACAAAGACACGGTGGTTGGAACCAAAGATCTCAAATTTGGACTCATCAGAGCAAAGCACAGATTTCCACAGGTCTAATGTCCATTCCTTGTGTTCTTTAGCCCAAAAAAGTCTCTTCTGCTTGTTGCCTGTCCTTAGCAGTGGTTTCCTAGCAGCTATTTTACCATGAAGGCCTGCTGCACACAGTCTCCTCTTAACAGTTGTTGTAGAGATGTGTCTGCTGCTAGAACTCTGTGTGGCATTGACCTGGTCTCTAATCTGAGCTGCTGTTAACCTGCGATTTCTGAGGCTGGTGACTCGGATGAACTTATTCTCCGCAGCAGAGGTGACTCTTGGTCTTCCTTTCCTGGGGCGGTCCTCATGTGAGCCAGTTTCTTTGTAGCGCTTGATGGTTTTGGCCACTGCACTTGGGGACACTTTCAAACTTTTCGCAATTTTTCGGACTGACTGACCTTCATTTCTTAAAGTAATGATGGCAACTCGTTTTTCTTTACTTAGCTGCTTTTTACTTGCCATAATACAAATTCTAACACTCCATTCAGTAGGACTATCAGCTGTGTATCCACCTGATTTCTGAACAACACAACTGATGGTCCCAACCCCATTTATAAGGCAAGAAATCCCACTTATTAAACCTGACAGGGCACACCTGTGAAGTGAAAACCATTTCAGGTGACTACCTCTTGAAGCTCATCAAGAGAATGCCAAGAGTGTGCAAAGCAGTAATCAAAGCAAAAGGTGGCTACTTTGAAGAACCTAGAATATAAGACATATTTTCAGTTGTTTCATACTTTTTTGTTAAGTATATAATTCCACATGTATTAATTCATACTTTTGATGCCTTCAGTGTGAATCTACAATTTTTATAGTCATGAAAATACAGAAAACTCTTGGAATGAGAAGGTGTGTCCAAACTTTTGGTCTGTACTGTACATCTACTGTGTATGGCCATCTTTATTTTAGACTTGTTGATAGACATGTTGAGATGTTCTATATGAGAGCTATATAGATTAATATAAAAATAGAAAATTAGAGAAAAAATTTGTTCAAGAGGATTTCTCTTGTGTCAGCATAATATCAGTGATAATAATAGAGGGTATATTAGGGCCCCAGGTCATAAACCTTGTACTACTCAAAAAAAAGGATGCAACAATTTCCTTAAGACTGAATCCCATCCACACACTGCGGAAAAATACGCGTAGCAGATACGCTGCGATTTCCAAAACCGTTGCATGTCAATTATACCTATGAAAAAGGCGGCAGTTTCCCTATAGATAGAATGGAAGCAGAAAGTCTGCAGAGGAATCCTCTGCATACTACACTACACTGATGCGTTGCCGCCATGGTTTTTCCGACAGCTCTTTTTTGCTGCAGACCACTATGTGGGGCCATAGCCTAAAGGGGTTTTCCAGGTTTTGTTAATTGATGACCTATCTTTAGGATAGGTAATCAAGGTCTGACACCTGGGGACCTGTAGATCAGCTAATTGAAGCATCAGTGATGTTCACTAATGTTCTGTGAAGAGGCTTGTTGTTAGACCTCTACCGATCATCAATTGATAACTTATGCTAATATCCACTGGTGTAACTATAGTGGGTGCAGATGTAGCAATCACTGACGGGCGCAGGAGCCTGAGGGTGCTTGGAAAGGTTTAGCTACAACATAAAAAGACACCAGTATTATAGATAGCACATGGTGAGTGGGGCCCCTCGACAGATCTTATATTGGGCCCAGGAGTTTCAAGTTACGCTGCTGCTAATATCCGTTCAATACATGTTCTTTAGTCAAAAGTGGAACTGAATTAATAAGTGTGAAGAATAATCTTTTCCTTTATTCATCTCCCCTTTATGATCTGTAAATCTGGTTATAGCTGTAGAAAATGCATCAAAACACTGAACAAAATTTATGTTCCGAAGCTGATCATTTTTTTGTGTGGCCCTTTTTTCACATACAGTGCCTTGCGAAAGTATTCGGCCCCCTTGAACTTTTCAACCTTTTGCCACATTTCAGGCTTCAAACCTAAGGATATAAAATTTTAATTTTTTGGTGAAGAATCAACAACAAGTGGGACACAATCGTGATGTGGAACGAAATTTATTGGATATTTGAAACTTTTTTGTAAAAAATAAAAAACTGAAAAGTGGGGCGTGCCAAATTATTCGGCCCCCTTAAGTTAATACTTTGTAGTGCCACCTTTTGCTGCGATTACAGCTGCAAGTCGCTTGGGGTATGTCTCTATCAGTTTTGCACATCGAGAGACTGAAATTCTTGCCCATTCTTCCTTGGAAAACAGCTGGAGCTCAGTGAGGTTGGATGGAGAGCGTTTGTGAACAGCAGTTTTCAGCTCTTTCCACAGATTCTCGATTGGATTCAGGTCTGGACTTTGACTTGGCCATTCTAACACCTGGATACGTTTATTTGTGAACCATTCCATTGTAGATTTTGCTTTATGTTTGGGATCATTGTCTTGTTGGAAGATAAATCTCCGTCCCAGTCTCAGGTCTTTTGCAGACTCCAACAGGTTTTCTTCCAGAATGGTCCTGTATTTGGCTCCATCCATCTTCCAATCAATTTTAACCATCTTCCCTGCCCCTGCTGAAGAAAAGCAGACCCAAACCATGATGCTGCCGCCACCATGTTTGACAGTGGGGATGGTGTGTTCAGGGTGATGAGCTGTGTTGCTTTTACGCCAAACATATCGTTTTGCATTGTGGCCAAAAAGTTCGATTTTGGTTTCATCTGACCAGAGCACCTTCTTCCACATGTTTGGTGTGTCTCCCAGGTGGCTTGTGGCAAACTTGAAATGAGACTTTATGTGGATATCTTTGAGAAATGGCTTTCTTCTTGCCATTCTTCCATAAAGGCCAGATTTGTGCAGTGTACGACTGATTGTTGTCCTATGGACAGACTCTCCCACCTCAGCTGTAGATCTCTGCAGTTCATCCAGAGTGATCATGGGCCTCTTGGCTGCATCTCTGATCAGTCTTCTCCTTGTTTAAGATGAAAGTTTAGAGGGACGGCCGGGTCTTGGTAGATTTTCAGTGCTCTGATACTCATTTCATTTCAATATGATCGCTTGCACAGTGCTCCTTGGGATGTTTAAAGTTTGGGAAATCCAAATCCGGCTTTAAACTTCTCCACAAAAGTATCACGGACCTGCCTGGTGTGTTCCTTGGTCTTCATGATGCTCTCTGCGCTTTAAACAGAACTCTGAGACTATCACAGAGCAGGTGCATTTATACGGAGACTTGATTACACACAGGTGGATTATACAGTATTTATCATCATCAGTCATTTAGGACAACATTGGATCATTCAGAGTTCCTCACTGAACTTCTGGAGTGAGTTTGCTGCACTGAAAGTAAAGGGGCCGAATAATATTGCAAGCCCCACTTTTCAGTTTTTTATTTTTTACAAAAGTTTAAAATAACCAATAAATTTCGTTCCACTTCACAATTGTGTCCCACTTGTTGTTGATTCTTCACCAAAAAAATTCAAATTTTATATCTTTATGTTTGAAGCCTGAAATGTGGCAAAAGGTTGAAAAGTTCGAGGGGGCCGAATACTTTCACAAGGCACTGTATATATAATTAACATGAAAAGTTCAATAACAATAACTAGAGATGAGCGAATCGAAGCTGACGTAGTGGAATTCGATCCAAATTTCAGGAAATATTCGATTCGCAATGAATCCAGATTTCCTCATGCTTCGTGGTAACAAATCGCATCTTTTCCTAAAATGGCTGCTGCACATGTTAGGACATGGGGCAAGGAACTCTAGGAACGCGGGATCACCCATATTGCCATGTGTGCAGCCAATCAGCAGCCAGCCAGCCCTGTGATGTCACAGCCCTATAAATACCCTCCACCATCTTGGATTCAGGCATTTTACAGTGTACTTAGTGCAGGGAGAGATGTCAGCAGGCACTAGGGAAAGTGGTAGAAAAGACTTCAAAACTGATATTGTAACATCCTTGCCTGTTCAGGCTTTGGCACCATCCTTCG
Source organism: Leptodactylus fallax (assembly GCA_947044405.1). Lineage (NCBI taxonomy): Eukaryota > Metazoa > Chordata > Amphibia > Anura > Leptodactylidae > Leptodactylus > Leptodactylus fallax. Next base: position 7,694,680 of record CAMRHE010000010.1, read on the forward strand.
GGTGCATGCTGTGGCGCAGAAGGCGTGCCCGGTTGTTATTCCTTCCTTTGGGTTTTTCTTGTATTGTCTGAACACTGTCCTATTCCCTCACCTCCTTAATTGATTTTCCACCACGCCCTTCTCCTTCACCTTGCTTCCACCCTGCTCCACTAAGAGTTAACTTTAGTCCTACCTTTGTGATTGACAGTCTATCCTCCTATCAAGTCTGGGGCGGGATCTTTCTCCCTATTTATTGTTCGCTCACTTTCCCATTGGTGCCTGCTATTGCATTTCGCTTACTGGCTGTACTCCTTGTTCCTTGTTACCTGCTCTTCTGATTTTCTGACCACTGGCTTACCTTTGACTTCTCTTGGATTGTGATTTTGTACTGCATTACTCGTTTGTTACCGACCCCTTGGCTAGCTGACCTCCCTTTGTTGTTGTACGTCCTGTCTGCGTTCTGTGTTATCACTTATTATAAGGAGGGACTGTTGACTGGTTGCTGGCTGTCACCTAGGACAGATCGGGCAAGTTAGCCAGGGACAGTGGGGTGGATTCAGCTTAGGGTCCACTGTCTTGTTGTGCCCCTCCCCCCTAAGTTCTCCAGCAGCTACTGGGGAATCGCTCCTCTAGTGATTCCCTTATAGAATAGCAGGCCGTAAAAAAAAAAAAAAAAAAAAAAACAAACTTTAACCCTTCTACTCATTACTGGCATGGCTTCTATTCAGGACCTTGTGACTCGAATGGAGGGTTTGGCAGGTTTGGTGTCTGAACTGGTCAATCAGGTACACCAGAGGAAAACTCCAGGTTCTGAGTGGTATTCGGAAGAACCACTCAGGCAGTCAGGTATTTCCCGAAAAATCTCAAAAATTGATGTTACCTGTGTCTTTGTCCTCTGGGGGCAGATCTGTTTCTGGGCAGGCCCTAGTAGATTCTAGGGCTGCCACTAACTTTGTTAAATATTCATTTGTTTCTGCTTTACGTATTGAACTTGTATCATTAGATAATCATCTGTTGGTTACTGGGGCGGATTTTACTCTACTGGCCAGGGGTAAAATCTATTTTAAAACCCCCTTACTCTCATTGCAAGTGGGCTCAATACATACAGAGCTCATGAGTTTTTTTGTTATGGAGGATCTCTCGTCTGATATCATTTTAGGGCTTCCCTGGCTAGACCTCCATAACCCTACCTTTGATTGGCCCAAAAAAGAGTTAGCGAAATGGGGGAATCAGTGCTCCTCCCATTGTATTGCTTTGCATGCCTCCGATTGTCTCAGTGAGGAGACACTTCTTCCTGAATTTCTATCTGATTTTCATGATGTTTTTGATGCTAAAGCTGCTGAAGTTTTTCCGCCGCATAGACCTTACGATTGTGCGATTGAACTCCTTCCCAACTCCAAATACCCTAAGGGAAGGATCTTCAATCTTTCTGCCCCTGAACGTGAGGCTATGCGGGATTACACTCAGGATAGTCTTCTTAAAGGTCACATCCATCCATCTCAGTCTCCCATGGGGGCTGGGTTCCTTTTTGTTAAAAAGAAAGATGGCGGACTGCGACCATGCATTAACTACCGAGAATTAAATAAAATTACAGTTAAAAATCAGTACCCTCTTCCTCTGATCCCTGATCTTTTCAATCAGATTGTGGGTGCCCGCTGGTTTTCTAAAATTGACCTCCGTGGGGCATACAATCTGATCCGGATTAGAGAAGGAGATGAATGGAAAACTGCGTTCAACACCACAGAAGGTCACTTTGAGTATTTGGTAATGCCTTTCAGGGTTGTGTAATGCACCCGCAGTTTTTCAACATTTTGTTAACGATATCTTTAGAGACTTGCTCAGTCGTTATGTGGTTGTCTACCTGGATGATATTCTAGTGTTCTCTCCTGATTGGGCCACACATATTGAGCATGTTAGGAGTGTTTTGCTACTATTGCGTCAAAACTGTCTCTTTGCCAAACTGTCCAAATGCCTGTTCGGAGTCCAAAGGGTCACCTTCCTCGGTTATGTTATTACTCCCGATTCTTTTTGTATGGATCCACTAAAAGTCACGGCTATTAATAACTGGGAACACCCCTCCAACCTTAAAGCCCTGCAACGTTTTTTGGATTTCTCCAACTATTATCGAAAATTTATTAAGAATTTCTCTTCTATAGTGAAGCTATTCACGGATCTCACAAAGAAAGGTGCCGATGTGACCAAATGGACTCCGGAAGCGGAACAGGCTTTTGTACATCTCAAGAAATGTTTTGTTGAGGCTCCTGTATTAGTACCACCAGACTATGATTGCCCATTTATTATTGAGATTGATGCCTCTGAAGTGGGGGTTGGTGCCGTGTTGTCTCAGGGCTCTGAAAATTTTATGTGTTTGCAACCTGTGGCCTTCTTCTCGAGGAAATTCTCACCTACGCAGCGCAACTATGACATTGGTAATCGAGAACTCCTAGCCATTAAATGGGCATTCGAGGAGTGGAGACATTTCCTCGAGGGGGCCAAACACCAGATCACAGTATTCACCGATCATAAGAACCTACTATATCTGGATAACGCTAAGCGACTGTCTCCTAGGCAGGCCCGCTGTGCGCTATTCTTCACACGTTTTAATTTTGTGGTGATTTATCGTCCAGGCTCTAAAAATGTACGGGCTGATGCCCTATCTCGCACTTTTGGTCCCAGCGATGCCCCTAAGGATGTCCCTGATAAAATCTTGTCTCCCGGAGTGGTTCTCGCCATTATTACTCCTGATCTTGCTATTTTAGTGGTTAATTCACAAGATCTTGCTCCCAGTAATACTCCCACTGGGAAACTATTTGTACCGCCAAATCTTCGTCTTCGTGTTTTGGAAGAAATTCATTGTTCTACCTTAACGGGACATCCTGCCTTCGCTGGGACTAAATACTTTCTCTTCCGCTCTTACTGGTGGCCTTTCTGGTCTAGAGACGTATGTGAATTTGTTGCTGCCTGTGAGACATGTGCTAAGATGAAGACTCCTAGGAGATTACCCTAGGGCCTTCTTCATCCCCTTCCTATACCTAAGAGACCATGGTCCCATTTGTCAATGGACTTTATTACTGATTTGCCTTGTTCCCAAGGGAAGACTGTGATTTGGGTTGTTGTGGATAGATTCTCCAAAATGTGTCATTTTGTACCCCTAAAGAAAATTCCAAGTGCTCCATGTCTAGCCTCGCTCTTTATTAATCACATACTCCGCTTGCATGGTGTACCGGAAAATATTGTATCTGATCGGGGTATACAATTTGTCTCTAGATTCTGGAAGGAATTTTGTGGTCGTCTGGGGGACTCTCTGTCTTTCTCTTCTGCGTTCCACCCTGAGACCAATGGCCAGACAGAGAGATTCAACCAAACTTTGGAACAGTACTTAAGGTGTTTTGTGCCTGATGCTCAAGAAAAATGGAGAACCTTTCTTCCTCTAGCAGAGTTTGCAATAAACAACAGGGTTAACGTCACCACTAAAATGTCTCCGTTTTATTGCAACTATGGTTTTAACCCCAGGTACTCCTCTCTCCGTAGCACCGAGTCTGCTAATCCCACCGCCGAACAGACTTATCAGCGACTGTGCACAGTCTGGGCCCAGGCTCGTCTGAGCCTGGTTAAAGCCCAAGAATATCAAAAACGGCAGGCAAATAAAAGACACTTACCTGGCCCTGAATACAGAGTGGGAGATCGAGTCTGGCTGTCCACTAGGAATCTGCGTCTTAGAGTTCCTTCGGGGAAATTTGCACCACGTTACATTGGGCCCTATGTCATTTCTGAACTCATAAACCCAGTATCTTTTAAATTACAACTTCCAAGTTCTTTTCGTATCCACAACGTCTTCCACAAGTCGCTTTTGAAGAAGTATATCTCCCCTGTCCTTACTTCTTCCAGTCCACCTGCAACGGTGGTGGTCCAAGGGGAACTAGAATATGAAGTAGAAAAAATTCTGGATTCCCGTCGGGTGCAGAATGCTGTTCAGTACCTCGTGCACTGGAAGGGTTATGGCCCGGAAGAGCGAACGTGGGTTTCTGGTAGGGACCTACATGCGCCACGTTTAATTAATCTCTTTCATCGCCAGAACCCTTCAAAACCTGGTCCATCTGGCGAGGGTCCAGAGGCCCCTCGTAAAAGGGGGGTAACTGTAACATCCTTGCCTGTTCAGGCTTTGGCACCATCCTCCGGGCGCACGCTGTGGCGCAGGAGGCGTGCCCGGTTGTTATTCCTTCCTTTGGGTTTTTCTTGTATTGTCTGAACACTGTCCTATTCCCTCACCTCCTTAATTGATTTTCCACCACGCCCTTCTCCTTCACCTTGCTTCCCCCCTGCTCCACTAAGAGTTAACTTTAGTCCTACCTTTGTGATTGACAGTCTATCCTCCTATCAAGTCTGGGGCGGGTTCTTTCTCCCTATTTATTGTTTGCTCACTTTCCCATTGGCGCCTGCTATTGCATTTCGCTTACTGGCTGTACTCCTTGTTCCTTGTTACCTGCTCTTCTGATTTTCTGACCACTGGCTTACCTTTGACTTCTCTTGGATTGTGATTTTTGTACTGCATTGCTCGTTTGTTACGACCCCTTGGCTAGGTGACCTCCCTGTGTTGTTGTACGTCCTGTCTGCGTTCAAGTGAATAAATTCTAAACTTGAGTGTGATCCAGTCTCTGTGTCCCTGTTTCCTGCACTGCTACCAAGCATCTACCTGAGCGGTTCCCCATACTATCTATCTATCTATCTATCTATCTATCTATCTATCTATCTATCTACAGTGGGGAAAAAAGTATTTAGTCAGCCACCAATTGTGCAAGTTCTCCCACTTAAAAAGATAAGGCCGGCCTGTAATTGTCATCATAGGTAGACCTCAACTATGAGAGACAAAATGAGAAAACAAATCCAGAAAATCACATTGTCTGATCTTTAAAAAATTTATTTGCAAATTATGGTGGAAAATAAGTATTTGGTCAATAACAAAAGTTAATCTCAATACTTTGATATATATCCTTTGTTGGCAATGACAGAGGTCAAATGTTTTCTGTAAGTCTTCACAAGGTTGGCATACACTGTTGCTGGTATGTTGGCCCATTCCTCCATGCAGATCTCCTCTAGAGCAGTGATGTTTTGGGGCTGTCCCTGTGCAACACGGACTTTCAACTCCCTCCAAAGGTTTTCTATGGGGTTGAGATCTGGACACTGGCTTATGAAGCCACTCCTTCGTTGCCCTGGTGGTGTGCTTAGAATCATTGTCATGCTGAAAGTCCCAGCCACGTTTCATATTCAATGCCCTTGCTGATGGAAGGAGATTAGCACTCAAAATCTCATGATACCTGGCCCCATTCATTCTTTCATGTATACGGATCAGTCGTCCTGGTCCCTTTGCAGAGAAACAGCCCCAAAGCATGATGTTGTCACCCCCATGCTTCACAGTAGGTATGGTGTTCTTTGGATGCAACTCAGCATTCACTCTCCTCCAAACACAACAAGTTGTGTTTCTACCAAACCATTGTACTTTGGTTTCATCTGACCATATGACATTCTCCCAATACTGTTCTGGAACATCCAAATGCTCTCTAGCAAACTTCAGATGGGCCTGGCTATGTACTGGCTTAAGCAGGGGGACATGTCTGGCACTGCAGGATCTGAGTCCCTGGCGGCGTAGTGTGTTACTGACGGTAGCCTTTGTTACGTTAGTCCCAGTTTTCTGCAGGTCATTCACTAGGTCCCCCCGTGTGGTTCTGGGATTTTTGCTCACCGTTCTTGCAATCATTTTGACCCCACGGGGTGAGATTTTGTGTGGAGCCCCTGATCGAGGGAGATTATCAGTGGTTTTGTATGTCTTCCATTTTCTAATTATTGCTCCCACAGTTGATTTCTTCACACCAAGCTGCTTGCCTATTGCAGATTCAGTCTTCCCAGCCTGGTACAGGTCTACAATTTTGTTTCTGGTGTCCTTCCACAGCTCTTTTGTCTTCACCATAGTGGAGTTTGGAGTCTGACTGTTTGAGGTTGTGGACAGATGTCTTTTATACTGATAACAATGTCAAACAGGAGCCATTACTTCAGGTAATGAGTGGAGGACAGAGGAGCCTCTTAAAGAAGAAGTTACAGGTCTGTGAGAGCCAGAAATCTTGCTTGTTTGTAGGTGACCAAATACTTATTTCACACCATAATTTGCAAATAAATTCTTTAAAAATCAGGCAATGTGATTTTCTAGTTTTGTTTTCTCATTTTGTCTCTCATAGTTGAGGTCTACCTATGATGTCAATTACAGGCCTCTCTCATCTTTTGAAGTTGAAGAACTTGCACAATTGGTGGCTGACTAAATATTTTTTTTTCCCCACTGTATCTATCCGCATATGGTTAAGCTAAATTATCTATGACAGCTTCTTTATTAGCCTTATTTAACAATGTAGAACATACCTTTTTGTCATTATTGTAAATTAATTGGTTAAACTATTAATAAAAAAATTATGTTATGGTAATCGCAGACAATCTGAGCTGAATGTTTCCAGAGCCACATTAAATGCCAATACTATCTGAATGTCCAAATTCCATTTAATATCTATGGTCTGTGAAAGTTAATGTATTGATAGGTTCACACCTGTGTTTGAGTTTCTGTTTGTGGAGTCCAATAGGGACCCCACGATTGGAAACCTAATCCGCTTAAAAAAGCGGTTACCCACGGAAGCCAACGGACCCCATAGACTATAATGGGTTTCCACCCAGAAAAAGGCAGAAGAATGCGGAGAGAAAAGTCCAGTTTGCAGGACTTTTTTTTTCTCCGTATTTTTAAGCTGATGTGGGGATGGAAACCCCGAACGTAGACCGGGCGTAGGTGTGAAACTAGCCTATGACTCCATGGCATGTTGATATCAAAGGACTGCTCAGTGTTAGTGGCTAATCATTCCATCCTATTCATCTGGAATTTCATGATGCAGTTTGTATTCATGTTATTGTATCCTTGATGATGTCTGGACAAGTTAAATATTGTGCTCACCTTTCATGGAATTTATCATTAACTTATTTGATTTATATATGCACAGTAATAGATTAGACAATATTAAACACATCTATCCACCTCCGAAAATGGAAAAAAATGACTCATACAGAAGCAGTAATTAAAAAGACACATACATCATCTGAGATGACAATATAGGAAAGTAATAAAACATGAAATATTGCACCTGCCTAATTACTAATGATATCTGATAAATCCATAAAGCATATCCCTAGTTATGCAACTACTTTTCATGAAAGAATAGTACAGGTAAATATAAGAAACTCTGTAATATATCTTACTAAGAAATACAGTAAGTTTCCTTACCAACTTTTTACACTATTCACACTAGCGCTCGGTCTCCGCTTAGGGATTCCGTTCCCCATTCCGCTTTAAAAATGCAGAGAGAAAAGTCCTGCAAGCAGGACTTCTGTCTCCACATTTTTCTGCCCTTTTCGGGCAGAATCCTGGTGGAAACTATACTCTATGGGTTCCGTGGGTTTCCGAGGGTAACCGCTTTTTTAAGTGGATTAGGTTTCTGTTCAGGGGGTCCCCAAGCGGACCCCGCGAATGGAAACCCAAACGCAGGTGTGAACCTAGCGTTATGTAGACATCTCTTGAGATGGCAATGTAAGGAGGAGGGAGGATGCTGGAAAAGATAGACACATACTGCAGCTACTCTGCTATACTGTGAGTGAGGGGTTATCCACTTTCTAATATTGATAGCCTACCCTTAAGGCAGCATGACTCCTACTTATGCCAGGAGCCATACTGCTCAGTCGCTGTGTGATTTGTAGAGGCGGGTTGAAGTTTATGGCACAATGCCTAAAGCTGCAGCTATACATTGTACGGTGATTGAGCAGTGCAGCTCTCAACATTACAGGGAGCTGTGGTATCTGAACTGATATGCAGGTTTTGCTGTATAGAAAGTGGAAAATCCCTTTAACTAGAAAAAACTTTTTTTTTCTGCAATATGTGGATGGGATTAGCCAGGTACTGTAAAAGGCAGCGTTTTTTGCCGTGACTTTTCTGCTGTGGACAAAATGCTGCATTTTCGCAACGTGGAGCCCTGGTCTGTCTTGCATCATTTTTTCATCAGTTTTTAACTGAAATGTGAAAAAAATAATATGAACTTCATTGGTCTTTTTTTTGTACCCAACCCACTCATCCATTTTGAATGTCAGGAAAACGAATACATCACTCAAAAAAACAGATGTTAAAAACTGATGACATAGACGTGTATTGGGTCCAACAAGTTGGAAAAACAGACCGAAATAGAGCATGTTCTATGTTATTCTTGTGTACAAACCTATTGACCCTAATTGTTCTAAAAACAGAAGTGTAACGAACATTAAAAAAGTCTGTTTTGTGCATGGGAACTAAACTCTCAGTTCCCTGTCCTTACATTTTGTAGGTATGTGAACATATCCAGATAACATGGACAAGACAAGATAAGATCCACAAATGGTTAAGTGCCATGAAACCCTTTCAAATGCAAACTAATTATGATCACAGACACCCCGTGGCACAGAATATAACAAAAGCTTTGACTGTTATTAGCATTAAATATGCATTGTATATGTAATATTGATTCAGCAGGCTTTCACAAGCTAATGGCAATTCTCTGCCCGCACTAACAAATTTTAGCTTCAAAACACTTCTGAAAATAATCTATACAGTATAATATCAAAGCTATCAGAACAAGAGACGTTTCCATTAAGCATCTTAACTCTGACCACTGATATCTACATAAGTGACCCAAGCCACATTAAGTTGGGCTGAACACAACTTTTTTGCCTGTATCATCATAGTCATTTGCAAATGTTGAAACATTTCCCAGTGGTGCACTTGGGTGTAGCGATACTTATACCAGTCTGTATACCAATAAAAGTCATTCCTATACTGTACTGTACATGCAATGTACTCATGCTTGCTTGGCTATTTTTGGAACTCTTGCACAGGTGAATGGAGAAACTCCCTTATGTGCGGCTCCTATCCATTCATTTGTTGACTCAAATGGGGCACCTTTCATGAGATAGATACATATCCTAAAGGTGGGCCCACATATATCAGGCATATCCTATGGATTTAACCATAAATGCCAAGATGACCATACACATCAGACGGTTGTTGCTGAACCTGCTGATTTTGAAGGAATCGCTAATCACCTGATCTGTATAAGGATCTCCTACAGGTGCATCTCAATAAATTAGAATATCTTTGAAACGTTTATTTATTTCAGTAATTGAATTAAAAAAGAGACCTCCTATATTATCTAGATTCTTTACACACAGAGTGTTCTATTTCAAGTGTTTTATTTCTGTAAATGTTGATTATGGATTACAGGTAATGAAAACCAAAATCTAAGAAAATTATAATATTGTGAAAAAGTTCAGTATTGTAAATTCAGTGTGTCACCTGCCAAGGTTTCCTAAGCCTTTAAATGGTCCCTCAGTCTGGTTGAGTAGGACACACAATCATGGAAGACGCTGATTATGAATTGTATTACTGAATTACTGAAATGAATGAAGTTATTGAGATGCACCTGTACCTCTTCCTAACAGCTGATGTCAGGGGGCAAGAGGATGAGGCTGTTGGATTTCAGCTGCTTGAACCTTTTGTTTTTGGGGAGAGAAGACACTGCCAAGGGAGTTTGATAGCGGCTTTCTCCCCTTTCTGTCCAGTACACATGCCATGCACTGTTAGTGCATGTGTATGGTGAGATTGGGTGGGATTGCTGTCTTTTTTGTAAGGTCTGCTTTAGATATAAATCTGATTCAGTAGAACCTCGAAAGGTCTGGCTGTAATACAGACTGAGATGTGCAGCTCTATTTTGATTGTATGAAACCACTCTGAGACAACTTTTTTATTTACTAATTATATCTATATATTAAATGTCAAATGTTGTTAAAAGGTGACTGTCCCTTTTAAAATTACAAAAAATAACTAGTGTGTTTGTGGGAGGTGACCTTTCTGTCAGGTGCATGAAAAATAATTTACTTTCATGGCAGAAATTAACTTTTACGACCTCAAACATCAGATGTTAATTCTGATATAGTTATAATATCATAAAACTACTAGATGCTATTAAAAATAAAAGCTTTGCAAACACTGCAGGAATATTAAACAAGGACTCAGAGTCCAGTCTGTGTCTAAACACATCTTCAGACATTGCAACCAATTTTACAAGGCACCGAAAGGGCAAATACAGATATTACTGGGATATAGATTTAGGATATAAGCAAATTAGGAAGACATAGATATATATCAGAACTGTTGCAAAGAAAACCTGGAGTAAGTGTCCATGGCAACCAAATACCACTTAGTTTTCTGAAACCCACAAGAAAATGAAAGCAGTGACCAGATAAGTTGCACTGGGCAACTACTCCACTTTTGCACTTGGTTTGCTCCTGTATTTTTACTGTCCTAGAACATTTGTATCTTTGTATCATTTTGCATATATTACATTTATTTATAATATATGTATATCTTATTGGTAATAAAAAAGAACAAATGCTTTAAAAGAGACCATACTGTAGAGACCAATGTCCATCTGATCTCTGACATTTCAACTAAAAACCAACCTAAAAATATTGAGTTTTTAGCTCAGAACAAAGTGGATCCCATTGATTGTTAAAGTCTTTTCTAAACTGTAATTAATATGTCATTTTCTTGTCCTCTTCTACATCTACTGTCTTATTTTAAAGCATTTTACCTAAGCTATTTTATTTTGTCATAAGGTCTTGAAGAAGAATCTATGATTTCTCACTGGTTGGTTACTGGCAAAATCTTTGTAAATACCACAAACACCTTTGTAGACAATCCTTATCAATGAAGTTACAAAATTACCGCACCAGATCCAAGCTCAGGTCTTACTGAGTATAGTAACAGAACCAAGCTTACTGCATATACTGTACACTATAAAAAACAAGCTTGTAAATGCTAAACATGTCTTATTCCCATTATGTGCTTTATCTAGATTGTAATATTTACTAGGAGAAATACGCTGCTCTATATTACCTGACAAGAAATGACCGCTGAATTTTATATTAATAGTTTGTATTATATATGTTCTAAATATATGTTAAAAATATAGATAGAAAAATCAAAATGGTAACAACAAAAAGATAAAGAAAAAATAAAGATTTTATTTGATCAGCATTTTATGTTTAATTATCATTTTATATAAAGGTGTAACATCCTTGCCCGTCCGGGTTTTGGCGCCATCCTCTGGTTGTGATTCCTTCCTTTGGGTTTTTCTTGTATTGTCTGAACACTGTCCTATTCCCTCACCTCCTTGATTTTCCGCCACATCCATCTCCTCTAATAGTTAATTTTAGCCTTACCTGTGTGATTGACAGCCTATCGTCCTATCAAGTCTGGGGCGGGTTCTTCCTTCCTATTTGTTTGCTCACAGTCACATTGGCACTTGCTATTGCCTTGTGCGTGCTGGCTATTTACTCTTGCTGTTTGGTTACCTGTATTCTTATTCGTGACCTCTGTCTTTAACTTTGACTATTCTCTTGGATTTTGATTCTGTACTGCGTTGCTCGACTGTTACCGACCCCTTGGCTAGCTGACCTCCCTTTTGCTGTTGTTTGTCCTGTCTGCGTTCTGTGTTATCACTTATATTAAGAAGGGATCGCTGCCCAGTTGCTGGCTGTTGCCTAGGTCAGTTCAGGCAAGTATCCAGGGACAGTGGGGGGGGGGGGGGTTCAGCTTAGGGCTCACTGTCTTGTCGTGTCCCTCTCCCCAGGGTTCACCAGCAGCTACTGGGGAATCGCTCCTCTAGCAATTCCCTTACAAAAGGATGAATAAATAAGTTTGCAGATGCAAGCAATACATGAATACGACAATTTTATAATATTACAGTTAAATTACAGAATATACAGCTACAAAGAAGACATAATATTTTTTATGTTTAATGTCCTTCGTCAAAAGTTGATCAGTGTGAGTGTTGAGTGTCAGACCCACCCCTATCTGGTACTGATCGCCTAGCCCAGAAAACCCCTTTTAGCTACACATGAACAGCTTATCGATGGGGCTCGTAAGTGTCAGACTCCACAGAACTGATAGTACAGGAACAAGGCCAGATATGGGGAATTAACCCCTCGCTAACTGATGGGCAAACCTCACATGTTTCGTTCTGCAAATATTTGCAAGGTTCACCCACAAGTTTTGTTTTGGCCCGTACCGCAAGTGCTATTATTATACTCTGAAGTCCCTTCAGATCCCATAATATAATAATTAGAGAGCAGAGAAGGTGTGGAAAAAAAAAACAAAAAAAAAAAAACACAATACTCACCTTCCCTAACTTCCAAAAAAATTCCAACTGCCCTGAAATCAGTGGAGCAGCACCTGCTAAAGGTTGCAAAGAAATGGAGTTGGTAGAAGTGGTGAAAAGTCCCCTTTAATATGTAGGGGTACACAAAACATAAAAAAGTGTGCACTTTAAACAACTCAGATCCTCTCGCATTAAGTTGATCATACCTTGTCCCAACTTTTGAGACCCCAATTTTTTGAGACAATCAATGTAAACTGGTGTTGAACCCATCTGTGTTTCCCATATAGTGCCACCTCAGCAGAAGTCTACCATTACTTTTTGAAAACAACTATATGACAGGTTCTTCAACATGAGATTATCCTTGTAGCCACTCACTGAATGCAAAACCCCTATAAATTAAGAAATCCCTAATAGGTTTTGAAAATGGGATATCACAACCAGAGAACCCTTTAACCGTTAGACAAAAATGAATTCACTACCAGATACAAGGGAACATTTGTACAACTAAGTAGCTTTAACAAAGGGATTACATTATTTGTTTCAATGGTAGCAGTCTACAGAACAGACATTATGCAGGATGTGTCTGCCTCCCAAAGGCCATAGAAAAGGCTGGATGATATAATTTATATGCGATGCAATGCTAGTTACTTCATCAGTGGTGTAACTGTTTAATTATTTCTAGATGATTCATCCCAGCTAATAATGATAATGTAATATTTATTAAGATCTGCTAAGAAGAGGATAAGGCTATTCATTATGGATTATGAATACAGGGGTGGTTTAATTATTCATATATACCTGTAATAGTTTAGTTGACTAAAACTGATACAATTTATATAACAATGTGGAACATTAAAATGTAATTATTGTTCATAAAATGCTTACTGTCCTCCTATAATCTTTTTTCTTTAGAGACCGCTCACTGTTTGCTCTATAGAGAAGGGTAATTGTAAATTTTTATCTCTTTTAATTTAGATATTCCAGTTATAAAACTAAACTAGTTTTTCAGAGAATGATGAGAACTGTTTTAGATGGAAAGTATTACCATTCATATTCTTTAAAACTTGTCTGTGAGATCTTTTGTAAAATTAAGCTGTTAATAAGTAGTCTTAATTCTCTTACATTCTGATGGCCGCCACTTCTTTGATTTATAGATTATTTCATAGCCATGGGTCATCAAGGGTAAAGTGCTGAAATCCATTTTTTTTTTTTTTTATATATATATTTTCTGTTGTCATGAGGGCAGCTACCAGCAGCTATGATGATGTTGGGGAAGGAAGGATGGGACATGCTGAATTTTATTGCTTGATGCTTTTGTTCTTAGAGAAGATAAGCAGGTTTGGTTCAATCAAATGTGCATATGTATGGGAGATTTGCAAAGGGGTAGTTGTTGGCAGCTATTGAACTTATGTAGGCATCTTAAGAAAGCACATTAAATAGCTACAGTAAATGAACTAGCATTCAGAGCTAGTATATTGCTGAAAACTCTACTCTTATGTTTTAATCTGTAATGTTAAATCAAGAATGAGAATCTTTTCTACATGATGCCTTGACTGTATGGTTTGTATCAGCATTTTTCATGAAATTCTAAAGTTCATACACGTCTAAATTTATTCTTACTTTTATGCTAGGTGTGAAAATGTTTGTGTATTTTCTCTATTCTGCAACATTACCCTGGAAAACCATATTTACCATATTTGAAAGAATGCAAAATTTAATTGTTGCACAGTGAAATAAACAAATGTCTGTCTCCTCACTTCAATTATGCAAAGCGTTGCAGGTTGGCAAACAGCAGAAAGAACAAAATCTTCCTTATTTTCTTGAAATGTCTCACTTACAGTACTTAAAATAGACCTTCGCTGTTTATAGCAACCTGTAGACTGTAAAAGTGTGATATCATGTAATATAAATGCTGATGTTCCATTTATATGTTTGGAGACTATTTTATAAAACATCAAAATTAACAAGCTAATGAATTTATCAAGAAGCTTTCTACAATGTTTATAATTTGTATGGCTAGATATGTATAGTTTTGGATGGCTTTCATTCTATCATCTTGCAATTATGTCAAATGTTTTGACACTTGATCCTATTAATAGTGTTTCTTTGTACTTCTTGATCGAGCTGAAGACAACTCCATTTAATGATGACTTAAGAGATGAGTTCCCTTTACCACTAGGGTTTATTTCACAAAAAAACATATCAATTATAAACTTTAAGACAGATCCAAAAATGAATGTGCACATCTTCTGAATAGCTGTAGCATGGCCCTATAATTCACTTATGAATTAATTTAAAGAATTTACAATGAACTGGTCTTATAGTTTGTCAAGAATAAAAAGGCATCTGTCATTTATAGATTTTCATTACGTGAAAAATCAAGAACCTAATTCCTATAAACCTTGAAACATTCTGTTTATAAATAGTTACTTCATACCTATTAATTTGCATTTTATCAACATTTCTTCTTGTTTCTTTCTAAGGCTATGTTCTCATCTGCGTTGGAGTTTGTGTTTGAAACCTCCGGCGCAGAGTCCATCAAAAATCTGGTGATGTCTTTTAAATAATATCGTCAATAGGGTTCCTCGGAATTGTTGTTGTCTGGCATTAGACAGAACGTTTTTCCATTCTGGTCCTGCAATGGACCAGAAGAACCGAAACAATGGCACACCCTAAAAAATGATTGAAAAAAAGATTTTTGTATTTGAATCAGGCCAACCAAGCAATGTTCAGCCAATGTTGTCTAGAGCAACTGAAAAAGTCTCAATGGATTGACTTAGGTAAATGAGCAAATAATATACTGTAAAATGGACCAGTATACTAGTAATAAACACTCAGTACAAATAACACAAACAAAAATGTTAAAAAATGTAATAATAATAATGAGAGGCAACACCTGTGGCCACAGGATGTTCTGCACATATTGCTGAGCTGTTTGTGACCCTCATATCACTACTAGGGGGTGACCGACTGTCATACAGATGTAGCCAAATTTAACATTACTTTTAACACATTAAATTAACAGTTGTTATGACTCAGCATGGTGCATTGAGTTATCAGATTCACGTTGAAAATGGCTACATCTCTATGCGATGGCTTTGCATGTCATCACACCAGCAGATGGGGCAATATGCCTCACAGCAAAGGCAGAATTGGGGTGTTCACCATGGGACCTCCATACTAAAGACAAAATGTTTCCACTCTGAACAACTCAAGTTTCTCTTTCACAACACCACCACAATTGAAGGCGGTGATGGCTGTCTGTCAGTGGCAGGACACATAATAGGCATTGTGACACTAAATTTCCTTCTCTTGCATGCCTGGAAATGGTCTGGGCAGAGAAAGATTTGTGTAATGACGGTGCCACCTGTGTCTGGATGGTGAACAAGGAACCTGTGGGAACTGCCAATGCTTGTCGGCAGATCAAATCATCATCTCTACTGGTGGTCGGTTTGGTGAGTCTGTCATGGGTGCATGCCCTCATGTAACCATTGCTCCCAACACCTCCTACCAGTTAGGCATTTTGGCTGGTGTTTTGTCAAGGTGACCATCCAATAATGCACCCCCTCTCAAAGTCTGTCAACTGGTTTATATATCTGCCTCAGACCTAACTGTATGCTGAGTTTTGGCGGCAATCGGGAATTTTTATCTAGGTGCATTATTTCTTTTTGTCTATCAGTGTACTTTATACTGCTTAACAAGCAGTAAAAAAATAACAGTACATTCATATTAAGTACAATCTTAATATTTCTCTTGTTTTTGTATAGTAGGCTATGATACGGGGACCAATACAAATTTAGGTTAGTAAGGTTCAGAAGAAGCTTAGAATGGCACTACAACAGTGGTCAGACGAACCTTCTGTCAAATCATTTTCTTTTGAGAGAGCTTCAGTGGTGAGAATCAAATGTTGACAGGAGCTTCATGTGCTCACTGGAGTAAAACAGATCCATTTTATTTGCATGTTTTAGTGCTTCTATTTTTTACATTTTCTTTGACTTTTACATTAGTCATTGCTTGTTCAAATAGCTTACAATATGTTTATTGGAATCACAAATATAAAAATGTGGTATCACTTATTTTAAAGGTCTACAAGGGCATACTTACTTTAGGACATGATTTCACCATGTCTGTGTCCAAAACTCTATTTATAGGAAACCCTTAATTTATTCCGTCTACTGTGGCACCTCAATAAAGTTTTCTCCTATACTTTATATTATATTATATGTATAGATGCTAGTCTTGGCTGCAATTAAAAAGCAGAATAAGTCTATAAGTATTATAATCTCTTATTGCAGCCACACCGCTACGTAAAGTCTTAAAAACATACAATCTTTTCATATGGGAGTTGCCAATGTGACTGGCTGATAGTGATAATGATATAACCACAGGTAGTGAGACATTTATGCTTCAATGGCTAATACTAAAGAAATGTACTATGACATGGTGGCCATTCATATAAATGACTGTATACATGGATGGCTTGAATACACCAGGATGAAATACTCTCTGTTAAAGTGACTCTTCATTCTAACTAATAGAGGAAACCTTCCCTACAGTATCTGTCCATATGCATTGGTAGAATGACAACCTGTATAATCTTATGATTGAATAATAGGATCATTTTGGATGCTTCAGCTATGAACTATAGGCCATATTGCATTAGACAGAACCAGGGACCGCTCACCTTTGTTTCTTTGGACACTGTTGTGTCATAGCTATAGCAAATGCAGATTTAGCAGTTGCACTGGGGTCCTGGTGCTTTAAAAGAGAGTCTGAGAGAGAGGACAATGGA
The DNA here is from genome assembly GCA_947044405.1 of Leptodactylus fallax. NCBI lineage: Eukaryota > Metazoa > Chordata > Amphibia > Anura > Leptodactylidae > Leptodactylus > Leptodactylus fallax. Next base: position 7,711,720 of record CAMRHE010000010.1, read on the forward strand.
GAGTAGGTTGCAAAATAGGGGGCATGAGGAGCAGTCTGTGTAAGAGAGTGGGACCATGGGAAGCAGTCTGTGTGAGAGGAGGACACATATAAAGTAGTCTGTGAGAGGAAGTCTGTAAGAGTGCAGGACACCAGGAGCAGCATGTGAGAAAGATGGGGCATAGTCAGAAGTTTAACAGAGGAGGACAGGTGCAGTACTCTGTGAGAGAGATGGATGATTGAAAAAATAATACAATAATACGAACCATATTTGTCCAAGAAGCCACTAGAAAGGAAAATATAAATATTGCAGGTGGCACATCATTACAGAAATCACTGAAAATTCTACGTCATAAAACGTAACCTTTATTGTACCAACATTTTAGAAAAAATACATGAACCACATATCCAAGTATTATCCATTGATCTATACTTCTCAGCAAAATCAACAAAAATAAACATGAGATTCTTAGTAGACATTTTGATCATGGTGACCTCTGTATAGTAAGTCCCTATTCTATAGGGTGCAGTGCCACATGGCAACTGCTATCACTGAGCATAGTACTCACAGGTGGCATTGCCCAGTAGCTACCCGGCAGGGGCATTACTAGTAAAGACGGGGCACCATAGCAAACTTTTGACTTGGGGGCCCCCCACAGCATATAACCCCTTTCATGGCCCCCACATGGTATAACACCCCATTTACACACACTATAATGTCCCAAAGTGACCTCCAGACAGTATAATATCCCATATCGGCCCTTACACATAGTTTAATGTCCCATAATGGCCCCTTTACACAGTATAATGTCCCATAGCAGCCCCCCCAGTATAATATCCCATAGCAGCCCCTCCACACATAGTGGTCTTTGTACACAGTAAAATATTCCCTTGTTGCCCCTGCACACAGTACAGTGTCCAACAGTGGCCTCCACACAGTATTATGTCCCATAGTGGCTCCTACTACAACAGTTCATTTCAAATATTGAAAAACCCAAAATATTCTTTTCAGACCCCAGAGTATAATGATCAGAGGCCCAGGGGAGGTGACAAACATAAAAACCAGTGTTACTCACCTCTTTTGGGCTCCGGAGTGACTCCTCTTCAATGAAGTCACTGACTTGGGTTACGCTGGCGTCATTATGCAGTGTGACGCTGGCCTCACCCTCGTGATGTCTGTGATGTCACTAAAGAGGTCCAATGACAGCAGGGAGTCTCAACGGAGCCCAGGAGAGGTTTGCTAACCTCCCCTAGACCTCCGATCATTATACTCGGGGGTCTGAAAAGACTCCAGAGTATAATAATGGCAGTTTCAGTTCTGACAAATTTGATCCAAACGGAACCGCCAGGCTATGGCTGCTACTGTAGGAATTAAGCCACTGCTACCAGGCTAAGCCCCCAGGCTTGGGTCTACATTAACCCACAGATACAGTATTACAGCAACACAACACAGAACCACACCATATGACTACAAAGACAAGGACAGGACAGGATTTTATATACTGATCTATTTTCTCAACAGTGGCGGAACTACCCGGGCCTGCTACATGTATCCCCTGACTCAGTGCCTGCCTCATTTTTCTTTTTGCTGCAGGGAGTTGCATTATTGTGATAGTAGGGGGCTGTCATCCCCTAGCCCCAAACTCACCTGTACAGACTGTCTGTGCTGATGAGCATCAGGAAGGACCTTCTGTTCTGAGTCTAGCTGCAGCATGGTATGCTAGTGTTTGAGGTAAACAAATATAAATTTTTCTAATTTCCAGGGGATGCCGAAAGTATAGGGGGTGATGGGGGACTACAGTATTATTAGAACCATGGGTAGTGGACAATGAATGGAGTTTAGACTTGTATTAACTTGACAGCTGTGAAGAGGGGGACTAGTGACACAGTCATTGATGGTGAAAAGTGTTCTGCATACCTGTGGCACTGGTCTCCCTCCCCCTAGCAGACAACTTCAAGGGGTTGTGCAATTACAAAAGTTCAAAAGTTTGCTATGGTGCTCAAGCTTTCCTAATTAGTCCCTTGCTACTCAGCAGAATCTAGTATACATTTTGATAAAGGTATATAAGCCCATGATGCCCTCTGCATAGTGGGTCTCTACTATAACCTTTATTTTACCAGTTAAAACCCTAAAGGTAAAGTAAAAAACAACAATCTAGAGATAAAATATAGTAATCTAATAGTTTCAGTTCATGCCAATCATATGTGTTTCCCTCCACAGTAACCATAAATAAATGCAGTTGTGGCAATAAAGATGACAATCATATGGCACAATCTGTAACACACAAAAGACATAAACTCCAATGAGATGTCAATAATACACCACAATACAGGTGCATCTCAATAAATTAGAATATCTTTGAAACGTTTATTTCTTTCAGTAATTAAATTAAAAAAGTGACCTCCTATATTTTCTAGATTCTTTACACACAGAGTGTTCTATTTCAAGTGTTTTATTTCTGTAAATGTTGATTATGGATTACAGGTAATGAAAACCCAAATCTAAGAAAATTAGAATATTGTAAAAAAGTTCAGTATTGTAAATTCAGTGTGTCACCTGCCAAGGTTTTCTAAGCCTTTAAATGGTCCCTCAGTCTGATTCAGTAGGACACACAGTCATGGAAGACGCTGATTATGAATTGTATTACTGAATTACTGAAATGTATGAACATTTCAAAGATATTCTAATTTATTGAGATGCACCTGTACCTTATGCAGATAATGACTACAGTCATGGCCAAAAGTTTTGAGAATGACACAAATATTCTATTTTCACATGATCTGCTGCCCTCTGGTTTTTATGTGTGTTTGTCAGATGTTTTTATCACATACAGAAATAGAATTGCATTCATATTATGAGTAACAGAAGCTTATATTGACAGTTAGAATGAGTTAATGCAGCAAGTCAATATTTGCAGTGTTGACCCTTCTTCTTCAGGACCTCTGCAATTCTCCCTGGCATGCTCTCAATCAACTTCTGGACCAAATCCTGACTGATAGCAGTCCATTCTTGCAGAATCAATGCTTTAATTTTGTCTGAATTTGTTGGTTTTTGTTTGTCCACCCGTCTCTTGATGATTGACCACAAGTTCTCAATGGGATTAAGATCTGGGGAGTTTCCAGGCCATGGACCCAAAATCTCTATGTTTTGTTCCCTGAGCCATTTAGTTATCACCTTTGCTTTATGGCAAGGTGCTCCATCATGCTGGAAAAGGCATTGTTGAGCGCCAAACTGCTCTTGGACGGTTGGGAGAAGTTGCTCTTGGAGGACATTCTGGTACCATTCTTTATTCATGGCTGTGTTTTTAGGCAAGACTGTGAGAGAGCCGATTCCCTTGGCTGAGAAGCAACCCCACACATGAATGGTTTCAGGATGCTTTACAGTTGGCATGAGACAAGACTGGTGGTAGCGCTCACCTCTTCTTCTCCGAATAAGCTGTTTTCCAGATGTTCCAAACAATCGAAAAGGGGATTCATCAGAGAAAATGACTTTCCCCCAGTCCTCAGCAGTCCACTCCCTGTACCTTTTGCAGAATATCAGTCTGTCCCTGATGTTTTTTCTGGAGAGAAGTGGCTTCTTTGCTGCCCTCCTTGAGACCAGGCCTTGCTCCAAGAGTCTCCGCCTCACAGTGCGTGAAGATGCACTCACACCTGCCTGCTGCCATTCCTCGGCAAGCTCTGCACTGCTGGTAGCCCGATCCCGCAGCTGAAACACTTTTAAGAGACGGTCCTGCCGCTTGCTGGTCTTTCTTGGGCGCCCTGGAGCCTTTTTGGCACCAATGGAACCTCTCTCCTTGAAGTTCTTGATGATGCGATAGATTGTTGACTGAGGTGCAATCTTTCTAGCTGCAATACTCTTCCCAGTTAGGCCATTTTTGTGCAGTGCAATGATGACTGCACGTGTTTCTTTAGAGATAACCATGGTTAACAGAAGAGAAACAATGATGGCAAGCACCAGCCTCCTTTTAAAGTGTCCAGTGGTGTCATTCTTACTTAATCATGACAGATTGATCTCCAGCCCTGTCCTCATCAACACCCACACCTGTGTTAATGGAGCAATCACTGAAACGATGTTAGGTGGTCCTTTTAAGGCAGGGCTGCAATGATGTTGAAATGTGTTTTGGGGGATAAAGTTCATTTTCTAGGCAAATATTGACTTTGCAAGTAATTGCTGTTAAGCTGATCACTCTTTATAACATTCTGGAGTATATGCAAATTGCCATTAGAAAAACTGAAGCAGTAGACTTTGTAAAAATTAATATTTGTATCATTCTCAAAACTTTTGGCCATGACTGTATAAAACGATGATGCACACTGAATAGCAACGAGAAACCATGTCCATTAAACCATGTTTATATGTAAATGTATCAGTCCGAAACACAGTAAGATACCTTGAACAAACATATGCCACTAACTAGACACTGTACAAAATTGTTTCTCACAATTGTAGCAATATAAGTAGTGCATGATACCAAATGTAGATACCCGATACTTATCTAGAGTTCATGTTGTTATTCAGATCTTCATTTCTCATGCTACATGTAATGAAGTGCTGATAAAAGCTAGACCAAGTGGCCCCTGGGCAACCTGGATGAATACGTGCAAAAACTGAGCCCGTGCCTCTGAAATTAAAAGAGTTTTCCAGGCTAAGAATAGAATATCAGATTGATGAGGTTCCAACACCTGGCACCCCATTAATCATCTCATGTTAGCATCTGATATACCATATTACTGTGGATCACTTGGATGGGAGCTAAGCTTCAGTAACTCAGTTTGGCCAGTATGCAGAGAACAGTGCTGTCTGCTTTCTGCTCCATTCTCTGTGTACCAACTGATGAGAACAGCTTATCTGTGGGAGTCCCAGGTATTTGACCCCCAAAGAATCTGATACTGATGGCCTACCTTCGTATAGGTAATAAATAATTTAGCCTGGAAAACTCATTTAATCTTTTATTGAGCAATCATGTAATTTCACTATATTTTATTAAGGCTAAAAGAGTAACATCTCCTCTTTTTTATGTTTTTTCACAGATTAAACAAGAAAAGATGGACACTGACACAGAATTTGGTGATCCATCTGGAGAGAATAGGGTCAATGCTTATGTGCTCTTTATAGAAGCAGATGACAGAGCAAAAGAGTACCATTCACTTTGTAAAGCATCCAGGTGCACTTAACATCCATCGCTCCTAAGGGGCTACTTTTGTTGAAAATCTCTCTCCTTTTAACAGATGAATGAATGTCCTTTGTTCACCTGTCATAAATTATGACCACCTTATATGGTGATTATTTTAGCTGCACATAGCATGCATATTAAGCCTTAGTAAAAAATCTATAGTAATGCACATAACATTCTTGCTGAATACGTGAAGGCTGCATCGCTGGAAAAAAACCTATTTATTTGAGATGTTTTAAGCCAGACACAGCTAGTTAAACATTCCGACATTGTGGCAATGATTATAAATGATCCGAAAACAAACAGGAAGCACGTATTACTAATGCAATGGGTGGACACAATGGTGTGACATAGTAAAATACATTTTATATGATTTAAACTGAATCTAATTTTCAAGTGATCCTTTCCATACTTCTAGAGCAGTGGTTCTCAACCTTTTTAAACAAAGTACCCCCTAGTAAAAAAATAACGTCCCAACTAAGTACCCTGAAAGTAGTGATCACTTATAAGTGTTAATGAAATATGGCTTTGTTTGGAGTCTTTGTTAACGTAATGGTCCCCTCAGTGCCCCCCTATGTAGCATAATGGCCTCCTTAGTGCCCCCCATGTAGTATAATGGCCTCCTTAGTGCCCCCACATGTAGTATAATGGCCTTCTCAGTGCCCCACATGTAGTATAATGCCACCTTAGTGCCCTCACATGTAGTATAATGTCCCCTCATTGCCCCCACAGAATAATGTCCCAGAGTGGACCCCCACACAGTATAATGTCTCATATTGGCCCCCCATGTAGTATACTGTCTCATAGCAGCCCTCTACATAGTATAATATCCTATAGTGGCCCTCCATGCAGTATAATGTCCCATAGTGGCCCCTCCACACAGAATAATATTCTATAGTGGACCCCATACAGTATAATTTTCCATAGTGGACCTCCACACAATATAATGTCCCCTAGTAGTCCCTCCATACAGTATAATGTTCCATATTTGTCCCATCACAAAGTATAATATCCCCGAGTGGTACCTACATTAATACAATTTAAAAATCCCACGTACAGAGGGATTTTCTAACAATTTAAAGTTTGGCTGAACTCGCATTTTCTGGAACTCTGCGGGTTCGTCACCCACAAACTATTCAGACCCCAGAGTATAATTAGCGGAGGCCCAGGGGAGTTGATTAATCATAACAAACAGTTTTACTCCCCTCCCCTGGGCTCTGGCGCAACTGATCACAGGCCTCAGGCACCTGACATCATCTCTGGAGGCCGGAAGAACACAGGGAGCAGTGCCAGAACTCAGGAGAGATAAGTACCACTGTTTATGTTTATTCACCTTCCCTGGGCCTCTGCTAATTATACTCTGAGGGTCTAAATTCTATTAGGGGTGGGGCGGGGGCTCTCACTGTGGCTGGATAGCTGGATGCACCCCCAGGGGTACGCGTACCGCGCGTGCCTTGAGAGCCACTGTTCTAACAGACTTCTCTTCTCCAGATCACTTAACAACAAATTGTTAAAGAGAAACATGAAAGCTCTTGTCTGACTGTTGAGGCGGCAGAAGATCTACAAAGCCTCATAGTATTACAATATATAGCGTCTGCCCTATAGAACATGACCTATTTTTTTAAACAATCTTTTTATGTTAAACATATTTTTTAAATACTTATCATGAAGAACTTTGCCATGTCACTATCAATACTTTAAAAATCCTTCAATTTTCACTCTGGCCGCTAAGCATAATAATAGACTGACACTTACAAATTTTTGTAGGGGTTTTCTTTGCAGCAGTCTTCTCATTTACATAACAGAGAATACAGATATAATTACAATAAAAAATAAAATGTAAATAGATAACACCACATAGTGCACTTCATTGTATCCATTACTCACAATAATGATAATGTCACAGCTAACCTACTCCCCTCCCTGCATAGAGCATGTCAGAAAACTCTCCCATAGACCTCAATGAGTTGGCTACAGTCTATTTCTGCCTATAGCCATGAGACTGTATATCACGAAAGTGCTGTTAACAGAACAGATAACCGGTTCGGACAAGATGGCAGCCACCATAATCATGTACAGAGGGTGCTATTAAATTAACATATCATTTTAGAATATACAGTCAGAAAATAAAAACACATTAGAAAAAGTCAAAGTATCTAATTTTAATCAATAAAAATAGTGACGCATTTCCTTAGTTTTCTGAATTTTTAAACATTTGATTGTTTATACTTAGATCATATATATTAGATCAACGAGGGTCTGGATGAGCCGATGAAAGGGGCTGTGGCACTTGGGTGAGCTCAAAGGCCTTTTCATTGTATATTAGATATAGCTGTGTACATACAGTAGCTTAGTGAGTGATACTAGTATATCAGCTTAGTCCCATTTACTTGAATGGGACTGAGCTGCAAAATGATCGTATGATTGATAGAAGTGACACTGACTGCAGCATACCATGTTTAAAGAAACAATCAGAATCCACTAGCAACCTATCAAGAAAGAGACAGTCATGACTAAGGTGGTTAAAGGAAATCTTCTAAACTCTGCAAAACATTGAATTACGTTTACAAAAATTGTCCACAACATAAATATGGTTATGTTCATGGGAAACCCCTTTTTAAGGCCAGTGCCCACCTTCTGTAGGGATAGTTCAGCTTTAACTTGATGTAACGGCAGGATGCTTGATCCAGTGAGGCTAACTACTGAACAACATCACAAGAGAGCGCCAAGGATACATTCCTGGGAGTACCTTTAACTACAGATAAGTAAGGTTTCATATCAAGGGACCCAGGAATTCAATGAATGGATCTCAGTATACCAAAATGTTGTAGATGAGGTTTAAGTAATGGAACCTCCTATGATGACTGTAATGTTATAAAAAATTTTAGGGAATGAACCAGAGGCATAGCTACGGGGGGGGGGGGGGGGCCGCTTTGGGGCCGCCGCAAAACAGGTTACCCTCACATATTAACTGCATCGGCATCTGCATGACACCGATACAGTTAAAATACATTGTCTACACGTACGTAGCTCGTAAACCACAAGCCAATTCAGGCCTACGAGCTTCCCTAAGATGTCTGCGTCCTGGCACAGACGTTTGCGCGATGATGTCATTGTCCTGCGCCGTTCGAGCCAGGACGCAGGTCCTGCTTCTTCGGTAAGCAGCGGCAGTGCTGGCAGTGGAGACTCCTCCTCGGGGTATCGGAGGTAGGTGAGTAGCGTCGACTTATTTTTTTTTAACTCACTTTGGGTATTGTAATTATGGGTGGGGTCCTGCACTGCATGTGATTTACCTCAGCGGTGGCTGAAAAGGACTCGGTGATGTCACTCATGTACATGACTGAGTCCTTTCCAGCCAATATTGAGGCCACTGATGGCCTCAGCAGTCACGTATGGCACATGTCTGAACAGCAGTGGCGGCAGACACCAGAGCACTGGGGACAGGTAACACTGGGTTCACAGTAGTGCTCGGTTTCCATTTTTCGGGTCCACTTGGGGACCCGAAAAAAAGGGAAACCCAATTCGCTTGTAAAGCGGTTACCTGCGGACTATAATGGGGTCTGCTGGGTTTCTGCCTGAAAAATGTGGATAAAAAAGGCCTGCTTGCAGGACTTTTCTTTCCGCATTTTTGAAAAGGAATGGGGGACAGAATCCCTCAAAAGGGTTCAAGTGTTGGTGTGAACCCAGCCTGAGTATGATTTTTTTTTTTATCACCTACTCCACCTCCACTGTGATTTGTCCACTTCCTGGACAACCCCTTTAAAGAGGACCTTTCATGTCCTCATGAACCTGTGATTTTATATACCGCTAGAAAGCGGACAGTCGGCTTTCCCGTTATGTGCCCTGATGGAGGAGATATCAGTGCCGATAGTTTCGGCACATATCTGTCCCCACTGTCAGAAGGGCGTTCCTGACAGTCTAGCGTCATCACTGGGATGTGAGGAAGGCCCCCCCCTGACAGTACTTTAACATAGCCTTGTACTGTCAGAGGAGGCGTTCCTTACCGCCCTGCAATGACGCTGAGCTATGAGGAAGGCCCCCCCTCCCCCAGTACAAGTCTTGGGGGGAAAACGTTCCTCACAGCCCAGCGATGACACTAGACTGTCAGGAGCGCCCTTCTAACGGTGGGGAGAGATCAGTGCCGAAACTAACGGGACTGATATCTCCTCCACCCGGGCAAATAACGGGAAAGCCGACAGTGCGCTAAATTCAGTGCACTGTCAGCTTTCTAGTGGTATATAAAACCGCATATACATGAGAACATGAAAGGTCGTCTTTAATACAAAGGGGTTATTAACAGGCATTATTAATACAGAGGGGCATTTATGTAAGAGGGCATAATTTATACAAGGAGACATAAGAGGGTATAATTAATAATAGGGGAATTGGATCAATATTAATTTTAGGTGGCACTCGGGCATTAAATTGATTTAAGGGGGTACACAGGGCATTATTAATTAAGGGGCATTATTAATTGAGGGGCAGTATTAAATAAATGGGGCACATAGGAGCATTATTAAATTAAAAAGGCACATGGGGTTATTATTAATTTCCAGGGGATTTTATATCATATATTTTATAATTGGGGTAGCAGCAGGATGGAGATTTTATGTAGTTGAGGACAATGTGGGTCGGTGCCTGAAAAAGTGAGGAGCCAAAGATGTCTGTGTTACAAACTTTACAGTCACAGCTGGAAGAAGTGGTCATGGTGGTCCAGATGGAAGAGTCAATAAATGTAAACCGTCAGAGATGTCACCTGTAAGTCACAACATTGTTTCTGTACTGTATTTACGTAACTGGTCTTCACAGCCCTGTGTAGAACCACTATCTACCACTATACGGTCACCGTATAGTGATAGTGTTGGTATACCTGAGTTGGGGGCCCACTTGGATGTGTTCGCCCCCCCAGTGCTGAACCCCTAGCTACGCCTCTGGAATGAACTCATTTTAGCTAGAAGATCCTCTGGAATAGGGGTTACTCTTTGTGGTAACCATCATTGAATCATAAAGCACATAGAGTAAAAGTATGTATATGCTAACAGTTTTCTAGACATTTGCAGAAGTTATGATAGTAATGTCCACCATAGCTACATCATCAGTGTTTGCTTTAGTACAAAGAAAACCTTGGTCAGAAGGGGAAATGCGTCTCATTAGGGAGAGACATCATAGGGACATATTGGACTATGCATGTCCTACTAAGAATTCTGGGTAAGGATTGGAATACGCTAATAAAACCTCATTGTTGGAACTTGCTCTTAATGCCACTTTTTAGAAGGTAGCTCCCTATAGATTAATGCATGGATTTCAAAGAAATCTAAGGAAAATTTTGCAATACCTGCTGGTATTTCAAATCAAAGGCTTGCTATGTAGTACATACTGAAATATCAGAAATAGCGCTGCTCTTTGTTAATTTGGGGAATGTTTACTAATTTGGTCAGCTCCAGGGCAGTACTAAGTGTGAATGTAGCCCATATTATAATACAATGGATTGATCAGAGGTCACTTTACATATTAGACTCCATGCACAGGTGAACGTAGGCTTTGTCAGTGTGCTAGCTGTCTTTTTAACAGCTAGCACACTGACCCATTATTTTCAGGACAGGTTCTGTTCCTGTCCGTTTTGCAGCCTGAATTTAAGAAATGAATGCGTCTGTAGAGTACTGTACATGGATATCCATGTGCCTTTCATTTGTGTGCATGTAGCCTTATTATTTAAGTATTTATTGATAATGTTTGTTTCAATATGTAATAGACGACATAAGCTGTATCCATTCTTTTATGTTTCAAGTGTATAAAAAAATTCTGTGGTTGTGTACTGTTGCACTATAGACGATTCAGTAATTCAATGTAATGTTACCTTATGGATGACCACATTGTACAGTTTAGTGTAATGTATTCAATTAAAAGGTAATGTAGTTACTTCATGTTATTTTAATCAGTATGTGTCCCTTTCGATAAAATCTCTGGCCTGTGCGCGGACTATATTTGTATGTACAGAGCTTTGCCAGGAAAACTGCAGAGGAGAATTTGAGAATATTTATTAATATTTGATTTCTCAGCACAAATCTGATATTCTGTGCATCCTATTTCCCAAAGGCGCCACTGCCTTATTGGTTATTAATAAGAGTCAAAATAACAACAACAATAATAACACCAGCTCAGACACTACGCGGCAGCTAATGTAGTAATCTGTTTTATTTCAATTTGTGCAGATCATCAGTTCATGCAAATTGCATAATAATACCCAACTTAATGTAAAATTAGCTTTGAAAAACAGCACTGAGCACATTAAAATAGTGCACAAGAAAGTGCTTTCCATTACAGTTGTTGCATTCTTAAGTTTGCTACCAATGACAAAACTGAAATGTAATTATGCGGCACATTACAACCATAAAGCAATGGAAATGTTGGCATATAAGGCTTATTTTTATTTGATATATATATTCTGTTATCTACTTGACTTGTATTACTATTTGCTCACATTTAGTGTTCTTTTGTATAACTACTGGTTAATTGGGATGTACCTTCCACAATGGCATACCAAGCTCACTGCATTATATGCAATGCAATACATTTCAAACAAAAGTTACAGCAACTGACAAATAAATGGCACAACTTCCATAGATGCAAAGCGTGCCATAACTGTGATATCTTGGCGATTGGGCTAGTGCTGATTAAGGTCAAAAGGGCCTAAACAAAAATCTGCACTGCAGGCTCTGTGACACTTCACAGGGAATAAAGAGATCATGTGGCAACTAGTAGTTAATTGCTTAGGACATCTAAAGATCGATCACAGGACTAGCTCCATTTTGGTCTTGTTATTGGTGTTTTACAGAGCAATCCATACTGTAGCCCCACATATTTTGATGATACTACTGCAAAGGAAATCATATCAAATTGTCCTCTTTCTTAAAAGGTTTTATTTGCCCTCCTCTGGATCAATACAGAAGAAAAATTATAGGTTAATTTAATAACACTCTCCAGATTTACAGCAGATTTACCCTCATGTAGATATTCTCAACGTCAGGGCTGCATAGGGTGGAGCATCTTGCATCAGATGGCAGATTGTGGAGCCCCTGAAGGGGTGATGCCAGCACCTCCACTTTATGTGGGTGTTATTAGCAGCAGAACCAGAAGGAGGAATGGCCACCTCTGCCTTCCATCTCCTACTGCTCCTTCAGCTACTAAATTCCATTTCACAGGAGGAAGGCTCCATGAAGCAGGAGTGGCCATCACCCATCCTCCACCACTCCTCCAGCAAGCATTCTTCTGCGCTTTCCCCTCTAGTAGCCTCCCAGTCCGTCATATGATTTATTCTGTTCTGCGGCTGCCTCTGTCACATCCGTCAGTGTGTCACATCTGACAAAAGCAGAGTAGCAACAAATGATCGACCACCTGTAGACAGTCACATATTGACTGTCTGCAGGTGGCCAATATCCATTCCTACTATTCTGCTTCTGACTGTAACATCTGACACACTGTCAGACAGTTACACAGCTGTCCAGAGGTTGAGCAGAATGAATCATATGGTGCCAGAAGGGAGTGTTTACTACTTGGTGGAGCAGTGGAGGACAGTAGCTATGACAGACGACAATGGCAGATTAGTAACACCACATGTGCCTGCTGAGCCTTTGTCACGTAGTCTGAAACTAAGACAGACATAGAAGAATAATGGGAAGTGGTAGAGAGCTGGTGGGGAAGGGGAAGTTCTGTGGCTGATTTCTGGAGTGGAAAGAGCATCCCAATGGGGGTATTTGGTTTTAGGGGGTACCATATGTGCGGGAGGGGGTACCATGTGTAGTGCATGGAGCATCCCAAGGGTAGTGTGGGGGAGTTGATTGATGAAGTGGAGAGAGCATCCCAATGGGTGTGCCATTTTAATTTTCACCTCATGCATCAGAAAACCTAGAATTGGCCCTGCACAATGCTATAACATTTGACAACTGCTATTATCTTTGGAGCACTCCAACACGAGTCCAGAGATAATTACCTAGCAATGCCGTTGTCATAGAACAGTTATCAGAAGGTTTCATCATAGTAATACACAGATTTTACTAATTAAAATCTGATATTAAGTAGCTGTCGCTGATCATGTACACCATTCTTTTATCCGAAGCTTACAATATTAGCATATTTTCAATTCTAACTGCACTCACATAAGCTATATACTACAACAAGTGTAATACCTCTATTCATTATAATTTTCACAGCCATATCCGTTTTAGTAAAATATTCCTTATTAAAGTAATTCCACCTCTTATGAATTTCACAATTTCAGGAGCTACATTGCCAGAACACCACAATTCAGGCCAGTATGATAGCTACATAAACATTTTGCTGCCTGTCTTTAAAAATGGATTACAAGGCAGCTGTAAACTGTGCCATCAATGACAATGTCCCCACCAATATAGAAGGGTCTTAGTTGGTGCATCCCAAATATGAGGCTCATAACTATAGTACAGTAAAAGATTATAGCTCTATGAAAGGTTTTCATGTTCTGTAACTGACTTGCTCCCTTAACCTAAAAAGGCCCTTTTACAATATTAATGTTAGCAGCACTCTCCTTAGCTCGCAGATGGGTGCACTGACTGGAACCCACCAATTTTAATAGAAGCTTGTTTTAAAGGTTGGACAGCACTCCAAGTATTTGAGCTTGCTTGTAAGTTTTATTTCATTCCATGTCAGAGCAATATCATATACAGGGTATAGATATCTTAAGAGCAACGTTTCGGGATGCAAGAGCCCTTCCTCAGGCATTTAGAATCTGGATATGAAGGCTAAGGGAGATGTATGTCTTCCCTTAGCAAGCTCTGGACAGTAGCTTGCTAAGGGAAGACATACATCTCCCCCATCCTGGGTTCCTTACCAGGATCATTTCTCCTGGGCCCCACGAGAAATATATTTGTGCTAGATTTGCAGCAGCCAGCACGCCTTCATATTCAGATTCTAATTGCCCGAGGAAGGGCTCTTGCAGCCCAAAACATTCCTCTTAAAATATCTACACCCTGTATATTATATTGCTCTAACATAGAATGAAATAAAACTTACAAGCAAGCTCAATTACCTGGAGTGCTGTCCATCCTTTAAAACAAGCTTCTATTAAAGAGGACCTTTAACCACCACCACCAACTATAACTCTTTGAATTATCCAATAGGAGCTGCTCCACTGAATAGGCGCAATTGGAATTTTTTCTCTATCCCCCATTGTTCCTGAGCTCCCAATATGTTATTTAGGCTCCTGGGCTGGGGCCAATAGCCTCAGAACCACCCACCTGGCAGTAATGAGCATAAGTATCATACTGGGTGCTAAAACTACCAGCACTGATTGCTCAGAAATGGTGGGAAGAAAAAAATGACAACTGTGCTGGAAGGAAAATAGACTTTATTCTGTGCAACATTTAAACCGGCTTCAAAAGACTCTATCGAAGAGATGAAACGTTGCACAGATGGGTGACTATCCATATAATTACCATATCACTACCATATTACTATTCATATAATTACCATATCACTACCATATTGCTATCCATATAATTGCTATATCTGTATCTATATAACTACAATATTACTATTCCATTCCAATACCATATTATTAAGCATATCACTATCATACACTGTAACTACCATGTCACTGTCCATATTGCTATCTATATCACTGCCATAGCACTTATACAATTTTATTTGTTCTCACCTGTGAATCTGCTCCAACTTTGCTATATCTCTTATACACAGGTGTTAAATTTATTTTGGCTCAAAATAAGCCAACTAAACTAAGACTAGACAGTCAAAAGATATGTCAGATTTATCCTCCAGCATCAGCCACTGTGATAAATCGGGGGATATTTTCAGACTGCCTGTCTAACTATTACTCCACATTTTATTTTATAAATATTACTATAAAAGGTTGGGAAATCTTGTACCTATCATTCTAAATAGAAGTCATCTGTAAGCGCAAATTTGCTCCAAATACTATCTCACTTTGGTACCTAATCTCTGTCATCAGTGCAGTTTCTTCTTGCGGTTTCCACTCCCATTGGCTATACTTCAGCATAGTGGTCTTGGACTGGATGCTTGTTACTCCCTCTACTGTAAAAACCAGTAATGTCCTGAATCACTGCCGGACTACTACTGATCTGGCTTTTACATCCCCAATCTTCTAAATCTAAAAATCTATTTTTCTATCTCTTTCTCTGGCAGAGCTGTAGCTAGAATCTCTATCACCTACCTATAGGTCAAAAGTTTACTTTTCTGTCCTCACAGTGTATGTACATACCAAGGCAAAATGGATTGTTGGCTCTCTGTATTACACTATTTCTATAACTCTTATTTACTTCTGTGGGAGTTATAGGAATAACGCAAAACAGCCACATCCACCTCTTTCCATATTTTCTGGCCTGGAGGTTGGGATTTACAGCAGCATATTCATGGCTCAGATACCCCTTTAAGTAGCATTAGTTAACGTAATAGTTTCCTTGAGGATAACCTTGTAAATTCTACCTTTATGTGAATCAGCTATGGAACGTAATATATCTCATATCTGATTATTTTGTCTAGGTTACTATGGTTTTTTTTTTTTTTTATATATATATATATATATATATATATAAGAACATTTGTTACCTCATTTTTATAGACTCCTTTTTATGGGTTTGGAACATTTGTCGATAGAAGTTCATTTACACAAGTCTAAATTGTTTTGCTATGTGAAATGTTTATGACCGTTTCTTTGTGAGCTTCCTGAATTTATTGTATTGTGTTATCTCCTGTTTCTTATCTCTTACTTTTTAATGATACTCTTCTAATTATTCTTCTATTTCAGTAAAATGGGAACTTTGATGCTGTTTTCTTTTTAGTGCTTTTTACATCTTTAAATGAATGGGGGTAGATCACCTAACACATGTCAATTGAATTAACTATGCATATGTTTGAGGACATCTATTTCTCCCGTCTCAGTCACTTACATCTGTCCACGTTAAGCTACATCTGTACATCTAGCAAATTGCAGCAAAAAATACTGCTGAAAAAATGCAACAAAAATGCTTTCGCGTTTTGCATTTTTGCCTCCCCCTATATAAGGTTTTGCTGGTCAAATTAAATCTGCTGTTTTTTTTTTTTTTTAATCCCTTCCCGGCATCTGCCATAATAGTACGGCGCATGTCGGGTATTTAAATAAGGTGGCCGCTTAGCAGAGACTCAACGCTAATGCCCGTGATCAGTGCCCCTACTGATCATAGGCCTTAACTCATTAACTCCCCCCCCCCCCGGCATCTCGGTCAAAGCTGACTGTGGCACCATTTTGCCGGGGATCGCTGGCACCCGGAGCAAGATCCATGCCTAGCATCCCATTGGCAGGACAGCTGGGAGCCTATTGAAAGATCCCAGGATTTTTCTGCTATTCATTTTCTGCTTTATGCAGCCTGCCATACAAATGCCGATATCTGCAATTCATTGCAATGCATTAGCAATGTAATGCATTGCATTAGTGATCAGAACCCGTGGGGTTCAAGACCCCTAGGGGTATAATAAAAGAAATTAAAAAAAAATTAAAAATACTAAAAATTCAAATCACCCCCCTTTCTCTAGAACACATATAAAAGTACTTAAATACTGTGAAAAACATACACATTAGGTATCCCTGTGTCTGAAAATGCCCAGTCTTCAAACCTATAAAAATATTTTTCACATATGGTGAACACTGTAGCGGGAAATAAATATCAAAAGTGCCGAACCGGCATTTTTTCACCTCTGTTAAAAATTTTAATAAAAATAAATAAATAAATATACATTCCCCAAAATGATATAACTAAAACATGTTCCTGACCCCACAAAAAAAAAATGCCCTATGCATCCCCATACACGGAAATATGAAAAAAGTTATGGGTGTCAGAATATGGCAACTTTAAGAAATAATTTTTTTTGCAAAGTTTTGGATTTTTGTTAAAAAGGCCCTTTCATGTCCTCATGTATACACGGTTTTACATACTGCTAGAAAGCTGACAGCGCACTGAATTCAGCGCACTGTCGGCTTTCCCGTTATATGACCCGGGGCTGGAGATATCGGGGGTCTAAATTTCACTGTTCACTGTCAGAAGGGCGTTCCTGACAGTCTAGCTGCACTATGAGTAACACCCTCCCTGACAGTACTCGTCCATAGCCCTGTACTGTGGGGGGTTCGTTCCTCACAGCTCAGCGTCATCACTGGGTGGTAAGGAACTCCCCCTCTCTCTGAACCAAGTACTATCAGAGGGGGCGTTCCTAACCAGCCAGTGATGACGCTGAGCTGTAAGGAACGCCCCCCAGTATAAGTCTATGAACGAGCACAGTCAGGGAGGGCATTCCTCACAGCGCAGTTAGACTGTCAGGAACGCCCTTCTGACAGTAAACGGTGAAATTTCGACCCCTGATATCTCCATCCCCGGGCATATAACGGGAAAGCCAACAGTGCGCTGAATTCAGCACGCTGTCGGCTTTCTAGTGGTATGTAAAACAGCATATACATGAGGACGTGAAAGGTCCTCTTTAAGGGGATATAATGAAAATAAAACTATATAACTTTGGTATCCCCGGAATTGTACCGAAACATAGAATACAACTGACATGTCATTTTGGCTGTAGAGTGAATGCCGTAAAAATGAAGCCCATAAGAAAATCGCACAAACGCATTTTTCTTCAATTCCACCCAATTCTGATTTTTTTTTTCTAGCTTCCCAGTACATTGTACAGAAAGGAATAATAAAAAAGTTATTGGGTTTGAAAGGTGGGGAGTCAAAAACGAAAATCGAAAAAGG
Organism: Leptodactylus fallax; assembly: GCA_947044405.1. Taxonomy (NCBI): domain Eukaryota; kingdom Metazoa; phylum Chordata; class Amphibia; order Anura; family Leptodactylidae; genus Leptodactylus; species Leptodactylus fallax. The sequence continues at coordinate 7,729,660 of CAMRHE010000010.1, forward strand.
TCACTGGTGGGAAGGGATTAAAAAAAACATTCATTTTTGAAAATGCTGTGTTTTGTGAAACATTTTTTTTTGCAATGTGGGAATGACATATAAATTAAATGTCATTCACTTTGCTGGAAATGTAAATGCAGTGTTTTTTGTAATGCTGCATTTCTGCAAAGATCAAAAGCACTGTGTTTCTGCAATGTGTTGCCTTACTTATGGGTATTACGTTACAAGTCAAGGGATGCTAAAGAGGAGGATAGGTTTTATTAGTGAAAAGATGCAGGAGACAGTTTAAAGTGTCATTTCAGAAAGTGTCTGACATGCCATGGTGATATGATGGTAGTTTTGATCACTGGTAGTCTTGGTACTGAGACCCCTGCCACTTGCTGAAATACAGGGGTAGAAGTGCTCAGCTCTCCTTGGAAAAGGGGAATTAAAAATGTATGGATGTACTCATAAACTGCCCCTACATCTCCGTGATTGCATCCTACTGATTAAAACTTCTGAAATGACAATATAAGCTTAGATAATGCTAAATAATGCCTTTTTTTGTTACAGTTTTTGCATTAAAGAGGGTAAAAGACCATAAAGGAATTAAAACATATAAAGACTGATATTTTTCCTCTCTTTTTATCCACTACTGTTTTGGCTCATAAACAACAGCATATACTACATGAGTGAATCTAGAGTTTACCTTTCAATCTGTCAGCAAGAGGATGGTGAAAGTTACACTCAATAAAATAATGCTCAGCCATTATTATTGCTATTAAAGCATTTTCTCCATCGGTTCTGTATAAATAAAACATATCTAGACCAGGACCAGGGGCGTAACTAGCAAATTCTGGGCCCCACAGCAAACTTTTGACTTGGGCCCCCCCCACGGCATAGCGCCCCCTTTACTGGCCCCCACACAGTATAACGGCCCATTTTACACATCCTATAATGTACCAAAATGGCTTCCAGACAGTATAATGTCCCATAGCGGCCCCTCCACACAGTATAATGTCCCATAGTGGCCCCTCCACACAGTATAATGTCCCATAGTGGCCCCTCCACACAGTATAATGTCCCACAGTGTACCATCCACACAGTATTATGTCCTACAGTGGCCCCTCCACATAGTATTATGTGCCACAGTGGCCTCTACACAGTAGTATGCCCCACAGTGGTCCCTCCACACAGTATTATATCCCATAGTGGACAACTCACAAACTATTATTATACTCTGGGGTCTTTTCAGACTCCAGAGTATAATGATTGGAGACCCAAGGGGAGATGGCAAACATAAAAACCAGTGTCACTTACCTCTTCTGGGCTATGGCGCACTCCCTGCTGTTTTCGACCCTCTTCAATGTTGGCACAGACGTTACGTGGGCCAGGCCGGCATCGCGACACATAATGATGCCGGCCTGGCCCACGCAACGTCTATGACATCACTATGGAGGCCTGAAGATTGCAGTGAGTCACGCCGGAGCGCAGTAGAGGTGAGTAACACTGGTTTTTATGTTCACTCACCTTCCCTGGGCCTCCAATTATTATACTCTGGGGTCTGAGCAGTATTGTTTGGGGTTCGTCCAATAAAATACTTTTGCTGCGCGCCCGCAGCCTTACTTACCAGTCCCTGCTCCTGCTCATGGTCACCTCTGCTTCCCCTTCTGCCCTCCAGACGTCCCCAGTGAAGTGATATGGAACGCAGAAGGGGAAGCAGAGGTGGCCATTAGCAGGAGCGGGGATTGGTAGGTAAATAGGGCCCGTTACCTGCTGGGGTTACAACATTGTTGCGTAATGTAATATCTTACAAATGGCAAAGCTTAAGTCTCCTGCGTCCAAGGCAAAATCAGTAATAGGACATCTCAAACCTAGTATCATGTGCTTTTCTTTTTTTTTTTTTTTTTTTTTTCTTTTTAAATAATACTCGAGTACTCTTTTATGGAACTGGTGCTTTTACCTTTACACCCCCTACAGCTACTCCCGTGACCTCACGTATGTAAACAGGCCACCACTCTAATCACTAGCTCCACTTTCAGGGGACTGGAATAAAACAGCACATATGATGCAGGACTTCACATAGCATCCCAGTGGTGTTTCAAAAGGCTGGTTCTGTCAGTCACAGTAAAAATGTAGGCTGAGCTAGGAAGAGAGACTCTGAACGCTTGCTGTTTTTGGTACCATCCATGAGACACTTGAAAGCTAATTTACATATTGGAGAAATGAAATACAACAAAGGTATGATTCTTTATGTGCATGCATGTCCTTCCAAGTGATCGGTGTCATTTAGTAGATACAAATCTGCTGACAGACCCATTTTAAAGAATAAAATCTGATTAGTTTGTAATTGAATATGAAATTGACACAGAAATGTCTTCAACTCTTATTTAATGTAATATATGTGCACACTTCCAGGCACTTGAACTGAAGAAGGGGTATACAATTCCAATTCAGAGAACTCGACTTTACAAAAGACCAATCTGGATCTATGTATGCTGCAAGGACAAAACTTCTGTCCTCCTTCCACATGTTATCAGGGTCTTAGGCAAAATTTGAGGTATTCCCGCACTCTACAGGAAGATAAAAATATATAGTACTGCTGGAAAACAAAGTCAGCTTCGCTCATGGTTTCATCTCCCTCTCTGTGCCACCAGGAGCCCCTATTACTAAAGATGACTCATCATGAACTGTCACCGGATGGCTCCCCACCAACTGCCACTGACTCCTCATAGCTCCGCCCTCTAACTCCTATATCATGTAGCCCTTTCTCAACCATACCACTGATACAGAGAATACACACAGAGGGGACAGACACACTAAGAGATGGGGAGTACAAACCACCTCACCACAAACAGCAGGCACAAAGGAGAACATTTTACTCTTACAAGTTGCTATGGGAGGCACCTGCAGTCCTGGTCTGTACGAATCGTCATACACGAGGCCTGATTTGTTGCATCACAATTTGCTGATAAATCAGAGGTTGTTTAGAAAAAGACTTTGGAAACATGTATAACAATCAAGATCTCAATAGATTACTTTAGAGTAATTTTGTGCCAAAATTTGGTTTATTTTGATGCATTATAAGTCAACTCCTCCTTTCTGTGAGTCACATCTCTGTCTCTGTAAACCATGGCCCCTTGTCTAGAAAGGCACAAAGTATTTCAAATATTCAATAAATATGGTGCATGGTGTCTGTGCCAGAATTCTGGCACAGATGAATTAGGAAGTTGTGCCCCAATGTGGATTTCGTGTTCTGTGTAAAAATAGCAATATTTTATTTTGTGAATTTTAATACTTTGAAGTGATTAAAGAATGGATAACAATATGGAAAAACATATGAAATTGTATATTTTCCATCAGTTTAAAACAAAAAAGAAAATATGAGAAAAATATCTACCTGTCTTCATTCAATCTCACTTTGGCTCCAGTAAAATCCAAACTAATTTGTTTCATAGTATATTTTGTGGTGTAGGAGCTTAGTTGTTTCCAATACTTGTCCTGGATTCCATTCATACACACAGAGTAAAGTGATAAAATTGTAGCTACCTCCAGCTACCAATGTGGGGAGATCAAAAACGTACATTAAATGCTATAAGAAATCTATTTGATTTGCTCCTATATTATCCCTAGTGGTAGTTGTATTGACTCTGTATTTTGTAGACATTGTAGTTGGGAAACTGATGATATTGATATACCATATATAAACCATATGTACCATATATAAACCTGTTGTTGCTTTTTGTATTTAGTCTTGCTATTTAACCTGTATGGCAAACTTCAACCTCAAAAACATATTAAAGAAAAGTGGCTAGACCTTGGGAAGCCTGCACCATCTAACATATTTATATACATGTAGCTCATAGATGTTCTGTGACTGAACTGTAAGTAAACTGTTTGTGAATGCAGAGCCAAGAAATGTTTCTTTGTTAATATTGAATACCTCAGAAGATCTGTTAGGAAGTAGCTGGGAGGGTGCGATTGGCTGGAATGATATCTGAGCTGTGATACAGCTTACAGCAATGGAAGTGTTATGGGAGACACTGAATCCCAAAGCAGAAGGCTAATGATATTAATGCAGACCTATTCACTGGAGTAGTAAAATGATTCTGAATTGAGTACAGCTGCAGTCATTTCCTAATGTACAGTCATGGCCAAAAGTTTTGAGAATGACACAAATATTCTATTTTCACATGATCTGCTGCCCTCTGGTTTTTATGTGTGTTTGTCAGATGTTTTTATCACATACAGAAATATAATTGCATTCATATTATGAGTAACAGAAGCTTATATTGACAGAATGAGTTAATGCAGCAAGTCAATATTTGCAGTGTTGACCCTTCTTCTTCAGGACCTCTGCAATTCTCCCTGGCATGCTCTCAATCAACTTCTGGACCAAATCCTGACTGATAGCAGTCCATTCTTGCAGAATCAATGCTTTAATTTTGTCTGAATTTGTTGGTTTTTGTTTGTCCACCCGTCTCTTGATGATTGACCACAAGTTCTCAATGGGATTAAGATCTGGGGAGTTTCCAGGCCATGGACCCAAAATCTCTATGTTTTGTTCCCTGAGCCATTTAGTTATCACCTTTGCTTTATGGCAAGGTGCTCCATCATGCTGGAAAAGGCATTGTTGAGCGCCAAACTGCTCTTGGACGGTTGGGAGAAGTTGCTCTTGGAGGACATTCTGGTACCATTCTTTATTCATGGCTGTGTTTTTAGGCAAGACTGTGAGAGAGCCGATTCCCTTGGCTGAGAAGCAACCCCACACATGAATGGTTTCAGGATGCTTTACAGTTGGCATGAGACAAGACTGGTGGTAGCGCTCACCTCTTCTTCTCCGAATAAACTGTTTTCCAGATGTTCCAAACAATCGAAAAGGGGATTCATCAGAGAAAATGACTTTCCCCCAGTCCTCAGCAGTCCACTCCCTGTACCTTTTGCAGAATATCAGTCTGTCCCTGATGTTTTTTCTGGAGAGAAGTGGCTTCTTTGCTGCCCTCCTTGAGACCAGGCCTTGCTCCAAGAGTCTCCGCCTCACAGTGCGTGCAGATGCACTCACACCTGCCTGCTGCTATTCCTCAGCAAGCTCTGCACTGCTGGTAGCCCGATCCCGCAGCTGAAAGACTTTTAAGAGACGGTCCTGCTGCTTGCTGGTCTTTCTTGGGCGCCCTGGAGCCTTTTTGGCACCAACGGAACCTCTCTCCTTGGAGTTCTTGATGATGCGATAGATTGTTGACTGAGGTGCAATCTTTCTAGCTGCAATACTCTTCCCAGTTAGGCCATTTTTGTGCAGTGCAATGATGACTGCACGTGTTTCTTTAGAGATAACCATGGTTAACAGAAGAGAAACAATGATGGCAAGCACCAGCCTCCTTTTAAAGTGTCCAGTGGTGTCATTCTTACTTAATCATGACAGATTGATCTCCAGCCCTGTCCTCATCAACACCCACACCTGTGTTAATGGAGCAATCACTGAAACGATGTTAGGTGGTCCTTTTAAGGCAGGGCTGCAATGATGTTGAAATGTGTTTAGGGGGATAAAGTTCATTTTCTAGGCAAATATTGACTTTGCAAGTAATTGCTGTTAAGCTGATCACTCTTTATAACATTCTGGAGTATATGCAAATTGCCATTAGAAAAACTGAAGCAGTAGACTTTGTAAAAATTAATATTTGTATCATTCTCAAAACTTTTGGCCATGACTGTACTCAGATGCCCTGTGAGTGATGTTAGACACCCTGTTCTTATCTGTCCCTTTGAGTATTATTTCATGTTGTCACGTCTTGAAAATATGGAATTCTTTGACACATGGGAGAGAGCTCTATCACTTTATCTACTGTTTTATGCTTCTGCTGATAACTTTTGTCACCACTAGGTGTTGTTTAGTGGCTCCAGTTGCTATATCTTGATGGCTTTCTTCAACTATCGGTTCTCTAGTTCTAACTGGGAAAGCAATTACAGTGTTAAAGCATATTGCACTAGGAAACAAATTCTTCTGTATGTGAAAGTTTACTGTGTACCTCTCTTACAAAAAGTTTATTTACTGCAACCTATGTCTATCCCATTAAATAGTCTTGAATCAGCCAAACCAAAATCTCCCACAGATATCCTAAAATCCCATATCATGTTCCAAGACTCTTTAAAGAGGACTTTTCACCACCTCCACCACTTTAAGTTCTTAGCATCTGTTAACAGGTGCTGCTCCACTAATTCAGGCACAGTTGGAATTTTTTTTTCTATAGCCCCCACCATTTCCAAGCAATCAGTGCAGTTAGTTTTAGTGCCTGATATTTTTTTTCAGCTCTGTAATGTCAGAAGGGCAGTGTCAGGCAGGGGGACGGCATGATTAAGAGCTTCAATCAGAGGCAGCCATTGTCAGAATTCAGAATCACACCCCTTGACTGTTCAAGCACTAAAACTAACAACATTGATTGCTCGGGAATGGTGGGGGCTAGAGAAAAAATATCAAGTGTGCAAGAATCAGTGGAGGAGGAGCAGCTATTAATTGATGTAAAGAACTGGACTTGTTGGAGGTGGTGAAAGGTCCTCTATAAAGGGCCAAACTTTGACTTACAGAGTTGTTGCCTATAGGTGGCATTAGAGAGACAGCTTTATAAAGGAAGGCAAATTGGCATACAAGGATCATTGCTTGATCATTGTCTGCAATCTTCAAGGAGGTGAAGCACCCCCCTACCCCTGGCCCAAGTGTTACTAATACTGTTGTAAAAAGCAGTGGATCAGGGACTCACTGTTAGGCTTGGGGTCACCTTTAAGGTCATTGCACAAGCAAGATCCCCAGTTTTCATACTTTAAAGAGGACCTTTCATGTCCTTATGAAAGTGTGGTTTTATATACTGCTAGAAAGCCACTGTCGGCTTTCCTGGTATGTGAACACCCCCCCTGATAGTACTCTATCATAGTATTGTACAGTCAGAAGTTGCGTTTCTTACAATCTAGAGATGATGCTAAGCTGTGAGGGACACCCTTCTAACCACAGGGTCATATACCAGGAAAGTCGACAGTGCGCTGAATTCAGCACACTCTCTGCTTTCTAGCGATATGTAAAACTGCACTTTCATGAAAACATGAAAGGTCCTCTTTAATACAGTGATCTGGCCTTCACTGCGGAAGTGTGCCAGGGTGCTACCTCCTAAGGTGGTCTCAGCTTAATAGCAGCTAATAGCAGCTGACCAGGCAGGTCAGGAATATGGTCTGGAGTTATGGTCTGGAGTTCCACAGGAACAGACAATAATACATAATGAGAGCACAGACTAAAAGTAGTAAGGGCACAGGGCTGATAACAAAGGTACAATTTCAGGAACAAATTAAAACATACAGATCATAGAAGCCGGGTCTAAAACAGGAATCTAGAACAGGACTACAGCACAGGTAATGCAGAAGCCCGAAAGCAGCTGGTAACACAGACAGGAGCCAAAGGCCACCTGTAACAAATACAGACACAGACTAGGACAGAGTTCGGGCAAGGCAGATGGGAGGACATTTATCCATAAGGGAGCTGAGATGTAAATATGGCTGAAGGACTAAACAAATGAATAACAGATGAATACATGACAGAACCCAAAAGGCCAATCGTATAAAACAAAAAGAAGAAGAATGTCCAAACATGTCAGGCAGACTAGGATATGGTTCAGACAAGACAGACAGAAGACCTTGTGTTCAAACAGGGCAGACAGAGTCTGGCATTAAACAGCATGGCTGCGTGCAAAAGAGATCAAGAGCAGGTAGCTGAACACATTGCTCAGCCAAACCAGGGCTAAAGAAGAGAATGTGCTTAACATAGAAACGTGATTTAAACATATTTTTTGTGAGTTTTTGGTGATGTTTTTAATTTTCCAAATTAATAACTATATTTAAAAAAAAAATCCTAAAAATCTTGCAATTCTAACTTTTGCCACTAAGCCTAAAACACTCTGTGACTTCCTGTTTGCTATAGAAGGACTATGGGCCATAGACACAGTGGTTTGGAGCAGACCCTATTCGTTTGTATATGAGAGTTGTCTAGGCATGCTCTGTGAGCTTGGGCATGAGTCATTGTATAGCATAAATAAGCTGTAAAATTCTGTATTGTGACTGGTGGATTCTGTGTCTTATCTTCACATACATGATAGCTGTGATCATCAATATGCTGATAAGTGAGGGGGCTGCTGCTTTTTTTGCTTTTTTTTTTTTGTGTTGGGAGATGTTTGGTGAATATTTTTTCAATATACTTCATTGACCTATCTAACTTCCTTTAATAGAAATCAGGCTTTAAAATTCGCCCTGGCAGCCGTGAGCTGTTACGAGGGAAAATCCATACACATTTGTAATGTCAGTATGTGGAACTATGGCATTTGCCAATGGAAGGGGGGGGGGTGGCGGTAGGGAGTTGCTTGAAATGGCTTTCTCTGTTTTTATACCACCTATGAAAGTGGTTCTGTTCTCCTCACAGGGTAGGGGGCATGCCTGACAGACTATGTATCATAAATCTCAGTAAATAAAGTGGGGGGAGGTTATGATACTCAAACTACCAGACATCAGAAAAGGTCAAAGTGTTATGAAAGGGTTCTGTAGGCCCCCTCCCTCCATTGGGCCCAAAAGCAATGGCCTGCTCTTTCTCCATTGTGGGTATGTCATTGTATGAGGTTAGGATTTAGCATTATTCCCTTCCATAGTCATCATTTTCTTTATCATCTTGGAATTGTTAACGTCTGTGTCCTTGTAGTGACTAATAGTACTGCAATAGACATATCGGTATGTATTGTAAGACAATGACTGTACTATCCCTTTGTTTAGTCTTAGAAGGAATCCCTGGTGCTTTCTCCCATGTTCTCACTTTGAAAAGTGTAACTTTCAACTGGAAACAAAGTGTTGTTTTCCACATATTCATTCTCACTCCTGCGTAAAGCCTTGTCACCTAAATTTTGATCAAACATGATCTGTATCTCACTACAAAAACCTGTAACATTGCAGCTCTGAGCCTATATTTAATTTCTTCCAGAATATTTATAGAATGCCAGATGCACAAAGCTGGTCATAAGACATTTATTGAACAATATTTTGGCTACTGCATTTTGGAAGCTGTTTTCATAGTATTAACAGCAATGAGGACCCCCTATACCTATAGACATTCTCTATATATATAATGATAAGCTATAACAACTGATGTTTATCCTGTAAGACGATGAAAGTTTCCAGGAGAAGCGATGAGTCCCTGAGGCTTCTCGCAGATGTTGTGTAAGTTAAAACTGGAGATGCAGAGGTGAATTTTTCACATTATCTGTGAGTTTAGTCTATATTGCTGCTATAAATTGACATATGGTGTGATATGAGTGTACAGGTGGAGCGGAGCCCTGGGGGGAGATATCTATTAAAGACTTGCTCTGCTTTAAAAATAAAAAACATAGTTATATTAATTTAAAATCTCTGAAATATTTCACTTCACCACTGGCATAGGTAAGGCTTTGCTACATACAAAAATATACCTTTATTCTGTAACAAGAAAAATATACCATTACTATGCCCTATTATTACGAAAGCCTATTCATAAACAAAAGAAAAGATCACTGAGCAGATATGTTGTACATAATAATAATAATAATAATAATAATAATAATAATTTTTATTTATATAGTGACAACATATTCCGCAGCACTGTACAATTTGTAGGGTTCAAGTACTGACAAAAAAGATACATTACAAAGAAATATTCAATTCACACACTGGGACTGAGGGCCCTGCTCGCAAGAGCTTACAATCTATGAACATATAATTCAATTATTATTAAAAGGAACATGTGAGTAAATCCTGACAGGACTCCAATGAGATATAGTCATCTTTACCCCCCTCACACACAATGATTGACAGCCTTCTGTGTATATATACTATTACAGGGAAAGCTGTCAATCACAGTGTGTAGGTAAGGTAAGGAGGACTCTCACTATATCTATTAGGAGTCCTGTAAGTGTTTAATCAGAAATCCTTCCCCAAATCATATGAACCTATATATCAGAGCATTTGACTTCTTTCACTGTACCATGTTCAGCTATTGGATAGAGAAGCAGAAATGATCTGACAGGTTTGCTTTAAGAATGTAACAGTAATCATATCCAACTTATAACCAGGGATGGACTTATTTGTGGACACAGTAGGCTGGTGCCTTTTGGAGAGGGGGGCCTGCTGAATTTTACATTTAAACATGAATATGTTGAAATGTTGAACTGTGTTTGTTTATATTTGAATGCTAGGAATTTACATGCAAATTAAGTACTGACAGTGAAAACAAGAATAGTCTATCTCAGAACCCGGCATATCAACCCAGCAGATAGATTTGCCCTTGTAAATTGTGATTACATTGCTAAGATATCACAATTTTTTTCAATATTCAAATTAGATCTTTGGAGCAACAAGAGCTCTGATTCTTGCCGCTGCTGCTTTTTCTCTTTTTTTCTTTTAACCCAGCAGGTAACAGGCCCTATTTACTTACCGATCCGAGTTCCTGCTCACTGCCACCTCCGCTTCCCCTTCTGCCCTTCAGGGGGCCCCATGCATCCCATATCACATAACTGGGGCCCCCTGGAGGGAAGAAGGGGAAGTGGAGGCGGCAGTGAGCATAAGCGCGGATCGTTAAGTACGGACGCAGGACCATGGCAAGAGTATTTGTTGAGCGAACCCCAACAAATACTGCTATTATTATATTCTGGAGTCTCTTCAGACCCTAGAGCGGGGATCGGCAACCCCCGACACGCGTGCCAAGAGTGGTACGCGAGGCATATTTCCCTGGCATGGGCAGCAGAGTCCTCACCCAGCAGTTTAGATCGGACCAAACAATGCTGAAACGAAACTGCTATTATTATACTGTGGGGTCTCTTCAGACCCATGAGTATAATAAGCGGAGCCCCCGGGAGGTGATAAAACATAAAAAACAATGTTAACTCACCTTCCTGTGCTCTTCAGGCGCTTCTGCCTGATGTAAGAGACCACTGACAGGGCCTCAGGGGTCACGTCCGATGTTATTACGCATAATGACGCGACGTGATCCCTGAGACCCAATCAGCGGTTGCTGACGTCAGGGAGAAGCGCCCGAAGAGAACAGAGCAGTTGTGGAGCGCAGGAAAAAGTGAGTAACATTGTTTTTTATGTTTGTCACCTCTCTTGGCCCTCCGCTTATTATACTCTGGGGTCTGAAGAGACCCCACAGTATAATAATAGCTAGTGAGTGGTGACAATTGGAATATTATAAAAGTTAGAATATTATACCGTGTGCAGGGGCCACTATGGAGGATAATACTGTGTGCTGGGGTCACTATGGAGGATAATACTGTGTGCTGGGGCCACTATGGGACATAATACCGTGTGCAGGGGCCACTATAGCGCATAATACCGTGTGCAGGGGCCACTATGGAGGATAATACTGTGTGAAGGGGCCACTATAGAGGATAATACTGTGTGCAGGGGCCACTATGGAGGATAATACTGTGTGCAGGGGCCACTATGGAGGATAATACTGTGTGCAGGGGCCACTATGGAGGATATACTGTGTGCAGGGGCCACTATGGAGGATAATACTGTGTGCAGGGGCCACTATGGAGGATAATACTGTGTGCAGGGGCCTCTATGGAGGATAATACTGTGTGCAGGGGCCTCTATGGAGGAAAATACTGTGTGCAGGGGCCTCTATGGAGGAAAATACTGTGTGCAGGGGCCGCTATAGAGGATAATACTGTGTGCAGGGGCCGCTATGGAGGATAATACAGTGTGCAGGGTCCTCTATGGGGCATAATACCTTGTGCAGGGGCCACTATGGGACATAATAAAGTGTACAGGGGCCGCTATGGGACATAATACCGTGTGCAGGGGCCGCTATGTGACATAATACCGTGTGCAGGGGCTGCTATGTGACATAATACCGTGTGCAGGGGTCGTCAGACTTACAATTATTGACTGCCACTCCGAGTACCTCAACTATGATTTTTTTAATCGAAATCAGCACGTTGAACAAAAAAGGTTGCCTACCCCTGCCCTAGAGTATAATGATCGGAGGCCCAGTGAAGGCGAGTGAATGTAAAAATCAGTGTTACTCACCTTTCCTGAGATCTGGTGTGACTCTCCGCTGTCTTTGGGCCTCTGTAGTGATGTCATATTGGAGCACAGGAGATTATGGTATTTCTGTTTTTCACCTCCCCTGGGATTCCGATCATTATAGTTCGTGGGTGGTGTACCCGAAAATTTTGGCTCCTGCTGAACTCGAAATTTTTGCAATATTTGCAATATAATGAACACAGTTGAGGCCACAATGGGACATAATACTGTGTGGAGGGGCCACTGTGGGACATTATACTGTATGGAGGCCACTATGGAACATTATACTGTGTGAAGGGGCCACTATGGGACATTACACTGTGTGGATGGGCAGCTATGGAACATTATACTGTGTGTAGGGTCCACTATGGGATAATATACTGTGTAGAGGCCACTTTGGGATATTATAGTGTATGTAAATAGGGCGTTATACTGTGTGGGGGCCAGGAAAGGGGGTGCTGTGCTGTGGGTGAGGGGGGCCCAAGTCAAAAGTTTGCTATGGGGCCCAGTCTTTGCTAGTTACGCCCCTGGTTGTGACCTACTTGACGTGCAGAGTCTAAGCTGCCAGACCACCTTTAACTATTAGCTCTACACCTCAGATTACTAGTTGTGCCAATCAAATGCAATATTTTTTCATATTTTATTTAATTTTCTCAGTAACATCTTCTTTGTAGCCACTCATACTTTTCAGACCCATATCAGAGAGTTATCTTCTCATAGTGGAAGAATTTGACATCATCTGTGAATTTGTTCAAATCTGAAGCAAATCTTAGCATTATTTTGGAGAACTTGTCTTCTTATATTAGTCAATGGCCTTTTATCCTTTAACCTATATTGAAGCCAAATCACTTTTCTGAAACAACCATCAACATGAGACTAGCATTCTTTCTTTGAAAAAGAACTTGTAGCATTTCTAAGAAAAGAGACTGAACAAAATAAATATGAAACAAGAGTGGATATCTCAAAGATGAAAGCTTTAAGTACTGTGTATGTGATGATGTCAGTTGTGGTCATCTACCAGGTCTCACACAGTTATTTCCATTCTTTGTTTCTGCATTTTAATACTTTTTTTTCACTTCAGTTTTACAAACCGTTGGTATTTCCCTGTCTTCTTTAATGTTATAAATACATTTAAATACATTTTATTTAATGGTTGTTTTGACTGAAAAATTGAATACAAAATGGATGATTTAAAATGAATCTGTGACTTCTGCTGCTCTACCTACAAACAGGATATGGCAGAAGTAGAGAAGCAAAGATCTGTGATATTTAGGGTTACATGATGAGTGAAAGATTAATCCTGACAGGATTTATGAGAGACAATGAGAGTCCTGATTATTCCGCCCCCACACAATGATTGATCTGTGATCTGCATGTGAGTGGGTTAGCAGGACTCCACTAGGAGTCCTGTTACTGTTTATGCAGAAAATGTGCTCAAAGGAATATAAACCTATGAATCATAAGGTAAAATTTATTTCCCTTAATCATTTGCTGTGCTCAGACTGGACAGCAGAAATCACCTGACAGGTTCACTTTAACTTTGACACACTACATTATGAATGCATTGGTTATATGCATACAATATGGGTAGACATTCTATCTGTACTAGTTTATGCAGTGAGCATTTTTCTAAAAAAAAACAAAAAAAACTACCCCCATGTATGAGTATTGTGAGTATATGTATGGAATTGTGTATTTCACTACTGACGATTTGACTATTTTCACGGATGACATTAATGAACCTATATATACAGTGCCTTGTGAAAGTATTCGGCCCCCTTGAACTTTTCAACCTTTTGCCACATTTCAGGCTTCAAACATAAGGATATAAAATTTTAATTTTTTGGTGAAGAATCAACAAGTGGGACACAATCATGAAGTGGAACGAAATTTATTGGATATTTTAAACTTTTGTAAAAAAATAAAAAACTGAAAAGTGGGGCGTGCCAAATTATTCGGCCCCCTTAAATTAATACTTTGTAGTGCCACCTTTTGTTGCCATTACAGCTGCAAGTCGCTTGGGGTATGCCTCTATCAGTTTTGCACATCGAGAGACTGAAATTCTTGCCCATTCTTCCTTGGAAAACAGCTGGAACTCAGTGAGGTTGGATGGAGAGTGTTTGTGAACAGCAGTTTTCAGCTCTTTCCACAGATTCTCGATTGGATTCAGATCTGGACTTTGACTTGGCCATTCTAACACCTGGATACGTTTATTTGTGAACCATTCCATTGTAGATTTTGCTTTATGTTTGGGATCATTGTCTTGTTGGAAGATAAATCTCCGTCCCAGTCTCAGGTCTTTTGCAGACTCCAACAGGTTTTCTTCCAGAATGGTCCTGTATTTGGCTCCATCCATCTTCCCATCAATTTTAACCATCTTCCCTGTCCCTGCTGAAGAAAAGCAGGCCCAAACCATGATGCTGCCACCACCATGTGTGACAGTGGGGATGGTGTGTTCAGGGTGATGAGCTGTGTTGCTTTTACGCCAAACATATCGTTTTGCATTGTGGCCAAAAAGTTCGATTTTGGTTTCATCTGACCAGAGCACCTTCTTCCACATGTTTGGTGTGTCTCCCAGGTGACTTGTGGCAAACTTGAAATGAGACTTTTTATGGATATCTTTGAGAAATGGCTTTCTTCTTGCCACTCTTCCATAAAGGCCAGATTTGTGCAGTGTACAACTGATTGTTGTCCTATGGACAGACTCTCCCACCTCAGCTGTAGATCTCTGCAGTTCATCCAGAGTGATCATGGGCCTCTTGGCTGCATCTCTGATCAGTCTTCTCCTTGTTTGAGATGAAAGTTTAGAGGGACACCCGGGTCTTGGTAGATTTGCAGTGCTCTGATACTCCTTCCATTTCAATATGATCGCTTGCACAGTGCTCCTTGGGATGTTTAAAGTTTGGGAAATCTTTTTGTATCCAAATCCAGCTTTAAACTTCTCCACAACAGTATCACGGACCTGCCTGGTGTGTTCCTTGGTCTTCATGATGCTCTCTGCGCTTTAAACAGAACCCTGAGACTATCACAGAGCAGGTGCATTTATACAGAGACTTGATTACACACAGGTGGATTATATTTATCATCATCAGTCATTTAGGACAACATTGGATCATTCAGAGATCCTCACTGAACTTCTGGAGTGAGTTTGCTGCACTGAAAGTAAAGGGGCCGAATAATATTGCACGCCCCACTTTTCAGTTTTTTATTTTTTACAAAAGTTTAAAATATCCAATAAATTTCGTTCCACTTCACAATTGTGTCCCACTTGTTGTTGATTCTTCACCAAAAAATTAAAATTTTATATCCTTATGTTTGAAGCCTGAAATGTGGCAAAAGGTTGAAAAGTTCAAGGGGGCCAAAAACTTTTGCAAGGCACTGTATATATAGTGAATGGTTGTATATAATCATAATCCACTCTTGTGGAGAACCTCCTTTTTATGCAAGTGCTCCTTGTCTTTTCTAACATTCTTCTAGCTTCTGACACTTGCTACTGCTCAATTTCCTTACACATAGCTCATTTTCTTGCAAATACTTTATTTTCCTGCCATTGTAAAATATTTACAAGAAGCCTGATTCACATGAGATGCTCAACCATTGATGGAGGTACAACTAACAAATATTTATTTGGATAAGATAAAGAGGATATGTAAGGTCCTCGAACCTATGCAACACTCTTTATATTAGCATATGATTTACAAGAAAGAATCAGAATGTTCACCTCTTCATGTTTCATTTCTTCTAGTAGGAGAGGAAAATGCCTGTGATACTTAGCTGTCCATCGGCTGATGATTTTCCCTGCTGCAAGCAGTACGACTCATTTCTGTGTAATGACTTTACTAAGAATATAGAAATTAAATCCGTCTTCCAGGATTTGCAAGTGCTGCTGCATCCTGAAGAAAATGACTTGTTAAATTGCTTTGCTTTTCTTCTCTAATGCAAAACAGGTAATTGAACATTTCACCTTGAAATTCCACTAGCTTTACTTTTGTCATTTAATATTTATGTTTTAAACATTGAAAGATGTTTCTTGATCTTTGTTTTCAGCTTCAGTATTCTGATGGCATTTTACCAATATTTGAATTAGTTATACCTTCAATAGTCTTAATGGCCTTTTCAGTTTTTAGAAATTGGAGAATCTGTTTTGTTTGAAAAAGCCAAAAATAAATATAATTGTTAAGGAATTCTAGGAAGTTCAAGTAAATTAGGCATATCGCCTTTGGGCCCATTTCTGAAGGTTAACATGCCACTGAGTAATACATCAGTATAGAGAAGTAGTCCAAACGAAACAACTATAGCATATGGCTTTGGGGCACAAGTAGTGAAAACCTCACTTATCTGGCTTTAGAGCATTGGTATGATTGCTGCTCACTTGTGCTAACATCAACCTCTGAATCATGTTGGAGATCTTTCTTGCTGTGGTTTCTCTTTTGCAGTCAAATGCACTCAAGTGTCAGTACCATTTAATATGTATCTATTAAAAAGCAATACAGGTATTGTTTCAATCCATAAAGTAAATCTTGAAATTTAAAATGAAACTGTTTGTTTTTTCTACCACTAACAGCATCTACTTTTTCAGCAATTTCTGCTTCAGTACTTCTTTTGTGTCATTGGACCAAATAGGGTAGCCTTTGCTTCCTATGCACATTAATGAACGTGGGTACTCATGACTGTGTTGCTGGTTTGCCAATCCTTCCTTGGACCACTTTTGGTAGGTACTAACAGCAGCGTATTGGGAACAGCCCACAAGACGCTCTGACACAGCCATCTAACAATCAGAACTTGATCCTTGTCATAATCGTTCAGAACACATTAATTTCAAGAACTAATTGTTCACCTGATGCATAATATATCCTCTTCCCCCTTGACATTGGCAGAAGAAAATCACTGGTATTCCCTTCACCTGTTTAATTTTATGACTGATCTGTGCATGTGACAGTAAACTTTTTCACACATGGGATTTAGTTGCATCTGGGTGATAAGCATTTATTTTTTTGCTGGAAGGTCTACAGGTGCAATGACTTCTTGGTACATTTATGCTTGGTGCATTTTGACATACAGTGGGGAAAAAAAGTATTTAGTCAGCCACCAACTGTGCAAATTCTCCCACTTAAAAATATGAGAGAGGCCTGTAATTGACATCATAGGTAGACCTCAACTATGAGAGACAAAATGAGAAAACATATCTAGAAAATCACATTGTCTGATTTTTAAAGAATTTATTTGCAAATTATGGTGGAAAATAGGTATTTGGTCAATAGCAAAAGTTCATCTCAATACTTTGTTATATATCCTTTGTTGGCAATGACAGAGGTCAAATAGATAGATAGATAGATAGATAGATAGATAGATAGATAGATAGAGCAGTGATGTTTTGGGGCTGTCGCTGGCAACATGGACTTTCAACTCCCTCCAAAGGTTTTCTATGGGGTTGAGAACTGGAGACTGGCTAGGCCACTCCAGGACCTTGAAATGCTTCTTACGACGCCACTCCTTCGTTGCCCTGGCAGTGTGCTTGGGATCACTGTCATGATGAAAGACCCAGCCACATTTCATCTTCAATGCCCTTGCTGATGGAAGGTGGTTTGCACTCAAAATCTCATGATACCTGGCCCCATTCATTCTTTCATGTACACAGATCAGTCGTCTTGGTCCCTTTGCAGAGAAACAGCCCCAAAGCATGATGCTACCACCCCCATGCTTCACCGTAGGTATGGTGTTCTTTGAATGCAACTCAGCATTCACTCTCCTCCCAACACGAGTTGTGTTTCTACCAAACAGTTCTACTTTTCTTTCATCTGACCACATGACATTCTCCCAATACTCTTCTGGAACATCCAAATGCTCTCTAGCAAACTTCAGATGGGCCTGGATATGTACTGGCTTAAGCAGGGGGACACGTCTGGCACTGCAGGATCTGAGTCCCTGGCGGCATAGTGTGTTACTGACGGTAGCCTTTGTTACGTTAGTCCCAGCTTTCTGCAGGTCATTCACTAGGCCCCCCTGTGTGGTTCTGGGATTTTTGCTCACCGTTCTTGTGATCATTTTGACCCCACGGGGTGAGATCTTGCGTGGAGCCCCTGATGGAGGGAGATTATCAGTGGTCTTGTATGTCTTCCATTTTATTGCTCCCAGAGTTGATTTCTTCACACCAAGCTGCTTGCCTATTGCAGATTCAGTCTTCCCAGCCTGGTGCAGGTCTACAATTTTGTTTCTGGTGTCCTTCCACAGCTCTTTGGTCTTCACCATAGTGGAGTTTGGAGTGTTACTGTTTGAGGTTGTGGACAGGTGTCTTTTAAACTGATAACAATTTCAAACAGGTGCCATTACTACAGGTAATGAGTGGAGGACAGAAGAGCCTCTTAAAGAAGAAGTTACAGGTCTGTGAGAGCCAGAAATCTTGCTTGTTTGTAGGTGACCAAATACTTATTTTCCACCATAATTTGCAAATAAATTCTTAAAAAATCAGACAATGTGATTTTCTAGATATGTTTTCTCATTTTGTCTCTCATAGTTGAGGTCTACCTATGATGTCAATTACAGGCCTCTCTCATCTTTTTAAGTGGGAGAACTTGCACAATTGGTGGCTGACTAAATATATTTTTCCCCACTGTATCAGAAGTTTTGATTGGTGGGGCTGGGTGCTTAGACTGATCAATTGCTTCTGCTTAGTGCTGTTCGGATCAAAACTTCTGACATGTCCAACCCAAAGAAGGGAAAGGGTTGGAAGTTGAGTGGTTTTGTACTGATTTATATTATATTGATATATCATAAAGGTTTCACATATTGATATATGATATCTTGTTCTTCATTTTTACTATACTTGATTTTATTGATAACTTTTTGATATCATGTACTCTTTGAATAGAATTTTGCTTTATACTGATCAAACATGTTTAGTCCTTGGAATACAACATAATTCTGTGTATTGAAAAAAGAAGATGTTACCATTAATTTTGTTTTCCTCACAACTATGGCATTCTGGGAAGTTTACGCCCGAGGAAAGTTATTATCATATATTGCATCTTGTGAATAGTATTAGGCACAGATTGGAGCACATTGCATTTTGTCCATTTCCTCTAAAAACATTCAATTCTTCTGATAAAATAAAAAAGGGGCATTATTCTCAGGCTGAAAAGACAGCTGCTATATGACTGCACTGAGATGTTGGGAGGTCTTTATCTAACTCCTACTTCCTTATCTAAGCCATCAATGGATTTAATTAGAAAAGAACAATGTTCAATAGTTTCTTCCCAACCTTGTGAATTTATTACAGCATTTACAGATTGCCCATAATAACTGCACATCTTTAGATTGTGATATTGCCCTTGTTGAGAGAGTAATTTTGTCTAATTTCAAAGTTAAGTTACACATTATCATTACTCAACCAAGGAAAAGTAAGATTGTATGTTTAACAAAAACATCTTCAGGTTCATAAGAAAGTTTAGATATCTTTTCTGATAATACACCTACATTAAAAGAATTGAACAGATTTTTCCAAGCCTATCTCTTCTCACCTCATGATGTCTCCTACAAAGCATCGCATAAAGGAATACTGTATGAAACCATTTCAATAAGGCTGTGAGTCATTTGTGAGTCACCTAGATTTTCCAAACAGTCATTTTTTCCATAGATGAAACAGCAATGTTAACATGTTACTGAATATAATTGGTATCTCTCCTACAGACTAGAGCAGCGGGGCAACTGGACACCTCCTTATTTCCAGCAATGACCCTTAAAGTGACATTCCAATGGCTTCTTGTTAGGTTGCTTAAAGATTCATTCTAATGACTTCTTGTTAAATTCTTAAAAGATTAAGTAAAAGCATATCATGGCTAGCAAAACCCCAGTCATGTACAATGTAGGTAATGTGCCATACTTATTTTAATGTAGCTTCTACTACTTAAAGGGGTATTCCCATGAACATAATCATATCTATCTTTGTAGATAATTAAAAGTTAAACATGTTTGCAAATATAAGTAGATAAAAATTCTGCAGAGTTTTAAAGATTTTCTCTATTCATCTTAGTGGTGACAGTCTGTTGTCTTGATCGGTTGCCAATGGATACGACCACGAGTGCAGAAACTTTCTATGGTCTGGTAGTTGTCAAGAACCCAGCCATGATTTCCTTATTGTAGCTGGGTTATCAGGCAGGGACACTACATGTATCTGAAGATATCCCGGCCACAATAAGCAAATCATAGCTGATTTTCTTACCTTAGAAAGGTCCTGCATTCATGGTCGTATCCACTGGCAACCGATCAAAACAACAACTTTTGACCACAAGATATTTAGAGAAAATCTTTAAAACTCTTCAAAATGTACCCCTTTAACTGCTTCCTGTCAGTGCATTGCCTTTTCACATCCTAATGGAATGTGTTACTTTTTAGAATGTGAAAAGGGTTCCAGTCATTTCCTAAGGGATATCAATGCCCTGGCTCAATCTCTCTCATCCCAATCCTGCCAAACATACGTGGGAAGTGGGTTACAGGATTGCTTGATACGCTCCTTGGATGCTACAGTCAACAGTGACTACAGCATCTAAAGAGTTTGACGGAGATAGGGGGCTGCTGCTATTGTCAGTCCATAAGGGACAAAAAGTAATCTGACCTAAGCTCAAGAAAATTTAATAAACTAAAGCACCATCATAGAAAAACAAAAACATTTTATATATATTTTAAATATACGGTAAATTCCCAGTATCCATGGCTTCAATAACCATGGTTTCACTTAAAGGGGTATTCCCATGAACATAATCATATCTATATGTGTAGATAATTAAAAGTTAAACATTTTTGCAAATATATGTAGTTAAAAATTCAGCAGAGTTTTAAAGATTTTCTCTAAATGGTGACAGTCTGTTGTCTTGATCGATTGCCAATGGATACGACCACGAATGCAGAAACTTTTTATGGTCTGGGACTTGTCAGGAACCCAGCCATGATTTTCTTATTGTAGCTGGGTTATCAGACAGGGACACTACATGTATCAGAAGAAATCCCGGCCACAATAAACAAGTCATGGCTGACTTTCTTACCTTAGAAATGTCCTGCATTCATGGTCGTATCCACTGGCAACCGATCAAGACAACAAATTGTGACCACAAGATATTTAGAGAAAATCTTTAAGACTCTGCAAAATGTTTAATTACTTATATTTGTAAAAATGCTTAACTTTTAATTATCTACAAATTTAAAAATGGTTATGTTCGTGGAAATACCTCTTTAACTGTGTTTATCAGCAGAGTAATACGCAAATCATTATATTAATGACCTAATTTTTGGATAAGTCATTCATGTACGATCATTGGAATTGCCACCCACCCCAGCTTCGATCAGCTGTTCTCTGAGTAGTTTTTTTGCACAGTGCACTGAGCCATATACGTCTGGCTCTGTACATTGCGTGGAATAGCGTTTGATATGATCCACAGTTTCTGGTGTCTACGGATAGGCTTGAACCTATTACCTGAGGATGCCTGGGTTTTACTGTAGTGAAAAAAATCTAAATAGACAACCCACAGAAAAAACAACCCATAGAAAAAAGTATAATTGATTATTTATCCGACAAAGTTCAAACACAAACATATTTCCAAAATTTCTATTTTCCCCATTCCTCCTGTAAAAATAAATTATATATATACAACTCATCCCACAAAAAACAAGTCCTCCAATACAGACAAGTTATGGGTTTTAGAAAGTGATGTGCTAAAAATGATTAGCAATATTTTAAAGATTTGTTTTTTTTTCCATAAAACATGGTTTATTCAATAAAAGTTCTAAAACATTTAAAAATACTGTATAAATTTGGCATAACTGTATATATATATATATATATATATATATATATATATATCTAGTGCTCTTGTTGCTTATTGTTTACAGTATAATTCTATCCTTGCTCTATTGCTGCTCTAATAAAAATCATCTCACATTAACATCCTTGAGCATACCATAGATAATGCAATGTTGTTGTTGTCACCATCTGTATAATGTAGACTTGTACAGGATACCTGACCCTTGTTCATCTACCACTAGTACAATTATCACTAACACTATCACCCAATATCAACCAACAGTATATGCAATAAGTAGACCAAAATTTAAGATGAGGAAATATATGTGCACAGTAAACTGAAAAGTTATATAAGATTTAGCAAAATGTAACAAGTTTATTCTACAATTTCAGGAAGAATAAACATTAAATTCAAATTTATCACAAAGTATACATAATTTTAGGTTATTATTTTATTGGAGGCTTAAAAGCGGCCATTGTGATGTTTACTGCATTAGTCAATCTACTGCTATAAAAATGGATTTCACTAGAAATAAAGAATGATTTCTTGGAAACTGAAACAACTTTGTGCTACTATCCTTTTCCTTTCCCCTTTTCTCTGCAGTTGTTAGAGTTTTTTTTTTTTTTAACTACAATTGTAATATTTTATAATGTAAATATGTGGCAACTACTTCTGAAACAATTTCTTGGCAAATTGTATTTCTTTTCAGATACAAGTTTACTCTTTAAAGTTTTATTGTGTTACTTTTAAGCTGCTTTTGGTTGTCAACACTTTATGCCACTTGAGAATGATAAAACTACTTGAATGCTTGTTTTAATTTGGAAAGGTTTAGATATAGCTAATTCTGTCCTCCATTATTTTACCTTATTGAAAATGGTTTTTTTTCACTTCCATTGAATAAACAATTAGCCATGTATTTTTCAGGAATTCCAAATTTTAGCTTATATACATTGATGTAGCCACTGTCAGTCAGAACACAGCCAGTGCTTAAATATTCAGCAGTGTAGAACAACCCAGACTCTGATTGATGTGGAAACTTATTTTTCTATGTGAGTCCTCTGCACAGTGTATACCGATAAATATACTGTATGTAATATAATAAAAGTATGTTATCACATTATGTTCCTTTCATTAAACTGCTGTTCATTATTCATTATTGTAATAAACAGTCAAGGGGCACTAGATCATGATACTGAATAATCTATCTTTCTCTCTGCACCATATTTTACCTCCATTAGTGAAGGTATTGTATTATTGGGGTTTGTTTTAAATTATGGCTGTCTTGATTGTACTTTTAGAAGATAATGGTATTAATATTTTATACTGCTAAATATCTTATTAATGCTAAATATATATTATAACATTATTCCTGTCCTAGTTTTATGACC
Source organism: Leptodactylus fallax (assembly GCA_947044405.1). Classification (NCBI taxonomy): domain Eukaryota; kingdom Metazoa; phylum Chordata; class Amphibia; order Anura; family Leptodactylidae; genus Leptodactylus; species Leptodactylus fallax. The sequence goes on from CAMRHE010000010.1 coordinate 7,752,893, forward strand.
AATTTGGCCATAGCTATTTGGAAAGTAGTTTAATCTAGGAGCTTTTATATAAGCATGACAAGGTGTAGATCACAAAGGAAGAGAATGGATAAAAGACAGATGTTACTGCTCTTTGTTTTTAAGCCACTCCTGGTTTTAGCTTCAAAAAATGTATAAAAAAGCGGAATGTGTAAACACATTGTCAGTCCTTCACTATTTCATCATCGATCTAGGATAAGTCTGTGTATGTCTATAGATCGCTGATACCAAGTTATGTCATGACATAAAAACTCAGTAAGAAAATAGAAAATTATGGAATTAATCAAAGCAATAAAATGCTATCTGTATGATGACTTATGATCCTTATTGTCTGGAAGCCCAGGCCATTCACAGTTCATTTGGTTTAATAGTAGCAGCAAATCATACAGTATACTTATTTGTATATTTGAACCATGAAGATCAAATGGGTACATTACATCAAGGACAGTCTTAAAATGGAATAACATAACACAGTTTAAGGATTCAAAAGGCATGGGAAACATGATGGAAGGACCTATACTTCTGCTGGATACACTTCTGTCTTTGGCTCTAAAAAATTAATCTAAAAACTATACCTCAAACTGCATCCTATATTGTATATGTGGTTCCTGCTTTATTGTCCTACTGAAATGGTAAAGCACTTCTTATAACCAGCTGAGAATAACTTTTTATGTACCAGATTTTCTCTCAAACTCTGTTCCCCCCCACTTTTTTCTACTATGCATGTTATAGTACCTATCCTAACCCTTATGTAATCAGTACATATATTCAAATGTGTAGTATGTTGCCTAAATTGTTTTATTTGGTAGCTTACCGATCACTGGGACTTCCAGAAACCCACTAGAACAAAGACACTGTGGGGCTAGGTAATGTGCAGCTGATTGCTCTTACACAATACCATCCCCATGAATGTAACTCCATCATCTAGCCTCCTTAACACATGCTCTCCAGTCACTGGGGCCATGTAATGACACCACTTAAATCAATTAACCACAGCACTGATGTCCTAGAATCATAAAACATAACTTTTACTTCAAGTATTATAACTCTCTTAGACCCAGTGTGTATATTCCAAACCCGTAAACTCCAAGGATGTAATGACAGCAACAATTCACATAAAATGCTGTAACTGCATCCTGTCAAGTTTTGGTTGGATCTTACCAGGAAGTTGATAAATATACAGAGTCACTCCAGACATCCAGAGCATGTGCACAATCCCTATCATGCCCCTAACAGATACAGTTTCATAGCTCATAGGGGCCATTCTTCAGGGGACCTCACACATAAAGTGACTGCTTAAGTTGGGCAAAAAGCCCCAAAACCCACAGTGGTGGGGATTCAGTCAAGCTGATGGCAATGAGCAGTGAGTTATAATATTTGAAGTAAAAGCTATGTTTTATGATTCTAGGATATCAGTGCTGTGGTGAATATGTTTTAGTCATCCTTTAAAGAGGATCATTCACCACCTAAAGCCACTCCAGCTCTTTTAAAAGGTGCTGCTTCATTGGTTCTGGTGAAGTTGGAATTTTTTTTCTAACTCTCACCATTACTGAACAATGGGTGCTATTAGCTTTGCTGCTCAATATACTAAATAGCCTCTTCACTGTCAAATGGGTGGTCTTTCCACCATGGCATACTAGGGGGTGTGATTCTGGCCTCTCTGTCCAATCAGTAGAGGACAGTTACAGAGAACTCAAAATTATGGCCCCTTGTCTGTAGGTGCCCCAAGACCACACACTTTACAATAGAAAGCCTAATTAAAATATTGGTCATGAATAGTAATGGCACTGATAGCATGGAAATTGTGGGGGCTACAGAAAAATATTCCTTCTCGTCCAGACTCTATGGTGCAACACTTATTAAAGAAAGATATAGAGAGAGCTGGAGTTGGAGGCTGTGAAAAGCCATTTTTAAAATAAAGTAGGCAACATTTTTAAGCTACTCTAGGTGTACATAAAAACATTTAGATTTGGTTTACATACTATGATTTAGCAAATATCCAAACGTATTATCATGGCTCAGGGCAATTTTGTATTGTGTTCATATGTAACTTTTTTGTGATGCTTAGAATCCCTTTATAACATTATTTAGAGATTTACATTAAGCAGCAAGCCATTCCTATGATGACAATAAAAAAAGTCTGGCTTATAAGCGGTGATCACTGCAATAATGACACAAGGTCTTAGCATACTGGATTAATTTTAATTACAATGGCAGCAATTCCCTTCAATGTCAATAACTGATTCAGGTCATTTACAGACAGCCATTAAAGCTAGATGTGGTTAATCAGAACACATGCAAAATTATAGGGGGACATATTACAATTATCAGTCTTAAACTGAAAGTGAAATGCGCTTTATTTATTAAGAAACACATACCTCTTTATCCTATAAACATAATAGGAAACTGACATTTACTATAAAAAAAGCATAGATTAGCAATAAGATCCATTTTCTACCAGGGCCCCACGTTGCTGTGGCCGAAACAGCGATGCAAAAAACACTGCTTTTTACATAACCTGCAAAGTGGATGGGATTCTGGTTAATTTAATCCACACATTGCTGAAAAAAAATGTGCAGCGGAAAAGCTGCATTTTCAAAAAAAATTGCAGCATGTCAGTTATACCTACGGAAATGCTGGTGTTTTCTGTATTGGTATAATAGGGGCAGAAAGTCTGCAGAGGAAAACTCTGTGGACTTTCTGTGAAAAACGCTTTGGGAAAAAACAAGATGTGTTTCCGCCGCGGTCTTTTCCACAGCGTTTTTTTGTCAGCTGTGACCGCTCCTGGTTAACCCGGGCACTTTTCTTGCTACTTTTCAAAAGAGTTAAGAAGAGTAAATAGTCAATGTATTAGTACAAATGTGGCATGCACTGAAATTTGCAATCTTTCTATGTCATAAAACTGCAACACACCAGAAGGAAGAAAAGAAATTCTTGACCCCCTATTGTGTAAATGCGCACATAGATAAGTTAATGCAGTACTTTCACCAACAGGTCTATGGGAAGTCACAGATAACACACTGTAATTGTGTATCATGGTAAACTCATCTTTATTCCAGTATATAAGATATGATTATGTTAAAGAGTTTTTTTTTTTTTTATCAGATGCACCTTCTTTCATAATACTGATCACTGCAAATTCCAATCCTGGCACTTCTGGCAAGTGGTTGATTTTACTGGTGGAAGCCAGGGTCAACCATGCTACTGATACAAGGGAAATATATTACATGTCAATTCAGATGAACAGCAGTTCATTTAATACAAGGTCATTTTGAATCTGCCAGAACTGTAGTCAATTTCTTTGACAATATATCGCAAACACCATCACCATCACAAGATAACAAATATGTGCAATAAGTTAATAACAATACATCATTTTGCATTGTGTTATGTGTATAAAAAGAGGTGCTAAATTATCAAGAATAACAATTTATGTAAAGCAATGTAAACATGGACTCCATAAATTTCTATTCACTAAAAATGAATATGTAACAGTAGTGGAAATACACCTCATTGGGGAAAAAGTTAGAAAATAGTTTTGTTAACAATTTCCCTCAGCCATTTTTCTTTCCTAGTGTTTTTGTTCTTTACTCTCCACATTCCAAAAGTCATAACTTTTTTATGTTTTCATTCACAAAGCTATATAAGTGCTTGCATTATTGTGGCACTAACTGTAGTCCCTAAAAGAACCATTTAATATTCTGTACAATGTACTAGGATTTCGAAGATGGAAAAAAATGTGAATGGGATGTAATTGGAAAAAAAACACCACTAGTGTTATTTTCTTATGCGTTTTGTTTCTATAACATTCACTGTGCAGTAAAAATTACATGTAACCTTTATTGTATGGTCATTATGATTATAAACTCTGCGGACTTTCTGTGAAAGTGCTGTGGAAAAAAACGCAATGTGTTTTTTGGCTGTGGCTCGCTATGTGAGGCCTTAGCCTTAAGGGTTTTTTTTGGGTTCACCTAATCTGCAAAAAATATCAGTTTTTTTAAGCATTTTTGTTGTTATTCACCCACTTTATTTATTTAGCTCACTTGTATAGCGCCATCATACTCTGCAGTGCTTTACAGACATTGTCAGTCACTGTCTCATACAGGGCTCACAATCTACATTCCCTAGCAGTATGCCTTTGCAGTACGGGAGGAAACTCACACAAACATGGGGAGAACATACAAACTCCTTGCAGATGTTATCCATGTCAGAATTCAAACCCAGGACTCCAGCTCTGCAAGGATGCAGTGCTAACCACTGAGCCACCATGCTGCCCAATAAACAGTCTGACATCCTTTGCTAATCTAAAAAAGATCTTTGTTATTTAAGGGTTTTTTTTTTTTTTTTTGCTCATCCAATAAACAGTGTGACACAGCCTGCTAATCTTTATATATATATATATATATATATATATATATATATATATATATATCGACCTTGGCTGTTGAAACGGCAAACATATGCACACAGTTCTAGTCTAATAGTCACTGACCATGTCACCCTTTTAGTGCTTTTAGTTAGTGCTTTACTATTTTTATTGAAATTGCTTTTCATTAAAAAAAACAAACACACACAGTTTCAGAATTGTGGCCAATCTCGATTATAATCAAGCAGTTTCCAGTAAAATGACTGGAAAAAACAAGGCAGGGGTCAGGCAAAAGCACAGGGAGGAGGAAACACTTCTGCAAGTACCACCAAATAAGAATGTGGGTGGCAACACTACTTCTGGCTTCAGTGACACCGCCAGTAGCCGCAGGCTTATTGTGCTTCCTGAGAATGAATATGAAGTTTTTAATTACTTAGCTCACTGATCTCAGTCACAGGAGGATATTGCAACTGAGAGTGACATAATCTTGAGACAGGCTTCTGTGTGTTCCTCCTTCTCCTGCATAACATGTGGTAGTGGCAGACATGTTATGACACCTTAAGCTGTCATCTCCTGTGTGTGAATTTTTATAAATCCATGGGAATGTGCAAGATCTGCAAGCAGAAACTTAACCGTGGCCGTGCAGGCCACATTTACATCTAACAAATGAACGTCATTATCATCATCATCAATTGTTTTTCCTAATATTCCTCTTCCACACCAAATCAGCCATCCATAAGGGAATGTTTTTCCAGGAAATCTGGTGGTTCTGCAACTTAACTTGCACCTGGCCAAGCTGCTGGAGGTGCAATCGCTGCTGTACCACATACTGGATTCCACTGCATTTCTCCAATGATTTCTCAAACTGATGGCATATGCTCAACCTTGATGAAGGATACCTAGCCATCATTATTTCTCTAGAAAAGTTGTCCCTGCTTTATATCACCATGTTCAGAAAATGTGGGCCTTTCCCTGGGGAAATGTGCACGCCACTGTTGCCACATGGAGCAGCAATTATGGGTAAGGAAAATACATGGCTTTCATGGCCTACTGAGTCAATGTTTTGAAAGGCAGTGGTCACAGTCCAGAAATGTAACATGGCCAGATGCTTGTTCCACTCTCTTGTACAGGCTCAGGCTTCTGGACCATTTCATGCCACCATCTTTACCAGGGCAAGGTGTTGCTTCCACTCCTTCTCTTCTTTCTTTGTTTCATGGGTGTAAGGTGAAGCAGTGCCATATGGTTTTAGAGGTAATGAGCCTAGATCAGAAGAACTCCTCCTCAAAGACAACTGGGCAGAAATGCCAGCAACAATGACACCAATACTGTTGCTGCACTGCAGTTGAGTGAATAACACATTGTCCCTCTATGGAACATGTGCTTAATCTGGTGTTTCGCCGCTTTTGGCCAGAAAAGGCTCTGCACATTTCCATTCTTATGATGATGATGACAATGACCATGATGGCCAAGAACATCAACCATGATGGGTCCCTAGGTCTGTACACATGCTGTCAAGCATGGCAGGCTGTATACCCCGCTGTTTATACAGTGACAAGCGTATTATTCGCATCAAATAGAGGGATGAGTACTTGATGGCTGTGCTCTTAGACCCTCACTTTAAAGTCAAAATGGGGGGAATTCATTCGCTGCCTCCCAAAGGGATTAAAAATTGGAATATTATTGAGGCTATATCCATAGTGTGTCTTGGCTTTACAATTTTCCTCCTCCAACTCTTGATACCAAGCTTCATGACGTTGTAATCCAACGTATCTACCCATCATTTGACCATGTTTTATTCTGTCTTTATGTATCTACTTTGCTCCAAAACACCACAAAAAAAAAAAGTTAATCAAGTTAATTTTGATATCTGTGACTAAGTTTGGATGACAGTACTGTTCTTCTATTTATTTGATGGTTCTGATATGCCACATGTCACCTTGTTTTACAGAGCCAACAATCTAGCAAAGTATCTTCTCATTTAGTCATCATCCATATCTCTGTGCCATATGTGACAACTGCTTTTATTATTTTCTTTCTTGATTCACAGTAGGATGTTCTGGATGATAGCACTATGATTCTGACCATGCCAATTAAGATAAAGTCTTACTGAGTATAAAAATAGAGGCTTTATATACAATTTCTCTGTTTGCCGCAATATCTGTACATGAATAATCTTTGTTTTTGGCACTGTTTAGCACTACTATGTTAGCACAGTATGGAATTGTTATTACTATGTGCTATTCTCTGTTCTTTGCCTTTTATGTTATTTTTTTCCCCCAGATGTTTATCCAGCCTTGAATCCTTACAAACCTCAAACTTGCTTTGGGGATTGGGATCAGGTGTGTACATAGAAATCATGGGGCCAATAGAAAAAGTCAGAATTGGGCCCCCCTCCAAAAAAAAAAAAACCCCAGTACTGACAGTGCAGTGATATTGGTAACAAAATTAACAGCACTGATATCTCTGCAATTGGGGCAGCATTCAAGCGGTATATAACACGCACAATGATTAAGGACATAAAAGGTCCTTTTTAAACTGAGAAATATGTTCTCTTTGTGAAAAAATCAGCCATGCTTCCCATACCCCATCCTCCTCATTGTTCTATGTCTGACTTTAAGGCCTCATGCACACTTTCAAGTCTTCCAATGGGGGTCTGATGCTCCATTCTGATGATTATAAAGCAGGTCCTAACTTGTTCTGTTGCATCAGAATTGATCAGAACCCCCCTCCCCCATTGAAGTCAATGTGGGAAGGAAGGCCTGCATCCTCAGTTATGTGCATGAGGTCTAAGACAACTGATTGCAGCAAATTGCCTCCTCTAGCCTGTCTACCGGATAGAGGAGGCAAGCCTTTGTTAAGTCCCAGCCCTCAGCCTGTCTCCAGTCGAAAATGGAATGGATCAACAGGAGATTAACCCCTGTATTTTTTACAGGATTTCTATAAGATTGCTTTGCTTCAGAAACATACAGAAGATGTTGCTGAATGACAATCAGTGGGGGCAAGATTATTTTCTGCTTGCTTGCATCATACTTTTCGAAGTTTAGTGTTATTTTAAGATTGCAAAAACAACATTCAAAAACACACCCTGAGGCTCTGAGCAGTAACATTGGAATGGAGAAAATGAGAGAGGACATTTACCAAAATTTGAGTTGGAAGCACGTAGGAATAAAAACATGAAAACGAACTAAAACAGAAAGCACAAACACAAATACATGAAAGTACGTCAAACAGAAGCAAGAATAAAGGAATGCAGGCATACAGGTGCAAGAACAAGTGCAGCAGAATGAACATCTAAAGTGAAGACTGGGATTAAAAAGAACTAGATGCTGCTAGAAGTACATATTGAAAACACAGATAGAAGCACAACACCTGTTCTGGCTGCCAGAATGCTAAGGAAAGTCTTGTTGTACTCTTTCTCTATAGTTCTCTGAATAGAAATGGGTATTTTGACCACTAGATTTTAGTGTCAAACAGAATCAAGTTTATTAAAGAAACAGAGAATCAAATCAATTATTAAGCAAATGATACAGATATGAATCATAGAAAGGGTGAGAAAACATCATCATACATTTCGATCACTATATTTTAGAATATGCTTAAAACCTTACTTGCAACAAATGCGTCTGCAGATATTTGCAAACGCTTCGGTTGCCATTTATTCGGTGGAAATATTTAATTAGAGAAAAATCATTGGGATAGTCAATGGTTCTGCTTTATGACTGCTCATCTTATTTATTTATTTATTTTACTTCTCTGTATAATGACTGATAGGCTCAGTAAATGTGCACAGCCATTACATTGTTTTAATGCGGTTTATTTTGTTATATTCAGTGGTTATTGCTGTCTGGCTGAAAGAACTGACAGTATTGTATTTCTTTTCTAAGGTTAAAATATTCTGTGCCCTTACAAGATTTAATAGGGTTGTTTTTTTTAAATTGCATCTCCATTATTCTTGTAAATCATTCTGTTGTAATGAAGCCGAAGACATTAAAACACTTTTCTGTGGTTATTGATACTCAATACAGGATTGGAAAGCAGACAGTTTCAGAACTCATATTTACAAACCATTTAAAAAAAAATATTTTATGCTTTAGAAGTATGGTTGGTGTCCCAATGGGGTTGAAGTCTTGCTGCAATGGAAAGTTTTAGGTAGATGTACAATTTATTGGATAAGACACAAATAAATATCAGTATATACCAATCACTATTCAGGATAATAAAATCCTGCCTGCAACGTAAAGGTAAATTACAGAACTGAAGTTTATAAAATATATATTCATTTTAATTGTTTAAAAAGCCCAATGACATAGATCATCTGATCACACCTGAGCATTTTTAGTTTTTTTGTTTATCCGAATCCATTCAGTTATTACAAAAATATAAGCCGTTTTAGTGTTCATAAAAACTAGGGCATACTAGCTAAGTGGTCTTTAACGCTGTGGTTTCTCTGGGGGTGGGGTCTCTGTGTGCTATATGTCATGCAATATATGAATTGGATAATATACCTTAATTTGCATCAATGCTAAAAGGGCTTATAGCCTTGGAATGGCTAAACAGATTTGTATTAACAAAACGCTCAAAGATGCTCAAAATGACAGCGCGTATCACACATTGTATATCATTGGATATTTCAGACCTGGTGACAGGTCCTCTTTAATCCCTTCCCACTTGCTAAGTTGTTTAAGTGATAACTATGCACTCAGTGCCGTAATAGTATGGTGCTTTCATGTTATGGTCACAGGAGCTGTGCCTGCGGCATGACTTCTGGGTTTTGGATGTATTACACAGCCGAGACCCGGGACTAACCACCGGAGTTGGAAAATACTCAGAGTTCAGTAAATTCACCCCTCAGATGTTGTGATTACTAGAGATCATGGGATCTGGGTGAAAGATCGCCACCCCCGCCACTCCTTGTATCCCCTGCGATGAGATTGCAGGGCAAGGGATTGCCATTGTCTAATAGGCAGACAGGAGACAGTTGCTCATCTTCTTGGCTGCCTATCCCTATTGCACATAGGGAGCCTATGTATGATGTGCTACAATATAATGTATTCCAGAACAGTTCATTGGGGATCAGCCACTTCCAGGTTCAAGTCCCCTTGTGGGACAGGAAAAAAGTTTGAAAAGTTAAATACAAAGTATAAATAAATAAAAACAACCCTCGTTTTAATTAAAAAAAACACGTAATGTAAACAAAATAAAGTAAGCAGACGTTTTAGGAATCCCCATGTGTATATAAGTTCGCACTATCCAAAAATAGCATTCATTTATCCCACATGGTGAACATTGTTAAAAAAAAAGTACAGTGGGTACGGAAAGTATTCAGACCCCTTTAAAATTTTCACTCTTTGTTTCATTGCAGCCATTTGCAAAAAGCAAAAAAGTTCATTTTATTTCTTATTAATGTATACTCAGCACCCCATCTTGACAGAAAAAAGCAGAAATGTAGATATTTTTGCAAATTTATTAAAAAAGGAAAACTGAACTATCACATGATCATAAGTATTCAGACCCTTTCCTCAGTATTGAGTAGAAGCACCCTTTTGAGCTAGTACAGCCATGAGTCTTCTTGGGAATGATGAAACAAGTTTTTCACATCTGGATTTGGGGATCCTCTGCCATTCTTCCTTGCAGATCCTCTCCAGTTCCGTCAGGTTGGATGGTGAACGTTGGTGGACAGCCATTTTCAGGTCTCTCTAGAGATGCTCAATTGGGTTGAGGTCAGGGCTGTGGCTGGGCCAGTCAAGAATGGTCACAGAGTTGTTCCGAAGCCACTCCTTTGTTATTTTAGCTGTGTGCTGAGGGTCATTGTCTTTTTGGAAAGTGAACCTTCGGCCCAGTCTGAGGTCCAGAGCACTCTGGAAGAGATTTTCTTCCAGGATATTTCAGGATATTCATCTTTCCTTCAATTGCAACCAGTCGTCCTGTCCCTGATGCTGCCACCACCATGTTTCACTGTTGGGATTGTATTGGGCAGGTGATGAGCAGTGCCTAGTTTTCTCCACAAATACCGCTTAGAATTAACGCCAGAAAGTTCAATCTTCTTAGGAACCTTGAGTGCTGCAGAAATTCTTTTGTAACCTTGGCCAGATCTGTGCCTTGCCACAATTCTGTCTCTGAGCTCCTAGGGCAGCTCCTTTGACCTCATGATTCTCATTTGCTCTGACATGCACTGTGAGCTGTGAGGTCTTATATAGACAGGTGTGTGCCTTTCCTAATCAAGTCCAATCAGTTTAATTAAACAGCTGGACTCCAATGAAGGAGTAGAACCATCTCAAGAAGGATCAGAAGGAAATGGACAGCATGTGAGTTAATTATGAGCGTCACAGCAAAGGGTCTGAATACTTATGACCATGTGATATTTCAGAATTTCTTTTTTAATAAATTTGAAAAAATATCTACATTTCTGTTTTTTTTCTGTCAAGATGGGGTGCTGAGTGTACATTAATGAGAAATAAAATGAACTTTTTTGCTTTTAGCAAATGGCTGCAATGAAGCAAAGAGTGAAAAATTTAAAGGGGTCTGAATACTTTCCGTACCCACTGTATACAGCAATGCACAAATTACTGTATTTTGGTCACCTTGCTTCCCCCAATTGGTATCAATAAAAACTACAATTTGCCCTGCAAATAAAAAGCCCTTACATACATCCATCAACTAGACAATAAAACATTATAGGCATCACAATATGGTGATCTCAAGAAAATTGTTCATTTTCAAATGATGTTTTATAAGGAAACATAATAAAACTAATATAAATATGAGATGAAGCTGGCATGTCATTTTTAATGCAGAGTGAATGCAATAGGAACAAAATGCAAAATGATAATGAAAATAATTGTGGTTTTCACACGGATCCCGAAAAAACATTAAGAAAAGCAAATCAAAGCATTATTTGTAGTCCAAAATGGTGCCAAATAAAAGTACAACTCACCACACAAAGAATAAGACCTCACATAACTATGTAAACAGGAAAATAAAAAAGTTATGAATTTTGGAAGGTAGGGAAAGAAAATATGAAAAAGTCACTGAGCATTATTCTCCAAACTACCTTGCATCCTTAAAGGATTAGGAGGTTGATATTTAGTAAATACTGTATTTTCACTAATCACTTACAAATAGGAGCCAAATCTATATTCAATGATTTATCTAGAAGGTGAAAATACTGAGCCATTGGATGTGGAATAGATTCTACTAACATTAGCAACTGTGAATTTATGAGGTTGTCCAGACAATCCAAAGAAAGTTTTTTATATCTACCAACTTGCCAAACATGTTGGGTTGTGACAAATCTAGACTATCCTTACTGACACTGTTCTCTGTACTCTACTTGCCTAACCAAGCTAGATGTCTCATATTGTCCTGTATTTCCATACTTCCACCTCACTTAGCAAGCACACACTGCCTGCTGAATGAACGACATGAAATCATCATAGTGTACCTGCCTGTATTTGACTTTACAGGATAAACTACTATGTGTGTGCACATGAGGAGTAACACTCATTTTGGTCATTATATGAGTTTCATTTACTCTGCTTTACCCCTTGTATGCTAGATCTTTTTTCATTCCTATCTAAACTGGTAGGCGGAAACTGCCTGCCATACACTGCATACAGTAAGTATAGGAGAATCTAGTCTACAACTGTTTCTCTCTCACTTAGAAACAGCCCCAGGATCTTGCATATACAGAGAAATACTAGCCTATGCTACAATCTGAGCAAAGTAGTTTGGTTGTTATGGAATGTTTCTCTTCAGCTCCCGTAGCAGACTAAGGCTAGGTTCACATCTGCGTTGGAGTCTTCATAGGAGACTCCGCTGCAGATTCCACCTAAAATCAGCAGAGAGAAAAGTCCTACAAGGACCTGAAACTTGACGGACACCCATGGACCTCCATTATAGTCTATAGGGTCCATGGGTGTCCTCTGGTAACCACTTTTTAAATGGACAGGCTCTCTGTCTTTCGGGTCCCCTTGCAGACCCAAACAATGGAGACATGAACCCTAGTGTGGACCTAGCTTAAGTCTGTGTTTTCTGACATTACACTTCTTGCTCTTCCTGCTCACTCCTCCCTCCTCTCCTCTCCATATAGATGAGTCATCTGAGTTATATGACCTGCAGCCTTTCTCCAGATGGAAGAGCAGGGAAACATCTTGATAAGAGCAGAAAGAGGCAAGATATACTGCAAGGTTTCTTATAATCATCTATACTATTCATTTGTGCAAAGTTTCTTAAAACAGCAGTGCCTATTCAGATCTCAATAAGATTTAATGGCTTAACACTATGAAATAATGCGCCATTCATTATTAATTATGATTTTTCATGAGAAATAACAATTATTAGTTATAATATTAGTTTTGTCAGGTTATAAATAATTACTTTGAAATGAAAAGTGTAGCAATGTTTGCTAGAACAGTAGGTATTCCAAAGGGACTCAATGAGGATAAGCAACAAAAACTCAAAGCCACCAAAGAACGTTGAAGACTCTCACTTGACATATACATTGTAGTACTAACAGTATTATTAGTCATGATCTTCAGTACAGAACTACATATAAGTTTCAACATATGTTTCAACATATGCATAACATCATATATATTCTCCCTAGTCCTTGATGATTTATGTAGTTGTATATACACTATGTAATGCCTAACTATTGCACAGTACATCTACAGTATATACAGTAAATGGAGATATTGTACTATATCATTTTATCATTTTACCACTTCTTGACCACCAAAGTCCTTTTTCCACTGCATGGTAGCAGATCACCTCATTGTGCCTTGAACTGCTTTTGTCATTTTTCCACTGTGAATAAGTACTACAAAGAACCCGATACTGGGTTCTTTTTGTACCTGCTTTAGGCTAGGTACAGTAGTTATTGGTACCAAAGTGGTACTAGAGGGCACATGTCAAAACAATGCCAAGGTGACTGCTTGTCACTTAGATGATGCAGCTACATGAAGCAGTTACTTTCTGTAGTGTATAACACACTACATGGGATCTCAATGGAGTCAAGATGAACTGAACCAAGTCAATCTAGTACTATGAAATGGAATGTATAGTGACCAGACCTTGGCAAATCAAAAAGATTCTGGGCCCCAGATATTGTTTACCAGAAGGATACAATTGTTTGCACTCACTGTTTCATGGTGGTATGTGTGGCGATCATCCTGTGCCTGTTCCCCTACATAGTGGTATCTCTGATCATGTGATATGCCTGTTAAACCAGTGCTGGTTTTCAGTATCTAGGTCTATGATATTTCCACAGACTGTCACACTTCCATACTGCCATTAATCTACAGTCATATGAAAAAGTTTGGGCACCCCTATTAATCTTAATCATTTTTAGTTCTAAATATTTGGGTGTTTGCAAGAGCCATTTCAATTTGATATATCTAATAACTGATGGACACAGTAATATTTCAGGATTGAAATGAGGTTTATTGTACTAACAGAAAATGTGCAATATGCATTAAATCAAAATTTGACCGGTGCAAAAATTTGGGTACCCTTATCATTTTATTGATTTGAATACTCCTAACTACTTTTTACTGACTTACTGAAGCACAAAATTGGTTTTGTAACCTCATTGAGCTTTGAACTTCATAGCCAAGTGTATCCAATCATGAGAAAAGGTATTTAAGGTGGCCAATTGCAAGTTGTTCTCCTATTTGAATCTCCTCTGAAGAGTGGCATCATGGGCTCCTCAAAACAACTCTCAAATGATCTGAAAACAAAGATTGTTCAACATAGTTGTTCAGGGGAAGGATACAAAAAGTTGTCTCAGAGATTTAACCTGTCAGTTTCCACTGTGAGGAACATAGTAAGGAAATGGAAGACCACAGGGACAGTTCTTGTTAAGCCCAGAAGTGGCAGGCCAAGAAAAATATCAGAAAGGCAGAGAAGAAGAATGGTGAGAACAGTCAAGGACAATCCACAGACCACCTCCAAAGAGCTGCAGCATCATCTTGCTGCAGATGGTGTCACTGTGCATCGGTCAACAATACAGCACACTTTGGACAAGGAGAAGCTGTATGGGAGAGTGATGCGAAAGAAGCCGTTTCTGAAAGCACGCCACAAACAGAGTCGCCTGAGGTATGCAAAAGCACATTTGGACAAGCCAGCTTCATTTTGGAAGAAGGTCCTGTGGACTGATGAAACAAAGATTGAGTTATTTGGTCATACAAAAAGGTGTTATGCATGGCGTCAAAAAAACACAGCATTCCAAGAAAAACACTTGCTACCCACTGTAAAATTTGGTGGAGGTTCCATCATGCTTTGGGGCTGTGTGGCCAATGCCGGCATCGGGAATCTTGTTAAAGTTGAGGGTCGCATGGATTCAACTCAGTATCAGCAGATTCTTGAGAATAATGTACAAGAATCAGTGACGAATTTGAAGTTACGCCGGGGATGGATATTTCAGCAAGACAATGATCCAAAACACAGCTCCAAATCTACTCAGGCATTCATGCAGAGGAACAATTACAATGTTCTGGAATGGCCATCCCAGTCCCCAGACCTGAATATCATTGAACATCTGTGGGCTAATTTGAAGCGGGCTATCCATGCTCGGCGACCATCAAACTTAACTGAACTGGAATTGTTTTGTAAAGAGGAATGGTCAAAAATACCTTCATCCAGGATCCAGGAACTGATTAAAAGCTACAGGAAGCGACTAGAGGCTGTTATTTTTGCAAAAGGAGGATCTACTAAAGATTAATGTCACTTTTCTGTTGAGGTGCCCATACTTTTGCATCGGTCAAATTTTGGTTTAATGCATATTGCACATTTTCTGTTAGTACAATCCTGAAAGATTACTGTTTCCATCAGTTATTAGATATATCAAATTGAAATGGCTTTTGCAAACACCCAAATATTTAGAACTAAAAATGATTAAGGGATGCCCAAACTTTTTTCATATGACTGTATATTCAAGCTATAATTTTACATAAGAATGCATGCAATTCTGATCACCTCAAATGAAACATCATGATACAGAAACAATATAGTCTAAAGAAGCAAAATTTTATTTTCAGCAATGCTACATGTAAACCTGCCTGTGTCCCAGTCTGTGCTGGCAGACAGAGATGTAGGACACAGAGAATTGAGCAGCTGTCAAATGACAAGGACTCTATGCTCTGTTATTTGTAAAGGGCATTAGTGTTAGATGTCGTCTTGGCCGGGTACATGAAAGACAGGAAGACTGCAGAGAAATATGTGGCATCCCCTTAGATATTGCCGCCTACAGTTAAAACTAATAAAATTCTAGAGGCAGCCGCCAGCTCACCTCCGTGGTGCAGATTAGGTTTCATTTACCAAAGATAAACAGCATATTCATCTGTTATAGGTAAGGCTACATTGTTGCTATAGACAAATTTGTCCTTGCTGTTAAAACTTATTTATCAGGGTATTACAGGGTGTACTGAGACATGAGTGAATTCAACAATTTGGGATGTTATTATTTTACACTAAAACTATAACTGGGATGTTATCATGGTTTTCTAAATGTTATCTAAACATATGGAATAATTTATCAAAAGCTTATGCAGGAGGCATATAATAGAGAATGTCTTCCACACACCTCTACTAACAGACTGTACGAAGAACAGATCTTGGGTTCCATGGCTACCAAGGTGCTTGTTTAATATGTGTAAACCTCAGAAATAACATATATCTATAGATCAAATAACACATCCATGAGAACAAGATATATATGAGCAAACACTCCTCTCCCTGCTGTACAAACACTGTTTGCGAGAAATTGAAATAGTGTCAGAAAAGAAATGATTCTTAGTTCACTGACGGATATTTTAGGCAGCTAGAATCTAGAGCTGGTCACATACTTTAGGTAACTTTTGGCTGAATGCTTTGTTGACCAACAGATATTTTTCCAATGTATCACTACCCCGATACACATATATGTTGAGCTTGCATATATTCATAATAGATAGAGGGGAATAAACTGCTGCCTATGACTCTGGCAGTGGTTTATCTCCCTCAAGAATAGGATCAGCCTTTCTTTCCTTCAATATATGTTGTTGGTGAGAGTCAGGACACCACCATACACATTAGATGGTCAGCCGATTTGCAAAAATCTGAAAATTCTGTCACCATGGCCATCTTAGTCTACCTCAAAAGAGGTCAAATACTTTACCAGCAGACGGTAGATCTCAGGCGATTTTCTTTTGCTAGATTTTACACAAAGGCGAGGATTTGTTTTATTGTGTCTGGTATAATAATTTTCCTTTAAAATGCTCATTGTCAAATCCTATGTACTCTAACACAGAGTAGTGCAGGAGAGAAGCAGCATGACTATGCTTGAAGGTAATAACATGGAAGGCATGGTTGTAGAGCAAGTGCAATAAGTATCTGCAGCTGCTACCATGTTATGGAAATGATGGGGCAACTAAAAAGAAACATTTAAAAGAATGTGTACCAGCCTCAATGCAACACACATGTCTGTCCTTAATCCCCTAGTAGACCACATAATTCAGGCTCCATAAAAAGTAGATACTATACTTAAAAGGTTTGCCTACTTCTGATCACTGCACAACCAACAATTTCCTTTTAATACCTAAAGAAAATATAAAGTGAATAACTGACTGTAAATTCATAGTACATATCATAATTTCCTTTCCACTATACAACAAATCAACCAAAACAGAAAAGTGTCTCAGTAATGAATGGTGCCCAGGCATGAAGCTTTCAGTAGACCAGGAACAGCTACTTACCTATGGGTGGAATGTACAGATCTTCCCCAGAAAAGTGGCATAGAAGTGGGCATCATTGGCACACAGCCATGATTTGCGTCAAAGGTGGTCCAGTTTAGTTAATAGTTTTTTTTTATGCCCCAATTGCCACTTTTTAAGACAATGGTTTGAGCGGAGCAAGGATCAAGGCGGGTTGTGAAAGCCTCTACTTGGCGTGAGATATTCCTGAAATCTACGCCAGCCCTTTCAATTCTGGTATGCACCTCCTGAGATGTACCAGCAGGGGAATTGATTAAGACTGGTGTGGGAAATGCCCCACTATGACTTTATAATGGGCTTTAGATATGAGCACAGTTTCCCCAAAAGGAACACTAAATATATAACGATTAATAAATCTTAATTACCATTTTGATACATTTTGCTTCAAAATATACTGTATGAACATTATATAGTGTATATAATATGCCTATTTTTCCCAAAACATCTTTTATCATCCACCATTCTTGATTATTATTTTACTACCCTCTGGACTCTTCTTGCTGTGATTGCTATGGTGAATTGATGTGTCCAAAGTTAATGGAATAAATGCAGTCTGTAAATGTATACTTACTCTATATCATAGATGACCGATTACAATAATGAAGGCCTTTAGCGAAAATTTATTTCAGTATAAATACACGAAATTATGTTTTTATCTGGTGGCGGAATAATGTAAATGGAAAAGAGGAAAGTGGAAGTGGTTGATCTTGCGTGAGCTATTCAGTAATATTGTACTATTGTTCCCAGAAGTGCAATAAGTATAGAGAGGCACGAAATAGCTGTCTAGAATTTTAATATTTTGTAAAATACTGAATCAATTTTAATTGAGCCTTAAAACAGAAGGTCAGGAACTCATTGGCAGCTTCAATGTATTTGATGGCTTCTACTTTGTATAAAGATAGAAAAACCATACACTTATTTGGGCAATAGGTCTATTACTGCTGTATCATTTGCCATAATTTAATAAGTAGAATAAAGGAATTATTCATATTGTAGTATGAATAAATAAAGGATGTAGGTAACGCTGAAAGATTATACTGAGCATAAAACATGGGACATTATATAGAAAATAGCACAGCAGCAGAAAAATGACAAGACAGCCATCTAGTGTAAGACTACAAGGATAACACTACTTCACCAACTGAAATGATCAAGAACATACTGAACTGTTTTATAAGTAAGGAAATACAAGAGGATATGGATGACATAATAAATAATAATTAGAAATGACAAGTATGTGACTGTTACTAGGTAAGGAACACCAAATCTAAGATGTTTCCAGGTTTGTTGCGAGATATAACAGGGAAATGTTTAACATCTAAAACTATCAAGTCTTAAAGAAAATACTGAATGTAGATTACATGCAGGTGGACAGGTGTCATCAGGCAAGATTACTGCTGTTTATGGACTTGTACATTTATCATATGAATACCTGGTGCAGGCAATATTGTATTGAAGTGTTATTCTAGCTATTTTAGAAGTCATGGACAATAAGTCTGGCTATTGTAGGTATTTATGTGTTAATGGGATTGTCCAGGATAAATGAAAAAATTCAATGGGGGCAGGACGAAATGAAAACAGAAGTGATACTGACCCGGGTCCTGGGTCCAAGTGGCACATCCACTGTTCCCTTTGATTGCTTTGGCCAGAAGGGCACGTCACTGGAACCAAGGACCAGTGTTAGGTAACTATAACTTCTTTTATTTATTGTACCCTACTCGTGGCCACCAGGGAGTCTTTAATTTATCCCAGACAGCCAATTTAATGAGCTAAGCTGCATAAGGCATTAAAAGGACTGTGTCATGAAAAATTAACTATTGTTTAAAATCAAGCTTTATTATTAAACATATGTTTAAAGAATTTTCTGTGATTTTGTTTTTTTCATTTTTCATATCCAGTTTTCCCATCAAGCCTATTAATAGGCTGACATTTTCTGCGGAGATCATTTATTCAGAGGTCCTCTCATTATTGTCACATAATTAGAGATAGGTGATAGTCATAGATCTCCTCTCTGGTCACAGACCATACCTGGAACACATTCCTATCAACTTTCCCAATGTATGGTCTATGTGGCCACTGTAAAGCATATCTGTAAATGTTCAGGCAAGATGGCTACACCCCATAATCATGTTCAGAAAATAGGATTATAATACATCTACAATCCGAAAATGAAAAAAGATAACAAAAACAATGTCTCTCAGTCCTTTATTGTAGTAAAAAAAAAAGTATAGCTGATACATTTCATTTACAAACAACTGAAAGAAAATGGCTTCTCTACTTTGAGAAAATAATAGTTTTAAATCTTTATTTATTTTTATTTATTTTCTTTAAATCGCATGCCAAGGAATACTACAAAAGAAAAGTTGTCAAACAAAATTTTGAAAAACATTCAGAATATTCATACAAAAATTAATTTCCAATTTCACTCACCTATCCACCCACCTAGACCCATTGTTCCTTCCCCAGTGGGGCAGAACAGGAACAGTATGGTAATGCATTGAATGTACTGGCTACAGCTATGATGCAGAAGGACATAGGATACAGATAGGAGGGAGCTATTTGTAAGCACGATTCTTACTAATGCTTATAATTATGTGACTTACACACCAGGGCCTATGACAGTTTGGCTAAGATTCTTCTACTCAAGCACACTACTTTATATATTAACTTGCCAAGTTGTTCCAAAGGAACCAAAAAAATTTAGTTTCATCTGTATTTGCCCTCATGATCATAAAAGAAAATCAGAATACAGTGAACCCAGTTTTAGATAATCATTCCAAATTGCATTACAAAGTGGTCTTCTGATTGGTCATCATAATATATGATGCACCTGAAAATCTGTCACAGAATATCTTGTCTAGATAAGGGTCCATTCATACTTTGGAAAATTAAGAGGCATTTCAGGTGCCTCAGATTCCTCTTCATTTTCCATTCCCTGACTTGGAATGAACAAAAATCAAAGCAGAGCTTCAGCTTTCTACTGCTTATGGCTCCAATGAATGAACTGAATCAATAGGGAGTCCACAGCAAAATTGAACAGAATGCTTATTTCTTCAGTGTCCTGTTTCAGTCTCTGCTTCCCATTGAAAACAATGGGAGGCAGAATCAGGGCAGAATCTGCTGCTGATTTTGAGGTGGAATTCGCCTCACAAACAGCACCAGGTTCTGCCATGTGAACAGGCCCTTAGGGGGTGGTCTTCTTAAAGAAGTAGCTTTCTGGAGAAAATTCACTGTATAGTCCTGATTTATCATCCAGTTATGTGACATATATCATTGACAGAAGAGGCACTGTAGTATTCCTTTCAAGTTTCATACTTCCAGTAGAAAGTTTCATAGATTTATTTATACAGTGATAAATTGCTTTATGCTTTTGGCAAAACTCTATTTTACACAGGCATAAACTATCCCTTGTTATCATGGCAGCCGGCTTATAAAGCGATAATTAGAATGATCCTTGTTTTGACCCTGGGTGTATTTCTACAAGGTAATTAAGTCACTACAGCATCTTTTCTAAACTGAACATTACCCTCACTGCCAGTTGTGTATTTCATCAGAGAACACTTTCAAAGTAAATCATAAGACATCAGTTGCTTGTCTATTAGGGTTTATCTGTCACCATCTTGAAATCGTGCTACACTGACAAGGAGATCAGTTCCTTGAGCATTTATAATGTATCCTGCTATAAAAAAAGAAACGTCATTAGACATGCATGACTCTAATGGCAAAGTATAGTCATAAACCACCACCATGTTTGTTTTAGCATTAGCCAGCACCCAACAGGGTATAATACCAACTTTGCTTACAATATAAACAGTGATCTTCCTTTATTACATGCCTCTACATTTAGAGGTTTCTTAGGGCTTTCCTTTCCAGGTAATAACTCTGTTGGCTCTCTGCAAGTTGATATTATGTATTTTTATCCACTAATGACTCATGTGAATGTATGGCTGATTAATAATTCATAGTTATCTACATAATGCACCTATATGTACTTGGCTCATAGGTAAGCTATGTAACGGAGAAATCCATTGTGAATGTGTATAATATTTCTGCATTAAGAATATACATAGAAGAGTCTTCTGCAAGAGCATATAATAGCATCACTGTCCAGAAGAGAGTACATTGTAAGCCTGCTTACATGAGCAAAAATGTTCTCCTTAATAAATTGAAAGAATCATATGGCCTTGCACTAAATTTTGTTTTATGATTTTAAATGATCTCACAGAGTAATAACTACATCTTCCCAATACAGTCTAAAATATCATATTTTTTTTTTTTTTTTTTTTTTTTTTAATTTTAGGCTGGGGAAGGTGAAAAAAAAATCCCAAAAAAACACACTCAAATGTTCCTGAAACTCTAGTGTCTCCCAGAACGATCCGGTCCTGCTGGTCCCGTGTTTTCTTTCGGCGGAAGTCCCCACTGCACATGACCAGTGAGGCCAATCAGTGGCCTCAACTAAGGACAGTGAATATCACTACTTGTAACATCCTGTATCCTTTCCTTAGGTCGCTGATTGGCCTCAGTGGTCATGTGAGTGGCCTAAGCAAAGGGACACAGGATGTCACAGCCAGGGAGGACTTCCAGCAAAACAAGACATCAGAGCAGCAAGACTGGACCACGCTGAAAGACACCAGAGAATCGGGGACAGGTTAGTATAGTTTTTTTTTTTAATATCTTTTTCACCTTTCCCTGCCTAATATAATTGTTAACTTGTGGAATATGTGAAAGATAATGAAGGACACATCCATGCATTGCTTAGTTGCATAAGAGAATAATAACAACATTGACAACACTTTAATTTTTACTTTGATACTTTAAAGGTCATCAGAACCCATCATATCAACACAGCCACACAGATAGATAGGTCAGGCTCACTTGAATTAAATTATGTTTCCAGCTTGTGAATTTTTGCTCTATTGCCAAGATATCACTGTTTTCCTCAATTTGGAAATAAGCTCTTTGGAACAATTAAGCTTGGTTGATATGGTGGATTCTAGTGACAAACTCTCTTTAAGTGTCTCACGTGGAGTGCTACTTTAAAGTGTTCCATTCAAGCGTGCGCCGTACCCTCACCACCGGAAGTCCTCCAAAGCGCATGATTGGAAAGGACCCGGTGACATCACTCACATATGCTGGGGACAGGAGAGTATGACTTTTTTTTACTTTACACCTTGCCTGACCTCCTTTGTGAGTTGTCCAATTTTTGGACAACCTCTTTAACATTTGTTAGTCTTGACTCATTAAACAAAGCTTTATGTTCAGTCCTCAAAATTATTTCATATATTTTATACAGACTTTCTATAAATACAGCTTATAAATAGATTTGATGTCAGCACTCTCTAGTAATAATTTTAGAAGTATTATAATTTGGTCATCCATTTCAAACATTGGTAATGCTGGTGTCCTAGTATATATAATAAAATAATGCCATCTACTCTAAGATAAATTTATTCTTCCTGTAAATCACTATAACACTGTACATTGATTTAAAAATACATTTTTAGTGTACTATATATTTTACATATATTATTTACATATTTACACATACAGGACATATTTTAGGTTTTGGGGGACATTTAGCTAAATAATATTTTAAATACTTGAAAACATTTGTTTATAGCAGAATTACTCTATACTGTGCAAATACAAAGAAATAACACTTGAAAATCATTTTCAGTGTGTTAACAAGGAATTTGTTGTATAAAGTCCTTTGTGTCTAACCAGTAAACAACTATCCAAGTTTTATTTTTAGTTCCCACATAATTAATGCATCATGGATTAATGTAATCTATCTATCTATCTATCTATCTATCTATCTATCTATCTATCTAACCTCTCCCTTTAGTATTAATTTACCTGTTTCTGTCCAAAATAGAATATGACAAATCACAAACATTTATAATGCAATTTTCTCACAGAGACTCAAAACACAGAAGAGTGGAGTGGAGTCAAGGAGTTAGTGGATTCTATACAGGCGTCCTTTCCCAACACCCACAAGGGTCAGTTGTTTTTACATTTATGGCATGTGGGAGGAAACCCAACCAAAAACAGGGAGAACATGCAAATGTTGTCCTTTGTCAGATTCATAACCAGGATCTTCAGTGCTGCAAGACAACAGCGCTAACCACTGAGCCACCATACTGAACACATAGTGCAACCAGCTCATTTAAGTCTCCAAAAACAAATAAAAAACATCCACCACAACCATAAAAATAAAACAAAATTGCTGTTGCTGGTATGTCATTGCTGCAGAAGAATTGGAATCTCTGCAGCCATGATATACCTGACTTGGCTTCTATTGTTATTTTCATCTGTAATGGAAGTCATCAATAGCTATAACAAGTTTATAAAAACATGAAAGTTTATATAGTTGAGGTTTTAGCAAAAAAAAACAAAAAACAGAGAGGTATTTTAAGAGAAATAATGAAATAAATGAAAGATGTGACCACAGAGGCTTTTGAAAGAGGTAGAGAGGCCTTTGTGACTATTTCTTTTAGTTTAATTTATTGTATTATTTCTCCACCATCTGTAAAATAATAATAGTCTCTAAGGTAGATAAAAGCAGGTGGAAGTTTATTTAGAAGTGAGGTTAAAGGATAAAAGAAAACTATTTAGAGGAGACAAGTAAGAGACATAATAAAATAAATCAAACAGAGAGAAGTGGCCATGGAGACCTGTGATAGTACAAACAAGTCTTGTACATGTCCCAAAACAGCGGTTTTAAGCAAAATTTCTGGCAGCTGGTCATCAGAACATCCTTGTACAATCAAGATGACCCTTGTAGGGAATTAGCATAATGACGCATGTAACATATAGTAAACTCTAAAAAAAACATTATGTGGTCTAGACAATAGGCCTGTTTCTCTTCAAGTGCTAGCTTTTATTTAGCCTAATAGTTCCAAAAACAACCCTTAATCAAGGTCTACAGTACTTGATAGAGTCTAAGTACTTAGATCATAGGTGAACATTCTTGAAAGGAACATATCAACAAGGCCACATGTATAAATGTCAGTAATAACGTATAAGCTGTAATACAATATATTAGCAATTGATTACTAGTAGAGGCTATAATGATTATTTCCTTAGCAAACCACTTCACTGACTTTCCTTCATTTTCACATCTGGGCTGGAAAACCCTTTTAATAAGTGTGGTGTAAGGTATCTACATTAGCTTTTTTTTTTTTTTTTTTTTTTTTACACAAATTTTACCCACATTCTGGTGCTTTTTCATAAGCAACCCTTCCCCACTATGTATATTTTTTATTTTATGTGATACTGATGAGTGGATATGATATGCTTATGTTTCTAAAACATATGTATTTTTATAAAACTTTGATAAAATTTGTTATTATGGAAGCTTTACATTCTACTTCTGTAGTATCCAAATGAATTGTTATAGTTCTCATGTTTAGATAAATAGGCAAAAAGAAAACAGGTCTCATTTACTTAACCATAAAGCTTAAACACATAATATTAATTTTGTGTAATGCTAAATATACTGTAGTAGCAGGGCTAAATTCTGTGAGTTTTTTAGAGAAATTTTACAAAATTGATGCAATATGGTTCCAGCTTCGCCATGGAAGGATCCACAGTCAAGAATATGTGACTCATTTTATTTAGGTAAAACAAGGGTTTTATTTATCCAAAGGAATAAAGTTACCATTGGTAATGTAACATACTGTATTCTCTATATGTGTATCTATATGTATCTTTATTACACTCTAGACTGAATAATAATTGAATCCAAAACATTACATAACTGTTTCACATATAGGCACATGTCACATAGGCCCCTCAGAATGAACACATTGATGTCACTAGGCCTCTTTGCTAAAATAAGCTAAAGAGTCTATTTTCTGCATTACAATGAATACTGCTAACTACTTTTTGATGCCTATCTATCTTCATCAAATAGCACTCTAGCACCAAATGTCCAAACTTTAGTGCACTATTGTTCCTATTCAGAAAACACAATTAAACAATTTTCTTTTCAACTCCCTTTGTTATTAAAAACAAAACAAAAACAATTAATATCAGGATTAATAATCTGGACCTACTGAGTTATTAGAATTGCATCAAAACACTGTACAGTTGCCTAGAACTAAGAATGTGAATATACCTAATTTATCAAGAGGCAAGAGCTGAAATGTATACAAAGTAATACGAAGAGCACTTTATATTGTGAATATCTGAATGGAGAAGTCAGTGGTTGTTTAAAAGTTCAGAAATGTTATTTCATGGTGGGAGGTTGCATGAAGTTTTGGAGCAATTGTAAAACGAGACAGTTCTAGAAACAGAACCAGGATTTTCATATTCTAATGAAAGAGTGATAGGTGTGAGGTCTTCTGTATGAGAGGACTAACCCTTTGTAAGGGGGTAAGGAAATGGCAAAGCCTTTGTACAAATCTCTAAAGGCTCTTACATGGGAAAGAGTTGAATGGGTTATGTTTTATATTTTGTGACTAGGTTTGTGACTGGTTTGTTAATCTTAAACACAGGCCTCGTTTGATATAAAATGTTTTTTGCACATATTAACCCATACTGGAAAAAAATAAAGCTCCATTGTGATTGGCTGCTATGATTTTGAGACTTCACTTGAATGAGTTTGAGTTACAATTCTCTTTTCAAGAGGGTCCCTGTGGTCAACAAGTGATGACATATGAAAGACTGAATTCAATTTTAAGCACACAGAAGTTGCTTGGTTAGGTAGAGAATTTATTCATTGTAATAATATGCAAAAGTATAAACAGGCATTAAATTAGTAATATAGATAAATCATGTAACACCAAACATTCTATAGCTTGCACAATATTTATATATGGTTACTAATAATTAAATCAATCCTCAAATAGTTAAATGATCAGATAATATGTAATATTCTCAAACATGTCATGCTGTATTTTACTTACTTTGTCTATACATACTCTGTTATTGTGGCATTAAAATATTGCAGGATACCATTTTAGGTATCCATATTTAAGCTTCAATGTCATTCATTTAACCTGCTTATATTCAAATGTATGCAATATTTGCAATAGATTGGAGAATTTATATCCATTTCAAAGACAAATATTCTACAGATTATACAATCCGTGATAAAGAAAATGCAAACTGCTTATACAGCAGAGAGAACACTAGGTGGCTTCAATAGCTGTATAGATCTTTATAAAGCCAATGGGTTTTAAACTCAATATACATTCATATGCAAATTCAAACACAATTGTAATAAGCACTAAAATATGAAAAATTAAATTGTTGCATTTCTATGCAAGGCAAGCATCTCAATTATGAGTTAAAAATGACCCAGTAGTCCTGGTTTTCACAGAGAAGCTCTGGATCTGGGTCCTCAAATGCCATTTTGTTATACTATTTACTATGTTCCCTCAGGACTTTCTTCACTTTGGAAGGAACACCAAATCTGGAACATTATTTATGTTCAATCCGCTCTCTCAATTAGTTACAGTGATACAGCACTGTGTATATATATTGGTGCTTTACCCCTTCCCCCCCAAATATGCTTTACTAATTTAGCTTAAAGGGGTTGTCTGTTAGTTTTTGTTTTTTGTTTTTTACAAAAGAAGCAATGCTCGCTTCACCAATCCCCTAACACGCTCATTCCATTGCCTGAGTTTCCTATTCATCATTCCTCTTGACACCTGGGAATGCTGCTCAGCCAATGGTTGGCTGTTGCATGTCACTACTATGGACAAATATGGTTTGAGAGGTTATTTCATGTCAAGAGTGACCAGGAAGTAGGGACCAGCAGGGGAGATTTATATCATGGATTTTGTACTGCATTTCTCTGTGACAACATTCCTGTTTAAAGGCGATGCCCAAGCGTTATGATAATGACTGCTATTGCTTCTTCCCTACTTACCAATCAAAGCACTATACATTGTATAGTGATTGTGCTTCATATTCAATTGAATGAGACTGATCTGCAGCATGGCCATGTGACCAATGAACATAATGTCATTGGCCTGACAAAAGGAAGTAAAACGTGGCATCCTAGTCCAAGTTAATCTCTTTGCCTTGCTTCTTTGAATAACTTGGGTATAAAAGCAATTGAGCAATAGTGAGATCAGCTGGCTCATCATACTATATAAAAGAAAGCATCCACGGTGCCCCATGGGATCCAAACAACCAATCAAATCATCTCTTTAAACTATGCTGTGGTAAGATGAATGTTGGATTCTGACTGGCTGTGATGAGCTACATGAAAACTATTTCTGAGACAAGTTTTTATGTTTGAGGCCATTCATTGGGAACATGATGCATCTGTGTATTTGTGTCTTGTATTAATTTTATACAGTTGCAGGACATACAGTAAGTTAATTGGGAGGATGCATTACATTTCAGTGAGGTTTATATTTGCTTCTCCTGAAGGGTCCCTGGAGGGCAAACAATGCATATGAGTATATCCATAGTAAATCATAGTGAAATGATCAAGGTTGTTAGCTATGGTTAGACTCAGGAGGAAAATGTCCTGCGGAACCAGTACACCAAAAATCACATAATTCATATAACCCACTGAAAATACTTCTGAAACAGTAAATGGAATATGTTATATGTGGTTACAATATATAGCTTCCCAGAAACAAGTCTGTTGAACTACTGTGCAGCTATTTCCATTTGGGTACATTCTATCTGCTGGGCTGCTTTCTGTGCAGGTACTATGCTGTGGCTGTGCCAGTTGCTATGCACTGCTGCAACTTTACTCGAGTAAACACCAACTTAAAAGAGGTTGACATGAAGTGGCCATTGGACTTTCAATTTCATCAAAATGTGTACCAAGAAACTCATGTTTATTGCTTTAAAATTTTCCTTAGCAACAATAGATGATTGTACTTAATGGATAGCCCATGTCTTTTTTCTGATATTTATATCCATTTTCAAATAGCTATAAGGGCATTCTAAGTTAATAAAGGGATCCTTTTCTTGGGAGCACCATCGATTAGCCAGTGTAGGGGGCAATTCTTTCTGAAGGACCCATTTGTTTCAATAGGTTAATTACCATGTAATGCTTCTTTTCCCCTGTGATGGCAGTGCAGGGAAATCAAGCACTTGGCATCAAATCACTTTCAGGTTATAAATGATCACTGATGTTCCCAGGAGCAGGATACCTAAGCATTCCTTTTTTTCCAGGAACCTTTTTTAACCAAAAAAATGTCCATATCAGGCAATCTTTTAAAGTGTCAATTTCAAGACTGTAAAAAAATGACGTTTGAATTTTTATTTTTAAGGAGTTATTCAGCAAAATATGTGCTACAGAAAGGTGAAAAGGCTAAACCTCCACACTCTTGTGTGGATTCAGGGTTGACACTCACTTTATGTAGGAAGGCTGGAGGCATGTATTATTGAGAGCCATTAGAATTTCCGGATCTTGCAGCAGAATAGAAAGATAATGGTCAGTACCCAGCACTGGATCATGGATTACCTGTTTATTTATTTATTATTTTCTAGTGCAATATCTGAGAAGGAGGGGCAGATGCAAGGGAGAGGCTACAAGGACTTTGTGTTCTTATGGTGGAGGTTTCCTTAATTAGGATGAATTGCATATAAGATAGATTAATGCATTCATATACACAGAGAATTGTAAACCAGATAAAATCCAGAACATTCTATCTCACTCTTACTGGGTGGTCTGTATTTTTGTGTTGCTTTTGCTATTGAAGATAAATTATGCCTTCTGGGAACTAGGCCACATCTGAAAATATGATGCAAGGGCAAAAAAAGTGCAGACTTTTTAACACTATTATTAGAAGATTTCATTCCTTTTGTACACTGTTCATAAAATGCTAACCAAACCACAATTAATAAGGAGCTGCATTGCATGTAATTTCTATAGTACAGGCCTTATAAGTGAACATCAAAGCTCAAAATCCAAATCCAACAGTGTTGACATTAATCCCTTTCCCTTCCCATACAGACAAAATCTAAATCAATAATGCTGAATCTTGGATAATGAAAGTTCAATAAACCACATTACTTCAATTAGGTTCAGAAG
The DNA here is from genome assembly GCA_947044405.1 of Leptodactylus fallax. Classification (NCBI taxonomy): domain Eukaryota; kingdom Metazoa; phylum Chordata; class Amphibia; order Anura; family Leptodactylidae; genus Leptodactylus; species Leptodactylus fallax. The sequence continues at coordinate 7,782,033 of CAMRHE010000010.1, forward strand.
ACTAAAATGTCCCAGAAAAGTAAAATGCATAATGGTATATTGGTATAGAATAACTTACATGCCTGGATTTTATTCAGTGAAATAGCTCTGACAAGATAACACAGCTCCAATCGCACTATAGGTACTATGAATTACATTAACCTCAATGCAAGTAAATATATAGCTGCCTTCTCTTCATCCTGAACAGTGATTGATAGAACAGAAATTATGTTCAGTAGGCCAGAAAAGAGTATCGTATGATTTAATAAGGCTGCTGTAAACCTGTAATTTCACAAGATTAGCAAATCTTCCACCGAACATTGCACAAATGTGCAAAGTTAATACCTGGGGATGGTATCAAAAAGTGCAGATTATTCTTATAGGGTCTTAACAGTATAAATGACATTTCTGAAAGATGTAATAAAAACATATCCTGCTCCACATTATATGCTGTAGAATATATGACACTGTAACTCAAAGATATTACCAGTAAGAGGTGTTTTCAAAGTAGTAGATTCTATTACCTCTAGTGCAGATAAATCTGACTAGCTTTACCTCTCTATGTGTCTACATATCTACCTTGCTCAGAACTGGAGAGTGCAAACCTTTTCAAACAGTATGCTTATATTATTTCTTTGTTTATTATGGGCTTAAAACAGGATGGACTTATAGGGATAGGTGATAATTCTGATCTATAATAAATAATATCCATGATCAATATAAAGTATCTAAAATTATATATATATATATATATATATATATATATATATATAGTCACATTTATATAATTTACACACACATATATATATATATATATATATATATATATATATATACTGTCACATTTATATCAAGATGTGTGTTGTAATGCATCCAGTTTCCTGGCAGTATATACAGTATCTTTGGGTCAGGTATCAGAGATTGCCTTGTCTGTCAGCCAGTGCCCCTAACACCCACAATCTTGTTACTGTGGGCGTCTGTTTGCATTTGCCATGGCTTGCCTGCTGTAATGGTTTTGAGTATGCTGACCCTCAGTATCATGAGTGCAAAATATTGCATAACAGGCAGTGCACAACTGCACATCTTTTACAGGCTAAGGTGGGAATAATAAGCCCCCTTGTTAAAACTACCTCTAAATGCTGCCACTGAGCTGGGACTGAACCTAAGCTGGAGATCCCTGTTAGCTAGCTACACAGTATATCACACTGGATACTATATATTAAAGTAAGAAATAATTAATATAACACAGCTATGTCAGGTTGGTTAGCACCGCGACAGCATAGGGTGCAGCTGACGATGTAATATCCTATCCATAGCTTTACTAAGTATCCTAAAATGCAGCAGCCCACTAGGGAACTTCTCCCAAAGGAAACACGTAAACCCACCATATGAAGAGCACATTCAGCTGTTATATCACACACAAAAACGACTTTATCATGCTACATAGAGCAAAGAGCTGAAGGCACCCATGGGACTGATTCACCGCAAGATCCGGTAGCTGTCTCCCAAGTGTCCTTCTGGATTCCTGACCTACTTTATGCTACGTATTGCACTGTAGTTGTGAGGATAGAGAATATCATTGTAATTCCCATCTCTTGTTCTTTAATCATCAGAATTTATGGAAATAATGCCTTTGACTTTACATTACAGATGCATATTCATGGCACTTCTTAATATCATCACATCTGTGGTGCAGAAACTTCACAGGAAGGAAATCTGTTTATTCTATGCATCCCAAATCTAGCTTATGTAAGAGAAAGTCTCTATCTATCTATCTGTCTATCTATCTATCTATCTATCTATCTATCTATCTCTATAATGCAAAGAGAGACATATATTATGTCAATAAATTCTACACAAAACTGGTGTCGTCAGAAAATATCAGCAGGAATTGGCACAGGTAAAGGAATAAAAGCTTGCAGATGAGCTTACCTTCAATAAACAATGCTGTCATTCTGAGCTCTCTTATATTCCTGCAATCCTTGGGAAATTGAAAGTTCGCTACAATTATTTCCACTCCACCATGCAGCCAGAAATATTCCCCATCCAGCAAACCCTCTTCAGTCTTCTGGGTAAAAGAATCAGAAAGAATCCTATCTGAATTCAGCATCGGTTCAGAGTATCCATTGCTTGATCTTCATGTTCCCAAATCGTAACTACTTGTGTATGTGGGACTTGTGAGCCTCCTCCAGCATGCACACAGCTGGTAATGAGATCTCCCTGTCTTCCCCCATCAATGTGTGATGTGCTTCCTCTGGCTGCCAGGCGTTGTGGTGAAATCACTCTTCTTTTTCCTTTCCCTGGTTACTCTATGGAGAAGCAGCGAGAGGAAAAGCAACGATGAATGTTTTATGGAGCTGGATCAGGGATTGAGAGGTGATGAATGTTTTATGGGATCATGTGGTTTGACGTGAGGGGAATCAGGCTTGATCCGATTTACAAGAGACACACAGAGCAGATGGGAGGGAACGAGCACAGAAAACAGCAAACAAACTGGGATAATGAAACAGTGCAAAGCCCACTTGCTGGAGGGAGCTGTCCGTTCAGCGCCAGCGCTCTGCAGTACCAGGGCACTCTCTCTCCCCTCTCACAAGCTGGAGCTAAGCCGGCTCTACTGGACACTTACACACTGCAAGTGCTGCTGAACATACAGTTGGAGCAGAATTTAGTGCAATCAGAAGGACAGCAGTTTTACATCTCCACTACTTTCTTACTGCAATTAGAAAGTGAGACATTACCTGAAAGGAGATGCAGACAGGTAGAGGAGCTGCAGTGTGCTCAGCAGCCAGAGCCACAAACATTATATACACACATGTGGCAGTGCTGAGGCTGTCAACCGTAGTAGCACTGATTTTGTCATTTACAGCAACTCCTAATATTAGGTTGATGTAGCTGTATTTTATGGGTGCTGTAGATAAACCTACTATCTGCAGGGCTGGAATCTGGTGACAGTCTCCCTATAACAAGATTTTCCTGCCAATCACACTTTTCCATATTCACAATGTCTGATCCCTGAGGGTCCAATTACTTGAGCCTCCACCAATGACAAAAACAGTAGTCTCTGTGTCCTTTTTGTGAATAGAGCAATAGGTTACATGCTCAGCCCCTATTCTATGTATACTCCCAGATTGTCAATCTCCATCAGTCCAATGCAACTGAAAGGAGTGGCGGCTGAGCATGTGCATCACCTGTCTATTCACGCAGAGCTCTTGGAAGCGCCTATTCTCAAGAGCAGTGGGGTCACAGCAGTCATACTCACAGCAAGAAAACCCCATTTAGGGTCATCGGAATCAAATAGTGTCTTCCCTTTGTAACTTTTTAGGGGCAATGAGGGCATGGATGCTTACCTCTTTGGAGCAATGACAATTTTCTCATTGCTCCAAAGATCCCATTTTCACATTGACAAAATGGTTATATCTCAGGACCAGAGGCACTGATTCACTAGAGGAATCTGCGGGGCAGAATTGATATGCTGGATTCTGGTGAAAGAATCAAAGAGCTTTAATGCAAAGAGCTGTCAGTCTTTGTAAAGTGAAGACTACCAGAAGACCACCTCCTTAAGAAGAACACCCATTTAGCCAAATAATATCTTCTCTGACAGAGTTTTATTTCCACTATATGCATATTGGCCATCTTCCTTAAGAAGACCACCTCCATTTTCATAGCAATTTGTTAGGTGATTTTATCAAAGAGGTTTTACTGTATATCTATAGTATATATTGTAACAATTACTATTCAGTAGCATGGACTTCCCTTGGTTATTCTAAGAGATACCACAATACAAAGTCAAGATCATTATCCCATAGTTTATTTGGCAGGTATGTTTTAATCCATTTGCTGTTATAGGAGACTTCAGTGCTTACGTTTACATAGCATTACTGGTCCCCTCTGGCAGGGGAAGGATTAGAATCTTACAGTGAGGCTGAAATGGGAAATACAAATCAGATTACATTTCTGAGAATTGGAAGGAAATTTATAATTTGAAAGCTCATGTACAAATCACAGCTGTCTCAACGTCTTCAAAGTTGAATCTAACATTTAACCATTTGATTTCTTTGGGATAAAAAATAAGCAAGTTTGAATGCAAATTTGACTTTACAGCATAAAGTTCTGAAGATATTTGTACATTTAGTACTTTTCTAAATATGACAAAAATCAGATTGCCGCCATCATCATTTTATATAATTCTGTACTGTATTCACAAAGACACCAAATGATACTGGAGGTCTATTTTGATTATCCCCATCACAATATACTGTATCTTGAAATCTCCATATAGCTAAACCCTGAAATTTAGATAATTTAGCTGTACTTTCACTAATATTACAGCTATAAAAGTTCCTTAAACCTACCACATATTTAAAATCACTTATCCAAAAACTACAACTATATGAGCATCTAATTTAATTAATAATGTAGAGAATACATAAATATACTCAGCTCGCAGAATACTATAATACACTTTCTAAATACATTGAAACCTCTTTGAGATGACCACCAAAAATTGCATTAAAAATGATGGCCATTATACATAATATTTAGTGAAACTGAAAGTCTGTCAGAAAAAATATAGACTGCAAAAGGGGGAGGTCTTCTTAAAGGGGTTGGCCACTTTCAGACCAACAATGAGACAGATGTTATTGTTTGTATAATAAAAAGATATACAATTTTCCAATACACTTTCTGTATCAATTCCTCACAGTTTTCTAGATCTCTGCTTGCTGTCATTCATTCTGTTACTTCTAGTGGATAAATTTCTGTCCATGGTTATGTGATTTACGGTCTATGGTCATGTAATGTACACACAGGTGAACAGCTCGTTACCAGGCAGATGTCTGATTACTGTGCTGTGGCTTTAACAAGCTGTGCACCTGTGTGTTCATCACATGACCATGGACTGTATAACCTATAAGTATGGACAGATTTTCATCCACTAGAAGTATGCGTAATGAATGACAGCAAGCAGAGATCTAGAAAACTGTGAGGATTTGATACAAAAAGTATATTGGAAATTTGCACAACTTTTTATTATACAAACAATAACATTTGTATCTCAATATTTGTTTGAAAGCGGCCAACCCCTTTAAATAGGTGGCCTGTTAGACAGGTTTTACTGTACAAGTAAACTGCTGAAACAATACTGCCACATAGTGCCGAAATAGCTATACCATATACAGCAACAACCCCAAACATACAGCCAATGTCGTTAAGAACTATTTTCTAAAATATAAATTTTGCACTGTACTGTACTTACAGCTTAAAAATCAGTGACGTACCAATCATAATATTGTCATAAGGGGTAAACATAACACCACCGTTCAGCACTATCCAACAGTGCAATACAATATCTAAATAATAATGCAGTACCATACAGTGTAGTATTGCCCAAAAGTACCATACAAAGTTGAACTGCACACCAGTACCATGCAGTGTCTAAATAAGAACACCATAAAATGCCTATTTTAATTCCCAAGTAACACAAATATAAAATAGATATATTTAACCACTATTCAATTAATAAATACTGTACCTATATGTTTAGTTTATTTTTAATATTATTAGTTTACTGCATTTAGGTAAAGTAGTAAATTTTATAGATTTAAAGTATTGTCAATACTATCACATTGTCAAGTATTGGTCCATATCAGAGATGAGCCAAGTGATATGTGCAAACTTGTGTGATCATCATTACTACATGATCCAAAACAATTGCTGCAATTTACTGCTGGGAAAGCAGCAGCAACATTACAATAGAACTACAGAATAATAGGAGGAGGACTAATGGAGCGAAGTTTAGTTAGATTCTATCAATTTTAGGCAGATAGGCAGTGAAATCATAGGACTGGGGGAGGGAGAATTTCTCCACTGCAGTATGGTGTCAGTGTGATGCAGTTTTCACATACAATGGACAGTTCAACCTTTCATTGCCAATAAGTTTTTTTGTAATAGAGAATTTTTTTTGTAATACAGTGTCAGGTTTGCCATTGCCCATTACTATTACTGACTCTTGCTGCACTGTGATCTGTGACTTTCCACAGAGTGTCTGCCAATACAATGTGTTACTGAAAAAGTCAGTCTTTTACTAAGGTTTTTTTGGGGGCAGTAGCATTTTTTCTGTTGCCAATACATACAATGTACTATTATCATGGCAAACAAAAAACAAATCTGACTAACGCAGTATGTTGTATTTAGAGATGGGTGAACCCCTCCCTCAAGATTTGTTTAGTTTCGCGTTTGGGTGGCTAGGGTCCCAGATTCGTTTTGTGTTGAATAAGTTCAGTATGAACCACAACTTATATTGGCATAAAACATAGTGCATAAAACTGTTAGGACTCCTATGGAATCAGTGGCGTAACTAGCAATGGCTGGGCCCCTAGGCGAACATTTGACATAGGGCCCCCCCCGGCAACCTTTCCCCCTGCAAAAACTGCATTCCCCGCATTCCTGCCCACACTATTATGACCCATAGTGGCCCCTGCACACACTATTATGCCTCATAGTGACCCCTGCACACACTATTATGTCCCATAGTGGCCCCTGCACACACTATTATCCACCATAGTGGCCCCTGCACACACTATTATGCACCATAGTGGCCCCTGCACACACTATTATGCCTCATAGTGACCCCTGCACACACTATTATGTCCCATAGTGGCCCCTGCACACACTATTATCCACCATAGTGGCCCCTGCACACACTATTATGCACCATAGTGGCCCCTGCACACAGTATTATGCCCTATAGTGGCCCCTTCACATAGTATTATGACCCATTGTGAACCACCCATGAACAATTATTATACTCTCGGGTTTCTTCAGACCCCAGAGTATAATGATCGGAGACCTAAGGGAGGATACCAACATAAAAAACTGTGTTACTTACCTCTCCCTAGCTCCCTACCAGACGTCGCGTGAGCCAGGCATGCGTCGTGACGCATAATGATGTCAGCCCTGGCCCGAAGCCTGCTGGAGTGCAGGAGAGGTAAGTAACAGTTTTTTAAGTTCCCTCACCTCTCCTGTGCCTCCGATCATTATTCTCTGGGGTCTGAAAAGACCCCAGAGTATAAAGATAGCACTGTTTGTGTGATCCGCGGGCCCTTGGCCTTACTTACCAATCCCCGCTCCTGCTTACAGCCACCTCCACTTCCCCAGAATGAGAAGCGCAGGCGGTCATGAGCAGGAGCGGGGATAGGTAAGTAAATAGGGCCCGTTACCTGCTGGTGTTACACCAGCAGGTAACGGTCTATTAAAAAAAAAAAAACATCAGTGGCCCGCCAGGTCTCCTAATGTTCCGCTCCCGCTGCTACCCCGGTATTTACGCCACTGTATGGAATGATATGATGGACCAGGCCGCTGGACATGCCTGGGCGAATGGTGGCAGTGGTGGTAGCTGTGGCAACATAAGTGGCGGTATGACATGGACTGATATGATTGACCAGGCTGCAGGATATGTCTGACTGAGTGTTGGCAGTGGTGGTAGCAGAATCAGCAGTACAGTAAATGGAACATGATGATACCCGGAGATGGTGGCACCATTATTTGGAGGCATCAAATGGAGATGTGAAATTCCTCATGGATCCATGCCTGATTCATTTTGACAAAAGTAATTTTTCCATGCTAGCAGTGGACAGTTTCATCGTTCTAGGTGTTACAACTCCTCTGGCAGCACTAAACACCCTCTCAGCCATTACACATTACACAAAAAGCACAGAGACTTTTCTGGCCAAGAGGAACACTTCTTTTAAACCACTATACAGGTTAATAAGGCAGCAAAGCACTAGATTAAGCACATACCTGCTGAATACAGTGAATCAGCTCCTCCACTGAGTAGCTTCTCTGATCCAGGCTCATTAACTGTAAAACCACATGGAGCCAGTTCATTTTACACCCATGAAATGAGGAGGAAGGAGAAGGAGTGGAAGCAAGCACCACCGGTGAAGATGGTGGTGGGAAACAGTCCAGAGAGAAGAATCCAGAGAAAGTGGATGGGCCCTGCATAGTGTTGGAACTGGCCTTGTACAAATGGGTTGGAACTAGCACCTGGCCTTGTTGCGTTTCTGGACTGTGACTGCTGCAACTTAAAACATTGACCCAGAGGGCCATGCATTGTCCTTGTCCATAATTGCCCTCCACATGTTGATAGTGACATGTACCTTCCCTAGACTGACATATTCAAGGAAAGGCCCACATTCTCCGACATGTGGCCATATAAAGAAGGGAGAGATTTCCTAGAGAAATAATGGTGGCTAGGTTTCCTCTATGTTGAGCGCATGCAATCAGTTGGCGAAACGCAGTGAAATCCACTAACTGGTAGGGCAGTGACTGCACTGCTAGCAGCTTGGCCAGGTGTGAGTTAAGTTGCTGAATTGTTGGATGACTGGGTGCATATTGCTGTATCCTGGACACACATTCCCTTATGGATGACTGATGTTGGTGTGGAAAAGGCTGAGGAGGAGTTGGAGAAACAGTTGGTGATGATGATAATAATGAAGACCAAGTGGTAGGTGTGGATGTGACCTGCCAACAAGGAAGGTCACAAAGATGAGTAGAATGATCTTGCTCACTGCCAGTGCCACTACTAAATCTATTTTGCGAAATAATATGGTAATGCCTTTTCATGTGAATACATACGATATGTCATTCCTACATTTGTTCCTGCACAGCCAGGGCTAAGTTTCTGGTAGCAGAGCTTGCACATTGCCATGGATTTATCATTTGACAATGTGGGCAAACCACATTGTCACAAGCCAGGTTCATCCCGAACATTCCAAATTTTTAGGTTAATTTCATATGAATAAAAATGGTTGCCACCGTGTGTTTTACCAGGAAATACAGAGGAGATTAGTGTGTACAACAATGTCTGTGATGTTGTACTACCACCTGACAGCCTTTCAGCCAATCGACAGTGGTAGGTGTAATATGCATTATACAAGATGGTACACTTGTGATCAGCCTTTAGTTGCTGTAATAGTGGAAATGCAAATGCATCTATGATCCATTTCATTTCATTATTCTGTGAATGAGAAAGTTAAACCCATATACTATTGCTGCAGGCCTGAGACAGGGGAATGTTACTGCTGACAGCCATTGAGAAGAGTTTGTAGAGTTTAGTGCCATGAGTTTGTAGATTTTAGTGCCATTTTGAAGAGAATATGAGGTCATCCCAAGAAGTAACCCTGCTGTGCCACAGGACTAACAGAGCTTTCCTGGGTGTATACAGAAGGAGTGAGAGAGATACAGAGAAGCAGAGAAGATTAATATATTATTTAGGCAAAAATACTTTTACCTTTACCTGGCTTTCCGCTTATCCACAGTGGAACTGCTGCAAGATCTGATCTACTGCACAATTATCAGTAAGGTTCAAGCTGTTTTCATCTGCAGCCCTGTATCTCCTGAGCCGCATGCATTCCCCATCCAGTGCCCTTCCCATTTCCACCTGTCCCAGGAAGGCTGAAGACAATTAGGAATCATACTGGGAGTTCTACTACCATCCTCCAGTCTACACCAGCCCAGGAGGTGATCTGGAGGAAGTGGTTGAGTCTACTGACCACCGATGACAGCTTCCATCGTTGCTACTACTGCACCCAGCATCTGTGTCCCTCCAACAGGTTGCTGCATATGTGGTAAGTCCAGCATTAAAAAGCTAATAAGCATTATTACAATATAAACTGTGCTTTTATGATAGATACACTCAATAAGTCTATGTATAGACCTTGGAAATTGCAAGATAAGTGATAATGAAAGGCTATTCATTAATGAATATGCATAGCAATGCCTTGCAATTAGAATTGACTGTTTTAACAATGGACTTACAGTGTTTTCATTAGATTTTATAATTTGGGTTGGTAATAACTGCACACAGCTTATATGCAAATACATCATTTATATTTCAGCTACCAGTACTGAAGCATTTAGAATTATTCTGAAGTGAATACACATTTTAATGTATCTACTGGCTCAGTAAAATCCAAAATAAATTAAGGTATTGATATGTGTGCTTCCAAATTCTATATTTGATGGACTGGTAATATTAACAAATATTCTGTCATTTAACTCTAAATTAATGTCTGGATGTTTTTTTTTATTTTGCTGCTTATTAGTAGAAATAATAAATATGGTTCACATAGATATGAATACAAATTTTGGACATACAGAAATGCTTCGAATTTAAACACAATACAATTTCATTATAATTGTGTCTATATAACTGTATCTATATCTATATCCTGTAGAGGTTATTAAAATGTTTTCCCGCAAATACAACTTTTTTTTTTCCACAGGATAGGGAATAAGTTGTAGATCGTGAGGATCCAGCTGCAGCGCCCCAATCTATCATGAGAGTGGGGGTCCCTTGTTGCTCCATTCACCACTATAGAACTGCTTCAGACAACCAGCACTATACAGTTTTAATAGGCAGTGCTAAAGAATTGAATGGAGCAGCAGTGTGCCTACATGACTATTGCTCCTTTCAGGCATGGAAGAAACATTAACATCATCATCAGTGTGAGTACCAGCGGTAGGACCCCTCTAAATGACAATTTTTAAGTTGTACTGTATTTGTGGCCAAACTTCTTTAAGGAACCATATTTAACATGGACTAGTCTAAGTGTTATTGGAGTCATGTACCAAGGGAATCAAGTGCTCAAGTGATGACAGAGTAGCTCCTGCTTTAATTGTAAGTATTGGCTAAATCTCCTATCCCTGTCATTTAAACCCTTAGGTTCTGTGGTCAAAATTGCCCAACAAGATTCAAATGGTAGACAGAGAGTGAGGAACTCCCTCTTTACAACCATCTCCCCCATTGCATGATTGTGAAGTGTTGATGGGTTGCTATGCAGCTGGAGGCCTAAAGATGGGCTTCGGGTCTGGCATATATGGAAACCTACTTGGTGTATAAATGATTGCATGTACAAGTCCCATTTTTAATGAAATTAACTGTTTTACTTTGTCATGTTTCTTAAAAACTCATTGGAAGAGTGAAGAAATCAGGTGATACCTTTTAGAGGCTAACTGAGTATATTTGATAGTAAGCTTTCGAGAGTACTAGCTCTCTTCTTCAGACATACAAGAAACTGAAAATTCACACACTCTTTATACACACACAAGACCTGGATCTTCAATATACTCAGTTAGCCTCTAAAAGGTATCACCTGATTTCTTCACTCTTCCACTACTTTCTATGGCTAACACGGTACAACATTATACTATTAAAAACTCATTGAAATTTCATAGCAATAAAAAATTCAGCTCACCATTTTCAAGGTGTTTCCTCCTGCTGTGCAAAGATCACTGCCCTGGTAAATATATAACTTTATAGAAATACAACTTGATCCACCAATTTTAAAGCGATAGACAGCCAACTTTATTTCCATGTCACTGGGCATGCTATCTTTTTAGTGCTTTTACTGCTTTGCTATTTTTAAATAGTTTTTTTTGTAAAAAAACAAACAAACAAAAAAAAAAAACACAAACACAGTGCCAGCCACTATTATAATAAAACAGTGTGCAGTAAAAAATTACAAAACTGGAAAAAACAGGGCAGGGGACAGGCAAAAGAGGGGGAGCAGGAGATACTTGTGCAAGTACTAACATAAGAATGTGGATGGTAAAAACAACACCACTTCTGGTCTTGACAGCCCCGCCACTAGCTGCAGTGTTTTTGTACTTCTTGAAAATAAAGACGTTTTTGAAAACAGTGAATTATAAATGTTGAATCAGGGTTCTGTGTGTTACTCCTCCTCCTCCTCTGTTGTAACACTTAATTTACTATGCTGTTTTTCTATAGGAGTGGGAGCAGGAGACACTTATGCAAGTAGTAACAATATGAATGTGGATAGCAAAAGCAACACCACTTCTGGTCTTGACAGCCCCACCAGTAGCCACAGTGTTGTTGTAGAATAAAGACATTTTTGAATGCAATGAAACACAGTGTTGAGTCAGAGTTTTGTGTGTTCCTACTCTTCCTATGTGGTAACACGTAATTTACCATGCTGTCTTTCGATACTGTCAATCATGCTTTCTTCACTGACACAGATGCCATTCTCTAGTAGTTACGGGGCATCTGCTTAGAGAGATATTCTTCATAGCCCAAGACTTCGTCTTCTTGATGTGTTGGGTGAGAATTGCCAGTGTTTTGTGGATGTAGAGGCGATAGAGTTGGAAGACATGAGTGTTGGTGGACGTAGTAGTGATAGGGGGTATGCTACAGGTAGTCGTACTGCTGGTAGGTGCACTATGGGGAAATCTGTTAGAAATTGTGAGGGCATAGAGGAATCCTATTGCCATGTTGAGTCACAAAAAAGTGGAGAAGATGACATTACTGAATACGATGACGATTCTAAGAACTGGGAACTGGGTCAGGATGACATCACAGGAAGAGGGAGGTAGCATTTGCAATAGTTAGAATTCCATCCGACAGCCCTGACAGACCTACCTGGGTTAGACTTAAGGTGGTGGTGGACTGGCAGACACATTTCCACTGCTTTGGGTTTTAGTGGCAGTGGCTACATATGTTCATCTACAGCATGGAAATTTTTTGTACATTACCAAATGACAATGTAAAGGGATAATTTTTGGTGGCTTTTTTTGTGTATCCACAAATTTTGTATCCACTGCAAACCATCCCTTTTTCTATACACATACAGATCACTTTCACTTTGACATAACTTTGACTGTGTTTGCTTTAGAGAGCTAGAAGTTGGACAGATAAGTTCCTAGGAGCCCTGACAGTATTATATACTATGTTTTAAACCAGTTTGAGGCTAAGGCCCTACGTAGCATACCGCATCAAAAAACCAACAGAACCCCCCTACAATAAATACATGTACCTATTTTTGGGCAACATTGGCCACAGTAAAAAATAAGCAACCTTCCCCTTTTTATTGTTTGTTAAAAGTATCCTGTGTTTTATAAGTACCCTGCATGGTACTCGCTCACTTTGCCACCAATTATCTGCTTCTTCAGTTGAATTCTGCTTCTTTAGCTGAATTTTGTTGAAAAGTTTCAATAAAGCAGATTTCACAAAAAATAATGATAGAAAAAAGTGAAGATTCTGTAATATGCCTTGAATTGTTTCTAATCCTAGTATTCAGCTGTCTCTAGGATACAGGGCCGCATCAAAACAACTATGTTTGATGTGTCTTAAAAAAAAAAAGAACAGTACATTACAAAAATAACATTTTGTTGTGAAAAATGTTCAAGGTAGCTTTTTTTTTTGCTGCCTCTTTTAGCAATTAACTTTGCACCTCCCCCACTCCCCCAAAAATTCCAGACTGCTAATACACACACATTTTTCCAAGTGTTTCCAGCTGATGTTTATTGCTGGGGATGCAGGCAGGAAATCTCAGGTCTAATGATGGACTGCAGCAGTCACTTGATGAGTTACAGTTAGAGACAGGCTAACTAGATGGTTATTGAAACAAAATTCACAAAATGTTTGGTTGAGTTACTGAGGTGACTATACAAGAGGATACCCTAGGAGGAGCCATTTTATGGAGAAAAGGGCAGAGAGAAAGCAGAGATTGGCCTAAACCAGCAGGGTTAGTGCAAAAATAAAGAAAATTGCATTACAGAAATAAGGATACATTAGAGAGAATTCATTAAAGTACTCAGAATCTAAACAAATAAGAATAAATTATTTCCAATTATTATCTGCAAATAAATAGTATTAAGACACCTCACATAATCTCAGGATTTTTCTTGCCCTTCTTTTCTCTTATATAATTAAAGTGACTGAAAAATTATCTAGAAAAGCAGTGTATTTGTCTCTAGGGCAGCAGCCATGTTTTCTCGCCTCTCCCTCTCCCTCTCTAATATTAGGGGACATGAGACAGGTAGTTTAAGAGGAGAGGGCAGGATTCAGACAGTGCAACATATGTTACGTGGACACAACTTACTGTGTGCTATGTATAACAATGGTGAGTTCTTATGTGTAGAGAGGCCTTTGGGCCCCTGAGATTTTTGGGCCCGCTAGTAATTGCTACCTCTACACCTCCTAAAGCTACACTGCTGACTGGGTTTAGGCTACACCTCCAGCTGTACCTCACTAACTTACAGTAACAAAATACAACCCACTACAGCTACACAGAGAAAGTCACCCAACCTTCCTAAACCACTGAATGGCAGATATGTGCAATTGTAGTTTGGTAATTCCCCTCTTTCCTATATCCCTGCTATATTATGCATTTTTACCTTTCAGGGACTTTGGAAAGCTGGGTAAAAACCAATGGATAGGTAGTCTGAATACCATACCTCATTATTGCCCTAATACTGTAATATTACATAATATAATACAAATTAAATCTCCCTCATTGCTCCAAAATCATGCCAGAGCTTGCCAGATTTGCCTTTCTAGGAAATCTGGGTAGCATACCAGGTAATTCAGTAATAGGGACTGCTGAAATCTAAATATACAGTGCCTTGCGAAAGTATTCGGCCCCTTTGAACTTTTCAACCTTTTGCCACATTTCAGGCTTCAAACCTAAGGATATAAAATTTTAATTTTTTGGTGAAGAATCAACAACAAGTGGGACACAATTGTGAAGTGGAACGAAATTTATTGGATATTTGAAACTTGTAAAAAATAAAAAGCTGAAAAGTGGGGCGTGCCAAATTATTCGGCCCCCTTAAGTTAATACTTTGTAGCGCCACCTTTTGATGCGATTACAGCTGCAAGTCGCTTGGGGTATGTCTCTATCAGTTTTGCACATCGAGAGACTGAAATTCTTGCCCATTCTTCCTTGGAAAACAGCTCGAGCTCAGTGAGGTTGGATGGAGAACGTTTGTGAACAGCAGTTTTCAGCTCTTTCCACAGATTCTTGATTGGATTCAGGTCTGGACTTTGACTTGGCCATTCTAACACCTGGATACGTTTATTTGTGAACCATTCCATTGTAGATTTTGCTTTATGTTTGGGATCATTGTCTTGTTGGAAAATAAATCTCCGTCCCAGTCTCAGGTCTTTTGCAGACTCCAACAGGTTTTCTTCCAGAATGGTCCTGTATTTGGCTCCATCCATCTTCCCATCAATTTTAACCATCTTCCCTGTCCCTGCTGAAGAAAAGCAGGCCCAAACCATGATGCTGCCACCACCATGTTTGACAGTGGGGATGGTGTGTTCAGGGTGATGAGCTGTGTTGCTTTTACGCCAAACATATCGTTTTGCATTGTGGCCAAAAAGTTCGATTTTGGTTTCATCTGACCAGAGCACCTTCTTCCACATGTTTGCTGTGTCTCCCAGGTGGCTTGTGGCAAACTGTAAACGAGACTTTTTATGGATATCTTTGAGAAATGGCTTTCTTCTTGCCACTCTTCCATAAACGCCAGATTTGTGCAGTGTACAACTGATTGTTGTCCTATGGACAGACTCTCCCACCTCAGCTGTAGATCTCTGCAGTTCATCCAGAGTGATCATGGGCCTCTTGGCTGCATCTCTGATCAGTCTTCTCCTTGTTTGAGATGAAAGTTTAGAGGAACGGCCGGGTCTTGGTAGATTTGCAGTGGTCTGATACTCCTTCCATTTCAATATGATCGCTTGCACAGTGCTCCTTGGGATGTTTAAAGTTTGGGAAATCTTTTTGTATCCAAATCCGGCTTTAAACTTCTCATGGACCTGCCTGGTGTGTTCCTTGGTCTTCATGATGCTCTCTGCGCTTTAAACAGAACCCTGAGACTATCACAGAGCAGGTGCATTTATACAGAGACTTGATTACACACAGGTGGATTATATTTATCATCATCAGTCATTTAGGACAACATTGGATCATTCAGAGATCCTCACTGAACTTCTGGAGTGAGTTTGCTGCACTGAAAGTAAAGGGGCCGAATAATATTGCACGCCCCACTTTTCAGTTTTTTATTTTTTACAAAAGTTTAAAATAACCAATAAATTTCGTTCCACTTCAAAATTGTGTCCCACTTGTTGTTGATTCTTCACCAAAAAATTAAAATTTTATATCTTTATGTTTGAAGCCTGAAATGTGGCAAAAGGTTGAAAAGTTCAAGGGGGCCGAATACTTTCGCAAGGCACTGTACTTCAATAGATATCTCTGCTCACTCCCAAATCATGCTAAAGCTTGCTAGATTTGCATTCCAAGGTTCTGTGAAAGTTAGGTTGTGTAGTTGTGATAAAGAATACTCATTACTATATTTATCTAAATAAATCCCACTCATTGCTACATAATTGTCCCAGATGTCAGATGTGCTTATCAGGGTTCTGGGTAGTAGAGTGGGCTAGATAGTGTCCTAGAAGCCCTAAGAGTGTCACATGCAATGTTTTAAAGGGTACCTGAGTTTTCATGAAAAGTTGAAATATGTGCAGGATCTTGCTGGGCAGTCTTTTCTACGACTGAATAAGCCTTTATACATGGTGCTCTATCAGGTTTTATGCTGATAATAATTACATAATGGCTTCATTACCTTTTATATTTCTCTCAGGCTGGGGGTGTGTACAATAAAGAGCAGTCTGGCCTATCCCCTATCCATTACTACAACCAGTGGCGTAAATACTAGGATAGCAGCGGTAGCGGCTGCCAAAGGGCTCGGGACATTAGGGGGCCCGGCGGGCCCCTGATGTTTTTTATTTTAATAGGCCATTACCTGCTGGAGTAACCCCAGCAGGTAATGGGCCCTACTACTTACCGATTCCTGCTCCTGCGCACGGCCACCTGCGCTTCCCCTTCTGCGGAAGCGGAGATGGCTGTGAGCAGGAGCGGGGATCGGTAAGTAAGGCCGTGGGCCCGCGAACCCCAGAAAACACTGTTATCATTACTTTTCAGAACACAGAGTATAATGATCGGAGGCCTAGGGGAGGTGAGGGAACATAAAAAACAATGTTACTTACCTCTACTGCGCTCTGGCAGTCTTCAGGCCTGTTTGATGATGTCCCAGACTTCCCAGGCTCATGTCACATCTGGTCCAACATTGAAGAGGGACGAAAGCAACGTGGAGTGTGCCGGAGCCAGGGAGAGGTAAGTAACATTAATTTTTTTTATGTTTGTATCCTCCCCTGGGTCTCCGATCATTATACTCTGAGGTATGAAAAGACCCCAGAGTATAATAATTGTTCATGGGTGGTCCACAATGGGGCATAATACTGTGAGCAGGGGCCACTATGGGGCATAATAGTGTGTGCAGGGGCCACTATGGAGCATAATAGTGTGTGCAGGGGCGACTATGGGGCATAATACTGTGTGCAGGGGCCACTATGGGGCATAATAGTGTGTTCAGGAATTCAGTTTGTGCGGGGGGGGGGGGTCGTTGGGGGGAGCCATGTCAAATGTTCGCCTTAGGGCCCAGCCATTCCTAGTTATGCCCAGGGTCGGACTGGCCCACCGGGGAATCGGTGAATCCCCTGGTGGGCCCCGAGTCCCGACTATATTTAGTCCTCATTTTGCCAATGTAAAGGTCAGGGGTCAGATCGGGAGGGTCAAGGGCGATATTGGGCCCCTGACCAATGGACAGTGGCGTAAGGATCGTGGTTGCAGGGGGTGCGACCGCGACCGGAATGGTACGGGGCCCGCGGCCAGCTGGAAGTGGCCGGGGCCCCAGACTACTATGATAGTGGTCGGGCAAAGCCTGGTTCCCCGACCGCTATTCCTATTGTTAATAGAAAGGGTATGCCAGCCCAGGGAAAGTGACAAAAAAAAAAAAAAAATACTCACCTGTCCTGGGCTCAGAATTGTCTCCGCCACTTTTCCGGCCTCACTGCAGGGGCCTGTGGTTAGGCCACAGTGGTAACATGGACACGCCGGCATAATGACGCCCCACGTGACCGCTGAGGTGCAATCACAGGCCCCTGCAGTGACGTCTGGGGCACAGGACATGGGGACCAAGGAAGATGGGAAAGACAGCAGGATGGCGCAGGATGCCCTGGAGAGGTAAGGCAAGGTGAGTATAAGTGTTTTTTTATTTGTAATCACTTCTCCTGGGCCTCTACTTATTATATTCTGGGGTCTGAGGAGACCCCAGAGTATAATAATAGCATCGGCTCTGGGAGGGGGGACTGTGGGCATATAATACTGTGTGGGAGCCACTGTTGGCATATAATGCTGTGTGGGGGCCACTGCGGAGCATATAATGCTGTGTGGGGGCCACTGCGGAGCATATAATGCTGTGT
The DNA here is from genome assembly GCA_947044405.1 of Leptodactylus fallax. NCBI lineage: Eukaryota > Metazoa > Chordata > Amphibia > Anura > Leptodactylidae > Leptodactylus > Leptodactylus fallax. Next base: position 7,800,130 of record CAMRHE010000010.1, read on the forward strand.
GGGAGCCACTGCGGAGCATATTATACTGTTCCAGTATGTAAACATGTCGGTGCTGCGCTGCTCACTCACCGTATTCTTGATAACTTGTGGATACTAATGCTGTATCCCTTTCAAGTATCTGAGATATCGCTGCAGCACCTGTAACCATCACTATCAAGAATTCTCTCTAGGGAGGCGGTAGGGGGCCCCAGACAAAAGTTTGTACCGGGGCCCACAAGACCTTAGTTATGCCTCTGCCGATGCATTTGCATTGGCAAAATGATAACTAATGGAGGCCAATAGCCTGGGGGATATTAAAGGGATTGTGCAGGATAACTTTTTTTTTTTTTTTTTTTTTTTTAATTACACAGGTAAAAAAAAACAAAACCTTTCTCTCCCGTCCCCAGTGTCTCCCAGCATGGTTTAGCCTGCAGCTCTATTTTCTTCCAGCGCAAGTACCCCCTGCACGTGACCCTTAAGGCGGCCTAAAGGAAGAGTTCTGGGACGTCACAGCCAGTTAGGACTTCTGGCAAAAGAAGACAGCAGAGCTGCAGGACTGGACCTGCTGGGACCTGCTGACACCGGAGGACCGGGGATAGGTGAGTATGTTTAGTATGTTTTTGTTTTTTTTGGGGAGGGGTTAACCTCCCCCAGACTAATTATAAAAAAGAAAAAAAATTATACTGGACAACCTCTTTAAATTGTGGTGCATTAGGGGGGTATATTAAAGGGGTTGTCCAGGCATAATTTCTTATGGTTTATCCTCAGGATAGGCCATAGATACCTGATCTGTACGGGGCTGACCCCGGACTGATCAGCTGTACGAAGCAACTTCCAGCGCCCGTCCTGTACATAATACAGGGCCAGAAGCAGAAAGCTCTGTCCACTGTGTATTAGCCAGGCACCTTCACTGCATCTCAGCACTTATTGAAGTCAGTAGGAGCTGAGCTGCAGTGAAGGCGCCGGGCGACTAAACAGCGGATGGAGCTTTCTGTTTCTGGCCCTGTGTTGTGTACAGAACGGGAGCCGGAAGTGACGATGTACAGCTGATGGTGCCATGTGTCATCCCCCTACCGATCAGGTATTTATGGCCTATCCTGAGTATAGGCCATAAAAAAGATTAACCCTGGAAATCCCTTTAATATGCATCACACAGTTTAATGTCCCCCCCTCCACAGAATGTTAGCCCCCATCACTTCACCCACACAATATAATGGCCCCATCACTGTTCCCCATACAGTATGGGGGACCAGTGAAGAGGCCACTGTATGGGGGGACCAGTGAAGTGGCCATAAAAAAATTTGGCCCAGACAACCCCTTAAAAGAGGTTGTCTATTAACTGGAGCAACCACTGTGGTGGCCGCCAGGGAAGTGTAAAAATGAAAAAATTTCAAAAAAGTATATTCGCCTGTCCCCAGCACCCCGTTGTCCCCTGCCTGTGTCTGTTCGGTCTCATGGTGGCCCCTCATTTCTGGAAATCCTGTACCTAATTGGTCTTAGCGGTCCCATGAGGTGCAGGACTCCCAGCAAGAAGGTGCCGGTACGAGACTGAATGGGCACTGGCAGAGGACAACGGAGTGCTGGGGACAGGTGAGTATGCTTTTTTTATTTATTTTTTATTTTACACCTCCCGCCCAGGACTTGAGTTGCGCCAATTTTTGGACACCCTCTTCAAAGTATTTATCCATCTTTCTAATATTGATGGCCTGTGCTTAGGATAGGTCAGCAATATTACATCTGCGATGTAATGATGATCTACAGGTAATGGTAACAATTCTAGGAGCCACTCTGTTCACTTGCCATACAGGGCATAGCAATAGGTTTAGGTAGTGCAGTGGTGCACTGTAATGCAAAAAACCAAAATGGCTGCCCTTGATAAAATGGCTGCCCCTGACAAGACAATAAGCCAGCTCATAGTAACCTTAATTTCAACTCTGTATGAAGTAATGTCTATATGGTTGTAATGAGATAATGTCTACACACTCTATCAAGTTTGACAGGTTCTGGGATGCGTACAAGTCCTAGGAAGACATTCCAGTGAAAGTTGGCCTCTTTCATGGGAATGTGAGCCTGGAAACGAGTAAAGCCTTACAGAGGTGTATACACTTCTGTAACCGCCCACTCTATGACGCACACAAAGGGTATATAAGATGGGTTAATATCCCCCAGCCATGGTTGCAATCCTGATAGCAGTAATTGGGGACGCCTGGTGCTGCATGAGACCTGTCACAATGGCTTGGTGATATTTTCCTGAAGCTACCCTTATCAGAATTCATCAATGAAGCTTGGCAGTGTTGTAAGTATTGATTTGATATACCTTTTGATACCTGTTGATTAACTTTGATATACCTTTTAATATACTTTTAAGTATTGTAAGTGTTGATTTAATTACATTCTAATATCTTTTATACTTTTCCTTGTTGTAAGACCTTTTTGATATCTTCTTAATAAAATGTTAAGCTATTGTTGATAGTCTAGTGTTTTATTCTATAACTTTATTCTATTACATGGAATCCAAAGAATCTTTTTCCCTTGGCAAAACATGCACATGTTATGGCAGGTGAGCAGCATGGCTCCCGACATGTTATTACCTTTAGCCGCCCTGTCTCGATACCGCTGATCTGCAGGGGTCCTGATGGTGGGCCCCTAGGAGCAATTCCACTGGTGGGCCCTAGACATCCCAGTCCGACACTGGTTATGCCACTGACTACTACCACTAGTTTTACATCTAGTTCTGCCAGCAGTAACTGTAAAATCACAAACAATCCAGGAGCACTGAACTATAAATACAGAGCAAATACGTGCAGCCATGATGCAGCTAGAAAAATCCCTGACACAGGAAAAGAGCAATATATGAGCACAGTTAGTAAAAAATATTCCATCTGTAATCACAAAAGCAGCCAGAAGTAGATACAAACACATAAGCCGACCTTTCTTACGCTGCGAGATGCGCAGAATATTCACTCGAATGCACAAAGGAAGTAGTTTGCAGATGTACTGTGAGGAAAACTATTCCCTTCCCTCTCTATTCACTGTGTGAATAAGGAACAGTCCCTCCTCCTTCCACTTACTGTGAAGCTGTCTGATGTATCTATGAATGGGACTTCCCTAATAACAGGGAGTGAACAGCAAATTAGCTAGAACGGAAACACCTAGTGGCAGGAATTTTAGGCTAAGACCCCACATAGAGGGCTGCAGCCAAAAACAGCGCTATTCATAGAAAATCCACAGAGTTTTCCTCTGCAGGCTTTCTGCTTCAATTATACCTATATGGAATCCACCAACGCAGGTAGTCTATTTGTTCTTGTGTATTGTTTATTTAAAAACCTCTTCATATGTAAAGCACTGTTGAATCAATGGTCCTCTAAAACTTAATAAATAATAATAATAATAATTATAATGATGTTTTTGAATTGTGAATGTGTTTAGACATCAGTATGGATAAACTGTACAGAGTGTCTGAGTATTTGGGCTTTCTTCATTCAAAATATAGAAAAGTATGCAGAGGAGTAGCTAGGTTTCCTGCAACAAGGGGCAAAGATTCCATTTGGTACCCTTGCATCCTCTTTGGAAGCTTCACTCATTTGCTGCTCCTTCCCTCCTAATAATTTAGCATACTGTAACTTTTTTTTTAAATAATTTTCATATCAGGAAGGCTGAGTTCACAGTATGTTTTATGTTATTTTTGGAGGTACACAGTGAGAATAATCCCCCATGTATAACTCTGTCATATGACACTGTATAGGCATATAGTGATACCTTGGCATATGTTGCTCATTGTCCTCCACTTAGATGTATACTATTTTACTGTGTCTTTCTATTTAGTAAAATAAAAGGAATGTTGACACATATGCCTCACAAAACCAATTGGTATACAGGTACGGAACTCCCTGTCAAACTTAGCTTACTTCTCAATAAATAGTCTCTCCAAATCTATAAACTGCATTTCTAATTAGATTGCAATAATAAGCAACCCATGTACTATATGAAATACAATTCCTAATAATTAATAATTCCTACAATCCGCTTAATATACCTCTCCCCCTGTTCTTCATTGGCCGCTTCCCTTCACTGGCTACCTGTTGCCCAGCGAATAGAGTTCAAATTACTAACGCTGACATACAAAGCCATCCACAACCTGTCCCCTCCTTATATTTCTGACCTATTCTCCTGCTACCTGCCCACACTTAGCCTCCGATCCGCCAAAGACCTCCTACTCCGCTCTGTTCTTATCCGCTCTTCTCACAACCGTCTCCAAGGCTTCTCCCGTGCATCCCCCATACTATGGAACTCATTACCAAGGCACATAAGACTGTCCCCCACAGTCACAAACTTCAAGAAGGCCCTGAAGACTCACCTATTCAGGAAGGCCTACAACCTCCAATAACACTACTGTCATCACGACACCACCTGTACAATCTCTACCCCCACCTTCTGTCTCCATCCCTCTTCCCTCATAGATTGTAAGTCCTTGCGGGCAGGGCCCCCTATCCCACTGTGCCAGTTGGTCACTGTTAGTTTTATATTTGTTTTGTATATTTTGTGTACCGTATGTAAACCCTTAAATGTAAAGCACCATGGAATTAACCCCTTCACGCATTCTCATGTACATGTATGTGGGAGAATGTGGTTAGTTACCGCATCCCCATGTACAGGTACGTGACGGTGATCGAGCGGGCTCAGAAGCAGAGCCCGTGCGATCACCGCGGGAGCCCGGCTGTATTTGACAGCCAGGCTCCCGCTGAAACAGCGGGGACCAGTGATAACACCGATCCCCGCTGTTTAACCCTTAAGATGCTGCGGTCAATAGCGACCGCGGCATTTTAAGTGTTTGCTAGCAGCACTGACTGCCGCGGACGGCATTGGGAGAGGGTGTCAGCTGTAACTGACAGCTAACACCCTGCTCCTTAACCTCCTTAACATGACCGCGGCATCCAAGGGGTTCCGCCATGTTGCCGCCCCCGGTACCCCCCGTGGCGAGATCGGGGGGGTGCCGATATCTATAATATGCAGCTCGGGGTCTGGCCAGTGATCCCAGGCTGCCTGAAGCCCCCACTACCTGGTTGATCCTGCCGGGACCTCTGGAAATCAGCCTATGTCTACATAGGCTGAATTCCTGTATAGACTGCAATACACGTGTATTGCAGTCTATAGTGCTGAAACATCGATTCAGGTGTCCTAGTGGGACATATAAAAAAAAGATAATATTTATTTACTTATTTGGGTGGTATGACTATCTGTTTGAAAAGCAGAGCATTTCACATTTTGAAAATTGCGATTTTTTTTCCAAATTTCCATCAAATTTCCTATTTTTTTTTATAAATAAATACAAAAATATTGATCAATGTTTACCACTAACATGAAGTACAATGTCTCACGAAAAAACAGTATCAAAATCACTTGTGCAAGTTAGTTTCAATAATTTTTATTCGAATTTTCAAAGAATAAACGTACAGAACGGTGTTAACATACAGTGCAATGTACATTGGTATGCATTATCACATAATATGCAAGATAACATCATACTGTCTTTCCAAGACACATCTGTAGGTCATACATCAATAAGACAGGTATGCAAGCACTAACATAGTAAACCAGAACTATAACAATAACTTTCAGGCACAGTCAACGGTCTATTATGAATCGTATCTAGAATATGTTCCTCAATTCCGACCTTCCCTTGGTTGTAAGGCTTTGTTTGTGTGTATGCATTGACACTCATATTTTACATTTCATATTTCCACTCTCCCACTGCTCCATTTACTCTTTAGTTGGCAGGGTTGACTCCCATCCACTCACTCACTGCTTCCCCCCCCCCCGAATTACCTGTATTAACCTGGTTTTCTCTCAGAGCGAATCGAGAGTAATTCCATGTTTCCCAGATTTTCTCAAAGCTATGGAAGGAGTCATTTCCCAATGCGATTACTCTTTCGTATGTGTGTGTGTTATTTATGGCCATTAAGAGATCCGACATGGGTGGAGGGGCTACTGTCCTCCATCTCTGTACCAACATCAATTTGGCTATAGTCAAAATTTTGCAGATAAGCTTTTTGTATGTCCTCAGTGCACTAGGAATTCCGATTATCAGAATAGCCATTTTAGCGGTGTATAGGAGTCGGAAGTCGAATAGCTCCGAGAGCATCTCAAAGACCCTTTCCCAGTATCCTTGAATTATGGGGCAATTCCCCAAAATATGGAGAAGGATTCCTCTACCTCCACATCCCCTCCAGCAATTCCCTGATTCGGAGGGATATGCTAACTGTAGCATAGTTGGGGTCCTATACCATCGTAATACTATTTTCATGGCCGTCTCTAGATGTGTACTACACTTTAAGGATAGATGGATCAGCTTAATTGCCTGCTGCCACTCCTCTAGGGTAATTGCTGTTTCTAAATCTCTCTCCCAGCAACGAAATGGGGTAGATCTAGTAAAGGTCGATAGGTCGTCCATTTTGTCATACAGGAATCTGAACCCTCTCACTTTGGTCGATAGCCAGGTGAATAGTGCACCACTATCGGGCAGAAGCGACACAGGATGTTTAGACACAAAGTGCCATATTCGAAAATATTTAAGGAAGTCGCCGTTAGGGATTCCGTATGTCTGTCTAAGGTCGGCAAACAATATAGGTTGTTTAGTGTCGGAATATAATTGAGAAATAAGTGTTATCCCCCTCGATTCCCAGTCCAAGGTTTCCAAATCGTCAGTTACCCATGCTAGTAGGGACAAAGGCATTTCAGAAATATGAAAATGTTTCATGGGGTTGGCTTTCCTGTGCATCAGCTGCCATGCCGCCAATGAGGCTATCATGACCGGGGAGAAGGATCCAGGAGCTGAAATGTTCCAAAAGGGTAACCACAGTGCATCTTCCAGTTTTAAAGGAGCTATAAATGCCTGCTCTATGTGTAACCATGGTACCGAGGTATCCATTGATTTCCACCTAGTGTACTGAGTAACCAGCGAGGCTATGTAATAGTTTCTTATCATCGGAACTCCTAGCCCTCCTGCCTCCTTTTGTTTAAAAAGGAAGCTTTTGTTGATTCTCGGTCTTTTCCCATTCCATATATACTTTGAGATCACCCTTTGTGCTGTTTCAAAGAAGGAAACAGGAATGGATATCGGGAGCGTGCGAAACAAATACAGAAGTCTAGGTAGCAGTAACATTTTGAAGGCCGCTACTCGGCCTATCCAAGAGGTATCTGTTTTTGACATTCGCTCCATCTCCTCTTGCAGTAATTTTAACATTGGTGTATAGTTACTTCTGTAAAGGGTCCCTAGGGATGGTGTCATCTGCGTCCCCAGGTACTGGACATTGTCTTTCCTCCAATCGAAGTCATAATTCGACTTCATGTGATGAAGCAAAGAAGGAGGGACATTCAAAGGTAGCGCTTGTGATTTAGCCATATTCAATTTGTAAAACGATAATTGCCCAAACTCAGTAATGGTGGCCATTAGGCGAGGAATAGATGTTTGTGGTTTAGACAGGGTAAGAATAATATCGTCAGCGTAGAGCGATATAAGGTGAGTTCTATTCCTAATATCAATGCCCCCTATTTCCGTATCTAGTCTGAGTGCCTGAGCCAATGGTTCCATGGAAAGAACAAATATCAGGGGCGACAGGGGGCATCCCTGTCTGGTCCCATTTGTTATCACAAAAGGGTCCGATACTACTCCATTGGTAAACACTCTCGCAGATGGTGCAGAGTATAACGCCTCTATCGCTCTCAAAATAGCTCCAGAGAACCCCATATTTCTGAGCACCGAGAAGGCATATGACCAGCAAATACGATCAAACGCCTTCTCAGCGTCCAATGCAAGGATCACCGCCTCCATCTTCTTACAATCAATGTGATGTATAAGGTTCAAAATGCGTCAGGTATCGTAAGATTGCCTCCCCTTAACAAATCCCACCTGGTCATTGTTGATCAAGCTCAGGAGACAGGTTGCTAGCCTGTTTGCTATTAATTTGGCATAAATTTTCAGGTCGGAGTTTAGTAAAGCTATAGGTCGAAAGTTTTGGGGGTTAGTGGCCGTTTTTCCTGGTTTTGGCAGCGTAACTACTAAGGCCTCTTGGTTTTCTTTTGGGATGGTGCCAGAATCAATCGCGGCCGCCAGGAAGGACAGCAGTGGGTCTTTCAGGATTTGGAAAAATCGTTTGTAGTATTCATTAGTAAGGCCATCAGGGCCCGGCGATTTATGAGATGGCAGCGATTTAATAACTAACAACAACTCCTCTGAGGTAATGGGTGTATTCAAAGAGTCCAGTTGTGACTCAGTGAGCCTGGGCAATTGGGCAGCCGTAAGGAAACACTCAATGTCGCGGCTCGTTGGGGGAGCTACCGCTGTGTCTTCCGCTATATTGTAAAGACCTTCGTAAAATGATCTAAAGGCGTCAGCTATGCCCCTTGGGTCATATATTTTATATGTACCATCTTTACTGTGAAGGAATTGAATTCTGGATTTTGCATGCTTTTGTTTAAGTTTGGAGGCTAGGAGTTTACCTGCTTTATTGGACTGAGAGTAATATGTAGCTTTAGTCCGTTTTAGATTTTTCTCATATTTATGCAATAAGCACGCTGTCAGCTGATGGCGTAATGTCATCAGTTTTGCTGCATTTGATGGAGAGGGGGACTTTTTATTGCTGTCATCAATAGTTTTTATTTGATGAAGCAGTCTATTTCTGCTAATCTATTTTTCTTTTCTATATGCCCCAAGCGAATGAACGTTCCTCTAATAAAGGCCTTGTGAGAGTTCCACAGTATATCAGGGCTAGGGGCAGATGGGGTATTAACCAGAAAAAATTCCCTCAGATCAGTCTCTAAAGTTGCTTTTAATTTCGGTTGTAACATTAAAAATTCGTTGCACCGCCATACGAATGCTCTTGGACATTCATATTTTTCTGTTAAGGTCAGGGTTATGGCTGCATGATCTGACCACGTGATTACTGAGATATCAGATTGTATAATCATGGGGAGGCTGGATTGTTCGAGCAGAAATAAATCTATCCGCGAGTAGCTATTATGTGCAGGAGAGAAATAAGTATAATCTCTCTCAGTGTTATGGAGGATATGCCAGGCGTCAAATAGTTCATAGCGCCATAGCGCTTGCGAAAGAGAAGGGTGGCGTGTCGACCCACCAGAAGTGGTGTCCACCACCGGGTCCGGAGCCATATTAAAGTCCCCCATCAATATTAAACATCCCTGCTTACTCTTTTCCACCGCCTTTACCAGTCTCCTTAAGAATGCCACCTGTTTCCTATTGGGGGCATAGGCTGATACCAGCGTATATGTAACACTATTAAGAATACAAGTCAATATTATAAATCGCCCTCCCGGGTCTGCATATTGTGACACTAATTGAAACGCTACCGAATCCCTAATTCCAATCAATGTTCCTCTACGTTTTGAAGAATAGTGAGCATGGAATACATTTGGATATGCTGGGTGTTGAATGCGAGAGGCATCTGCCTTCAAGAGGTGGGTCTCTTGCACTGCAAGAATGTCACAGCCTTGATCTCGTGCCTCGCGCCATAAATTGGCCCTCTTTTGAGGAGAGTTCAATCCTCTGACATTCATAGACATAATTTTAAGCACCATAATACACAATTAGGAATGCATTAAGAGTCTTACCACACTTGCCCATACCAAAGGATATCCCTGTTTGCATGAGGCGGAGTTGTTTCCACCATTTGTATTCATTTCGCCCTGTGTGCCAAAACCAGAAAGGAAACAAACCGTAGAAATAACAGAACCGATGGACTATCCATCTGAGCTGTATCAAGAAGAAAAAAAAAGAGAAGAGAGACAAACATAGTACAGCGGACCAGCAGCTGTCGTGATCTTGGGGGGATAAGTTCAACAGCAGCGAACATATGAAATCCAGGATAAGTAAGTCTCTAGCTTTGTAGCCCTCTAAGTGGACGTCTTTGGGTTTTCGCCTGGCGCCAGCCATCTGATACTGGACCAGGTGGGTTTTTGATTGGAGGATCAACCATCGGAATATTCCAGGCATTTAGCAATTTTTTCCCTTCCTCCAGAGTCTTGATGACATGTACGAGGTTATTGCGGGAGACGATCACACGGACCGGGAATCCCCATTTATACAAAATGTGGTGCTGGCGTAATGCTGTAGTAAAAGGGATAAATTGCCTCCTGATTTGTAGTGTCGTGGCTGAGAGATCTGAATAAATGGAGATCATGTGATATGGTTCAGGCAGGCGGTCTGTTTTCCGTGAAGTCAGCAGAACCAGCTCTTTTGTACGGTAAAAATGGATCTTTGCTAGAACATCCCTGGGTATCGTTTCATCTAAATGTGAGGGTCTCAGAACTCTATGAGCTCTGTCAATAGTTAAGTCCATTTTCGTGAGATTCGGTAGTAACGATCTTATCATATCTTGGAGGAAAACGGTTAAATCTTTTGGAGGTATTGATTCTGGGATCCCTCTAAATTTTTAATTATTTCTTCTGGAACGGTCTTCTAAATCAGCTATCTTAGCTTTAAGGAAGGACACATCCCTTTCCACGTCGCAGTGTGCATCTATAAGCGCGTTATGCGATGCAGCAAATTCCGCCATTTTAGATTCAACATGTACCGTACAGCTTTTTAACTCTTGAAGATCTCTATCTAGTGGTTTCACCATAAGGGACATGTCTGTCTTTAATGACTTACAAAAGGCCATAAGCATATTTTTCATAGAGGCCTCAGTTAACAGATTTTCTGTTGCCGGTACATCTGCCAAGAAATCAGGTGGAGGTGTTTGTTGTATGGTGTCGCTTACCTCCTCTCCCTGCTGATCAGCGCTCTGGAGCCTTGGCTTCTGCTTCGCTGGGCTCGCAGTGGGCGATTGCTGCGTCCCCAGGCTGGATGCAGCGTTAGGCCCCGTGACGCCATTTTGTGTAGGCCCAAATTGCGCACCCGCCCCGGCCCGCCGGGAGGGGAGACTCGTGCGGTCCCGAGTCCGCACGATCAATCAGCTGTTGCAGGGATGGGGCCAACAGCTGCATTCATGGTCGTATCCATTGGCAACCATTCAAGATGAAAGATTGTCACTACTAAGATGGTTAGAGAAAATCTTTAAAGCTTTGATTATAACTAATAATCAAAATCACTTTTTACTGACATCCTAAAAACTGGTTGAGATTGGAGGTTTCCTTCTGGATTTGAAAAGTATGGTACTAGATTTGTTGTTTTATCACCTTTAACAGAAGAATTAGAAGATGCTTCTTTCTTTATAACACTCAGCACAGTTAAACTGGTTCTGAAACAATTATGCTAAAAAGCAAATTAAAACCCAGCGAAATAGACCACAGCTATTGTAGCAGTCTATTGGAAATACTGCTTTAATTTTCTGTTTTGGCATAAAACTCGACTTGGAAATTTATTTTGGGAACTTCTTCAAAAGCCATTTTTATTTCTAATTAGGCCCAATTAATACTGTTTATATTCTTACGTCTGTTAACCAGCATATAATACGGTATTACTTTTTGTAGCAAATGCTACAACCAAATGTTTTCTTGAATCTTTTACACAACTCAAGTTTTATGTGCAATCAAATGTCAAAAGTGTTGAGAACAACAAGTTGCATGCTGTATATTGTATTTTTTTACTGCTATTAAATAGTGAGGAGTGAGATAAATTTGTCTTATTTGATTGTTCCATATGTGAGCTAGTTTAATGATCCAGTCAATAGGTATCAGGTATCGTATTGTATAATGTAGCAATAGGTGCAAAAAATACTGTTATACAACAAGCCCAAAATGTTAACTTATAAACTTGTCACTAGATTTACTTTTTTTAAAATTTTATTTTATCTATGTATATCATTAAGTAATGAGTACAGATGGGCAAACCTCTGAAGATTAGTTTCGTTTTGGGTTAGGATGGCTCAGCCCAAAGATTAGTTTCTGGTGAAATAAGACATGAACCGAATGTGAAACTATGATACTCTTGGGTCTGTCCAAGGGAAGGTGTGGAAAACATAATAAACAGTTAGGCTAAGGCCCCATGTAGTGTCCTGCAGCAAAAAAGCACTGCGGGAAAAACCTCGGCGGCAACTCATCGCGTTTTTCCTGCACCGCTTTTCACAGAAAGTTTGCAGAGGTTTCTTCTGTGGACTCTCTGCTTCAATTATACCTATAGGGAAACCGCCAGCGTTTCTGTAGGTTTAATTGACATGCTGTGATTTATAAAACTGCAACAGTTTTGGAAATTGCAGCATATCCGCTATTCGTAGTTTACCGCACTGTGGGGATGGGATTCTTTTGTGTATTAATCGGATAAAGATATGTTCAATCTATGATTGATTATTTTATGTATTTGTGTTTGTCTACGTTTATTTAGTAACTACATGGATTATGATTGATTTTTGTTGTTTTTGTATTGTTTGATATGAGTTTTAGTATTTATTATGGGATCAGAAGGGCTTAATTACATGTTTCCTGGTCTTGTTCCGTAATTACGATTAAATAGCACTCTTGTGTGTCTGGTTTTGGGTAGACATTTTATTGTAGACAACATGTTATGAACTTCATGCTATGATTAAGGGGCTTGAAACACGTAAGCAAAGTAATATGCATTATTTTCCATTCAATTTTTATATTTTTTCTATGTGAATTAAAAGTTAAGATTTACATCTTTTTTGATTTTTCTCATGCTGGATGCATTGTCTTCCTTTTGGTCTAATACATTCCTCATCTGAAGGGTTTCTTCCCGTTTCTCAAAGACATTTTGCTCAGTTGACAGACTTTGAGATGGTACTCACCATTGACATAATTGAGTAGTAGTAGAAGTAGGATGGCTGTTTCAATGAACTGCCCACTATATAGATCATTCTGACGTAGCTGTAAGCTGATGTTGGGAGCAGTGGTTACTTGATGGCATGAAACATAGTAAACAGGTTCTGGACAGGCCAAACAGACTACCAGTAGAGGGGATTATTTGATCCACAAACAAGCATGAACAGCTACCATAGTTTCCTTGTCCACCATCCAGACATAGGTGGCACCTTCACTACATATCTCTGTCTCTGCCTGGACCATTTGCAGGCACTTACAGTGGGGAAAAAAGTATTTAGTCAGCCACCATTTGTGCAAGCTCTCCCACTTAAAAAGATGAGAGAGGCCTGTAATTGACATCATAGGTAGACCTCAACTATGAGAGACAAAATGAGAAAACATATCTAGAAAATCACATTGTCTGATTTTTTTAAGAATTTATTTGTAAATTATGGTGGAAAATAAGTATTTGGTCACCTACAAACAAGCAAGATTTCTGGCTCTCACAGACAGGTCCACAACCTCAAACAGTCACACTCCAAACTCCACTATGGTGAAGACCAAAGAGCTGTGTAAGGACACCAGAAACAAAATTGTAGACCTTCACCAGGCTGGGAAGACTGAAACTGCAATAGGCAAGCAGCTTGGTGTGAAGAAATCAATTGTGGGAGCAATAATTAGAAAATGGAAGACATACAAGACCACTGATAATCTCCCTCCATCAGGGGCTCCACGCAAGATCTCAACCCGTGGGGTCAAAATGATCACAAGAACAGTGAACAAAAATCCCAGAACCACTTGGGGGGACCTAGTGAATGACCTGCAGAAAGCTGGGACTAACGTAACAAAGGCTACCATCAGTAACACACTACGCCGCCAGGGATGCAGATATTCCAGTGCCAGACATGTCCCCCTGCTTAAGCAAGTACATATCCAGGCCCATCTGAAGTTTGTTAGAGAGCATTTGGATGTTCCAGAAGAGTATTGGGAGAATGTCATATGGTCAGATGAAACCAAAGTAGAACTGTTTGGTAGAAACACAACTTGTCATGTTTGGAGGAGAGTGAATGCTGAGTTGCATCCAAAGAACACCATACCTACTGTGAAGCATGATTTTGAGATGAAACGTGGCTGGGTCTTTCAGCATGACAATGATCCCAAGCACACCGCCAGGGCAACAAAGGAGTGGCTTCGTAAGAAGCATTTCAAGGTCCTGGAGTGGCCTAGCCAGTCTCCAGATCTCAACCCCATAGGAAACCTTTGGAGGGAGTTGAAAGTCCTTGTTGCCCAGCGACAGCCCCAAAACATCACTGCTCTAGAGGAGATCTGCATGGAGGAATGGGCCAACATAACAGCAATAGTGTGTGCCAAACTTGTGAAGACTTACAGAAAACGTTTGACATCTGTCATTGCCAACAAAGGATATATAACAAAGTATTGAGATGTACTTTTGTTATTGACCAAATACTTATTTTCCACCATAATTTGGAAATAAATTCTTAAAAAATCAGACTGATTTTCTGGATTTGTTTTCTCATTTTCTCTCTCATGGTTGAGGTCTACCTATGATGTCAATTACAGGCCTCTCTCATCTTTTTAAGTGGGAGAACTTGCACAATTGGTGGCTGACTAAATACTTTTTTTCCCCACTGTAGAAGGAAATTTGGTGTCACGGTGTCCATTTAGCATCACCATGCCTATTACATGGTTTGTTAATGACATACAGCAACCATCGCCTTTGTCTGAAGTGGAGTCATGTACAAGAAACCTGGAAGTCTATTGACTGGAACTTTTGTAATCTTCACATCCAAGTTCCCTTTGGGATCCAACAGTGGTCGGGTTCAACTATGAAGGCCTTGTGATCAGCACTTCAATCCAGCCTTTGCTGTAGAGTGACACTCTGCCCCAACTGCTGGTGTGATGATCTGGGAGGCCATCATATAGGACAGTTAGTGACCTGTAGTAGTCATACAAGGATCACTAACAGCTCAGTGATATGTGGATCCTTGCTTCTCGTGACAGGGCTTACAAATGGCATTTTTCAGCAGAATAATGCTTGCCCACACATGGTTAAGGTTTCTGAGGAATGTTCCGTCAGATAGCAACATTTCCTTGGCCTACCCAATTGCCAGATTTATTGCCAATTGAGCATTTATGGGACCAGCTGGTATGCCAGCTTTGGCAACCTATGAGTGTGCAGGATCTATATCTGCAACATATATGAGCAAATGTGCCACAGAATGCCATATGAAACATGTATGCCTCGATGCCCTACTGCTGACCTATCAGAGTACTAGAGCCTCTTTTATATTTTACAGTGTTCCCCAATAAACTTCCCCTTTTTCTCTAATCACTTACATATATCATCATTACATTCACGCATATAAAGCTTCATTCAATTCCAAAAACTTCTACTTCTTGGTACAATGGTCAATGATTGTATATTTGTACAGTTACATGAGGTTGGAAATTATTGAAAGTTGTCCTGTGACAAGCTTCTGCATACCAACAAAACACTATGATATTTTTACATAGAATGTTAAGTATTATTAAATGAACAAAAATGCTATGTGTTCTGTTCAACTGGAACTCATCTGGCAGGATAATATTTAATTAAATGTCCCAAATAAAATGTAACATAATCTTACGTTTTTTTTTAATCAAAAATTGAAACATGCTTTTAGGCTAAGGTCCCATGTAGCGGTCTGAAAACCCATGGCGGCAACACACTGCAGTTTTTCCCACAGCGCTTTTCACAGAAAGTCCACAGCCGTTTTTGTGGGGTCTGGCCTTAAAGTTTTATATCATTGTATTCAATGACTTCTGTGGTGACAAGATTAGCAAAAGGCTGGAAAATTATGTGGTATGAATGGAAAACAGCTAGTTAATTCACTAGTCACTAGTTAAGTCACATAATTGTGTATAAAAATAGCATGTTAGGATGTTCATGCAAAGAAGAAGCCATATGTCAACAGAATCCAGAAACGTCACCATCTTGTATGGGCCAAAATTCATTTAAAATGGACTGAAATGCAAATTTTAAAAGCCTACATTTCTGATCGTATAGGGTTGTATTAGTGCCTATGTCATGCTCAGCTTACACATCTTGAAAGGCATAATCAATGCTGAGCAGCGTATTGAGGTTTTAGAACAATGTATGCCTTTTTCAGGGAAGAACTAGCATATTTCAGCAATACAATGCTAAACCACATACTGCATCTATCACAACAGCATGACTGCGCAGAAGAGTCGGGATGCTTAAATGGCCTGTTTGCAGTCAGTTCACCAATAAAAAAACATTTGGTACAGTGTGAAACAAAAATCCGTTTGAGTCCTACATCAGACGAGAATGGGGCAACATTCCACTCCCAAAACTCCAGCAATTGGTCTCCTCACTTCCCAGATGTTTACAGACTGTTGTAAAAAGAGGGGATGCTACACAATGGTAGACATGGCCCTGTCCCAACTTTTCGATATTGCTACCATCAATTTCTACATGAATTCATTTTTCTAATGAAATGGCAAAATATCTAACTTTCACCTTCTGATGTGTGTTCTATGTTTTCTATGTTCTATTGTGAATAAAATATGAGTATATAAGATTTCCAAATCATTGCATTCTTATTTTCTTTTACATTTTACAGTGTCCCAATTTTTTTTGATCTGGGGTTCTGAAACAACACAATTATTTTTAAGGTGAAAAAATAGCCAAGATTGCTTCCCATATAAAGTGCTTTCCTTTTGTTAAAACAAGTTAACGTTATTAACATTACAAGGCTGAGAAAAAAAACTCTAAAAAACTATGGAAGACTTACTACTTTAGTGCCTCTCTCCAAAAAAAATGGATAACATTGAAAAATTAGAAAATAAGTCATAAAAAGGTGACAATAGAAACTACAAATGTTCTCATAAAAAATAAATCTATTGAAAAGAAAATCATCATAATCATTATAGCCTTTACTAATAGTCAATGGCAAATATAGTATTCTTATGGTGTACTACTTGCTATACTACTACATTTTCCTGTGTGGCCTTGCTACTATGTTCCTTTTGGAAATGTTTATTTATTCCTTAGAATAAGAGCCTACATGGAAGTTCTCTTTTAGAACTACCAGATCTAAAGGATGGTATAGGGATTAGATAGCAATGCCTTTGAAGAGAGTGATGGGTCTATTGTTTAGACCACATATTGCTTCTTAGAATTAACTAAGTGTCACCTGTATAATTATGCTAATTCTCCTACAAGAGTGATGGTGATTGTAAGAAGAACTTCTGATGGCTGGTTGCCAGAAATTTGGCTAAAGAATCCATGTTTTTGGAATCAAAGGAAGGCTTCTCATTAGTTCTCTTAAATTACTTCTATCTCTAAATCTTGTTTTCCTGTAACCTCACTTCTATATAAACTTTCATCTGCTTTTATCCATCTGTGATATTGATTGTTTTGATGCTTGCCACAACACTGTACTGATGAAAAATTTTGGCTCTTAGAATGTGGAGAAAGAAAAATAAATTATGTTCAATAAAAAAAGTTCTATTGTACAAAAGTAAAAGTAAAATGTGATATCTATTTCATATTAGTATAATTGGACTGACCCACAAAATAACTGTAATTTATAACATATAGCAAACAGAGTAAAAAGCGCCCCCCAAAAAAAACCATGACCTTGTTGATTATTTTCTTACTCATCAAATAACTTAATAACAAGAATACTATTCAATACATTATATGTCCCTCAAAAATGTTGTCATTAAAAACATACAGCTGCTGAAAAACAAGAGCAATTTGCTGTGTCCTGTGCACTCTTGACAATCAGCTGATTGAAGAGTTCAAAGTACACTCAAGTAAGCTCTGTGGTCTCTACTTAGTGTATGTGGTGTCAATGCCATGGACATTGACTGTGACATCAACGGGAGCAGAGCTACAGTAGTGGCGCCCGGACAGTATAGAGGGCACTAGTTCTGGCTCCACGGAATGTATAATACAGGGACTGGTATATTTTTGGCCTGAGGATATGTCATAAAAAAAATTGTGGACAACTCCTATAATTGCTACTTCTGTAATCTATGACTAAAGGCACATTTGGCAATAAACCCTCTTGGAGTGTATACCATTCAAAACTATGAGAGAATTCATGCCACTCAGAAAGCATCCATTTCTAAAGTCATTTACTTATTTTGTGAAAAAAAAAAACAACTTGAAAGAACTTGAGAATAAGGTAAAACACAATGTTATTGTACATAACTAAAGATGAAAGACATGCTATTAGCACTCTGAATATAGTACAGAATAATAATTAAGCCTGTTTGATAAGGGGATGGGTATTGTCATTATCAACAAAACAGACTATAAAAAAGAGACTTGATCTCAGTTGAACGCTGATATGATATATCTAACAATTGATCATGACTCTACACGAGAGTTGTTAACTAAACTGAGTGGTTTGATACAGAAATGCAACCAGATGGATGTTTTCTCTAATGTAGTCCCTAGGATACTGGTTCTATATACTTTACTACAGGTTTGTAAGAATTTAAGAGAGTCTTTGGGGAAACCAGATGAAGCTCTGGATTCCTGTTAGGACAATACACACTGGTCAAAAAGTCTTGTTTGAAGGGGTGGCCACTTACAGACCAATATTGAGACAAAAGTTCTTGTTTGTATAATAAATAGTTATACAATTTTCCAATACACTTTCTGCATCAATTCCTCATGGTTTTCTAGATCTCTGCTTGCTTCCATTCATTCTGCTTACTTCAAGTGGATAATAATCAGTCCACGGTCATGTGATATATGGTCCATGGTTATGTGATATATGGTCCAGCTCATTACCAGGCGGATGTCTATTACGGTGCTGTGACTATAACGAGCTGTGCACCTGTGCGTCATCACATGACCATGGACTGATTTTTATCCACTGGGAGAAAACAATGAATGAAAGCAAGGAATTGATAGATATTGATATTGAATTGATTGATATTGAATTGATATTGATATAAACAATAAGATTTGTATCTCAATATTGATCTGAAAGTGGCCAACCCCTTTAATGCTGACACAGCATGGGGTTCATTTTGATTGCACTGAACAAATAGTAAGTGGCTTATACATTGTAATAGAAAGGGTCGATTTTGTTAGCATTGCTGTTTTTTTTTGTTTTTTTTTTCATTTCAATTCCCTCTCACAGTAGTCTTGCAAAAGTTTTTAGTACTGTCTGATACGAGACTACAAGGTCGCATTCCAAACCAGTGAGCATAAGATATGTGCACAACACAGATACTTCCTTTTACTTCTGGAAAGTTGTATGCATATCTTAGTTATAAGAATACCATAGAGAGGGGCACTATTGGGTATAAAGTTTAGTGTATATTATAATAGGAAGCTCATCTGATATAGACATGTACTAGTTCACTACCATCTTTATATTGCCTTTATATCTTGAGACTTAGGAACAGACATCAAATAAGATGCCTAAAGAGAGAAAGACCTGACCTAAAGTTAAGTGGCTACTTATATTCTTGCTTATCATCACTTGTGCCCAGTGGATCCAATGCAGCAAAATTGAAACCTACGCCAGTTGAGGATTGTCAATATTTTGCTTAAAAGGAATGCATTGCCTATTTTAGAAAATGATTTATTAAAACCATGAAAGTGAAAGTGAAACATATCACTTTTTTCTAATCTCTTTTTTTTTCTGATTGTAAATTTTTTATTCTATTTTCTGTATATGATTATGGGGGCCGTCATCTTGCCTGAGCTTCTACTTTGGCCTGTTAACAACATTCAGTGACATGCTTTACAGCTTAGTCATGGCCTAGATGATTGTCTATAAAATGATGGTAGTCTCACGTTCGAAGCTGTAGTGGATGGTAAGAGATGGAGCATGAAAGTTAAACAGATCAAAACATCGTTACCCTTTTGCTCGTCAGGGTAATCAAGCAAGTTCTGAATTAAAGGGGATCTTTTATACCCAGGAGACAGTTGATGGCAGATTTATTAGCTACTGTAAGTAAGTATTACTTCCTTCTCAAAGATCAATTTTATAAACAGGTTTGAGAGCTCTCTATGGAGAGTAAATGTAAAGCTCACATAAGTGGTCCTATTTATTTAGGAATTCATTTGCATATACTAATGAGATAAATATACAATATTTTTTGCATATGACAGGGTGCATAATAATCCATACTTCTATAGATGCCTTTCCTTTACCTTTCTAATATTGCAACACAGTATTGGTTCACGTACATGATTGCATCATATTTTAAAGTTTTTACAGCAAATCAAAGGACAAAAAAAGTTTATTGAGCTATAGTAGTAACCACCAGTGGTGTAACTAAAGTTTTTTGGGCCTGGATGCAAACGTTTGTCTGGGGCCCCTTCCCTAGAGCCAATTCTTGATAGTGGCGGTTATGGGTGCTGCAGCGATAACTCTGATACTTGAAAGGGATACTGCTTTAGTAACCACAACTGCAGTTATCAAGAATATGGTGAGTGAGCAGCACAGCGCCGACATGTAAACAATACTGGGGCAGTAATATGTGCTCCACAGCGCCCCACACACAGCATTATGCGCTCCACAGTGGCCCCCCACACAGCATTATGCGCTCCACAGCGGCTCCCACACAGCATTATGCGCTCCACAGTGGTCCCCACAGAGTATTATTTGCCCACAGTGGCCCCCACAGAGTATTATGAGCTCCTCCTGCTGGAGGAATTTTTCGTTTTTAGTTTTTGACTCCCCCCCCCCTTCCAAACCCCATAACTTTTTATTTTTCTGCTCTCAGAGCCACATGAGGGCTTAATGTTTGCGGGAAAATGTTTTCTTCATGATGCTACCATTAGTTATTCTGTATAATGAACTGGGAAGCAGGAAAAAAAAATTCAGAATGGGGTGGATTTGAAGAAAAAGTGCATTTGTGCGACTTTCTTACGGGCTTCATTTTTACAGTGTTCACTGTGCAGCCAAAATGACATGTCACCTGTATTCTATGTTTCGGTACGATTCCAGGGATACCAAATTGATATGGTTTTATTTACATTTTAACCCCTTAACAAAAATTTAAAATTGTGCAAAAAATGTTTTTTTCTAAAAGTCACCATATTCTGACACCTGTAACCTTTGTATACTTCCATGTATTGGGATGCATAGGGCGTCTTTTTTTGCGGGACCAGGTGTACTTTATAGTTATACCATTTTGGGGAATTGCTATTGCTTTGATCACTTCTTATTCAAATTTTAATCAGAGGCAAAACAATGAAAAAATGGCGGTTTGGCCCTTTTGTATTTTTTTTTCGCGCTACGGTTTTTACCGTACGGGAAAAATATGTTTATAGATTTGTAGACTGGGCATTTTAGGACACTGGGATACCTAATGTGTATGTGTTTCACAGTATTTAAGTACTTTTATATGTGTTCTAGGGAAAGGGGGGTGATTTGAACTTTTAATATTTTTTTATTTTTTATATTTTTTTTTTTTTTTTTAACCCCAGGGGGTCTGCTCACTCATGCAATGCATTACAATGCTAATGCATTACAATGTATTGCAAAAAAACGGCCTTTCTATTGCAGGCTACATAGAGTAGCCTGCAATAGAAACTAATGAAAGACAGTCCTGGGAGCCTTCAGAAGGCTCGCGACTGTCACAGCATTTTGCTCTGGGTGCCAGCGATCCCCGGCAAAATGACGGTGCTCGCGCACAGCTGGTAAAATGGCGCCTTGGTCAGCTTTGATGACATCATTACGTTGGCGCTCCCCATGTTACCGCTGGGGCCAATCACAGGCCCCAGAAGTGACGTCTGGAGTGCAGGAAAACCTCAGAAACCGTCCGGAAGAGCCCCGGACAGGTGAGTATAAATATTTGTTTTTTTTATTTTTAGTCACCTACCCTGGGCTGGCATTGACTGGAAAGGGGCCCGATGAGACCCCTTTCCGTTAAAATTTATAGCAGTCGGGAAAAGCCTGGTTCCCCAATCACTATCATGGTGGTCCGGGGCTCCGGCCATTTCCAGCTCCTCCGGGCCCAGTCGCGCTCGCATCCCCTGCGACCACGATCGTTGTGCCACTGGTAACCACCCTTCCTCACTAGTCAATTCTACCTACAATCATGGTCAAAGGTTTTGAGACTCATACATTTTGTTTTTCACACAGTGCGCTGCTTCAGTGTTTTTAGATGTTTTAGTCAGATGATTCTATAGTATATCAGAATACAATGATAAGCATTTCATGTTTTTCCACTTTTATTGAAAAATTGAAACAAATCTGCAGAAATTTCTGAAAAGTTCCTGATTTTTCACAAAATTAGTCTTTCATACAAATATGGACAACTTATGTCGGGTTCCTAGCTAAAAAGTTATTTATATTTATGCTGTACCAGGCCTACCAGATCTAAATATTCTTGAAAGCTTATATTTCAATTAGCCATTAAAAACTTTTATAAGACTATTTGCAAGACTATTATTTATTTTCTCTCCAAGAGGTGCAACAACATTTTAAGCTAAGGCCCTATGTAGCGAATTGCAGCTATAAAACTCTATGCATTTTTTCTTCCCCTATTAAGTATATGGGGAAAACTCTTAGGACACCAAATCTAAAATTAATATGCTGCGTTTTTCAAAAAGCAGCTTTTCTGCATCTCTTATTTTCTTCAATGTGTAGATGGGATTAACCAGAATTTCATTTGCTATGTTAGTACTGTAAAATGCAGCAATCTTTTCCACTGCATTTCTCACCTCCAATCACAGGGAAGAAGTACAATATCAGTGGTTATTGCACATTTGGTTAATCTGGGTTGGACTTGTTATGTTACAGACAAAACTCAAAAAGTCACAAATCATCATCATAAATCATATCTATTGTCTGTCTGTCCCTCGTTTCTCCGCAGACGATGTTATTCAGCTTCCATATACTGTACCTGGGCCTTCGCCCCTTTGTTAGTACATTGTGTCCTCAAACTGTGGGCGGGGTTCTCCCCTAGCCTCTTATGTTTAGGTGAGGCCTGCGTGCCTTTGCGCCTCTTGCTTGTTTATAATATTGTTATTGTTGTTTTGTTTCTTTTTCTTCATTTTCTCCCCTTTTGTATTGTATTCAAAAAATTTTAATAAACATTGATTAAACATAAATCATATCTATTTATCAAAAAAGAAGCACTAACGGAATATATTCTAACACTTAAAGATACAGTTAACCAATTATGTTACCATCCATTGGATACCTCCTTAAGAATAGGGAGTGATCTGGAATTGTTGCTATGCAAGGTTGTGGAAACCTCCTCCTTCCACAAAATGGTCTTGGGTGGTAGACTTTGCTAGATCCTTATTAGAGATGACTGAACCAAGATGGAACAACCGCTTTTGACTTGAATTTACCAAATGATTCCTTTGATGAAATGGAAAATTTTGCAATTTGTTTCAGACTAACTAAAATAGCGCCACCACATGTAACACTAGGTATAAAAGCATAGGAGGATCAGATGGTCTCTGTGACTTAGGCAGGCTTCAGGTTAGAGATGGACAAACCTCGCAATATTTGTTTAGTTTCTGGTCCAGGTGCTTTGGTTCCAAGGTTAATTTCGGATCGAACAAGTTTGTTACAAACCACAGCTTAAATTGTCTTACAACTTAGTGTATGATGCTGCCAGGGTTCCTACCTATCCAATTTCTAGTTCTCTAAGGCAAACACAGCTGAAGTTATGTTGAAGTGAAAGTGACATGTATGGAAAAAGTAAGCAGGGGATATAAAATTCTAGTTTAACCATCACTGCTCTGCTACTTTTTTTAGGGAAAGGTGCTTGCCCATGGTATTTTAGACACACGTGTTTATATTGCGAAAAGCTATGATTTTATAGAATATGTTTTGATGACTTGTATTTGGAAGAAAATTTGAAAGACAAATTTGTGACTGTGAGCCAAGTTAAAAAGTGATGAAGAAGTGACATTCTAAAACACAAAAGCCGTCAAAAATGATCCCTTCATGAGAGCAGATGTGAAATCAAAATGGCATTCACATTGAAAGATGCAATGGCATGGTTTTTTTTAGGTGGGGACCTTTTTCAATCTAACTTTATTTTTTATGCCAACACTGTGGCACCAATAGTGCGGTATAGTGAAATGTGATGGACCAGGCCGCAGGACATTTTCTGGATGAGAGGTCACAGTGGTGGCAGCTGTGTCAAAATGAGTTGCAGTGCGGCATGGAATAACATACCTCCCAACAATCCCGGATTCTGCGGGACAGTCTCGGATTTTGGGTCCTGTCCCATGGTCCTGGTCGGCGGGAGGTATGTCCCGGATTCAACTCATCTGCGTCCGAAGAGTATGCAGATGAGTTGAATGCAGTGGTGAAGCAGGAGCGGACAGCTCCTGCCTCACCACTGTGCCCCCTATGTACTCTGGCTCTCACATCGCGCCTACAGCTCCCTTAACACTCTGGGACAAGAAAATGTAGACTGCACAGCAGGGGAGCAAGGTAAGGTGAGTATCAATGTTTTTTATGTTAAACTTTAGCAGATGAAAAGGGACATTAAACTGAGGGGGCAGATAGAGGAGGGTCAATAAACTGGGGGGCATATGAAGAGGGACATTAAACTGGGGGCAGATGGATAGGGCATTAAACTGGGGGCAGATGGAGGGGTCATTAAACTGGGGGCACCTGGAGGGGGAAATTAAACTGTTGGTGCACTAGGAGAGAGACTTTATACTGTGGGTTCAATTTAAAGACAATATTATAATGTGTGGGCATATAATATTAGGGTGACTGTAAGAGCATCTTACTGTGTGGGGAGCACAAAGAGAAATGGATGTGAATCGGCGGAGTCAATTTAGAAGTGGGTGAAGCCAAATTTGCCGCGGCACGCAGAGCACATTTTGTCCCTCTTTCTGTCCTCTAAAAGTTGGGGGGTATGGAATAATATTATGGACCAGGCAGCAGGATATGTCTGGCTGAGTGGTGGCAGTGGTTGTAGCTGTGGCAGTATGGCATGCAATAATGTAACAAGAGATGATGTCCAGCTGTTTAGGAGTACCGTAAATGAAACATGATACAGGAAGATGTGATGTTGTTATAAGTATTCTGTATGTTCTTTGCTGCTTACTCATTTTGCTTTGTCTGCCTAGCAACAGTGAGGTAGTAAGGGAGGAGGTGCGGAGCTAGGAGGAGGAGATGCTAGACAGGGAGCCTTGGCTAAAGCATGGAATAAAGAGTTATGATCCATAAAAGTCGTTATCTCATAGTGGACTTATTCCAGGTGACCTGCATCCTCACTACAACACTACAGGAGACGGTGGCACTACTGCACGGAGGCATCAGTTGGAGGTGTATGAAAATCCTCATGAATCCATTCCTGATTCACTTTGACAAAAGTAATTTTGGTCCTTCTAGGTGTTTCAATGCCACCAGCAGTGCTGAACACCCTGACAGCCATTACGCTTGAGGCGGAACAAGATAAAACTCCTATGGCAAACTGGGCCAGATACTTCCACTTCTCTAACCTATTGTCCCAGAATTCCATGAGGTCACAGTTATCTGCTGGAATATAGTTGTATTCTAGGTATGACTGTACCTGCTGGTGCAACCGGTGGGTGTCAGTTGCTTGTTGAGGATTTGGTTGGTGTTGCAAGGTGAAAAATTTCTGGTTCATCACGTTCCAGATATTGCACTGGCTGCTGCTGCTGCTTTTACTTCTGATACTTGTAGCTGTACCATTGGCAGAGGAGCTGGTGTGCTTGCTGAGTGAGAAGGACAGGGAGCAGGCAGAGGCAGCCTGGGCACACGTGTGACTGGCATCTGCAATGGCCTCCCTATAAGCTGCGGCAAGCTGGGTATACGGCCTATCCTGATAATATTTGGGACCGTTAACAAACAGCTTTTTCAGACACTGTGACACTGTTTATTAGGTAAGCAAAAAAAAAAAAAAAAAGAAACACTTAAGGCTAAGGCCCCACATAGTGAGCCACAGCAAAAAAGCGCTGCAGAAAAAACCATGGTGGAAACACATAGCATTTTTTTCCGCAGCGTTTTTCACAGAAAGTCTGCAGAATTTTCCTCTGTGGACTTTCTGTTCCTATTATACCTATATGAAAAACACCAGCATTTCCATAGGTATAATTGACATGCTGCAATTTACAAAAATGCAACGGATTTTGAAATCGCAGCATTTCTGCTGCGGATATTTTTCTGCAATGTGTAGATGGGATTAGCCAGAATCCCATCCACTTTCCAGGTACTGTAAAACCGCGGCGTTTACGCTGCGGCCAAATCGTGGCATTTAAGCTACGCGGAGCCCTGGTCTAACAAACTGAGACTTTTCAGATTAGTAGAGTGTGTCACTGTTTATTGGGTAACAAAAAAAACAAACAAACCCTTATCAAAAAGAGATTTTACAGATTAGCACAGGCTGCAAGACTGTTCATAAACTTTTGGACAACTTTTCATTTTCTGTCAGTATTTGTGTCACTTAGAAATTTTGTAATATTCTTTATTAACAAATTTTGGCTCCTCGTGAAAAAATTTTCCTTTGCTTATTACTGTGTACGATGTATGGGCTGTGTGAAATGAAGAGTAAATGAGGTGGCGGAGGGTCACTTCAAAAAACTATACCTTTGGTAGCATAAAATGATTTCAAGACATATAGCTAGTTGAAAACAGTCGGGATTAAGATAGTCATATGAAAAAGTTTGGGCACCCCTATTAATCTTAATCATTTTTAGTTCTAAATATTTGGGTGTTTGCAACAGCCATTTCAATTTGATATATCTAATAACTGATGGACACAGTAATATTTCAGGATTGAAATGAGGTTTATTGTACTAACAGAAAATGTGCAATATGCATTCAACCAAAATTTGACCGGTGCAAAAATTTGGGTACCCTTATCATTTTATTGATTTGAATACTCTTAACTACTTTTTACTGACTTACTGAAGCACAAAATTGGTTTTGTAACCTCACTGAGCTTTGAACTTCATAGCCAGGTGTATCCAATCATGAGAAAAGGTATTTAAGGTGGCCAATTGCAAGTTGTTCTCCTATTTGAATCTCCTCTGAAGAGTGGCATCATGGGCTCCTCAAAACAACTCTCAAATGATCTGAAAACAAAGATTGTTCAACATAGTTGTACAGGGGAAGGATACAAAAAGTTGTCTCAGAGATTTAACCTGTCAGTTTCCACTGTGAGGAACATAGTAAGGAAATGGAAGACCACAGGGACAGTTCTTGTTAAGCCCAGAAGTGGCAGGCCAAGAAAAATATCAGAAAGGCAGAGAAGAAGAATGGTGAGAACAGTCAAGGACAATCCACAGACCACCTCCAAAGAGCTGCAGCATCATCTTGCTGCAGATGGTGTCACTGTGCATCGGTCAACAATACAGCACACTTTGCACAAGGAGAAGCTGTATGGGAGAGTGATGCGAAAGAATCCGTTTCTGAAAGCATGCCACAAACAGAGTTGCCTGAGGTATGCAAAAGCACATTTGGACAAGCCAGCTTCATTTTGGAAGAAGGTCCTGTGGACTGATGAAACAAAGATTGAGTTGTTTGGTCATACAAAAAGGCGTTATGCATGGCGTCAAAAAAACACAGCATTCCAAGAAAAACACTTGCTACCCACTGTAAAATTTGGTGGAGGTTCCATCATGCTTTGGGGCTGTGTGGCCAATGCCGGCACCGGGAATCTTGTTAAAGTTGAGGGTCGCATGGATTCAACTCAGTATCAGCAGATTCTTGAGAATAATGTACAAGAATCAGTGACGAATTTGAAGTTACGCCGGGAATGGATATTTCAGCAAGACAATGATCCAAAACACAGCTCCAAATCTACTCAGGCATTCATGCAGAGGAACAATTACAATGTTCTGGAATGGCCATCCCGGTCCCCAGACCTGAATATCATTGAACATCTGTGGGATAATTTGATGCGGGCTGTCCATGCTCGGCGACCATCAAACTTAACTGAACTGGAATTGTTTTGTAAAGAGGAATGGTCCAAAATACCTTCATCCAGGATCCAGGAACTGATTAAAAGCTACAGGAAGCGACTAGAGGCTGTTATTTTTGCAAAAGGAGGATCTACTAAATATTAATGTCACTTTTCTGTTGAGGTGCCCATACTTTTGCATCGGTCAAATTTTGGTTTAATGCATATTGCACATTTTCTGTTAGTACAATAAACGTCATTTCAATCCTGAAATATTACTGTGTCCATCAGTTATTAGATATATCAAATTGAAATGGATGTTGCAAACACCCAAATATTTAGAACTAAAAATGATTAAGATTAATAGGGGTGCCCAAACTTTTTCATATGACTATTTATATGAAGCTGCATATAAATATCCAAATTGCGACTGTGTTTTCAACCAGTGATATCTCTGGAAATTATACAGGTTTAACTGCAACTTTAGTCATGTGAAAGCTGGGAATCTCCTTTTTAATATAACACCAAAAGCAAGTTTCTACATTTTACATTGCCCAAGATATAGCCATTTAAAGTGAACTCATTTTCTCTTCAATTCACACATGAAGAGAAGGCAGGGGACAGTTCTTAATATAAGCAAGGGAAAGAATAAAAAAAATGCAGAATTAAACAGAGGAGCAAGATTGAGATTTTTCAGGTGAGCAACCCCCGCTCCCAAAGTGTAACTAAACTTTAGGACAACTTTTGATTTTATGGCAGCATTTGTATCATTAATACATTTTGTAATATACTTTATTAACAAATTTCTTTTGCATTGCTCTTGCTTCTCTATTGACAGCTGTCCCCTGCTTCTCCCTGTGTATGGTGTATTTGCTGTGTGAAATGAAGAGAAAATGAAAGTGGGGGAGGATCACGGTTATACCTTGCACTAGTGTGCTGCTATAGTATACAGAAACACTGCCATTGTCATTGTGATCTACTCTAATGCTAGGTTCACCCTAGTGCCGACTCTCCATCGTTCCAGTACATCAGGGGGACCCGAACAACTAAAGAGAGCTGGACCACCAGTAAAACAACAGTTACACATGGAGCCCACCAGACCATATTCACTATAACGGGGTCCGTCGGGTGTCCACCGTTTTGGAACTGCAGTTCTCTATGCAGGACTTTTTCTCCATCGATGTATGGCAGTCTTTGTGGTCTCCAATGGAGATTACGACACAGATGTGATACTCATTTTCTTGTTAAGTCCTTTTTTTAAATAATTAAAAAAAAAAATGGAAAAACTTACATTATCACTGCATAAATCTAACCTGATTCACACAGTGTGTTTTTCTCTAATACTCCCTATCCCTATCTGTGCTATAGCTCATTTTCTTGTTAAGTATTTTTTGCAATAGCATTTTTTGTTAAGAAAATACAGAAAAACTACCATTATCACTGCAAAAATTCAAGTTGACTTACACAGTGTGTCATAGTCTAATACTCACTGGCTAGCAGGGTCGGACTGGCCCACCAGGGAACCGGTGAAACCACCGGTGGGACTGGACCCCGACTATTAGTCCTCATGTCATGGGGGCCCGATCGGGATCCTAACCATCCCGATCGGGCCCCTGACCAGTGGCGTAACGATTGCGGTCGCAAGGGGTGCGACCGCGACCGGGCTCGGCGGGATATGGGACCCGTGGCCAGCTGGAGATGGCCGGGGCCCTGGACCACTATTCCCCGACCGCTATACATACTGTTATTGGAAAGGGGCCCTGGCATATTGCAGGCCCCTTTCCAATAGATTGCAGGGCAGGGGAGGTAAGTGAAAACAATAAATACATATTCTCACCTCTCCTGGGCACAGCGTCCTCTCCGGCGCTCCTCCGTCAAGTGACTGAGGCCTGTGATTAGGCCCCAGCGGTCACATGGGGCGCGGCCGCGTAATGACGTCAGTGCGCCCCCACGTGACCGCTGAGGCCCAATCACAGGCCTCAGCAGCGACGTCGGAAAAGGGCCTGAAGACGCTGAAGATGACAGGATGGAGCGAGGATGCCAAGGAAAGGTAAGGCAAGGTGAGTATGAGAGTTTGTTATTTTTAATCACTTTCCCTGGGCCTCCGATTATTATACTCTGGGGTCTGAGGAGACCCCAGAGTATAGTAATAGCACTGAAGCGGAGGGGGGCTATTGGGCGCATATAATAATGTGTGGGGGCCACTGTGGTGCATATAATACTGGGTGGGGGTCACTGTGGAGCTTATAATACTGAGTGGGGGCCACTGTGGAGCTTATAATACTGGGTGGGGGCCACTGTGGAGCTAATAATACTGGGTGGGGGCCACTGTGGAGCTTATAATACTGGATGGGGGCCACTGTGCAGATTATAATACTGGATGGGGGCCACTGTGCAGATTATAATACTGGATGGGGGCCACTGTGCAGATTATAATACTGGATGGGGGCCACTGTGCAGATTATAATACTGGATGGGGGCCACTGTGGAGCTTATAATACTGGGTGGGGGCCACTGTGGAGCTTATAATACTGGATGGGGGCCACTGTGCAGCTTATAATACTGGATGGGGGCCACTGTGCAGATTATAATACTGGATGGGGGCCACTGTGCAGTTTATAATACTGGATGGGGGCCACTGTGCAGATTATAATACTGGATGGGGGCCACTGTGCAGATTATAATACTGGATGGGGGCCACTGTGCAGATTATAATACTGGATGGGGGCCACTGTGGAGCTTATAATACTGGGTGGGGGCCACTGTGCAGCTTATAATACTGGATGGGGGCCACTGTGCAGATTATAATACTGGATGGGGGCCACTGTGCAGATTATAATACTGGATGGGGGCCACTGTGCAGTTTATAATACTGGATGAGGGCCACTTTGCAGATTATAATACTGGATGGGGGCCACTGTGCAGCTTATAATACTGGGTGGGGGCCACTGTGGAGCTTACAATACTGGGTGGGGGCCACTGTGGAGCTTATAATACTGAGTGGGGACCACTGTGGAGCTTATAATACTGAGTGGGGGCCACTGTGGAGCTTATAATACTGAGTGGGGGCCACTGTGGAGCTTATAATACTGAGTGGGGGCCACTGTGGAGCTTATAATACTGGGTGGGGGCCACTGTGCAGCTTATAATACTGGGTGGGGGCCACTGTGGAGCTTATAATACTGGGTGGGGGCCACTGTAGAGCTTATACTCCATACAGTGGCTCCTCCATTTTTTTTTTTAATTACGCCGGGGCAGGTGAAAAAAACAAAACAAAAAAAAAACAAAAAAAAAACAAAAAACTTTCTTTCCTGTCGCCAGTGTCTCCCAGCGCGGTTCGGTCCTGCAGTTCTTTTGTTTTCTTCCAGCTGAAGTTCCCCCTGCACATGACTACCTGTGATGTCACGTGACCCCTGAGGCCAATCAGAGACCTAAGGGAAGGGACCTGGGACGTCACAGCCAGTGAGGACTTCCAGCAAAAAGAAGACAGCGGAGCTGCAGGACCGGACCGTCATGGGAGGACACCGGAGCAACGGAGACAGGTGGGCATGTTTAGTATGTTTTTTTATTTTTTTTTGGGGGGGTAGGGGGGGATTCACCTCCTCCGGACTAATTATAAAAAAGAAAAAAATTATACTGGACAACCTCTTTAAAGTGTGGCGTATTAGGGGGGCCCTTGGGGGTATATTAAAAGGGGTTGTCCAGACATAATTTGTTATGGTTTATCCTCAGGATAGACCATAGATACCTGATCTGTAGGGGGCTGACCCCGGACCGATCAGCTGTATGGAGCCACTTCTGATGCCCGTCCTGTACACAATACAGGGCCAGAAGCAGAAAGCTCTGTCCACTGTATATTAGCCGGGCACCTTCACTGCATCTCAGCACCTATTGAAGTCAGTAGGAGCTGAGCTGCATTGAAGGCGCCGGGCTGCTAGACAGCGGATGGAGCTTTCTGCTTCCGGCCCTGTGTTGTGTACAGAATGGGCTCTGGAAGTGGCTCCGAACAGCTGATTGTGCCATGTGTCAGCCCCCTACCGATCAGGTATTTATGGCCTATCCTGAGCATAGGCCATAAAAAAGATTAACCCTGGACAACCCCTTTAATATGCCCCACACAGTTTAATGTCCCCCCCACAGGATGTTAGCCCCCATCACTACTCCCACACAATATAATGACCCCATTACTGTTCCCCATACAGTATGGGGGACCAGTGAAGAGGCCACTATGTGGGTGGACCAGTGAAGTGACCGTAGAAAAATTTGGCCCAGACAACCCCTTATAAAAGAGGTTGCCCATAAACTGGAGCGACCACTGTGTCAGCCACCAGGGAGGTGTAAAAATAAGAAAATTTAAAAAAAAAAAAAAAAAAGCATACTCACCTGTCCCCAGCACCCCGTTGTTCCCCGTCTGTGTCTGTTCGGTCTCATGTCGGCGTCTCATTTCTGGAAATCCTGTACCTAATTGGTCTTAGTGATCACATGAGGTGCAGGACTCCCAGCAAGGAGTCGCCGGCATGAAACTGAATGGATACTGGCAGCAGACAACAGAGCACCGGGGACAGGTGAGTATGCTTTTTAATTTACTTATTTTTTACTTTACACCTCCCGCCAGCTACATTGGTTGCTCCAATTCCTGGACAACCTCTTTAAAGGATTTATCCATCTTTCTAATATTGATGTCCTGTCCTTACGATAGGCCATCAATATTACATCTGCGATGATACAACAGCCAGGACCTCTGCAGATCAGCTTTTCCAGGACAGTGCAGCTACAGGTAAAGGTAACAATTCTTGGAGCCATGCTGTTCACTTGCCATACAAGGTGTAGCAGTAGGTTTAGGTAGTGCAGTGGTGCACATGGTATAGTGGGTGAGCAGCATGGCTCCCGGCATGTTATTACATTTAGCCGCCCTGTCTCGGTACCGCTGATCTGCAGAGGTCCTGATGGTGGGCCCCTAGAAAAAATTCCACTGGTGGGCAATAGACATCCCAGTCCGACATTGCTGGCTAGGTTTCCCTTTCAGTGATAAATCTCATGTTGTTAAGCATTTTTACAATAGTGTTGTTTGATAACAAAGACAGAAAAAATGCCATTGTCACTACAAAAATCCAAGCTGACTGTCAAGGTGCTTTACTGACCACTCTTTCAGTGCTAAATCTTATTTTTTTGTTAAGCTTATTTGGTATACACTGGATAGGTCACCCTTTCAGTGGCAAATCTAATTTCTTTACTATTTTTTGTAATGAAAAAAACAAATAGACACAATTTCAGATTTTTTGCCAATCACTATTATGTATGTATTATTATGCAGTAAAATGACTGGAAAAAATGACTGGGGCAGGAAAAAGGAGGGGGAACAGGAAACATTTGTGCTACCATCATACCACCCATGACTGCAATTACTAACAATAAGAATGTGGGTGGCAACAGCGACACTACTTTTGTTATTGGTGGTGCCACCAATAGCTGCAGGATTATTGTTCTTCCTGGAATAAAGATGACGCTTTTGATTACTCTCATCTCAGACGTAGGCAGATATCACATGTGAGAGTGATGCTGTGAAAGCAATCTTCAGTCAGAGTTCTGTATGTTCCTTCACCTCTTCTAAATTGTAACACAATTTACCACAAGCCCTTTCTGGATGTTCATTTTCACAAGGGGTTAAATGAGAAAACGGACCCCACAGTTTGTTAAACAATTTCTCCTGAACACAGTAATACCCTATATGTGGTCGTAATCTGCTGTATGGGTACATGATGGGGCTCAGAATGGAAAGAGCGTTATTTTGCTTTTGTAGGGCAGATTAAAAATAAACTGGTTGTTTTTTTGAATAACATACTCAGTATTTTATACTGATGCCTAGCTTGGTTCAGATGCTGCATGAAGTACAGTGAGTGCACTGCATTGTGCATGCCGGATCAGGGGTCCTCCAGGGATTCACCTATAGGCCAGGCCGAGCCTGATTTGCATAATAATTTTGCGGAAACAATTTTTTTGACAGTTGTGTTGTGGTATTTGATGCATGCCATCATTTTCACTATATTAAATCAAGAATTATAATGTAGCTTTCAACTGACATATGTAATCTAATTAATATGATTTCTATGCAAATGTTGCATTTTAAAGAAGTGTAGATTAATACCCAAAATGTCGCTTTTACTTTAGTGGTGTACTCAATAAATCTAATAGCAAAGAAACTTTTATATAGGGAGGGGGGATTTGTATGCCAATCTTAATTCATTCCAGAATTACTAGGAGGCTTCGGCTTCTTAATAATTCTTATGCATATAGGTGCGCCTGAACTGAAATCTACGCCAGTTTGGAACTGAAGTAGATTTTTGGTATAACTCACTCCAGTTTTTTCGTATCCCCGCCCTGGCCTGTCTGTATTCAAGCCCCGCTCTGCCCATGCTCTATAAAAGTGGCCTCAGTGGTAACCCCAGGAGCATGACATCACCATAAGAGCATTGAACTGTGAGGAGGCCCAAAAGCGGTAACAAAAGGTTTTAATTTTTTTTTTTTTTTTTTTCACCTCCCCTATTACACTCTGAAGAAGAGACCCCAGAGTATAATGCGGCAGCCATTTTAGTTCGCCCGAGACGTTTGGTTTCATAAAAAAACAAACTATTTGGAATTTTCGAGTCGAACCCGGCTCAGTACAAGTCAGTTCGTCCATCTTTAGATCTGAGATGTGCCATTGTGTGACAAAAAAGTGCCAAGTTGAGGAGTATTTCTGGCCACTTTCTATAAGCATCCCAGGTGTTAAATCACAATTTTCAAAATGTGAAATGCTCTGCTTTTCAGACAGAGTCATACCACCCAAATACATTAATAAATATTATCTACCATATCTCTGCTATATATCGGCATCATCTTTTAATCGTCCTTTAATTTATTTTGAATGTTAGAAGACTTACAAGTGTAGCAGCGATTTTCCAGATTTACAAGAAAATTTCCCAAACTAATTTTTTAGGGACCACTTCAGTTTTGAAGGGTATTATAAAGATCTATATATTACAAACCCCCCATAAATATCCCCATTTTCAAAACTGCACCCCTCAAATAATTCAAAACAGCATTTGGGAAGTTTGTTAACCCTTTAAGCAGTGTCGGACTGGGATGTCTAGGGCCCACCAGTGGAATTGTTTCTAGGGGCCCACCATCAGGACCCCTGCAGATCAGCGGTACCGAGACAGGGCGGCTAAAGGTAATAACATGCCGGGAGCCATGCTGCTCCCCCACTATACCATGTGTACCACTGCACTACCTAAACCTTGTATGGCAAGTGAACAGCGTGGCTCCAAGAATTGCTACCTTTACCTGTAGCCACATTGTCCTGGAAAAGCTGATCTGCAGAGGTCCTGGCTGTTGTATCATCGCAGATGTAATATTGATGGCCTATCCTAAGGACAGGCCATCAATATTAGAAAGATGGATAAATCCTTTAAAGAGGTTGTCCAGGAATTGGAACTATTTTATTATAAAAGTAGAAAAAGTTCACAAACACTGTCACATATGAAAAATACCATACAAAAACCATAAACAGAGACAATACATAAATCCAAAACAGCATAAATAACATCAAATACAAGAAAACGTCAAGACAAAATTAAAACCCAAAAACATGCGCAAACCAGCCCCCATCCATTCTGTCTTTCATTCCGCCTTTCACTCCGCCTTTCACTCCGCCTTTCATTCTTCTTCAGCCATCCATCAGTCAAAACTCTAGCTATCCTAAAAACAAAGAAAAAAACAAAATGAGCGATGTACAATGAAACATATAACGAAAACATATAACACTAATAAACCCCAACTGAAACTTACTATGAATTTTTTTTTTTTTTTTTTCTCCCTTCACCACACCCAGCCAGCACCACGCCCCATGTCCTCCCATGTCCGCATAGTCCTGGTGCTGGCACCACCCACCAACGAGCCCCTGAAACCCCGACCTGGCTCTCCGCCTCATGTCCTCTCATGTCCGCATAGTCCAGAGCCAGGCCGGGCACACGAAAACCTATAAACCAAACCCTCCACCCCCAAAAAGAACCCCCCTCCCAAACAACCTACCCCCCTAAAAAACCCCTTAACTACTAAAATGGAATTATGAAATGGAATATGGAAAATGAAAATGGGATATGGAAAAAAATGGAAATGGAAATGGGAAATGAATATGGGATATGGAAAAATGGAAAATGGGAAAACGGGCACAAAACATGACAAACGACAACAACAACAAACAACAAGTACCAGACAAATCAATACCAGACAAGCAACAAAACCCACCATCCTACATAACCCACCATCCTACATAACCTGTTAAGATTACCCTCCCTCCCATGAACCTCCCATGGGCCTAGGGTCGGTTATCCTCAAGCCTCTTACCCTTCCATCTGATTTCCAAAACAAAAATGCCTATGTGGTGACACGCCAGCCCTCCACCAGGAAGAGAGCACAGGAGGCCTGTCCCTGTCTACTCGCCCTACCGCTATATCCCTATCTATCATTCTGTCCCTACCCTGTCCCTACCTGTCCCTCGCTATCAGAAAATAATAAACCCCACCCCTCGTGCAAACCTTGCCCTACCTATCCCTATCTGGCCCTAACCTAACTAACCTACTTTAAATCCCTTATCTAACCCTCAGGGAACAGAAAAAGTGAACCCCCTCCAGAGGGTACCAGCCCTTTCTGCGCCCAGCCCCTCGTACTCCCGAGAGCGCACCCTCACCAGGTCCACCATGATGTTTTTAACCACCTCCACCTCTGGGAGGATTTTGCCTCTCGTCGATACTAAACACCGTGCTGACCATAGGTGAAACCTGACCACTGCACTAACTACAAAAAGTGTTTGGCAGTCCCTGCCCTCCGGGTGTTTGAATGCCCCATAGGCCCACTCAGCGTAGGAAAGGCCAGCCAGCCGCAGCCAACCGGTGGAGGTCCCCACCAATTTGCAAACCCTTATATTGAAGGGGCACTGAAGCAGGAAGTGCTCCATGCTTTCCAGCATGTCGCCACACTCCTCCCGAGGGCAGCCTCGCTCGTCGGAGTTCCGGTACTTCAAGTTCCCCCTCACATATAACTTACCTAGGAGGCAGCGCCAGGTCAGATCCCAAAACTTCCAAGGAAACCTTTTGGAGTTAAGAAAACGCAACCCTCCCTCTAAGGTTTCTCCTGGGCAATCTTTGAGCGCCAGAGGCTTCTGGAAGCGGGTCAACAGGACCTTGTCGTCAAGAAAACGTCTTGACTGAGTCCTGATCTCCCACGCCCCCAGACCCCACCGACGAATCACTTTCAGGACCAGGGAAGCATAGGCCGGGAGATATCCATGGGGTGCACGAAGATCTTTCACTTGCCCTCCTGACTCCCATTTCTGGAAGAAGGGCCGAAACCACCCCTGGCAGGAGGCTACCCACGAA
The DNA here is from genome assembly GCA_947044405.1 of Leptodactylus fallax. NCBI lineage: Eukaryota > Metazoa > Chordata > Amphibia > Anura > Leptodactylidae > Leptodactylus > Leptodactylus fallax. The sequence continues at coordinate 7,837,203 of CAMRHE010000010.1, forward strand.
GGAGCCCCCTCGGAGGAGAGGTTTGGTAAATTGATCTTAAGAAAGGTGTTCATTAAGAACACCACGGGGTTAACCATATTTAACCCCCCTAGCCTCCTTGTGCGGTATGTAACCTCCCTCCTGATTAGGTTGAGCCTGTTCCCCCATAACAATTGGAAGAACAGGCAACAGATCCTACTCCAAGACTCTGGCAAGGCACAGACGCTACCTAGATAGATCACCAACGGGAGCAGGAAGGCTTTGGCAAGATGAACCCTTTCTCTCAGGGTCAAAGACCAACCCTTCCAGCAATCAACTCTCTGGGCGACATCCTTAAGCCTACCTTCCCAATTTTGGAGTGGGTAATCACCCTGGCCAAAATGGATGCCTAAGATCTTTACAGACCCCTGGGGTTCTGGGAGGGTGTCCGGGAGAGAAAAAACAGGCTCTCCCCCTCCCAGCCAGAGGCTTCCACATTTATTCCTGTTTACAGCTGATCCGGAAGCCTCCGAGTAACTGTCCACTTCAGACATCACCCATTCAAGCTCCTCCTGTGACGAGACAAGAACGGTGACATCATCCGCGTAGGCTACTGTCCTCAAAGGGGAGCCAGTGCCCTCCAGGTCCATCCTGACTCCCGCCACCGGCCCACCATTAATCCGCCTAATCAGGGGATCAATGGCGAACACATACAGTAGCGGGCTCAAGGGACATCCCTGTCGGACGCCCGACCCCACCTCAAAAGGACGACCAACCCAACCATTCACAAGTGGGAAAGACTCAGCCCCAGCGTATAAGGTCTGCAGCCACTGAATGAACCCCCCAGGCAGGCCATACCTCGAGAGAGTTGACCACAAATACTCATGATTCACCCTGTCAAAAGCCTTAGCCTGATCTAGGGACAGCAAGTACCCCTTCCACCGACCTGCCCTACTCTGCTCCACAGCCTCCCTGACACTCAGGACCGCACTTAAGGTGCTACGACCGGGAACAGAGCAGTGCTGAGCCGGCGAGAGGAGCCGGGGCGCAAACTGTACCAGCCGGTTGAAAAGTACCTTCGCCAGAATCTTTCGGTCCGTATTGAGAAGTGCTATGGGCCGCCAGTTCTCAATATGGCTCGGATCCTTACCCTTTGACAGAACTATAAGGGCGGACCTCCTCATTGACTTCGGCAGAGTGCCCGAGGATAGACACTCATTAAGCACGTCAGTCAAGAGGGGAGCCAAAGCTCCTTTAAAGGTCCGATAGAACTCAGATGTTAAGCCATCTGGGCCAGGTGACTTCTTGAGGGCAAGACCCTCAATAGCCCTGACGACTTCCTCTTCCCTTATAGGTTCTATCAAAACACCAAGAGAAGGGTCTTCTGCTGACTCAGGAATGGCTTCAGCCAAGAAACCTGAAATCCGATCCCGATTCAGTTCCTTCTTTGCCAAAAGGTTCGAGTAGAAGGACCTGACGACCTCCAAGATCCCTGACCTGGATCTTGTCAGGGATCCTGTACTGTCAATCAGGCCTGTTACTGTCTTACAAGTCACTGACATCTTACAGTTCCTGTAGGGGTCGGGCGAGCGGTATTTCCCGAAATCCCTCTCAAGAACCAAAGATGCGTGCCTATCGTACTGACACCTTTTGAGCAAAGCCTTCACACCGGAGATATCCTCCTGGCTACCTCCGGTCGAGACCAGATGTCCAAGTCTCTTCCTCAGTGCAGTGTACATGCGGTACATATCCAGTGACCTGAGGCTTGAGAGCCGGCGGAAAAATCCCGCCACCCTTTTTTTGAATATCTCCCACCACTCTGACCTAGTACCTTCAAGACCCAGTAATAGTACCTGATCCTGAAGAAACTCCTCAAAGGCTTGTCTTACAGCTGCCTCCTCAAGGAGTGACGAATTCAGCCTCCACAAACCTCTTCCTCTCCGGAGGGTCTCTGAAATATTCAAAGAAAACAAAATTAGACAGTGATCAGAGAACTCCACCTCCACCACGGACACAGGGGTGGTGACGGAATTCTCCTTCAAAAAAAACCTATCTATCCTAGACCTAACACTACCTCTCTGAAAGGTGAACCCACGGTGACCTGGGGAATGCCTGATGTGGATATCCTCCAGGCGAGCTTCACTCACTATTCTATTTAACGCGGCGCCATCATAGGGCAGTCTATCTCTGGTACCTCCTCGGTCTTGGGGTCTAGTTATGGTATTAAAATCCCCACCAAAGATGACTTGTTTGCCCGTAAAAAGAAAAGGCTTAATCTTCATAAAGAGGCTTTTACGGTCCCACTTTGTCTGGGGACCGTAGATGTTAATGAGGCGCAGGCTTTGCCCCTTCATGAAGACGTCTAAGACTAGGCACCTTCCCATTTCGAGCTCGATCAGTCGCTGGCATTTCACCTCTGCGGTAAAAAGCACCGCCACTCCACTATACGGCTCAGCCGCAAGAGACCAGTAGGAGGGCCCCCTGCGCCACTCCCTCCTTGCTCTGTTTATCTCTGATAGAGTACAGAGCCTGGTCTCCTGCAAAAACAAAATGTCAGCTTCAACCCGGCCAAGAAAATCAAAGGCTGCAAACCTAGCCGTATCAGACTTAATGCTGGCCACATTAATGGTGGCCAGCGTCAGTGGAGAGGGGACTGCCATTAAGACCGATTGAGCTCAATGACCTTCAGCTTCCCACCCCCTTTCCTCCTATCACCACCACCCCTAGATGAGTCTGAAGAGGACCCGCGACTTCTCCTCGTCTTGCGGGTCCTCTTCTTACATTGGGATTGGTCCATCACCTCCCCCGGTGCGGTTTGGCCAGAGGAGGGATGGACCTCCCCCCGCAACTTCTCCCTGAGGAGTTACAGTGGTCGCAGAGACAGTAGCAGCTTCGGCCCTGGGTGCATCATCTCCTCCTCCAGGCTCCAGGCCAGCCTCCCTCCCCCAGAGGGCAGGGGGCCCCTCCCGGAGGGGAGACTCAGCAGCCCCTGACGGCTCCACCTCTCCCTCTGAAGCCTCCCCCTGAGGCCGACGCATCCTCACAGAGGGATTGGTACCGGTTGGGACCTACCACTAGAGGGCCGCCGAGTCTGCGTTCCTTCGTCGGGGGGGGGGGGGGGGCAGATGTTTTTGCCCTCACTTTACTCGGTGACTTTCTCCGCTTGACCGTCTCTCCCTCCCCAGCACTGACGTACTGAGAAGAAGACGACTGGTCAGCCTCTTCCTCCCTCTGCAGTCTCCTCATCTCCTCAACCAGGGTCGTGCCCACTGCTGCCTCGGCATCAGGATCCGGCCCAGCAGAGCCAGGGGCAGAAGGAAGGCACATAACTCCCTCCCTCTGCTCCCTCCTCCTCTCGCGCCTCCTTGGCCTTGATGGTGGCTGGGCCTTCTCCCTTTGCCTTGGCAGACTAGTCTCTCCTCCCCCACTCACCCCCTCCGCAGCAGGGACAGCCTCCTCAACTGCTCCCGCTTGCCGAAGGGTGGTGTTGGCGAAAGACCGTGGACACGCCCCGATCGGGTGCCCAAGGACACCACACAGGTGGCAACGCACCCTGCCACAGGTCGCCGCGAGATGGCCCACCTCCCCACACATGGCGCACTTCTGCACACGGCAGGAGGCGCTCAAGTGTGAGGGGTCACCGCACCTGTGACAGAGTTTTGGCTGCCCCTGGTAGAAGACAAGGATCCTGTCTTTCCCAAGGAAGGTTGAGGACGGGATATGCATCACCGAGTTATCCTCGTGTCGCAATTTGACCATGAAGGTCCAGGCCCCCGACCATATCCCGAACTCGTCGAGATTTTTCTTTGGGAAGTCCTTGACCTCCCCAAACCTGTTCAGCCAGGTCATGATGTCCATATAAGAAAGTGACTCGTTACGAGTTAAAACGGTCACTTTCTTAATGTTATCCTGGCGTGACACCGCCCACACCATAAAGTCACGCCAGGCGGGCTCGTCCTTCACCAGCCTATAGTTTCCCCAGAAGGTTTCTAAGCCCTCCGGGGTAACAAAGCTGATGTCAAACTCCGAGGAGCCAACAGGATGAATCAGGGCAAAGATGTCGCTTGCCCTGAAACCCATCCCGAGTAGGAGTTCCACGACCCCCCTCCTCTGGGGACAAGGGCCGGCTCCCCCCCACACGAGACGGGCCACGTTCCTCCGTGTCGGCCCCCTACGCCCGGGTGTAGGGAGAGTCCATCTGGTCTCACCTCCTTCCTCTCGGAACTTCCCTAGGCCAAAACGCTCGATCCAGAACCTAAGGTCTCTCGACTGCCCATCTATGGTCATTGTGGACTGGCCCGCCCGTAAAGCCTCCAGGAGCTGCCGTTGCAAATCGCCGTCCCTGGAGCCGGGCGGAAGACATGATGCACCCCCAGGGGCCCCAGAAGCGACGCTGGCATAGGAGCGTGGGGGCCCGGAGGCCGCAGCAACCTCCGCTGCCGGAGTACCAGCGCCACTCCCAGGGACCCCCGCAGAACTACTTAGCCCAGCCACGGCAACCGGAGCACCAGAGGCGGCAACAGTCCGCCCTGGCATAGCCGCCGCGGACCGGGTCACTCCAACTGCAGCAGAAGGAACAGCGGCAGAGAGGACAACAGGAGCAACAATATCAGGAGCAGTGACAGGAGTAACAACAGGAGCAACGACAGCATCAGGAACAGCAGCAGAAACAACAGCAGGGACAACAGCAGGGACAACAGCAGAAATACCAGAAACAACAGGGGCCACAACAGAAATATTACCAGCAGTAGAAACACTTTTTTTAGCAGCAATGGTAATAGCCCCTCCTCCCGCAGCCTCCCCGACTACAGGCTCTTGGACCCCCATGCATACTACACCACCTTCTTCAGGAATACTACTAATTACCCCTTTTGTCCCACCCGCTTTCCCCTTTACCTTACCTGTCTGCTTAACTAGCTTCTCCACTCGTCCATCATTCACACCTGCAGTCTTCCTTCTTACAGCGGGGCCGGCTGCACCACTCGCTGATGGCTTCCCCGCTTTTACCTCGGCCTCCGCATCCACAGTCACCCCGGCACCTGATGTTGTAGGAGGACACGCCCCCTTAGCCCTGGAAGTGACCTCCGCATCACCGGCTTCATCAGCACTGGAGGAGGATGAGCCACGCCCACCTGCCACTCCCCCTTTCCTACACCTTACTCTGGGGGAAGCCATCGATATTTTAAAACCTCCTACCAGGGAGGGAGGTTTCCCTACGCCACTCCCCTCCGCAGGGGGGGCTTCTTTGCCTTTGCCCTTGTCCGCAACTATGAGCTCCTTGTCCGCCACCACCTGAAAGGTACTATCAGGCGCCATTTTGACTGCTGGCACCCCGGGCACCCCGCCACTTGGCGTGACCCGAGGTGCCTGCGCCTCCCTTTTCTCTTCTGGAGGCATCGCAACCTGGGCTGAGGTCCCGGCACGATGCTCCCCAGGCAACGACCTGACAAATTTAAATGTCTCTATCTCTCTTTTTTTTTTCCTTCCTTGCCTTCTTCCTGGTCTTGGCTCCTTTTCCCGCCTCCTCCCCGTCCAGATCTGACATGCTGAATGCTAATTGGTCCTTCTGGACGGGGACTCTAATTGGTAGATTTGCCTCATCAGCTTCCCGCCTTCTCCCGAGGCTCCGCCCTCCTCCTCCTCCGTCTCGGGCAGTGGTTGGTTCTCTGGGAGTGTGGGAGATTGCGTCACTTCCTGCCCTGTCATTCTGACTTCCTGTCTTGTCATTCTGACTTCCTGCTTCACTGCCGGCACTGATGCCTGCGTATACGTGGGTATCAGGCTGCCGCTGCTAGGGACGGCTGCCCGACTATACTGTACCGCCATGCTGTCATCCGACTCCAGGTCTGACTCACAATAGTCGTCCTCTCCCGAGCTGTCTGAGGACGCGGGGCCATCCTTCAACAACCGCTCCTGCTGTTTGCGGAAGAAGCGGTCATCGTTCAGCAGCTTCTCTCTGAACGGCCCCGCGCCCTCCAGGATCTCCACACACCTGGCTTCCAGGGTCTTAATCTGCTTTTTGAGGCTCTTTACTTGCCTGCTGAAAACCGGGCGGTCCTTCCTCGAGGCCCTGTCGCTACGGGCACGAGCGCTTTGCAGCTCTCCACCCATAGCGAACAGGGACCTCCGGGCCCGGTCATACTCCTCCAGGACCGCCTCGATCCTCCGGCTGTAGATGGCAACCTCTTCTCCAGCTTTCCGGATGCCCCATCCTGCGGGTGATTGAGGCAGCGATGACGGTAAGGCGTCTTTTCTCCTGCTTGCAGGGACCCTTCCAGAGGAAACCGCATATCCTGCGGCCGTAGCCCCCTTCGGACCGGCTTCACCTGCCACTGCCGCTGATGTTACCGCCGTGGCTGATGTCGCCGTTTTCACGGATCCACCTGCCGGGACTGCTGACACCCCTGTCGCCACCGCTACTCCTGCCGGCATCGCCCACTCCACGGACGTCGCTGCTCCCGATGCTGTTCCTGATGCTGCAGCCGCCAATGTCGCTGCTGCTGCTCCTGATGCTGCTCCCAATGCTGTTGTCCCGGTCGCCATTCTCATTGAGGCTTGCTGCCTCAGCGACCTCCGCCTGCCCTGCTCTGCTAGTGCTGTGTCGGCAGACATTCTCCTGCCCCCCGCCTGTAAGGTCCGGGGGGCAGGAGCTCCACGCTCCATGATAAGGCTCCCTTCCACACGGGGAAGGGAGTCGGAGCTACGGTCTGTAACACAAAGACCGAAGACCACACACAATAAACGGTCTCCAAGTATCCAAAACCACACAAGCCTCTGAAGCTAGGAGCTCACACAGACACGTCTGACTCCCACGATTGCCCCGAAGGAATTGGAGCAACCCATGTAGCTGGCGGGAGGTGTAAAGTAAAAAATAAGTAAATTAAAAAGCATACTACTTTGTCCCTGGCGCTCCATTGTCCACTGCCAGTGTCCATTCAGTCTTGTGCCAGTGACTCCTTGCTGGGAGTCCTGCATCTCAAGTGATCGCAAAGACCAATTAGGTACAGGATTTCCAGAAATGAGGTGCCGCCATGAGACCGAACAGACACAGGCAGGGGACAACGGGGTGCTGGGGACAGGTGAGTATGCTTTTTTTAAAAAATTTTCTTATTTTTACACCTCCCTGGCGGCCGACACAGTGGTCGCTCCAGTTTATGGACAACCTCTTTTAAGGGGTTGTCTGGGCCAAATTTTTCTATGGTCACGTCACTGGTCCCCCCACATAGTGGCCTCTTCACTGGTTCCCCTATACTGTAGGGGAACAGTGATTGGGTCATTATATTGTGTGGGAGCAGTGATGGAGGCTAACATCCTGTGGGGGGAGGGACATTAAACTGTGTGATGCATATTAAAGGGGTTGTCCAGGGTTAATCTTTTTATGGCCTATGCTCAGGATAGGCCATAAATACCTGATCGGTAGGGGGCTGACACATGGCACAATCAGCTGTTCGGAGCCACTTCCAGAGCCCATTCTGTACACAACACAGGGCCGGAAGCAGAAAGCTCCATCCGCTGTCTAGCAGCCCGGCGCCTTCAATGCAGCTCAGCTCCTACTGACTTCAATAGGTGCTGAGATGCAGTGAAGGTGCCCGGCTAATATACAGTGGACAGAGCTTTCTGCTTCTGGCCCTGTATTGTGTACAGGACGGGCATCAGAAGTGGCTCCATACAGCTGATCGGTCCGGGGTCAGCCCCCTACAGATCAGGTATCTATGGTCTATCCTGAGGATAAACCATAACAAATTATGCCTGGACAATCCCATTAATATACCCCCCAGGGCCCCCCTAATGCGCCACACTTTAAAGAGGTTGTCCAGTATAATTATTTTTCTTTTTTATAATTAGACCGGGGGAGGTGAATCCCCCCTACCCCCCCCCCCCCCCCCAAAAAAAAAAAAACATGCTAAACATACTCACCTGTACCCAGTGTCCTCCCAGCACGGTCCGGTCCTGCAGCTCCGCTGTCTTTTGCCAGAAGTCCTCACTGGCTGTAACGTCCCAGGTCCCTTCCCTTAGGCCGCTGATTGGCCTCAGAGGTCACGTGCTGGGAGACACTGGGGACAAGAGAGAAATTTGGGGTTTTTTTTTTTTTTTTGGTTTTGCTTTTTTTCACCTGCCCCGGCGTAATTAAAAAAAAAAAATGAAGGAGCCACTGTATGGAGTATAAGCTCCACTGTGGCCCCCACCCAGTATTATAACCTCCACAGTGGCCCCCACCCAGTATTATATACTCCCCACAGTGGCCCCCACCCAGTATTATATACTCCCCACAGTGGCCCCCACCCAGTATTATATACTCCCCACAGTGGCCCCCACCCAGTATTATATACTCCCCACAGACGCCCCCACCCAGTATTATATACTCCCCACAGTGGCCCCCACCCAGTATTATATACTCCCCACAGTGGCCCCCACCCAGTATTATATACTCCCCACAGTGGCCCCCACCCAGTATTATATACTCCCCACAGACGCCCCCACCCAGTATTATATACTCCCCACAGTGGCCCCCACCCAGTATTATAAGCTCCACAGTGGCACCCATCCAGTATTATATGCGCCCAATAGCCCCTCTCTGCTTCAGTGCTATTATTATACTTTGGGGTCTCCTCAGACCCCAGAGTATAATAATCGGAGGCCCATGGAAGTGATTAAAAATAACAAACTCTCATACTCACCTTGACTTACCTTTCCTTGGCATCCTCGCTCCATCCTGCCGTCTTCAGCGTCTTCAGGACCTTTTCCGACGTCGCTGCTGAGGTCTGTGATTGGGACTCAGCAGTCACATGGGGGCGCACTGACGTCATTATGCGGCCGCGCCCCATGTGACCGCTGGGGTCTAATCACAGTCCTCAGTCACATGACGGAGGAGCGCCGGAGAAGACGCTGTGCCCCGGAGAGGTGAGAATATGTATTTATTATTTTCAGTCACCTCCCCTGGGTGCCCTGCCCTGCCATCTATTGGAAAGGGGCCTGGCAATATCATAGTGGTCCGTGGTCCCGGCCATCTCCAGCTGGCCACGGGCCCCATACCCTGCCGAGCACGGTCGTTACGCCACTGGTCAGGGGCCCAATCGGGATGGTCAGGATCCCGATCGGGCCCCCATCACTTGACTAATAGTCGGGGCTCGGGGCCCACCGGTGGATTCACCGGTTCCCCGGTGGGCCAGTCCGACCCTGCCTTTAAGCATTTCACAAGAATTAAAACGATATCAAGGTGAAATTTAGACATTTCATTTTTTTCCACTAATCCCTTCATTTAGTCCTAAAATTAACACATTTACAAAGGGTTAAAGGAGAAAAAAAAATCTCAGTTTGTTATGCAATTTCTCCAGAGCACAGAAATACCCCACATATGGGTGTAAACTGATGTTAGGGCACACGGCAGCGCATGGAAGGGAAGGAGTGACACTGGGTGTATGAAAAGCAGATTTTGCTGGAATAGTTTTCGGGTGCCTTGTCTCATTTGCAAAGCCCCTAGAGTACCAAAACAATGGAAACCCCCTAAAAGTGATCCCATTTTGGAAACTACACCCCTCAGAGAATTCATCAAGGGGTATAGTGAGCATTTTGACCCCACAGCTGTTTCACAAATTTTACTAACATTGGGATGTATAAATGAAAAATTACTAAAACGTCACTTTATCCCCAAAATTTTCATTTTCACAAGGGGTTAAATGAGAAAAAGGACTCACAGTTTGTTAAACAATTTCTCCTGAATACAGTAATACCCCATATGTGGTCATAGTCTGCTGTATGGGTACATGGTGGGGCTCGGAATGGAAAGAGCGCTATTTTGTTTTTGTAGGGCAGATTTTGCTGGAATAGTTTTTCGGGTGCCATGTCGCATTTGCAGAGCCCCTAAAGTACCAATACAATGGAAACCCCCAAAAGTTACCCCATTTTGGAAACTACACCCCTCATAGAATTTATCTAGGGGTATAGTGAGCATTTTGACCTCACAGCTGTTTCACAGATTTTATTAACATTGGGACGTAAAAATGAAAAATTACTTTTTTTTTTCCAATAAACCGTGCATTTAGCGACATATTTTTAATTTTTGCAATTGGTTAAAGAAGAAAAAACACCCTACAGTTTGTTACACAATTTCTTCTGAACACAGAAATGCCCAATATGTGATTATAATCTGCTGTATGGGAACATGGTGGGGCTCAGAATGGAAAGAGAGCTATTTGGCTTTAGGAGGGCAGATTTTGCTGGAATAGTTTTTGAGTGCCATGTCGCATTTGCAGAGCTCCTAAAGTACCAATACAATATAAACTCCTCAAAAGTGACCCCATTTTAGAAACTACACCCCTCAAGGAATGTATCAAGGGGTATTATCATTTTAAGCCTAAAAATGCTTCCCAAAAATTAATGTACAAAGTGAAAATCGAAGTTTTTGAAGAAATATCCAATTTCAGTGCCTAATACGTTGTGGCCACTTTGTGGCATCAGAGATGTACACTCCTAAAACTATTAAGTGGGCTATTGAGGGGAAAAAAAAATTATATATGTGGGTGTAAACTGCTGCTTGGGCACACAGCAGGGCTCAGAAGGGAAGGAGCACTGTGTTTTTTAAGCTTTTGGAGTATAGATTTAGAGGGACTTTCTGGACGCCATGTTGTTTTTGCAGAGGCTTGGAGGTTCCAGTAAACTGGAATTCCCCAAAAAGTGACCCCATTTTGTAGGGGCAATTTTGGGGTCTCTGCAAATGTGACATGGCGTCCAAAAACCAACAATCTAAATCTGCGATCGAAAAGTACATAGCGCTCCTTCACATCTGCACCCTGCTGTGTGCCCAAATGGCAGCTTATGCCCACATGTATGACACTTGTACCCAGCATAACGTACTTAACAATGCCATATCTGGGTACAAACTGCTGTTTGGGAACAGCCAGGCACAGAAGGGAAGGAGCGCTATTTTGGTTTTTGGAGCACAGTTTGGTTTTTGGACACCATGTCACTTTTGCAGAGCCCATGAATTGCCAGTGAAGTGGAATCTGCAGATTTGTGACCCCATTTTGGAAACTACACCCTTCAAGGGTTTTATAAAGTGGTTGCATTCTTTTAATTTCCAGAAATGAATGTGCAGCTGATAATGAAAAGTTAAAAATAAAATTTTTCCAGAGATTCGCCATTTCAGTGCCCAATATGTTGTGCCCAGCTTATATCTGCACAGACACACTCCAAAAACTGTTAAACGGGGATGCCGGGCACAACAGCTTTTGGAGTGTTCATCTCTGATACAAGATGGGCACAACATATTACGCAGTGAAATGAGATATTCCTGGAAAAATTGTCATTTTCACCTTTCACCATCCCCTGCGTATTCATCTATGGATAATAAATTATAGCAACACTTGGGGATTAAAAATGCTCACTGTACCCCTGAATAAATTCCTTCAGGGGTGTAGTTTCCAAAATGGGGTGACATGTCAGGGGATTCCACTTTACTGGCATTTCAGCTCTGCAAAAGTGCAATGGCGTCCAAAAACCAAGCTGTCCAAGTCTGTACTCCAAAAATCAAATAGTGCTGCTTCCCTTCTGTGCCCAAACAGCAGTTTATACCCACATATGACATTAGGTACGTTACCCTGGGTACACCAGTGTCATACATGTGGGCACAAACTGCAGTTTGGGCACACAACAAGGCACAGAAGGGAAGGAGTGCTGTGTGGCTTTTGGAGTGCAGATTCAGATGTTTGGTATCTGGACGCCATGTCATGTTTGCAGAGACTGTAAGGTACCATAAAAGTAGTTTCCCTAAAGGAGTGACCCCATTTTGAAAAGTGCACCCCTCAAAGAATTATCAAGGGGTGTAGTGAACAATAGTATCCCAGGCAGGAATGCACAGCGGATGGGGAAAAGTGAATAGGTAAGCTGTGCAGTGTGCATTGGGAACACCAAATTCCCTACTATTTCCCCAATAGTTCCTATTATTGGGGGGGGGTTACTCTGGGGGTCACTTCTGGTTTATTTTCCCTCGTAAGCTCTAAATTTGGGTTGTACCCTAATATACTGTACACTCACACAGCTTATACATTCCCTTCCTGCCGCAGACAGTTTTGTTCTAATGATTTGGTGATTTTTGGGGTTTTTGTATTCATATTGTACAAGCTATATTTTCTTTATTTCTCTGGTGATGTAGCCATATGAGGGCTTGTTCTTTGCGGGGTTATATGTATTTTGTAATGACATCATCTTTGGGCTCCTATAACTTATTGAATACATTTTATTAACTCTTTCTTGGTGGATTAAAAAAACCCCATCAATTCTGGCACTGCGTTTTACCTTTTACATTTTTCACCATGCAGCATAAAGCATAAGTAACATGTTACCTTTATTCTGCGGGTCGGTACGATTACGGAGATACCTCATTTATATTGTTTTTTTATGTTATTGTAAGGGAATCACTAGAGGAGCGATTCCCCAGAAGCTGCTGGAGAACTAGGGGGGAGGGGCACAATGAGACAGTGGACCCTAAGCTGAATCCCCCCACTGTCCCTGGCTAACTTGCCCGATCTGTCCTAGGTGACAGCCAGCAACCACGTCGACAGTCCCTCCTTATAATAAGTGATCACATAGAACGTAGACAAGACGCACAACAACAAAGGGAGGTCAGCTAGCCAAGGGGTCAGTAACAATCGAGCAATTGCAGCACAGAATCGAGATCCAAGAGAATAGTCAGAGTCAAAGCCAGTGGTCAGAAAATCAGGTAACAAGGTAGCAAGGGAAATACTGAAGAGAGCAGGCAAAACACAAAGTGTAATAACCGGCAGCCATGTGAGGGCTGACAACCAGTTTATAGAAAGTCTGGGACCAGCCCCAGAGCTGATAGGTACACAGGCTGTCAATCACTCAGGCCAGGAAGAGATTAACTCTATGCAGTCCAGAGAGAAATGTTCCTAATTACACGGGTGTGGCTTTCCACAGCAAGAGAACTAGGACCATGTTCAGACTGAGCATCAAGAAGCTTACACAAAGAACCAAATTGAAGACGCCTCCTTCGCCACAGCGTGCGAGCGGAGGGCGGCGCCGAGACTCGAATCGGCAGAGACGTTACAGTACCCCCCCTTTATGAGGGGCCACTGGACCCTCACCAGATAAACCAATTTTAGTAGGACCCAGTATTTTCTCTGCCTTCAATTCAGGGTCTTTGTGCACAACCACAGACACTGGTGGGCCAGGCAAACATTTTTTATTCACCTGGCATTTCCCACCTTTTGCAGCCGAGATAGTCTCCTCAGTAACACAATTTAAGGTGTGCAAAACAATACAGTGGGATGAGCACTGATCTCCCCATTTTACCAACTCCCTTTTACCCCAATCAAAAATAGGGTTATGAAGGTTCAACCAGGAGAGCCCCAAAATAATATCGTAAGACAGAGGCTCCATAACAAAAAAGCTCATGAGCTCTGAATGAGCAGAACCAACTTGCAACGTTATTAAGGGGGTCTTGAATCGGACCTTACCCCTGGCCAGTGGGGCAAAATCCGCTCCAGTAACCGCCATAGGAGTGTCAAGTGGCAAAAGCTCAATGCCTAAAGCTGAGACCAACGAGAATGTGACAAAGTTTGCCGCAGACCCAGAGTCAACTAAGACCTGGCCAGAAACAGATCTGTCCCCAGAGGACAGAGACACAGATAACATCTTATTGTTACTACTGGCAAATACCTGGTTGCCTGAGTGGTTCTTCTGATTACCACTCAGGCACTGAAGTTTTTCTGATGGTCTGCGGGGTCTGATCGAGCAGTCACTGATAAAATGACCGGAAGCACCACAGTACAGGCAGAGGTTGTTCCTAAGACGATGCTCTCGTCGCGTCTTGGCATCCATAATTCCCAGTTGCATAGGTTCCTCACCAGGAGTCATGGGAGAAATAACAGGTTTCTCAGGAGAGAGAGGGAGAGACAGAAAACTTGGAAGAAGCAGACCCTATTCTCTCTTTAACATTTTCCCGGATCCTACGGTCAATACGGACAGCCAAAGTCATGGCCTGCTCAAGAGTGGGAGGATCTGGGTGACCAACCCAGAGCTCCTTAACACGGTCACACAGGCCTTGTTTAAAGTGGGCCTTTAGAGCTGACTCACACCAACCTGCAGTCACGCTGCACTTGCGGAATTCTGCGCAATATTCCTCAGCAGAGCGTTTGTCCTGCCACATGGTGAGGAGTTGCGATTCCGCAAGACCAATGTGGTCTGGCTCGGCATATATAGACCCCAAAGACAAAAAAAAAATTTTCAAAGTCAGTCCACTCCTCAGCCCCTGGAGGGAGTTTAAGGTCCCAAGCTTGTGGATCCCCCTGTAGGAGGGATATAACTACTCCCACCATTTGGGCCTGGGATGCATGTGGATTAATCCGAAAATACAGGCGACAGGATTCCCGGAAAGTCTCAAACCTTTCACGATCCCCTGAAAAACGGTCGGGGAGTAGCATCTTAACTCTAAAAGGGGCAGAAACCACTGGAGATGCTGCAGCGGCATCAGTAAGGGTCTGCACCTGTTTAGCAAGCTCATTTACCAGGACTGCCAAACCTTCCAACTTGGCTGCAAGGCCCTGAATAGGATCCATGCTGACCTTATGGGAAGCAATGGCAGAATGTATGGGCCGGTTATTCTGTAAGGGAATCACTAGAGGAGCGATTCCCCAGAAGCTGCTGGAGAACTAGGGGGGAGAGGCACAACAAGACAGTGTACCCTAAACTGAATCACCCCCACTGTCCCTGGCTAACTTGCCCGATCTGTCCTAGGTGACAGCCAGCAACCACGTCGACAGTCCCTCCTTATAATAAGTGATCACATAGAACGCAGACAAGACGCACAACAACAAAGGGAGGTCAGCTAGCCAAGGGGTCAGTAACAATCGAGCAATTGCAGCACAGAATCGAGATCCAAGAGAATAGTCAGAGTCAAAGCCAGTGGTCAGAAAATCAGGTAACAAGGTCGCAAGGGAAATAATGAAGAGAGCAGGCAAAACACAAGTGTAATAACCGGCAGCCATGTGAGGGCTGACAACCAGTTTATAGAAAGTCTGGGACCAGCCCCAGAGCTGATAGGTACACAGGCTGTCAATCACTCAGGCCAGGAAGAGATTAACTCTATGCAGTCCAGAGAGAAATGTTCCTAATTACACGGGTGTGGCTTTCCACAGCAAGAGAACTAGGACCATGTTCAGACTGAGCATCAAGAAGCTTACACAAAGAACCAAATTGAAGACGCCTCCTTCGCCACAGCGTGTGCGAGTGGAGGGCGGCGCCGAGACCCGAAACGGCAGAGACGTTACAGTTATGCTAATTTTGCAGAATAAAAACCCATTTGGGGACATAAATTAATTGTTTTTGCATCGCCATCTTCTGAGATGCGTAACATTTTTATTTTGCAGTTTACAGAGTTAGTTGAGGGCTTATGTTTTGCAGGACAAACTGTGCTTTTTATTGGTACTGTTTTGGGGTACATATGACTTTTTGACCACTTTTTATGGCATATTTTGTAAGGTGAGATGGTGAAAAATCATTACTTCCGGCGGGTTTTTTTTCCCCAATGTTCACCGTGTATGTTAAATATTGTTCCAGTTTTATTGTACAGGCTGTTACGGATGCGGCGATACCAACTATACATTGTTTTTATTAATTTTTAGTTTTTTTTTTTATATAATTCATTTTATATAGGAAAAGGGAATTTTTGGGGCTTTATTCTTTTATTAATTTTTTTCACACATTTTATTTTATTTTTTTTTCACTTTTTTTATTTTTCATGTGTCAAATTAGGACACCAGCGATGCTGGCTCAGTACTATAGACTACAAGACACAAGCATACAAGTGTCTTGCAGTCTATACAGGAAGTCAGCACTATGCAGATGCATAGCCTAACTTCCAGAGGTCCCAGCAGGATCAATCAGATAACGGGTGCTCCAGGCAGCCTGGAGTCACTGGCCAGACCCCGGGCTGCAGATTATAGATATCGACACCCCCCGATCTCGCCGGCGGGGGGGTGCTGAGGGGGGCGGCAACATGGCGGAACCCCTTGGATGCCGCAGTCATGTTTAACCGCGGCATCCAAGGGGTTAAAACCTCAGATCGGAACTAAGTTCCAACCAGAGGTTATGGAGCAGGGTGTTAGCTGTCAGTTTCAGCTAACACCTGGTTCTGATGCCGCCCGCTCAGATAGTGAGCTGGCGGCTTCATAGGTCGTATTATTACGCCCTGTTGCGCGAAGTACGAAGCGCACAGGACGTAATAGTATGTCCAATGTCGTTAAGGGGTTAATAAAACTGAATGAAAGGCGATTCACTTTGGGCGAACTAAAATGGCCACCTCCACATGTATTGTGTAACAAAATTATAAAAGAGACATGTGACTTGAGAGTCACAGTGATGTTCTGGCACCAGCTGACATCAGCTGACAGTCTTTCAGCCAAAAGTCAGTGGTTGGTAGCCACCTTACAGTGCTAATGTCATATACACTATATAAGGTGCTGTGGCTATGATCACTGCTGTGATAACGGATGTAGTGATGAATCTGTTCATTCATCTCACTGAATGATACAGAGAGCACTGAAAAGCTTACAAATTGCAATGGTGATAGAACGTTAGGAATAGGACAGTTTAGTCATATTTAACTAATTACAGGCAGATTAGTGATAGAAATCATAGATAAGATGGAGTGAGGGAGCATATCTGTGGTGCTGTGAGCCTAATATCAGCATCCTGCAGTTATACAGACACAGACATAGGACAGTTAATCCTTTCAATGCCAATAATGTAATTTTGTCTAAGGCTAGATTTACAGGACACAAATTTCATCCATGATTCCCTGCCTCCCAGTATACTGTCCTGTACTGCTTACAGTTTCATGGCTGAAACTTCGTGATGTGAATCTATCTTAAGTCTGTTGTCAGTGGTGAACCTAGCCTCTTTGCTGCCTGAGGCGGACTATAGAAAGACGCGCCCCCCCCCAAAAAAAAAAAAAACAAAAAAAAACTGAGTTTCCATGCTACTAGTTTAACACACTGTTATCGTCGCACAATATACACAATACACAAAGTTATAAAACAGTTTTTAAGAATTCTTCTTCCTGTATTACTTCAGTATCAGATCAACATCACGGCATTAACAATGAAAGTAACTTCACACATCTTCTGCTTGGTGAATGGACGAGCCCACGTGGCCCCCATTCTCTATAATAGGAGCCCCGCAGATAGCTGAGTACTGGACTTCGGATATCTTTGGCACTCCCATTGAAGTGAATGAGAGCCAGGCTCCATAGTGGCCCCTGCACTGGTATTATGCTCCAGAGTGGCCCCTGCACAGGGTATTATGCTCCATAGTGGCCCCTGCACAGGATATTATGCTCCATAGTGGCCCCTGCACTGGTATTATCCTCCATAGTGGCCCATGCACTGGTATTATGCTCCATAGTGGCCCCTGCACTCGGTATTATGCTCTATAGTGTCCCCTGCACTTGTATTATGCTCCAGAGTGGCCCCTGCACAGGGTATTATGCCCCATAGTGGACCACCCATGAACTATTATTATACTCTGGGGTCTTTTCAGACCCCAGAGTATAATGATTGGAGACCCAGGGGAGAATACAAACATAAAAATCAGAGTTACTTACCTATCCTGGACACCGGTGCACTCCTTGCAGCTTTCGGCCCTGTTTAATTGCGCACACACGTCACGTGATCAGGCCGGCGACGCGACCTGATGACGTCACCACAGGCCTCAAGCCTGCTCGGAGTTACATCGGATCGCAGGAGGTGAGTAACACTGTTTTTATGTTCCCTCACCAACCCTAGGCCTCCGATTATTATACTCCGGGGTCTGAATAGACCCCGGAGTATAATAATAGTAGTATTTGCGGCCGCGGCCTAACTTACCGATGCCCGCGGCCGCTCACAGCGGCATCCGCTTCCCTTTCTGCGGCCCATAGCAGAAGGGGAATCGGGGGGCGGCCACGAGCAGACGTGGGTAGGTAAATAAATAGGCCCTGACCTGCCGGGGATGCTCCAACAGGTTACGGCCTATTTATATATATAAAAAAAAGCTATACTCACCTGCGATGCCTTGATGCAGCCGCCGCCTCCTCCTCTTGTCCGCGACGTCTGTGTCTCAGCGTAGGCGGCGTGATGACGTTATTGTATCGCCGCCTGCGCTGAGATGCGACGTCTTGTAAACCAGCCCAGGACAGGCCGCGCTCAGCTCTGTTTTTTTTTTTTTTTTTTAAAGCGGCCTGTCCTGGGCTGGTTTACATTAAATAGTAAAATGCCGCCCCCCGGACAGTGCCGCCCGAGGCGGCCGCCTCACCTCGCCTCATTAGCGGTGCGCCCCTGTCTGTTGTGCAATAAACCACGGAGTTTATAGAGTGTTTACGCACAGTTTTTTACTGACAGTCAGTTCTGGTAATGAAAAATCTTTTGTTAAGGGTTTTTTCATTAAATATGTACAAACTACTGTTCTAACAGCAAAACTTTGATGCTGCCTGTGCTAATCTAAAAAAAATGTCCATTAGTTAGGCAGATTTTTGTTGCTCATCCAATAAACAATCTTAGAGCCTGTGCTAATCTGAAAAAAATCTCTGTTATTTAGGTTTTTTTGCTCACCCAATAAAAAGTGTGGCACAGCCAGCTAATATGAAAAAAAAATCTCTGTTTCTTAAGCGTTTTTTTTTTTTGGTTACCTAAAATCTACAAACTGCTGACATTTTGACAACAAAAAAAGCTGACTGTTACAGTTCTAGTCTAATAGTCACTAAATAGGTCATCCTTTTAGTGCTTTGCTATTTTTCTTCAAATAGCTTTTTTAAACAAAACAAAAAAATATACACTGTCAGAATTGTTGCCAATCACTATTAGAATTAAGCAGTTTACAGTAAAATGACTGGAAAAAAGCAGGACATGGGACAGACAAAAGAAGAGGGAGGTGGAAACATTTGTGCAAGTACTAATAATAAGAATGTGGATAAGAACAGCGACACTTCTTCTGGTCTTAACAGACCCACAGTATTTTGAAATTCCTGAGAATAAAGACAACTTTGAAAACATTGAGACACAAATGTTGAGTCAGGGTTCTATGTGTTTATCCTCCAATCACTATTATAATTAAGCAGTATGCAGCAAAATGACTGAAAAAACGTAAGGAGCAGGCAAAATGAGGGGGAGAAGGAAACAAGTATGCAAGTACTAACAATGAGAATGTGGATGGCAACAGCTACACTACTTCTGTTCTTGACAGCCCCACCAGTAGCTGCAATGTTGTAGAATAAAGACTTTTTTGAATGCAATGAGACACAAATGGTGAGTCAGAGTTCTGTGTTTTCCGCCTCCTGTCAACCATGTCTTCTTCACTGACATTACTGGTAGTCATTATGGTAGGGGCAGTAGGGGTAAATCTGTAATTTTAAGGGCACAGAGGAATCCCATTGGCCTGATGAGTCAAAAAAAAGGGGAGAAGATGATGACAATGTTGAATCCGATGATGATTCTATTACAGATAAGACCCAGAAATTGGGTCAGGTTGACATTAGAGGAAGAGGATGGTGGCAGTTGCAATAGTAAGAATTCCACCCAAAGTGCAGCCCCAACATCTGAAAGGCCTACCTGGGGTAGTTCTAAGGCAAGCTCGGGTGGTGGTAATACTGGAAAACACTTTTCCACAGTTGCTGGTTTTGGCAGCAGGAGCTACATGCAGTCATCTTGCATATGGGCATTTTTTTGTACATTACCAAAAGACAAATTAAAGGCAAGGTACAAGATCTGCAAGCAGGTAATTAACCATGGGCATGCTGGCACACGTGTAGGAACTAGGTTTCTCCATACTCACATGACATCACCATCTCATTTGTCAAAATGGAATTGTCAGTGCCACCAAGTGAGCAAGACAGTTCTATCAGTTCTATTCCTTCTCCCCATGATCATCTATGCCAGGTGTAGGCAACCTTCCGCACTCCAGCTGTTGTAAAACTACAACTCCCAGCATGCATACTTGCTCTGCTGTTCTTGTTCTGTTCATGTTAGTAAATGGAGCATGTTGGGAGTTGTAGTTTCACAGCAGCTGGAGTGCCGAAGGTTGATGATCCCTGATCTATGTAGACAGACCACATCCACACCTAGCACAAGGTTATCATCATTACCATTATCATTTCCATCTGCTTCTTTTCCTCCTTCACACCAATGTCAGTCATCATTCATAAAAAGAATAAAAGAATGTGTCCAGTACCCAATCATCCAGCTGGTCTGCAACTTTGTACTGCATGTGTTTTTTGGAGACTGTTTTCTACACCCTATTTTTTCTTATTTTTTTTTTTAAATGGCAGGCACACTGATATTACCACAAATATTCCTTAAAATTCTGTAAAATTACACTCTGCCAACACAATGTTGATGTGGCATGCCCTCTCATACAATTATAACTGGCAGGTAATCCAGATTCTTTTCTGGTTCCCAAGTGCTGTTCTCATGATCATAGTAACATCATCAGGGAAAGTCATTGCTTACACTCCCCCTCCCTCATTTCATCCACAAAGAAGAACTAAATTTAGCCACTGCCTCTCTTCTGGCATAATAACAAGAAAATAAAACAAACAACCCTATCATTGCTTCTTCCAATACCAAAGCAATGTTTTGTGTTATTCTGCTCCCATGGAATAGGATGAATTTAGGTGACTTTTTTATTTTGAAAAGGCACTTTATCATCACTTTCCATCTATGCTCACAGCTACAGATTTGTCTTCCAAATAACAAGCCTGTAGCACTTACAAACCATCAAAACAGGCTATTTTTTTCTATAAAGCCATTGCTTTTTGCAATATTACGCCATGTGTGTCTAAAAAAACCATGGGCAAGCACCTGCATAAAAGTGAGTGGCAGTGCAGAGTATGGTACAGTGAGTACGGAAAGTATTCAGACCCCTTTAAATTTTTCACTCTTTGTTTCATTGCAGCCATTTGCTAAAAGCAAAAAAAATCATTTTATTTCTCATTAATGTACCCTCAGCACCCCATCTTGACAGAAAAAAAAACAGAAATGTAGATATTTTTGCAAATTTATTAAAAAAGAAAAACTGAAATATCACATGGTCATAAGTATTCAGACCCTTTGCTGTGACACTCATATTTAACCGCTTCCCGCCGGTGACATTTTTTGATTTTCATTTTTCATTTAGAAACTAATGAAAGACAGGCCTGGGAGCCTTCACAAGGCTCCCCGCTGTCATAGTAACTGGAGCTTGCTCCGGGTGCCGGTAATCTCCGGCAAAATATCTGCCGGTGATCTCCAATGGCACCCGCGTGCCGCTGGTAAAATGGCGCCTCGGTCAGCTTTTACCGAGGTGCCAGAGGGGTTAAAGCCCGTGATCATTTCAGGCACTGATCACGGGCATTAGTGCCAGGTGTCTGCTGTATAATACAGGTCCCGAGTGGCCGCCATATCTAAGCACCCGGCATCCGCAGTACTATTGAGGCGGATGTCTGGAAAGGGTTAACTCACATGTTGTCCATTTCCTTCTAATCCTCCTTGAGATGGTTCTACTCCTTCATTGGAGTCCAGCTGTGTTTAATTAAACTGATTGGACTTGATTAGGAAAGGCACACACCTGTCTATATAAGACCTCACAACTCACAGTGCATGTCAGAGCAAATGAGAATCATGAGGTCAAAGGAACTGCCCAAGGAGCTCAGAGACAGAAATGTGGCAAGGCACAGATCTGGCCAAGGTTTCAAAAGAATTTCTGCAGCACTCCTAAGAGCACAGTAGCCTCCATAATCCTTAAATGGAAGAAGTTTGGGATGATCAGTACTCTTCCTAGACCTGGAGGTTTTATATAGACAGGTGTGTGCTTTTCCTAATCAAGTCCAATCAGTTTAATTAAACACAGCTGGACTCCAATGAAGGAGTAGAACAGGGGTAGGCAACCTTTGGCACACCAGCTGTTGTAAAACTACAAGTCCCAGCATGCATACTTGCTCTGCTGTTCTTGGAACTCCCATGGAAGTGAATGGAGCATGTTGGGAGTTGTAGTTTCACAGCTGGAGTGCCGAAGGTTGCTGATCCCTGCAGTAGAACCATCTCAAGGAGGATCAGAAGGAAATGGACAGCATGTGAGTTAAATATGAGTGTCACAGCAAAAGGTCTGAATACTTATGACCAGGTGATATTTCAGTTTTTCTTTTTTAATAAATTTGCAAAAATATCTACATTTCTGTAGAGGGGTTAATGCCCGTTATCATTTCGGGCACTGATCATGGGCATTAGTGCCAGGTGTCTGCTGTATAATACAGGTCCCGAGTGGCCGCCATATTTAAGCACCCAGCATCCGCCTTGCTATTACGGCGGATGTCGGGAAAGGGTTAACTCACATGTTGTCCATTTCCTTCTAATCCTCCTTGAGATGGTTCTAGCCGTTTTTTTTTTTCGTCGGACACGAAGTCCTACATATCCGACTTTGTTTCCGATGAAAAAAAGGATTTGCAGCGCAGAGGGTGTAAGCGCACACCCGTGCATTGCTTTAAAATGAGTTAACCAATGCGTCGCTAACCTGTCGGTATCCGATGCCTATCCTGTTTCCCGAGATTTTCACTCGGATTGGCAGCGGCCGGACTCAAGCGCAGGTGTAAACCCACCCTTACCATCCATTTTCCATAGACATACATGTCACTTTCACTTTCACATAACTTCAACTGTGTTTGCCTTCCTGATCTAGAATTTGGATAGATACAGTGCTGGCCAAAAGTATTGGCACCCCTGTAATTCTGTCAGATAATACCCAATTTCTTCCAGAAAATGATTGCAATCACAAATGCTTTGGTAATAATATCTTCATTTAATTTGTCTTCAATGGAAAACCACAAAAAGAATTGTCAAAAAGCCAAATTGGATATAATTCCACACCAAACATAAAAAAGGGGGTGGCACCCTTTGAAAAATCATGTGATGCTTCTCTAATTTGTGTAATTAAAAGCACCTGTTACTTACCTGTGGCACATAACAGGTGGTGGCAATAACTAAATCACACTTGCAGCCAATTGAAATGGATTAAAGCTGACTCAACCTCTGTCCTGTGTCCTTGTGTGTACCACATTGAGCATGGAGAAAAGAAAGAAGACCAAAGAACTGTCTGAGGACTTGAGAAGCAAAATTGTGAGGAAGCATGAGCAATCTCAAGGCTACAAGTCCATCTCCAAAGACAAGAATGTTCCTGTGTCTACCGTGCGCAGTGTCATCAAGAAGTTTAAAGCCCATGGCACTGTGGCTAACCTCCCTAGATGTGGACGGAAAAGAAAAATTGATGAGAGATTTCAACGAAAGATTGTGCGGATGGTGGCTAAAGAACCTCGACTAACATCCAAACAAGTTCTAGCTGCCCTGCAGTCCGAGGGTACAACAGTGTCAACCCGTACTATCCGTCGGCGTCTGAATGAAAAGGGACTCTATGGTAGGATACCCAGGAAGACCCCACTTCTGACCCAGAGACATAAAAAAGCCAGGGTGGAGTTTGCCAAAACTTACCTGAGAAAGCCAAAAACTTTTTGGAAGAATGTTCTCTGGTCAGATGAGACAAAAGTAGAGCTTTTTGGGAAAAGGCATCAACATAGAATTTACAGGAAAAAAAAAAGAGGCCTTCAAAGAAAAGAACACGGTCCCTACAGTCAAACATGGCGGAGGTTCCCTGATGTTTTGGGGTTGCTTTGCTGCCTCCGGTACTGGACTGCTTGACCGTGTGCATGGCATTATGAAGTCTGAAGACTACCAACAAATTTTGCAGCATAATGTAGGGCCCAGTGTGAGAAAGCTGGGTCTCCCTCAGAGGTCATGGGTCTTCCAGCAGGACAATGACCCAAAACACACTTCAAAAAGCACTAGAAAATGGTTTGAGAGAAAGCACTGGAGACTTCTAAAGTGGCCAGCAATGAGTCCAGACCTGAATCCCATAGACCACCTGTGGAGAAATATCAAAATGGCAGTTTGGA
Source organism: Leptodactylus fallax (assembly GCA_947044405.1). NCBI lineage: Eukaryota > Metazoa > Chordata > Amphibia > Anura > Leptodactylidae > Leptodactylus > Leptodactylus fallax. The sequence goes on from CAMRHE010000010.1 coordinate 7,861,129, forward strand.
GAAGGCACCCTTCAAATCTCAGGGACCTGGAGAAATTTGCCAAAGAAGAATGGTCTAAAATTCCAGCAGAGCATTGTAAAAAACTCATTGATGGTTACCGGAAGCGGTTGTTCGCAGTTATTTTGTCTAAAGGTTGTGCTACCAAGTATTAGGCTGAGGGTGCCAATACTTTTGTCCGGCCCATTTTTGGAGTTTTGTGTAAAATGATCAATGATTTGACTTTTTTTTTCATTCTCTTTTGTGTTTTTTTCATTGCAAGCAAAATAAATGAAGATATTATTACCAAAGCATTTGTGATTGCAATCATTTTCTGGAAGAAATTGAGTATTATCTGACAGAATTGCAGGGGTGCCAATACTTTTGGCCAGCACTGTAGGTTTCTAGGAACCCTGACAGTATTATACAATTTAAATTTGGGTTTGTGCTAAACTTGTTTGATCCAAAACAAATCTGGAACCTTAGCCATCTGTAACCGAAATGAAACAAATCTTGAGAGGTTCGCTCATTTCTATCTGTCTCTGTTCCTCATGCAAAGTTATAAAACTCTTCAAATATCTTCTCTTTTTGAAGTGTCCCTATGTATTCCTCTCTGGTAGTGAAGAGTGCAGTTCCTAGAAGGAAAACAGGTTATTCATTGCAGGAAGGTCTATTCAGTTTGTAATGTATGCCCTGGACTGTAACGTATGCATATGTAATCCATAGGGTAGTTCATCCAAGAGGGTTTTTTTTTTTATGAATGGCATTAATAACAGATTTCCTATTGTATTAACTGCATGTAAAGGACAGATTATTTCATTTATGTCACTGGCCAGATATCTGCAGAGACCTTATGATCGCTGTCACAGCATTGTCAATGGGTGCAAATCCAATATACAAACAGGCTGGCATCACCCAATAAAATATATTGAGCTACCAGTCCTCCAACAAGTTATCTGCTACAAACTGCGCTAATAAAGAGGTGCAGAATATGGATGAGCTCACACATGGATTACTATACAATATAATATAGACATAAAGATATAACATGGATAAGAGGAGATCCAATCGCGATAAAATGGTGGATCCCTAGAAACCTAAAATCCCACATACACAAACGTGTAACAGCAAATTAACTGTGGGACCACTCATTCAACATCATTAATGCCATATAGTAATTAAAAGAGAACTCTATAATCTATAGGAATCAAACCAACAGACTAAGGATCAGTGATTGTCATTCAAAAGAAGTAGGACTTTGTTATTTATGGCCCACTTATAGACACCAGTGTATACCAACCTCTGGGTAACAATCCTACAAAAAATGTTGTTATGGAGATCATTAATAAGATCATTAACAACAATTTAAGTGAACAGATTATAGTTAGAGATGAGCGAATTTCTCAAAAGTCCTAATTAATTCGCGGCGCATATATTGCTAAAAAACACCTATTTCCTAGCTTCAGAGCCTGTATAGTGGTGTAGAACACTGTGCCTTGCAGTAACATGCATATGGAGCCTACTGTGGTAGTCAAACAATACTGTGAGTCCGAATGACACGCACATGACATACGTCGCTCTTAGAACCACTGCACACTTCACTTACTTGGACAGTTACGGGGCCAAAACTGATCAACTAACATAAGTGTGAACCCAGGCTTACAGGTCCATGTTAGTGCCAGTTAGATAGAACCATGCAGAGGCCCAACATCCTACTGTAGAGTGAAAGAGCGCACTCCTTTTACACTGTTGTCTGTCGATTCCACATAGATGTCTACAGAGTGGCAAGGTGACATAATGTAGAGTTGGCAGCAGCATCAGGAAACCACAGAATGGCAAGGCGACATAATGTGGAGGTGGTAGCAGTATGAGGAGGCCATACAGTGACCCAGTGTCAGCGGCATGAGGAGGGCATTCAGTGACTCAGTGGCAGCAACATGAGGAGGGCATACAGTGACTCAGTGGTTGCGGCATAAGGAGGGCATTCATCAAGCCAGTGGTAACGGCATGAGGATGACATACAGTGACCCGGTGGCAGCAGCATGAGGAGGGCATACAGTGACCCAGTGACAGCAGCATGAGGAGGGCATACAGTGACCCAGTGGCAGTGGCATGAGGAGGCCATAAAGTGACCCGCTGGCAGTGGCATGAGGAGGGCATACAGTGACCCAGTGGCAGTAGCATGAGGAGGACGCAGAGTGATGCAGTGGAAGCTGCAAGAGGAGGGCATACAGTGACCCAGTGGCTGCGGCATGAGGAGGACATACAGTGACCCAGTGACAGCGGCATGAGGAGGGCATACAGTGACCAAGATCCTCCCCTGTGTGACTTTGTTCGCCCAGGCAAACAAGGTTTAGAACAGTGTGACACCACTGTTCCCTGCAGATGTGGTATGCTGGAGGAGCACTGTGAATTGTCCCGGCAGTGGAGACTGAGGAAACAGGTGGACATTGTTGCAGGACCAACGGTGTGAGAACGTGGAGGCGGAAGCAGCACCACCTGGCCAAGTTGCTGGTGACAAGGTGACAATGTGAAGTTGGCAGCAGCATGAGGAGCGCATACAGTGACCCAGTGTAAACGGCTTGAGGAGGGCATACAGTGACCCGGAGGCAGCGGCATGAGGAGGGCATACAGTAACCCAGTGGCAGCGGCATGAGAAGGACATACAGTGATCCGGTGGCAGTGGCATGAGGAGGCCATACAGTGACCCAGTGGCAGCAACATGAGGAGGGCATACAGTGATTCAGTGGCTATGGCATGAGGAGGCCATACAGTCACCCAGTGGCAGAGTGCGGAGGTGGCAGCAGCGCGAGTAGGCCACAGAGTGGCAAGGTGATATAATGTGTAGGTAGCAACAGCCTTAGGAGGCCATACAGTGAACCAGTGGCAGAGTGAGGAGGTGGAAGCAGCGTGAGGAGGCCATACAGTCACCCAGTGACAGAGTGCGGAGGTGGCAGCAGCATGAGTAGGCCACAGAGTGGCAAGGTGATATAATGTGTAGGTTGCAACAGCCTTAGGAGGCCATACAGTGGTTTTGGCAAACTCTATGCGGGCTTTCATATGTCTTGCACTGAGTAGAGGCTTCCTGCGTGCCACTCTGCCATAAAGCCCCGACTGGTGGAGGGCTGCATTGATAGTTGACTTTGTGGAACTTTCTCCCATCTTCCTACTGCATCTCTGGAGCTCAGCCACAGTGATCTTTGGGTTCTTCTTTACCTCTCTCACCAAGGCTCTTCTCCCACGATTGCTCAGTTTGGCTGGATGGCCAGGTCTAGGAAGAGTTCTGGTCGTCCCAAACTTCTTCTATTTAAGGATTATGGAGGCCACTGTGCTCTTAGGAACCTTGTGTGCTGCAGAAATTCTTTTAAAACTTAGCCAGATCTGTGCCTTGCCACAATTCTGTCTCTGAGCTCCTTGGGCAGTTCCCTTGACCTCATGATTCTCATTTTCTCTGAGATGCACTGTGAGCTGTGAGCAGTGGTGTAACTAGGAATGGCTGGTCCCCAAGGCAAACATTTGACATGGGGGGCCCCCCCTGTACCGGTTATGGGTCCCCAAACAGTAAAATATGCTCAACAGTGGCACCCATACAGCATTATATGCTCTACATTGCTCCCCCCACACACAGTATAATATGCTCCCCACAGTGGCCCCACACAGTATAATATGCTCCACACAGTGGCCCCTACCCTGTATTATATGCCCCCCACCCAGTATTATATGCTCTACAGTGGCCCCCACCCAGTAGTATATGCTCTACAGTGGCCCCCACCCAGTAGTATATGCTCCACAGTGCCCCCCCACTCAGTATTATATGCTCTACAGTGGCCTCCACACAGTATTATAAGCTCCCAATAGCCCCCCTCCGCAACGGTGCTATTATTATACTCTGGGGCCTAATCACAGGCCTCAGTCACATGACGGAAGAGCGCTGGAGAGAATGCTGTGCCCAGGAGAGGTGAGAATATGTATTTATTGTTTTCAGTCACCTCCCCTGGGTGCCCTGCCCTTCCATCTATTGGAAAGGGGCCTGCAATATGCCAGGGTCCCTTTCCAATAACAGTATGTATAGCGGTCGGGGAGCCAGGCTTTCCCCGACCGCTATCATAGTGGTGCGGGGCCCGGCCATCTCCAGCTGGCCGCGGGCCCCGTACCCTGCCGGGTCCGGTCGCACACCCTGCGACCGCGATCGTTGCGCCACTGGTTGTGGGGTTCGCGATAGCGGCTGTCATAGGGCTCCCTAATGTCTACCCCGATATTTACGCCCCTGGCTGTGAGGTTTTATATAGACAGCTGTGTGCCTTTCCTAATCAAGTCCAATCAGTTTAATTAAACACAGCTGGACTCCAATGAAGGAGTAGAACCATCTCAAGGAGGATCAGAAGGAAATAGACAGCATGTGAGTTAAATATGAGTGTCACAGCAAAGCATACTTATGATCATGTGATATTTCAGTTTTTTTTTTTTTTTTTAATATAGAAATCTCTATAGAACAGTTGTTATGTCGCTGTATACAGTCTTATTTTGCCTATTTACGTATCTTCAAATAAAGTTCTGAGTCTTACATATTCCTGTCTTTATCTTCTTCTATGCTAGAAATTCTTTTTATCCTCAACACTTGACTTTTAAGTGTATTTTTAATCATATGTATGCAGTACCATCTCCACAAAAAAGGTTCTGTATGAGGACAAATTCATGTAAAGTAGAATGTAACCTAATGTTCTTTTTTGTAGCATAACTTCCAAAGTATTAGAGTGGTTTAAATCTCCTCTATGGTTATCAAAAAAAGTTTGATAATATTATATATGTATAGGAAATTCAGCTAATATTTCTTCCTATTCAATAGACATATTGAGCTTGAAGGTTTATGCAGCACCATTACATCCAAACGCATTGTTCTCATGGGTGTCCTACATGAACAGTTAAATAGTATTGTGACCGACTACATTTAAAAACTAATATTTTATAGTATCAACCCATAAATACCCTTCCCTGACTACTCAAAGTAGACTCCCTCATATCCCTGGATATTTAATTATTTATGTATTTCTCTTGCTTACATAGCACCAATATATTTACAGATGTTGTCACCACTCATCATCAAAATCCCAAATAGGGCTCACAATCTAAGTTACCTATCAGTACTGTATACCTCCGGAGTATGGGAGGAAACCAAATTTACCTAAAGGATACCTATGTAAACAAGGCTGAACATCCAAATTCCATGCAGATGTTGTCTGTGCTTGGTATCAAACCCAGGAATCCAGTGCTGCAAATACCAGAGCCTACCATTCAGGCTCTGGGAAATGTGGTTTTAACCGCAATTCTCCTTACTTATCTTGCTATTTACTATCTCCTGATGATCTTGCGCTATTCAGTAGGCGAGAGAAACATGTTGAGAATTTATGATATCTATTAGCTGCTACCCTTAGCTGTCCTGAGTCGTTATTTAGCAGTGTTGGGTGGAGCTGGACACTATAGATCCTGGGGGAGACGGTTGACCTGTATATCCCAGGCAGTGGTGAACCTAGCCTCTTTGCTGCCTGAGGCGGACTATAGAAAGACGCCCCCCCCCCCCCAAAAAAAAAAAACAAAAAAAAACAAAACTGAGTTTCCATGCTACTAGTTTAACACACTGTTATCGTCGCATAATATACACAATACACAAAGTTATAAAACAGTTTTTAAGAATTCTTCCTGTATTACTTCAGTATCAGATCAACAACACGGCATTAACAATGAAAGTAGTTTAACACACTGTTATCGTCGCACAATATACACAATACACAAAGTTATAAAACAGTTTTTAAGAATTCTTCCTGTATTACTTCAGTATCAGATCAACAACACGGCATTAACAATGAAAGTAACTTCACACATCTTCTGCTTGGTGGATGGACGAGCCCACGTGGCCCCCATTCTCTATAATAGGAGCCCCGCAGATAGCTGAGTTCTGGACTTCGGCTATCTTTGGCACTCCCATCGAAGTGAATGAGAGCCACGCGGGTTCATCCATCCACCAAGTGACACCTCTATATATATGGCTGCGGTCAGGCTGAATTCCCACCCAGTGGGGGGAAAAACCCAATTCTCAGGCTCAGTGGGGGTCTCAGCAGACAGACCCCCATCAATCAGGTATTTATCCTCTATCATTTAGGTGAATACAGGGCAGTAACATTTTGTGACTTACATGTGACGTCTCTGACTAATCCTTCACATTTCCCTTCTCTTCCCTCTGGACCGCCATGACCACTTCTTCCAGCTGTGACTTGTCTCTGTAAAGGTTGCAACACAGACATCTTTGGCTCCTCACTTTTCCAGGCATCCAACCCACATTGTCCTCACCTACACAAAGCCCCCATCCTGCTGCTACCCCCAATTATAAAATATATGATATAACCCCCCATAATGAATAATACCCCCAAGTGCATCTTTATATGAATAATGTCCGTGTGTACCCTGTATAAATAGTGCCCCTTATTAATAATACCCCAGGTGTTAACTAATTAAAAGGTTTTCCAGGTCATTAATAAACTAATCAGTGGGGTTCAAAAACCCAGGACCCCTACTGATCAGCTGTTTGAATGGTACCTGTGTAAGCGCCGTGACCGCTTCTCTGTTTACATAGTGTCATTCATCTCATAGCGGCCATATCATGTAACTACAGCCTCGTCCTGTACATGTCTACAGTATGTGACAAGGCTACAATTACATCACACGGCCACTGTTTATAGCACCATGTTTATAGCACCCCATTTACACACACTATAATGTTCCACAGCAGCCCCTGCACACAGTATTACACAGTGTTATGGCCCGCAGCGGCCCCTGCACACTGTATTATGCCTCTCAGCGGCCCCTGCACACGGTATTATGCTCCATAGTGGCCCCTGCTGACGGTATTATGCCCCGCATTGGCCACTGCACACGGTATTATGTTCCACAGCAACTCCTGCACACAGTTTTATGCCCCATATTGGCCCCTGCACACGGTATTATGCTCCATATTGGCCCCTGCACACGGTATTATGCTCCACAGTGGCCCCAGCACACGGTATTATGCTCCATAGTGGCCCCTGCACTGGTATTATGCTCTATAGTGGCCCTTGCACTGGTATTATGCTCCATAGTGGCCCCTGCACTGGTATTATCCTCCATAGTGGCCCTTGCACTGGTATTATGCTCCATAGTGGCCCCTGCACTTGTATTATGCTCCATAGTGACCCCTGCACCCGGTATTATGCTCTATAGTGGCCCCTGCACTTGTATTATGCTCCAGAGTGGTCCCTGCACAGGGTATTATGTGCTACAGTGGTCCCTGCACAGGGTATTATGCCCCATAGTGGCCGACCCATGAACTATTATTATACTCTGGGGTCTTTTCAGACCCCAGAGTATAATGATTGGAGACCCAGGGGAGAATACAAACATAAAAACCAGAGTTACTTACCTATCCTGGACACCGGTGCACTCCTTGCAGCTTTCGGCCCTGTTTAATTGCGCACACACGTCACGTGATCAGGCCGGCGACGCGACCTGATGACGTTACCAGAGGCCTCAAGCCTGCTCGGAGTTACATCGGATCGCAGGAGGTGAGTAACACTGGTCTTTATGTTCCCTCACCAACCCTAGGCCTCCGATTATTATACTCCGGGGTCTGAATAGACCCCGGAGTATAATAATAGTAGTATTTGCGGCCTGCGGCCTAACTTACCGATCCCCGCGGCCGCTCCCAGCGGCATCCACTTCCCTTTCTGCGGCCCATAGCAGAAGGGGAAGCGGGGGCGGCCACGAGCAGACACGGGGTAGGTAAATAAATAGGCCCTGACCTGCCGGGGATACTCCAACAGGTTACGGCCTATTTATATATATAAAAAAAAGCTATACTCACCTGAGATGCCTTGATGCAGCCGCCGCCGCCTCCGCTTCTTGTCCGCGACATCTGTGTCTCAGCGTAGGCGGCGTGATGACGTCATTGTATCGCCGCCTGCGCTGAGATGCGACGTCTTGTAAACCAGCCCAGGACAGGCCCCGCTCAGCTCTGTTTTTTTTTTTTTTTTTTTAAAGCGGCCTGTCCTGGGCTGGTTTACATTAAATAGTAAAAATGCCACCCCCCCGGACAGTGCCGCCTCACTTCGCCTCATTAGCGGTGCGCCCCTGATCCCAGGGTTTAGTTGGTCATGCTTCATCTGTCTATTAGCTTATTATCTAGCCAGCTATATTCCACTTTCATTTATAGGACTAGTGAGGGTATTAGCAATCTTTAGGCGAACATTTATGTATTTGCTCCTAATTGCTGGGACTTGTAGTGCACCTTCCCCAAGATGGCATGTAGGCTTTGATTATCTTAACCAGTCAGCCCAAACTTTCCAGTGGGGGACTGATGCATGCTCTCAGTTCCAGTATAAGAGTGTATACTTATTGGTCTCTTAAGCCCATATTTATCTATGGGTTATTTATAGGAACTATGGGTATCTCAGTGTAATGTAGCTGTATGTTTGGCACTCATTTCAATCTACATCATTAAAGGTTAAATTTTATCTTATACATTATATTTGTGAAAACCCAATCCTGTGATTTCTACTTTATACTAGTAAGAATTAAAGTTAGCTAGTTATTTTCCTGATTATGCTGTACCTTCCCTAAAGATGCCTGGTATATTTCTTAGCATTAAGTAAAATTTGTCCCCTGGTAGTATTTTCTGTGCATTTATGATCTAAACATGCATCGTGTTGTCTTAAAGTGCATAACTTTTCAGGATAAGCAGCCATGTCTGTACTTCAGAAATGACACTACCTTGGTCATTCTATGACTTATATTCTGCAATTTTAGCAGTTTTTCCCTGTACCTGCTGCATTTGGAAAATTGCAGTCCTCTTTGAGCTGGTGTGTGGAAATTAGCTGCCTTACACTGCATACAGTGAGTACAGTAGAGGAGGAATCTTCTCTATAACTTGTCTCTCTATTACTCAAAAACAGCCTCTGAACCATTCCCTAGGACATAGAGAATACATATACAGAATACTAACCTGTACTAGTGTGAATAAACTGCTTTAGCTGTGATAGAAACTTCCAGGGTCAGTCTAAAAGCTGTCATTCTTGCCTTATCACCCCCCCTTTACATATACTTATATATGAGATGAGTTGTGTGAGTCATTTGACCCATAGTCCATCTCAAGACAGACAGAGCAATTATTTTCACAGTGAAACTCACTTTAACAGTGGGACAGGGAGCAGGTAAACCGTCTAAGAGCAGAAATAAGTTATTGCAATTGACTGTACTGTTCATTTATGCAAAGTCTGCTGAAATGACAGTGCCTATTTAATGTAGAGTATATTGACATACGGTATAGAGATTTCTTTGTCTTTAGACTCCTGATCTTTTGGAGTTCCTGCCATTATCAGATAGACTTCTTTAAATTAAGGCACCTATAACATTTTATAACAATTATAAAATTGTAGATTTACTTTCATCAACTAAACCCCCCACCTCTGACGAGGCTAAAATAAAGTAAGTCCTTTATATGTATGCTACCTCCTGCACAGAAACACCAAGTAGCCTCACATGCCATTGTTTCCCTATTTGATAGATTTTTGAGAAGAAAGTATTCCCTCGGTGATCCCTTCATTCCAACAGCAATGCCAAGAAGGATCACATTATCATTACATCAGCTTTAAGACTTCTTAGAAAATGCCTACTTCCTAGTTGGGTAAGAGTGATTATTCATTGGGCTGCCATAATGGCCTATTAATTTATGCACATCTATTATTCTGCCATTTGATTTATATCTCTCAGGTGGGGAGGTCTATTTAACCAGTGCAGTTGTGATTACGATAGTGGGGCCCTAGTTTAATAAAGTAATGAAATCTATTTTGGTGGCAAACACTAATGCACACCTCTCATAGTATTGAAACACTTGAGAAAACAGTTAGTGCTTCAAAGCTTGTCTTTCAACTGAAACTGGGTCACTCAGAATCACTGATATACATAGACATTTCTTGGCTCTTTCCCCAACCTATACAGTATCTTTTTTCCATGTTTGCCAATCTGTCAGTCTTACATTATATACACATTTGGGTATTCTTAGATATCGGTAAAAACATAGAAGATATTCTTCCACTGAAATAAGACAATCCACATGACAATGTTCAAAAGTAATTAGACAATTAAGAATGCAAAATTATTCCCTTATGGTGAATGACCAAAAGAGAAATCTACATCACATCACTATTTAGTGTGACCACCCTTTACCTTCAAAACAGCATCAATTGCAGACAGTTTTTGAAGGAGCTCAGCTGGGAGGTTGTTCCAAACATCTTGGAAAACTAACCACAGATATTCTGTGATGAAGGCTTGCTCAAATCCTTCTGTCTCTTCATGTAACTGCAAACATTCAATAATGTTGAGATGTGGGGGTCATATCATCACTTCAAGGATGCCTTGTTCTTCCATATGCTGAAGATAGTTCTTAATTAGAGATGGGTGAACCTCACAAGATTTTTTTTTTTCGCAATGAATGTTCTAGCCTGTTTTGTTTTGGGCCCAACTTGTTTGGTCCAAACCGTAACTCCTATTAAATCTCTCCTGAATATACACAGAGCCCCAGGAGAGGTGAGGAAATATAACAAACATTCTTATTAACCTTTCCTGGCCTTCATCGCTTCTTATAGCGGTCCCACGTTGTCCTCATTTGGCATCTTCCAGCCTCCTGAATTACATCAGTGGCTGCCATCATGTTGGGCATGGTGATGTCATGATGTTGAGACACAAGCATCATGATGTTGGTGCTTCCCAGGTGAACCCCCGTGGCTGCTGATGTCATTCTGAAGGCAAGAAGAGACTTGAAGAGGATGCTGAGGAACTGACAGATGACAAAATAAGTGATTCAGACTGCTTGTTATGTTTACTCACCTTCCCTGGGGTTCCACTTATGGTACTCTGGGGTCTTAAGAGACCCAGAATATAATAAAGGTTCATGTGTGGCGAATCCAAAACATTTTTGGAAAATTTATAATGGACCTGGCTGTTCTATACAATAGCACAAATGAGAAAAAGGGTTCTTAATTTCTCATGGATCAAAAATTCATAATGCAAGCAAAGATCCACAATTATATGACAAATAAAATTTAACATTTAATAATCATCTAAAATATAATTAACCCCAATGATTGGATGGTATAAAAATCGGAAAATAATCGAAAAGCTCTTACCTGTTCCAGATGAAGGGTGTCATACCCCGCCTTTAGGGCCACAATTTAGCCAAACACAAAGGGAACCAAGGATGGGTGCAGGAGATTGACCCTGTGCAACCCTGTCACCCTTAACTTCCACCCTTACAAGGGCGGTCCCAATGCTGACCCTAAAATTGCCCTGTTAATATCCCCTTCCCTACTGACGCATTTCGCATCCAAAATATGGATGCTCCTCAGGGGATTGTTAGAAGATCAATTGAAACGACCAAGCATGGTAGAGTTCTGCCCCGAGTGCATGGGAGCTCCTAACAGTCTCACACTGGTGCATTCTGTGTCGGTAGGGAAGGGGATATTAACAGGGCAATTTTAGGGTCAGCATTGGTCGGTAGGGAAGGAAATATTAAGGGTCAGCATTGGGACCTCCCTTGTAAGGGCGGCAGTTAAGGGTGACAGGGTTGCACAGGGTCAATCTCCTGCACCCATCCTTGGTTTCCTTTGCGTTTGGCTAAATTGTGGCCCTAAAGGTGGGTATGACACCCTTCATCTGGAACGGGTAAGAGCGTTCCAATTATTTTCCGATTTTTATACCATCCAATCATTGGGGTTAATTATATTTTAGATGATTATTAAATGTTAAGTTTTATTTGTCATATAATTGTGGATCTTTGAACCTGGCTCTTCATGAAAAGGTTCACTCATCTCTATTCATAATGACATTGGCAAAAATGACAAAAATAAAGTAAATAAGTTAAAAAATAAAAGCATAAATTATTAGGACTTCTATTTTTAAAACATTCTTGCTTTGTAGCATTTTTTCCACACCTGCCTAAAACTTTTGACGAGTAACTGTATGTATATTATAAATTTTGAACCATAATTGTAAATAAACTTTAAATGATGAAATGATTGTACTGGTGTAGAAATGATCATTGGCAGCCATTACTTTTTTTAGTTATCTTTAGTAATAACATATAGTTTTTAACAGGTTCTATAGTGTTTGTATGACTTTGTAATATTAAACCACGCTGCTGTGAAATGTTTCTCTTTTATCTATACAAAAAATAAGTACATTGTAGCTCATCACAACATTTCAACATCTGGGAGAAGATATCTAGAAGATGCAGGTGTTTGGCCATCTGGACTCTGGGAAAGCACAGAAGTTAAGAACCAGGCCCAATGCCAGATAATTCAGCTGTAGTTCTATTGTACATGAAAGTATTACCTTATTTACTTGACCTTTTATTCCAGTATAAGCCCCCTGCATCCCGCAGGATCAATTCACCCACAGCTATTTATCAGATTTGGTATTGTGTTCTGTTCAGCTGTGTCTTTTGATGTGTATAATGTATGAGAACAATTAACAAAATGAAAGGAAAGGAAATTAAATATCTTTACATTAAATGTAGTGATTTTAAAGCTATGTTGGACAACTATTATTTTGGGCAAATGATCTTTTGTACAGAAGAATGTTTTATTGGGAAAAATGTTTGTATGGTAGTCCTATAAATATATGAAAGAGTTGCCATCTAAAATGACACAAGTAATATGTAAAGTGAATAAATGTTTTCAGTATTATCAGTGTTCTTGATAGACGGATATAGAAATTACTAGAAAAATTACATTTCCGTAGTAGACTTTGTCTACTGAGCCAATAGTGAAACCTGTATTCTACTGATAGCCTCACAAAGCAATAAGGAGGGATATAGTTGCCTGTCACTTGTCTGCTTTTTTATTATATAACTAATACTAGTGAGTAATTTTAGCTACAGGATGGCAGATAGATAGATAGATAGATAGATATGGACATTGATGTCATAAAGAGGGGTCTTGGTCAGATCCCCATCTGTGAACCTGAATTAATGTTAATTTTGGTCATCCCCTAGTGTAATGCATGACATGGATTACCATACATTCCACTACCCATAATAACCCCCAAAAACGAAAAAAACAAAACAAAAAAAAACAACTCATTTCATTTTCTTTCAGCTGACACATACTATGTGATGTACTATGCAACTTTCAAGCAGCTGTAACTCTCAGGTGTGCACTGCAGTCTAGCTCTCTCATTGAGCCCTGTCCCTTCAGTAGGAGATAACAGAAAATGTGAATGTAAAACCAAGCAGTTAGCAGGGATAGGACAAATAAGCAGAGGGATTTAAAAGTGTTTCCACCGTCTCACAGCTGCTGGTGGACTTAGTATGGTAGATAGAAGTAGTACTTCACATGATGAAGAAATAGGTGAGAATAGATCTTGGTTCTACTTTATTTTTTAATAAAGATCATCTATTGAACATACTAATAACCATTTTGACTTTATGTCTTTGGGTATGTTTTTTTTAATCTCCTTGCAGTACTGTTACTGCGCTTATATGGGTGCTGTGCTATATAAAGCCATAATGTCTTTTCACACAAGACCTAAATAATCTGGGTGCTAAAGGGAGTCTGCCACCAGGATAAAGCACATTAAACCAGCAAAACAGTTAGTTCAAAAAGATCAAGGTCAACTGAATGAAACACTTTTTTCCCCCATGAAAATTTGTGCCTCTGTTGCCGGACATTTGTTTATTTTACAATATATAAATGAGCAATCCGGGCCACCGAGGGCGACTCAATTCCTCCAAATTGCTAAGCCCCACAATACTGTAATACTCCTCCTTCCCCTCTCCCTTCATTTAGTGACAGGCTCAAGGAGCAAAGCTAAACTCTTGCCTTGACTTGTATTCTCGCCTTTGCACCACCTTTTGGGTAATCAGTGCATGCAAGCGCTCTGAAGTTCCCAGGATCATTCAGCTCCTCCCTCTTCATCTGCTTGAACCCACGGTCCTGTTGTTTTCGAGAGTACTGTGACACAATTGGCACATGCACAGTACAGCTACTGTGGCTTGGGAATCTCAGAGAATTTTCGGACTTTCTGACAGAACTATCCAACAGGCAGCGCAAACACGAATACACAGGACCAGGTGAGAGTTCACCTTAGCTTCTTGGTACTGTCACTCAACGAAGGGAGTGGGGAATGAGTCAGAGCAGTATGGGTCATAACAGTTTAGTGTAACAGAGCCACCTTTGGTTCTCCAAACTGCTCATTTACATATTGTGAAATAACTGAGTATCTCGGTGATGGATACATGAATTTTCATGGGGGATAAAAATGTTGCATTCAGGTGAGCCTTACCTATCTCACTGTGCTGCTGGTTTAATATGCTTCACCCTGGTGACAGACTCCCTTTAAATAAATTCTCTGCTATACCAATTCTATGAGTTTTCAAAATATAGTGTAGAAGTAGGTTGATAAATATAGACAATGCAAATTTGATATTTTTGTGTCTTTAAATTGATGTTTGCAAATTAAGTTGTTGAATTAAATAAAAAAAAATTACTGCACATTAAATATTAGCGTACAAATATTACAATAGAAAAAATATCTCATTTGAAAAGTAGTCTTGATGAATTTTCAATGAGTCTTATGATGCTTGTAAATATGCTTCAATATTACAAAGAATAGCAAAATTTATAGCAGTGTAAATTAATTGCAAAATAATAAACTTTGATTTATTTTGTGCTATGGAAGATGATGGAGAATTTATTAATGTCATAAAAATGTTGAGACATATTTTAGAGTTAATAATATATCAGGTCTGAAGCAGGTCTTCAAGATCTTAGAAAATTATCACAACAGAGGTCCTCACAGGAGCAGTTTCTGAGAATGAATATTCATTAACAGTCTCCTCAAATTGAGCAGTGATCTTGCTTTATGTGTTATTAAGGGAATCATGCTGATACATTTTTTGATTGGTTTTGCATTGCCAATAGCCTGAATATCATTAAATATTTTGGTAGCTAGTATTAATGATGTCCAATGAACTCATACAGAAAAGATGTGTA
Organism: Leptodactylus fallax; assembly: GCA_947044405.1. Lineage (NCBI taxonomy): Eukaryota > Metazoa > Chordata > Amphibia > Anura > Leptodactylidae > Leptodactylus > Leptodactylus fallax. The sequence goes on from CAMRHE010000010.1 coordinate 7,876,179, forward strand.
AATTTATAAGGCACATACATGTGCCACTGTTTATTTCATATGACATACAGTGGGGGGAAAAGTATTTAGTCAGCCACCAATTGTGCAAGTTCTCCTACTTAAAAAGATGAGAGAGGCCTGTAATTGACATCATAGGTAGACCTCAACTATGAGAAACAAAATGAGAAAACATATCTAGAAAATCACATAGTCTGATTTTTTAAAGAATTTATTTGCAAATTATGGTGGAAAATAAGTGTTTGGTCACCTACAAACAAGCAAGATTTCTGGCTCTCACAGACCTGTAACTTCTTCTTTAAGAGGCTCCTCTGTCCTCCACTCATTACCTGTAGTAATGGCACCTGTTTGACATTGTTATCAGTATAAAAGACACCTGTCCACAACCTCAAACAGTCACACTCCAAACTCCACTATGGTGAAGACCAAAGAGCTGTAGAAGAACACCAGAAACAAAATTGTAGACCTGCACCAAGCTAGGAAGACTGAATCTGCAATAGGCAAGCAGCTTGGTGTGAAGAAATCAACTGTGGGAGCAATAATTAGAAAATGGAAGACATACAAGACCACTGATAATCTCCCTCGATCAGGGGCTCCATGCAAGATCTAACCCCGTGGGGTCAAAATAATCACAAGAACAGTGAGCAAAAATCCCAGAACCACACAGGGGGAACCTAGTGAATGACCTGCAGAAAGGTGGGACTAACGTAACAAAGGCTACCGTCAGTAACACACTACGCTGCCAGGGACTCAGATCCTGCAGTTCCAGATGTGTCCCCCTGCTTAAGCCAGTACATATCCGGGCCCGTCTGAAGTTTGCTAGAGAGCATTTGGATGTTCCAGAAGAGTATTGGGAGAATGTCATATGGTGAGATGAAACCAAAGTAGAACTGTTTGGTAGAAACACAACTCGTCGTGTTTGGAGGAGAGTGAATGCTGAGTTGCATCCAAAGAACACCATACCTACTGTGAAGCATGGGGGTGGCAACATCATGCTTTGGGGCTGTTTCTCTGCAAAGGGACCAGGATGACTGATCCGTGTACATGAAAGAATGAATGGGGCCATGCAACGTGAGATTCTGAGTGCAAACCTCCTTCCATCAGCAAGGGCATGGAAGATGAAATGTGTCTGGGTCTTTCAGCATGACAATGATCCCAAGCACACCGCCAGGGCAACGAAGGAGTGGCTTCGTAAGAAGCATTTCAAGGTCCTGGAATGGCCTAGCCAGTCTCCAGATCTCAACCCCATAGGAAACCTTTGGAGGGAGTTGAAAGTCCGTGTTGCCCAGCGACAGCCCCAAAACATCACTGCTCTAGAGGAGATCTGCATGGAGGAATGGGCCAACATACCAGCAACAGTGTGTGCCAACCTTGTGAAGACTTACAGAAAACGTTTGACCTCTGTCATTGCCAACAAAGGATATATAACAAAGTATTGAGATGAACTTTTGTTATTGACCAAACACTTATTTTCCACTATAATTTGCAAATAAATTCTTTAAAAATCAGACAATGTGATTTTCTGGATTTGTTTTCTCATTTTGTCTCTCATAGTTGAGGTCTACCTATGATGTCAATTACAGGCCGGCCTCATCTTTTTAAGTGGGAGAACTTGCACAATTGGTGGCTGACTAAATACTTTTTTTTCCCCACTGTATACAACGACCATCCATAAAATTAAAACCACCAGTTTAATATTGTTTAAGTCCACCTCTTGCCTCCAAAAAAGTTGTGACCCATAAAAACAAGGACTCCACAAGATCTCTGAAGGTGTCCTGTGATATCTGGCACCAAGACCTCAATAGCAGATTCATTATGTCCTATACATTGCAAGATTAGAGTTTTTTGGCCAGGGCCCCACATGGCATAAACGCCGCGGAAAAAAAACACGCCATTTTACAGTCACTCCAAAGTGGATGGGATTCTAGTGAATCCTATCCACACATTGCAGAAAAATATGCACAACGGACAAGCAGCGATTTCCCAAAACAGTTGCGATTTTGGAAATTGCAGCATGTCAATTATACGAAATGCCGTAGGTATAATTGAAGCAGAAAGTCCAAGAGGAACCCTCTACAAACTCTCTGTGAAAAGTGCTGCGGGAAGAACCAAGATGCGTTGCCACCACGGTTTTTCCAGCAGCGATTTTTTGCTGCAGCCTGCTGTGTGGGGCCTTAGCCTTTAGTAGCTTTTTTAAGGCAGGATTTCCTCCAGCTTCTTGAGCCAAAGCAATGAGTGGATTCAGCAGGGAGGAGCAGTATAAGTCCTTCCTTTATATTCATGTTCTTCATTAACCCACTCCTGACTTTAGCTCAAAAAACTGTAGGAAAATCTACTTAAAAAGCAGCAAAGAAACTTTGCATCTGTGTGTCTCCAGTAGAAACGAGCGAATTTCTCAAAAATTTGATTTGGAAGCTTCGGCAAATTTCCCAAAACGATTCCATTCGATCCAAATTAATTTGCAGCGAGTCGCGTTAAAAAACAGCTATTTTTCTGTCTGCAGAGAGCCTGGGTATATGGGGATATGCATTTTAAACTAAGGAAACATCGGAATAGTCTTTAGAAAGACTATTATACTCCTACCTTTGCTGTTGCATCACGCCCCCTGCAATGTCCTGGACCTCCTAGCTCGTGTAGGAAAAGAATAAAGATGGCCGTTGGGCATGCACTAAATGAGCGGCTCTGCGCATACTCGGCGGCCATCTTTACACGAGCAGTTTTGTGCATCTTTATTCTTTTACTACGCAAGCTAGGAGGTGCAGGACATCGCAGGGGGCGTGATGCAACAGCAAAGGTAGGAGTAGAATAGCCTTTCTAAAGGCTATTCCGACGTGTCCTTAGTTTAAAATGCGATTTGTTACTACGAAATGTGAGGAAATCCAGATTCGATGCAAATCGAAGATTTCCTGAAATTTGGATCAAATTCCACTTCATCAGCTTCGATTCGCTCATCTCTAGTCTCCAGCCTAAATAATAATAATAATAATAATACATTTTATTTACATAGCGCCAACATATTCCGCAGCACTGTACAATTTGTAGGGTTCAAGTACTGACAAAAAAGATACATTACAAAGAAATAGTCAATTCACACAATGGGACTGAGGGCCCTGCTCGCAAGAGCTTACAATCTATGAGGTAGAGGGAGTGACACAAGAGGTAGCAGGGGCAGCAACAGATGTAGCATTGCTTGTACAATGGTCAGACAATTTTGTAATAGAGGTTACTGTTATTACACATATATAAAGCTGTATGAGCCATCACCAGTTGTGTCCTTTAACGTGCAGATGGTGCCTGGACATATAAAGTTATTCTGATACGGCATCATATCCTGTGAGGTAATGTTGGAGCATCAACAGAGGAGGGTACGTTTTAGGGATTCTAACTAAGGAAGGGTTTGTGCAGACACCGATCTAGTTAAAAGGCTTCCTGCAACATAACAGTATTGTAAACCGTAACCCAATACAGGCCTGCGGTTTACAAGACGCTGAGACCACAGACGGATGTTCTGCTTCTCAGCACAGGCGGCGCAATGACGTCACAACATCGTGCCGCCTGTGCCCAGACACAGATGTCCTGTGCGAGGACAGGGAGGAAGCGGCGGCTCCATTCATCAGCATGTAGGTGAGTAAGACTTATTTTTTGTGGGTATATTAATAGCATAGCTCCCAGTGGGGGAGTCCCGATTTTACACAGCTGTCCCACAGTCCCGCTATGCCCCTGAAGTGTTTTGCTGTTAACAATCTTTATTAGGGTAGTGTAAAGGGTAGATGCTAAATCGTAGTGGGTAAAGGACCTTTGATGACGTCATGACCATGTGATCAGACTCTTGTGTGGGCGGAGCTATTCTGAATACTGCGGGACAGACTGTGATGTTACACAGAAAGCTGGGAACAGAGAGGGATCGAAGAGACAGAGACACAGCATGTGTGAGCAAGAGGGGGGACTGGGGGCATATGTAGGGGCCAGTTAAACTGAAGGCAGATGAAGGGGGACATTAAGCTGGTGGTAGATGAAGGGGGGTATTAAGCTGGTGACAGATGAAGGGGGAAATTAAATTGGTGGCAGATAAAGGGGGCATTTAACTGAGGGCTGATGAAGGGGGCATTAAGTTGGTGACAGATGAAGGGGGACATTAAGATAGTGGCAGATAAAGGGGGACATTAAACTGTGTGGACTGATGTAGGGTGACATTAACCTGGGGGCAACTGGAGGAGGACATTAAACCGTGGGGGGTAGCTGGAGGGGGACATGTCTGCCTCTAGTTGTCCCCAGTTTAATGTCCCCCTCCAATTACCCCCACTGTTTAATGTCACCCTCCAACTGCCCCAGAGTTTAATGTCCCCCTCCAGCTGCCCCAATTTAATGTCCCCCTCTAGTTTCCGCCAGTTTAAACTGGGGCACGATTAGAGGGACTTAATACTGTGGGGCAATTGCAGGAGAACATTATAATGTGGGGGCATATAATGTTAGGGTTACTGTAGGAGCATTATACTGTGTGGGGGCGCATGGAAAAATAGATTAGAATGGGCAGAGTCAACGTAGAAGTGGGTGGAGCTAAATTTGCTGCAGCGCGCATAGCACGCTGTATATTTTGTCCCTCTTTCTGTCCTTTGAAAGTTGGAAGGTATGTAATAGTATAAGGGGTGGTTAGAAGGGGGAAATATAGCTATAAAGGGAGGATTCATTAGGGGGCATTATGACGATGGGAGGGTCATTTATATAAGGGTTATTGGGGGGCATTATGACAATGGGGGGTCATTTATATAAGGGTTATTATAGGGTATTATGAATACAAGGGGGGAGGTTATTTATATAAGGGGCCATTAGGGGGCATCATTTACATTAGGAGGCATTATGAACATAAGGGGGTGGTCATTGATATAAGGGGTCATTAGAGGTGCAGTATTTATGTCAGAGGGAATCAGGGGCATAATATGAGGGTCAATTCATTTAATTAAAGTTGCACTTGGGCTTTATTAAGGCTAAAGCCCCACATACTGGGCTGCAGCAAAAAAAAACAAAAAAAAACGCTGCATGAAATACTGCGGCAGTAACATTGTGGTTTTTCCCACAGCGCTTTTCACAGAAGGTCCGCAGAAGTTTCCCCAGTGGACTTTCTGTTTTTAATACACCTATATGGAAACCGCCAGTGTTTCCATAGTTATAATTGACATGCTTCAATTTCCAAAACCGCAACTGGGATTTGCTAGAATGCCATGTTTTTTTTCTGTGGGTTTTCGCCACATGGGGTCCCATCCCATCCCCACTTTGCAGTAAAATATGCGCAGCGGATACGCTGTGATTTCCAAAACAGTCTCAGTTTTGGAAATCGCAGCATGTCAGTTATACCTACGGAAGCATCAGCGGTTTCCCTAAAGATATAATTGAAGCAGAAAGTCCGCAGAGGAAACCTCTGCGAACTTTCTGTGCAAAGTGCTGCAGGAAAAACCGCGATCAATAAGAGGAGCTAAAGATGTCTGTGTTGCAAACTTTACAGAGACTGGAAGAAGTTGTCATGGCTGTCCAGATGAAAGAGATGGGGAATGTGAACGATTAGTCAGAGACGTCACCGGTAACTCACTAAATGTGAATGCCCTGTATTCAACCTAAATCGTCTGCAGAGCCCTGTGTAGAACCACTATATACCACTATATGCTCACCATATACTCATAGTATCGGTATACGAACATGTCCAAGTTGGGGGCCCACTTGGACATGTTCGCCCCCCCGTGCTGAACCCCTAGCTACGCCTCTGCTGCAAATGCATTCTCTAACCTGGAACCAAAAACCAAAACATATGTCAGGAAGTATTTTCTTAGCTCCTGCTTTATTCCAACTCTTCCTAATTTGTTTTGTAAGGCATACTGTATCTGAGACATTGACTTTACTGTTAGCTATAGATTTTATCTATATACCACTGTCCAGTTTTTCAATATCCTGTCTTTCCCTTGTCTGTCTATTTCCCTTGTTAGACCACTTGCTGCCTTTGTTCAATCCACCAACCCATGTGGTTAGCTTATTGACTGCCTTTAACTTGAGAGTAAATGCTTCTTGGCAGTAGCTCTTCCGTGAAGTCCAAATGTAAATTTTTGGACTTCAGAGAGATTGACTTTCATTGCTTCATGTGAATCCTGAGTTGCTAACACAGCTATTATTCTTCTGCTTTAGAAAGTAGTTATATGTATATTGACATTGTTTCATTCAATTTTGTGAACGACATTGTATTTCTGTTTCTCTTACTTTATTTATGTAGTATATGCTATTTAATTACAACTTAGTTAATACCCACCCCCCATTCAAGTATTCTAATACCTACAGAAATGCATCTATTGCCTTTTTGAGGGTGCTTCTGGCTGCTTTATGATTAATCTCTTAGGGATTATCTAGGCCTTTTATTGAGCCCACAGACCCAGTAGCCTAAGGGGGGGGGGGGGGCACTAGGCTGATGGTAGATCCTTGCTCTATACATGAGACAGGAACCCACAGAAGTAATTTTATTTTGTTTTATTTGCAATGTTTGCAGACTTTTAAGTGACTAATAAAAATTTTAAGGGGTCCCGTTATATATTTGTGAACCCTAGCCTCATATAGTGATTTTTTTTTTTTAAAGGTAATTTTTACAAACATAACAAACAGCATACAGTGATATTACCATGAAATGGCTCTTTCTACATTCAAGACAAGTGACAGAATAGTGCTTTTCAGGATACCAAATGAAAATATATAAACAACACAATTTAACTTTGAGTGTCATCCTCCTACTCCTATACTACCCTGGGGACTGGCTCTACCTATCTCTAAAGATCCTATCTATGGTCCTCCGAGATGTCAATAACCACTTTACCGAGCAGTTGTTGTTTCAAATACCAGCTTGTGAATTTAAAAGTGTCATGCAAGGTTATTCTTGTTGCTAATAGAGTTGTTTGAATAAATTTCCCCCAAAGTAAAAATAATTTTTTAGTTTGTGAGTCTTTATTTACGGTTGTATGTAATCTGTCCATATTAAATACTCCATGTACTTTTTTGAGCATCATGGCAATGGAGTGGGCCCTGGTAGGAATCCAAACATGCAAAATGGTTTTTCGTGATACTGCATCCAATATTAAGAACAATTGTTTATGATATTTTGCAATATTTTGTATGTCACATTGAGTAAATATACCAAATAAGGCTCACTCCAATGTGAAAATAAACTGTATACTAATCTTTCTTGGAATATATATTATAGCTTTTCTCCAAAATCGCCTTACTACACTGCAGTTCCATAAATAATGCAGTAAATTTACTTTAAACAATGAGCTGTTGTAACAGTTTAAAATGCATTTCTAAATACATGGACAAATTCAAAAACTCTGCTGTCTTATCATGGGCTATTAGCAAATTCTCCTCAGTTAAATTGAGATACTCCTACATCCAAGTAGCTATTCCACCTGAGGATAAAATTCCCTCATACCCAGTTCTGGCAATGATATACTGTAGATCACACTAATCGAGTGACACAGGTCCTTTTTCCTCAAAAAATGTTTGTCAAGGTAATGTGCCATGGCTTCGTCCTCTAATAGTCCCTGAGCATATCCAATATAATGTTGAACCTGTATAGCTGTAAGCTCATTGTCCCCCAAATCTTGGAACAATTGTTTCAACTCTACCAAAGGTCTCGTGTAATAAATCGTCCCTACAGTTATCCCTCAAATTTCTGAGTCCTAATCTGTACCATTACTAAATGGGTAAGATCTTCCCTGTTAAAGAGCTGGGTATTACTAATAATTAATATTATATTAATTATTAATATCACAACTATTTATGTTAAGATTATGCTAAAAGGAGGGAATTCTTGGCTCACCAATGTCAAGGATGAATATTAATAATTAATATTCATCACTCCTGACTTGCTTCACCAATCCCAGTTTCCCTCCTTTCTCCTTAGGTATATCTACTTATCTGTTTCCTTGACTGGTTTGTATGTACGATAATTTACCCCACAATATTAATAATAAAATACGTTTATTATTAATGCACTTGTAATATGATGGAACTAGGTTATAGAATAATACAAAACAGTATTAACACACTGCAATACAATAAGTACAGAACCCAATTACCCAGGTGAATATAAAACCTGCAGATATCGCTACATACACACACACAACCCCTAGACAAGTTACTAACTGACCCTTTCTGTAAGGAACACAGCAGTAGTAATACAGATTAATAGAGGGTGACTGATAGATAGATGGATAGATAGATAGATAGATAGATAGATAGATAGATAGATAGATAGATAGATAATAGATGGATGATGGGTGGATGGATGGATAGAGAGATAGAGAGAGAAAGTTATACTTAAGCCTTATTATGCTCTGGTGGTATATGGAGTTTGTCTAGGTGAGGCTGGTCAGTCCATATCCCAAGGGGGCTGGTGAAGAGAGAGAGAGAGGGCTTTTGGCCCATCATATTTATGGTCCACAACTCCGCCCACCTAGATGTTGTCACTCCAATCAGGCTCTTGGTATTGTAATATCATAAGTTTAGATGCAATACTTCTTATGAGTCTTGGGATGGCGCTCTAACACTTAAAATCGATCCTTGGCCCAGGGGTAATGACCTATCTCCCCCATCTGACTTCTAATGTCCCTTGTTCAGTGGCTTATCTCTGGGTAACTCTCTTTGAACAAGGGAAGCTGATTATCATCACCATGAAGGTCTCATTAGCACATTCCATCTCCACCCTTTTAAACAAAAGCCTTCCTGGCCAATGCTTGATGTCTGTTAGATTACAGCTCTTTGAAAGCAGGTTTTGTAGCCTGCAGACACTTATGAGATATCTGAAGTATATAGCTCTCTCAGAAGTTCTAAATGTAATGATTGATACAACTAGATAATATATATATATATATATATATATATATATATATATATATATTAATGTTTGTGGTAAGCACTTCCCTTTACATTCCCCCTCCTGGAAATTTGGATCACTAATTAACTGAAGCCATTGGGATTGCAAAACAATAAACTCTAATTTTCTTTGTAGCCCACTCCATGCTCTGTAAGCTGTAATCAAGTGCGGGTTATTTTCACTTCTGTCAAGGGAAGATGAAACAGCATATGCAAATATGAGACCAAACTCATATTACCTAAAATTGTTGATCCATAGTGTAGTCAGAGAACACTGTGGTGTCCATTAACCAATCCATCGCTATCCAATATTGAGCTGCCAGGTTACAATATTACATACACGGAAAGTTCAACCCCCCACTTGTGTTGAAACCCCTGTTAAGCAAATGGAGAGCCTTCCTGCTCAATAGTAATGGTAACATTGATAAGCAGTACAATATTTTAGGAAAAATCGTCATTTTAATTAAATGGATCCTACCATAATAAGAGATGACAGAGAGTGCCAGGAATCTAGTTCCACAGCAGTACTCTTCAGGTTGTACAGTCTATTCAGATCTTTAGGGAGAACTATGCCCATGTATTTGAAGGTGATATCCGCCCATTTAAATGGGAATTGGATGCCATCCCCCATCTTTGGTGGAGTTTAACACAAATGCCTCTGATTTTACCTAATTCACCATGAACTCTGAAACTTTATGAAATCTATTGATAAGGTCAGTTATAAAGGGGAGTGACTCCTCCGGCAGAGATATTTCAAAGAGTAAATCATCATAAAGCCATCAGCCTTATGTGGGAACACCCTATGAGAATGCCGTGATAACATGGAGAGTGTAGAATATAACGTAGGAAGGGGTCTAATGCTAAGTTAAATAGTAAGGATGTAAAGGGACACGCCAGCTTCATTCCACATTTAATCACGAAAGAATCTCCCAATTTTTGATTTATCATTAAGGAGACATATAATCCATAGTTTAAGGTTCTTATGAGATGTCACCATGAAAGCCGATTGAATGCCTTAAGGCTACCAATAATGGGTCATTAATCTGATGGGTCTCTGAGTATGAGTTATATGAGCTATTGCTTTTGTAACGTTAATGACTGATTGGCGCCCTTTCACAAATCCCATTTGTGAACCAACAGTTCTGGAAGTAGTCTTTAAATACAATTCAACAATATTTTAGTGAATATTTTATAATCTTGATTCAAAAGAGATATTGGTCTATAGGATCTAATGTCTTCCTCTGGCCTGCTGGGTTTTAACAGTAGGATGAGCTGTGACTCATTAAAGCGGAGCAGCGCCTCTCCCCCCTGTATAATGTGATTGTATAAGGTCATTAAATGTGGAGCCAAATGATCCTGCAATAATTTAAAAGTTTTCAAATTTTTTGAAAGATTTAATTGCTAATTTTATTTCTGCTTCAGATACTGGGACTTCCAATCCTCCCCTCAGTGGACAACTTTGGCATTTGTAGACCCCAAAGGAACCTCACACCCTCCCCTTAATCCTCTTCCAGAGTTTCATATACAGTCATGGCCAAAAGTTTTGAGAATGACACAAATATTATATTTTCACATGATCTGCTGCCCTCTGGCTTTTATGTGTGTTTGTCAGATGTTTTTATCGCCTACAGAAATATAATTGCATTCATATTATGAGTAACAGAAGCTTATACTGACAGTTAGAATGGGTTAATGCAGCAAGTCAATATTTGCAGTGTTGACCCTTCTTCTTCAGGACCTCTGCAATTCTCCCTGGCATGCTCTCAATCAACTTCTGGACCAAATCCTGACTAATAGCAGTCCATTCTTGCAGAATCAATGCTTTAATTTTGTCTGAATTTGTTGGTTTTTGTTTGTCCACCCGTCTCTTGATGATTGACCACAAGTTCTCAATGGGATTAAGATCTGGGGAGTTTCCAGGCCATGGACCCAAAATCTCTATGTTTTGTTCCCTGAGCCATTTAGTTATCACCTTTGCTTTATGGCAAGGTGCTCCATCATGCTGGAAAAGGCATTGTTGAGTGCCAAACTGCTCTTGGACGGTTGGGAGAAGTTGCTCTTGGAGGACATTCTGGTACCATTCTTTATTCATGGCTGTGTTTTTAGGCAAGACTGTGAGAGAGCCGATTCCCTTGGCTGAGAAGCAACCCCACACATGAATGGTTTCAGGATGCTTTACAGTTGGTATGAGAAAAGACTGGTGGTAGCGCTCACCTCTTCTTCTCCGAATAAGCTGTTTTCCAGATGTTCCAAACAATCGAAAAGGGGATTCATCAGAGAAAATGACTTTACCCCAGTCCTCAGCAGTCCACTCCCTGTACCTTTTGCAGAATATCAGTCTGTCCCTGATGTTTTTTCTGGAGAGAAGTGGCTTCTTTGCTGCCCTCCTTGAGACCAGGCCTTGCTCCAAGAGTCTCCGCCTCACAGTGCGTGCAGATGCACTCACACCTGCCTGCTGCCATTCCTCAGCAAGCTCTGCACTGCTGGTCGCCCGATCCCGCAGCTGAAACACTTTTAAGAGACGGTCCTGCCGCTTGCTGGTCTTTCTTGGGCGCCCTGGAGCCTTTTTGGCACCAATGGAACCTCTCTCCTTGAAGTTCTTGATGATGCGATAGATTGTTGACTGAGGTGCAATCTTTCTAGCTGCAATACTCTTTCCAGTTAGGCCATTTTTGTGCAGTGCAATGATGACTGCACGTGTTTCTTTAGAGATAACCATGGTTAACAGAAGAGAAACAATGATGGCAAGCACCAGCCTCCTTTTAAAGTGTCCAGTGGTGTCATTCTTACTTAATCATGACAGATTGATCTCCAGCCCTGTCCTCATCAACACCCACACCTGTGTTAATGGAGCAATCACTGAAACGATGTTAGGTGGTCCTTTTAAGGCAGGGCTGCAATGATGTTGAAATGTGTTTTGGGGGATAAAGTTCATTTTCTAGGCAAATATTGACTTTGCAAGTAATTGCTGTTAAGCTGATCACTCTTTATAACATTCTGGAGTATATGCAAATTGCCATTAGAAAAACTGAAGCAGTAGACTTTGTAAAAATTAATATTTGTATCATTCTCAAAACTTTTGGCCATGACTGTAGTTTCCCATAGTATCAGGTAAATTTCCATAGAATGTCAGTTTGGGAAGTCAACATAGATCCATCGGAAGTCTTAATTTTTGTCATGAACTATTCGCTGGGAATTAGATTTGGAGTCAAATCTTGATAATAATTTACCCGTTTTATTTCCTTCTTTATAAAACCTACACTTCCAGTATTGTAGATGGCTGTGTACTTTATTTCAAATTAGTGTTACGATATGTGTGCTTTAGTCTGTGAAATGAAAACGTTATTGGGGCATGATCCGATATGACTATGTCATGATTTTTGCCGGAGCTTCACTACCAGGTGGCCATTGTCAAGCTCCGCCCACCAGAAGTCCCATATGGTTATTCTCATAGGCCGTAGGAATACCCTGAAAACATCCCAATACACAGAATTCATGCCAGAGTTAAGGTAAGATTCCTGGTGGGAGCAGTGAATGTTGAGTGGTGGTTTTGTGGAGCACCAGAAGATTTTTTCAGACAAGTCAAAACTAGGGGGTATATACAAAAATAAACAGGTCCTACACAATCTGAGACCAAACTAGATGTCCTTGTTTGCCTAGAAGAAACCAAGACCTTATGGTCAAACTGGTAGACAAGTGGGCAATATGGCTGTCATGTTCACAATACAATACAAGAATGATGAGGGCTAGAATAGGCTACAACATTATATGCCAAGTTCCTACACTGGAGTACAGATTTGAGCTAAAGTATTAGATTAAGTACTTATCTATAAAATAATTTCTAAGAATGAGCATGAATACAGTGCCTTGCGAAAGTATTCGGCCCCCTTGAACTTTTCAACCTTTTGCCACATTTCAGGCTTCAAACATAATGATATAAAATTTAAATTTTTTTGGTGAAGAATCAACAACAAGTGGGACACAATTGTGAAGTGGAACGAAATTTATTGGCTATTTTAAACTTTTGTAAAAAATAAAAAACTGAAAAGTGGGGTGTGCAATATTATTCAGCCCCTTTACTTTCAGTGCAGCAAACTCACTCCAGAAGTTCAGTGAGGATCTCTGAATGATCCAATGTTGTACTAAATGCCTGATGATGATAAATATAATCCGCCTGTGTGTAATCAACTCTCCGTATAAATGCACCTGCTCTGTGATAGTCTCAGGGTTCTGTTTAAAGCGCAGAGAGCATCATGAAGACCAAGGAACACACCAGGCAGGTCCGTGATACTGTTGTGGAGAAGTTTAAAGCTGGATTTGGATACAAAAAGATTTCCCAAACTTTAAACATCCCAAGGAGCACTGTGCAAGCGATCATATTGAAATGGAAGGAGTATCAGACCACTGCAATTCTACCAAGACCCGACCGTTCCTCTAAACTTTCATCTCAAACAAGGAGAAGACTGATCAGAGATGCAGCCAAGAGGCCCATGATCACTCTGGATGAACTGCAAAGATCTACAGCTGAGGTGGGAGAGTCTGTCCATAGGACAACAATCAGTCGTACACTGCACAAATCTGGCCTTTATGGAAGAATGGCAAGAAGAAAGCCATTTCTCAAAGATATCCAGAAAAAGTCTCATTTAAAGTTTGCCACAAGCTACCTGGGAGACACACCAAACATGTGGAAGAAGGTGCTCTGGTCAGATGAAACCAAAATCAAACTTTTTGGCCACAATGCAAAACGATGTTTGGCGTAAAAGCAACACAGCTCATCACCCTGAACACACCATCCCCACTGTCAAACATGGTGGTGTCAGCATCATAGTTTGGGCCTACTTTTCTTCAGCAGGGACAGGGAAGATGGTTAAAATTGATGGGAAGATGGATGGAGCCAAATACAGGACCATTCTGGAAGAAAACCTGTTGGAGTCTGCAAAAGACCTGAGACTGGGATGGAGATTTATCTTCCAACAAGACAATGATCCCAAACAAAAAGCAAAATCTACAATGGAATGGTTCACAAATAAACGTATCCAGGTGTTAGAATGGCCAAGTCAAAGTCCAGACCTGAACCCAATCGAGAATCTGTGGAAAGAGCTGAAAACTGCTGTTCACAAACGCTCTCCATCCAACCTCACTGAGCTTGAGCTGTTTTCCAAGGAAGAATGGGCAAGAATTTCAGTCTCTCGATGTGCAAAACTGATAGACACATACCCCAAGCGACTTGCAGCTGTAATCGCAGAAAAAGGTGGCGCTACAAAGTATTAACTTAAGGGGGCCAAATAATTTGGCACGCCCCACTTTTCAGTTTTTTATTTTTTACAAAAGTTTAAAATATCCAATACATTTCGTTCCACTTCACAATTGTGTCCCACTTGTTGTTGATTCTTCACCAAAAAATTAAAATTTTATATCCTTATGTTTGAAGCCTGAAATGTGGCAAAAGGTTGAAAAGTTCAAGGGGGCTGAATACTTTCGCAAGGCACTGTAAATGTATTGCATTGTATTGTACTCCATATATGCATACAAATATTACTAATTCAATGTAGATGACATCTTCACATTAATACATCATTATTTTAACATAAGGTGCTTCAAATATAATTCCTCAATAGATTCAACATCAGTGTCTTGGACGATGGTGTATAAAACTGGAGTCTTAATGGCAAGCCTAATACACACGCGGTGAGACAATATATCATTACGGCATGCCATGCAATATTAAAGAGGTCGTCCAGGCTAAAATATTATTTTTTAATTAAGCCGGGGGAGGTGAAAAAATCAAAAAAATCAAAAAAAACAATCACCTGTCCTGCTGCTCAACTGTCTTCCTTTGTGGAAGTCCTTGTCCCATTCCCTTCCGCTGAGCCTGCTAATTGGCCTCAGCAGTCACATGCGGCAGGGACTTCCACTGAAAGAAAACTCCGGAGCTCCGGGGACAGGCCAGTATGTTTTTTTTTTTTTTTTTTTTTTCACCTCCCTTTCATTGGCCTACTTAAAAAATAAAATTTAAGCCTGGACAACCTCTTTAACTCCTCCTATATACTGTAACTAAGCCCAGGGCTGGCGTTAGGGGGGGGGGGGGCAAACTGGGCAATTGCCCAGGGTCCCGACCCCAAAGGGGCCCCCGAGATCCGGAGCCTGATGACTCCGGATCCCGGAGTCAGGCCCGGCCATATCAATATCAGAAAGGGACCGAGCGTCATGTGCCGCAGGGCCCCTTTCCGAGGTGAGTAAAAATAACAAACATTTTTACTCACCTGTCCTTGCGTCCGACGTCATCTTCTGGCGTTCCGGACATCACCGCTGAGGCCAGGCCTCAGCCTTAGCGATCATGTGGGGCGTGCTCACGTAACCGCTGAGGCCCTATCACAGGCTTCAGCGGTGACGTCCAGAACGCGTGACGTCAGCCGCAGAGAAGAGGAAGCTGGCGGGGATAGCGGAGCAGCGCAAGGAGGCCCAGGAGAGGTAAGGCAAGGTAAGTATAACTGTTTGTTATCTTCCCTTACCTCCCCGGGGCCTTTGATAATTATACTCTGGGTTCTGAAGAGAACCCAGAGAATAATATAATACTAGCACTAAGGCAGTCTGTAGGGCCACTGTGGAGCATTATAGTTGGAGCCCCCTCTGGATAGCATATTATACTGTGTGGGGCCCCTGTGGAGCATTACACTGGGGAGGGGGCCCTCTGAATACCATATTATACTGTGTAGGGCCACTGTGGAGCATTATAATGGATGGCCCCCGTCTGGATAGCATATTATACTGTGTAGGGCCTGTGTGGAGCATTATACTGGGGAGGGTGCCCTCTGGATAGCATATTATACTGTGTGTGGCCCCTGTAGAGCATTATACTGGGGAGGGGGCCCTCTGAATAGCATATTATACTGTGTGGGGCCCCTGTGGATCATTATACTGGGGGGCCCTTCTGTAGAGCATATTATACTGTGTGGGGCCACCGTGGAGCATTATACTGTGGTGGGGCCCTCTGGAGAGCATATTATACTGTTTTGGGCCACTGTGGAGCATTATACTGGGGGAACCTCTCTGGGCAGTATATTATACTGTGTGGAGTCCATTCTGGAGCATGTTATACTGTGTGGGGTCACTGTGGAGAATTATTCTGGGGGGGCCATCTGCAGAACATATTATATTGTGTGGCGCCACTGTGGGGCATTATTTGGGGGGGAACTAAGGAGCATTATACTAGGGGGTCCTCTGGGGAGTATATTATACTGCGTGGGGCCTACTGTGGAGCATTATACTGGGGGGACACTGGGGAGCATAATATATTGCTTGGGGCCACTGTGGTGCAAAATACTGGGGGGGCATTGTGGAGCATTATACTAGCAGGGGCCCTCTGGGGAGCATACTATACTATGGGCCACTGTGGAGCTTTATACTGGGGGGAAGGGGCAGTGTGGGGAGCCTGTTATACTTTGTGGGGCCACTGTGGAGTTTATTATATTGCTTGGGGCTTCTCTGGAGCATATTATACTCTGTGGGGCCATTGTAGAGCATTATACTAGGGGGGACTGTGGGGAGCATATTATACTGAGGTGGACCACTGTGGAGAATTATACTGGGGGAACCGCTCTGGGCAGTATATTATACTGTGTGGAGGCCATTGTGGAGTATTATACTGGGGGGGCACTGTGGGATGCATATTATACTGTATGGAGCATATTATATTGTGTGGGGCTGCTGGGGAGCATATTGTACTGTCTGGGGCCACTAAGAGGCAGTATACTGTGTGGAGCCTTATATACCATGGGGGGCTCAGGGGAGAATTTTATACTGTGTGGGTCCACTGTGGAGCATTATATACCATGTGGGGAAACTGTGGAGGGCTCAGGGGAGCATTTTATACCGTGGAGCATTATATACCAGGTGGAGCATTATATTGTAGGGTGGGGGGCTCAATATTCCTGCTGGCATCCCTGTGTGCTATGTCTGCATCACAGCTCCCTCACTATAATCTTGCACATAAGTGCAGTGTTCCATGGCCATGTCATTCCCCATACAGTACTGTGCATGAACTGGCCATGGAGTTATTGGGGCCTGCACAGTACTATAGGGGCTGACTATACTGGGAACATACTCAGTAATGTCGCATAGTCAGCACATATGTAAGACTTCAGTGAAGGAGCCGTGGTGTAAGCTATTAGCAGGAAGCTGTTGGGTGGGGCCCCAGAACAAGTTCCTCTGGTGGGCCTAAGGCCCTTCAGTCCGACACTGTATAATGGAGAACTATTATATATAAGGGTGGGTTGGTATATATAATTGGGAAACTTAAATATGAGGGGGCTATTGTAAGGGGGAACTATTATTTATAAGATGGGCTATTATTTATAAGGGGGGAACTATTATATATAAGGCATCCATTATAAGGAGGAACTATTATTTATAAGAGAGGAACTATTTATAAGGGGGGTATAATTGTTAAGTGGGCTTATTTATAAAGTGGGCTATTAGTGATAATGGGGACTATTATTTATAAAGGTAACTATTATTTATGAGAGGGCTATTATTTATAAGGGAGCAGTATTATTTTTATGGGGTGACTGTTACTGATAAGGGGGAATATTACTGATACAGGGCACTATTTATCATTTATATGGGCACTATTACTGATAGAGGTGTAATATTATTTATAATCAGGGGCTATTATTTATAAGGAGGCGCTATAATAACTGATGACTGGGTGCAAAAATCTAATAGGTGGTACAAAGGTGCTCATTTGAATTGTGTGTGGTAAAATGGGGCTTATTATTACTTTTTTTGTTAGCAGAAAGGAGGCGTTATTATAGGGGTTGCCACTGCAAGACGATGGTGTTGCATATCAGCATTTGGGGCCCCGCTTTTAATTTTTGCCCAGGGCCCCACTTTGTCTAAAACCGGCCCTGACTAAGCCATATTATCGATAAACACTAAACTTACAATTTTCCTTCAATCCCTTTGGGAAATCCAAAACACTTTTCTCTGCAATAACTTTACTTTAGTCTGTTCAACATTGCTCCCTACTACCTCTACTAGTATTAACCACTTTAGTTCTGTCACCTGATATCTCAACCTAAAAAACTTCTAGCCACCGTTGTTTCACCATACCCTATCTGAGCCTTATTGTTCTCTTGTACATTATGTTGTTTCTTTATAATTTATAATTCTTAGTCTTCAAATCTGGTATAATGAATTAATTTCAAAATGATTTCCCCTTGGAGAAAGCTTGGATGATTGTTAAATAGAAGGCCATATTTCGGTTCCTTTGTCAACATACCCAATATTTTGTAATAATACATTTTAATAACTTTATAATGATGATCAAAAGTAGAAACAAACATTACATCCTGTTCCTCATTTTCACTCTAGCTTTTTCCCTACTGATCTGTTGCACCTCTTGTCCAATCTTCTGTACCGCATTTCTTACATGCACTTTCTCCATAAATTTTTCTACCATCTTATTTCTTTCAAACTCATCTTCATCACTACATGTCTGCTGTATCTCCTTAAATCTTTGGGGAGAATAATAGCTATATCTTCTTAAAGAGGTATTTTTGTCAGTTGACTTGGAAAATAAAGTTTTAGACAGTTGTTTTAGACACTTTTTTTTAACCTCCACATCGAAATAATTTATAACCTCAATATTCACCTCCACATAATATTTAATCAACAGATTAAGGAAAGACACAACCTCCTGTATTTCCCCCAGATCTCCATTACACAGCACGAACACGTGATGCACGTAATAAAAAAATAAAAACGGAAAAAAAAGAAAAAATGGTAGCGTGAATTCTGCTTTAAAAATCAACATTTTCTTTTATCAGTTCATTATTTTTAAATACAGCCAGCATAATTTGCTTTGGTTGTCAGGAGATATCTAGGGTGACTCACAATGAGTGAACTCAAGCTGCTTTATATCTGTTAAATTTCTGAGCCTTTATTCCACGGAAACATCTCTTATACAATTTGTCTGCAAGTCATCTGTATCTATCTCCTGTTTTGATCCCGTAGACCACCCTGGGTTCACAGATTATGATTTTGTCATGGCTTGTGCTTTGAAAGGAAAACCAGTAACATGCCAGTATGAGAGAGTAAAGCTTTGATTTATCTCTCTCCTCTGCTTGATATCCATCTTTGATTTCGCTAGTGTATATTCTGACCCTTATATGGCATCCAATAATATTATGTATTGAGTGTTATTTTGCACCACATTGCTCCCTAGATATGTGAAAAATATTACTTCCAGGTGAAAATATAGTTTGAAACAGTGGCGTACCACTGGAGACCGAAATCGCAGATTCTATGGAGCTCAAGGGAAGGATGGGGCCAGGAGTTAACTTCTACTGATTCCAGACATAGATCCACTGTACACATAAGTCTGTCAGTCACTGTGTGTGTGGACAGGGTAAGTAGGATTCTCACTGGCTCTCCTAGGAGTCCTGTTAGGATTTACTTTCCTGCTCCTAATTATGTAAATCTACTGTATGTATCACAGAGCTCAATTTCTGTCATTGGCTCATACATCTGAACTGGGTTACTTGAAATCCATAAGCATTCATAAACATTATTATTAACATTATTCCCACTGCAGCCTTTTTTCATTTTTGCACCTTCCAAAAGCCATAACCATAACTTCACATAGCCATATGAGGGCTTATTTTTTGCAGGACTAACTGTACTTCATGATGATATCACCTAATGATCTATACAATGTTTCCATGTACAGTGCTATGTATGGTATTGTGTTTTGCGGAATGAGAAATAATTTTTATTTATACCATTTTGTCAAGAATTCAATGTTTTCACCACTTTTTATTTCATTTTTTTGGGAGGCAAAATGACAAAAAAACTGCGATTTGATAATTTAGATTTTTTTTACTGCAGGGTTCACCATATGGGATAAATATTTTTATATTTTTGTATGGGTATCTTGGATGCAGGGGTACTTAATATGCCTATGTTTATGTTTGTTTGTTTATTGTTATATAAATTTTAGGGAAAGGGGATGATTTGAATATTTATATATGTTTTAGCATCTTTTTAAAAACATGTTACATTTTTTAAAACTTTTTTTCAGACTCCCAAGGGGCTTGAACCTGCGATCATTAGATCACAATGGTAAAATCCCTATACAACTTTTAAAACCTTCAATAGGCAAGTATCAATAGTTGTCTTGCTATGGCAGGCATGAGAGACTTCAGAAGTCTCCCGGATCTTATAGAAACTGGATGGGTATATGGGAGAGGGAAATGAGGCCCTATAAATAGTTAATGCCACCGATTAGAGAGGACGTTGATTCTGGGCATTACCACTGCATCTCTGCTGTGTAAGGCTAAGGCCCCACATAGCGGGCCGCAGCAAAAAAGCACTACAGGAAAAACCATGACGGCAAGGCATTGTAGTATTTCCTGCATCACTTTTTACAGAAAGTCTGCAGAGGTTTCCTTTCTGCTTCCATTATACAGAGGAGTAGCCAAACATTTTAAGCAGTGTCCACTGGGATGCTGCACCTGCACATGGTGGGGCTAGTTTCTGGTAGATATTCAAGTCATAGCATGTCAGTTTATGCTACTGTCTTCTCTGTGATTTCCCTTCTTTGCTATGCAGAGTTTTGGATTTCCGAAGCAGGTTTACTCGCGGATTATCCTCAGACACAATGGGGCTAATAAGCAGTAGTCTCTCACTGAGGCTCACTGGCTGAATTAAAGAAATCCACAGACAATGAATCGGGATGTTCTTTTTTCAGCTTCCTGACACTTTTCTGCCTCCCGCCACTGGTTCCCACTGTTTTCAGATTCTGGCCAAAATCAAAATCAGCTGCAAATTCCATCAACAGTCACTAACTGGTTCTGAAAAGTGAAATTCTAAATGTCCAGCGGGTATGGTGATATCCGTCAGTAGGGGGACTGTGAGGGAAATGTCAGTCATCCTTGAGGTGTGATTAGCAAGCAAATGGCAAGACTAGGCTGAAGCTTCTTCCTGCCCCCTGGGTCTACTTAGGTTAATTTGTATATGACTTTTTATGCTTTTAAGCACTTCATTTTGCTGCAATAGAAAAATTACAGAGAGATACCATAGAAAAGTTTATTACGTCATCCTGCATGTGATGGGGCCAGTGTATGGAGGAAAAACCTGACAGGTTCCTTTATCATAGGAGCAGAGGAGCACAGGATGAAAACCAAAATGCACAACCTTGCTTACAGAAAAAGTTCAGGTAAGAACTATTACAAAAGAACGCTTTATTGTTAATATAAGAAACATGTATTAGAAAGGTTAGGTTAGAATAAATGTCTTTAGGGCAGAGTGAGTGGTGGTGCTGTTCAGTTCTCAGTACTTTATCAAGGAGTTAGTGATCGATTTTAACCTTTTCTTTAAATGAAATTACAGACTTTTCATTTTGTTTGTGATCATTGCACCTTCATGAGTGGCCAGATAAATGCAAGATTCTAGCTGTAATGTAATATCCTATGCAACTTACTATGAAGTTTTTACTAAATTGTATGTAAGCTTTGAGGGCAAATTTCATAATTATTTGATTTTTATTTTACCCAGCTGGCAGCTATAGCGGCTGCCACAGGGTCTGCGACCTTAGGGGGCCTGGTGGGACCCTGCTGCTTTTGTTTTTTAATAGGCTGTTACCTGCTAAAGTAACCAGCAGGTAACGGGCCCTATTTACTCACCGATCCCGTTTCTGCTCACTGCCATCTCCGCTTCTCCTTCTGCCCATCCCATATAACGTCGCTGTGGCCCCCTGGAGGGAAGAAGGAGAAGCGAAGTCGGCTTCATTTAACTGAAAAGTCTGCAGCTGCTGGAGAGGAAAACTGACTGTAAGACTCCTCAAACAGAACTCAGAGATGGTTTGTTATTACACTTGCCTTTCTAATCTGGCTTTTTAGGGTGGTAGACACCAAAGATTAGTAGATATCAGCACTCTTCCTTTTCTTTTAAGGGTGGAGCCACCTCTGCATGGTCATTCTCAAATATCTTGATTCATATCTGGTCTTCTCTGAAAGTTGCATCTGAGTGAAGAAAGACATTTTAGTGCCTGATCCCTGTTGTGAGGAAGATAGTGACTCTGTGTTCTGAAACGCAGCAGTGCAACCCAGCTATTTATGTCATCTTTGAAGAAACCTTGTTCTATTATCTTTAGGAAAGCCTCACCTTCAATAGAGGGTGCTGTTTTGTGTTCTTCTTTAGTCATCTGGAAAAGGGATGGCCGCTCATTCTCCAATAAGTTTTTGTAAAGGGCATTTACAGTGGTTGGTTTTTGAACAGTTCCTAGGTAAACATCGCCTATAATGACCCACCCTAGGTCAAGCTTCTGATCATATGGGGAATTGTGAGGGACAATTATCTGTTTTCTCACCTTGTTGACTCTTATGATGTCTCTTCCAAGCAGAAGTACGATATGAGCCTCTGAGTCGAGTGCAGGGATGAGAGGCACTATGATTTTCAGATGTCCATGATATAATGTTGCCTCAGGTGTAGGGCTCTCCTCCCTGTTGTTTGGGATCTGATTGAATTCGATCAAGGTGGGTAGAGGCAGAGATGTTTTGCTATCTATAGATTCAATTTGATAACCTGTTTCTTCGCTCACACCTGAGCATGTTTTAAGTGAATATGAGGAGCTGTGTCCTTTAATCTTGAACATATCAAAGAAGGATGAGCTTGCAAGGGATCTTTTGCTTTGATCATCATGGATTGCATATAGCCTTACCACCTTCTCTTTGGGGCCAATGAGGTAAACTGTAACAAGATGAATCTTAAAGCAGGATTTATCGCTAAGTCCTCTTCCGCAGACTTAAGTGCACTAGGGTGCCACTTCAGGAGGTACTGTCTCTTTCTCCTTCTTGCCATGCTCTTTATCCTGGTCTGAGGGTGTGAGAGTCCCTGGAGTTGGCCCTGGGTGTAAAGCTGTACTATGCTCTTTGCTGTCACATTCTGTGCATTTGATGTTTCCTGTACAGTCCTTTGCAAGATGAGTAGTTGATGCACAACATCTGTAGCAAATGCGATTTACCTTGAGGAAGGTTTTGCGATTCTTAAGGGATTTTTCTCAAAACTCTCTGCATTTTAGCAGTGAGTGAGTTTTCTTGTGTAGAGGCACTCTCTACATGAGGTCTTCTTAGTTTCTGCAGTACTGCAAGTTTCATGTGAGGAGTTTGCAAGGGACACGCTGGTTTTGTGCAAAGCAACAGGTGTAGCTTTCAAGTTACGAAACAATGCAGGTTTACCCAGTTTGGGATGAACGGTGTCAGAAGTTGAGAAGTCAAAACTAGGATCATTTCTAGTCCTTGCTTGTTGCCGCACAAAGTCCACAAAAATGGAGAATGGAGAAAATTAAACATTGCTGTAACGTCTTTGCCTGTTCAGGTCTCTGCACCACCCTCCGCCCGCACGCGGCGGCGCAGGATGCGTGCTCAGTTTGATTCCTTGTTTAAGATTCTTGTTGCTCAGTCTGAACTCTATCCTAGACTATGTAATTGATTTTCTACCACACCCGTCTCAGCACCTTAATTTTCCTCTGCTCCCTTTATAGTTAATCTCAGCCTTGCCTGTGTGATTGACAGCCTGTCTACCAATCCAGTCTGGGGCGGGTCCTGACTTTCTATAAACAGGTTGTCAGCCCTCACATGCTCGCTGGCTATTGATTCTGTCTTGTGACTTGTCCCTGCTAGCTCCTTTTCTGCTATTCCCTGTTTTCCTATTTCTGACCTCTGGCTCTGTTTTTGACTATTCTCTTGGATTGTGAGTTTGTACTGCATTGCTCGACTTTTACCGACCCCTTGGCTTGCTCACTCTGCTTCTGTGTTGTTTTGTCTTGTCCTGTTCTGTGTGTCACTTATATTAGGAAGGGACTGATCGACCAGTTGCTGGCTGTCGCCTAGGACAGGTCGGGCAAGTTAGCCAGGGACAGTGGGGGGTTCAGCTTTAGGGCTCACTGTTTTGTTGTGCCCCTCCCCCCAGGGTTCTGCAGCGGCACTGAGGAATTGCTCAACTGGCAATTCCCTTACAATTGCATAGTTGTTTGTACCTGGAACCTTGAGTGATCCACCTCTCTTTCAGATGATAAGGTAGTTTCTATACAATGGGGTTGACGCCACGTGCTGTGTCTAGGAATGCAAGAACTTTCAAATCTCCTTCAGCTTTGGCAACTTGGAGTTCCATCAGCAGGTCACTTAATTCTCTCAACTTCTGGAAACCTTTGTTGAGATCTTAAGAAAGTCATCAATTCTTTTTAAGAGGGCATTCTCTATCACTTCTCGTGAGCCATAACACTCGTCATGTCTCTACCAAATCATGTTTTACCCTATGCTTGGGTAGTTGATGCTGATGTCTCTAATACACTTTACATGCTCTGCTGACTCATTCCCCAGCTATTTGACTAGAAGATCAACTTCATATTGCTGAAGGTATGACACAAGGCATTTTGTAGAATCGTACGCTTCCAACTTTTTGAGAACAGTCTAGATAATATCCTTGCTGGGAGGGTTTGGTATGGAATATCTTGAGTGACTGGTACAGAGCCCTGACCTCAACTCCAGAACTAGAACAGGGATTGCGAGCCAGGCCCTCTCATACAACATCAGTGTCTGACCTCACGAATGCTTTTCTAAATGAATGCGCAAAAATTCTCACATACACACTCCAAAGTCTTGTAGAAAGCCTTCCAAGAACAGTGGAAGCTGTTTTATTTTCAAAACGGGAACCAAGTCCATATTAATGCCTATGGATTTAGAATGGATTGGATATAGTGGATATAGATAGTGTAGCTAGTTTGACACAATAATACATACAATTTTTGTCATCGTAACTAAATTAGTGCTGTGATTTAGAAATAATAAAAAAATTTCTGTTGTATTAATGTTAATATTCAGAAACCACATTCATGCAGGCGCGACCTCTCCAATGTTTACTCATCTTTAAAGAGCTAACATAATGTCTACCATTTAGCATTAATACTTTTAGTCAGTTTTTTCTTTCCTAATGAAGAATTTGATATGAGACTTAGTTTTAAAACATAGAGGAGTGAAGTTACAGGAGATTAAAATTCAGCAGCTGTACTCATATTGCCATAGGCAGCATACAAATGATATGTACAGCAGCCTGTATTCTCTGAATGGAGTCAACACAGTGGATGTCACATTGTGCTTAAAGGCATTATGACAGCTTATCTCAGGGGCAGAATGAGATTCATCTGGGCCCTTGGAAATATGTGTCATGACTCATGGGCCTTTATAACCTGTTATAGTGTTGTAGTAAAATTTTTAAAGTTGTAGGAAAGTGTGTAAGAGATTCTGCCAAGTAAGAATGCCTTCAAAAATAGAAGTGTTAATAGTTTGTTTTTGTCAATTTAAAAATTAAGTGAATTAATGAAAGAGAAATCTAAATCAAATCAACATGTGGTATGACCAGTCTTTAAAGGAGAAGTCTTGGAAGTGATGAACTGATCAACATCGTTGGGTTTGTCTGAGATTACATTAAGAGACAGAAGGTTTGGAGAGAGCCTAGAAGAATTGATGCTGTTTTGAAGGCAAAGAGTGATCACACCAAATATTTGACTGAATGTAGATTTCTCTTTTGTTTATTCGCTTTGCATTTTGTTGATTGACAAAAATAAACTATTAACACTTCTATTTTTGGAAGCATTCTTACTTTGCAGCATGTTTTCCACACCTACATAATACTTTTTCACAGTGCTGTACATTTCTTAATAATAATAATTATTTTTTTACTGTCTATACATCTGGAATGTGCTCTATTACAGAACCAGACAGTCTTGATCACAAAGACTTTCAATCTACTGTACATTACAAAGGATGAAGGAGACAAGGGATGAGGGTACAATTGATGTTCCTGCTAAGCCTTGGCAGTTGATGAGTGGAGTGGTAAAAGAGCTGGGCAATACTTCATAAGCTGTGGGACAAAAAGGGAGGAACAGGGGAGCTATAGCAAAAAGCACCCAAATTGGGATTTCATTTGCAGCGGCAACTTGCAGTGAAACACACTGCAGAATGTATCTTTTGGAAATTCTGCAACGTGTATGTCCCTAATAGCCATGACCTAACATATCAACACAGCTGATTGCACAGCAAATTGTACCCAAAAAATAATGTGGAGAGATGCTACATCACACTAGTATAAGGGTGTATTCACATCTAGTAGTTGAGGTGCAATAAAAACAGCATTTGAAAATTTGCACATTTGTTCTGCTATTTGGCCTGTAATGTTGTAATTGGCCTTGTAGCTTTTACACCTGAAACATATAAAATAAGAGTTTCACCTTTAAAAACCACAGAAAAACTGAATGAACTTTATGAATTCTATTTAAACTGCATATTAACCACTACATGTGAATACTTCCTTAATAATGAGACATTTAATGACAATAAAATGTTAAATTTTATTGTCCTTATATCACCGCCCTTTTTCTTCTTGCTTCCCTTCTCTTTATTTAACTTTTGTATCTTTATAGGTGGTGTACGCTGCAGTTTTAGCATCAGGGGGTTTATATTTACTAGGGAATTAATATGCAATACAAATTATTCATTTAGTAATATGACTCAATAGTGATAAACCCCATCCTGTGCCTAATATTAATAAACCTAAGGTGCTTTACATAAGTGTGTCCTTACGACAGTTTCAACACGTGTTGAAACTGTTTTATGGTGTGGGGGAAGATGTAAAGCTAAATGGACATTCAACCATGCTTCTTATAGGGAACAGTCAGTCGAAGATGTTCACATGGTAGTATAGTGGCAATAGGGTTTCTCAAGGTTGTAGACTTTTCTGAAGAGGTACTGAATGAGGTGTTCAGTGGATTGAGGATATATGTGGGGAGGTAGCAGGAAATTAGGTCATAGATGTATGATGGACATGTTAAGTTAATATTCTATACATTAAATTCCTTGACCAAGGGGTAGCATGGTAGAGCTGTTGCCTTGCAGCACTGGAATTCTGGGTTCAAATCCAGCTAACTGCATGGAGCTTGTATGTTTTCCCAGTGTTTGTGCGGATTTCCTTCAGGTACTCCAGTTTCCTCCCACACTGCAAAGATATATTGACAGGGAATTTAGATTGTGAGCCCTACAATGAGAGATGACAAAATCTGTAAAGCGCTGTAGATTATGTTGGCACTATAAGTAACATAAACAAATAATGATGGTCAGAAAGGCAAGGTGTGAAATTAAAGGGGGCAGAATTCAAAATGGATTGGAATTGAGTAAGGTTATTAGATGGGAGGACACAGAAGGATGTTGCACTAAGGGCTTCTTCACATGTCCACATTTCACATATGAGTACTCATTCAGATGTCCATCTTTTTTCACAAAAGCATTACATGAATGAAAGTTTATGGATCTGCGACTCAGACACATTGAAAAGTGCAGTAAACTGTGCAGGTAACAATAAAGGGATGCACTAACATTTCTGTTGAAAAAGTTGAGAAAAGAGTGGGTTCAAAAAGTGTCTTTGAGTTGGATGTGGCAATAGGTTGATGTGTAGTTTGAAAGACCAGGTTATATCAAAGGTTATCCTAAGGCTTTAGATTTGTGAGACTTGGGAAAATATGGTGCTATGATTGATAAGACACTGACTTTAATAATTGACCAGGTTTGGGTTCTGATATAATTTGTGAATGATGTGTATCATATCATGAGTGAATGATATGTCATAATGCATAATGTGCGTGGTATTTTTATGTCATGTAATATTATTGCAACTTGACAAAGCTACAATATTGGTAGGTTATCAATATTAGATGGCTAAGAGTCTGACTGGAGGCACCGTGAACTGATGAAGTGTTGCAGTTCTCCAGTAAGTATTGCGTCTTCTTCAATGTTTACCAGGCATAGTTCAGTACTTTTGGTAATGTCTGTACCTTGTATTAAATCTCACTAAACCTCAGTATCATTTAAATAAACGGGGCTAAGTTGCAATACCAGATACAGCCACTGCCAAAAATATGGACCTGTACCTATCAAACAATAAACAGGACATGCATGACCCCTTCAATCAGATGTGTAATGGGGGTGCCAAAAGTGGGTCCCCAACTGATCTGTTATTTAAGACCTATCCCTATATTTATTTTGCCAACTTTCTACACATATAATATCTCTAATGGTTAATAGTCATATCTTTTGTGCTGCAGGTTGGTTGTGATTTACCATATAAAATCTCTAAAGGTTTAGGGTTGGTGTGAGGTTAAAATCTAATAACACTGGTGTAACATCTTTGCCTGTTCGGGCCTCTGCGCCATCCTCTGGTCACACGCTTCAGCGCAGGAGGCGTGTTCAGTTGTGATCCTTTTCACTTATTGTTGTAGCACAGCTGAGGATTAGTTGCTGTGTGTTAGTCCAACCAGTACTTTACTTCCTTTAGTTACTATGGAGGTAACTTTGTAGCCTTTGATTGACATTCCTCCTGGCCAATCAAGTCTAGGGCGGATTCCTTTATATACTTTTCCAGCCCGCTCCCTTATGCTTGCTATTGCCTTTTGCGTGCTGGCTGTATACTGTTTGCTATCTATATTCATATTTCTGACCTTGGTTATTTCCTCTGACTACTCTTTTGGATTCTGACTCTGTACTTTGCTGCTCGACTGGTTCTGACCCCTTGGCTAGCTGACCACCCGTTTGTTGTTGTTTGCCTTGTCTGCAGTCTGTGTTATCACTTGCATCATAGGAAGGGACTGTCACCCAGTTGTCCTCTACTGCTTAGTGTAGTTGAGGCAAATAGGCAGAGACTGGGTGCGGGTTCAGCATTAGGACTCACTGTCTTGTCGTTCCCAGGTTTCACCAGCAGCTACTGGGAAATTACTCATCTAGCATTCCCCTAACACCTGGTTGATTTAATGATATTATCTGCAGTGGTTCAGGGTAGTCAGAGGCTAAAATGTATATATATTTTAAAATAGGTAATTTTTTTGTCTCACAGAGCGCCTAACCCCTGCCTCCATTTACACAGCCAAACTGTTAAAGCCATTAGCAACCACATGGATGAGCAAACCAATTTCTAATCTCCCATTAAATGCCGTACCAGCATTAAATCCATATGTAAAGGGTTCCTCCCTAGTGCAGATGTATTCAGAAATAGTTTTAACTCACTGGCTATATGCTCCCAAGCAGTAAGGTTCCAGCTTCTGGTCACCATTGTCCCCTGTAGAACTTTTCTATAGCGGTAGCTAAGCCCATGATCTCACTGGCTTTTAGGAGGAAAACTTTGTCTTTAGTACCACCTCCTAGATACTGACTTTGAGGGAAACTTATGGATTCAATCCACTTGTGGATGCTATTAAATCATTTCACATAATGTTTCTGAACATGTTTTCATTTTGATTTTTTAATACACACTATCCTTTCTTATTTTCAAAATGTTATCACAGCTTAACTTTCATTTTTAAAGCGAGATTAGTAAAATATATACTTCTAAATTACTCTGTCAAACATAAAGCTATATAAAGGAAAATGTGTCTGCAAAGAGACAAGAACCAATCTTAACAATCCTTCTGTAAGGTTTCTCTAGACACTTTATTTCTAATTATGCTTAAGACATTCTTTGTGCTTTCAGTAGATAATATATATTTGACTCACCCCCAGAAAGCTGTATGAATACGTATTGCAATTTGTTCTCAGCTTTCAAAGATTCCGGCAGCTTCCTCTCTTTGTTCTCAAACTGCTCAGTGTTCAAATGGATGAAGTGTCAAAAGGAATTAGATTAAATGGTGGCAGAAATCCCTCAAGAAAAAGATTAAAATACATGGAAAAAAGTCAGTCTTATGAATTTCCATTTTGTAACTAAACCTTTACGCATAGCTGATTATTGTCATAATGAGAATGAGTAGAAGATCTTTGATAATTTCAAGAATATCAGGCATACAATGAATTCCATGGTTCAAGGATAGGTTTACATTAATTAGTGGCTTCAACTGAATAAACAGCCGCATTGTGAGACAGCCATAAAATAAAAATCCAAATTGAAATGTTCCTGAATGTGGCTTAGCTGACTCTGTGACCTCTTAACTGAAATTTGCATAAAAGAATTATTAAACATTTATTTCTTTCCTTTTTCAAGAAAATCCTTGATAAATTACAACATGCATTTAACACATAGTTATCCAGGGATTACAAGGATTATAAACTAAGTATTCATGCGCAAATATTGGCTTATGTAACCTCAATGTTTTAGACTGCCTAGACTATATTTGGGAGATATGCTTTTCATCTACATTTTTCCATATCAAAAGTAGGAATGGACCTACAGCACAAAGAAGGAATCAAATATTTAATGAGGAAATGTTGAGTCATGTTTCTCTTTTCTTTTGTACATGCCACTCTTGATGTAAAAAGATGCACAGATGAATCGATCTACCAGTGACATATGGTGTTATGTGTAGGTTCCAAAATATTTAGTGCTTCAAAAACTGGTCTTCCTTGCCAGTACTTTAGGCAAGACTAATGTTAC
This sequence comes from Leptodactylus fallax, assembly GCA_947044405.1. NCBI lineage: Eukaryota > Metazoa > Chordata > Amphibia > Anura > Leptodactylidae > Leptodactylus > Leptodactylus fallax. The sequence goes on from CAMRHE010000010.1 coordinate 7,906,542, forward strand.
TGGTATGGTACTCAGTGATGAGTCTTGCATGGTTCTGTATACACCAATTCGATTTTCTAAAATCTGCTGATTTATTTGCAGTAAAATAGGCATCCATATGTTACAGTGGCATATGGAGTCTGCATAATTTTGTACAAACACAGAGTGGAGTTCTCCATAGGGTTATAAATCCATACCACTTAAAATGATACTGTTACAAGTACTGGCATTCCAGAAATCCTAGCTATGAAACTTTCTCATGCAATCAATGGATATTAAAGTAATATAATATTAATATAATGACTGTATGATCTTATATTCCATGATTCGGAAATTTGGAGAGCTGGTAATTGTAATGTTTGCATATTGGGAATTTTTCTGGCTATATAGTCCAATCAGTGCTCTCCACTTCCCATTTTGTATTGATTATAAGTATGTTAGCCAAAATAAATGATCAAATTTCAGGACTGGTACAGGGTTGTAGTAAAGTCATCAAGGTAAAAAGTTGTACATATATTTTTTTATTATAAGAGGTTTGGCTCTCTGCACTCAAACCGATCAGCTGATTGAAGGGCCATGGTTCTTGTGCATGAGACAAAAAGAGACTATCTGTAACAAGGAGCCTACTGCCTTACTCTGTCAGCCATGCAATGAGTAAGATCACTGTGACACCCAACAACCACATTCATGTGTGAAGTTCACAAAGTAGTAGCCAGGGAGAGCCCCATACAATCCAACCTGGGAGAGGCACAGTCATATTATTTGGCCTGTAAGGGAGTGGAAACACTATAATAAACATCATGATGGACATATCTGAGCTTTTCCTCTAGGGACATAGAGTTCATTCAGAGGGGAAATTAGGAAACATGAGTGCTGAAGGACTTGCTGTTAAGAAGTGAAGCTTTGAATTGAGGTTAATGTACCTGAGATGCAACTTAACATAGAAAAGAGAGTTGCAAAGGTGGGTGTTGGCATTATTGAGATATAAATTGTGTAGGCCATATAGATACAGGGTGGCATAGTGGGGCTGTGCTTTGAGATGTAGAGAGGCACATATACAGTGCCTTGTGAAAGTATTCGGCCCCCTTGAACTTTTCAACCTTTTGCCACATTTCAGGCTTCAAACATAAGGATATAAAATTTTAATTTTTTGGTGAAGAATCAACAACAAGTGGGACACAATTGTGAAGTGGAACAAAATGTATTGGATATTTTAAACTTTTGTAAAAAATAAAAAACTGAAAAGTGGGGCGTGCCAAATTATTTGGCCCCCTTAAGTTAATACTTTGTAGTGCCACCTTTTGCTGCGATTACAGCTGCAAGTCGCTTGGGGTATGTGTCTATCAGTTTTGCACATCGAGAGACTGAAATTCTTGCCCATTCTTCCTTGGAAAACAGCTTGAGCTCAGTGAGGTTGGATGGAGAGCGTTTGTGAACAGCAGTTTTCAGCTCTTTCCACAGATTCTCGATTGGATTCAGGTCTGGACTTTGACTTGGCCATTCTAACACCTGGAAACGTTTATTTGTGAACCATTCCATTGTAGATTTTGCTTTATGTTTGGGATCATTGTCTTGTTGGAAGATAAATCTCCGTCCCAGTCTCAGGTCTTTTGCAGACTCCAACAGGTTTTCTTCCAGAATGGTCCTGTATTTGGCTCCATCCATCTTCCCATCAATTTTAACCATCTTTCCTGTCCCTGCTGAAGAAAAGCAGGCCCAAACCATGATGCTGCCACCACCATGTTTGACAGTGGGGATGGTGTGTTCAGGGTGATGAGCTGTGTTGCTTTTACACCAAACATATCGTTTTGCATTGTGGCATTGTGGCCAAAAAGTTCGATTTTGGTTTCATCTGACCAGAGCACCTTCTTCCACATGTTTGGTGTGTCTCCCAGGTGGCTTGTGGAAAACTTTAAACCAGACTTTTTATGGATATCTTTGAGAAATGGCTTTCTTCTTGGCACTCTTCCATAAAGGCCAGATTTGTGCAGTGTACAACTGATTGTTGTCCTATGGACAGACTCTCCCACCTCAGCTGTAGATCTCTGCAGTTCATCCAGAGTGATCATGGGCCTCTTGGCTGCATCTCTGATCAGTCTTCTCCTTGTTTGAGATGAAAGTTTAGAGGGACGGCCGGGTCTTGGTAGATTTGCAGTGGTCTGATACGCCTTCCATTTCAATATGATCTCTTCCATAGTGCTCCTTGGGATGTTTAAAGTTTGGGAAATCTTTTTGTATCCAAATCCGGCTTTAAACTTCTCCACAACAGTATCACGGACCTGCCTGGTGTGTTCCTTGGTCTTCATGATGCTCTCTGCGCTTTAAACAGAACCCTGAGACTATCACAGAGCAGGTGCATTTATACGGAGACTTGATTACACACAGGTGGATTATATTTATCATCATCATTCATTTAGGACAACATTGGATCATTCAGAGATCCTCAATGAACTTCTGGAGTGAGTTTGCTGCACTGAAAGTAAAGGGGCCGAATAATATTGCACGCCCCACTTTTCAGTTTTTTATTTTTTACAAAAGTTTAAAATAACCAATAAATTTCGTTCCACTTCACAATTGTGTCCCACTTGTTGTTGATTCTTCACCAAAAAATTAAAATTTTATATCTTTATGTTTGAAGCCTGAAATGTGGCAAAAGGTTGAAAAGTTCAAGGGGGCCAAATACTTTCGCAAGGCACTCTAGCTATATACAGATTATAGAGGTTATATGTTCATAGAATGCAGAGTTGCAAAGATGCGCTGTTTTAAGGTTATCCTGGTGCCATGATAATTACTAAAATATGTATTATTTTATCACTAGTATTATAGTGTTTGGGCACTATGTGGAGGTCTTATGGTAAGTTTATGTTTCTCTTTATCAGTCAGTGGGGTCCTCTGTGGGTGGGGTGATGTGATGTGTAGGGGCCCAACTGAACTGCCGCACCAGGACTCTTGAGCCTATATCTATGACTCTTGCTTAGAGTGTGAAGCTATGAGATTTCTAAAATGTACATGTCATTAGAATATGTCCTAGGTTCACATTCATGTTGAAACTATGAACCTATATATAGTATAATATAATTATATATACACGTTTTTATTTTAATGTTATTTACTTGTTTAAATTGTTTTCTTATGCTGCATGTTTCAGAGCAAGCTAAAATAGTTAATTTAGTGAAAGGTTATCACTGGATGTCACATTGTCCTTTTTCCTATAACACAATTCTCCATAGTCCCAGGATGGATTAGCTTGTAGCAAGGTTTAAGTTCCAATTTAGAATGTGGCTGGAGCCAAATCCTAATATGATAAGGTACTGTTTGTGAATTGTTTCAAATGTTCTGTACAGTGTGACAAGTTTGTAATATTGAGAGTAACTTGTATAGTATGCAGAGAAGAGGCCTTTAGCTCTATACAGATAACATTGCAATTATGGATGTTTCCTGCACCTAGATATCGGTGATATACATAAAAAACAAAGTTCTTTTATGATTAGTTGTTTTTTGAGAGGATTTTACATTGAACAGCTTTTCCCCATATTTCTTGTATGGGTTATTTATACATTTATACAGGTTTATCATATCTCCCCTTAAATGCCTCTTCTCCAGACTAAACCATTTTAACTCCTTTAGTCTCTCTTCATACAGTGGGGAAAAAAAGTATTTAGTCAGCCAGCAATTGTGCAAGTTCTCCCACTTAAAAAGATGAGAGAGGCCTGTAATTGACATCATAGGTAGACCTCAACTATGAGAGACAAAATGAGAAAACAAATCCAGAAAATCACATTGTCTGATTTGCAAATTATGGTGGAAAATAAGTATTTGGTCACCTACAAACAAGCAAGATTTCTGGCTCTCACAGACCTGTAACTTCTTCTTTAAGAGGCTCTTCTGTCCTCCACTCATTACCTGTAGTAATGGCACTTGTTTGACATTGTTATCAGTATAAAAGACACCTATCCAAAACCTCAAACAGTCACACTCCAAACTCCACTATGGTGAAGACCAAAGAGCTGTGGAAGGACACCAGAAACAAAATTGTAGACCTGCACCAGGCTGGGAAGACTGAATCTGCAATAGGAAAGCAGCTTGGTGTGAAGAAATCAACTGTGGGAGCAATAATTAGAAAATGGAAGACATACAAGATCACTGATAATCTCCCTCGATCAGGGGCTCCATGCAAGATCTCACCCCGTGGGGTCAAAATAATCACAAGAACGGTGAACAAAAATCCCAGAAACACACGGGAGGACCTAGTGAATCACCTGCAGAAAGCTGGGACTAAAGTAACAAAGACTACCGTCAGTAACACACTACGCCGCCAGGGACTCAGATCCTGCAGTTCCAGACGTGTCCCCCTGCTTAAGCCAGTACATATCCGGGCCCGTCTGATGTTTGCTAGAGAGCATTTGGATGTTCCAGAAGAGTATTGGGAGAATGTTATATGGTCAGATGAAACCAAAGGAGAACTGTTTGGTAGAAACACAACTCGTCGTGTTTGGAGGAGAGTGAATGCTGAGTTGTATCCAAAGAACACCATACCTACTGTGAAGCATGGGGGTGGTAACATCATGCTTTGGGGCTGTTTCTCTGCAAAGGGACCAGGACGACTGATCCGGGTACATGAAAGAATGAATGGAGCCATGTATTGTGAGATTTTGAGTGCAAACCTCCTTCCATCAGCAAGGACATTGAAGATGAAACGTGGCTGGGTCTTTCAGCATGACAATGATCCCAAGCACACTGCCAGGGCAACGAAGGAGTGGCTTCGTAAGAAGCATTTCAAGGTCCTGGAGTGGCCTAGCCAGTCTCCAGATCTCAACCCCATAGGAAACCTTTGGAGGGAGTTGAAAGTCCTTGTTGCCCAGCGACAGCCCCAAAACATCACTGCTCTAGAGGAGATCTGCATGGAGCAATGGGCCAACAGACCAGCAACAGTGTGTGCCAACCTTGTGAAGACTTACAGAAAACGTTTGACCTCTGTCATTGCCAACAAAGGATATATAACAAAGTATTGAGATGAACTTTTGTTATTGGCCAAATACTTATTTTCCACCATAATTTGCAAATAAATTCTTTAAAAATCAGACAATGTGATTTTCTGGGTTTGTTTTCTCATTTTGTCTCTCATAGTTGAGGTCTACCTATGATGTCAATTACAGGCCGGCCTCATCTTTTTAAGTGGGAGAACTTGCACAATTGGTTGCTGACTAAATACTTTTTTTCCCCACTGTAACTAGGGTTCTCCATATTGTGGCTCAATTTGGCATAAAGCTATGTCTTGTTGCAAACATGAACCACAACCCCCGTTCTGTGCCTCGCTAGCCACATTGTGCGAATTTGGACAGAGCGGGGTAGGGAGGGCCAAGTTGAGGGCGCTTTGGCTCGATATATTTATTATCTGACACAGATCTCCATTCAGCTGCATGATCGTGCAACTGATATATGATATATGAGAGATCTGAGCCTCTGCCAGTTGGAGCCTTTATTAAGACCGGCGTTTGAAATCACAGTCTTAATAAATCTGCCCGTGCGTGCCTCTATATAACTCAGAGTCATACAGAGGTGCAGTGATGACCCAAAAAAGATAAGGGTACTGAATTATGAAATAATGCAACAAAGATCTATATGTGTCAATGAGATTATAGTATGATTATTTAAAATGTTTAAAAAGCACTAAAGTAGGAAGCTGAAATCCCCAGAACCTTTGCTAATACATGAGAACATACAAAGTGAAGTATGATCAAAGCAAAAAACACAGACACAGTACTCTTCAAAGTACATGTTATGTGTATTTGGAAACCCCACTGTTATAGAGCAATGATAAATAATCTTTACAATCCCTGGATGTTTACCAAGGTTTAGAAAATATGGACCTTGCTTACAGAGGCGTAATGCAATATTTGTAATGGGACCCATACCTACCATGTGTATTTTAGAAAAGTGGTTCACCTTTACAGAACAGGTGAACCAGCAGATGCATGTTTCAATAAAGCAGTGAGTAGTTCAACTGATCCTGGCCTGGACATTGCCTTCCTTACAGCTATTCCCTGGGCTACAGCTCCTAGTTGGAGAATAGTTTTGACACCCACTCACCATCTCAGCCCAGGGACCTGCGGGTGTCTCCTTACTCCAACTGGATTCACATCTAACTGACTCTTCCTATTACACTGTGCACCTCCCCTGTGAGTTCTGGTGCCTATAAGCACGTTTCTCCTGGGGTGGTCACATTTATTCCATTGTACTGTTAGTCCTTTATTTAGTTACCATCTAATATTTGCTAATATAAAGTAAGTGGAAAGGGGAAATGTAGGCCATAACATGGAACATATGCACATTCAAGCATAGCTAAAACTCAGCTTGGAATAGGACCCTTTGTTCACATTATGCATTACAGAAATAGTTGGAAGTGATTCTGCTATTATTATTATAGAATTTGCTTCATTACTATTAAATTACTTCTTCAATTGCATGCAATTCAATATTTCCCACAATTGTCTTGCAAATCTATACCTCTTTTGTCACACAGCAACTGTTGGGTACTGTAAGTCCATACAGAATATAAAACTGAATAGAAAAAAAAATCTGTTAAATATTCTTAACAGAAGTTACATTAAAAACTGCAGCAAAATCTGCAACAAAAAAAGCTGTGTTTACACAACGTGGGGCCTCAGCCTATGTCAGCATTTTTCATTGAGTTTTTTCCTTGCCCTATTAAATCCATAGGGAAAACACTTGCAATTCCACACTTGAAATTAACATGCTGCATTTTTAAAAACGCATATATTTTTGAAAATGCAGAGTCCTTTTTTTCTGCAATGTGTGAATGAGATTAATGAAATCTCATTCACCTTGCTGGTACTGTAAAAGCAGCGTGTTCTCAGCTGCTTTCCTCAAACTGGGGCCTAGCATAAGGCTGAAGCCCCATGTTGCAAAAACACAGCTTTTACAGTACCTGCAAAGTGCATGGGATTCTGGCTAATCCCATCCACACATTACAGAAAAAAATTTACAGCGGAAAAGCTGTGTTTTCAAAAACGCTTACATTTCTGAAAATCGCAGCATGTCAATTACACCCACGGAAACGCTTGCGTTTTCCATATACATATAATAGGGGCAGAGAGTATGCAAAGGAAAACTCTGCAAAATCAAAATGACGAACACTGCGGAAAACAACGTGATGCTTATCCGCAGCATGTTTTTACGCGGCTTTGTTTTCTTTGCTGCGCTTCGCTACGTGGGGCCTTAGCCTAAATGGGTTTTCCAGGCTCTAGCAATTCAGTTGAAGATCTGCAGATGTCCAACATCTGGTATCCCTGGGGATCAGCTGCTTGAAGCTCCCTGAGTGCTTCTATCTCATGACAGCCATGTGATGTTTATGTTCATTGATCACATAGCCTGTCTACAGCTCAACCCCATTTAAGTGATACCAAGCATAAATGCTGAGATACCAAGCACAACTGCATGTGCAGTGTGCTTGGATTTCTCGAAAGAGGATACAAAGCTTTTGAAAGGCAGGTGCTAAAAATATCAAAACACAAAAATAGAAAATAGCTATGGTCGGAAGGGGTTAAAATCTGCAACATAGGTACATTTCTGTGTGGATTCTGTGCAGATTAGTTTTTTTTACTGGGTGAAAGTCCACAGTATATTATAGTATCAGCAAAGACTGCAAATCTCATCCATCCATAAAAATTGAGCAGTGGTGCACATTTCAAATCCATAGCATATCAATGTACTTTGCAAAGTTTCACTGCAGATGTCACCCTTTGGAATGTATAGTAATAGAGAAAACCAGCGACCAATTCGTGGTTTTTGGTGGATTTTGCCCCAAATACCACAGTGAATCTGTGACAGATTTTTTTCATTTTAGCTTTAGGCTGCATTTATATGAAAGAGGTGCACCCGGGGGCACTCGTTCTCAAGGATCGCTCTATACAGTGAAAAATATGACATGACCTATACTTTGACTGTGAAAACAGACCGTCAAAATAATAGTGATGTGAATAGTCCCCATTCGCCGTGAAATTAATTCTGGATGTCACGGCTATTAAAAAAACGGACATCACATGGCCAATATTCACTGTTGTGTGAATATAGCCTTACATCCCATGTGGACATACCCTTAATATCCCATCTACTGTGCTGCTACTATTATATACTGCTGGTTTTCTACCTGAAAATCAGAATTGAAACTGTTGAGTATACATTACATGTAGACAATACAAATGTTTGTAACACAAATGGTTTTGACATACACCCACCATTTTTTCAACATGTTTAATTCAACAATCAAATATCGCCTTAAAAACATTTATATAAAACCATACCATATACCAAGTAAGTGTTCAGTATTTTCTTCAACATTAATGCCATTAAGAAATGCCATACATGTTTATGAAATTCTAAGAAAGAAAACACTATGATAACACTATGGAAACAAAACATACTGGGCAGATTTACTAAGACTTCCAGCCTCTATGCTTGCAAATGTAAATTTTCTGGTTAGCCAATACTGTACAGGTATCATATCTACAATACTTTAGCCTTTTCTACACATAAAAGTATTAAATATTGCATGATTTTTTCTGGCTAACACAGTACTGCACTGTTTTTTTCCTATACTGTCTAAAAGCTAGACAGTGCAAACATAGACTAGACAATTTTAAAACTGCGGCAAATTTAAGTGTCTGATGCTGTTTGATAAATCGGTTGTATTCTTAGACAGTATAGTCCAGGCCTGGGCATTGTACATCCTGCGGGCCACATCCACCCCGTTGGCACGCCAAGACATTTTGGGTGACACGCATCGGCAGCTACGTATTGCGTTATTGCAATAAGCAGCTGTCGATACTTTTACTCATCTGTCCACACTCCTGTCCTGGTCGCCCTCTGCTGCCTCCTCTAGGCAGCGCTACACTGATGTCATGATGCTGAAGAATGTGTCCCGGGCTTCTTCAGCGTCGGCAACAGCGCACCCTGGAGGCAGCAGCGGAGGGCGTACAGGTTCATATACTGTCACCGTGTGGGGGCTAAAAAATAGGGGTTATATACTGTTTGATTGGGTAGAAAGAGGGGGTCATATACTGTGTGATGAGCCAGGTAAAGGGGTCATATACTGTGTGATGGGCCAGGAAAAGTGGGTCATATACTGTGTAATGGTCCAGTAAAAGGGGGTCATATACTGTGTGATGGGCCAGAAAAAGGGGGTCATATATTGTGTGATGGGCCAGAAAAAGGGGGTCATATACTGTGTGATGGGCCAGGAAAAAGGGGTCATATACTGTGTGAAGGGTCAGGAAAAGTTCACAAGTTCATTAAAGTTCATCACAAGTTCATCATCTCATCATTAAATAATGATGTAATTAGGTCCTCCACATTTTCATTGAATCATTGTAATGTTTCATTTACTGTTTTTTTTTATGATGGGGTAGTATATATACTGTATACAGTATATAGGTATTGGGTAGAACTAGGTTAAGTATATTAGTCTGGCCCTCTAAAACCATTCCAATTTCTCATGTGGCCCCATGGGAAAATTAATTGCCCACCCCTGGTCTAGTCTAATTTTACAACTCCTATTAGATGGCTTAGTTTACGCCAGAAAAATGTGCCACAATTTTGGCAACTCTAAAGTTCGTAACGAGCTGAGTTCATCCTGAATATTCCAAATTGTTCATTTTTTAATGAACCCAAACAAATGGTGATTCGCTTTGGATGAACAAAAATGGCCGCACTATGAGAAAATACCAAGCAGACAATGTCATGTGTGCAGACTCACACATCATATGATAGCAACATCTGAAAGTCTCAGCCAATAGACAGAGGTAGATGGACCTTACAGTGTTGATGTCATATAGAGTATATACGGTTGTGCATTCATGACCTAGCCTTCAGTTGCTGTAATGGTGGAAATGTACACACATCCGTGTTCTATCTCAGTGCATCTCATAGATATTATATTAGCTAGGACAGGGGTCGGCAACCCCTGGCACGCGTGCCAAGAGTGGCATGCGTGGCATATTTTGCTGGCACAGCAGCCAGCACAGGACCTGCAGGTAATAAGAGAAGAGGGAGCGTCCCTTCAGTGTTCTGCTAGAGCTGAGGTATAGTATGCTCTCCCTTCTCTTGCTGCCCTCCCTGCCCACCAATGAGAGGGGGTGAGGAAAGCCAAGGAGGCGGAGCTTATCACTCCTGCTGTCTGCATCCTGCAAAGAAGAAGAGGAGGAGGAGAGGAGAGCTCCATCAGCAAAGTGAAAGTAAAAAAAACCAAACAGGTACATGCTGGGGTCAGGGCCGGTTTTAGACAAAGTGGGGCCCTGGGAAAAATTAAAAGCGGGGCCCCAAATGCTGATATGCAAACAACACCATCGTCTTCCAGTGGTAACCCCTATAATAACGCCTCCTTTCTGCCAACAAAAAAGTAATAACAAGCCCCATTTACCACACACAATTCAAATGAGCACCTTTGTACTGTCTAATAGATTTTTGCACCCAGTTATTATAGTGCCTCCTTATAAATAATAGCCCCTGCTTATAAATAATATTACACCTTTATCAGTAATAGCTCCCTTATAAATGATAACTAGTGTCCTGTATCAGTAATATCACCCCTTATCAGTAACAGTCACCCCGTAAAAATAATACTGCTCCCTTATTAATAAAAGCCCTCTCATAAATAATAGTTACCCTTATAAATAATAGTCCCCATTATCACTAATAGCCCCCTTTATAAATAAGCCCACTTAACAATTACACCCCCCTTATAAATAGTTCCCCTCTTATAAATAATAGCTCTCCCTTGTAATGGATGCCTTATATATAATAGTTCCCCCTTATAATAGCCCACTCATATTTAAGTTTCCCAATTATATATAGTAACCCACCCTTATATATATATATATATATAATAGTTCTCCGTTATACAGTGTCAGACTGAAGGGCCTTAGGCCCACCAGAGGAACTTGTTCTGGGGCCCCACCCAACAGCTTCCTGCTAATAGCCTACACCACGGCTCCTTCACTGAAGTCTTACTTATGTGCTGACTATCTGGTGTTACTGAGTATGTTCCCAGTATAGTCAGCCCCTATTGTACTGTGCAGGTCCCAATAACTCCATGGCCAGTTCATGCACTGTACTGTATGGGGAATGACATGACCATGGGGTACTACACGTATGTGCAAGATTATAGTGAGGGAGCTGTGATGCAGACATAGCACACAGAGCTGCCAGCAGGAATTTTGAGCCCCCCCACAGTATAATGCTCCCCAGTATAAAATGCTCCCCTGAACCCTCCACAGTTTCCCCACATGGTATATAATGCTCCACAGTGGACCCACACAGTATAAAATGCTCTCCTGAGCCCCCCATAGTGGCCCCACAAGGTATATAAGGCTCAACACAGTATACCACCTCTTAGTGGCCCCAGACAGTAAAATATGCTGTCCAGCAGCCCCACACAATATAATATGCTCCATACAGTATAATATGCATCCCACAGTGCCCCCCCAGTATAATGTTCCACAGTGGCCTAACACAGTATAACATGCTCCACAATGGCCTCCACACATTTTAATATACTGCCCAGAGGGGTTCCCCCAGTATAATGCTCCACAGTGGTCCCCCACAGTATAATATGCTACCCACAGTCCCCCCCCAGTATAATGCTCTACAATGGCCCCACAGAGTATAATATGCTCCCGAGAAGCCCTACACAATATAATAAACTTCACAGTGTCCCACACAGTATAACAGGCTTCCCACACTGCCCCTTCCCCCCCAGTATAAAGCTCCACAGTGGCCCATAGTATAATATGCTCCCCAGAGGACCCCCGCTAGTATAATGCTCCACAGTGCCCCCCCCCCAGGATTTTGCTCCACAGTGGCCCCACGCAATATATAATGCTCCCAGAGTGTCCCCCCAGTATAATGCTCCACAGTAGGCCCCATGCAGTATAATATACTACCCGGAGGGCGCTCTAGTATAATGCTCCTTAGTTCCCCCCCGAATAATGCCCCACAGTGGCGCCACGCAATATAATATGCTCTCCAGATGGCCCCCCCAGAATAATGCTCCACAGTGACCCCACACAGTATAACATGCTCCAGAATGGTCTCCACACAGTATAATATACCGCCCAGAGAGGTTCCCCCAGTATAATGCTCCACAGTGGCCCAAAACAGTATAATATGCTCTCCAGAGGGCCCCCCCCACAGTATAATGCTCCACAGAGGCACCATACAGTATAATATGCTATCCAGAGGGGCCCCCTAAGTTAAATGCTCCACAGAGGCCCCACACAGCATAATATGCTATCCAAAGGGCCCCCTCCCCAGTATAATGCTCCACAGGGGCCCCACACAGTATAATACACTATCCAGAGGGGGCCCCCCCAGTATAATGCTCCACAGTGGCCCTACAGAGTATAATATGCTATCCAGAGCCCCCCCCCGTATAATGCTCCAGAGGGGCCCTACACAGCATAATATGCTATCCAGAGCCCCCCCCCCCCCGTATAATGCTCCACAGTGGCCCTACAGACTCCCTTAGTGCTAGTGTTATAAGCGAAGGTCCCGGGGAGGTAAGGCAAAATAACAAACAGTTATACTCACCTTGTCTTACCTCTCCTGGTCCTCCTCGCGCTGCTCCGCTATCACCGCCGGCGACCGCTTCCTCTTCACTGCGGCTGACGTCACACATTGTGGACGTCACCGCTGAGGCCTAAGATTGGGCCTCAGCGGTTACGTGAGCACGCCCCATGTGACCGCTGAGGCCGGGCCTCAGCGCCTCAGCGATGATGTCCGGAACGCAAGAAGATGACTTCGGACGCAAGGACAGGTGAGTAAAAATGTTTGTTATTTTTACTCACCTCGGAAAGGGGCCCTGCAGCACATGACGCTGGATCCCTTTCTGTTATCGATATGGCCGGTCCTTTGGGGTCGGGACCCTGGGCAATTGCCCAGTTTGCCCCCCCCCTAACGCCGGCCCTGGCTGGGGTTACTATTTCTATTAATGTCAGGCATTTGGGGTTATTAATTTAGTTTTAGTAACTCTGCATGCCTCACATTAATAGCAGTTAACCCTATCATGTCCCTCACATTAACCCCTGTGTGCCTCACATAAGGGTTACTAATATGTGAGACATATGGAGGTACTAATAAAGGACCTCAATGATGAAGATATTTACATATTACCTCCATGTCTCACATATCAGTAACCCTTATGTAAAGCACACAGGGGTTAATGTGACGGACATGATAGGGTTAACTGCTATTAATATGAGGCACATGGAGTTAATAAACTGTAATGTACATGGCTATACTTTTTATCCACAACTGTGGCTAATAGTACAGTCCTATACATTTCAATGGGCCTATACACACAGCCGTTCTTTTTGCGGCTGTGTGTCCGGGCTAAATTGAAGAGCTGCAAATTATGGAGAAGGTCCTATATCTGTCCTATACATACCCTATATCTGTCTGCATTTTCGGACCTGTCCATTCATTTTTTAATGTATAGGTCAGTGAAAACCACATCCGTGCCATTTGTGTGCAGGAGGCCTAAGGCTAAGGCCCCATGTTGCGGAAACGCAGCGTTTTTGTTGAAGGTTTTGCTGCGGTTTTTTGAGCCAAAGCCAAGAGTGGCTTCAGCAAAAAATAGAAGTATAAGAACTTCCTATATATTTCCCATTCATTTCGTAGACATTCTTGGCTTTGGCTGAAAATAACCGCAGCAAAATCTGCAACAGAAAAAGCTGCGTTTCCGCAAAGTGGGGCCTCAGCCTTAGGGTGTTTCTTTTCTGGTGGTGACACACTGTGTACCCAGGTGCTCATTAATTCCTGGCTGGGGTTTTGCTGTTACTGCACAGCCAGGAATTAAAGGTGGCTGAAATTAATCCGTGTTTCACTTACAGAAAAGTGAAAGTACCAGTGTCCGGGGACTGGATGCAGCATCCAGGTACATAGTGTGTCATCATCCTACAGGTGTTACCTCACTGCTCCCAGTCATATACATTTACCACTAGTTGTGGGTTACACATGTACTTACATTGCTTCTAATGGGAAAGTACTGGTGTATCAAGGCAAATAGCGGTAAACACATGTGGCTGGGAGCACAGTATAACAGCACCCCTATGTTACAGTTTGCACTATATGACTTTAGTGTAGGTGTCATCAGCCTTAAAATTATTGCTCGGCACTCCGAGGACCTCAACTTTGACTTTGTAATTTAAATCGGCACAGCGAAGAAAATAGGTTGCCTACCCCTGAGCTAGGATATAGGCAGCACAAGTCAGAATTGAAAACTGAACAATTGTTATATGAGTACTTAGAGAGAATCAAGCAATATACACAGGCAGATTGTCAGTGCAATGCTAGGATAGAATTGAATAGATAGACAGACATACAGTTAGGTCCTTATATATTTGGACACTGACACAAATTTTGTTTTTTTTTTACCCGTTTACTGAAACATATTCAAGTTATAGTTATATAATGGACATGGACATAAAGTCCAGACTTTCAGCTTTCATTTGAGGGTATCCACATAAATCCACAAAACTGGATGAAGGGTTTAGGAGTTTCAGCTCTTTAACATGTGCCACCATGTTTTTAAAGGGACCAAAAGTAATTGGACAATTGACTCAAAGGCTGTTTCATGGGCAGGTGTGGGCAATTCCTTCATTATGTCATTCTCAATTAAGCAGATAAAAGGCCTGAAGTTGATTTGAGGTGTGGTGCTTGCATTTGGAAGATTTTGCTATAAAGAAAACATGCGGTCAAAGGAGCTCTCCATGCAGGTGAAACAAGCCATCCTTAAGCTGCGAAAACAGAAAAAACCCATCTGAGAAATTGCTACAATATTAGAAGTGCAAAATCTACAGTTTGGTGCATCATGAGAAAGAAAGAAAGCGCTGGTGAACTCATCAATTCAAAGAGACCTGGATGCCCACGGAAGACAACAGTGGTGGATGATCGCAGAATAATTTCCATGGTGAAGAGAAACCCCTTCACAACAGCCAACCAAGTGAACAACACTCTCCAGGATGAAGGCATTTCAATATCCAAATCTACCATAAAGAGAAGACTGCATGAAAGTAAATACAGAAGGTTCACTGCACAGTGCAAGCCACTCATAAGCCTCAAGAATAAGAAGGCTAGATTGGACTTTACTAGAAAACATCTAAAAAAAGCCAGAACAGTTCTGGAAGAACATTCTTTGGACAGATGAAACCAAGATCAACCTCTACCAGAATGATGGAAAGAAAAAAGTATGGCGAAGGCGTAGTACAGCTCATGATCCAAAGCATACCACATCATCTGTAAAACACGGTGGAGGTAGTTTAATGGCTTGGGCATGCATGGCTGCCAGTGGCACTGGATCACTAGTGTTTATTGATAATGTGACACAGGACAGAAGCAGCCGGATGAATTCTGAGGTATTCAGAGACATACTGTGTGCTCAAATCCAGCCAAACTGATACATAATACAGATGGACAATGACCCAAAACATAAAGCCAAAGCAACCCAGGAGTTTATTAAAGCAAATAAGTAGAATATTCTTGAATGGCCAAGTCAGTCGTCTGATCTCAACCCAGTTGAGCATTCATTTCACTTGTTAAAGACTAAACTTCAGACAGAAACGACCACAAGGAAACAGCAACTGAAAACCGCTGCAGTAAAGGCCTGGCAGAGCATTAAAAAGGAGGAAGCACAGCGGCATCTAGTGATGTCCATGAGTTCAAGACTTCAGGCAGTCATTGCCAACAAAGGGAGAACAACCAGGTATTAGAAATTAACATTTTATTTACAATTATTTCATTTGTCCAATTACTTTTGAGCCCCTGAAATGAAGGGATTGTGTGTAATAAATGCTTTAGTTTCTCACATTTTTATGCAATTATTTTGTTCAACCCACTGAATTAAAGCTGAAAGTCTGAACTTCAACTGCATCTGAATTGTTCTGTCCAGAAATCATTGTGGTAATGTACAGAACCAAAATTAGAGAAATGTTGTCTCTGTCCAAATATTTATGGACCTAACTGTAGATAGACAGGACAGGTTTAGTCAGTGAGTCTGCAGAGCAGGCAATTAACCCTTTCATTTCCAGGCATTAAAACCATTTAATCTCTTCTCTATACATATAACACATTTTTTTAGCATTGTTGTAAATCAAATAATATCAAAGAATATTTTAAGCGTTTTTCTGTATGGGCAAGTGCACTGCATGTGCATATGTAAGTCTAGGTAGACGTCACACACAATAGTAAAGTAGCAGTGGTGGCCGTGGTGCTAGTAGTGCATCCTTCGCCAATATAAAATATAAAGAATTTCCGCTATTTTGGTGTTTGTTTTTTGTTTTTTTTGTGTATTCACCCAATACAGTCTAGCCAGATTTAATCTTAAAAAGCACTTTTAGGAATAGAATTTCCCATTGTTTTTTTTCCTCATCACTTTTCAAGTGGCTCAGAACCACAAATTTGTCTCCCAAATAACAATAAGCCCCTGTAGCACTTAAAAGTCATGAAAATGGACTAATTTTTCTACAAAACCATTGCTTTTTGCAATACAAACCACCATGTGTGTCTAAAAACATATGCACGCACATTTCCCTAATAATGGGTAATTTTTGAAGCGTTTTAAATGTTAAATGCATAAAAGCGAGTGTCAGCGCAGTGTATGGTTGAACACTTTGTATCCTCTGCTTACCATTTGTTTTTCCATAGATATACATGTCACATTCAGTTTGACATAACTTTGGCTGTGTTTGCCTTAGAGAGCTAGTCATTGGATATATAGGTTCCTATGAGCACTAAGAATATTATACACTATCTTTTAAGTCAATTTAAAGTGTGGTTCATACCGAAACGAACCAAGGACCTGACCCGCCGAACCCGAACACCAAATGAATCTTGAGAGATTTGCCTATCTCTAGTCACAACACAGTAATAAAGAAGGCAGCACTCCTGTAGTCAGTTCACACACTTCTGGTGAGATTTATTCCCTGATGCAACACAGACTACTCCAACTTCCCACTAAGCCATGCTCCTTTCTGTACAAGTTGTGAAATTCTCTAAGTGTCTAAAACACTTAATAATTGTGGAGCAAGGCATGTTAAAAAATTTTGGGGGACAAATTATGCCACAGTTCTGTACATTTTTCTTGATAGATCTCTCCTCCCTATGTAATTTATCTTTCTCAATAAGTTTTTTACTTATTTATTTTAGTACAGTATTATTATTATTATTGCTTTTATTATTATTATTTTAGGACCAACCATAACCAAAATTGATTCTAAAACCACAGCCGTTTTACCTTATCATTGAGAAATAAAAGCATGGAGTGGCTAAAGTATAGTACTTTTTGTGATGACCTCAACAAACAAATCCTCCCCTTTCTTCTTGCACCCTTGCAAGTGTAACATGGGGGAGAAGTATACTTGGGCTTGACTGCATAGGCTACAAATGTATTAGATTTTGCAAACTTTTGGTTTAGCAGTATAACAGTATTTTGTTGCAGATTTTGCTGTGGTTTTTCGATCCAAAGCCAGGAGTGGATTGAGAAGAAGGAAGAAGTATAAGAGCTTCCTATATATTTCCCATTTCCTTTGTGGGGCCTCAGCCTTACTAAAAGAACTTTTATGTTTTTAAAAAAGCAATATGCAGTAGAGCAATATGACACTGCTTGTGTCTGAACATACTAAGTGCAAGTAATAGGCTTGATATCAATAAAATATGTAGTTAATTTAGTCATTTTCTATGTAAACTTTAAATATTTATCTCTTTTTTTCTTTTACTTAAAATGGTTATCTTACCATGACAACCTGTTTGATAAAAAATCAAAGCTGTGGATTTTGCTCTTGTTACTCCAATGATCAGCTGTTGTTGCCTTGGAAAGCTGTGACTGCAGCAGGCAAAATATAGTATTACAAGCCAGCCACTAGTGTGGATGGGAGTAATTGTCAGTAATCAATATCTCTGAAGGCCCATTCATACGGCAGAATTCGGCACTTATTTTGAGGCCGAATTTGCCTTAAAATCAGCATTAAATTCTGCCCTGAGTTTGCCTCCCATTGTATTCAATAGGAGGCAGAGATCAAAGCAGGATGCAAAAAAATAAGAGTCTTGGTTGATCATATTGTGGATTTCATTGCTGATTCAGCCGCAGAACCCGTGATATGAACCTCCCTGCTGATATCTGCCAATATATCTGATCCTAAATCTGGTGAAAGCCAGAATGGAAAGCCTGAGTAGAAATAGAAGAGAAATTTGAGGCAAAAGTCCATCTCAAATTCCTCTTCCATTTTCGCAGTGTGAATATACCCATAGTGAATAACCTAACTCTGCAGTATATTTATGAAAGCATTGTGAGATATTTCATAAATATGTTGGAACTGGAGGACTAGCTCGATGATACAGTAGGTTTGGACTGTCACATACAGATCAAATAAACAGACCCCTTTACTAAAACTGTCAGAAAGTCTAATTTTTTTCAGAAATATAGTATATTCATGATATGTCAAACAGCAACCTAGATGTAAGCCTAATTATATCAAGGCATATCAAGTCTTTATTCTAGCTACAACAGCTGTCTTATGTTTCTGCAGTATGCTATGAGGTTATATTAGGACTGCATACAAGAGCAATGTATTTTGTGCCTAGAATAGTATTAAACCTAATCAGAGCAAATCTGTGAAGCCTTCTTTAACCTGCAGTTGTCCTTCATTTTAGTCAATATCACACCTTCAAATGAATGGTTGACCACATAATACATTGCTGCGTGGGCTCACCAGAGTGGGAGTTATCCATTCTGATTCTTATAGCGTTGACTATTTACCATCTGTTTTAATTAAAGAAAGGGTAAAATATTTTTTCATTTTACAAAGTTTCTCATCAATGACCTCAACCCTATAAAATGTAAAATATTAGAAGATACTAAAACCTTTATTATGTTGTTTCAGAAGCTCAAGGTAAATGCTAACATTCTAGTATTCTAATTACAGTGAGGAATACTTTTTAGAGCTATTATTTTGCTTGTTGACAGTGGGAGAGGAAAAGTCACCATTAGAGATGAGTGACTACCATTTTTGGAATTCCGCAAGATGTTTGGCATATTTGTAAGTTCTGGACACACTGTTAATTTGGGCATGGAGTTGTGTTTTTTTTTAATTGTACAGGAATTTACATCCAAGCTGCAACAGTATAGATTGTTAGAGAAATCATTTTTAGAAACACATACGGACGGTCCACTTAATATCAATAATTGATCTTCATGATCTTCATTCAAGCAGTATAAAAGGATAATGTAATTGAACAAAAAGTTCTATTTGAATAACACATTAAACAAACATTTAATATAGATTTATTGATATCTTAAAGCCCTGTCAAACAGTCGCATTAACAAATAGGCATTATTATATATTCACAAATGCAAAGCTTTAATAGGCATCACATAGTCAGACAGAAACATCAGAGAATGCCACGTGACTCAACATGCCCAACTCTAGTTACGCTTCGGTTAGGTCCACATCTAATACTTGGGTAAAAAACTGTTCAGCACCAAGCCACAAAATAATCCATTTTTATAAAAAATAATGTTTAATCTTCATATAAAAATCCATCCGCTTTGTGTCAGTATGTCGATATATGGCAAGACTAAGAGACATATATCTTGAAATGTGTAGGCATGTTTTTTCATTGCTAACCTGTGGATGGATTTTTATATGAAGATTAAAAGTTATATTTTATAAAAATGGATTATTTTGTGGCTTGGTGCTGAACAGTTTTTTACCCAAGTATTTGATTGTATTCAGGTCTTTTCGTTTTGTCCAAGGCCTTTTGTTTTCATGCACCTTTGACCATCAGCGTGGATCTTGGATGGGATATATATCGGTGAGCTGTATACACTGTTTTTTTAGTTTGTACATTCATATCTGCCCTTGCGGACCAGAACGACGGAGACCCGGACTGCTAAAACAGCAGTTACCCGCTGACCCCATAGACTATATTGGGGTTCGCTGGGTGTCGGTCAGGTGTCTGCCGTTTTTATACTGAATCCAGCAGAGAGAAAAGTTTTCCATGCAGGACTTTTCTCTCCACTGATTTTCAGTGGTTTCTGCAGCGGAGTCTCCAATGGAGACTCTGGCATAGATGTGATCCTAGCCTTTTCTGAGCGTACAACAGAAACTTGATTAGAAGAAGCATGCAAATGAAACTTGAGTCAGACTTGTTAAGCAACAAAGCATTCTGTGGCATTCAGAATTGCTGGCGGCTAGCTCTCCACGATGTTCAGTAACAGTGTAGTGGATGCAATTTAAACAAACCCCATCCACAAACTGCAGGGCAAAGTGTCTTGTGCTGTGGGTTTTCAACCCGCAACATGTCAAATATTGTAGCTGGTTCGACCTCAGTTTTCAGCTTTCGCAATGCAAGCCAAGTCAGTCGCCTGGGTATCTCAGCTGTAAGCCACCGCAAAAAACAGCCAGTTTCAGCAGGTTTATAGCATTACCAGATCCACTGAGAAATGTTCGTTATGGGTATCCCATAGCAGACATGTCCTGTGTGGCCTTAGCCTTAAAATTTTGTGAATATATAATAAAACCTGTTTGTTGATGCATAGTGTGTCAAAGCTTTACTATCAAAGGTCTCTGTTTCCTTTTACTCTTGCAGGGATTTGGGCAATTCAGCTTTAGGTAAATGTGGTTATGCAGTAGCCATCATCAACCATCTTGTTTGTGTAGTAATGTGCCATATTCTTATGGATTGCAGCCTTGCAGTGATTTTTATCTTTATATATTTGAGTACTGCAAGTCCTGTTTTAATTTTTTTTTTTTGTGATAAAAAGATGACCTATGTCTTTGAACTTTTTGCAGCGCTCTAGTGGAGGTCATTTATTACATATACAGAGACTAACATCATTTTTACATTTTTCTTGTTTGCTAGGTAGGTAAAAGATCATGTAATGTAATGTAATGCTAGCCATGAAATGTTAATGAGCCATTCACTAACTAGTAATTATGAAGGATATGATGCTGTAAAGTAGATGTTGGTATAAAGCAAACCCCTGTATAATGGAAGCCACCGTGTTTTATTATATACAGTATAATTTTGTAATGTTATGATACAGCAATACTTTTAGAAGGTACAATAATTATTCTTCTTCCCTCATTTCTCATTTGGCTTCACAAAATCTGTGCATTATAAGCAGACCTCTACCTTCTATAGTTTGGAAACCATCTGCTTTTGCTAACATAACTTTCAATTCAACTGCTTTCTCTGAATTACAGACAGACTAAGCATTAAAAGCATTACTGTTTAAACTGCTTATCTGAGCAGTTGAAAGATGCTTAACATGATGAAGATGAAAGATGCTTAATGTGATGCCTGTAAGAATCTTATAACGGAGCGCTTACAGGAAGAAAAAGAATGAGGAAATTATTCTGTCTGTGAGCCATAGAAAGAACAGATGTTACATGTTGTATTCTTTGGTAAAGGCCTTAAATCTAACAGCACTTTATACCTTAAATCTGGTACACTGAAGTTCTTTACATATCTATTCATTGATTAAATAATTCCATTATACTATATATTTTGACACATCAAAAGTGTCAAAAAAATCTTAACTTATAATAATCAAAGAATTCATGAATAAATCTAGATTTTTACAGATTTTTACATGGCTGAGACAGGAATACAGAGCTATTTCTCCTGTTCCTCAGGTGGCAGTTACAGAAACAGCCAGAGCAGCTGTTATACACTGTTTCTGTAACCCCGTAGAGGTAAATAGGAGTTATGAAAACACAGTGAGCTATGCTGTTTCTGTAACCCCCGTAGAGGTAAATAGGAGTTATGAAAACACAGTGAGCTATGCTGTTTCTGTAACCCCCGTAGAGGTAAATAGGAGTTATAAAAACACAGTGAGCTATGCTGTTTCTGTAACCCCCATAGAGGTAAATAGGAGTTATGAAAACACAGTGAGCTATGCTTTTTCTGTAATCCCCGTAGAGGTAAATAGGAGTTATGAAAACACAGTGAGCTATGCTGTTTCTGTAACCCCCGTAGAGGTAAATAGGAGTTATGAAAACACAGTGAGCTATGCTGTTTCTGTAACCCCCGTAGAGGTAAATAGGAGTTATGAAAACACAGTGAGCTATGCTGTTTCTGTAACCCCTGTAGAGGTAAATAGGAGTTATGAAAACACAGTGAGCTATGCTGTTTCTGTAACCCCCGTAGAGGTAAATAGGAGTTATGAAAACACAGTGAGCTATGCTGTTTCTGTAACCCCCGTAGAGGTAAATAGGAGTTATGAAAACACAGTGAGCTATGCTGTTTCTGTAACCCCCGTAGAGGTAAATAGGAGTTATGAAAACACAGTGAGCTATGCTGTTTCTGTAACCCCCGTAGAGGTAAATAGGAGTTATGAAAACACAGTGAGCTATGCTGTTTCTGTAACCCCCGTAGAGGTAAATAGGAGTTATGAAAACACAGTGAGCTATGCTGTTTCTGTAACCCCCGTAGAGGTAAATAGGAGTTATGAAAACACAGTGAGCTATGCTGTTTCTGTAACCCCCGTAGAGGTAAATAGGAGTTATGAAAACACAGTGAGCTATGCTGTTTCTGTAACCCCCGTAGAGGTAAATAGGAGTTATGAAAACACAGTGAGCTATGCTGTTTCTGTAACCCCCGTAGAGGTAAATAGGAGTTATGAAAACACAGTGAGCTATGCTGTTTCTGTAACCCCTGTAGAGGTAAATAGGAGTTATGAAAACACAGTGAGCTATGCTGTTTCTGTAACCCCCGTAGAGGTAAATAGGAGTTATGAAAACACAGTGAGCTATGCTTTTTCTGTAACCCCCGTAGAGGTAAATAGGAGTTATGAAAACACAGTGAGCTATGCTGTTTCTGTAACCCCCGTAGAGGTAAATAGGAGTTATGAAAACACAGTGAGCTATGCTGTTTCTGTAACCCCCGTAGAGGTAAATAGGAGTTATGAAAACACAGAGAGCTATGCTGTTTCTGTAACCCCCGTAGAGGTAAATAGGAGTTATGAAAACATAGTGAGCTATGCTGTTTCTGTAAATTCCTAAGTTTAGAAATCAACCTAGTTCACTGCGTTCTGTTGTTTCTGCAACTCCCATACACCCCTAACACAGATATGAGAACAGCGCAGAGCAGCCCTGCTCGACTGTTACCATAAATCCTGCCCTAGGGATTAGGATTTAGAAATTCCCATCTCAGCAGTGATTTGCCAAGATGTAAATAACTCTTTAACATATTTGTAGTAAAAGCATTTTAAGTATTTTTTAATTTTTATATTAATATTTTGCCCTAAAAGTGTAACTTATCTTTTAAACAGCTTTTGATTTTCTGGCAGGATTAGTGTCTTTAAATTTTGTAATACACTTTATTAAAAAATGTTGGCTCCTTTCTGCTAAATCATGTACATCTTTACTTTTTTCCTTGTTTCTATATTGTGAGCTTAATCTTTATACTGCAGCATAAAGCAGTATAAATCCCAATGGTGTTTTCAACTGGTGATATCTCTGGAAATAATTAAGGTAGAACTGCAACCTTGGTGTCATATGAAAGTGAGACTCTCATCTATCATATGACATCTTTCTCATCAAAAGAGAACCTCATCTTTCATATGACACAAGATGCACTATTCTAGGATTTATATTGGATTGAGATATAACTGTTTGACGTGCCCCTCTCCTCCAGCCTCAGCTTTCCTGCATTTTACATGAGCCCACCCCTCTATTTACCTAGTGAAAACAAGTGCACAAATATCAGTCCTCAATCAAGAAATGAGAGAAAGACTTATTATAATTTGTTAATAAATTACACTGACGAGCAAAAGGGTAACAATGTTTTGAACTTTTGACTTTCAGGCTCCATATCTCACCATCCAATACAGCTTCCAACTTGAGACTACCATCATTTTATAGACAATCATTTTGGCTATCTCATTCATAAATTTGACTTGCAACTATTTAGCATATGGTTTGTTATGCAGATTCTTGTCATGTAACTGCATTGTTACTGTTTTGCTCCTGGTAATGGAAAAAATCTTTTTCTTCTTGTATACTACAAATTATAACCTGTACTCACATTCCCTAAAAGCTCAGTGTGTTAAGCTGATTCCCAAACAAAAGGTCACTGGTTCAAATCGAGGATCAACCATGAAGAAGAAAAGAGAAACAGCATAATCCAACTCATTGATAGCGGTCTCTTGCCCAAGAAAATTGCCAAAGTGCATTATGTGAGTGCCATGACAGTTAGAAGAATATGAAATGAAGTCTGTCCACCCATTCAAAAGCCATGAGGTGGACAGACCTTATATATATATATATATATATATATATATATATATATATATAATATCAGAGTCAACAAGTCAACTCATCACAAAGTCTATCAGTTCTGGTGCGACAAACACCTCAGTGGAGGAGGCTCATATGCTTCGTAATAGTGAGATCACAGACATCCATGCAAGCACCGTACGATGCATGTTACACAAGTCTAGAATGGTGCCAGCAAAAAGGTGAAGAAGCTCCGACTTCATACTTGTCATAAGAAGTGTCAGCTTCAGTTTGCAAAAAAGTATGAAAAGTGGACTGTAGAAGATTGGAAATGGGTGATTTGGAGCGTTGATACAAAAGTCAATAGACTGGGCTTTGATGGGTGCAAATGTCTCTGGAAGAAACAAGGGAAAAGGGGGCTAACAGATCAAGAAATTGAAGGAACACGTTTGTCAAGTTTGGTGGACGAAGCCTGATGGTATGGGGTTGTTTCACAGCCAAAGGCGTTGGATACTTGACCAAAATCGATGGTAGTCTCAATGCTGAGCTATATGTGAGTATTCTACAAGATTATTTACTTCGTACACTCGAGTGTAGCATGAATAGGATGAGTGTGGGTATGAATAGGATGACATATTCCAGCAGGACAACAACCTGAAGCAGGGGCGTAAATACCGGGGTAGCAGCGGTAGCGGCT
This sequence comes from Leptodactylus fallax, assembly GCA_947044405.1. Lineage (NCBI taxonomy): Eukaryota > Metazoa > Chordata > Amphibia > Anura > Leptodactylidae > Leptodactylus > Leptodactylus fallax. The sequence continues at coordinate 7,931,511 of CAMRHE010000010.1, forward strand.
GCCACAGGGCCCGGGACATTAGGGGGCCCGGAGCCCTGTGGCAGCCGCTACCGTGAACCCCACAAACCAGTGGCGTAACCATCATGGTCGCAGGGCGTGCGACCGGACCCGGCAGGGTACGGGGCCCGCGACCAGCTGGAGATGGCCGGGGCCCCGAACCACTATGGTAGCGGTCAGGGAAAGCCTGGTTCCCTGACCGCTATGCATACTGTTATTGGAAAGGGGCCCTAGCATATTGCAGGCCCCTTTCCAATAGATGGCAGGGCAGGGCACCCAGGTAGAGGTGACTGAAAACAATAAATACATATTCTCACCTCTCCTGGGCACAGTGTCCTCTCCGGCACTCTTACGTCATGTGACTGAGGCCTGTGATTAGGCCCTAGCGGTCACATGGGGCGCAGCCACGTAATGACGTCAGTGTGCCCCTATGTGACCGCTGAGGCCCAATCACAGGCCTCAGCAGGGACGTCTGAAGAGGGCCTGAAGATGCTGAAGATGGCAGGATGGAGCGAGGATGCAAAGGAAAGATAAGGCAAGGTAAGTATGAGAGTTTGTTATTTTTAATCACCTTCCCTGGGCCACCGATTATTATACTCTGGGGTCTGAGGAGACCTCAGAGTATAATAATAGCAGCGAAGCGGAGGGGGGCTGTTGGGAGCATATACTACTGGGTGGGGCCACTGTGGAGCATATACTACTGGGTGGGGGCCACTGTGGAGCATATACTACTGGCTGGGGGCCACTGTAGAGCATATAATACTGAGTGGGGGCCACTGTGGGGGGCGTATAATACTGTGTGTGGACCACTGTGGGGAGTATATAATACTGTGTGGGGGCCACTGTGGGGAGCATATAATACTGAGTGGGGGCCACTGTAGAGCATATAATACTGGGTGGGGGCCACTGTGGAGCATATAATACTGTGTGGGGGCCACTGTAGAGCGTATACTACTGGGTGGGGCCACTGTAGAGCATATACTACTGGGTGGGGGCCACTGTGGAGCATATACTATTGGGTGGGGGCCACTGTAGAGCATATAATACTGAGTGGGGGCCACTGTGGGGGGCATATAATACTGTGTGTGGACCACTGTGGGGAGTATATAATACTGTGTGGGGGCCACTGTAGAGCATATAATACTGAGTGGGGGCCACTGTAGAGCATATAATACTGGGTGGGGGCCACTGTGGAGCATATAATACTGTGTGGGGGCCACTGTAGAGCGTATACTACTGGGTGGGGCCACTGTAGAGCATATACTACTGGGTGGGGGCCACTGTGGAGCATATACTACTGGGTTGTTGGGGCCACTGTGGGGAGCATATAATACTGGGTGGGGCCCACTGTGGGGGGCATATAATACTGGGTGGGGGCCACTGTGGGACGCATATAATACTGGGTGGGGACCACTGTGTGGAGCATATTATACTGTGTGGGGGGAGCAATGTAGAGCATATAATGCTGTATGGGGGGCCACTGTGGAGCATATAATGCTGAGTGGGGGCCACTGTTGAGCATATAATGCTATCTGGGGCCACTGTTGAGCATATTTTACTATTTGGGGACCCGTAACCGGGTTCAGGGGGGGGCCCATGTCAAATGTTCGCCTTGGGGCCCAGCCATTCCTAGTTACGACACTGACCTGAAGCATACATTGAGATTAGCAAAGAACTGGTTCAATGACAATGAAGTAGAGGTGCTGGATTGGCGTCCTTAATCCAATTGAACACTTGTGGGTAGAACTGAAGACAAGGCTGTATTCATACCCAAGTGAGTCGACCAGTATGCCCCAACATTGGGAAAGTGTAGAAGAGTGTTGGTCGAGATATGCTTGAATCTGATCAAGAGTATGCCCAGAAGGATTCAGGCAGTGTTGAAAGCCAAAGGTGGGTTTCCAAAAGTATTAAAATTTAGATTTTTAGGAGCAAAACAGTAACAATGCAGTTACATTATGAAAATCTGCACATCTAATCATATGCTAAATAGTTGCAAGTCAAATTTATGTATGAGGTAGCCAAGATGAGTGTCTATAAAGTTATGGTAGTCTCAATTTCAAAGCTGTAGTGGATGGAGAGATATGAATCCTGAAAGTCAAAAGTTCAAATCATTGTTACCTTTTTGCTCATCTGTGTATAATACATTTATTAAAGGGAGTCTGCAACTAGTAAACTTGTTATAAACCTAATCAGAATACCTTGTAGAGAAGATTGTACAAATAGACCTCTGTTATTCAACTGTGAAGCCCCATTTTCTTGTAAATCAAAGTTTTATTCATATGAAAAACAGGGGAAAGGTCCTTTGGGTGTGTGTCTTAACCTGTCTGGGCTTTGGTCTCAGCTTTTTTTTTTCATGGCCAAAGCAATTTTCCTATCATTTGTTTGTGAATAAAAAAGTGATTTACATGAAAATGGATCACCAGAGATGAATAACAGAAGAATATTTGGAAACTGTAGAATCACCTCTTCAAAGTAAAGACGTTAGGTTTATAACAAATTTACTGCTGACAGACTCCCTTTAATGACACAAATACTGCCAGAAAATCAAAAGTTGTTTGAAAATTTAGTTATGATTTAAAATAATGGAATTAAATAAATTCTCTTGAAACCTCATTTCATTATGTAACCATGAGATTTTTTAAAATAATTTATATAAAAAATTTATATTTAAATTTTTTTTTATATTAAAGTCTCACAGACATAATGAATATAATTTCATTACATAAATATGACACAACTGAGTTTTATAGGATTTCTGACTCAATACTATTTTAATATCTATTACATTATGCAAAATTACCAAGATCATATGAACTGAGTTTTCTTAAAATTATGAGTTGGGATAATGATACCCACTGGACATATTTGGAGGACAATATTTAAAGAATATTGGCATTGCCAAATAAAACTTGTTCATTGGATGAAGTTATATGTTTTCCCAATACACACTGAGGCAGATTTACTATGAAAAATATGCCAGAATTCTGGAGCAAAATGAGTTTAAAAAAAAGTACTCTACATGCCTTACACCACATTTATTAACTATATTAACGTTATTGATTCTGTGCCTCAACAAGGGAGCTAGGCTTATTGGGAAAAGGGCTACAGCTAACTGCAAAAGGGGTTGGGCTTGGGATGCACTGTTATTGTGGTGAACTAATAGAAGCGTGAAGAAATCAGGCAATACCTTTTAGAGGCTAACTGAGTATATTTGATGGTGAGCTTTCAAGAGTACTATCTCTCTTCTTCAGACTTGGTGTTATACCAGAAACTGTAAATTCACAGACTTTTTATACACAAAAGACATGGACCTTCAAAGGATCTTAAAATCCTTAAAAAAAACAAAATGCAATATAAGTAGAGAAGTTATTTATAACAGGTCAAAAAAATGAACAATCTGGAAACTTGTGGGGCGTGACAGAGGAATCAGTAATTCTTGCTGTTATCTGTTTTCTATCAGGTGGTGATTTGTGACCCTCACAGTTCATACATAGTGTGACATAAAGCTGGCATGAATATTAAGTCCAAATTACAGCGTTTGAAATTTTTGCATTAACTTGTACTCCCATTCCTTTCTCTCCCTCTGCGTCTTAAAATGTCCCATTAAAATCACAACCCGCAAATCTTCAATAGAGTGGTCTTCTCCGGAGAAATGTGCGGCCACTGGGAGATCTGTTCTGCTGTTATTAATGGTAGATCTGTGTGAGTTCATGCACTGACTGAGTCTCTGCCCTGTTTCCCCCACATAGAGGCCTGTGGTGGGACATTGCACACACATTATGAGACACATCACATTGGAAGACCTGCAGGAAAATGTCCCCCTAATTCTGTGCAGTTGTTGTGACTGTGGGACAGGTACACTGTCAGCGGTGTGGATGTGCCTGCAGATCTTGCACCTGTTTTGCAGGCAAGGTGAGGTGCCATTTTCAGTTGGGGCCTTCAGGGCACTCCGGGCAATAATACACCGCAGGTTTGGTGGTTGCCAAAAGGAAAGGAGAGGAGGGACTGGAAATATGTCCTTGAGTCTGTTGTCCCTGTGGTGAACTAAGTCAGCTAATAGGTGATGTAAAGTTAAACTAGACAGTTTAAAGATGCCCCAAATCCAAACTTGGACTGATGTTGTCTGGATGCTACCACACAGTGTAGCTGCCCTTAGTGCTCAGGCCACTGGTACTTTCCCTGCAAAGTAAGAACAGGCTATTTCTCATTACTTTCTATGCTGTTTTGCTGTGTGGTCAATAATGAGAAATAGCTTGTTATTAATTGGTGTTGCACTTACTTATAAGGGAAAGCACCTGTGGTACCATAACTGAGTGCTGTTATAACTGCGTTCAGAACACTTTGTCCCAAAACCCAAACAGTGGGAATAAACTCTCCTTTATAGGGATCAATAATTGCAGTTTCTTCCCTGTTACTGAATATTACACACGTGGACAAAATTGTTGGTACCCCTCGTTTAATGAAAGAAAAACCCACAATGGTCACAGAAATAACTTGAATCTGACAAAAGTAATAACATATAAAAATTCTATGAAAATGAAAAAATGAAAGTCAGACATTGCTTTTCAACCATGCTTCAACAGAATTTTTAAAAATAAAAAACTCATGAAACAGGCCTGGACAGAAATGATGAAAATAATGTGACCAAAGGGACATGTTAAATCAAGGTGTGTCCACTTATTAGCATCACAGGTGTCTAGAATCTTGTAATCAGTCAGTGGGCCTGTATATAGGGCTACAGATACTCACTATGCTGTTTGGTGACATGGTGAGTACCACACTGAACATGGACCAGAGGAAGCGAAGGAAAGAGTTGTCTCAGGAGCTTAGAAAGAAAATTATAGACAAGCATGTTAAAGGTAAAGGTTATAAGACCATCTCCAAGCAGCTTGATGTTCCTGTGACTACAGTTGCACATATTATTCAGAAATTTAAGATCCATGGGACTGTAGCCAACCTCCCTGGACGTGGGCGCATGTGGAAAATTGATGACAAATCAAAGAGAAGGATAATACGAATGGTAACAAAAGAGCCCAGAAAAACTTCTAAAGAGATTAAAGGTGAACTTCAAGCTCAAGGAACACCAGTGTCAGATCGCACCATCCGTCGTTGTTTCAGCCAAAGTGGACTTCATGGGAGATGACCAAGGAGGACACCATTGTTGAAAACAAATCATAAAAAAGCCAGACTGGAATTTGCCAAACTACATGTTGACAAGCCACAAAGCTTCTGGGAGAATGTCCTATGGACAGATGAGACAAAAATCAAAATTTTTGGCAAGGCACATCAGCTCTATGTTCACAGATGGAAAAATGAAGCATATCTTTAAAAGAACACTGTCCCTACTGTGAAACATGGAGGAGGCTCTGTTATGTTCTGGGGCTGCTTTGCTGCATCTGGCACAGGGTGTCTTGAATCTGTGCAGGGTACAATGAAATCTCAAGACTATCAAGGGATTCTAGAGAGAAATGTGCTGCCCAATGTCAGAAAGCTTGGTCTCAGTCGCAGGTCATGGATCTTGCAACAGGATAATGACCCAAAACATACAGCTAAAAACACCCAAGAATGGCTAAGAGGAAAACATTGGACTATTCTGAAGTTGTCTTCTATAAGCCCTGACCTAAATCCTATTGAGCATTTTTGGAAGGAGCTGAAACATGCCGTCTGGAAAAGGCACCCTTCAAACCCGAGATAACTGGAGCAGTTTGCACATGAGTAGTGGGCCAAAATACCTGTTGAGAGGTGCAGAAGTCTCATTGACAGTTACAGGAATCGTTTGATTGCAGTGATTGCCTCAAAAGGTTGTGCAACAAAATATTAAGTTAAGGGTACCATAATTTCTTTCCAAGCCTGTTTCATGAGTTTTCTTTTTTTAAAAATTCTGTTGAAGAATGGTTGAAAAGCAATGTCTGACTTTCATTTGTTCATTTTCATAGAATTTTTATACTGTATATTATTACTTTTGTCAGATTCAAGTTATTTCTGGGACCCCAGTCCCACAAGCCCGCTGCCTTGGGATAACCTTAGACTCTGACCTATCCTTCAAGCCGCATATTCAAACCCTCAACATCTCCTGCCGCATCCAACTCAAGAACATCCATCGAATCCGCTCCTTCCTCACCCCTGAAACTACAAAGATGCTAGTCTACGCCCTCATAATCTCCCGCCTAGACTACTGTAACACCCTTCCCCATGGCCTCCCAGCTAACACCCTCACCCCCCCTCCAGTCCACCTTAAATTGTGCTGCTCGCCTAAAACACCTCTCCCCCGTTCTTCATCGGCAGCCCCCCTCTGCCAATCCCTTCACTGGCTACCCGTTGCCCAGCGAATAGAGTTCAAATGACTAATGCTGACATACAAAGCCATCCACAACCTGTCCCCTCCATATATCTCTGACCTAATCTCCCGCTACCTGCCCGCACGTAACCTCCGATCCTCCAAAGACCTCCTACTCTGCTCTGCTCTTATTCGCTTTTCACACAAATGTCTCCAAGACTTCTCCCGTGTATCCCCCATACTCTAGAACTTATTACCAAGACACATAAGACTGACCCCCACAATCACAAGCTTCAAGAAGGCCCTGAAGACTCACCTATTCAGGAAGGCCTACAACCTCCAATAATGCTACTGTAACCACACCACTACCTGAACAGCCTCTACCCCCATCTTCTGTCTCTATCCCTCTTCCCTCTATCCCACTGTGCCAGTTGGTCTCTGTTAGCATTATCTGTTTTGTATATCTGGTGTAGCGTATGTAAATCCGCAAATGTAAAGCACCATGGAATTAATAGGCTATATAAATAAACAATAAAAAAAAAAAAAAAAAAAAAAAAAAAAAATTTCTGTGACCATTGTGGGTTTTTCTTTCATTAAACGAGGGGTACCAAAAATTTTGTCCACGTGTGTAAATTGTATAATATCCTGAGGAAGTGATAAGCACCACTGGGATAAACATGACTCATGCTAGAAACACAGTGCACATTAGATTACTTACAGTGGAGAAAAAAAGTATTTAGTCAGCCACCAACTCTGCAAGTTCTCCCACTTAAAAAGATGAGAGAGGCCTGTAATTGACATTATAGGTAGACCTCAACTATGAGAGACAAAATGAGAAAACAAATCCAGAAAGTCACATTGTCTAATTTTTAAAGAATTTATTTGCAAATTATGGTGGGAAATAAGTATTTGGTCAATAACAAAAATTAATCTCAATACTTTGTTATATATCCTTTGTTGGCAATGACAGAGGTCAAATGTTTTCTGTAAGTCTTCACAAAGTTGGCACACACTGTTTCTGGTATGTTGGCCCATTCTTCCATGCAGATTTCCTCTAGAGCAGTGATGTTTTGGGGCTGTCACTGGGAAACATGGACTTTCAACTTCCTCCAAAGGTTTTCTATGGGGATGAGATCTGGAGACTGGCTAGGCCACTCCAGGACCTTGAAATGCTTCTTACGAAGCCACTCCTTCGTTGCCCTGGCAGTGTGCTTGGGATCATTGTCATGCTGAAAGACCCAGCCACGTTTCATTTTCAATGCCCTTGCTGATGGAAGGAGGTTTGCACTCAAAATCTCACGATACATGGCCCCATTCATTCTTTCATGTACACGGATCAGTCGTCCTGGTCCTTTTGCAGAGAAACAGCCCCAAAGCATGATGTTACCACCCTCATGCTTCACAGTAGGTATGGTGTTCTTTGGATGCAACTCAGTATTCATTCTCCTCCAAACACGAGGAGTTGTGTTTCTACCAAACAGTTCTACTTTGGTTTCATCTCACCATATGACATTCTCCCAATACTCTTCTGGAACATCCAAATGCTCTCTAGCAAACTTCAGACGGGCCAGGATATGTACTGGCTTAAGCAGGTGGACATGTCTGGTACTGCAGGATTTGAGTCCCTGGCGGCGTAGTGTGTTACTGACGGTAGCCTTTGTTACGTTAGTCCCAGCTTTCTGCAGGTGATTCACTAGGTCCCCCCGTGTGGTTCTGGGATTTTTGCTCACTGTTCTTGTGATCATTTTGACCCCACGGGGTGAGATCTAGCGTGGAACCCCTGATCGAGGGAGATTATCAGTGGTCTTGTATGTCTTCCATTTTCTAATGATTGCTCCCACAGTTGATTTCTTCACACCAAGCTGCTTGCATATTGCAGATTCAGTCTTCCCAGGCTGGTGCAGGTCTACAATTTTGTTTCTGGTGTCCTTCCACAGTTCTTTGGTCTTCACCATAGTGGAGTTTGGAGTGTGACTGTTTGAGGTTGTGGACAGGTGTCTTTTATACTTGACAATGTCAAACAGGTGCCATTACTACAGGTAATGAGTGGAGGACAGAGGAGCCTCTTAAAGAAGAAGTTACAGGTCTGTGAGAGCCAGAAATCTTGCTTGTTTGTAGATGACCTAATACTTATTTTCCACCATAATTTGCAAATAAATTCTTAAAAAATCAGACAATGTGATTTTCTAGATATGTTTTCTCATTTCGTCTCTCATAGTTGAGGTCTACCTATGATGTCAATTACAGGCCTCTCTCATCTTTTTAAGTGGGAGAACTTGCACAATTGGTATCTGACTAAATACTTTTTTTCCCCACTGTATAATAATATAATAGTAATATAATACTAGTATTACAGTCTGTAGGAAAATAGTTGTGTTACTATTGAGCCCTTCTTATAGTAGTATAGCAATGGCAAGCCTGGGAGCCTTCACTAAATGTCTCCTGCGATCTTGTCGTAAAGAAGAGGTGGGGGGGGGTCTTTGTCTGCTGCTAGTGAAAGTAAAACTGACCATGGCATCTGAGAAGTCAAGTGTCACAATTGGAGTTGCCTCGATCATGGACACGGTTGCCAGATTCTTGATGTGTAAAACAGTAGCGATCTGATGGCTATGGCACAGGCTCAGCTCCATTTTTAAAGTGTTGACATCTGTTGTACATGTACCTCGAATGTCATTAAGCGGTTAAGGCAACTGATTTCCACCATTACAGAAAAATTGCCTGAAGTTTCCTCCTGTTGAAAGTCATCTCCCTCTCTTCTGTTTTCCAGGTTCCTTGTACCTTGTGAGCTTATACCTTGTGTTCAAGTGTATTCTATTCTAATTGGGCTTCCTCTTACTAAACTCTCCCCACTACAATCTGTCCTGAATACAGCCGCCAGACTCATCTTTCTGTCAAACCGGTACACAGACGCATCTACCTTGTGTCAGTCGCTGTATTGGTTGTCCATCCATCACAGAATACAATATAAAATTATCACATCCATAGCGCTGCGCCCCCCCTATATCTCCTCTCTCGTCACTGTCTACCGCCCTAACCGTCCTCTCCATTCTGCCAATGACCTTAGACTTGCATCTCCTGTTATCCGATCATCCCACACCCGACTCCAAGACTTTTCTCGAGCTGGAATGTTTTACCCCAACTACAGCAGCTTCAAAACTGCCCTAAAATCACATCTGTATGGTCAGGCTTATCACATGACCTGATCACAATACAGTGTGCGGAGGTGTAGAACAATAACACCTTTTATCCTTCCTCCTCTGTTCCTCAGATCCTGTCCTCTACATCTAGAAGTTACTCTGCACTCCTTGCACTTAGTATCTGTTTATATCACAGATACTGGCTGGTGACTGGTTCATACAGCTTCAGTTACACAACCTTTTCTATTAAAAGATGGCTGGACCATTGTAGCAAACAAGCCCTCTGACTTCTTGTGTCCCCCTATCTCTTCATAGAATGTAAGCTCTTGCGAGCAGGGCCCTCACTCCTATTATTTGATTTATTTATTTCTTTGTCACATTGTAATGTCTCGTATTGTCTGTTCATGTGTCCTCTGATTTGTAAAGTGCTACAGAATATGTTGGCGCTATAAAAATAAAGTTATTATTATTGTTATTATTATTATTATTATTATTATTATTATTACTCAAACCTATGCCAGGATTCCTTATGGACCTCCTGTTTCTCACAGACCTCCACCGCTGCAATGACTTTATGGTATCCTGGCTTAGGATAAACGGTTTATCCAATAAATCCAGTATCTTGTCATGCTGTTGGATCACCGCCTAGAGTGTTTGCATATGAAATCTAGCCCATTTTATGGTCTCCACTGCTTATGACATTGTCCTCAGCAAGCTCACTGTCCTGCAGAAGGATATGGATCTGGCTTTTTCAGATTTTGGACTTTCTAAATGAGTGGCACAAACGTCTTCGCATACTGTAGATGTCCAGACAAAACCCCATAAACTCGCACACACTGAAATGAAATGAGCTATAGTCATGACCTATTTCAACTGCCATCCTTTCTCCTGTGTCTTAATTCACATCTAACACTTAAGATATGTTCACACGGTGGAATTTGCTGTAGATTTGGGGACAGAAAAAATAAGCGTCTTGCTTGATCTTGCCGTGGAAAGCCGTAGATCAGCCTCCAGACGTGGCTAGACTATGGGCAGATGTACGGCGGCAGAAAATGAAGAGGAATTCCTCTTCATTTTCTGCATGTGAACATACCCTAAGGGGACCCCGAAACACCATCACGTGGGAAACAAGTAGTAGGGAGTGCCCCCCTCATTACTGTGCCGACCTAGGGCTTGTAAGAGAACTTGGTGCCTAAAGCAACCATGAGGGGCATATTCTTAACTGTGATTTGTACCTCCCACAGGCCTCTACTTCATGGGAGTGGTTCAATGGAGTTACCTAAGAACTGCTGAGGCTGAAGTGCTACATGTAAGATGGTTGCCACAAGAGAACAAAACTTCCTGCTTCAGGACGCTTGTTGTTGCACAGTACTGGACTTTGAGCTCAGCAATCCAACTTCACTGGAGACCTATAGAAAAGAAGAAGTGGAAGAAGTGAATGCAAGAGAATTATGTTTTGCTAATATTTGTATTGTAAAGTTTATTTTGTTCTTGTCATGGGGGTTAACCTGTTGTTCCTGTGCTGAGACTGAGAACGATAAGGAAAGATAGACAGATAGATGGACTTAAAAACTTATAAGCCATACAAAATTATACAAAATAGCACAGCAATTCAAATGGTAACATTGTTAGAAATATACAGTAAAATTTCCTGACACATATTATATTAAAGACATCCATTTTGCAACTTCTTTATTAAGTAGTCCTAGAATACAGCATGCATTTGTACTGGTATCTATTATAACCAGTTTTCTATCCCCTTGAGTTCCAATTAAATGCTTAAGCATCAAATGATATGTTAATTTGTTGCAAAAAATCTAATTAGATGTTAATTGCTCACATAATTTTGAAATAATTAGATTTCATTTACATATCCACAAAAAGTGAACAGTTCTGATGATGAATTGTTATCCAGTGATACTATTTACATTTTTTTAAATATGGTGTAATATTTTTAATATGAAACAAAGCAACATAACATGTTTTAACCTGTATAGTAGTTGTTTAGATCATGAATTGCATTTTATGTTTATATGCAAAAGAATTTTTAGTTCTCTACAAAATAAATATTGGAAAAAACAGATTTTCTGGGCCAGTGAAAAACAACAGAACTTTTTTAAAAGTTCAAAATGTGTAACCCCCATGTAAGGCCTTATGCACACAGCTGTGTCATTTTTCACGGTCTTAGCCTAGATTCACTCGATCGATTTTTGCCAGATGCCTTTTTGCAACTCCAACTTTTCCACAGCTCTTCTTTTTTTCACAATGTGTGAATGAGATAACCGTTTGCTTTGTGTTTCCCCCAGCAAAGTGAAAAGCTGAGTGTAGAGGATATGGGCTGTGAATTTCACTCCATGGGGGAAATATTTGTAATTGGAGGCTTGTATTGTTTTAGAAAGGAACATCTGTATGCTTCTTTCTTCTTCCTTACCTTGATACTTAGGCAAAAGAATATTTATATTGAGATAGTTGGAGGAATTCCAACTTTTCTGCAGTGAATTACACTCCCTGGTTAAAGGGATTATTACGCTGGGGCCCCATGTTGTGAAAACGTAGCATTTGGGCTGCGGCAGAAATGCAGCAGCCAAAAAAGCATTGCAGAACAAAATCTGCAGCAGAAATGCTGCAATTTCAAAAATGCACACATTTTTGAAAATCGCGGCATGTCAAGTATACCTACGGAAACACTGTTGTTTTCCATATAGGTATAATAAGGGCAGAAAGTCTGCAGAGGAAAACTCTTCTAACTTTCTGTTAGAAAACTGTAGATGCGTTTCCGCCGTGGTCTTTTCCGCAGCGTTTTTTGGTTGCTTGCTACGTGGGGCCTTAGCCTTAAGGGCTTATTCACAGTAGCTTTACCCTATGTAGAGGAATAGAGTAATGCATGATGAATCCCTAATTATTGAATTAATTTGCTCTGCCTTTTGTGGTGTCTATTATACTTGATTTATATACATTTTAAGAGAATTAAAATAAAAGTTATATTTTATTTTCTTCTCTGCCATTTCACTCAGTGCATTTGTCTTTGAGAGTTTTTGTCTTTGTGCAAAACTTAGTGATCATAGCTGTCTTTCTGACAGCTGACCATAAAATAGTACAGAAGGTGGAGGCAGATATCACAAGCTGAGCTCCAGGCAAAGCTCTGAGGGACCTCAGAGCTCAGTGTAGTGAGGGGGGGGGGGGGGAGGGGTGCACAATGCAAGATGTACTCCTACAATTAGAAAGGGACTGCCTTGATGTATATACTCTATGGGTGGTCCAGAACTGGTTAAACAACAAAGATTCAGACCATAATGGTATATATACTTTAGGTACACAGGTAGCAAACTTTAACCTAACAGTAGCTAAGTGCTATTTCACTTTTTTTTTACTATTGTGTAGGGGAATGTTATACTTTATTAACCTATTTTATGATTATTATTGTTACTTTTATTAATATTTAATAAATATATAATATATAATATATATAATATTTATTAATATATAATAATATTGGTTAGGCGGAAAAAAATCAACTTCAGCAGTTTGAAGCAGATTTTGGACCCCTTTCTGAGCCACGATCTATGACTTCTCACTTAACCAAACCAGTACCATGCTATGCATTGATGAGGGACAATAACTAGAGATGGGCAAATCAGTTCCTAATTAGCCAGGTTTATCCAAAATATTCCAAATTGTTTGGTTTTTAATGAACAAACAAATAAAAATGGCCACGCTGTGAGAAAATGGCCACCGCCATGTTACACCAGAAAATACTGAGCAGACAATGTCATGAGTGCAGTGACTCACAAGTCAGAATTGAAAAGTGAACAGTAGTTATAGGAGTACTTAGAGAGAATCAAGCAATGATACACAGGCAGATTAGTAGAGCAGCACTACAATAGAATTGAATAGACAGACATAGATAGACATAGGACAGGTTCAGTCAGTGAATCTGCAGAGCAAACAGTTAACCATCGGCAACAAGTGTGGCAAGAGCAGAACTGTTTCTGGTTTTGGTGTCACCACCAGTAGCCACAGGATTGCTTTACTTCCTGAAAATATTGACAAAGTTTTTGATTATTTAGCTGTCTCATCTCAGTCACAGGAGGATTTTGCATCCGAGAGTAATGTGATCTTGAGTGAGACTTCTGTGTGTTCCTCCTCCTACATAACACGCAATTTACCTCAGGGCCTTGATGAACTGTCAACCGTGTCTCCTTCACATTCTTCACTGACACAGATCCCTAGTAGTGATGTAGCACCCGCTAAGCAATCAATTTCTCCTAGTCAGAGCAGTCTTCTTCCTCTTTTTGATGAGCTGGATGAGCTCAGCATGTCAGCATTGTGTGCAAACAGAGGAGGAAAACATGGTGACTGGTGGTGGTGGTGGAGGTAGTAGTGGAAGGGGGTACTACTAGTCATCGCCCTGTGTTGATGGAGGAGGATGAGATTCTGGGACAAGGTTATTATGATAGAGGAACTGGGACTCAGCCTGGAAGATAAGGAAGAGGAGTAAAACTCTCTCTTAGATGCAGAGGCGGCCCTTGATATGTTAAAGGCACAGCCAGGGTAGGAAGCTGACCCTTATCTGTTTCAAGAAGAATATGATGATGATGATGATGACGATGACGACTAGAGATGAGCGAATTTTGCAAAAATTCGATTCGAACGATTCTTCGAAGTTTCCGAAACAATTCGATTCGATCCGAATTAATTCGCAGCGAATCGTGTTAACCCCTTCCCGACAACTGCCCTAATAGTAAGGCGCTGCCATGTAGAACTTCCAGCAAACCACGACGGAAGCATGGTGCACACACAGAAACTGTGTGCGTACCCTGCTTTGCGGGTGTCAGCCATATGTAATGGCTGACACTGTCCTCTAACATCCGCGGTCGGAGCTGAGCTCCAATCGCGGGTGTTAACTCCTGAGATGCCATGGTCAAACATGACCGTGGCATCTCAGGGGTCTTATTATATATTGAGGTCCCGATCGGCCCCCTTGCAATGTTTTCGGGGGGTGCCGCTGCTCCTATTTGGCAGCCGGGGGTCTGACCAGTGACCCTGGGTTTGCCACATCGCAGTCCCTCCGCATATCTGGTTGCTCTTGCCTTGAATGGAGACTGTCTGCCTATGCGTCTGCATGGGCTGACAGCCTCCTATACACTGCAATACATATGTATTGCAGCGTATACCTATTGAAGCAGCGATCAGAATATCGCTGCTTCAATTCCCCCCCACTGAAGCAGTGATCAGATATCGCTGCTTCAACATCCCCCCCCCAGAGCTGGGGCTATTATTATACTCTGGGGTCTCCTCAGACCACACTGTATAATAATCAGAGGCCCAGGGAAAGTGATTAAAAATAACAAACACTTATATTCTCCTTAACCTCACCTCTCCTGGGAATTCGGCTGTCTGACCGTCCTCCTTGCTCCTCTTCCTACTTCCGAATGAAGTCCTGCTCCCCGGACGTCACTGCTGGGGCCTGTGATTGGGCCTCAGCGGTCACGTGGGGGCATGATGATGTCATTACGCCCAATGACAGGCCCCAGCAGTAAGGCCTGGGGAGGAAGAGCTCCGGAGTTACTGCTGAGCCCAGGACAGATGAGTATCAGCATTTTGTTATTTTTAATCACCATGGGAGGTGCCGAAGGGGACAGGTAGCATGGCGGAACCCCTTAGATGCCGCGGTCATGCTTGACCGCGACATCCAAGGGGTTAAACCCCTGATCAAAAATGTGCGATTCAATACATCGAAGCGTGAGGAAATCCGGAATCGATGCAAATCGAAGATTTCCTTAATTTTGGATCAAATTCCACTTCGTCAGCTTCGATTTGCTCATCTCTAATGACGACCACCACGCTGGTAAATAACACCAACCATGGCAGGCCCCTGGGTTTTGCGCATACTTTGACAAGCATGACATGCTGCAAGCTTTGCTGCTTACACAGCAACAAGTGTATTCTTAGCATCAAGCAGAGGCATGAGTACTGGATGGCAGTGCTCTTAGACCCTCACTATGAAAATAAAATAAAGGAATTCTTCCCTGCTTCTCAAAGAGAAGAAAAATTAGAGTATTATCAGTATAGGCTATATACCCAGCTTGCCGCAGTGTTTAGGAAGACCACTGCAACTGCCAGTGGCACACGTACCAGTGCTACAAGTGTAAGGAGGAGTGAAAGCAGCAGAAGTCATGCCCAGTGCAGTATCTGGAAGTTGATGAACCAATAATTTTTTTAAAAATAACTTTTATCAAAATGAATTGGGCATGGATCCATGAAGATTTTCAAACACCTCTGGCTGATGCCTCTGAATAGTGGTGTCAAGGTCTCCCTTTAACATCATCTTCCATTTATTGTGCTGCTGCTCATGCTACTTCTAAATAGCTACCAGTACCACCTCTGCCATCACTCAACCAGACTTCTCCTGCGGCCTGGTCCATCATATTATGCCCTTTCACACATGCTGCCACAGCTGTCTAGTGCCTACCACCACTGCCACCACACTGACAGACATGTCCTGTGGCCTGTTCCATCATATTATGCCTTGACACACTGCCATCCATGTTGCCACAGCTTCCTAGTTCTATTATTCTACACTATGTTTTAAGCCAATTTAAAGTGTGGTTCATACCAAACTTGTTTGTCCTGAAACAAACCGATGACCAAAGCCACCGAACTAGAACATGAAACGAATCTTGAGAGGTTTGCCAATCTCAAACAATAACACTCAAACCAGCTGTCTGTGGATGAGTCTCTATTTCTTTTTGGAAGAGACGTTCTGGTTTGGCTTTAATCCCAGTTAATGTCATTAGGTTTCTTAGGTTATATTCACACAACGTTGTTTGGCACTGATTTTGAGGAGCATTCTGCCTGATAATGAACGCCAAATTCTGCCCTGAATCTGCCTCTCATTGTATTCAATGGAAGGCAAAGATCGAAGCAGGACTTTGAAAAGATAAGAATTCTGCTCGATCTGGCTGTGGCTTCCACTTCTTAGACCCATTCATCTAAGCCTAATCAGCAAGTGAAAGCCATGGAGGAAAGCCAAACCGGAAGGGGTGGAAAGTGGACAGAAATTTGAGGCAGGAGATCGCCTCAAATTCCTTTCCATTTCCACTGCTTGAATGGTCTTTTTGAAAACCAGGCACTGATCTATAGGGAGCAACCTTCCTAAAGCTGGAGCAAGAGCAAGTTTTTCTTTTTCCATCAAGGAAAACGTATTTGATTTTGTGATAAGATAATTTTTATATGACATCTTATATTCTTAAAGGGGTTGCGGTATCAGGGCACCCCCTGTCCCAATGTCCTAATATGCTGCACAGGACCCCTTCTACTAGATATTCTGGCAGGCTTAGCTCATCTAAGTAATACATGGAGGCAATTCAATTAGTGAACAGCTAGAGTTCCTCCTAATCTGGTAACTGGGATAGCTTAAGTATACAGTCATGGCCAAAAGTTTTGAGAATGACACAAATATTATATTTTCACATGATCTGCTGCCCTCTGGTTTTTATGTGTGTTTGTCAGATGTTTTTATCACATACAGAAATATAATTGCATTCATATTATGAGTAACAGAAGCTTATATTGACAGTTAGAATGAGTTAATGCAGCAAGTCAATATTTGCAGTGTTGACCCTTCTTCTTCAGGACCTCTGCAATTCTCCCTGGCATGCTCTCAATCAACTTCTGGACCAAATCCTGACTGATAGCAGTCCATTCTTGCAGAATAAATGCTTTAATTTTGTCTGAATTTGTTGATAATTGTTTGTCCACCCGTCTCTTGATGATTGACCACAAGTTCTCAATGGGATTAAGATCTGGGGAGTTTCCAGGCCATGGACCCAAAATCTCTATGTTTTGTTCCCTGAGCCATTTAGTTATCACCTTTGCTTTATGGCAAGGTGCTCCATCATGCTGGAAAAGGCATTGTTGAGCGCCAAACTGCTCTTGGACGGTTGGGAGAAGTTGCTCTTGGAGGACATTCTGGTACCATTCTTTATTCATGGCTGTGTTTTTAGGCAAGACTGTGAGAGAGCCGATTCCCTTGGCTGAGAAGCAACCCCACACATGAATGGTTTCAGGATGCTTTACAGTTGGCATGAGACAAGACTGGTGGTAGCGCTCACCTCTTCTTCTCCGAATAAGCTGTTTTCCAGATGTTCCAAACAATCGAAAAGGGGATTCATCAGAGAAAATGACTTTACCCCAGTCCTCAGCAGTCCACTCCCTGTACCTTTTGCAGAATATCAGTCTGTCCCTGATGTTTTTTCTGGAGAGAAGTGGCTTCTTTGCTGCCCTCCTTGAGACCAGGCCTTGCTCCAAGAGTCTCCGCCTCACAGTGCGTGCAGATGCACTCACACCTGCCTGCTGCCATTCCTCAGCAAGCTCTGCACTGCTGGTAGCCCGATCCCGCAGCTGAAACACTTTTAAGAGACGGTCCTGCCGCTTGCTGGTCTTTCTTGGGCGCCCTGGAACCTTTTTGGCACCAATGGAACCTCTCTCCTTGAAGCTCTTGATGATGCGATAGATTGTTGACTGAGGTGCAATCTTTCTAGCTGCAATACTCTTCCCAGTTAGGCCTTTTTTGTGCAGTGCAATGATGACTGCACGTGTTTCTTTAGAGATAACCATGGTTAACAGAAGAGAAACAATGATGGCAAGCACCAGCCTCCTTTTAAAGTGTCCAGTGGTGTCATTCTTACTTAATCATGACAGATTGATCTCCAGCCCTGTCCTCATCAACACCCACACCTGTGTTAATGGAGCAATCACTGAAACGATGTTAGGTGGTCCTTTTAAGGCAGGGCTGCAATGATGTTGAAATGTGTTTTGGGGGATAAAGTTCATTTTCTAGGCAAATATTGACTTTGCAAGTAATTGCTGTTAAGCTGATCACTCTTTATAACATTCTGGAGTATATGCAAATTGCCATTAGAAAAACTGAAGCAGTAGACTTTGTAAAAATTTATATTTGTATCATTCTCAAAACTTTTGGCCATGACTGTACATAGCATTTGTCATGTTGACATGAACTCTTTGAGGTACTGTAATGTTAGGCCTTATGCACACTGGCTGTGCTGTTTTTCACTACTATAAGGTCGGTGAAAACATGGCAGTGAATAATACCCATGCGACGGCCATTTTTGAAACAGCTGTTAAGTTGTTATTATAGAACCCATGATTTCCAAAGGGTTTATTCACATGCCACTATCTATGTACATTTTCACAGACAAAAATAGTGCATGTCGGTTTTTTGACAGCTGTGAAAAACGTTCATGTGAATAAGCCCAGTTTTTAACAAACTGGGTTCAAATCAAAGTTCGCCAAAAACTTCAGATTCTATACATTCAGATAAAGATCTGAACCCTTTGTGATTCAGTTCACACAAACTAGTTAAAATGGCAGCTGCCATGGGAAAACATGAAGGAAGCAGAGATGAAGAATCACATTGGGAATCACATGGGGCATCTCCCATAATGCCATGCAAGCAGGCCTCATGAAAGTGACAATCATAAGGGACATGAAGTGACGGATGATTTATTAATGAGTCACCATAGCCAAGTAGGCATTATTAAAAGCTCAGGCAGAAAAAGAAGGCGTCCATATTGTAAGAAGACATTAGACAGAAGCATCACAGACAGTCAAACAGAAAGAGATAGATAATACAGATACACAGATAAATGCAGAGTGCTAAACTTAGGACTGGGGAAGAAGACTTAAGTTTAACTATAGAGAGAAATTGGAGTCCCTCTGTGTCTGTCACACTGTTATGCTAGGTTCACACCTGCATTCGGGTTTCTGTTTGGGGGGTCCGCATATGACTCGCACCCAGTAGGGTGTCAAAGCTGGAGACAGTGCGACAGACCTGGCATATTGGAGGAGACCAAACCTTATCAAAATGTGGGCGATTATCGGTGATAATGGAGTTGATTTTTTTCACGAAGCATGATAGTATTGACATGGCCGATTACCTTTGTCAGGAAAAAACGTAGTTTCTTCCAGTTGAAAGCGATGTGGATCCTCGCTACTATGAATATATATTGTAGCACTTTATATTGAGTGTATCAGTGGTAGTTGGCTTAAGGGCGAGCAGAAAAACTGGAGCAGTCAATGTGATCGACTGTCCTAGGAGTCTTTGCACCAACCTATGGATGGTCTTGCAAAAGTGATGGGCTATAGGGCAGGTGCACCAAATATGAAGAGTATCGCCTAGAGTGTAACAGCCCCGAAAACAAAGGGGTGAAACTGTATGGTAAAAATTGCAATCTAGAAGGAATCAGATATGTTCTATGTAAATTTTTTAGAGAAGGCTCCATAAGGGTGACTTGCTAACTGCCCTTGCTGATAAAGGTGCCGCAATCAGTCCACTGAGCTGGGATAAGGGAGGTCTCCAGGTCCCGTTCCTAAGCCGTCATAAAGTCCAACTTAAGGTCAGAGGGCGGGGTGTTCAGTAGACCATATATGAAGGAAAGCAAACCTCTATAGGCCATCCTATATAAACACAATCTCTTGAAACTAGTTGGGGCAATCTCAGGGATAAGTGAGGTAAAATTAAAGACCAGAGTAGTCTTAAAATTCTCTGAGGAAGGCGGAGTGTGTGTGGATAAAGTAGTCTTTAGTAAAGACCTGCCGGTCACAGAGGAAATCGTTGAGAAACCTGAACCTGGTGTGTCTCCACCAAATTAACACCTCGGTGATAGGCCAGGAGGGAAGAGGGTTGTGGAATAGAGGGATGAGATGTTATATAAGGCTCTGTAACCTAAGGCTAAAGCAGACTCTCTGCCACAGCCGCAGCATATAACTAGTCACCTTACCGGTTGCTAGGAGTGTGTGAGAGGTGGGATGGAGAGTCCATAACAGAGCTGGCAATGAGGCCAGGGCAACCAGGGCTGAGTCAAGGGCCCCCCATTGTGGGCAATACGCCTCATTGTAGATGGCACACATTTGAGAGAGTCTAGCAGCAATGTAATACTTAGAAAGATTAGGTACAGAAAGGCCGCCCAGTCTTTTATCATAGTACATGGTCCACCTCCGGATCCGCGGATGCTTATATGCCCATATGAAATTAAAGATTTCCCTCTATAGGCCAGTTAAAGAAGAGAGGGTAACTGGGGTTGTGAGGGTGCGGAAATAATAAAGAATGCGAGGTAAGGTGACCATTTTAACCAAGCGGATCCTACCAATCCAGGAAATAGTGGGGCAATGCCAAACAGTGAGGACTGCATACATTTACTCTGAGGTAGGGCAAGTAGTTATCCTGCATCTGAAAGCTGACTTCTGAAAGTCTCAGAAGGAAGACTGGCTCCTGATGGGAATTAGCCCAATGAATAATATTACACCGTTTTATGACAGGCTTGTCTACCTGGAATAAAGCCCACTTGGTCAGAGTTCATGAGGGACAGGAATAGGCCATTCAATCGAGTGGCAAGGATGGACAAGATTTGAGGTCCAGATTTAGAAGTGATATAGGTCTATAATTGATGGGGGTGATGTATTTGGTAAGTGACATATTTGGTAAATTAAATTCATTCTCTGGCAGGCTCTCAATTCAGAGGCTAATAGTTTATCAGGTTTGTTTGCATATTTATAAAATCTTGCTTGGGTCCAGCGAATAGCCTTTTCTGTTCTATGCATAAGGACGGAATTGAGTTGAAGTTTAACATCCCTGATACATTTAGCCGGATAGCATGAGGGGTGAAGTTGGTTGACAGTTTCTAATTTTAACAATTTAAGATCTAAATCCATCTGTACTTCAGAACGTTCTTTTTTCAGGTGAGAAGCCTCCGCTATGAGTGTTCCTCTAATAGTGACCTTGTGGGACGCCCAGTTAATGGCAGGGTCAATGTCCAATGCGTTATTACTTGCAAAGAACTTGGTGAGAGTGTCAGAGATACGTTGTTTAATGTCAGGATGAGTCAATATGGTGGACTTGTTTAAGCACCACTTGGAATGAGTAGCTGTGGGAGTCTGGAGATCAACATCAATCATGACCAGGTCGTGCTCTGACCAGGCATAGGGTTTGTGACGGGTATAAATGAGACTAGGGAGTATTGAAATAGATAGAAAGATCCTATCGATCCTGGTGTAATGGTGGTGGGAAGGTGAAAAGTAGTTATAACCCCCCTATTCCCATTAAAGTCACGCCAAGCATCAGCAACATTGAGGGACTGGCGGGTAGTGTGAATCTCTCCCTTGTCATAGGAGAGAGTTTATCTGCAGAGAGGGAAGGGCGGTCCAAAGTCACATTAACTGTGAAATTAAAGTCCCCGCACTAAATTATTTTAAAAAAATAATAGCCTCAACATAGCACACAGCCCATGAAAAAATGCCACCGGGGACTCTGTGGGAGCATAAGAGTTGACCAAACATATTTGTTGACCATAGAGGCGAGATTGGACAATAATATATCGTCCTTGAGGATCAGCTGTCATAGAATTAACTTGGAGGGGGACAGAATTTCTGACCAGGACCGCTACTCCCCTACACTTAGATTGATTGAGGTCATGATCAATAAGAGTATAGCAGGAATGGAAAAATTTAGGGAACAAGGTGGGGGTGAAATGTGATACCTGGATGCAAAGAATATCAGGCTGCAGTTTCTCATATTGGAGAAATGCCTTCCAATGTTTCTAAGGGAAATTAAATCCCCTCACATTATGTGAGATTTTCTTACACATAGGGGAGACATAATGGAGTGCAGAACGATTTGCAGTTAGAAAGGACCACACAGATCAGAGTACTCTGGGACATTAAAGGCAGGGAACTGAAGCGATCAAAAGCATAAGACAATAACGAGACACACTGTAGAGGGAAAAGGATGTTGACAGCATAGAACAATACAAATAAAAGGTGCACACACTGGGGAGGAATGGAGCGCGACACATCCTATAATGCACAAGGTGTGGCATCCCAGAGCTGGCTATGGCTGGGCTGAGGGTGATCTCAGTGCCTTGTATTATTTCCTGTTGCTTCATAGCCTGTGTGACATAGCAGGGAGTCCTGAGTCTCACACAACACAGCGCCACCTAGTGAGCCTCACACATGCATTACACCTCCCATAGGATTGAATAGTAACCAAATGTCCAATGGGAGGACATCGCCTGGGAAAAGGGGAGGAGTCAGCTGATCACTGGGTCCCCATGGTAACACCCCTGCAGGAAGGTCCTGCGTGTGAGGAGTTAGAAGTGTGGAGTGTTAGGAGGAGGAGGTGAGGAGATAAGTGTGATGTCCTGTGAAGAAAGCAGTGAGTTTAGTGCAGGAATCTCAAGTCCTAGACAGGCCCAGGAAGGTTGGAGAGCTGACATACTCCAGCTATTCAGAAGATCCTGTCCCCTGTCTGCCTAGCCATTGCCCTGAAGGAAGTCAAGCATCATTATCTTGTCAGCATAAGACTGTGGAGAGAACATTCTGGAACACGTGCTCCATAGCAAGTATCACAGGATCCAGGGGCCAAGGCCAGACCTGTGGAATATCCTGCCACCCTGACTATTGCACCCCGAAACTCTGAGCTATCAGGACCACATAACGTGAGTGGGGAATATTATGTACTAGTATCATGGTGGGCATCCTCCTATGAGCCAAATAGGAGCCCAGACGCACCTTAGGGCTGTAACACTGAAGTATAAGGGGCTAGGAACACCTTTCATCAAGTCTACCCTGCACCCCAGGACTTTGCTGTGTCACCAGGCGTACCCCGTTGTTTTGTATTGAAGAAACTGTTTAAGCATTTGTGCCTCCACACCCATGGAAGTAAAAGTTCAACTTTACAACTGTTTCTGTGTCTGACTCTGCACCGACAACATCAGGGCGCCCCAAACACCACCAGTCGGCACAGTATAGGGGAAGCGCCCCGGGGGAACAATCACCACCAACATTTGTGCAGCCCCCTCATCACCGGTACCAGTGGTGGTAACGTGGGACAGCACCAGCGCTGCGCCCTCGTGCCCAGAGACCGTGACAAGTCTGCGCTGTTTGCACCCCGCAATCCCAACTGCAGCGTTGCCTTCCATCTGGTCACCGCAAGAAAAACTGGCGTCACGAACAGGATACGGGTGTGTGCCATTTTGAGAAAGTCACCACGAAAAGTGCGCCAAATTGTCTCCAGAGCATCGGTCTTTATTGTGGACTTTGCTAAGATCAAGTTTATTCCCTGAGAGTGCTTGCCACAAAGAGGGGGAGCCCTATACCCCTGAAGTAAGCCCTAAAGACTGTCCTCTCAGTGTGTTACAGCCCTGGAAGAGTTAAAACGCCCAGGACTTGTTTGCTGCGCCACATTGCTGTGTAAGAACGCCCACAAAGGGTTAACTGTACCTTGCAAAAGTGCGGGAGATTTTTAGCACTGCCCATGAGGCCAGGAGACCCATCTGCCGCCATCTTGGAGAGCCCAGAATGCTGAGCGCAATGCTCCAGCGCACCCATACAAGAAAGTGAAAGGCGAACGTGCCAGCGCCATTTCTGACTCTCCGGTGCCGCATCACCGTCCCTGCTGTGCACCGCTGATCTCTGGTCCACGCTGCAGTTGCTGTCAGTGAGTACTGTGCCTCCCTGTCCTTGTCTTCAGTCCTCCCACGGCCCCAGCGAGTGTTTTCCGTGTACAGTGTCCGTGGGGAGTGCCACCATTAAAGAGGGGGAGCACACCGTCAGCCTGCATCACAGTGACTCTGTTAATAGCTACAGCATTCTTAAAGGGACGGCATTCCAAGTTGTAGTCTCCATTCCCTGCCAGCAAGCAGTTGAGTTTCTTAAAGAGACGGCGACCTAATTTCAGTCATACCTGCAAACAACATGACTGAGCAAAGTGACATTGTGCCATCTGTTTCTAGTGATCCAGCAGTGCCCATGGCGAGCTGCCTACCATTCTCCATGCCATTTTACCCTGGCGCACCATGGCTGCCGCGCTACAAAGGGGAGGCGCATACCCTCAGGGACTTTCGTGAGAAGATGCTGTCTCTCTTCCAGTTCTATCCTCTGAATACAGAACAGCAGATACAGATCCTGCTGGGCCAGCTTGAGGGTGCTGCAGCTAGGGAGGTCAAATCCTGGCCTGCCTCTGACAAAAGAACCCCTGGGCAAATTCTGGACAAACTCCAGGTGAACTTTGACGTGCGATCTGTCTCCGAGGTAAAGATGCGCTTCTTTTCCAGACGACAACTACCTGGTGAGACCCTGCGGGACTATGCTTTATCCCTCCAAGAGGCGTTCAGAGCTGTGGTGCAAGTGGATCCACGTGAAAATGTGGACTCTGATAAAATCTTGCTTGACCGCTTCATAGAAGGGGCGGGTACCACATTGCTCCAGAGTCAGTTGCGAATGCTTGCTGCACAACATCCCAGCATCACGTTTGCTGACTTCAAGGCCCTTGCCATCCAGGTCTTGGGACAGGAGCAGCCCCAGCCGAGCCCAGTCATCTGTGCTCCCTCACCTGGACCCTCAACAAGCATTGCTCCAGTTGTCCTGCCATTACCTCTGGGTACCTCACCTGCTGCCCAAACTGCGCAGACTACACCAGTAGACTCCAGAGATGACCTTCTGGCCCGAGTGGATCATCTGACCCGTGCCATGGAACAGATCACCGTCCGTCTAGATCGTCTGACCCAGCCGTCTTCATCGTCCAGTGATCCTTTGCGAAGTCTCAACATCTCACCTGAGTCGCCACCCAGACGTCCGTCTTCAGTGAAACCTCCGCAGAGTGAGAGGCCATACTGTACCTATTGCCATAGATATGGACACACCAGGCCTCAGTGTTTTCAGTTAAACGGGCCACCCCCCGAGGCCGCGGGCCGCCCCTCGGGAGGAAAGAAGAAGGGCCCAGGTGAATCTTCAGTGCCATTGTCACGCTTCGTCTCAGCCTGCCCACACATCACAATCCGGGTGAACGGCGTCCCTCTGACAGCGTTGGTGGACACTGGATCTCAGGTAACAACCCTGCGCAAGCAGGTGTTCCTTGAACATTGGGACTTAGGTGTGTTGAATAGAACACCTGACACATGGATAAATCTGTGTGCCAGCAATGGACAGCCCATACCACAGCAGGGTTATTGGGAACCCACTATCCAGATTGGGGACTTGAAACTGCCTAGACAGGGTGTAATTGTCACTGATGTAGAGGATGATAGGTTTGCAGTTGTAATATTAGGCATGAATGTTTTACGCCATTGCTTTGCAGAAGTGTTGGATGCCTTGCATGCCTCTCTCCTTACAGCTTCTCCCAGTGACCAGCAGACCATTCAGCGGGCCATTCGTGTACTCAATGCCCAGCACAAGTTCGCCAACAAACAAGGTGAAATTGGTCGAGTCCGGATCCAAGATACCCGTCCAGTAACCCTCCAGCCTGGAACAGAAACTATGGTGTGGTGCCGTGCCCATCCGGGCATAGAAAATCAGGACTACAAGGCCTTGCTACAACCCATACAGGTAGATGGCCAACCACTTGTCATGGCTGCCCGCAGCCTTGTCACAGTTTCCAATGGACGTGTTCCTGTCCGCTTAGTCAACTTGGGCGATGCTCCCGTGAACCTCCACAAGTTCCACTCTGTGGCCCTGCTACACCGGTTAGCACCAGAAGACATTCTCTCTGGTGAGTCTACTGCCACACAGCGTTCCACCCAAGCTGCTGAGAACATTCAGAATGGAGCCACGAAGTCCTGGTGGGATGAATTGAACGTGGGAGACGCCAATACCCCTATAGAGCACATCAATGGGGTTCGCAATGTGGCCAAGCGTTACCAACAGGCATTCAGCAAACACCCATTGGACTTTGGTAAGATCACGACCATACAACATCGCATTCTGACTGGCGACCACCATCCAATCAAGGAGAGTCACCGTCCAATACCACCCGCGATGTACCAACCGGTGAAAAAGTTGATCCAAGAGATGCAAAATGCTGATGTCATCCGGGAGAGTAACAGCCCCTGGGCAGCCCCGCTAGTCCTCGTCAAGAAGAAAGACGGAACCCTACGATTTTGTGTGGACTATCGTAAACTCAACAACGTCACGCACAAAGACGCATACCCATTGCCGCGGATTGAGGAATCTCTAACGGCTTTGGGATCAGCTACCTGTTTCTCGTCCCTGGACTTAACCAGTGGATACTGGCAAGTCCCTATGGTGCCTGAAGATCGTGAAAAAACTGCGTTTACGACCCCGATGGGACTCTTCGAATTCAATAGTATGCCATTTGGGCTATGTAATGCCCCAGCCACATTCCAACGGCTTATGGAGAGGTGCCTCGGCCATGAGAATTTCCAGAGTGTGCTACTGTACCTGGACGATGTTATTGTATTCTCCCGGACATACCAAGAACACCTTCGTCACCTGTCCGAGGTATTCAAGGTACTTATACAGCACGGCCTAAAGGTGAAGCCCTCCAAGTGCTACCTGTTGAAACCCCAAGTTCACTACCTTGGGCATGTCGTGAGCGCACAAGGCGTCCAACCTGATCCTGAAAAGATCACTGCAGTCCAGAACTGGCGAAGACCAACTACCGTCAAAGAAGTCCGAAGCTTCCTTGGATTCGCAGGTTACTACCGGCGTTTCATACCACACTTCGCCCAAGTAGCCGAGCCTCTGAACGAGTTGTTGCGCGGTTGTCCCAGAGAAAACTACAACCGAAAGCTTCCGGTAGACTGGACAGCGCGTCAAGAGGAAGCCTTTCAAGCGCTTAAAGCACTTCTGACGCAACCACCAATTCTAGCCTATCCCGACTACAGTCAGCCATTCCGCTTGTACACAGATGCAAGTCACCAAGGTTTGGGTGCAGTGTTGTCCCAGGTTCAGGACAACAAAGAGCGAGTCATCGCCTACGCCAGCAGGAGTCTGAGAGGCGCGGAGAAGAACGACCAGAACTATAGTTCTTTCAAACTCGAACTTCTGGCACTTGTCTGGGCCGTGACAGAGAAGTTTAAAGACTACCTGGCTGCCACACCCTTTAGCGTGTACACAGATAACAATCCGTTGGCGCATCTGGACACTGCTCGACTGGGAGCCCTTGAACAACGGTGGGCCTCAAGACTCACGAATTACAAGTTCTCTGTCAAGTATCGCAGTGGCAAGTCCAACGCTAACGCTGATGCACTCTCAAGGTTGCCTGTGGGAGAAGAACCACCCCGAGAAGACATCTGGGAAGAGGTGGAGATGCCACCATTCTACAACAAGTTTGCCCAACAGGTTGCTATTGGTGTCCCTGTAGAAGGAGAATCTCTGGCGAAAACAGCTGCCGAATCCCTCCAGGAGCCATCTCTGTGGAAAACGTTCCAAGAAGAGAGCAGAGTTTTAGGAGAATTGTCAGATTTCCTGCTTACAGGAAGAATACCAACCCGTGTAAAGAGAGGTCTTCATGACGTGGAATTAAAACGCCTTTGGCGACAGAGGAAGTGCCTGTTTTTCCAACGAGGCCTTCTACTTAGAAACACTCTTGATCCTGTCACAGGTGAAAGGCTTCATCAGATCCTCGTACCAAGAAGAGACGCACAGATGATACTTGAGGCATATCATGACAGATCCGGTCACTTCGGGGTACAAAAGACCAAAGCTACCATCCGTCGTCGCTTCTATTGGGTTGGGATGAGGAGTGACATTGAGAGTTGGTGCCGAGAGTGTCCCGCCTGTAGTATCACCAAGGAAGGTCGAAGAGATCAGAAGGCCCCTCTACATCCAATTAAGACTCAAAAGCCGTGTGAAATTGTTGCTCTGGACCATGTGAAGTTGGGTCCCACACGTTCCGGCTACAGCTATGCTCTGACAATGGTGGATCATTACTCCAAGTTCCTTGTCATCGTGCCTGTCAGAGATCTTACAGCAAGAACTACGGCTGAGACCTTCTACGCAGAGTTTGTCCGCCATTACGGTTGTCCTGAGCATATCCTCACCGACCGTGGATCGGCGTTTGAATCCCAATTGTTCCGTGAGCTGTGTCAGTTCCAAGACTGCAAGAAGTTGCGAACCACAGCGTATCACCCTCAAGGGAATGGTATGTGCGAGAAGGCAAATCAAGTGATCATCGGCATGCTAAGAACAGCCGCAGTTACACCTGGAGTTGAGTGGCCTGAGCGTATCAAGGACTTGGCCTATATTTACAACAACACACCCCAAACATCTACGGGATACGCACCCTTGTATCTAATGTTTGGAAGACAAGGTCAACTTCCTTCAGACTTAACCCTTGGTGTGAAGGTCCCTGACACCATCAATCCACTACCCATAACAGACTGGGTTGTTGAACACCGCCGACGTATGGAGGAAGCTAAAGAGATAGTTGAGATGCGCATGGATGAGGTTCGTAGGAGACAACAGGAGGATTACAACCATCACGCCCATGCAGCGCCTCTGAAAGTTGGCGACCGTGTATGGTTAAGGAATAACCATCGGAATGGGAAATTGGATCCATTCTGGGAGAAAGAACCATACAGTGTCATCTCCATACCATATCCTGAATCCGACGTGTATGAGATCTCTAAACCTGGGAGACAGCCCCAAGTAGTACACCGAAACCGTCTGAAGCTGTGCCTTAAAGAAGGACTACCCACAGAGGTGCCCCCAGCTGAGACAATGAGTACAGAGATCTTGTCACCTTCTGAAGCGAAAGAGAGACCCCCAACGTTAACTGAGCTTATGTGGGCGCCTAAACTACTACCGTTTAGCTGTTATCCACCAATTGCTCTAGTGCAAGAGAACCCTTCGACAGATGATTTAATTTATTTCAGTGACTCTGTTCCTGATTCAAATCTCGTTCCACTTAGGCGTTCTGAGCGTACCACAAAAGGCATACCTCCAACACGCTATAGTGATGCCATGGCTGTCCTTGGGTAAAAGAGGTTAACTGTCTCTGCTTCTGTATATATGTTATTCCTGCTCTGATTACATAAATGTTTTTCCTGTGTGTATATACAGTATATATATAATATCTTGCCATGTAATATAGTATTTACATTTATATGCAACAATCCAAGCCATAGTGCCTGGCTCACCGAGCCAAGGAAGTTCTGTTACCCCATTGCGGTATGGACATTCGTGCTAGAGTGCTTACTCTTCCTTACAGAAAGGACTGTTTATTGTTTCTCAGAGAGACTCTCATGATAATGGACACTCACGAAATTTGTGCCAGAGAGCCTCTGGACCCATTTGCACTACTGTTGTTTCTATATGGACTGTCTGATGGTACCGCCAAAAGGTTCCATAAGTCTGAGTTTAATTATCTCTCCGTTACCCTTCAGACTTCTCATGGACATTCCAGGACTATGCCGGGAGGTCTTACCTCAAGTTTCTAGGTATTATATTTTTCTAAACTGTTAGTGACATTTTCACTTTATTTGTATTTATTAACGTTATGTTACATTTCTCACCTTCACCCCAGCCCGTCGCCGAGGTCGGCTCAGTGAAAGAGGGGGAGTATGTGGCATCCCAGAGCTGGCTATGGCTGGGCTGAGGGTGATCTCTGGGCATTGTATTATTTCCTGTTGCTTCATAGCCTGTGTGACATAGCAGGGGGTCCTGAGTCTCACACAACACCGCGCCACCTAGTGAGCCTCACACATGCATTACACCTCCCATAGGATTGAATAGTAACCAAATGTCCAATGGGAGGACATCGCCTGGGAAAAGGGGAGGAGTCAGCTGATCACTGGGTCCCCATGGTAACACCCCTGCAGGAAGGTCCTGCGTGTGAGGAGTTAGAAGTGTGGAGTGTTAGGAGGAGGAGGTGAGGAGATAAGTGTGATGTCCTGTGAAGAAAGCAGTGAGTTTAGTGCAGGAATCTCAAGTCCTAGACAGGCCCAGGAAGGTTGGAGAGCTGACATACTCCAGCTATTCAGAAGATCCTGTCCCCTGTCTGCCTAGCCATCGCCCTGAAGGAAGTCAAGCATCATTATCTTGTCAGCATAAGACTGTGGAGAGAACATTCTGGAACACGTGCTCCATAGCAAGTATCACAGGATCCAGGGGCCAAGGCCAGACCTGTGGAATATCCTGCCACCCTGACTATTGCACCCCGAAACTCTGAGCTATCAGGACCACATAACGTGAGTGGGGAATATTATGTACTAGTATCATGGTGGGCATCCTCCTATGAGCCAAATAGGAGCCCAGACGCACCTTAGGGCTGTAACACTGAAGTATAAGGGGCTAGGAACACCTTTCATCAAGTCTACCCTGCACCCCAGGACTTTGCTGTGTCACCAGGCGTACCCCGTTGTTTTGTATTGAAGAAACTGTTTAAGCATTTGTGCCTCCACACCCATGGAAGTAAAAGTTCAACTTTACAACTGTTTCTGTGTCTGACTCTGCACCGACAACATCAGGGCGCCCCAAACACCACCAGTCGGCACAGTATAGGGGAAGCGCCCCGGGGGAACAATCACCACCAACATTTGTGCAGCCCCCTCATCACCGGTACCAGTGGTGGTAACGTGGGACAGCACCAGCGCTGCGCCCTCGTGCCCAGAGACCGTGACAAGTCTGCGCTGTTTGCACCCCCGCAATCCCAACTGCAGCGTTGCCTTCCATCTGGTCACCGCAAAGACATAGGTGGGACATGGGGACGGCCGCCACGGCCAACCCCCAACTTGATATTAGGGAAAACTTTAAAATAGTATAGGCATCTATAGTGGAGGAAAAAGCCCAACGGCTGCTTGCATTTCGGGTGCCAAGCACGTAGAGGTCTCTGGAGTAATGGATCAGGCGGTTCTGGGTCTTCCACCTGGAGTTCTTTCCGCTGCAGGATGTGGAGGCCCTCTTTCAAAGATCGGATGATGTAGTTCTTAGTGTTGAGGATACATGCAATATGTCAGGATTCTCTATCCGGCTGCTGCATCTTTAATGTTACCATGCCAACCTGGGAAGTTTTTGTACTTTCAGAGGCTTCTTGGCTTGGTCCAGTTAGCAGCTGAGGAGGCCTATATAAGACCACGCCCTTCTGATACATGTGCTGACTAATTAGTTTGTTACTTGCTAGTTTGGCTTTCCATTTTGTGTCTGTACCTGTTTGACTTGTGACCATTGGCTTTCTCCTTGAATTCCCTTTTTGCCTTTGATTCTGTCGTGATGTTCCTGGCTGGATTTTTGACACTTAGCTAGTTTCTCAGATATTGCTTCTGTCTCCCGTCTCTGCTTATTCGTTCTCTGCTGGTTTTGACAACTTCTCTTCTGCATCCACGCCACATTTGTAAGTTTACTGGGCTGTGTGTTGGTTTCTGCAGCAGTGCGTTTATTCTTAGTACATTTATCTGTTTGGTGACAATTCACATCCCCATATTCAGCAAAGTCCATCTCTCCTTGTGGCAAGCTCTGGTGAAGGCGCCTGGGGGTCTGCCTTGGCTTGCAGAGGTGTGCTAATTGTAGATAGCTATCTCTACGGCTCGCAGCTATGAGCCAATTTCTTGCTGTGGCTTTCATTGTGGCCTTGCATTTGCAGTCTAATTATAACACAATATGGAAGGGAAAGGCCCATAGGTAGCATATCTGGGCTTTCTGAAGGGTGAAAGTAACCAGGGTGCAGCACACGGAGTCAGTGATACATAGGCAGGTGAGATGAGATGGGAAACTAGAATAAGGACTCCAAAATCTGGTAACCCAAAGAGTGCAGAGCAGGAGCTGAGCAAATGAGGGTCTAGCCACACCCCTACGGATGTCTTTTGCAGTATTTATATTTCCAGAGAAAATTAAGAAATAAAATCTAAGCTATGATTGGCTGCTATGTGCAACAAGGCCAAATATTTTTCTTTAGTTAAGGATACTATGTACATAGCAATAGAACCACCACCATAAGACAGAATGTGTTACCATCTGATTTGAATCATATATGCTTAAAATTTAAGTGGCGTCTGTTTACAATTTGCGTTTGTTTCACATTTGGCATATGTACCAGAAAAACTCCTGGTGCACATGATGAGCCTGTTCATATGCTCCCATGCACCCAGAACATGACAAAAGAGTATCTTTTTGGCATATACTGTGCAAGTTTGCTTTTTATACTTTTTACCACTGCATAGGAAAGTGTTGACTGCTATACTTTCCTCTACAGAGGGATAAAGCGGGTAAAAAAATATATGTAGTGTACTATTTTATTTTATTTTTTTTACAATAAGAATTGGAGATATATACCTCTGACGAATAAATGTGAACAGAGACTTAGTGTTAAACTGATGAAGACAGGGATAAATATGGGTTTAATTTAATTGGGAATAAACATCTCAATACAAATTCATCACCCATACACGCATATGACTGTTGTGGAAAGATACAAAGATAGAAAAATAACTGTTATTGAAAAGATAGAAAAACAGAAAAAATACTCCCACATATGCAATCTGCCAAACCATATGGACATGAAATTTGAAGAAAATACCACTTGAAATGAAATATATGCCAAATAAACTTCAAAATATTATCTTCTATCATGTGCATTTATGGAATACTAAAGAATAATTACAGTTTGTTCCTAACTTATTATAAATTGTGTTGCATTTCTTGGGTATAAGACTGATGTGTTCATTAGCATTTTGTTATTATAACTCAATGAGTCAGGAGCACAGTCATTTTATGATTTTTTTATTTACTGAATACTAAACATTAATAAAAGTCTATGAGCAAATAATCTGAGGTATAATCCTGTATCCAGTTTTGCAATGGCTCAATATATGGAGCTGGTAAAAGGAAGAAAAAACATTGAGGCTGGGGCCCCACGTTGTGGAAACAGCTTTTTTTGTTGCAGATTTTGTTTGTTTTTTTTTTTAGCCAAAGTAAGGAGTGGATTGAGCAGAAGGTAGAAGTATAAGGACTTCCTATATGTTTCCTATTCCTTTTGTAGCCATTCTTTGCTTTGGCTCAAGAAACGACAGCAAAATCTCCAACAAAAATGCTGATTTTCTGCAACGTGGGGCCTTAGCCAGGGGAAGATTTATCGAAAATTTTGTGTCAGAACTCTGGGTTAATGTATATAAAAACCTGTCAAACATGCCCTGCACCACATTTATGATGTGTTTTAGACACTTTTATGACTAATGCGAAAAAGGGACTTGGCTTTGCAGGAGGGGGCGTGCAACACCAAGAACCAAAAAAAAGTGTCACATTTCTCTGATGTAAACTAAGCCAACTGCTAAGAGATATAAAGTTAGGCTAGAAATAATGTGACAGTTTTATCAAACAGCATTAGACACTTTGATAAGTCTAGTGCAGTTTAAGACTGTCTAGTGCACTGTCTAACATTTAGACAGTATCAGTAAATCTGCCCTACTGTTTAAACATGTGTTGGAGAAATATGGTTAATTTATTACTAAATATGCAAAGATATTTCAAGCCTAAACTATGGTCTCAGTGGTTATCACTCTTAGCCTACATTCAGGCGTGATACAAATCAGTCATTAAAAATGTACATTTTTTACGGGCCAATTTGCACTTGAGGGGCTCCCATTTTCACAGATCCCTCATATATTTCTATTTGTGAAAACAGACAAAAATAGGACATGACCGTAAAACAGACTGTCAAAAAAATTGATCTTCTAAGTAGTCCCCATTCACATACAGTGAATTTAATACAGTTATGTTGTATGAATGTAGGCTGTCCTTGCAGCAATGGGATCTTGGATTCAGATTTGACCAAGTGCAACCAACATGCTCAAGGGGTTTGTGTTTGCCTGGGCTACCACCAGGTTCTTTGTTTTCCTAGTAGTGACATAGGCAAATTAAACTGTCAGTTTTACTGGGGAGAGCTTATGATGATGTTTCAAAATGCAGTTTTTCAACTATTATTTCATTAAGGGAAAAAAGCTGTCCAAACCAACCTGGTCATATGTGAAAAAGTAATTGCCACCCTTGGCAGCAACAACTGTAATCAAGTGTTTGCAATAAATGGCAATGAGTCTTTCACATCTCTGTGGAGGAAGTTTGGACTACTCCTCTTTGCAGAATTATTTTAATTTAGACATATTGGAGGGTTTTTGAGCATGAATGGCCTGTTTAAGGTCATGCCACAGCACCTCTATCAGATTTAAGCCCAGATTTTGCCATGCCAAAAGGTTCATTTTGTTTGTTTTTTTTTCCAGTCATTCAGAGGAGACTTGCTGGTGTGCTTCGAATCATTGTCCTGCTGCAAAACCCAAGTATGCTTGAGCTTAAGGTCACAAACTGATGGCTGGACATTCTCCATCATGATCTTCTGGTAGACAGCAGAATTCATGGTTCCATCAATTACAGCAAGTCATGCAGATCCTGAGGTAGCAAAGAAGTCCTAGACCATCACACTACCTCCACCGTGTTTAACTGTTGTTATGATGTTCTTTTTCTTAAATGCTGTGTTAGATTTACATCAGATGTAATGGGATGCACACTTTCCAAAAAGTTTCTGTAACGTCTCTGCCGTTTCGGGACTCGGCGCCGCCCTCCGCTCGCACACTGTGGCGAAGGAGGCGTCTTCAATTTGGTTCTTTGTGTAAGCTTCTTGATGCTCAGTCTGAACATGGTCCTAGTTCTCTTGCTGTGTAAAGCCACACCCGTGTAATTAGGAACATTTCTCTCTGGACTGCATAGAGTTAATCTCTTCCTGGCCTGAGTGATTGACAGCCTGTGTACCTATCAGCTCTGGGGCTGGTCCCAGACTTTCTATAAACAGGTTGTCAGCCCTCACATGTGTGCCGGTTATTGCTCTGTCTTTGCCTGCTCTCCTTGTGATATACCTTACTACTTTGTTATCTGATTTTCTGACCACTGGCTTTGACTTTGACTATTCTCTTGGATTTTGACTTTGTACTGCTTTGCTCGTTTGTTACTGACCCCTTGGCTAGCTGACCTCCCTTTGTTGTTGTGCGTCTTGTCTGCGTTCTATGTGATCACTTATTATAAGGAGGGACTGTCGATTAGTTGCTGGCTGTCACCTAGGACAGATCGGGCAAGTTAGCCAGAGACAGTGGGGGGATTCAGCTTAGGGTCCACTGTCTCGTTGTGCCCCTCCCCCCTAGTTCTCAAGCAGCTTCTGGGGAATCGCTCCTCTAGTGATTCCCTTACAGTTTCACTTTTGTCTTGTCAGTCAACATAATTTTTTTTTCAAAAGTCTTGGGCATTTTCAAGATTTTTTTTTTGGCAAATGTGAGACCGGCTTTTGTATTCTTTTTGGTCAGCAGTGGTTTTTGTCTTAGAACTCTCCCATGGATAGCATTTTTGCCCAGTGTTTCTTTATTATTGTTGAATCACTAACACTGACCTTTAGATGTTGTTTTGGGCTCTTTTGTGACCTCTTGGATGAGTCATTGATGTGTTCTTGGAGTAATTTTGGCAAGCCAGCCACTGGGAAGGTTCACCACTGTTTCATATTTTCTCCATATGTGAAAAGACGTCAATGATTATTGCTTCTCATCTGTTCTTGAATTTTTTTTCAGATCAGAGTATAATATGTTGATTTTTGAGATCGTTTAGCCTACTTTATGTTGTCAGACAGGTTGTCAGACATTTAAGTGATTTCTTAATTCTACAGGTCTGGCCGTAATTGGGTTTGGGTGTGGCTAGTGAAATTGAACTTAGTTTTGCAAAAAATGTGGTTAATTCATATGGGGGTGGGGGGTAATTTTTTTCACATAGGGCTAGGTTGTTTGGGATAGTATTGTTCCCTTAATAAATGAAAACATCATTTAAAAAAGTACTTTTTGTATTTACTCAGGTTATCTTTGTCTGAAATTCAAATTTGTTTGATAATCTGAAACATTTAAGTGTGATAAATGTGCAAAAACAAATCTGTAAGGGGGAAAATGCTTTTTCATAGCACTGTGTGTTTATATAGATCTCAGTCATAAAAAAATCAAAATACGCCCTTTTCTTTGAATATTATGATTTTACATATCAGAACATTAAAAAGTATAGTGCTTGGAAGGTCTTAAAATTAGATAAATACAGCTTCAGATGAACAGCAATATATGCCAAAATACACTATGTCATTATGCAGCATTCTATTGGACATTGCTTATATGTTTTTCTTGTTTTATATTATTTCTATGTATATATTGTGCTTTGCTATGTTTTGCAGCTTCTCTTATACCCCATTCCACAATGGAGCTCTCCATTGTGGAATGGCATGCCAATACTTTAGAGAGGACTTGGAGTCAGTTAGATGAGTTTAGTCCTTGGAGCAGAGCAGATCACAATTGCTGAGAGACTGTTGCAGTCCCTGAGGGAAATGTTGTGGGCTCTTTTCAGTGCCACCTGCCTAACATCTTGGTTGCTACAGCCTCGAGACAGGGAAACTTCGATGTCAGCCCCCTGAAGGAAGAGAGGGTACCAATTTAGAGGAGAGTTGATGTTTTCCAGAACCTCACAGCCTGGACTATGCAGCATATCGGTAGACATGGATCCTTGGGACTTACTGACATCAGACTTCTTATAGATTTTGGGAGAAGCAGAATACTTTATTATTGGATTCAAGATACAAGGCACAAATCTATTTATGGGCAGTTCCTTGCTGTGGAAGAACTGTTACCAAGTCTAGTACTATCACCCAAAGTGGAACTAATACTACCCTATCTGGGAAGCTGCATTGGTTATTTGTTACCTCAGTAAAGTTAAATCATTTGATTCAACTGCACTGCTGCCTCCTTAGTTGTTCCTGTCCTTACCATCAGGGCCCTTCTGACCACCATCATATGGCATCATATGTTATCATATGAGTGATAGAGGATCCCTCTCCAACTGGAAGTGCCGTGGGGGAACTTCCACCACCATCAGTTACACCACAGGCCCCCTCAACCTTGCAATTGGAAGGTGGACTGGAGGAATCAGTTGAGTGTCCTTGGCCTACTGTTGATAACACAGCTGCTACTACTACTCCCATCCTCTGGATCCCTCCTGTGAGTTCTAGGTGGCAAGTATTTATTTAACAAAAACTAGGACAAAATGCAGAAGTGGTATGTGAAAAGTTAAGTATACCCTTACTACTTATCCTTACAATCTTAATAGGAATAAGTGAGGTAAGTAGAAGTCAGGTGATGTTAATCAAATGCCCTTGATTAATCGATCATCAGAAAGTGTGACCACCTTTATAAAAAACAGATCGCCATTTGCTGGTGTGTAGCATTCAAACACGTGTTAACACAATGCCAAGGAGGAAAGATATCAGGATTGATATTAGAGAATCAATTGTTGCTGCCCATCTATATGGAAAGGGTTAGAAGGTCATTTCTAAACAATTTCAAATTCATCATTCTGCAGTGAGAAATTTTATTCACAAGTGATAAAGTCATACATAAAACCATTAGTTGTTGCTGCTGCTAAAGGTGGTTCTACAATCTATTGATTCATAGAGTTAGTTATTTGGTTCACATATTACTTTTCAATTATGGCTTTATTCTTGTTGAATAGATATTGAAAGGGTTTAATCTGTTGTTGGCCGCTGTTCATTTACCTGATTTTAAGACCTTCTAAGGACCAAGTATATATTATGTCCTGATGCATAAAACCATCATGGATATGTCTCTACTCTTTCTAAATTTATTTTTAACATGAATTTCTCACATTGCATTTAGAATAGCACAATACAAAAAGTACA
This sequence comes from Leptodactylus fallax, assembly GCA_947044405.1. Classification (NCBI taxonomy): domain Eukaryota; kingdom Metazoa; phylum Chordata; class Amphibia; order Anura; family Leptodactylidae; genus Leptodactylus; species Leptodactylus fallax. The sequence continues at coordinate 7,969,432 of CAMRHE010000010.1, forward strand.
ATAGTATTACATATTATATAAAAGAGCTTGGTCTATTTAATATATGCAATGCTACATTTATTGTATTAATATAATAGAGTCAATTTAAGTAGTTATTGGTTAAACTACTGTACTATGATTTTACAACAAAGCTTTCTGTAAGGGTCAGATGCTTTTATCTATAAATGTCTTTCTTTCTGTTTTAAGTCTTTTGAACCCTTTGCTTAGTTAACATAGACCATTATTTTCCCACTATGACCTTACAGAAAGTTTAATATCATTTCAAGAATGACTATCTGCAGTACTTCTGAATAAGACCATTGTGAAATCTACAGGTAAACTTGCAGTTAATTATTATTAGAGAGGGGTGAACCTGACAAGATTTTTTTCAAAGACTATTTGTGAGGTTTGGCCCTCCGATTTGTTTAAATTCAGCCTGATCTGGAAGTTCAATGGCCACCCTGATCTGGAAGTTCAATGACCAGTGATCGGACCTCATCGGTCACGTGGGGCGCATTGACATCATGACGCTTTGACCCAGATATTTCACCTTCCTAGTAAAATGAAAAAAAAAAAGTGATTAAAACATCAAAATTATAAAATGGTAGATAAATATCAAATCAAGTATCAAGACTACAACTACAAGACAATTTACAAAGCTCTGTACATGGAAATTTGAAAAAATATTACAGATGTCAGATTATGGCAATGCATAGAAATGTTTTTTCCCAAAGTAATTAGAATTTTTTAAAGGTATTAAAACATAGCACAAACTATAGATGTAGCAAATGTTAACATTACACTAATAGCACTCTATATAATATAAAGAAGTATTTAAATACAGTATGTATTTAAATTTAGTATCACCATGATTGATCTGTCCTGCAGAATAAAGATAGTATGTCTTGTACATCATGCAGTGAACATTGTGAAACCCAAACTTATAAGAAAATAGAGCAACTGTAACATCCTTGTCTGTTCAGATTTCTGTGCCATCCTCTAGCCGCATGGTCCGGCGTGGGAGGTGTGTCCACTTATGATCCCCTGCTCCTGGACCTCCAGTTGTATTCTGTTTTAGCACAGCTGAGAGTTTGTTTCAGTGTAACAGTCCAGCAATTACTCTGAGTTCCCTCTGGTTCCCCAAGAGTTAACGTTAGTTGCTCTATGATTGACATCTTACCTCTCAATCATGTCTGGGGCGGATTCCGGGCTTCCCATATACAGCCCATTAGTCCACACGTGGGTGCTTGCTATTAGCCTCTTAGAGCGTGCTAGCATATTACTGTTTCTCTGATAATTTATATTCTGACTAGAGATGAGCAAATCGAAGCTGACGAAGTGGAATTCGATCCGAATTTCAGGAAATCTTAGATTCACATCGAATCCGGATTTCCTCACGCCTCATGGTATTGAATCGCATTTTAAACTAAGGACAAGTCGGAATAGCCTTTAGAAAGGCTATTCTACTCCTACCTTTGCCGTTGCATCATGCCCCCTGCGATGTCCTGGTCCTCCTCGCTCGTGTAGTAAAATAATCAAAATGGCCGCTGGACATACGCAGAGCTGCACGGAATAGAATAAAGATGGCCGCCGGAGATGTGCAGAGCTGCACGGAATAGAATCAAGATGGCCGCCGAACATGCGCAGAGCCGCTCGGAATAGAATCAAGATGACCGCTGGATATGCGCAGATCTGCTTGTGGCGGCTATTTTTATGCTATTCCTACACAAGCAGCTCTGCGCATGTCCGGTGGCCATCTTGATTATATCCCATACAAGACCATTTCTGCGCATGTCCGGTGGCCATATTGACTCTATTCCGAGCGGCTCTGCACATGCCTGGCGGACTAGGACATCACAGGGGGCGTGATGCAATGGCAAAGGTAGGAGTAGAATAGCCTTTCTAAAGGCTATTCTGAAATGCCCTTCATGTAAAATACATATCTCCTTATCCCCAGGCTCTCTGCAGCCAGGAAAATAGCTGTTTTTAACATGAAGTAATTTGGATCGAAGCAAATTTTTTGGGAAATTCGGCAAAGCTGCCGAATCGAATTTTTGAGAAATTCATGCATCTCTAATTCTCACTTTCGCTTTGCCCTCTTGACTATTCTTCTGGATTCCTATTTTGTACTTAGTCATCTGGTCTCGACCCCTTGGCTAGTTTGACCTCCCGTTCTTGTGTTTTGTCTTGTCTGCGTTCAGTGTTTCACTTATTATAGGAAGGGAACGTCGCCCAGTTGTCCTCTAACACTTAGGTTAGTTGAGGCAAGTAGGTAGGGACTTCAGGGTGGGTCTAGCATCAGGGTTCACTGTCTCTGTCTTTCCCCTTCCTCCCAGGTTCCAGAAGCAACTACTAGGAAATTGCTTAACTGGCAATTCCCTAACAGCAACTGTGTTTTTTTCCAAATTCACCCCATTCTGAATTTTTTGCATCCTCCCAATACATTGCACAGAATATTAAATGGTGCCGTTACAAAGTACAATTTGTTCCACCAAATAACAAGGGCTCATACAAATCTGTCAACAAAATAAAACAGTTATGGGTCTTGGACCATTATTTTAAAAAGCCCTTGCATTTTTTTTTTCAAATTTGAGAGAAATAACAGTTAAAAACATTAAAAATTAGAAATGATTATTTATAATTATTAATACAATCCAGATATACATTTCTTGCTTTTAGAGGTTAAAGGAGAATTTCACTAGCTAACAGATGTGTCATACTTTACAAGATCCCATGCATGGGAAAGTTATAAACTGAAAATTCTGTACTCTACTTCCATTTAGAAGAATTAAAGCTGAAAGCAGATTTCCAAAGGCTTTTGCGAACTTCTGTTAAGAACCTATTATAATCTGCATCTGTTTTTATCAATGTGTTAGAAGCAGACATATGCTTCTTTTTTTGTCACTAGTATTTGTCAATTCAAGTTTTTAGATTCTGGTGTGGCTACTTCAACTAATGGTGATACATGCTCTTTCTCTCATTTTGAACCCGTGGGCTGGTCGCTGCCACCCGAAAAGAGAATACAAGTGCAGCACTGGAACTTTAGAGCTCCTCTGTGCCCCTAACCCTAGGCTATAGAGTGGTGTACCTAAATAGTAAGGGCCTATTCAACCTCAAATGCTAGCTAACTATGGTATAGTAATCTGGCATTCTCCTGAGCACAAACTCCTGGACTGTTCTGCACTGTCTGTAGTCTGACCTCTACTGGAGGGAGACTTCTTCCTTATATCTGCTCATGGACATCTGTGGGGTTTTATGGACATATGATGGACTGACTCCACACTCAAACTCAGAGTTTATGAGGGTAAGCCAGAGGAAGGCTGCAATTGGCAGAAAAAAAAGAGTACTGCACCACTAGATTTTAAATCATGTGAGTAGGATTTCTACACCTGCTTGCTGACTTGGCCTGTAAAGGAAGAAATGCTGGTGAAGGGGCAACTGAATGTCCTAATCTAATGTTAATATGGTATTAAAGTAGCCAGTGAAGTGGCTTAGAAAATCAAAGCATACAATATGATTTTTTTGGAATGTTACACCATGTACAACATAAAGTACTTTTCTCTTTTTGATAACATTTATTTATCCCTCCTTTGCTCTTTTAGTAAACAGATGCTGATTAATAGAAGTCTTAAAATGTAGGAAAAGCTCTTCAAAATCTGCTTTCAATTTTAAGCTTCAACAAAATAGGACAACTTTCTTCTCAGATTTATTTTATTCCTGATCCCAAGAACACATCTGTTATTTGCAAGCCTAGTACCATTGGATACAACTTCTCATATTTTTACACTTTCATACATGCAAACATTAAATTATTACAAACAGTCATCATCATACAAGGAAACAAAAAAATAAAGAAAGTAAAATGGCTGTGTTATTAGAAGCAATGTGTTAGTCTTAATCCATTCCACTGTTGGTGCAAGATACAAGGGAATTCTGGCACATCTTGGGAGGTCCCATGTGCTGGCGACATGGTGGCTCAGTGTTTAGCCCTGTTGCCCTGCAGTGCTGGGGTCCTGGGATGGAATCGAACCAAGGGCAACATCTGCATGGAGTTTTTATGTTCTCCTCACGTATCATAGTACTGTATGGTGACCAACACAATCATTCCCCAGGTGCATTGTTCAATTTATGCATCTTTTCAATGGGTTCCCATTCTGGTCATGTGATCATTGGTCTGACCTGCCAATTCACACACCAGTCGGATGACTATTTTTCTAATGCAAGTCGATGAGAGCCTGGATGTAATGTTCCAATAGCCTTAAATATAAAACATAGACTTCTGGCTGATGTGTGAATCTGCAGGATAGTCTACATGACTAACAAGGAAACCAATTTAGGAGCTGTATAAAGCATTGCTAGAGTTTAGTATAATTCGCTGGAGTGGGATTTAGGCCTCATTCACACAGTCAGTGTTTGGTCAGTGATTTGAATCAGTGATTGTATGCCAAAACCAGGTGCAGGTTGAAAATACAGAGCAGGTGCAAATGTTCCCATTATACTTTATCTCTGTGTAGTCACCACAATCACTGATACAAATCACTCAAACACTGACCGTGGGAATAAGGCCTTAAAATCATTAAAAGATACTGTAAATGACCAGTTTTTGCTTGAATATCTTGAAGCTACATTATCTAAAACTACATTTTATTCTCCCTCTTAAGACATACAGATGAAGCACATATCATCTTACAGATGATGCAGGCTGTCACCTCTAGAGCATTGCACTGGGTTATGATGTTTCTGTGGCTTAACGTTAATTAGTGAGTGACATTACTTGTCACTTGCTAGTTATCAGTAGAAGCTGCATAAATATGATTCAACCCCTGCTCTTAAAACCTCAAATCTGGCACATTGAGAATTATGGTCACAAGTAACATTCTACATCTACAAGACATGTGTCTTTTTTATAGAAATGACAGAACAATCACATTTAGTTTTTATTTATGTTGGACTGGAATTGAAGAACACGTTTCTTTCAATTTTTACATTTAATGTATATGCAGCTAAAAATTAAATTGAATTCAATGCCATTCTGGGTAGGTAGGTGTGGATAGATAGGTGGTGCTGAATATTAGACCAAATAGAATAGAAAGAAAAACCTAAGACAATTAGAAGTTAATCTTCTGTAAGGCAGTAACATTTTAGTAACAATAAGAATAGCCATAAATGGAAGGTCACGTATAAATAGAGAAACTAGCTTGTTATCTAAGTAAAACTGATTTTATGATGTAAGGGATTTGCTGTATAAAATTGATATCAAAAGATAATGATGATAGTGGGGGCATGGTTTGATGAGTTGATAAGTGGTCTTCTGGTATCCTGCATATTGTACTAAGAAAGTGGCTAGCAGTTCTTTAACATTGCTGTTCGGTACCCACTTACCCTCCTGGGACCAGTTAACACTCCAATGAGCAATTCTGGAGTATAGGCAGGATTAAAATGAGTGAAACAGACCTTGTGAAGCTTACTTTGTTCTTCCTAGAGCATAGTTACAATGGAGCTAGCTCACCCCCTCAGAATAGAGCAGAGACTTAAGTAAAGTGGGGAAACCACTGTCCATGCCCCACAGAATTGTCTTGCAACTTATGAATTGGTAAAGTTGAAATTGTGAGTTTACTCAACAGGATTATCAAAAGAAAAAGTGACTGGTAGCATCCATCAGGTGTTATTCTTTAAAACATCATCTTTATTGATTCTAGCACAATAAAAGTGAGAATTTTTCAACTCCAATAAGAGTTTTTATCACTTCAGCCTTCAGATGCAAGATATCTCTATCTGCTATAACTGATCAGACCGTATTATGTACGCTAGTTTTTTTAAGACAGTCCTTTGAAAATGACATTTTTAATGCACTAATGAAGATCAGTGAATAATTTAGATGCAAAACAAATTGGGTGCACATTTTCAAATTCTGTTGAATCCGAAATTTTTGGGATTAGTTTTGGACAAATAATTCCTATTCAGGAAACAGTGCCATTTTGTGGTGAACAACACTTGAGAGAAAACCTTAGACAGAGAATGAGAGTATAAGAATCCCAAGATAGGAAAACAAACAGTTTCTACAGAAACCCGTCAGATAGATTAGTGTGTTTCATAGTGAGGAAAATAAAGTGATATTAGATTAGTTAGATTTACATTCAGTAAATTAATAAAGAGAAATATATTTTATAGAGAGACAGGAGTGAGACTCAGAATCAGTGTGAGTGTGTTTGCAGGCAGTCTGTGAGTTGTGCTACATACAATTCTCTTATATTCAGTTTATGCAAAACCGACAGTTTTGTGACGTGTAACACCACTATTTTTTTACATATAGTGTCCTGAAAAAAATTGTATATTTTCCTGTTTCAGGCTTGAATTTCTACAGCACCACTGCTGTTACACCTCATTTCAGTCTTCCTGGGCCTAATTGATATTTTGGTGATGCACGTCACACCACTCACTTTCATTGCCATGTTTGTATGCTGACGTCAAAGGGACAGTTTTCAGATATACAAAACTAATTTTTGCCTATAATGGCAATGGACAGTGTAATATTCAAGAAGAAAACATTGATGCCCTGTCATTCACCAGTAACAATGAGGGTGACTGTAGTGCAAGTACCAGCAGCACTGTCAGAAGCAGTCGTCCAGCCAGTAGTATCAGTCCATCACCTACTCTGGGTGTATTATTGAGGAGGAAATCAATGACATTTTAGACTGGATGGCTTTCTCATTGTTTCAGACACAGCAGCAGGATAGTGTTACCTCTGACAGTGACACCTTGACTTTGAGCCAGTATTCAGCATGTTCCTTCTCCTACTCCTTTATAGTTAATTTGCAGCACAATATAAGTATCTCTATTCCATCATCTCTGTCTTTATTGACCCCTAGAGGGGTGAATTCCTTTGCCCTAAGAGGCAGCACTCTGTGAGCTAATGACGAGAGGCTGAGAAAGTGTCAGGGATGATAATGATTGATCAGGGTGATGAGGAGGTAGTAATGACATCAGAAAAGGAGGGTGGTGGCAGCAATAAAAAATGCAGGCAAAACATCAAAACTTGCCAGATGCAGATCTGCTTATACAATGGATACTTCTGGAGCAAATGACATGTGGGATAAAAAAGCTGTCAGGCAAGCTCTGCAAACAGAAACTAAGGGACTATGGTTCACCTTTCTGCTCATTTGGAAAAATCAAACTGGTTAGCAGTATGAGCAAGATCATCCTCCTCCTTTTTGTCATCATTGTAGTAGCTGCAGCATCCCAGTGGACATTGCCAAATATTTTATTTTGTTTTCTATTATTTCAGTGTCGCTGTGTATATAGTTTGTATATGTATATATTATTGTGTTTTACCCATGTTATACATGTTTTGCAGGTTTCCCTATTGTTTTTCCCTATCTTTTCACAGCTACTGACCAGAGTCCATCTGTACAGCTCTGAGACAGGGAAGACGAGCTGTCTAAAGTCCCTTTCCCTGAAGGAAAAGACTGTCATATTTGAAAAGCTGAGGTTTCCAGAACCTCCCAGCCAGGAGCCAGCAGTAGCCAGGGTAGCCAAGGACATAATATCAGCCCTTAGACCTAGTGGAAGAGGCAGAGTATATTCATTATTGGAGTGGAAAAGCAGGATACCAACTATTCCTGGGCATCCTTCATCCCAAGTCTAAGACCACTTATCCACTGTAGAACTCCATTACTACTACTCCCATCAGGAAGCTGCATGTTTTTACTTGTTGCGTTGGTTCAATTACACTGCTGTCTCCTGAGTTAATCCTGCATTTACCATCAATGCCCTTCTGAACCCCATCACATGGCTCAGGAAAAGAGATGACTCCTCTCCAACTGGATCCCTCAACATTGTCTGGCCTGGGAGGTGGGCTGGAGGAGTTGGTTGAGAGTCTTTAGCCTACCAGTAACCTCACAGCTGCTACTACTGCTTCCATCCTCCGGTTCCCAACATTGAATTACCGCATAGCTAGGACATACCATCTGCTTTTCCTTCTCCAATTACACCTCATCCTTAATAAAAAAAAAAAAAAATCTATATGTGCTGGCAGGAAACAGCAATATTCACCCAGTCTGTTCTCATACTAGATAAACACTCACCTGGTCAAGTTACTAGTGGTGCAGTTGGTGTCATACCACTAAGTGGATTTCAGTACTTTTACACAACTTATGACATGAGCTCAGCCTCTATGGAGAATGCCTAGCTGTCATTAATTTTCAACAAAAGACTTACGCTCAAGTGACATACAACATGGGCCACTCATTAAATTGCCACTATCAACATGTGGAGTAACAATTATGTTCAGGGACAGTACAAGCCTTTCATGACCCACTTGGTAAATCTTTTGCATGGCAGTGGTGAACCAGAGTAAAAGTCTAATGCTAGTGACATCTCCATGGCTGTACAGATCTGATTCTGAAACCAGAAGCGCATCCACAATAGTGACAGAGTAGAGCAACAGAATGGGTCAGTTGCTCAAGCAGTGAATTTTGGATGGGATGTCTCATCACCAAATACATATGCAATATGGGCAACATAATCAATGGTAGAAACATTGTGGCTGCATTGCGTTTGAGGGATGTAACACATGGTTAATGAATGATTCATGTAATAAATTTCCTGGTGCAGTTTTATTTACATTTTTTTAAGACTGTCTTCACATTTCAATTATTCTAATATGTCTAAGAATGCTTTCCTGGACTTGCCATAACAGAATACAATGAAGTAGTACCTCTTGATCTGTGACATTCTAACTCACTGTAATTACAACTTGCATATGCGGGACCTTCTGTATGAGCAGCATAAAACAGTCAATGATTACATCAAGCATGAGACCACCCAAGCAGGGAGCATGTGTTATTTTGAGTTCAGGTAGTGGTGGGTCATCAGGGATGCATGTCACCTCCTCTAGCCCTTCAAAGAGGCCACACAATTTGTGAGTAGGGATTACAGTGGCATCAATTATGTCAATCCCCTAATATTTATATTGGAGCAAATCCTGATGCAACAAGGGATGGAAGAAAAACAACTTTCATATCTTGCTTACAGCTCTGTGACTGTTGGGGACCCACACAGACAATCCTGTGTGAAGAGGGAAGTGGAGGAGGTGGCACAGCTAAGGAACGAGACTTTAACTTGACAGGCATAATGACGATGGTGATGATGATGATGATGACAATGATACTGCCTTCTTGGTTGCTTATTGACTAGTGTATCATTAGCATCAAGCTAAGGGATGGCTCATGGATAGTCATGCTTTTAGACCTTCACTATAAAAGAAAAATGGGGGAAATTTTTCCGGTTTCTATTAAGAGAGGGAAAATTGGCATATTACTCTCTGTACACAGCTTGCTGCAACTCTTGCTGGGCAGACAACTGTTAGCCAAATGCCTGACCAGAAGGTCTCTCTCCGTTCCCTGCTGTACCACTATGAGACTTTCATACGAACTTCGTTTTTATGGTGTTCACTTTCCAGCCAAAATGACATATCAACTGTATTCTATTGATTGGTATGATTGTATGGATTCTAAGATTGTATGTCCCATAGACTGCAATACAATAGAATAGCTACATAGCTATTGAGCCTGACCGTAAACTAGCCCCAATAGCTATATTCCTATGACAGGTCTGAGGGCATTCATAAGGGTCCCAGCTGTCATAGGAACAGGATGGCTCCCATGATCTCGCCGTTTGGGAGCCGTCCTGCAACGGAAAAGGTACATGTCCAGTGGGAACCGGCTCCGGGGGCATCCGGGTGTGCATAAAATAAAGCATTAGAATTAGCTCTGGGTCTCCACTGTCTAATAAAGCGGAGGCCAGGGGACTATGGCAGCCGCTCTGCTTAAGAGTGGACACTATCTTTAAAGACCCAGCTTCCATCATAGTACTATGGTGTATGTCGGGAAAGGGTTAAGCAAATATACAGGTTAAAGAAGTTTAAAAAGACCTTGAAGACTCATCTATTCAAGAAGGCCTACATCACCCAAAAACATTACTGCCACCACACCACCATCTGAACAGATTCTACCCTCACCTACTGCCTCTATCCACTTTCCCTCATAGATTGTAAGCCCTTGTGGGCAGGGCCCTCTCTCCCACCCTTCCAGTCACTGTTAATATTGTACTTGTTTTGTGTATTGTATGTTAACCCTCAAATGTACAGCATCATGAAATGAATGGAGCTCTAAAAATTAATAATAATATGGGAATGTTGGGACTATGGGAAAAAATATTTGAGGTTCAAAACTGGCTCAGTGATAGTAAGCAGGGGGTGCTTGTTAATGGGGTATACATAGACTGAGTCACAGTCACCCGTGGGCTACCACAGGGGTCAGTATTGGGTCCTATTCATTTTAATATGTTTATAAATGACTTGATACATCATTTACAGTGTAGAGTTTCCATATTTGCAGATGATATTAAGCTCTGTAAAGTAATCAAAACTGAGGAGGAAAATAGAATATTAAAGAGGGATTTAGGGAAACTGGATGCATGGGTGGAGACTTGGCAAATTAAATTTAATGTAGATCAATGTAAGGTTATGCATTTTGGTAGAATAAATAATATGATTATGTACCTAAAAGTAAATTATTAGGTAAGACTGCTGATGAAAAAGGCTTGGGAGTTTTAGTAGATAGTAAGGTTACCTTTAGCAATCAGTGCCAGGCAGCTTCTACCAGTGCAAATACAATTATGAGATGCATCAAAAGAAGCATAGAAGCGCATGACAAGAACATTTCTATATCTGTATACAAATGACTAGCATGGCCACATATAGCCTATTATGCACTTGGACCCCTGTGTACAAGAAGGACATAGCTGAACTAGAGAGCGTGCAGAGTAGGACAACCAAGATAATTGGTGAATTAGAGTACAATGATAGATTAACAGACTTGGGGTTATACAGTTTAGAGAAAAGAGGGCTACGGGGAAATATAATCACAATGTACAAATATATGAAATGGACAGTATAAAGAACTTCTAAGCCTGTGACAGTGACAAGGGGACATCCTCCATGACTAGAAGAATGAACATTTCATCTGCATCATAGATGAGGATTCTTTACTGTAAGAGCAGTGAGGCTATGGAATTCATTGCCTTGGATGTTGTGATGGTGGATTCATTGTGCAAGTTCAAGAAGGTCCAGGATGCCTTTCTTGAAAGGAAATTTACTTATTACTGCAGGGATATATGTTAAACTTGCTGCACTTCTGTCTTTTCTAACCTCATCTTGCAGTATCCAAGAGTGCTTCTGTTTATATTGTGTTTGTCTTTGCGCCTCTGGGTTATGTTTGTATGCCCTGTCTATATGTTATGTGTTAAATGTAGACTGTTAACAGCTATCCCCTTGTTAATTTCCCTGTAGTTCCCCCTTGTATTCAAACCCTACACTTGGTACTGCCCTGGCCTATCACAAGCCATTGAGTGGGGTTTGGGAGACTTAGGTCTCCCGGAGAGCAGTTACAGCCTCAGTTTTGGTCTAGTCTAGTAGTTAGTAGTGAACAGTGTAAGTTAGCACTGACACACTGAGGCCTTGCAGTTCTCCACACAGCCCCAGAGGAGGTAGATTCAAGCACAAGGCTGTCCTTAAAACAGCCTCAAGTCGGGGAAGAAAAGCTGTCATCACTTTGGACATTGTGCCAGGAGGAGCAGTGGAGTCCATTGACAGGAGGTGTTATCCCGGCACCTTCTACAAGGTAACCAGACCCCTGTCAGGACTACCCTGGAGTATAACCCCCAGTATCTGCTGCTGGAGGAGGCTGAGGAGTGGAGTTAGAGTTGGAGTGGAGTATGGCACTAGAGCCTTAATATCACTGGGCATCCTGCCAAGACAAAGGCTGGGGGAGTTGAATATTGGGAGACTACAATCCCCATTTGGAAGCTGCTGGTTTATTTGTTCAGTAGCTGAGCAAAGTTAAAATCTGTTTCAACTGCAGAACTGCCTTCCTGAGTTGTTCCTGCAATTACTATCAGGGCCCTTCCGAACACCATCACATTGGCTCAGAGTAGAGATGTCCCCTCTCCAACTGGAAGTGCCCAGGGGGAAATGATTATTGCACACAGTAGACCACAGGGACAATGTGTTATTTCGAGGTATGCCATTTGAAGCTCATGAGGGAAGTGTACCAGCTTCTCTAGCACTTTGAAGAGGTGACCCAATTTATAAACAAGGACAACTGCAGCATCAGTGATGTGATCCCTCTATTGTACATCTTACAGGTAATCTTGATACTCATGCAATGAGGGACAGAATAGGAACGAGGAACAGTTTCCTGTGTTGATGGAGAAGGATGAGGATTGGGAAAGCCCCTGGGTCCGCACATACACTGACAAGCATGGCAGACTGTATGCTCGTTCGCTATAAAGACAAAACAGGGGGAATTATTCCCTGCTTCCCAAAGGAAAGAAAACGTAAAATATTATCAGGATAGGCTGTATACCCAGCATACTTCAGCATTTAGCTAGACCACAGCAACTGCCAGTCACACGCTTACCCAGGTGGCTGTTTGCTCCCAGTGCACCTCATCCAGCCAGCACTTCACCTCCTCTGTCAGTGCCACAGCTCCAAGTTTCAGAAGGAGTAAAAGCAGTAGCATCAGCAGCCAGGCCCAGTACAGTATTTAGAAGATGAAGAACCAGAAATTTTCAGCTCGCAGTACTAATCAGAGCCACAACAGGCAACTGACACCCTCCAGCTGGAATCACCCTGGGGGAAACTACCACCACCGCCATCAGGTAGTACAGCAGGCCCCCCTCATCGGTGTCCAGCCTAGGAGCAGAGCTGGGGAGAGAAGTTGAGTACACTCAACCAATCTGGTGGCACGTCAACTGCCACTACTACTCCCATCCTCCGATTCCCTTTATCTGGGCTGCGGCAATCTACTATCACATAAATGTTACAAGAGGCTGATTAGCAAACATTAAATATATGGATGGACCTTAGCTCCTTCCCACCCTTACATACTTAAATTGGTCTTCTGTCAATTGATAACAAAAGAACGGGCACCACACCAAAATAATACAAACCACCCCCTCAAAAAAAAAAAAAAAATGGACTGGGTGCACCAAACCATGCAAATAGAGTATGAAGGCAAACAAGAAAAAAAAGATTGTATGCAAAAAGACACGCACTATAAATATATACAAAATAAATTAGTTTATTGAAGTCATATAGGAGACAAACAAATAAATTAAAAACATTTACAAATTCATAAATAACACAAGGGTCCACCCTATGATATGAGCAAATCAGGAACAAATGTAGGAATGATCTTAACGTACTCACATGAATAGGCATCACTATCTTATTTGGCAAAATAGACTTGCCAATGGTGCTGGCAGGGAAAATGAGCAAGACTGTTTTACTCCTTCCTTGTAGGCAAGTCACATCTACACCTGGTTGTAGTTATCAGCACATGGTTGTAGTTATCATCATCATCACCAGCTATGTCTCCTCCCCCTCCTCAGGAGTAATCATCCATAAGGGAATGTGTGTCCAGGAAACAGCAATATGCTCCCAGTCATTGGGCGATTCTTTACCTTAACTCACAACTGGTCAAGCTACTGGCAGTGCAGTTGCTACCATACCACTTAGTGGATTGTACTGTGTTTCACCAACTAATGGTATGTGCTCAACCTCAGCATCCAGGCCCAGTACAGTGCTAACCGGAGCCACAACAGGCAACTGACATTTTCCAGCTGCACCAGCAGGTACAGTCATACCCAGAGTACACCTACAGTCCAGCAGATACTGTGACCCCATGGAATTCTGGGTCAATAGGTTATAGCAGTAGAAGGAGGTGGCCCAGTTTTCCATGGGAGTTTACCTTGTCTGGCCTCAAGCATAATGACTTAAAGAATGTTCAGTGCTGCCGTTGGTGTTATAACACCTAAAAGGACAAAACTGTCCATAGAAAGCATGGAAAAATTACTTTTGTCAAAATTATTCAGGTTCGGATCTGTGAGGATTTTCAAACACCTCTGGCTGATGCCTCTGAATAGTGGTGTCAACGTCTCCTTTTATCATGTTTCATTTACAGTCTGCAACTCCTAAACAGCTACCACCACTGCAACCCCTCTAGACATGTCCTGTGACCCGATCCATTATATTAATATCCACTATTCTACACTGTTGGTGCCACAGTGTACACATAAACAAGCAATTTTAACTTCACATCTGATACCATCATGGCTAATTTTTGGTGGCTTTTTTTTTTTTTTAAATCCAGTTCACTTTTAACTAGGCTCACAACCACAAATCCCAAACAACAACAATAGGCCTGGTGCACTTACAAGTTATCAAAATAGGCTAATTTTTCTACAAAACCATTGCTTTTTTTAACCGCTTCCGTACCGCCCATAGACTATATACGTCTAGAAGGAATTCAGCAACTGCACAAAATCGTGCAGCTGCTGAAACGGGGAGCCGGCTATAACTTCAGCCGGAGCTCCCATAGAGAAGGCAGGGAAGGTAATAAACCATCCCAATCGCCATGTAAACAGCGCTCAATTTGCGCTGTATACAGCGCTATGGGCGCCGCCATCTTGCGGCTCCCCTCCAACTCGGCGGTCATGTGATCCGTAATGGCAGTTTTATTCATTGGCATCAGTTGGAGATTTGTGCAACTATAGGTGTATGCAGCTGGAAGAGTTTGTATGTTCTCCCCGTGTTTGCGTGGGTTTCCTCCGGGTACTCCAGTTTCCTCCCACACTCCAAAGACATACTGATAGGGAATGTAGATTGTGAGCCCTATATGGGACAGTGACTGTCAATGTCTGTAAAGAGCTACGGAATATGATGGCGCTATACAAGTAAGCATAATAAATAAATAAATAAATAAGTGTGTGAAATCCTCAAAAAAAGCTTGCAGACAGTTTGAACAACGCCACTTGCAGCCCTTTCAACCATTACACTTGATGCTGGACAAGACAGTATACTCATGGCAAACTGGGCAGGCAGCTTGTCCAATAAAAAAATTCTGTTTTATCAAGTTCCAAATACTGTACGATTGCTGATTTTTTTTTCTTCTGCTTGTAGTAATGGCACTGGCAGAGGTGGTGGAAAACTGACTGAGTGATCAGTTGTGACAGTTGTCTTCCTAAAATCTACAGCAAGCTTTAGCTTTCTATAGCCTAGTCATCCCTTTGCTTGATGCTAACAATACATCTGTCACTATGTAATGAACAAATCATTCAGCTTATAATGCTTGCCAGTGTGTGCATAGATCCAGTGTCCTTTCAT
The DNA here is from genome assembly GCA_947044405.1 of Leptodactylus fallax. NCBI lineage: Eukaryota > Metazoa > Chordata > Amphibia > Anura > Leptodactylidae > Leptodactylus > Leptodactylus fallax. The sequence goes on from CAMRHE010000010.1 coordinate 7,984,637, forward strand.
AGTGATCTTAGCTAGCGTCTTAATTTTTATCATCATCATCATCATCGTCTCAACACAATTAAGGCTCAGCCTAATCTCCTGGTGGTGAAGTAACAATCCCCCTCTCTACCTGCACAGCAACATTCTCCTTCTCTGTCTCCTGCTCCTACTCAGGTCCAGGACGACTATGACTCAACCCCAGTTCCTCTTGCACATAAGATTGTTTGTGTGGATCCACAACAGCCCTAGGGCAGCGACCAGTTCAATCCCTCGTTGCATAAGTATACGTGTTTCCTACAATGTATATATTAAAGGGACAGAATCACTGAAGCTGCAGTTGTCCCTCTCTAATGACAAATTTGCTAGCCTCCTCAAGGGACCTTATAAGGCAACACACTTCCCTGGTAAGTTTCCATTGGTGGATTTCAAAATACCACATTGTCCCTATGGTCTGCTGAATGCGTTGATCACAGATTGTCGATCATATGTATAGTGGAACTTCAGCGAGTTGTAATGTTGCAGGGCAGTTCATATTGTCGAGTTGGAATGTCACAGGGCAGGTCAAATTAAGCAGGGTGTTCTTAGCCACATAAGAATGGCTGACATGTACAGGAACTTTTCTGGCCATGATCAACACTTCTCTAAGACACTATGTGTTTATAAAACAGCGCACAAACTAATTTAGCACATATGCCTTTCAGGGACAATGAGTTATTTTACCCAATTGCAGTGCAACATTTCCCAGTTGTAGTTGGCAGGGAAACTTTCAGTGGGACATTTGCAGCTAGATCAGGGGTCAGCAACCCCTGGCACGCGTGGCATATTTTGCTGGCACGGCAGCCAGCATGGGACCTCCAAGAATTAAATGAAGAGGGAGCATCCTTTTAGTGCTCTGCTACTGCGGTTTTTGTGGCTGTGTGTCTGGGACAAATTGAAGAGCTGCAAAATATAGAGCAGGTCCTATATGTGTCTGCATTTGCAGCCCTGTCAATTCCTTTTTAATGTATGGGCCAGTGAAAACCACATCCATGCTGTTTGTGTGCAGGAGGCCTAAAGGTGTTTCTTTTCAGGTGGGGACACACTGTACCCAGATATGACTATAGCCAAATCCAGTCCCTGGGTGCCAGTGCTTTCACTTTTGGGTACATTTGACACCCATTCATTACTGGCTGTGGTTTTGCTGTTACCGCACCGCCAGTAATTAAACATGGCTGAAATGAATCATCGTTTCACTTACAGAAAAGTGAAAGTACCGGCGGCCGGAGACTGGATGCAGCATCCAGGTACATAGTGTGACATCTCCCTACAGGTGTTACCTCACTGCTCCCAGCCATATACATTTACCACTAATTGTGGGTTACACCTGTACTTACATTGCTTCTAATGGAAAAGTACAGGCGCATCCAGGCAAATAGCGGAAAATGCATGTGGCTGGGAGCACAGTATGACAGTACCCCTGTGTTATGGTTTGTGGTATATGACTTTATTTTAGGGGACGTCAGCTTTACAATTATTGCGCGGCACTCCGAGGACCTCATCTTTGATTTTTTTAATTTAAATCGATGCGCCAGACAAAAAAGGTTGCCTACCCCTGAGCTAGATACAGGGAAACAGCTATTTTGTTAAAAGTGAAATGCACTGGAAACCAACTTTTCCAGTAACGCTAATGTTAGTTCTTTAGGGAAAGTTAGCACAGCTTTCCTATGTGTGTACCCCGTATACACTGTTAGTGTTAATTTCTGCTTTCTGGACCTATAGAGCAAATGCATGATGTGATACAGACAAATGTAAATCTACAGGTTGCCATTATTTATTGGAATTTTTTTGGCTATTATTAGGACAGGCAATAAACATGATATGTTGTATGCATAATTCTATAGAATTATAATGTTACCAGTAACATTGACATAGTCCATAGTATTTAATATCTATATTACTTTGTTAGTTTATCATTGGTTAATCTACATTGCACTGCATATTTACAACAAGATCCACTATACTCAAGCAACAATTACGCAATTTCACATATTCATTCATGAAGATGAATGAGTTCTCATTGCTATTCCTTGAGTAGAACATGACTAATGGTAATATGACTTGTTTAGGTTTTTGACATTTTACAGTATAAGCATTTTACAAGTGCTTCTTGGTTTTCAAGTTATGCATGAACATTCCCAGTAAACAAATAAGAAATACTTTTTAATATAATGCACATCAAAAATGTTTGTCTGTTGACAAGTAAGTTAATAATATCTGTGTAAATTACTGTACAGAGGGATGAGCACTGGCAACCTTTCCTGGTAGCAGAAATCTATATAAGATTAATTCTGCCAGCAGTTTGTCCTTCTGTGCTTTCTTCTAGAATAGGAACCAGAAGTTACATGCAAGGGATCACATTAAGGAGTTTGAACTTTAGGTATGGTGACTTAATGTATAAGGTGTTTGTGTATCTGACAAGACAGGCACAGTGCTACAGGTCTGATACAGTATAAGGACATTTGCAGCTGCCTCTAGGGAGGGGGACATTATGGCTTATTTTGTGTGGCTAGTACAGTAATGCATTTCCGACTGGAATTGCTTTAAGTGATTCGGTGATTTACCAGCAGGGGCATAACTAAAGGATAAAGAACCCTGGTGCAATAACTCAGCTTGGGCCCCCCAGCACAACTTCTTCTCATGACCCTCAGCCATGTTCCATCTGTTCATTTTAGCAGCCTTTTCCCTTTCTTTCTCTGTTTAGACCACCCTAAGGAGTTTCTATATAACATTTCTATACAGTGGGGAAAAAGTATTTAGTCAGCCACCAATTGTGCAAGTTCTCCCACTTACAAAGATGAGAGAGGCCTGTAATTGACATCATAGGTAGACCTCAACTATGAGAGACAAAGTGAGAAAACATATCTAGAAAATCACATTGTCTGATTTTTTAAGAATTTATTTGCAAGTTATGGTGAAAAATAAGTATTTGGTAGCCTACAAACAAGCAAGATTTCTGGCTCTCACAGACCTGTAACTTCTTCTTTAAGAGGCTCCTCTGTCCTCCACTCATTACCTGTAGTAATGGCACCTGTTTGACATTATTATCAGTATAAAAGACACCTGTCCACAACCTCAAACAGTCACACTCCAAACTCCACTATGGTGAAGACCAAAGAGCTGTGGAAGGACACCAGAAAAAATTGTAGACCTGCACCAGGCTAGGAAGACTTAATCTGCAATAGGCAAGCAGCTTGGTGTGAAGAAATCAACTGTGGGAGCAATAATTAGAAAATGGAAGACATACAAACGGAAGACATACACTGATAATCTCCCTCGATCAGGGGCTCCACGCAAGATCTCACCCCGTGGGGTCAAAATGATCACAAGAACGGTGAGCAAAAATCCCAGAACCACACGGAGGGACCTAGTGAATGACCTGCAGAAAGCTGGGACTAACGTAACAAAGGCTACCGTCAGTAACACACTATGCCGCTAGGGACTCAGATCCTGCAGTGCCAGATGTGTCCCCCTGTTTAAGCCAGTACATATCCGGGCCCGTCTGATGTTTGCTAGAGAGCATTTGGATGTTCCAGAAGAGTATTGGGAGAATGTCATATGGTCAGATGAAACCAAGGTAGAACTGTTTGGTAGAAACACAACTTGTAGTGTTTGGAAGAGAGTGAATGCTGAGTTGCATCCAAAGAACACCATACCTACTGTGAAGCATGGGGGTGGCAACATCATGCTTTGGGGCTGTTTCTCTGCAAAGGGACAGGACGACTCATCCGTGTACATGAAAGAATGAATGGGGCCATGTATTGTGAGATTTTGAGTGCAAACCTCCTTCCATCAGCAAGGACATTGAAGATGAAACATAGCTCGGTCTTTCAGCATGACAATGATCCCAAGCACACCGCCAGGGCAACGAAGGAGTGGCTTCGTAAGAAGCATTTCAAGGTCCTGGAGTGGCCTAGCCAGTCTCCAGATCTCAACCCCATACAAAACCTTTGAAGGGAGTTGAAAGTCCGTGTTGCCCAGCGACAGCCCCAAAACATCACTGCTCTAGAGGAGATCTGCATGGAGGAATGGGCCAACATACCAGCAACAGTGTGTGCCAACCTTGTGAAAACTTACAGAAAACGTTTGACCTCTGTCATTGCCAACAAAGGATATATAACAAAGTATTGAGATGAACTTGTTATTGACCAAATACTTATTTTCCACCATAACTTGCAAATAAATTATTTAAAAATCAGACAGTGTGATTTTCTGGATTTGTTTTCTCATTTTGTCTCTCATAGTTGAGGTCTACCTATGATGTCAATTACAGGCCTCTCTCATCTTTTTAAGTGGGAGAACTTGCACAATTGATGGCTGACTAAATACTTTTTTCCCCACTGTACACACAAGCTTCCCATTATCTGTCAGTGCCACCTACACAGAATCTCGCCAGAAAAATATGCTTACCAACTGCAACTTTTGGGATAAAATTTTCTTCTTTCTAACAGTGAAAGGCTGTGTAACATTTAAAGTATAAAATGGGAGAAATTGTGTCATTCTCTTATTTTTTGATTTAGCATTTACCATTATTACATTTCCAATAATTATAACTAAGCACAACTTATTTATCATTATTTAAAAAACAAACAAACACACAACTATTAAAAGGGGTTGTCCAGGCAAAACTTTAATCTAATAACCAGTGGGAATGTGACTGTCAATTACAGAAGAACTTTTACAACAGAGATCAGAGAAATGTGTCATTTGATACCTTAATATAACCAAGTAATGACATTACTATAGTTCTGTGGACAGGTAGCAGGGTTGTTATATTTTCTTATGCACCAAAGCTAATTTAAAGGGATTGTCCAGGCAAAAATGGACAACCCTTTTAAAGTTTAAATAAGCTGGGGGCAGTGAAAAAAATTTAAAAAATGCATACTCACCTGCCCGCGTTGCTCCAGTGTCCTCTTGCGCCTACCAGTTCATCTGCTCCAGTGGCGTCTTCTGGCGTTGTGCTGAGGCTGCTGATTGGCCTCAGCGGTCATGTGACCGCTAAGGCCAATCAGCGGCCTCAGCACAACGCCAGAAGACACCACTCTAATGATTAGAGACAGGCAAACCTCTCAAGATTTGTTTTGTGTCTGGGATTCACGGCACAGGTCCCCAGTTCGTTTAGGGACTAACAAGCTCGGTACAAACCACACTTTAAATTGACTTAAAACATCGTGTAGAATACTTTTAGGGCTCTTAGGAACCTATATATCCAATAACTATTTATCTAAAGCAAACACAGCCTAATCTATGTCAAAGTGAACATGACATGTATGTCTATGTAAAAACAAATAGAAAGCAGAGGATACAAACTCAAAGTTTAACCACACACTGCACTGACACACGCTTTTATCCATTTAACATTTAAAATGCTCCACAAATTACCCATTTATTAGGGAAACATGCTTGCCCATGGTTTTTAGACACATATGGGGGTTATATTGCAAAAAGCAATGGTTTGTAGAAAAATTTGCCCGTTTTGTTGTCTTGTAAGTGCTCCAGGCTAATTGTTATTTGGGAGACAAATTTGTGGCTGTGTGCCTAGTTAAAAAGTGACGAAGAATTGGCTTAAAAAATAAATAAAATATATACCATATGTATATATATATATATATATATATATCCCTTGATGGGAGTAGATGTGAAATTAGAATGGTTTTGTTTTGGTTTTTTTATACCAATACTGGCACCAATAGTGCGATATAGTGAAACGTGACCGTTTTAACCGACCGTCAAAAAATAGGTCATGTCCAATTTTTGTCTGGATCCCTCAATGCACTGAAATGTATGAGGAATTAATGAAAATGGACACCTCTCAGGTGCAAAATGGCCATTGTGCATCCATATTAGCTGATTGAGAGAAATCTACAAGCACTATAATTTTTATTAACAATTTATTATTTTATGGTGATTCAGGTCACCATAATGCTAAAGGGTGGTTCAAAAAGAATGGTGCAAAATGGTTGCCTCTGTAGTAACCAAGAGAATATAACACAAATTTATTAATATGAATAGATACTCTGTCTTTCCAAATTTTACCTATACGCTACAAATATGTAATCAGAGTTCCAATGGTGACATGGCAGATGTCTAGCTGGTAGCCCAGTTCTGCTCAGGTGCAAGCTAGTATATCCTCAGATATGGACTCCAAAGATTTAGTGATGAGTAATCTCAGGTCGTTCAGATCCTGTGATTGGGGGGGGGGACTGAGTATCTAATGTTGCCCCAGAGAGAAGTCTCAGGGTGATCATCTTTATTTCTGATGCAACTGATCCACGTTCTGGTATAGTTTCATTCAGGTATTGGCAAACATCCAAATGGAAATGTGGAGGTGCACCATCCTTGTAGGCTATGCTTGGCCATCTTCCTCTATTTGTGGCATAAGCCATGTAAAGGTAGAAGTGGCCAGTGACAGTATCCTCGACAAAAGGAAGGAACCATAGCCTTTGCATAGAACATTTTTACAAAGACATATGGTTTTTCTGAGCCACAAATTTACATTTTAGAAAGATGTTGAAAAGTAGTCTCGTCACTGAACACCAGCCTATCACCGAATTTATCCTCTTCCAGTGGGCCCAGAAAGTTAATGCATTTTGGTCTGTTGTCTGACTTTACCTCCTGAAGATAAAATTTGTATGATTGGCTGCTATAGGCAACTATGCCAATTTTGCTTTGATTTTCAGTAACTGGCCCTTTACCACTGATGTTACTTACTACAGCCTTTTAGTTTTGCACCATCCATTATGAATTACCCTGTCTTACCAGCCCCTCTTTTCTCTTGATTCTTTCTAGCGTATCTGGAGGATCTTGCTACAGGTAAGTAACTCAATAACACACTTGTAGAATTTGGGTTATTTCTCTCTTAATTTTTTGGTTTATGACGCAGATGCCAGTTACCATTGTTTATGCTGCTTACTAGAGATGGGAGAATCGGTTTGTAAAGTACTGGATTCGACTCAAATATTCCAAATTGTTTGGTTTTTACTGAAACTGAACAATTTGGGATTCATCTCGGACGAGCTAAAATGGCCGCCGCGGATAGATGATAGTGGGACCACCACCATTATCAGTGGTGGTTCAGGCATCACAGAAGAGCCACTGATAGTAGCTGCAGTGGTCTCAGTATCATCTATCCAGGTGCTGTGACACTATGATGTCACAGTACAGGGAAAGTAAAGAAAATTGGTTTGGAGCTGCCACCACTATTGCCAGCAGTGGCTCTGCTATGTATTTCTTTACTTTGGCCATTTGAATTTAGTGCCAAACCACCTGCTCCTGGAGCTAAATTCAAATGGGTCAATCACAGGAGAGCCACTGCCAGTATTGAATTCAATAAGGTGCAGATCAGCTATGATTTTTTTTTTTCACTCACTGCCACCAATATAATTTTACTCTCCATATATTGTGACATCATAGTGTCACAGCACAGGGATAGATGATACCGGGATCACCTCTGCTATTATCAGTGGTGGTCCCTCTATCACAGATGAGTGGCAGTAGCTCTCCTGTGATTGGCACACAGTAGGGCCAGGATTCTAGTAGCCCTTTGCGTGTTGTACACTCCAATTTATGGTGTGGTTTTTACCCAACTTGTTCAACCTGAAACGTATCAGGGGATCAGAGCCGGCCGAACCCGAAACAGAACGAATCCTGAGAGATTCACCCATCTCTACTGCTCACTGGACATTTGCAGCAAACAGGTTATAGTTTTGATCCCAACAGATACAAATCCACAATGGATGTCATCATGCTCATAAATAATGAGACACATAACTTGAACATTACTTGTCCAGCAGTTGAGCAGGGATAATTGCCATCTCCGGACTGCCTAATGACAAAGGACTGTTCTAGCTGGTTTTCCTCAAGTCTAGTTCAGGGCGCTGGCTGAGGCTCTCAGCATCTTATCACACACCAACCACCTGTTTCTTAATCAGAGAGGAACCCAAAGACCCACTGTCTCCTTCCCTTCTCAGAACCCTTTCTCTCTGGATTGTACCATCAATCAGCAACCATTCTGAAGTGGTTTATTTTGTTATGGGCACATATACACATATACAGTACATAACAATGCAAACATGTTTCCCAAAGTCACAGACTAAATGCAAACCTTTTGTAGTGCTCCCAGTAGCACACTACAAATGTTTCAGAAGTTTTGTTCAGATGCAGCTTTGCAAACTCAAGCCACAATGCCATATTCTTTTTAGCAAGAAGAGGCTTTCTCCTGGCAACCCTTCCAAACAAACCATACTTGTTCGGTCTTTCTAATTGTAGTGCCATTGTCATTTAACATGAGGCCTGTAAAGTCTGAGATGTAGCGCTTGGATATTTTACAATTTCTTAGAGTACTGACCTTAGAGTGAATTTGCTATTTGCTGGGACATCCACTCCTGGGAAGATTGTCAACTGTCTTGAATGTGTTCCACTTGTAAATAATTTTTCTCAGTGTAGAATGATGGACATCAAATTGTTTGAAAATAGCTTTGTAACCATTGCTAGATTTCTTCTTTAACATCATGGCTGATTGTCTTTTCTCCTTGGCATTGTCTTAACCAGGGCTGTGGAGTCCTGATTTGACTCCTTCATAAATAGCTGACAGTCATGGACCGACAGAAACAGAAAAGCCACTGTAACTCACAAAAAAGTTAGTGATGTGATTGAATTTCTATAACAGCAATTATGCAACAATCTATGCATCTAATTAATTATACAATATCAATAATTGTATAATATACATTCAAATTTAAAATGATTATTTATTTTATTTTTAAGACAGTTGAAGTCGGTAACTGTTTTCCAAAGGTGGCCCACATGCCTGAATGCTCCAGGCCAGCAAAACTGCTTTTATATTGGTAGTCACGCTTGCTTATGGGAGAATGTCCTATGGACAGATGAGACAAAAATCAAAATTTTTGGCAAGGCACAAAGCTCTATGTTCACAGACGGAAAAATGTAGCATATCTTGAAAAGAACACTGTCCCTACTGTGAAACATGGAGAAGGCTCTGTTATGTTCTGGGGCTGCTTTGCTGTATCTAGCACAGGGTGTCTTGAATCTGTGCAGGGTACAATGAAATCTCAAGACTATCAAGGGATTCTAGAGAGAAATGTGCTGCCCAGTGTCAGAAAGCTTGGTCTCAGTCGCAGGTCATGGGTCTTGCAACAGGATAATGACTCAAAACACACAGCTAAAAACACCCAAGAATGGCTAAGAGGAAAACACTGAACTATTCTGAAGTGGCCTTCTATGAGCCCTGACCTAAATCATATTGAGCATTTTTGGAAGGAGCTGAAACATGCCGTCTGGAAAAGGCACCCTTCAAATCCGAGACAACTGGAGCAGTTTGCTCATGAGGAGTGGGGGCAAAATACCTGTTGAGAGGTGCAGAAATCTCATTGACAGTTACAGGAATTGTTTGATTGCAGTGATTGCCTCAAAAGGTTGTGCAACAAAATATTAAGTTAAGGGTACCATCATTTCTGTCCAGGCCTGTTTCATGAGTTTTCTTTTTTTAAAAATTCTGTTGAAGCATGGTTGAAAAGCAATGTCTGACTTTCATTTGTTCATTTTCATAGAATTTTTATATATTATTACTTTTGTCAGATTCAAGTTATTTCTGTGACCATTGTGGGTTTTTCTTTCATTAAACGACGGGTACCAACAACTTTGTCCACATGTGTATAATCAGTTGAAGGGATCCTCATTTGAGGAATAACATATACTATTTGTCAACTAAGGTATCAAGTAAGTAAGTAAATGTTTAATCACTGTGGTCCAACCCTTGGGAACTGTACCAGTCTTGGAATCAAAGGGGTCTCAATATTAACCTAAACAGAACAACTAATAAAAATGTGCCGTTGTGCTTATTACTGCAGCTTTACCTCTTTATATGGCTGAATTAAGGGGCAAAAGTGGTCCTGGATATGGCCCTTTTTGCTTTTCAGCACTTGCACAACATGTTTGCGATGGACACATGCACTAACTTTCTGGTGATCCTTTTGGGGGTTTGTGCTTATTAAAAAAAAAAACTGAAAAAGAGCTGCAGTGTAAATATTGAAAGGAATAGAACCTCTGATTATATAAAATATAGGTTTTACACTACTTCATAAATGCATTATAATACAACTACAATCCAGTCACTAACCATAGTAAGGCAACACAGACTACTGAGTGCAGTTTTGGGCCCCAGTATAGAAGAAGGACATAACTGAACTCGAGAGAGTGCAGGGAAGGGCAACCAAGACAATTAGTGGAATGGATGGATTGGAGTACAGCGAGTACAGAAACGGCTACATTGAGATATAATAACAATCTACAAATAAATGAAGGGACAGTACAAAAACCTTTCTAATGATCTTTTTACTTCTAGGCTGGTATCAGTGACAAGGGAATATCCCTTGGACTTGATAGATCTGTGTCTTCATCCAACCTCATCAACTATGTTACTATTTTACTAGCTAGGAAGAATCAGCAGTCAAAAAATATTCAACCAAATCTGAATAAAATAATTAGAAAACATAAGCCAAAGTTAATGACTTTATTATAATATTTAAAGCGTAAGTAAATTTTTATTTATTTTTTAATCAATCAATAGTGTAGGTGAAGGGCACAAACTTTGCAATATATATCACTTAAGAATAGTGCCTGTGTTTTAAGTATTACTCCTGTTTTTATTTCTTATCTGATTGACTTCAGTCGTGCACAGGGTGACGAATCCAAATGTCTGTTGTGCCTACAACTACTTTTTTTTGCTGCAGATTTTGCTGTAGTTTTTTTTTTTTTTAACTAAAACCATGAGTGGATTTGGCAGAAGGGATAAGTTTAAGTGCTTCATTTATATTTCCCATTCCTTTTAACCACTTCTCGCCGGTGACATTTTTCAATTTTTGTTTTTGACTCCCTACCTCCCAAACCCCATAACTTTTTTATTTTTCCATTCTCAGAGCCATATAAGGGCTTAATGTTTGCAGGACAAATTGCTCTTCATTTATTATTATGTACAATGTACTGGGAAGCTGGAAAAAAATTCAGAATGGGGTGGATTTGAAGAAAAAGTGCAATTGTGCGACTTTCTTACGGGCTTCGTTTTTGCGGCGTTCACTCTGCAGCCAAAATGACATGTCAACTTTATACTATGTTTCAATACGATTCCGGGGATACCAAATTTATATGGTTTAATTTACATTTTAACCCCTTAACAAAAATCTAAAACTATGCAAAAAATTTTTTTTGAAAAGTTGTTTCGAAAGTTTTCTGACACCCATAACTTTTTTATATTTCCTTGTATGGGGATGGATAGGGCGTATTTTTTTGCGTGGCCAGGTGTACTTTTTAGTTATACCATTTTGGGGAATGTCTATTGCTTTTATCACTTTTTATTAAAATTTTTATCAGAATCGAAACAGCAAAAAAAATGGTGGTTTGGCACTATTGATTTTTTTCCTGCTACGGCATTTACCATACGGGAAAAATATTTTTATAAGTTTGTAGACTGGGCATTTTCAGACACAGGGATACCTAATGTGTATGTGTTTCACAGTAATAGATTACTTTTATATGTATTATAGCCTCAATAGCTATAATGCAGTGACAAGCCTAGCAGCCTTCATAAGGCTCCCGGCTGTCAGAAGAACAGGTCAGCCACCGCGATCTCACTGTGCGAGAGCTGGCCTGCATCAGTTATGGTACAGGAGGCCCCAGAGGCCATTTTTTTACTTTTTGGGGTGGGGGGAGATCCTGCCCTGCAATGTCTGTCATTAGTGCCAGGTCTTCGCTGTAGAATACAGCAGAGACCCGGTTGCTATGGTGGCCGCTCTGGAGGAGAACGGTCACAATCTTTTAAGACTCCGTATCCACCGTACTATTATGGCGGATGTCGGGAAGGGGTTAAAGGGACTTTTAGCTTCCGCTCATAAAACCGCAGCAGAATCTGCAACAAAAATGCAGCTTTTCTGCAACATGTGACCTCAGCCTCAAGAAGACTTTATCATTGGAGGATGATATTATCTGGTTGGCAACAAAATAACTCACTGCCATAAAGAAACTACATACATTTCAAGTGGTTATACTCACATTTACGTGAACATTAATGTGAACCTGCTGCTTATGCTTGACACAACAATCAACTTATAATAACTTGCTGCAAAATATAGCAAATATATTTCATATGAATCTTAGTTCCTACGGCAGCTGTTTACTGTGTTACTGTTAGAACTAAAAAGTAAATACAAGCAGAAGTTTTTGCACCTGGTGTTAAAGGAAATAGTCATTACCCTAATTACAACCAGAATTTGTTTTCAGTCTTCTTTCTGTAAATGTTAAGTAAAATATGGGCATATGTTATCCTGCACAAAGAGCCTGCTTCTCTCAATATTTATTAATGTAATTTAGAGTTACCATATTGCTTGTTTTACCAAAACATAACTAAGTAATACACATACACACCCCAAAAACATCTGTCTGATTTTTCTATATTGAAATCATTAATGACATACTGCTAGTACAAGAAGTACATATTAAATAAACCATACTATGCATTTCATGCATTCAAAATGTGGAAATTTACCTTTTAGAATTAAATACTGGAGAAAGATGGAGATAAGTGGTTGTCAAAGAGCACATTTGATAAAAAGCACTAGTAAAGGCATGATTTTCAGTGTTCCATTTTTGTAAAATTAAGGAAAATAGAAAATTATTCATGCACTTCTACATACACTCTCCATACACTTCTTAATGTGAAATGGCTCAGCTATTGGTGGTACAGAAGTTGAAGTTGCATGAGAACTATTATACCTAAGGAAAACTAGTATAAAGAATACAAACTTTCTTATTTTTACTAATACTATAAGTCTATGACTTTTTTTTTTTTTTTACAGATGTATACTTTAAGAGGTTTTCTGAGAGTGGGAACCCCCATACATATCTCTAGAAAAGTAAAGTAGTAAACTTCTATATCTTTACACAATTAATTGTTTTCTAATTTAATGTATTGCCCTGTCACCCACCATTCGCCAATCATCCTTCTTCTTCAATGTTTGTGGTAATAAACCATCTCTTCCTTTTCTGTAGTGAGTCACCCACAATTTTGTGCAGTTTCAGATTCTTGTTTAGAAATGTCTAGAGATATTTAGAAATGTCTTTGCAGAACATATGTGGACAAGCCATAAGCTGCCAATTAAAAAGAGATTAGATAAAATTCTTTACAAATATTTGAAGTCTCAGAAAAAAATTATTTTATAACAATATGCTCCAATACAAAAGATTATGATTATTTGCTATGTTGTATAGTCCTTTAAATAATATGAGATAAAAAGAGAACTACAATCTCTTGTAAAATATTTTTATTTAATACATTACTATGTAAATGCCCTAGATATTTCATTTTTAGTGATAAACATTTCAGTGGGTTTAGACCTCAGAAGAGGGATGATTTGGTATTGAATCCCAGTTCAGGTTTTCTCTTACCAGAATTTATAGGATCATATACACATAAATGCCAGTGCTCAGCTTGATCTATGTGTAAGTGGGGAGTAATTCTGAAATTCCGAGGATTTTGTTTTTATTCTGTTGCCTTTCAGAACACTTATAAAACCGATGCTTATCACAGATGGTCTTAAAAGCACTCTGTAAAATAAGCTGTTGAAAATTAGTTTTTGTGGAAAAAATAACTGCAAGGTGTGAAAATTATTGCTGTTTGTATGCATTTTGTACATTCATTTTTAGTCACTGGTTTCTTTACTAATAACCTTGTGTTTGACAGAGACCTGACAATAACCTCAATATTGCAAGGTCATTGAAAAATTAATTAGAGACATATTTTTGCCTGCTTTATTTTCAAATGGTAAACATTCCCTGCAAATAACAAGATGACTAATACATTATTAGTAATACAATCTTATTTTCCCTAGAGGAAGGGGAAGGGTTGCCTGAGGTGTGTCCTGCACATGATGAATTTCTCTTTTTGCTAATATTCCTACTTTCAAAAGCTGTAGGAAAGTAATTATGTTCACTTTTCTCTTGCTATTGATAAAAAGTGTTACTCTCTTAGGGTTAAAGTCTATAATCAGTCTGCATCTTAGAATCTGTTACTTATTTGAGTAGGTTTGCTAGAATGTGAATGCTAATTAATTATTCTTTACGTAAAAATAACATGTAAAATGTAGCTCTACATTAACAAATATTTATTTGACAGTCTGCAAATCTCCACAATTCAATCTAACGTTATCATTAGCCCCTTAAGAATGTGGCCTATTGGAAGGCGTGGCTTGGCTGTCAAACAAAATGGCTGCCTAAATACTGAGCCCTGGCACCACTCAGCTTATTTTAATGACTCTTCTACAGATTAACCTTTGTGTCAAACTTCGGGGTAATATTTCCATTATACCATGGTGAAAGGAAAGAAACAGCTGAAAAGGTCAGAAAAAAAAACTTCACAAAATACTTTGAATGGGACCACAGCAGAGATTTCCACCATACCTTTTGTGTGCCTACTTCTCCACCTTTTTCTCCATCCAAATCAGGCTTTCTAGATGGTTCAGGTGTTAATGGGGACTCTTTTGGGATACCAGCTTTATGGAAGATATTGAGGCAATGTCACAGGAACTCCGAGACCAACATGACACCGTTCCCTCCCGCTCCCTTGTTCAGCAACAAGCTGTTGACTCTCCTTTGCTAAGCCCTTAAAAACGAAGGCCAAGATTGGACTCATCCAAGAGAGAGCAATCACGAACAGGGGACAAAGACATGGTAGGTGAAGCTCACTCAGATATATTTGATCAATTCCCAGTCTCTAACATTTCAGTGTTTGAACATACCCTTAAAAACATACTGGTATCTCTCAGGAACTCAATGTACACTGGTTTCACATAACTTATTACACCTCTACAAGCTAAGATGTCCAACCTAAATACGACAGTGGAACACACTGAGAACAAAATGGGGGACTTTGCCTCTTCACATAATAAAGTCATAGATTAGCACAATGATCTAGCTGACTACTTTGAATTGCTTAACCCTTTCCTGGTGATATTTGGGTATTTACATATTCCCAGGTATTATACAATGGAGACCCAGCAATAATCGTGGGTATTAACCCTGTGCCTTAACCTTTGTTGTCCCTGCCACCTCTTCCAGTTCTTATACCAGGCACAGCTTTTGACGAGATCGTTGTCATGAGAGCTGGGAGCTTTGTGAAGGCTCCCAGGCCTGTCTTTACTATACGCCTATTGAAGCTTTCCTGTGGCAGGCCTCAATAGGCATATAATGATTTACTCATAGACACCAATACAGTAGTATTTCAGAATATGAAACAAGTAACCTAAAGATCGCAGGTTCAAAATTGAAAATTTTTAAAAAAATATAAAAATAAATAAAAATTGAAATCACTCCTATACCTAGATCTCAAATAAAGATAAACAAAGTTAAACTGTAAGGGAATCGCTAGAGGAGCGATTCCCCAGTAGCTGCTGGAGAACTTTGGGGGGGAGGGGCATAACAAGACAGTGGACCCTAAGCTGAATCCCCCCCCCACTGTCCCTGGCTAACTTGCCCGATCTGTCCTAGGCGACAGCCAGCAACCAGTCAACAGTCCCTGCTTACAATAAGTGATAACACAGAACGCAGACAGGACAAACACAACAAAGGGAGGTCAGCTAGCCAAGGGGTCGGTAACAAACGAGCAATGCAGTACAAAATCACAATCCAAGAGAAAAGTCAAAGGTAAGCCAGTGGTCAGGAAATCAGAAGCCAGTAAGTGTAATGCAATAGCAGGCGCCAATGGGAAAGTGAGCAAACAATAAATAGGGAGGAAGAACCCGCCCCAGACTTGATAGGAGGATAGGCTGTCAATCACAAAGGTAAGAAAAAAGTTAACTCTTAGTGGAGCAGGGGGAAAGCAAGGTGAAGGAGAAGGGTGTGGTGGAAAATCAATTAAGGAGGTGAGGGAATAGGACAGTGTTCAGACAATACAAGAAAAACCCAAAGGAAGGAATCACAACCGGACACGCCTCCTGCGCCGCAGCGTGCGCCCAGAGGATGGTGCCAAAGCCCGGACAGGCAAGGATGTTACATAAACATAAACAAATTATACATCCCCAAGTCAAAAATGCCTGTTCTACAAACAAATAAAAATATTTTTTCAATAGGTGAATGCCATAGCAGGAAAGAAAACAAAATGGTCAAATCACTTTTTCTTCGACATTTAAGTTCTCATAAAAAGTTAAATAAAAAGCAATCAAAGTGACAAGCATTCCCCAAAATGCTATATCTAAGTACATCTGGCCCCACAAAAAAGACGCCCTATGCATCCCCAAACATGGAAATATAAAAGAGTGTCACGGGTGTCAGAATATGGCGACTCCAAGATTTTTTTTTTTGCAAAGTTTTGAAATTTTTTTTTAAAGTGGTTAAAACATAAAAAGCTATATAAATTGAATAAATTGAATCTCTGGAATCAAATCAACCCATAGAATACAGGTTACATGTCATTTTGGCTGCACAGTGGACTCCGTAAAAACAAAGCCAGGAGGCTTTCCAGTACAAAATATTAAATGGTAGCATTATTACCATTAAGTACAATTTGTCCTGCAAATATTAAGCCCTCATATGGCTCTGTAAACAGAAAACTAAAAGAATTATAGGGTTTGGAAAGCGGGGAGTCAATAACGAAAATCAAATATCAAAAAATGTCTGTGGTGAAAGTTAAAGTGAAAATTGTTATAGAAGGAAGAGCCTGAAACTTAGAGACTATCTTCAAAAGCTCATTAAACGATTAATTCCTGAGTCTACTCCACAAGAGATTTTCTTTGATAGAATTCATAGAGTCCACCATCCAAAACATTTGTCTGATGACATACCAAGAGATGTAATGGCAAGAATCCATTTTTTTCCACATCAAAGATCACCTAATGGACATCTATTGCAAACAGAAAGCGCCACCAGACCCATATCGTAATGTGAAATTATTTGCTGACCTATCAGTCACCATTTTGCGTTGAAGTAGCCCCTATTACTTTTGTGTTACAAAATAACAAAATTATCAGTGGAACTTTCTAGTGAAGCTTATCATACTTAAGAAAGGCAAAACCCTACATAATCAAGTCTCTAGAGCAGGGGTCAGCAACCCTCGACACGCATGCCAAGAGTGGCTTGCGAGGCTTGTTTACCTGGCACAGACAGCCCAAGTCCTCACCCAGCAGATTTGATCGGACCAAGCACGGCCGAAACGAAACTGCTATTATTATACTGCGGGGTCTCTTCAGACCCCAGAGTATAATAAGCAGAGCCCCCGGGGAGGTGATCAAACATAAAAAGTAATGTTAACTCATCTTTCCTGCCCTCCACGGTGACTCTGTGCTCTGCAGGCGCTTCTGCCTGATGTAAGAGACTGCTGACAGGGCCTCAGGGGTCACGTCTGGCGTCATTACTCATAATGACGCGACGTGACCCCCGAAACTCAGAGGTCGCTGACTACAGGCAGAAGCGCCCGAAGAGAACAGAGCAGCTTCAGAGCGCAGGAAAGGTGAGTAACATTGTTTTTTTTATGTTTGTTACGTCTCTTGGTCCTCCATTTATTATACTCTGGGGTCTGAAGAGGCCCACAGAATAATAATAGCTAGTGAGAGGAAAAAAAATTGGATTATAAAAGTTAGAATATTATACTGTGTGCAGGGGCCACTATGGGATATAATACTGTGTACAGGGGCCGCTATGCAACATAATACCATGTGCAGTGGCCGCTATGCGACATAATACTGTGTGCAGGGGCCGCTATGGGACATAATAGTGTGTGCAGGGGCCGCTATGGGACATAATACTGTGTGCAGGGGCTGCTATGGGACATTATTCTGTATAATGGTGTGTTTTCTGTATTAAGGATGTCTTTTTGCACAGAAAACTCAGGCATTTTTTTTGTGCAAAAATGCACCATGTGAACGCAGTTTTACATCGAAGTAAAAGTTCCAGTGGCCTAAGAATATAGCTGCATCCAGATACATAGTGTGTTTCAACCATAAGGATGCTGCCATACGGTGCTCCTGGACACATACATTTACCACTAATTGGGGGCTGCACATGTACTTTCATTGCTTCTAATTGGAAAGCACAGGGGCGTCCCAAGAAATAGCAGTAAACGCATGCGTCCTGAAGCATCTTGTGGCAGCACTTCTGTGTTATGGTTTGTGGTATATGACTTTAGTTTAGGGGTCATCAGACTTACAATTATTGACTGGCACTCCAAGTACCTCATCTTTGATTTTTTTATTAAAATCGGCACACTGAACAAAAAAGGTTGCCTACCCCTGCTCTAGAGGATAGAAAAGATCTTCTGAAAGCTTGGAACATTTCTCTAGAGGATTCTGTGGAGTAAAACTGGCACAATAGGGAGTCTTTGAAGCACAATAAGCAGAAATCCCTGTTACCAACTGGAAGCAACACATGAGGCCTACCAAGACTTATGGTGCTGGAAAATAGTTTTATCTATTGGTACCAATCTGGTCTTGTACCCTTAGTTCTATGGTTCAGCCTTTTATCTGAATTCATAAGGGGGCGTTCACACTACCGTTGGTGACCGTCAGTAGTGTCTGTTGCTATTGTATGTTACAAGATTTTAGCATTGGACACTAGCTGAATCGTCAGAAATCCGTTAAAATTTCCATTCATTTCAATGGGTTTTTATATTGTGTCCGTTTGTGTCCGTTTACACCAAATCCGTCAGAAGTCCATTATTTTTCGCGGACAAAAAATCCTACATGCAGGACTTTTTGTCCGTTTGAAAAAAACGGATTCTTGACGGACAGCAAGTGTCCGTTATCTTTTTAACATTGAAGACTATGGGTAACGGACTTATAACGAACAGTAACTGATAGCCATCAGTTACTGTCCGTTATTTTATGTCCATTTTTTCCTGCGCATGCTCAAAAAGCAGAAAAAAAAAAAAAAAAAAAGTGGACAGTGTTAAAAAACAGACACTAACTGATGCTAATGTGTCCGTTTTTTTTAACTAATCCATTAATTGGATCAGTTAAAAAAACGGACACATTAACATCAGTTAGTGTCCGTTAATGTCTGTTATGATAAGTGTCCGTTTTTTTGTTTTTCTTTTTTTAACGGACACTATCAGAACGGACATCAATGGTAGTGTGAACCCTGCCTTACTTAAATGTGAGTGCATAACTTTTTTGACATTTGTCTGAAAGTTCTTTTTGTTGTTATTTCAGTTTCATTTCTTTTACTTCTCTCCATTTTGGTTAAGGCTCATTCATTAAGAAAGATTGTATACAACTCATAGTGGTTAGCGGAATTTAAGAAAGCTATCGTTTTTCTTGAGCCCATCTCTAAAGAGCCCTTGTAGCGTATCTGTTAACTGACTTTATATCAAAGATGGTGATTAACCCCTTCCCGACATCCACCGTAATGGTATGGCGGATACTGGGTGTTTAAAGATGGCGGCCGCTCGGGTCTCTGCTGTTTTATACAGCAAAGACCTGGCGCTAATGCCCGCGATCGGTGCCCGCGGGCATTAACCCCTCTGGCGCCTTGGTCAATGCTAACCGAGGCGCCATTTTACTGTGGCCGGCGTCCCGTTGCTATGACAGCCGGGAGCATTCTGAAGGCTCCCAGGCCTGTCTTTCATTAGTTTCTATTGCAGGCTACTCTATGTAGCCTACAATAGAAATGCCATTTTTTGCAATGCATTAGCATTAGTCTAATAGTAAAAAAAATAAATAAAAAATAAAAAAATATTAAAAGTTCAAATCACCCCCCTTTCCCTAGAACACATGTAAAAGTACTTAAATACTGTGAAACACATACACATTAGGTATCGCTGTGTCCAAAAAATCCCAATCTACAAATCTATAAAGATATTTTTCCCGTACGGTAAACGCCGTAGCGGGAAAAAAAAAAATCAAAAGTGGCAAACCGCTGATTTTTCATCCGTTAAAAAAAAATGACTAAAAAGTGATCAAAGCAATAGCAATTTCCCAAAATGGTATAACTAAAAAGTACACCTGGTCCCGCAAAAAAAGAAGCCCTATGCATCCCAGTACACGGAAGTATAAAAAAGTTACGGGTGTCAGAATATGGCGACATTTAGAAAAAAAACATTTTTGCACAGTTTTGGATTTTTGTTAAGTGGTTAAAAAGTAAATAAAACCATATAAATTTGGTATCCCTGGAATCATATCAAAACATAAAATACAAGTGACATGTCATTTTGGCTGCACAGTGAACGCCATAAAAACGAAGCCCATAAGAAAGTCACACAAATGCACTTTTTCTTCAAATCCACCCCATTCTGAATTTTCTTCCAGCTTCCCAGTACATTGTACAGAATAACTAATGGTAACATCATGAAGAAAAATTTGTCCTGCAAACAGTAAGACCTCATATGGCTCTGAGAGCAGAAAAATAAAAAAGTTATGGGGTTTGGAAGGTGGGGAGTCAAAAATGAAAATCGAAAAATTCCTCCAGCGGGAAGGGGTTTAATTTACATCCCTTAATGTGAAGGGATTTAATTGTCATCAAATGAGATAGAGCCTCATAGGAACAATCTCTCTCTCATTGAACTGGTCACATGGGCTTAATTGATTGCTAAGCTTTAACTATTGAGATACTCAACTAATCAGACACTCTGTCTGGACAGAAAATATTTTATTATGTTTATCCTCTCTATATTGTAAAACTCATCCACCTACCGTTGGAGATTATTTTTACTTTATTTGTCTATATATATGCTATGAATTTTATTGTTTACTTCTGTTTTGTTTGTACATATTTTTCATCATGTTAATATGACAAAAAATTTAATAAAAATTATTGAAAAGAGTGTGGCCTATTTTTATAAATAACTTTTTATTAGATTTTCAAATATCACCAATGAATATACATAGTAACAGACAATGTGCATGGCACAACAGTCATTGATTAAACAGTCGAATAAGCTGGCGAATTACGCACAACAATAGACTAATAACACAATGATGAGTGGAACGTTATCGGTGGATAAGATACAAAGAATCCTAAGGGTGAAAGGCCAAAGGTCTCAGTAAGGTAGTATGTTAAACAGGGGGTTCCCACAGATGCGTCCTGGTATTGTCTTTAGAGAACTCATACCAAGGCGCCCAAATAGGGCAAAACTTCTGGTGGGTACGAAGTTCTAAATGGGAAAGTTCCTCCATCCGTGCAACTTGGGATACTTTCCGCAGAAAGTGGGATACTGGAGGAGGGGAATCGGATGCCCAGTATAGAGGGATCATAGATTTGGCGATAGCCACCAGTTGAAGCCAAAGACGTCTGTGGGACCTAGGCGAGGAAGTGGGCCACAGATTCAAGAAAAGTCCCACAGGGGTCAGAGGCTCGGTGGATCCACAAACCTGGTTCAGTATCTGCTGAACAAGTGACCAGTAAGGGGCTATTTTTTCGCATTCCCACCAAATATGCAGGTAGGAACCTGCGGACTTATGGCATCGCCAACACATTGGGGATACATCCGGAGAGAACCTATGGACTACAGTAGGCGTTCTATACCATCTGGTGACCAGTTTGTAGCTTGACTCCTGCAAGCGCACACATCTGGAAGGCCCTGTGGATCGCTTGAGAATAGATGAAATTTCTCCAGGAGTAAGGGACATTTGAAGGTCTACCTCCCATTTTCGCACATATGAGGGGAGCTCCGTGCCTAGTTCACTCAAAAGGTTGGAGTAGATAGTAGATAAAGGTCTTGATATCATTTGCTTCCTAAGTAGGAGCTTTTCTAGCCATGTAGTTGTGCGATGATCTGGCTCCTGCTTCAGCGCTCTCAGGTACATTGTTTTAATCGATTGGCATGATAGAAAATTGGTATGTATGGAGAGGGGGTGTTGGGTGAACTCAGAATAAGAAGGGAAGGCCCCATCGATTAGTATAGAGTCGTAGGGTAGTCGCCTAACATGTTTCGGCACTCTTGGGGCCGATTCTATGAACTTGGATTCCGATAAGATTAAATCCTGGACAGACATGAGGAGGGAGGGACCTGTTGGCAAAGGAAGTAGTCGCCATACCCATTGCCATGAGTCATATACCGCTGATGTTAGTACATTGGGGGCGAGGACCTGCTTAGCCATTTGGGGGGGCAAGCCATAGTATTGCAGTAAGGGGGAAGTCTATAGTGGCTTCCTCCGCTGACACACGTAGTCTCGCATTATTACTCTGAAACCAATCAATGGTCCTTGCCAGTTGTGCTGCATGATAATATGTTCTTATATCTGGTAGACCCATGCCACCCAATTTCCTAGGTCTGGTAAGAGTGTGGAACGCCACTCTAGGGCGAGAGTTATGCCAGACATATTTTGAAAACATTCTGCGGAGGGAGGAAAAGAATGCTAGTGGAAGAGGGATAGGGAGGGTTTGAAATATGTATAATATCTTAGGCAGAATCATCATTTTCAGTAGACTAGTTCTACCCATCCATGAGATATATGGGACCTGCCAAGATTCTAATAGAGATTTGATGTTGGAGAGCAAAGGGCCGTAGTTAGAATCGTACCAGCGCCTGGGTGAGGGCGTTAAATTTAATCCTAAATATTTAATATAGTCATGTCGCAGTGGGAATGGGGAGATAGCCTGTAAGTTAGATTTAACCGAAGGGGGGCAATAGACACATAAGGCTTCAGATTTTGTGGTATTAATTTTAAAATTCGAGAAGGTACCAAAAGCCGTAAAGATCGTATCTATGTGAGGTAGTGCAACGGTTGGGTTGGTAAGGATTATTAAAAGGTCATCTGCAAATGTGGCCGTACTATGACATATCCCTCCAGTAACCAGACCTTTCAGAAATGGGTCCTGTCGGATACTCTGAATTAATGTTTCAATGGTCAGAACAAACAGTAAGGGGGATAATGGGCATCCCTGCCTGGTGCCGTTTTTAATATCAAACGAGGAGGAGAGGCATTTATTAGCTCTAATTTTAGCGCTAGGTCTGGAGTACAAAGCCATGACCTTCTGGACAAACATGTGTGGGAAGCCAAAATACCGTAGTGTCTCTGTCATAAAGGCCCAATCTACCCTATCAAAGGCTTTCTCCACATCTGTTGAAAGAAGTACCAATGGGGTCTTCCTACGCTGGGTGTGTTGTATCAAGTGGAGCACTCGTTGGATGTTATGTTTACCTTCTCTGCCCGTTATAAACCCCACTTGCTCTGGGTGAACCAGGGAGGGTAGGAATGATTTTAATCAGAGTGTGGCCTATTTTGATCATTAGAATTCTCAATATTTTTTTCATTTCCAGCGTTGACATTTTCCATCGACACAATCATGTGAGGGTTTATTTGCTAGACAATTTGAATTTTTTAATGGAATGAATTTGGGGTACATATACTGGATTGAAAAACTTGTATTATTTTTACAGAGAATAGTTAAAAAAAAGTAATTCTGCAACTTTTAGGTTTTTTTTTTTATTGTTTTTCATTTTTACAGTGTAGTAAAAAATTTTTTATTTATTAAAGGTATGTTTCCTCTCCTATCAAATGCCCCTACAATTATATTATATTACAATTATAATTGATTTGGCAGATATTTTGGACCTGACAGATTCCAGTTAACTTCATTCTGATGGTTAGTATTAGAGATTAGCGAAGTTGTAAAAAATTTGATTTGGCAACTAATTTGTGGCGAATAAACAGCTATTTCCTGTCTGCAGAGAGCTGGAGAGGGCAGTGGGTGGCAAAATGGTTGAAGCCCTTGGATGCCACGGTCATGTCTCTCTCTCTCTCTCCCTCTCTCTCTCTCTCTCTCTCTCTCTCTCTCTCTCTCTCTCTCTCTCTAGCACGGACAACTTTTATTCATGTGGAAGGATCTGCTAACAAGCAAAGACACGCCTACCCAATCACATCACTAGAGAATATCTTGTGACTGTTATAGAAATTAAGTGTCTGTCTCTAACTTCTCATTAGCTTACTGTTCTTAAAAATTATAGAAATGCATTTAGTAGAAGTGTACAGCCTTCAATATAAGTATATACACTGAGAGCAAGGCCAGACACCCAGTCTAGGGCAGCATGTCCTAGTGGACTTACTTGTTTATAAACTTTCTGTGAGCTGTCCTTCGAGAAGGCTGGAGATTAACCCTACTTACGCAAACAGCCTCCAGCACGTAGCTGTGCAGTTTCTCCCCTCAGATGTGCAATGTAGAACAACAGGTCCCAGCCATGCTTTGCATTACGCAGCTCATAGTACTAATATACTTTGATTATTGAGATGAGTAAGGGGGGGGTGTCAAGACCCTCCTCCCTCCAATGGTCAATCAGGTTTGCCAGTTTTCACGCATGTTCTGTTATAATTAATAATTATTTACTATTCTCTATAAAAGCTTATGCTATGTTTTTAATAAACACAACTTGCTTAACACCGACTGAGCGTGTCAGGCTGGTTCTTTCTCTGTGAGCTCACAGTATATATATATCAATATGGATTATAAATAATTTGGCACCACTTGACAATCAGGATTTTGAACCCATTTTGGGTTTCGATAACATGACCATCTGATGTCACAAAGATCCTTACTAAATATTCGTTACCGCGAAGCATCAGGAAATCCGGATTCAATGCGAATCGAAGATTTCCTGAAATTCGTATCAAATTCCACTTCTGCAACTTTGATTCGCTCATCTCTACTTAGTATAAATACAGTGATACCCATTTTATTAAGTTTTTTTATGTGTAACTTCTTTTACATGATAAAAAACACTTTAAAAAATAATTTCATTTCACATTCCCATATTCCAAGCCCCACTAGGGGACTTAAATGTTTCTGTATTGCAGTTTTACACTGTCATTTTGACACTGACAGCGATTCTATTAGATCCTGACTGTGGCAGGGTCTAATAGGTGTATTATAATTTTGAAATCAAAAGCAGATTCTGATCAGTTCACACATAGAGGCCTATCAAAAAGAAATGCAATACAGTGTATAAAGAGAAATCACAGGTTTGAGTGAACTCTGAGCTACTTGAGCTAAGAGAATAATTATTAGTATCACAAAAGAGGAAGCAAAATGTATGACGTAGGAGACTCTAGAAAATACATATAGAATAATATATTTTGTCATTTACGATAAGGTTGAAAACACTCTTCAACCACTAGCAATCTTTTTTAACTTTAATGGATTTTCACCATACATTTGACCTTTCAAGTACTTTTGTCATCCTGACCTCTCATTCTGTTTCGACATAGGCTTCGATATATGGTAAACCCCTAGCCAATGTCAGGCTTCGTTCTACTATGGTAACCGCCTGGTTTACCTTTAACTAGAGATGAGCCAATATAATTTAGTCCTTGTGAATCAGAAGCCCTTTGAAATTAGATCTTGACGAATCCCTGAAGAGGACGGCATTACTCAGGGTCATTCAAAATTATCAATATTAACCAATTTAAACTAAGACAATTGGCAATTGACAATGTCTACTTATTGGATCATGCGCTGGCATCCTGTTTGCTTCAAACACAACTCGTGCGTCCTAAAAAATTTCAGTGGACAAGTCTCTTCTGCTGGTTGGGAGTTGCATGTCGGAACTTAAACAAAACTTCGTCCACTTTCAACAGGATCACTTACACGACCCAACCTCCCCCTCCAACGAATGGGGAACCCTCAAATGTATTCTTAGGGAGACTCTATCAAGCATGGCTCCCATAGGAAAAAAAAGAAGCTAGTGTTAAACTGAAAGACTTTCTTTCCAAACTTGATACACTTGAAATGCAATACAAACATAATGTAACGTCTCTGCCTGTTTGGGTCTCTCCGCCACCCTCCGCTCACACGCTGTGGTGCAGGAGGTGTGTTCAGTTTGATTCCTTACTTAGGGTTCTTGTTGCTCAGTCTGAACACTGTCTTAGTACCTCTTCTCTGTAATTGAATTTTAACCACACCCGTCTCCTGCATCTTTGTTTCCCTCCACTCCTTTAACAGTTAATGTTAGCTTACCTGTGTGATTGACAGCCTGTCTGCCAATCAAGTCTGGGGCTGGTTCTGGACTTCCTATAAACAGGTCATCAATCCACACAGGTTTGCTGGCTATTGTTAGTGTCCTGAGTCTGTGTCCCTGCTAGCTCTTCTTTCTGTTATTTTGTATTCTGACTTCTGACCATTGGCTTTCCTTGTGACTACTCTTTTTGATTGGGATTTGGTACTGCTTTGTCTTTCTGGTTTTCACCCTTGGCTTGCTTACTCCTATTCTGTGTTTGTCTTGTCTTGTTCCCTGTTTCACTTATTCAGAGAATGGATTGCCGCCAAGTTGTTCCTGTCATTAGGACAGTTAGACAAGTAGGCAGGGACAGGGGATGAGTCGAGTTTAGGGCTCACTGTCTCTGTCATTCCCTTACTCGTAGGTTTCAGCAGCAGCACTGGGGGAATTGCTCAACTGGCAATTCCCTTACACATAATCTCCAGCTCTCTACACTGTCTGAACTCACTGTTATACGCAATGAGATTTGCACCCTGCTAGATCACAAACAACAACGGTTGTGAAAAATTGGTGCTCGAGTATTCTTTGAATTGGGTAACAAGTCAGGTTGATATCTCACACAGGCTCTCTGTGAGCGTAAAGCACAATCTTATATTGCATCCATCAAGTGCCCAAATGGGACACTGACTCATTTAACTAATGAAATAGCCAAAGCTTTTCATGATTATGATGAACAGCTCTATAACCTCCCATCCCGACACTCCACAAACCCAACACTGACCTGATCTCTAGCTCAATATATTATGGATACTGCCCTGCCATCACTGCTTCCAGACAAAATCTCCTAACTGGAAAACCCTTTCATGGCGGAGGAGCTAGACCGTGCTATTGGTGCCCTCCCATCTGGAAAGAGTCCGGGTCCGGATGGATTTACATCTCGATTTTATAAACTACTCCACACAGAGGTCTTCCCTCTACTTCTCTCAGCCTTCAATACCGCTTCCTCTGGGACTCCCTTCACTCATTCTTTGTTACATGCTCACATCACAGTACTCCCTAAAGAGGGCAAGGCTCCCCAGCTGTGCCTAAGTTACAGGCCCATATCTTAAATAATACTGATGCAAAACTTTTCATGATACTTCTTGCGATTCATCCGTTTGGGTGGCCTCGTGGGATCTCTAGTGCACCCGGATCAAGGGGGGTTTATCCCATCAAGGGAAGCGAGAGACAATACTCTTAAAATGTACTCCATTATCCATCACACCAGTGGATCCTGCTCATGCTTCTCTCCCTCGATGCCGAAAAGATGTTTGATAGGGTGCATTGGGATTTCATGGAGGCTACCTTGTCACAATTTGGTTTAGGCCAAAACATGCTTAGTGTAACGTCTCTGCCGTTTCGGGTCTCGGCGCCGCCCTCTGCTCGCACGCTGTGGCGAAGGAGGCGTCTTCAGTTTGGTTCTTTGTTTAAGTTTCTTGATGCTCAGTCTGAACATGGTCCTAGTTCCCTTGCTGTGTAAAACCACACCCGTGTAATTAGGAACATTTCTCTCTGGACTGCATAGAGTTAATCTCTTCCTGGCCTGTGTGATTGACAGACTGTGTACCTATCAGCTCTGGGGCTGGTCCCAGACTTTCTATAAACAGGTTGTCAGCCCTCACATGGTCGCCGGTTATTGTACTTGTGTTTTGCCTGCTCTCCTTGTTATATTGCTTACTACCTTGTTACTTGATTCTCTGACCCTTTGGCTTGCTTTTTGATTATTCTCTTGGATTTTGACTTTGTACTGCATTGCTCGTTTGTTACTGACCCCTTGGCTCCCTGACCTCTCTTTTGTCGTTTGTTTTGTCTTGTCCTGTTATTTGTGTCACTTACTTAGTATAGGGCTTGTCTTCAGGTTGTCCTTTTACCGTTTAGGGTAACTGAGGCAATAGGAAGGGACAGTGGCTGGGGTGAGATTAGGGCTCACTTGTCTCTGTCCTTCCTCCCAGACCGCTGCAGTAGTGTCAGGGTTGCTACGGTTGGCAAGACCCTTACACTTAGTCGCATATGCTCTCTACAACTCCCCTCATGCCCAGATCAAGGTTAATGGCACCTTATCTCCCCCACTCACCATCAGGAATGGCACAAGCCAGGCATGGCCATTATCCCCCATCTTATATGCATTAGTGCAGGAAGATCTCCTAATTACGATTTGCTGGAACCCTAACATCTGTGGATTTAGCTCAGGTAATCTCCACGTGAAATTCTCTGCCTTCACAGATGATGTACTCCTCTACATCATGCAACCCCTTCCCTCTTGTCAGACATTGCAACTTAATGTCTCTCTTGATACCAACACTGCCTGGACCATCCGCTTCTCCTTTTCCCTTCTCTTGGTCCTACAAATCCATAAAATACCTCAGAATTCACCTCTCGGCAAATCCCTCGGAAGCCTAATGCGCTCAATTTTCTCCCCCTCCTCAGCGCCTTCCAGAAGAACCTTCGCCATTGGGATCCTAAGGGACTATCATATTCTAAAAATGAAAATCCTGCCTAGGTTTCTGCATCTATTTCAGTCTAGCCCCATCAACCTTCCAAAACCATTCTTTAAAATCCTTCAGGGAATGTTCACTAAATTTATGTAGGTCTCGAAAGCACCCAGGATTGCTAGGACTACCCTTTTCAGAGCTAAAGCCCAAGGAGGTCTGGCAGCTCTGAGTGGCCTCCACTATTATATGGCCGCAGTAAGCGCCTGCATATTAGACAGGCATCATTTGAAATACTCCAAAATATGTGTCACAGTAGAATCTTATCTATACCAGAGCTCAATTGAAACCCTCCCATGGCTTTCCAGCCACCACTGGTCAAGTTCCTCCCTCTCTGCACTGCCGTACATAGCCCAACAGGTTCTGGTGTCTTGTAAAACATACCTAAACTCTGTAGGTCTTTTTACAGCGGATGGTCTACTCTCACCAATCTCGTACAACCCTGATTTTCCCCAACCCATGCTCCACTACTCTTATCCCTATGCACAGACCAAAATCCCCTCAGATTTCACCAAGTCCTCTATCAGTCCTCCCTCAAACTGCATGACGACTTAGTCCTAGTGACAATACCTTCAACTGACCCACTTTTACACTAAGATCAGGGATGAATGTCAAATCCATAGGCCACTATATTGTTTTGAAATACTTTATTTCTGCCAACCCTCCAGACAGGGTGATATCCACCATATATGCACTACTCAGAATCACAACCCAGAATCACTCCCCTTACCGGAAAATGGAAGGATGAATTGAGAGTATCCTACTCCTTGGTCCAGTGGAATTCTGTCTTTCAGTCTTGCTATAAATTCTCTATATCCTGTAGGGCACAGGAAACCAATTACAAGCTTCTCTCTAGATGGTACAGAGTACCCAAGACCCTCCGCTCTATGTTTCCAAATACTTCTGATTTATGCCGGAGATGTGGCCGACTGAAGGGCACAATGTCACATATTTGGTGGGGTTGTCCGGCTCTCATCCAATTCTGATCTAAGGTCATTCACGAGGTCACTGGCGTCCAACTAGATGATACCACTGCTGCACTATTACTTTCCATCTTTCCTCGCAAACTCAACAAATGTCTCCGATCACTCATTGGTTTTATGTTGACTGCAGCCCACACAGTTGTTCCCAGATTATGGAAGAGCCCTTCTGCTCCCACAATACATGATTAGATCCAAGAGATCCTTTGTATCTGCCGTATAGAACTTATGATGTCTGAACTCAAACCATATTCTTCCCACTAACAACAGACATGGCAGTTATGGGATCTGTTTCAATACTCTACAGCCTTTGCCACATTCCTTTAAAGCCCTCAACCCCTCCGATCTTTCCCAGACTTCCTCCCCCCACGTGCTCCCTAACACCTAACCCCCTTTAGGTTCCTCACCTCACCTCCTACATATACCTTTTGTATCATTCCATTGTTTACCCTTCCCATCTTGGTCTTTAAAAACGGTGTTATTATGGCTATAGTCCTACTGCATTCATGCTTTTATAAGATTAATACCTTCCTGCTTTAGGGTAGGTTCTACTTGCCTTTGTAGATTCCTGTTTCTCTTTTCCTTTGTTTATAATATGTAAAATGTTCAATAAAGATATGATGTTAAAAAAAAACCAAACAAACTCATGTGTGGGTGAAAGAGTGTCTGTGTTTGTAGCTTCATGCAAGCCACCTGTTTTTGTGACAACATCTGGTTAGTCCATAGGTCCAGTCTATTCTGTGCTTTATAAGCTAGGTGCTGCTTCACTGCTTTTCAGTTCTCTCACACATGCTTATCATGAGTCAGTACCAATTAACTACCATAGGTGTAATTGCTGTGCCCAGTCCTATGCATCTAATTGAACTAGATCTTCATGATTTGTTTCTAGTTCATTCAGCTCAGTTAGTTCACAAGTCACAGGATAAATTTCCTATCAGCCTCTTCAGGGCACAAAACTGAGTACTGCATGGCTTTACTGTTTACTCCACCAAGTCTTCTCCTTGTTCTTATTAAAATCTCACGATTTCCTATCAATAATTCCAGGACAGTTATAAGGTTGACAAGGAAAATGTTATTAACTTTGCAGAGTTCAACATGACACTGCCAGTGTGTGGTAGAAGTGATGGTCATTGTAAAACATCAATGGTGTTCAGACATATCAAAAATGTATCTGATAATTTTAACAGAACTGTAACTCATTCTAGGAGCTAGTAGTGACTGTATAACAGGCTAGATCTATGTTCTCAGCAGTATCTAGAGCCAGAGAAATAACTATTTGAACTAAGAATTAGATAAATAAGAATTTATCTTTTCAATGAACTAAATTATAAGGAACTAATCAAAACGGTGAACTGCAGCCTTTCAAGGCTTTTGTTAGCACGTTGATTTGGTTTCAAGACAATTTGGAATCTTTAACCAAATTGTAGATCGGTTTAGTGTGGACATCTTTTACAGTATGTCTCTAAGTACAACATTTCTTCTGAAGTTTAGTCCAAAATTAAACTGGTGGGCAAACTTGGTGAAAATTACCTAAAAGAATCTTGTGAGATTCACCTCTCTCTCCTGATTATATAGCCTTATGATAAAATGTGATCAGTAGTGGTCTGACACCCAGAACCCCCCACAGATCCGCTTGCTGAAGAGGCTGTTGCATTTGGATGAACAAAGCAGCCTCTTCACTGAATACCAAACACAGTGCCATACATTGCAAAGGTCTGTGCCTGATATTGCAGTTCATAGTGATGATCTAGCTTAAGAATAGGTAATCAATATGTAAGTCTTGATAAACCTATTTAATCCATTTGTGTCCGCCTTCTATAGACCTCAATGTTAAAAAAAAAGTCGGAAACATTTTTGTCTATCTATTCTTGTTTGTAACATTTTTATTTTTCTCTTGATGGACCTGTTTGTAGGCTTATTTTTTGCACGACAAGGTGTGCTTTTTATTGGTACCATCATGAGCTATATATGAGGTTTTGATTGCTTTTTATTCCATTTTTTTTTGTCAAGATGGCAAAAAAATCAATACTTCTGGCGTTTTTGGCCCTTTTTTAATGACATTCACTGGGCAGGTTAACTAATGTTTTAATTGTTCAGTTTTTTTTTTTTACAGATGACGAAATACCAATTGTATATTGTTTTATACTATTTTTTTACATTCTTTTTATATGGGAAAAGGGGCATTTTGTGGGGAATTATTTATTTTTTAATTTCTATTAATACATATGAAGTTTTTTTTGTCTAATTGGAGACATGTACGTGCAATCTTCTGATTGCTGGTTGAGATTGATACTCTCCAATACAGAAATATTGGAGTGTATAACAGTCATCAGGCCATGGATATGTATAGGTCCAATCAGATTCATGGTTGCTAGGGCAACCCCTTAGATGCTCTTGATGATGTTCTTGATTTATCACTGCATCTAATGGGTTAACATCCATGATCGGAGCTCAGCTCCTGCTGCTGATGTTACACAAGGTGTCAGCTGTTTCTTACAGGTGACACCTGTTCTCATTTACCGCTGCTCAGCTTCTGCTGCTTTAACCATAGGGCAAATGGTGAACTTTCACTGGCTCTATGGTAACGGAGGACCCCTTGGGACAGCAGGATAGTCCCAGGACCACAACTTCCATGAGGCCTCAGGTGGAAGATTGCCGAGTCCCTTGCGAGATTCGTCTCAGAAAGTTTGCTCAGCGCTTTTGTTCGGATCAAACACATCCAAAACAGAACTGCTATTATTTTCTGGGATCTCTTCTGATCCCAAAGTATAATGAGCAGAGGCTTAGGGAAGGTGATTAAACATCATAAACACTGTTATTCAACTCCCCTGGGCTTCTGGTCTCAGAGACATCATTAATGTATAATGACGCCAACTTAACTCAGGATCGATGAGGCCCAATCATAGACCTCAGCGATCTCTGACGTCATTCATGACATCTCTGAGTTTATCAAGAGGTATAGTGAACATTTTGATCAAACAGCCTTTTCACAAATTTTATTAACATTGGGATATGTAAATAAAAAATTACTAAAATGTCACTTTATCCCCAAAATTTTCATTTTCACAAGGGGTTAAAAGAGAAACAGCACCCTACAGTTCTCCTGAACACGGCAATACCCTATATGTTGACATAATCTGCTGTATGGGTACTTGGTGGCACATGGAATGGAAAGAGCGCTATTTGGCTTTTGGAGGGCAGATTTTGCTGGAATAGTTTTCAGGTGCCAATACAATGGAAACTCCCAAAAAGTGACTCCATTTTAGAAACTACACCCCTCAAGGAATTTATCAAGGGGTATTATCATTTTGAGCCCAAGAGTGCTTCTTGAAAATTTAATGTACAAAGTGAAAATTTTAATTTTTAAAGAAATATGCCATTTCGGTGCCCAATACGTTGCACCCAGTTTGTGTCATCAGAGACACGCACTTCTAAAACTATTAATTGGGCTATTCCAGGTAGAAAGAAGTTGCATATGTGGGTTCAAACTGCTGCTTGGGCACACAGCAGGGCTCAGAAGGAAAGGAGCATTGCGCTTTTTAGCTTTTGGAGTACAGATTTAGAGAGATTTTCTGGACGCCATGTTGTTTTTGCAAAGCCCTGAAGGTGCCAGTAAATTGTAGTGACCCCAAGAAGTGACCCCATTTTGTAGGGGTATTTTTAGAGTCTCTACAAATGTGACACAGCTTCCAAAAACCAACATCTAAATCAGCAGTTCAAAACACATAGCACTCCTTGACATCTGAGCCCTCCTGTGTGCCCAAACGGCAATTTATGCCCACATGTATGACACTGTTGTACCCAGGATAACGTACTTAATGTCATATGTGGGTATAAACTGCTGTTTGGGCACAGCTGGGCACAAAAGGTAATGTGCGCTATTTTGGTTTTTTAGAGCACAGTTTGGTTTTTGGATGTCATGCCACTTTTGCAGAGCACCTGAATTGGCAGTAAAGTAGAACCCACATACACATAACCCCACTTTGGAAACTATACAACCAAGGGATTTATCCAGTGGGGTAGCGAGCATTTTTAAGCCTTTAATGTTGCATTAATTTAATTAACAGAAATGAATGCCCAGCTGATAATTGCAATTATTACACTCCAGTCCAAAAACTGTTAAGCGGGTATCCCGTATTTTGGAGCATTCATCTCTGATACAAGCCGGGCACAACATACTACACACTGAAATGACGTATACCTGGAAAAATTGTCATTTTCTCCTATCACCATCATCTGCGTATTCATTTCTGGAAAGTTAATTAATGCAACACTTGGGGGTTAAAAATGTTCACTGTACCACTCGATAAATTCCTTCATGGTGTAGTTTCCAAAATGGGGTCACATGTCAGGGAATTCCACTTTGATGGTGTTTCAGCAACTCTGCAAAAGTGTCATGGCGTCCAAAAACCAAAATAGCGCTCCTTCCCTTCTGTGCCCAAACAGCAGTTTATACCCACATATGACATTAAGTTTTCCTGGATACAACAGTGTCATTCATGTGGGCATAAACTGCAATTTGGGCACACAGCAGGGCGCAGATGTGAAGGAGTGCTATGTGGCTTTTGAAGTGTATATTTAGATGTTTAGTATCTGGATGCCATGTCATGTTTGCAGAGCCTCTAAAGTACCAGTAAAGTGGAATCCCCTATGGAATGACCCCATTTTGAATACTGCACCCCTCAAAGTATTTATCAAGGAGTGTAGTGCGCTTTAGTATCCGAGACGTGAATGCACAGTGGATGGTGAAGAGTGAATATGTAAGCTGTACAGAGTACATTGGGAGCACAAAATTCCCTACTATATCCCCAGTAGCTCCTATGTTTGGGGGGGTCACTCTGGGGGTCACTTCTGGTTTATTTTCCCTTGTAAGCTCTAAATTTGGGGTGTCCTCTGATATACTTTTTTTAATGATTTGGCTATTTTGGGGTTTTTGTCTTGAAATTCTACAAGCTTTATTTTATTAACTCTTTCTTGGTGGATTAAAAAAAAAAATAAAAAAAACATCAATTCTGGTAATTCTTTTTAGCTTTTAATTTTTTTTCCACGCAGTGTACAACATAAGTAACATGTTACCTTTATTCTGTGGGTCAGTACGGTTACGGGGATACCTCATTTATATTGGTTTTTTTATGTGTTACTAGTTTTGCAGAACAAAAACCCATTTGGGGAAAGAAATGAATTATTCTTGCATCGTCATCTTCTGAGATGTGTAGCAATTTTTTTTTTTCGGTTGGTTGAGGGCTTATTTTTTGTGGGATGATCTGTGCTTTTTATTGGTACTGTTTTGGGGTACATACGACTTTTTGATCACTTTTTATAGCATTATTTTAAGGAGAGATGGCGAAAAATCATTATTTCCTTTCTTTATTAATTAATTAATTATTTTTTTTCATACACTTTACTTCCTTTTTTTTTTTTTACCTTTTTTATTTATCCCACTAGAACACCTGAACCAGCGATGTTCTGATCGCTGATTCAGAACTATAGACTATAGACCTAGACCTCCGATCACAGGTTAAGGAACAGGGTGATAGCTGTCAATTACAGCTAACACCTGCTCCCGATGCCGCCTGTGGCATTCAGTGGCGCTAACACTTACGATGTCATGATCGCTATTGACCGCACCATCTTAAGAGTTAAACAGCAGGGATTGGTGTTATCACCGGTCCCCGCTGTTGCAGCGGGAGCCTGGCTTTTCAGATACAGCTGGGCTCCCACGGTGATCGCATGGGTTCTGCTTCTGAGCCCGCTCGATCACCGTCACATACCTGTACGTGGGGATGCGGTAACTAACCACATTCTCCCACATACATGTACGCGAGAATGTGTGAAGGGGTTAAGGGACATTATACTTTGTGGAGGCCACTGAGGTAGAATTATAATAAGTGGCAGTAATTGCGGGGGTGTCACTTAAGAAACCTTTCCACTTGGCCCACCAATGTGTTAAAACAGCCCTGATAGTACGCCATGGTGTGAGAAGTTAGCCTGCTTCATGATGTACTATTATGTCCTGCGGCAGGAAGGAGTTCAAGACCTGACATCTATATCAGGAAAGTATTAAAGGGAGTCTATCATTCGCAAAACCACTTTTAAGCTAATGGCATGATGGAATGGCCTTTAAAAAGGCCATTCTTCTTCTACCTTTCCTTGTTTTCTTCTCCCAGCCGATTCCAAGATAATTAGTTTCTCCATGTACATTGGGAAAAAAATAGTATTTAGTCAGCCACCAATTGTTCTCCCACTTAAAAAGATGAGATAGGCCTGTAATTGACATCATAGGTAGACCTCAACTATGAGAGACAAAATGAGAAAACAAATCCAGAAAATCACATTGTCTGATTTTTAAAGAATTTATTTGCAAATTATGGTGGAAAATAAGTATTTGGTCAATAACAAAAGTTCATCTCAATACTTTGTTATATATCCTTTGTTGGCAATGACAGAGGTCAAACGTTTTCTGTAAGTCTTCACAAGGTTGGCACACACTGTTGCTGGTATGTTGGCCCATTCCTCCATGCAGATCTCCTCTAGAGCAGTGATGTTTTGGGCTTGTCGCTGGGCAACACGGACTTTCAACTCCCTCCAAAGCTTTTCTATGGGGTTGAGATCTGGAGACTGGCTAGGCCACTGCAGGACCTTGAAATGCTTCTTACGAAGTCAATCCTGGCGGTGTGCTTGGGATCATTGTCATGCTGACAGACCCAGCCATGTTTCATCTTCAATGCCCTTGCTGATGGAAGGAGATTTGCACTCAAAATCTCACGATACATGGCCCCATTCATTCTTTCATGTACATGAATCTGTCATCCTGGTCTATTTGCAGAGAAACAGCCCCAAAGCATGATGTTGCCACCCCCATTCTTCATAGTAGGTATGGTGTTCTTCGGATGTAACTCAGCATTCACTCTCCTCCAAACACGATGAGTTGTGTTTCTACCAAACAGTTCTACTTTGGTTTTTGTCTGACCATATGACATTCTCCCAATACTCTTCTGGAACATCCAAATGCTCTCTAGCAAATTTCAGACGGGCCCCGATATGTACTGGCTTAAGCAGGGGGACACGTCTGGCACTGCAGGATCTGAGTCCCTGGCGGCATAGTGTGTTACTGATGGTAGCCTTGTGTGATCATTTTGACCCCACAGGGTGAGATCTTGCGTGGAGCCCCTGTTCGAGGGAGATTATCAGTGGTCTTGTATGTCTTCCATTTTCTAATTATTGCTCCCACAGTTGATTTCTTCACACCAAGCTGCTTGCCTATTGCAGATTCCGTCTTCCCAGCCTGGTGCAGGTCTACAATTTTGTTTCTGGTGTCCTTCCACAGCTCTTTGTCTTCACCATAGTGGAGTTTGGAGTGTGACTGTTTGAGATTGTGGACAGGTGTCTTTTATACTGATAACAATTTCAAACAGGTGCCATTACTACAGGTAATGTGTGGAGGACAGAGGAGTCTCTTAAAGAAGAAGTTACAGGTCTGTGAGAGCCAGAAATCTTGCTTGTTTGTAGGTGACCAAATACTTATTTTCCACCATAATTTGCAAATTCTTAAAAAAATCAGACAATGTGATTTTCTAGATATGTTTTCTCATTTTGTCTCTCATAGTTGAGGTCTACCTATGATGTCAATTACAGGCCTCTCTCATCTTTTTAAGTGGGAGAACTTGCACAATTGGTGGCTGACTAAATACTTTTTTCCCCCACTCTATGTAAATGAGCACCACGGAGCACCCGGGACATTCCTCCTCTTCAGTGACTCCCCTCTTGGTCTTCTTTCTTCTCAGTTTTCGCCAGCAGCGCATTCTCGCGCATGCGCAATCGGCTCTGCCACTTTGGGTTCAGGCAGAGCCAACTGCGCATGACGGACCGCCATTTTCTGGTGGTCTGTCACAAGAGCGTACTGTGGCAGAGCCAATTGCGCATGCGCGTACGAGGACTTAGAAGAAAAAAGATAGAGAAGACCAAGAGGGGAGTCACCGCAACGGACGAAGGGGCGATGAGAAGTGATGGCGAGGTGGGTGCGCGCAGAAGAGGAGGAACGCCCTGGGTGCTCCGTGGTGCATCTTGCGATCGCTGAAATGCTGATGATGGTAGCAAACACAAAGAGACTTCATAGATGCCACCATAATTATTGGTTAAAAGGCCACAAACAGTATTTTTACAGCTGACATCCTCTCCCAATGGCACCAACTCAGCTATTGAGCCGATTCCATCATCATGAGGTAATATTTCGTCACGGGAACAGGGCAGAAACTAGTTAAATAGTTTTGTACCTTTTCTGTGATTGATAGAGCTTAGTTTTATGTCATTTTTATTTTAGTATTTCTTTCTTTTTATTAATACCTGGGAAAAAAAGATTCTCTATGCAATGTATGAAAATCCAACAAGGATGTACTAATACAAAAAATGATTATCCACCTCAACATGAATTCCAAAAAGATAATCGGCTATAAAACATAACTTTTAATACATACCGTCACAGGACATAAGCTGCTATATTATGGTGATATCGCTATAGGGTATAGGTGCCCTCTTGAGTGCTTGAATGCTATATTAAACAAGGTATTGTCCCATGTTGACTGATGATTTCTCTTGTTCCAGCAGCTAGGTGCCATAATTCAGCTTTTATGACTAAATGGGAGCGTGAGGTTACTAATAGTTCCTTACGTCTGATGCATTTGCTGCTTGAAGAAGAGAAAGCAAACCTTGAACGACTTAATATCAAACTTAAAGAGCATATTGAGGTTGCTGAAAAATTTTCCTCCAAACCCGAAAGAAAGGACACACCGTCAATTTGTCCGTGACTTTAAAGACAATAAAGTATATTCTTTCATTGGGATACCAAATCGTGGTGCCCCTGATACCGATTTATCATCATCTGAGATGGAGGTATCTGACTCTGATTCCTCAGTTAAGAATAAAAATAGTTATCGTAAAAATACTAGAGGTAAGAGGGAGGGGCGCCTCTAATTCATCCCAAAGTAATAGGGATTTTTTTAGAGAGTGGGGTACCGTACCCACTGCGGAACAGATATCCAGGGAAACCACGTCCATAGAGGCACAGGTTATCAATCTTGCATCTACACCATTGAAAGAAGAAGAAATATCTGTTCTCCAAAAGGGGCTTTCTTTTGTTCCCACCAATAAGTTTGATCTGTTTGGATGGACCAAGGACATTAATTTGTTCATCCGTAAACTCAGGTGACACAAACACTTTAGCTCAAAAGAAAAACGTGAGTGTGCAGATAGGGGCATATCATCCGTCATGCTGGCAGATGTGCGAGTCTTATATGGCTTGGCTGATGATCCACCTGAGACTTCGGGAATTGGTCCGTTTACCCAACTTAAAAATAAGAGTACAGCTACACCCCCTATTGGGATATTTCTTGTTTAGACATTTTCATGGATTTGGCTATGCATGAATTACAACATCTGACCATGAAGTCTATGAATTTTAATTGTACTAGAGATGAATTGGCAACATTAACCAACCTTGATATGGATTGGTCACGGATTATTAAACCTTCTGATAAGGGAGGGAATATCGTGGTAATGGATATTGAGGATTATAAGAATATCTGTGAGACTCTATTGGATGATAGAATCTGCTATGAGGTCCTGGATAGGGATCCTACGAATTCATATTGGCACGAATTAAAACTTATCCTCTCTGAGGCTTAGGCGGCAAATCTGATTAATAAGTATGAATATTTATTCTTTTTACCAACTCATCCTCGCATTGCCACGTTTTATTCCCTCCCTGAAATTCATAAGGGGACCTCTCCCTTAAAAGGTCGACCAATCGTCTCAGGGGTGGGTTCATTGTGCCAGACTTTGGGTATCTACATAGATCAAATTCTTCCTCCTTTTGTGAATTCCTTATCCTCTTTTGTGAGGGATAAAATGGATCTCCTCAAGAGACTGAACGGAATCCATATTGATGAAAAGTGCATATTGGCCTCGATTGATGTGGAGGCTCTATACTCCTTAATACCTCACTAGTTCGGGCCATTAGATCCTTCTTGGAGACCAGAGGTCGTCACTTGCGGGCCCACAGTGAATTCGTGTTGCGGTTATTAGAATTCTCCCTCACCCGGAACTATTTCATTTTTAAACGTTGAATCTTCCACCAGCTTAGGGGCTGTGGCATGGGGAGCCCATGTGCGCCATCCTATACAAACCTGTTCCTGTGCTGGTGGGAGCATTCCTTAGGATCTGGGGAGGGAGATTTGGATAGTGAGGGTTCATGTGTGGGCCCGCTATATAGATGACATATTTGTCATCTGGGAGGGGTCTGATTTGGAATTTAGCCAATTTTTAACATCTTTGAATGACAACCAGGTTGGTCTACATTTCACATCGGAATGTAATCCCAACACTTTACCTTTCCTTGATTTGAAGATTTTCAGGTCTGTGAGTGGTGACTTACATACCACCGTTTACTGTAAGCTTACAGCTACTAATTCGTTGTTAAGGTGGGAAAGCCACCACCCAACTCCCCTGAAAAGAGAATCCCTAAAGGGCAGTACCTAAGATTACGACGTAACTGCACTACAGTTGAGGAATTTAAAAAACAGGCTCATGACCTTAGGTCCAGATTTCATGCAAGAGGGTACCCAGATTATGTACTGAGCCAGGCATATCAGTCTACCCTACAAAGTGATTTTACACAACTTGTAAAGGAATTGCAAGAGGAGCGATTCCCCAGTAACTGTTGGTGAACCCTGGGGGGAAGGGCACAACAAGCCAGTGAACTCTAAGCTGACCCCCCCACTCCCTGGCTACTTGCCAAATCTGTCCTAGGCGACAGCCAGCAACTGGTCGACGGTCCCTTCTTAATATAAGTGACAACACAGAATGCAGACAGGACAACAACAACAAAAGAGAGGTCAGCTAGCCAAGGGGTCAGTAACAGTCGAGCAATGCAGCACTAAAACAAAATCCAAGAGACTAGTCAAAGGGGGGGCCAAAGAAGTCAGAAATATAATAATAGCAGAAAAAGGAGCTAGCAGGGACAAAGTCACAGGACAGAATCTCAATAGCCAGCCACCATGTGCTGTCAATCACACAGGCAAGGCTAAGATTAACCATTTGAGGAGCAGAAAGAAACAAGGAGCAGGAGAGGGGTGTGGCTGAAATTCAATTACATAGTAGTAGTACTAGGACAGTGTTCAGACTGAGCAGGTACTGAGCAGGCTTATCAGGTACGAGACATCATCTCAAGACACTGGAACATCTTAATGATGGATCCAGACATTGCACCTGTTATTGGTCCTAAACCACAGATCACTTTGTGATCATGTGGTTAATAGCCATTTTGTGGAACCATCTTCTTTTAGTTGATGGCTTCCATCCAGAACCACAGGTTGCTTTCGTTGTAGTGATTGCATTGTGTGTTCCTCTATTTCGAGTGGCAAGTGCTTTACTGGTAATGTCACTGGTGCAACATTTACCATCCGCTCGTTCATTAACTGTCACTCCAAGGGAGTCATTTATAAAGCTACCTGTGTTTGTGGACTGGAATATGGCGGCAAAACTATCAGTCCCCTTGGTCTCAATGAACAACTTAGTTTCACATCTTTTATCTAACACTGGGATATGGTGTACCGTATTATTTATCATTTTAGTTTTTCCATCATTGGTATCCGTGTTTAATACTACCCCTTTAAAGTCGGTATCCTTGATATTTTGTATGTTCACATTGATCCTGTCTAAGTACTCTTTTGCAAATGTTGTTCATTTATTCATTTTGTTTTGTCAACTGTGCACACTTGACAACGGTAATGATGTGTTTGTTTATTCCACTGTTATTCCAGTAGGGAGGTGTGCTGTGTATTTTTAACCATTGACATTATGCTTTTCCTACTTTGGATGGCTGCTGCTCGTTGTATATTGAAAGTACAGCTGCTCTTGACATTGCTATCATACTTACCTTGCCTGGTTCCGATATCTGTATGCATCCAGT
The DNA here is from genome assembly GCA_947044405.1 of Leptodactylus fallax. NCBI lineage: Eukaryota > Metazoa > Chordata > Amphibia > Anura > Leptodactylidae > Leptodactylus > Leptodactylus fallax. Next base: position 8,026,052 of record CAMRHE010000010.1, read on the forward strand.
GTGCGTGCGTTGTTTTCCTTTGTCCGCGCATGCACACTGGGTGCTTTTTTTCATCTTGGCGCTTCTGTACATGCGCGATCTCGTTTGAGAAGCGCGCATGCTAGACGCTTATGAATTATCCCACGTGGGCTTAATACATGTGTGGGTATTGTTGTTCCTTGATTTGTACCTGCTGGAACTCCAGTGTGCTCTAATCAGCGCTTACAGCGCTTGTCTATGTTTCCCACCTTACCTCACCTCCTTCTCTTTACTCCTATGACTTTTATTTGGAAAGCTGATATTGTGAGGTCTTAGGTTTGTATGTGAGTAGTAAGTATGTGGTCAGGTATTTCCCATACGTAGTGCTATTCATTTTAACTTGTATGCACCTTATATTTATCTGAAAGCATTATTTGCTGCAGTTTTGCCTTGATCCCCTGATGAGCCAGTGTGTGTGTTTTTCTGATCTACACTAACGAAACATGCATGTCGGGTTTAGCAATTGTTGAGGGCTTTTTGCCCGTCTATCATATTTGTATATTTATGATTAGCTTTGAGGGAGGGCCACTTTAGGGTGTCCTAGTTTTAGGGACAGTTGCTATATTATGGTGATCTCGCTATAGGGTATAGGTGCCCTTTTGCCTGTGCTTCGTGCGAGGTGTATATTTTAATTTTTGGAATTCATGTTTTTTATTGGCATGTATTAGAAGTTATGTTTTATAGCCGGTTATCTCTATGCCATGTATGCAAAGATATCGTCATTGACACAAATATAATGAGATGAATCAGTGGAAGCCTGGAGAGTTGTTTTATTGTATGAAAACATTATACTCTTAATCTTGATTTGAATTAATGATAAACATTTTATGTCCATCAGAAATAAATTTGTTGTCATATGTGGGATAGCATTCAAGATATTAGGGATAAAACCATTCCCTTAGTTATACAGCGGAACCCCATCTCCCATTTGGGGTTACTTACAAAGAAGAAAAGCAGTCCAGTCCATCAGCAACCATATAAAGCATAATAGGAATTTTCTTTATTCAAACAATAACATCACACACCACGTATCGACCCACGCAGAGTTCTTTATCAAATGTCAGGGATTACATATACCAAACTCCATTATATATTAGCATAAGGCAATCAAATCAACTGTGACAACAAATCCATTACATCATCAGCAGTTTTTTTAAAAACCTCTATGTATGGACCATTCAAATATAAACAAGCTTAATAATTGCATATAATTGTATTAAAAAACAACACCTGTGTTTAGGATGGATCACTCACAGTTAGTCCGCATGTTCTAACATCACAGCCCCATCATGTATATACTAGAACTGCACATGCCTATGATCGCAATGTAAAAAGCCTACTGAGCATGCCTGAACTGGAGCTGCACTGGGCATGCTCCGAAATGCCCACCACTCCGTACGCGTCCAAAGTGGTGCATCAGTGATCTCTTGGCAACCAGTACATAGCTTTAATCCTCATTACAAGCATGCGCAATAGTAAAAACCACGATACTCTGGCAAAAACTGTTTATTGTTTGATCACTGCAAAACCTACATATGTGTCTGTTATTATTAAGGGGAATCGTAATCTCACAGTTTAGATATCAATTTACCCCTCTATAGTTATAAAAACATGAAAAAATTGATTTTATTACATTATTATAAACAGTATATACAGTATGTTTTACCTAAATACATCATCAAATCGCATTGATTGTAAAACACATTCCTGGTCTGTCTGAACAATGATCTAAATCCCATTCATTAATGAAAAACATATTATATACGTACCTTAGGGAGTTAAATACTACCGCAATAATTTTATTTATATATCTCTTTAATATTTGGATGGATAATTTCACTAGTATCAATGCTTAACACATTATAAATTTACACATTACTTATTAAATCGGGCATAGACTGTATCAACATTTAATAATAAATTTATAAACAATGTCATTAGACACATCAATGTAAAAATCTTCACTTTATATAATCTTTCACTTTATATACACTGTATGATTGGACACCTTACAGTCTGTCCAGATGATTGAATTATGGCATTTAGATTGAATATTATTTGTTAAGGAATTTTTTTTGTAAAAAAAAAAAAAAATTGTATAAGAAATTAAAAAAATATATATTTTTTATAAGATTTTTACATTGATGTGTCTAATGACATTCTTTATAAATTTATTATTAAATGTTGATACAGTCTTTGCCCGATTTAATAAGTGATGTGGAAATTTATAATATGTTAAGAATTGATACTAATAGAATTATCCATCCAAATATTAAAGAGATATGTAAATAAAATTATTGAGGTAGTATTTAACTCCCTAAGTATATAATATGTTTTTGATAAATGAATGAGATTTAGGTCATAGTTCAGACAGACCAGGAATGTGTTTTACAATCAATGCGATTTGATGATGTACTTAGGTAAAAAAAAAATAGACTGTTTATAATATTGTAATAAGATCTATTTTTCCAGGATGGTATAACGGCATTGGTATTATAGGATGCATAGAGCCTGTAATACAAATCAATGCCAAACAATAGCCTCAATAGGCTCCACACTGTCATGGCAATGGATCACTGGTCCCCGGGTCTACAGTTGTGCTAAAAGTTTACATACCCCGGCAGATTTTTAGTTTTTTTGGCCTTTTTTCAGAGAATATGAATGATAACACAAAAACTTTTTCTCCACTCATGGTTAGTGGTTGGTTGAAGCCATTTATTGTCAAACTTCTGTGTTTTCTCTTTTTAAATCATAATGACAACCAAAAACATCAAAATAACCCTGTTCAAAAGTTCACATTCCCTGGTGATTTTGGCCTGATAACATGCCCAGAGGTTGACACAAAGGGGTTTGAATGGCTACTAAAGGTAACATCCTCACCTGTGACCTGTTTGCTTGTAATCAGTGTGTGTGCATAAAAGCTGAGTGAGTTTCTGGGATCTAGACAGACTGTTGCATCTTTCCTCCAGCCAATGACGTTACTGGATTGTGAGTCATGAGGAAAGCAAAATAATTGTCCACGGATCTACGAGAAAAGGTAGTTGAACTGTATAAAACAGGAAAGGGATACAAAAAGATATCCAAGGAATTGATAATGCCAGTTAGCAGTGTTCAAACTGTGATTATCAAATGGAAACTCAGGGGCTCTGTAAAAACCAAACCACGGCCAGTTAGACCAACCATAATTTCGGCCACAACTGACGGAAAATTGTTCGGGATGCAATGAAAAACCCACACATAACATCAGCTGAAATACAGGACTCTCTGAAAACTATCGGTGTGGCTGTTTCAAGATGCACAATAAGGAAGCAATTGAAGGAAAATGGGCTGCATAGTCGAGTTGCCAGAAGAAAGCCATTTCTGCGCTATCTGATTGAGGCATTAGCACTGGGACTCCTGAGCTGCCACCATATATAAATTCCCAACATCTGCTGTGCTACTATGGCGGATGTCAGGAAAGGGTTAATGAAGAAATAAAATGGAGACACATTTCCTTTAAGCACCTGATATATTATTTGTTGCAGGAAAGCTAAATTAAAAGTTGCCTTCCAGGCCTTAGAACAAACGCATTAATTGTGTATAAAAGCTTGCTGCAAAATATAAAAACTATTGGCACTGAAAATATGAAAATAGGATTGAATAGAAAACAAAAAACTGTTTCTATTGCTGGTTTAAACACCCAGACTGCTACTTAAAGACAGAAGTTCCGTCCTTAGCATATCCCTCCAGAATTTACAACCTTAGAACACTCATAAATGCCAAACCTTAACTTGATCTATGAAGCAGGAAGAGCTTCTCTAGGTGTTTCAGACTATTTCTTCATTCTGTGCATCAGTCCGGTGCTCATAAAACTGTTTCTGATCAGCATTGTAGGACTTTTAATATCTGCATTAAAAAAACCCATTTGGAGGTTAAAGCACTTGTAAATGAGATGGATTTTGCCCTTTAAAAGTTATGTTTAATTTGCTGTACGAATGCCCATCCTCATCCTATTCTTGCATTATTGTTTATTACGAGGTAAAGTCTTTATTTGGTGTTACTCATTATTTCATAACTTCAGGACACATAAATCATTTGCACTTATGAATAACACAGACAATCATTTAGTACATCTAATAATGCGTAAAGCATTATACACTGAAATTAAGTTCCTGTTAATGAGTAGATCAAATATTTTTTTTAAGATGACATTTCAAGAACACTAACTGAGAAAATGTAATTTAACATTCAGTGGTACACGAATGTAAGCAATAAGTTTTTCTTTACAGTATATTTTGTTGATGATTATTTTTAATAAATGTATTTAACATTGCTAGTAGTACTGTGTACCCAGTATACAGTATTTGATACTTGGTTACTGATACTCCATTTGGAACACTGCTATAAAGGTATGTGTGCAGCATCCCAGAGAGCTACTGCTTTTATTTGTTTGTTTCCTGTGCCTCTGGGTTTTATGTTCGTGCATCCCGTTCATGTTATATGTAAATGTTATGCAGATTTTCCCTCAGCATTTTTTCCCCTGCAGTGTTCAAAATCTTGCCTTGGTTCATCCCTGGCCTATCACAGGCCACTTGGCAGGGTTGTAGGGAGGTCTCATCTCCCCGGCAACGGTTGGTCTTCAGTTCAGTGCATGCAGTTGACAAGGGAAGGTGTGCAGAGCTCACCTGGCACCAGCCTCTGAACTGTAGGCCAACGGTCGCCTCTACAGCCCCAGGAGGGATATCACCAGCCCCAGGCTCATCTACAGACAGCCCAGAGCAAGGGAGAAGTGCTGTCAGAACTATTGGATTTATTTGGTGCCGTGCCAGGAGGAGCAGGAGAGGACCCTGACATGAGAAACTCATTCGGGCCTAGCATACAGGCAACCAGATCCCTGTAACTCCCTGTAACTCCATCCCCAGTGTACCTGGCTGGGAGAGGCAGAGAGGAGGAGTAGTGGAAATCCATCTTGTGGAGCCTATAACATCCCTGGGCACCCTCCTAGAACCAAGGCCGGGGGTTGGACACTATAGGACTACTACCCCCATTTGGAAGCTGCCGTTGCCTTGCTGTTCCTGTTGCCAAATAAAGGCTGTTTGGTTTACCTGCACCACTGACTGCTGAGTCGTGCCTGCTTCACCATCAGGGCCCTTCCAAACAATACCACACCAGCTCAGAGAGAGGAAGTCCCCTCTTCAACTGGAAGTGTCCTGGGGGAAAGAACTACTACCACCACCATCCGGTAGTGCTGCAGGACCCCCCTCGACTTTGTCTGGCCTAGGATTGGGACTGGAGTGGTTGGTGAGTGTGCTCGGCCTGCTAGGTGGCACAGCATCCGCCACTACTACTCCCATCCTCTGGTCTCCTCCGTCTGGGTTGCGGCATGTTCACATGTAAACAAAAATTTGCTGCTAACACTTCTGGAGTAGTTTTCTGCTGTATGTGCTTTTTACAAATACCATTCAGAAATACTGTGGCTTGCAAAAGTATACCCCTTTTTCACATTTTGTCACCTTACAACCACAAACTTAACTGTATTTTATTGAGATTTTAAGTGATAGACCAATACAAAGTAGCCGATAATTGTGAAGTGGAATGAAAATGACACATGGATTTCTAAATTTTAATCAAATAAAAATCTGAAAAGTGTGACGTGCAAGAGTATTCAGACCCCTGTACTCTGATACCCCTAAATAAAATCCAGTGCAATCAATTGCCTTCAGAAGTCACTTAATTAGTTAATAGAGTCCAGCTGTGTGTAATTTAGTCTCAGTATAAATACACCTGTTCTGTGAAGGCCTCAGTGGTTTGTTAGAGAACACTAGTGAACAAACAACATCATGAAGACCAAGGAACTCGCCAGACAGGGCAAGAGATAAAGTTGTGGAGAAGTTTAAAGCAGGGTTAGGCTATAAAAACAAATCCCAAGCTTCGAACATCCCATGAGCACTGTTTAATCCATTATCCAAAAATGGAAAAAGCATTCTACAACTGCAAACCTACCAAGACATGGCCATCCACCTAAGCTAACAGATCGAGCAAGAAGAGCACTGGTCAGAGAAGCAGCCAAGAGGCCCATAATCACTTTGGAGAAGCTGCAGAAATCCACAGCTCAGGTGGGAGAGTCTGTCCACAGGACAACTATTAGTCGTGCACTCCACAAATCTGGCCTTTATGGACGAGTGGCAAGAAGAAAAAAATTGTTGAAAGAAAGACATAAGTGCCGTTTTGCAGTTTGCCACAAGCCATATAGGGGACACAGAAAACATGTGGAAGAAGGTGCTCTGGTCAGATGAGACCAAAGGTGAACTTTTTGGCCTAAATGCAAAGCGCCATGTGTGGAAAAAGTAACATTGCTTACTACCCTGAACACACCATCCCCACTGTGAAACATGGTGGTGGCAGCATCATGCTGTGGGGATGCTTTTCTTCAGCAGGGACAGGGAAGCTGATCAGAGTTGATGGGAAAATGGATGGAGCTAAATACAGGGCAATCCTGGAAGAAAACCTGTTCGAGGCTGCAAAAGACTTGAGACTGGGAAGGAGATTCACCTTAAGACCAGGGGCGCACCGCTAATGAGGCGAAGTGAGGCGGCTGCGCCAGGCGGCACTGTCCGTCACTGTCTGGGGGGTGGCATTTTTACTATTCAATGTAAGCCAGCCCAGGACAGGCCGCTTTAAAAAAAAAAAAAACAGAGCTGAGCGGGTCCTGTCCTGGGCTGGTTTACGAGACGTCACATCTCAGCACAGGCGGCGATACAATTACATCATCACGCCGCCTACGCTGAGACACAGACATCGCGGACAAGAAGAGGCGGCGGCGGCTCCATCAAGGCATCGCAGGTGAGTATAACTTTTTTTTTATATATAAATAGGCCGTAACCTACTGGAGTATCCCCAGCAGGTCACGGCCTATTTATTTACCTACCCCGCGTCTGCTCGTGGCCGCCTCTGCTTCCCCTTCTGCTATGGGACGCAGAAAGAGAAGTGGATGCCGCTGTGAGCGGCCGCGGGGATCGGTAAGTGAGGCCGCGGGCCTCAAATACTACTATTATTATACTCCGGGGTCTTTTCAAACCCCGCAGTATAATAATCGGAGGCCTAGGGTAGGTGAGGGAACATAAAAACCAATGTTACTCACCTCCTGCGATCCGATGTAACTCCGAGCAGGCTTGAGGCCTCTGGTGACGTCATCAGGTCACGTCGCCGGCCTGATCATGTGACGTCTGTGCGCAATTAAACAGGGCCGAAAGCTGCAAGGAGTGCACCGGTGTCCAGGATAGGTAAGTAACACTGATTTTTATGTTTGTATTCTCCCCTGGGTCTCCAATCATTATACTCTGGGGTCTGAAAAGACCCCAGAGTATAATAATAGTTCATGGGTGGCCCACTGTGGGGCATAATACCGTGTGCAGGGGCCACTGTACAGCATAATACCCTGTGCAGGGGCCACTATGGAGCATAATACCGAGTGCAGGGGCCACTATAGAGCATAATACCAAGTGCAGGGGCCACTATAGAGCATAATACCGGGTGCAGGGGCCACTATGGAGCATAATACCGAGTGCAGGGGCCACTATAGAGCATAATACTGGGTGCAGGGGCCACTATGGAGCATAATACCGTGTGCAGGGGCCACTATAGAGCATAATACCGAGTGCAGGGGTCACTATAGAGCATAATACCAAGTGCAGGGGCCACTATGGAGCATAATACCGTGTGCAGGGGCCACTATAGAGCATAATACTGGGTGCAGGGGCCACTATGGAGCATAATACAAGTGCAGGGGCCCCTATGGAGCATAATGCAAGTGCAGGGGCCACTATGGAGCATAATACCGAGTGCAGGGGCTACTATAGAGCATAATACCGGGTGCAGGGGCCACTATGGAGCATAATACAAGTGCAGGGGCCACTATGGAGCATAATACAAGTGCAGGGGCCACTATGGAGCATAATACCATGTGCAGGGGCCACTGTAGAGCATAATACCCTGTGCAGGGGCCACTATGGAGCATAATACCAAGTGCAGGGGCCACTATGGAGCATAATACCAAGTGCAGGGGCCACTATGGAGCATAATACCGAGTGCAGGGGCCACTATAGCGCATAATACCGGGTGCAGGGGCCACTATGGAGCATAATACCGAGTGCAGGGGCCACTATGGAGCATAATACCGAGTGCAGGGGCCACTATGGAGCATAATACCGAGTGCAGGGGCCACTATGGAGCATAATACCGAGTGCAGGGACCACTATAGAGCATAATACCAGGTGCAGGGGCCACTATGGAGCATGATACAAATGCAGGGGCCACTTTGGAGCATAATACCAGTGCAGGGGCCACTATGGAGCATAATACCAGTGCAGGGGCCACTATGGAGCATAATACCAGTGCAGGGGCCACTATGGAGCATAATACCGTGTGCAGGGGCCACTGTGGAGCATAATACCGTGTGCAGAGGCCAATATGGAGCATAATACCATGTGCAGGGACCAATATGGGGCATAATACCGTGTGCAGTGGTCACTAGGGAGCATAAAACTGTTTGCAGGAGTTGCTGTGGAACATAATACCATGTGCAGTGGCCACTGCGGGGCATAATACTGTGTGCAGGGGCCACTATGGAGCATAAAACCATGTGCAAGGGCCACTGTGGAGCATAATACCGTGTGCAGGGGCCAATATGGAGCATAATACCGTGTGCAGGGGTCACTAGGGAGCATAAAACTGTTTGCAGGAGTTGCTGTGGAACATAATACCATGTGCAGTGGCCACTGCGGGGCATAATACTGTGTGCAGGGGCCACTATGGAGCATAAAACCGTGTGCAGGGGCCGCTGCGGGCCATAATACTGTGTGCAGAGGCTGCTGTGGAACATTATAGTGTGTGAAAATGGGGTGCTATAAACAGGGGCTATGGCACCTGTTTATATTATACGCTGTCTGTTTATAGTGGCCGTGTGATGTAATTTTAGCCTTGTCACATACTGTAGACATGTACAGGACGAGGCTGTAGTTACATTACATGGCCGCTATGAGATGAATGACACTATGTAAACAGAGAAGCGGTCATGGCGCTTACACAGGTACCATTAAAACAGCTGATCAGTGGGGGTCCTGGGTTTTTGAGCCCCACTGATTAGTTTATTAATGACCTGGAAAACCTTTTAATTAGTTAACACCTGGGGCATTATTAATAAGGGGCACTATTTATACAGGGTACACACGGACATTATTAATATAAAGATGCACTTGGGGGTATTTTTCATTATGGGGGGTTATATTATATATTGTATAATTGGGGTAGCAGCAGGATGGGTATGTAGGTGAGGACAATGTGGGTTGGATGCCTGGAATAGTGAGGAGCCAAAGATGTCTGTGTTGCAAACTTTACAGAGACAAGTCACAGCTGGAAGAAGTGGTCATGGCGGCGCAAAGGGAAGAAAAGGGAAATGTGAAGGATTAGTCAGAGACGTCACCGGTAAGTCACAAAATGTTACTACACTGTATTCACCTAAATGATAGAGGATAAATACCTGAGTGATGGGGGGTCTGTCTGCTGAGACCCCCACTGAGCCTGAGAATTGGGTTCTTTCCCCCCACTGGGTGGGAATTCAGCCTGACTGCAGCCATATATATAGGTGTGTCACTTGGTGGATGGATGAACCCGCATGGCTCTCATTCACTTCGATGGGAGTGCCAAAGATAGCCTAAGTCCAGTACTCAGCTATCTGCGGGGCTCCTATTATAGAGAATGGGGGCCACGTGGGCTCCATCCACCAAGCAGAAGATGTGTGAAGTTACTTTCATTGTTAATGCCGTGTTGTTGATCTGATACTGAAGTAATGCAGTAAGAAGAATTCTTAAAAACTGTTTTATAACTTTGTGTATTGTGTATATTGTGCGACGATAACAGTGTGTTAAACTAGTAGCAGCATGGAAACTAAATTTTTTTTTTTTTTTTTTTTTTTTTTGGGGGGGGGGCGTCTTTCTATAGTCCGCCTCAGGCAGCAAAGAGGCTAGGTTCACCACTGCTTAAGACGATAACCTTAAACATACAGCCAGAGCTACAGTGGGATGGTTTAGATCAAAGAATATTCATGTGTTAGAATGGCCCAGTCAAAGTCCAGATCTAAATCCCATTGAGCATCTGTGGCAAGATATGAAAATTGCTGTTCACAGACACTCTCCATCCAATCTGACTGAGCTTGAGCTATTTTACAAAGAAGAATGGGCAAAAATCTCAATCTCTAGATGCGCAAAGCTGGTAGAGACATAACCCAAAAGACTTGCAGCTGCAATTGCAGCGAAAGGTGACTCTACAAAGTATTGATATAGGGGGGCTGAATACTTTTGCACATTACATTTTTCAGATTCTTATATGATTAAAGTTTTGAAAACAATGTATCATTTTCGTTCCACTTCACATTTATCTGCTACTTTGTGTTGGTCTATCACTTAAAATTTCAATAAAGTATATTTAAGTTTGTGGTTATAAGGTGACAAAATTTGAAAAAGTTCAAGGGGTATGAATACTTTTGTAAGCCACTGTATGGGGCAGATTTTTTTTTAAGCCACAGAAATATCTGCCGCAATCTGTCTGAACATACTTTAAGGTTCTAATAATGTTGTAAATGGTCTGCAAATGTCCTGGTGAAGCTGCTAGCAGAGTAGGTTACTCAAGTCCAAATATTAAAATGTTCACAGCCCTCTCCAAGAAATAGTTCACAATTTAAAACTCTTTATGATAATTATGTATATAGAGGAGAACAAGAAGTCCTAGAAGTAATGATATGGCCCTCACAGAGGATGAGACAGAGGGTTTTGAACAAGCCTACATCCACATAAGATCTGTGGTAAGTTCTCCAAGATGTTTGGAACAACCTCCCCACCAAATTCCTTCAATAATCATGTTTAAGTGAATCTAGAAGAACTGATGCTGTTTTGAAGGCAAAGAGTGGGCGCACAAAATATTTGATTTGGTTTAGGCTTCTCTTTTGTTCATTCACTTTACATTTTGTTAATTGACAAAAAAATAAACTATTAATACTTCTATTTTGAAAGCATACTTACTTTGCAGTATCTTTCCCACACCTGCCTAAAACCTTTGCACAGTACTATATGTCTATGGAAAAATCTGTGGTAGGCAGTGAAAAAATGCTTGTTTAAGCACTTACTGAACTGTCACATTTTTTTACACTTTTTATAGCTAAAAAACCCTCCACAATTTTACCTTTTTTGGGAGAAGATGCCTGCCTGTGTTTTTTCATACATGCAGGGAGATTTTGTTGGAAAATGTAATAGATTTTACAAAAGTTCAAAAAATTATCCCTTTTTGGTGACTTGCAAGTGCAACAGGTTTGATGTTATTTTAAAGAAAAACTTGTGTCAGTGTGCCTGGTTATAAAAGTAAAGATACGGCTTAAGTAAAACCCCAAAAATTATACCTTTATGGCTGCAGTTGATGAATCAACATGTTGTTGATATTGGAAAATGCAAAAGCATTTTTGAGAGAGGTTCTGCTGTACTGCTGCCCTTTGAAAGAAATGGTAATGAATGGTATTTAGAAAGGGGCTAGGCTAGCAATAACACAAGGAACAATTACTGTAAATGTATCACTACTGCATGACAAATTTGGCAATGAATGCAGTCTAGAACTTGACTGCCCTGGCAATAGCACAAGAACTAGATAAATGCACTTCTGCCATTTGATAAATTTAGTAATGAATGCAGTTCAGAAGTGGGATAGTAATAGCACAAAAATATTTGCATGCACCCATGTGGTATGATAGATTCGATAATGAATGTAGCTTACAAATGTCAGTGACAAAATACTACAGGAAATAATGCCAAACATGGTAAAATAAATAATGCTTTGTTACAGAAAGGATGCACTGTGTCAGACTCTATGTAAAAAAAAAAGCATTGCTGTGTGATTCCCAGAAAAGGTGGCACTGTGTCAGACTCTATGTAAAATAAACAGTGCTGTGAGATTTCAAAGAATTGTCACTTCTTTTACTCAGACAGAGCCTGTTTCAGACTGTTACTAACTCCTTTGATCTTTCCCTATATATGTTTTTCTAAATTAATTAAATGCATCTAATCTATCTATCTTTTTCTCATTCTCCATTATCTGTTATCTGTATTTTCTGTTGTAATGCTTCTACTTTCTTGATTTTTTGCAATGTCTCTTCTGGCTGATGTCTGTTCCTGCACACTCTGCCTTGTTCTCTACAAAATGGCTCCTCTCTGGCTATTCTCTTATATAATGCCTATGACCTCATAAGTGAGTGACAGTGACCCCTACATCCACAGCTCCTCATGATTGGCTAAGGGGCTAATGCAAAGGATTTTTGTAAAACCCGCATGGTTCACAGATTATATGATCATCCTGTGCCTCTGCATGTTTAATATCACGGTGGCCATTTATCCTGGTTTGTCTGAAATGAATCACAAAAGATTTGGTTTAACTGGAAACCAAACTTTTGTGCATTTTGGGTTTGTTACAAATATCATTACCAAATGATATTTTTTAGTTTTTTTCCAAATATAAAAATATAATGATGGGCAATAAAAGAAACATATTGCATTCTATGGTCATTCAGATGCTTATCAGATCCAATAAATTGATATTTTTTTCTTGTTTTTTTGTTTCTTTGTAACCAGCAGAAACTAATGCTATTAAAGATATATTTCAGATGATTTAATGAGAATACCATCTAAAATTTATATTAATGTCTTGTAAACTTCAAGATATAAACAAATGTTTTTATCCAATAAGGCATGACAAAACCATTATAAACAAATTTCAAATGGAAATTTTAATGTTTTCATAAAGTGTTCAAATGCATAATCAATTTAAATATAATTTTGTCCTCCAAAAAAGTAACAGTATCACTCTTTGCTTAATAATTAATACAAAGTACAGACGTACTGTAGCAAAGTTTAACAGTACATTGATAATATGCAGCACTGTGATATCTTGTCACAGAAGGCAACAGAAGCCATTGAATCTATTGAAAAAGTCAGAGACAGAGCAACATAAGACAGCAACAGAGCAACTGTTATATAAATGGTGCAAGTCTAGTAACAAAGTGGATCCAGAGGTCCAGTTAATATTCATAGATAAACATAGTCAGGTATCTTTGATTCAGGTGGCCCTAACCTATCTATCTGCAGGGATGGATTAATACACTTGATTCTGGGGAAAATAACGCATTATTTGTAATGTTACAAAACTTTAAGACAATTTATTAAGCAGAATACTAGAATTCTGTCCAATATTGCTAAAGAAGAACTACAATATATATGCTATGTATCAAACTTAAAACTTTAACATTGTTATGTAACTTTTTTTTTTTTTATTCTTAGTCTGAGTTTGAAAAGTGGCTATAGAAAGTGAAGAGGCTAAGAGGAATCATATTATGCCAAATCAATAGTAGCATTACTATCAGGTTTGATCATAACACAAGTCAGAATATGAATATTTGAAACATATTGATATTTCAAACAAATAAGTAATAAACATAATAGCCATTTTGTAGTAAAAATATAAAGGTCACTTTTCATCAACTATTTCTATAGACAGTTTTTAACACATCCTGAGAAAAAAATATATATACTGTAGACTAAATAAAATCTTACAGTGATAGTTCTAAGACAACATCTAATAGGAATTGCTCAGCACCCTTAAAAATATGTTATGCTCTAGAATAGAAGTTTGACACATTGATCCTATGACTAAAGAATTTTTATAAACTTTGAAGCACAGTATAAGACCTAGGTTGAAAATACGTAAAGAAACAAAAGCACAGCATGGGAATGTACCTGTCGATACAGTATAATATTAAGTTTCTTAGCAAGCAGTAGTTATGACTTTTAAAGCTTTTAAGGTCTTTGTAGATTTTTAGCATATTTGTATAAGGCTTTGATAGTGTTTGATCATCAACTACAATTTATAATATAATACACGTGTTTAGCTTTAGTTGTCTAGTTGTCAATGCAAGTCTTCTTTAATCTTTGCTTTCCCTTTGTCCTGGAACATTTCTTATATCTCTGCTTATAGAAAAAAAACATTACTCCTAAAATATTTTACTTTGACAGTGACAATAAAGATACCATATGCCTCTGCTTGTAGCTCCTTAACAAATTAAGAAACTATATACTGTATTCCTTTAGATATGTCTATCAATAAAAAAAACACAAGTATAAAAGGAGATTTTCAAGATTCTATTAAATCTAAGACAACCTGATATTGCTGCTGAAAATTTACAAATATGCTTACCATACTAACGACTGAGGCACTGCTCCAGGTCTGTGGAACTCTATTTCTTCTTTATAGATAGCTAGTAGCTCTATACTGTACACCTCTGCAATGAGAGGATGCTGTATTGTCTATACATATATTTGTTACTACAGTAGTGATCTGTTTCTAATAATTTGTTTCTAATTATTTTCAATATTCAATTTTTATTTCTGATTATATTATTATATGTTTCCACAGGTAATTGATCTAAAATGCTGTTAAAGAATGCAAATTCCCATAAAACCTGTTCAACACAATATCACAATATGCCTTAAAAGTCTTGAAAGGTTGCAATTCACACCTACCCCAATGCATACATATGCTCCCTTAAACTCCCTGCATGAAATACGTCAATCTTGATGAATCGCCCTTTGTGTTTTAATATCTTTACATTTTGAAGCCCCCACCTTGCTGTCTGTGAATAAAAGAAATTATTGTTTAAATCCAGAAACTGGAAAACTGTTCTCTATTGTATTACTCAAAAAAGGAAAGATAAAATATTAAAAAAAGAAATTTGCGTGGGGTGATAAAAAAAAAAACATGTTAAATAACTGTCCTTCACTTCGCCAAACAAGCTTACTTCACGTCTCTCCAACGCTAAACGACTCTTTGACACCTTTCACTCCCTCCTCACGCCAAAGGTGCGGGTACCTGTCACAGACCTCAGTGCTCAAGACATGGCCACGTACTTTAAAGACAAAATTGACAACATCCGTCAGGAAATAACCCAATCTCCAAAACGGCATCAGTCCCCTTCCCTCTCTTGCTCCTCATTGTGAACTCTCATTATTTGACCCGGTAACAGAAGAAGAAGTCTCCCAGCTCCTTTCTTCTTCTCGCCCCACTACTTGCACAAGCGATCCTATCCTGTCACACCTCTGGTCTCTGTCCCCTACTGTTACAACTCACCTTACTAAAATCTTTAACCTCTCTCTTTCAACCGCATGGGAAGTTCTGCAGGATTCTTATGGGGAAGATATAGAAGGACTCACACACTGCATAACGGACTACATTAATTTTTGTGTGGACAACACAGTACCCACAAAAGTGGTGAGGTGCTTCTCCAATAACAAACCATGGATTAACTCTGATATAAAAACACTACTTAAGGAGAAAAAGATGGCATTCAGGACAAGAGATAAGGAGGGGTTGAGGGAAGTACAAAAGGAGCTGAGGCATCAAATCAGGCAGGGAAAATCCAGTTATAAAGAAAAAATGGAAAAGCAAATGGAAAGAAAAGACATAAGGGGGGTCTGGGAGGGGCTTAAGTCAATTTCGGGTCATAAACAGTCTGTCTGCCAGATTGAGGCAGATGTTAACTGGCTTAATGAACTAAACCTATTCTTCAACAGATTTGATCACACACCAGCTCCTCCCACCCCAGTATGTCCTTCAGCTCCCCCCACCACAATGACTTCTCCCCATGCGGCCACTTCCCAACAGACCAGTAAATCCAGAAATCCATCTTTATCTGGCCACAGTCTGACCTTCACACGGGCCCAGGTGAGGAAGGAGATGAAAAAGATCAAGGCGAGGAAAGCCGGAGGGCCAGATGACATCAGTGCAAGGCTAATTAAGACTTGTGGGGACCAGCTGTGTGGTATAATTACATATATGTATAATATGAGCCTGAGGCAGGAAATAGTCCCTGAATTATGGAAATCTTCTTGTGTGGTACCAGTTCCAAAGAAACCCCACCCTATGGACCTCAACGACTACAGACCTGTAGCACTGACATCCCACCTGATGAAGATCTTGGAGAGATTGGTTCTCACACATCTCCGCCCTCTAGTGAGCCCCGCTATGGACCCACTCCAGTTTGCTTATCGGCCGGGCATTGGGGTAGATGATGCCATCATCCATCTTCTGCACAGGGCTCTGTCTCACCTGGAGAAACCAGGGAACACAGTGAGAATAATGTTCTTTGACTTCTCCAGTGCTTTTAACACCATACAGCCCAGGTTATTGAGGGACAAGCTGGGCCTTGCTGGAGTGGACCACCACCTCTCCAACTGGATCCTAGACTACCTCACAAATCGACCTCAATACGTGAGAGCCCGAGACTGTGTGTCAGGTACAGTGATCTGTAATACGGGGGCACCTCAGGGTACGGTTCTCGCCCCTTTCCTCTTCACACTGTACACTGCAGATTTTAGGTGCAACTCATCCAGCTGCTACCTACAGAAGTATTCTGACGACTCTGCAATAGTGGGTCTCATCACAGATAATGATGACAGGGAGTACAGAGAACTGAACCGGGATTTTGTGGACTGGTGCCACCGGAACCACCTGAAGATTAACGCGGGGAAGACCAAGGAGATGGTGGTGGACTTCCGCAAAGGCAGAAGCCCTCCTAAACCAGTGGACATCCTGGGGACGGGCATCGAGATTGTGAACACCTATAAGTACCTGGGTTTGCTCCTTAATAATAAGCTGGACTGGGCAGATCATATGGAGGCCCTGTACAGGAAGGGCCACAGCAGGCTCTACCTGCTTAGGAAGCTGAGAGCCTTTGGAATCCGGGGGGCACTTCTTAGAACTTTCTTCAACTCGGTAGTGGCATCAGCCATCTTCTTTGGAGTGGCCTGCTGGGGGAGCAGTATATCAACCAGGGACAGAAATAAACTTGACAAGCTGATTAGAAGGGCCAGCTCTGTCCTGGGGAGCCCACTGGACCCAGTGCAGGTGGTGGGTGACAGAAGGATACTGTCCGTGGTGAGCTCCATGCAGAAGAAGAAGTCCCATCCCATGCATGAGACTGTGATCACGCTGAGCAGTACTGTCAGTGACCGACTGCTCCACCCTAGGTGTGAGAAGGAGCGCTATCGGAAGTCTTTCCTCCCCACCGCGGTTAGGCTGTACAACCAACACCGACCTAAGCGGAGATCATTACACACAGAGAACTGAAATATCTCTCTGCCTGTTAAATCCCCCCCCCCCCTGCTACGCCCTATCTGTCTGTCTGCTATCAATGTAATGCCTCTCACCTTGGAATATTCCTGTACATGTTGTATTTGTATTTGTATCTGCTTATCTTTGCTGCTGTAACACACTGAATTTCCCCATTGTGGGACTATTAAAGGACTATTATTATTATTATTCTTCTGGAATCTTTCCCTCCTCCTTCAAACATGCTTTCATAATCCCACTACTGAAAAAACCCTCCCTTGACCCATCCTGTGCTGCTAACTACCGACCTATCTCTAAAATCCCCTTCATCTCTAAACTCCTGGAACGTTTGGTCTACTCCCGTCTAATCTGCTATCTCTCTGCTAACTCTCTTCTGGACCCCTTACAGTCAGATTTCGTGCACTACACTCTACAGAAACAGCCCTCACAAAGGTCTCCAACGATCTCTTGACGGATAAATCTAAAGGAACTATTCACTACTTATTCTTCTGGATCTCTCAGCAGTATTTGACACTGTAGACCACATCCTCCTCACTATGCTCCATTCTATTGGCCTCAGGAATACCGCTCTCTCTTGGTTTTCTTCCTATCTCTCTGACTGCTCTTTTGGTGTATCATTCGCTGGTGCTATTTCTTCTCCTTTGCCCCATGTGTTTGGGGTTCCTCAAGTCTCGGTCCTACGTCCCCTCCTCTTCTCTCTGTACATAGCCCCAGTTGGACAAACCATTCACAAATTTGGCTTTCAATACCATCTTTATGCAGATGATACCCAACTACATACCTTATCCCGTGACATCACCCCTGCACTACTACAGAACACCAGTGACTGTCTCTCTGCTGTCTCTAATATCATGTCTTCTCTTTATCTGAAATTGAAACTTTCAAAAACTTCTTGTGTTCCCTCCATCTACTAACTGACCTAACTCTGATATCTCCATTTCTGTCTGTGGCCTTACTAATACCCCAAGACAGCATGCCCGTTGTCTGGGAGTTGTATTTGAGTCAGATCTCACCTTTACCCCACATATTCAGACACTTGCACGCTTTTGCCACCTGCACCTTAAAAACATCTCTAGAATTTTCCTGTTTCTCACCGTGGAAACATCTAAAACCCTCATTGTCACTCTGATTCTTTCTCGTCTTCACTATTGCAATTTTTTTCTAAATGGGCTTCCTATTACTAAACTCTCCCCACTACAATCTGTCCTGAATGCAGCCGCCAGACTCATCTTTCTGTCAAATCGGTACACAGACGCATCTACCTTGTATCAGTCACTGTATTGGTTGCCCATCCATCACAGAATACAATATAAAATGATCACACTGACCCACAAATCCATCCATAGCACTGCGCCCCCCTATATCTCCTCTCTCATCACTGTCTAACGCCCTAACCGTCCTCTCCGTTCTGCCAATGACCTTAGACTTGCATCCTCTGTTATCCAATCATCCCACTCCCATAACCAAGACTTTTCTCGAGCTGCACCAGTCCTTTGGAATGCTTTACCCAAGACAATCCAATTAATTCCCAAGTACAGCCACTACCTACAAAACTGCCCTAAAATCACATCTGTTTGGTCAGGCTTATCATGTGACTTGATCACAGTGTAGTGTGTGGAGGTGTAGAACAATAACACCTTTTATCCTACCTCCTCTGTTCCTCAGATCCTGTCCTCTCCATATAGAAGTTATACTGCACTCCTTGCACTTAGTATCTGTTTATTCACAGATACCGGCTGGTGACAGGTCCATTCAGCTTCAGTTACATAACCTTTTCTATGAAAAGGTGGCTGCACCATGGTAGCAAACAAGCCCTCTGACCTTTTGTGTCCCCCTATCTCCTATAGAATGTAAGCTCTTTCGAGCAGGGCCCTCACTCCTATTGTTTGATATGTTTATTTCTTTGTCACATTGTAATGTCTCATATTGTCTGTTCATGTGTCCTCTGATTTGTAAAGTGCTACGGAATATGTTGGCGCTATATAAATAAAGTTATTTTTTGTTAGATGGGTGAGGAGTGTATTGTATATATATTTACACACATTTGGTGTTCAAAGTATACCAAAATGTTAATAAATAATATTTGCACAAACTGGATACTATATGTCTGCCTGTCTATCTATTTGTATAGACATACTAGGATAGAAGACTAAACATATATTTCGAGAGTTTTGCCTCTATTAACTTTTAAAATGTGAAAAAAATGTAATCAGCAGAGACTGAACATTTGGAATCTCTACCAATTCCAAGAATGAGCAATACAGTACATGTCCATGGTGGAGAGTTGGCCCCATTTATGTGATTGTTATTGTCTCACCCAAATATTGGTTAAGACAATAAGATCTCCTTGAGCACTTAAGAAAGCTCAGATTTGGATTCTGCATCCAAAGAGGGATTTGTGTGTGTTAGCTGTGTTTGTGCTTGCACACTAACTGATATTCAAGCTTAATCTAAATTAGCCAAGTATCCTCTTCATTTCCTCGCGATGACTGTCATCAGCCATGCTGTTCTTGCTTACCACCAATCAAACTTTTATGCCATGTCTAGTTGACATGGTGCTATATGAGAGTTTTTTTTTTTTTTAAGAAATAACTGTTGTCTTTACATATAACCAATAGAGCAAAAAATAAGTAAATCAATAAATAAAATTATTAATTTGTGATTTACTGGTTTATTCTTCTTAAGCACAACAGAAATGTTTGATAATTCATAGTCTCCAACCTTCAAGCTTTTTCTGTTGGAGCTCAGTGTGCACTGTGAATTTTTAAATAGGAGGGATTTCTTTCAAACATCATACAAATATAAAGACAATCAAATATTCCATTTAGAAAGAAAGAACAAAATTGTGGGGAAGAAAAGTTACACCATGGGATGCTGCATAACTGATTGTACACCTAAAGCAGACCAATGTGGTGTGAAGGAAAAAATACATTCAATTTAATAAGACAATCTTTTGTTATTTCAGTTTATAAATTGCAACAAATGACTTACAGAACATCTTCTTCATTTTACGAGTTTAAATATAGAAAGTACTGTTACAATAAATAAAATGTTTTCCTCTACTGGCCTATTCATTTTTTGCATCATTCATTTGTGGAAATTGTTGCTCTTTCCCATTTCAGCAAAAGCCATAGTAATGAAGCCTCAACTGATTCACAGATGCTCACCATATGACAGAAAGTGACAGATGTAGCATATGCTATTATAAGACATAGTGATTGGTCACATATGCGAACACTTCATTACTATGCTTAGAAATGACTGCCTTCTCTCAGTGCAGGACAAGTCTGTTTTGTACAAGTGTCTAGTAGCAATAAGGAGAAAACAATGGTTTGCCAATGAAAAATTGTACAAAGCTCAGCAGCCATTCAGTTATGAGCAGCCCCTCCATGGGACAATGATTAGAGAACTGATTTATGCTTATCATTTGTCTGCACTCCTCTTTACTGGAGAGAATCACATAACTTGTCTTTGCATAAAAATAGTAGGAAGTTATGTTTATAATTTGAGAAATGAAACTGATTCATCCCCGCACATGAAAAAATCTGTTCATTAGGCATGCAGTGACAGCTTGTACCCGTGGGAGCCTGGGATGATGCCGTTCTTTTTGAACTTCATTTCTTTTTTTTTCTGTAACGAAAACACTTTCAAAATAAAGGTATTTTATTCTGAAAAAAACAAAGAAGAGAAGATATGAAAAATAGTTTTAAAGGTACTAGGTGCAGAATAAACATATTCTCGTATACATAGGTTTTTGAAGTTTTTTTTGTTCAAAAGCATAACAAATAATTTTGCATATGCTATTCTACTTGTATTAATATACTGTATTCATATATTTTTTATGATTATACATAATGATAGTACTATAAACTATATGTTACTGTATCTGTATAGCATAACATTGATTATAATAATTATTAGCTTAACAGCTTCCCCCATTCACAGTATAGACAAATAAACTAAAAGCCTAGGTTTATGTTTAATGTATTGTAGTACAGTGTAACGAAAAGAGTGGCCCTAATACAGTGACTGACAGGCATCACTATAGCTAATGAGACAGCCCCGCTACTACTCTTCTCTACTCTCTATGCTCCCAGGACAAATACAGTCACTAACCTGCAACCTGATTAGCTTCATGCTGGTAGCTGCAAGAACAGTAATATCCAGGTTGGGGAGAAGTTCAAGGGTCCCCACAGTCTCTGAATGGCTTCAGAAGTTGATACATTTGCAGTAAGCGTAATTTCTGTAGTTATTCCACGGGAATCTGATAAACGCAACAAAGTGTGAGGACCCCAGGTAGTATTTCAGCTCTCCCAAGACTTTGTGACATACTCTCGATCTTAATAGATGCACAATACTCTCCTACATATTCACATCTCTCCCAGGTCTATTTGATCCTTACCCCCTTCTAAGTTTATCTTATTGTGGGGTTCTCATGGGATAGAGATAATGCCTCACTTTTTTCTGTTATCCTCTTATCTTTATTTCATCTGTGGATTTTTTCCAATGCATTAAAACTTATGACATTGACTGTATAAATATCCTTAAAATGAATGTTCTCTCTCATCTCCTCTACTTTTTTCAAGCTCTTCCCATACAAGTCCCCCTTCGTTCTTCAGATCAGTTCATACATTGTTCACACAATTTGTTTGGTCCCACAAACCACCCAGAATCCAGAGATGAATTCTTTCTTTGGCTAAATGTGATGACGGGACAGTGCTGCCCAATGTGGAATATTATTATAATGCAGCTTACTCAGTTAATAGACTGATGTAGAAACAGAGAATACAAGGGATGAGGCTGGGTTGAACAGGAGTTGACTAGGGTTCCCTGAATGGTCTCCCCTGAGAATTTTCTCTCCCAGGTACCGACTGAGTGGTCGCACAACTTGTCCTCACACCCCTCAATCTATCCTACCAAGTTGTTTTTTGGAAAGTGTAAGAATTCCCCACATATCTGCCCCCATCTTCTCCTTTCATGCCAGTTCTAGGCAACCCAATTTCATTGCAGGATTGACCACCCCCACCTTTCAAGCCTGGTTGAGAGGGGGTTGGTTTTGGGTTGCAAACTTTCGCTGAGAACAAATGTGGCTACAAGATCAGGAACTGAAGTACGCCAAAGACCTCTCCCACACTACCCCATGGGAATGGATGCAACTCTGACAGTACCTATCCATTCAAATTTCCCCCTCCTGTCTGTGTTTGACCTCTACAAAACCACCATCAGTAACTTCTACTAGGAGACTATTTACAATCTCTTAACGAGAGAAGGGCGAACCACTTTGTCACAAACTGGGATCGTCCCAAATATTTCAAATTGTTTGTTTTTTTAATGAAACTGAACAAATGGCGATTCATGATGGACGAACAAAATGGCCACTACCATGTGTTTGACCAGGAAATATAGAGGAGACACGTATTGTAAGTCTTTACATTGTAACTCTACCTGACAGTTTCTCAGTCAATAGACAGTGGCAAGTGGACACCTTACAGTGCTGATATTATTTAATGTTTTTCTTTTTTTTTTTTTATGCTCTGGTCACCAAATACATAACGTGATGAACTGAATGAAAAAACATTCATTGCTTAAACGGGTATTCCCATGAACATAACCATTTTTAAATTAGAAGATAATTAAAAGTTAAACAATTTTGCAAATATGAGTAATTAAACATTTTGCAGAGTTTTAAAGATTTTCTCTAAATATCTTATAGTTATGAGTTGTTGCCTTGATCGGTTGCCAGTGGATATGACCATGAATGCAGGAACTATCTAAGGTCAGAAAGTCAGCCATAATTTGCCTTATTGTAGCCAGGATATCTTCTGATACATGTAGTGTCCCTGCCTGATAAACTAGCTACAATAAGAAAATCATGGTTGGGTTCCTGACAAGTTCCAGACCATAGAAAGTTTCTGCATTCATGGTCGTATCCATTGGCAACCGATCAAGACAACAGATGTCACCACTAACATAGTTAGAGAAAATCTTTAAAACTCTGCAGAATTTTTAGCTACTTATATTTGCAAAACTCTTTAACTTTTAATTATCTACAAATATAAATATGATTATGTTCACGGGAATACCCCTTTAAGCATTTTTTTGTTTGTTTTTTTGCTGTATAAGTGCTCATATATACATAGCAGTATAGTGTCCGCTATGTAAAAAACAAAATCTCCAATATTTCAGTGTTTTTTTTTGGATGTGTTCACATAATATACAGTCTAGCCTGATAATCTTAAAATAAATCGTTGATTGTAATGTCAATCTGTATTCCCTTAGTCCAGACAGCAGCACAATATGGGGTATCTCTGCCCCTGTGTGTTGTTTAGGACAGTGGAACCTTTAATTAGCACCAAATTTAAGGTGCCTCCTACTGGCCCTATAAGAGGGCACCAGAGACCTCCCTCCACTGTGTAAATTATAAAGTAAAAGGAAACAAGCTTCTAGGGAGGGAAGCCTTGTGCTGCTGTCTGGACTAAGGAAATACAGATTGACATTACAATCAACGATTCCCCTTACGTCCGACAGCAGCACAATATGGGGAGATAGCAAGTAATTCCCCTAGGGAGGGTTTCCTCGCCTTACAACGTCAAGGACTGTCTGACCAAAGGCAGTTGTCTGGGAACTGCGGACGTCTAAATGATAATGTTTAACGAAGGTCAACTGAGATGACCATGATGCAGCCGCACAAATCTGGTCCAAAGGTAAGGACCGGTACTCAGCCCAAGAAGTCGACACAGCCCTGGTCGAGTGGGCGGTAGAAAAAACTGGAGGGAGTAACTCCTGAAGAAGACTTAATTGTCTCCTTGATCCATGTGGATAGAGTAGGCTTGGAAGCCTTGAGGCCTTTGTTTTTACCCTGCATGTTAATTAGTAGGTTTTCGGCCTTCCTAAACGGTTGAGTGCGGGATAGGTAAATCCGCAGACACCTTACCACATCTAAGGTGTGGAGCTTTTCTTCCTCCTCAGAGGTTGGAGTGGGGAAAAACACTGGTAGTGAAATTAGCTGATTGCTATTATAGCATGAGGGGACCTTAGGGTTAAACCCAGGCAAAAATCTAAGGTGCACCCTATCTGCAAAAAACAAAATGTACGGTTCTCTAGAAGAGAGAGCCTGGAGTTCCCCCTACTGTTTTGGCAGATATAATAGCCAACAAAAAAGCGGTTTTGTAGGCTAAATATTTTAGCTCCGTAGTCTCCAAGGGTTCAAATGGAGGACCGCACAGGCCTGTAAGGACTACCGCAAGGTCCCACTGGGGAACTGGAGATGATACTGAGGGCTTTAGCCTCATTGCCCCTTTAAGGAACCTTGCAACCAGAGGATCCTGAGACAGACGTCTGTTCAAATGAGCGGAGAGGGCCGCAATCTGCACTTTCAAAGTGGCAGGGGCAAGGCCCTTATCCAAACCGTCCTGAAGAAAATTTAAAATATCAGCCGTTGAATTAGCCGTTGAAGGTTGTAGATTATTAATACCCTTCTTGGAGCACCACTCCATGAAAATCTTGGCTGTCCTCTGGTAGTTCTTATTGGTAGAGTCTGCTCTTGCAGAAGAAAGGGTCTTCAGGACGGCCTCTGACAGTCCTCTATCCTGTTGTAGGGACTGCTCAACCTCCAGGCTGTCAGGTTGAATCTCCAGAGTTCCTGGCACTTCAGAGATCCTTGGGAAACCAGGTTCTGGATGGGGGGAAGCCTCCAATATATCCCTCGACTCATCTCCATGAGTTGGGAAAACCAAGCTCTTTTTGGCCAGAATGGAATGATGGCTATCACAGAGACTTGGTCCTGTCTGATTTTCATCAATACCTTCGGTATTATAGGAATTGGAGGGAAAATGTATGCCAGCCTGGACCTCCAAGGGATGGACAGGGCATCCACTGCCAAGGGATTGTCCTCCTGGTAAAGGGAACAGAACGTCTCCACCTTGGCGTTGAGTCGGGATGCAATGAGATCTATTTCTGGAAGACCCCACTTCAGGGTAATCTGATGAAAGACTTCTGGATTGAGTGACCATTCTCCTGATATGGCATGACCCCGACTCAACCGATCCGCTACTATGTTCAGGGAGCCCTTGATGTGAACTGCGGATAAATGGGTTAGATTTTTCTCTGCCCATGTAAATATCAGATCTGCCTCCCTCAGGAGGGTTGGTGATCTGGTGCCTCCCTGTCTGTTCACGTACAGCACTGTGGTCATGTTGTCTGACTGGATTTTGACTGCTCTTCCCTTGAGAAGAGGCGAGAAATGGAGTAAGGCACGATATACAGCTCTGAGCTCCTTCCAGTTGGACGAGGTCCTTCTTTCTGGAGTGCTCCAGACTCCCTTTATGGAGTTTTCGTCCAAATGGGCTCCCCATCCCGAGAGGGAAGCATCTGTAGTCAACAGGGTCCAAGAAGGTTGGACTGTGGACCTTCCGTCTTTCAGGTGCAACCACCACTTGAGAGAAAAACGGGTCCTGGGGGAGAGTCGAATCTTCTTGCTGAGTGTAAGAAGGGAGCGATCCCAAGCCTCTAGTAATTCCTTCTGGAGGGGACGTAAGTGCCACAAAGCCCATGGGACTGCCTCCACTGAGGAAGACATCAAGCCCAGGATCTTCATCAATGTTCTGATGGAGGCTATCGGCTTTTTGAAGAGGTGCCGAACTGCACCGACCAGTTTCTCCTTCCTTGCTGGTGTCAAGGAGACCTGCAGGCGGACTTAATCCAGGAAGTAGCCGAGGAACTTCCTTCGGGTTGAAGGGATCGTTACCGACTTCTCCCAGTTTATAAGCCATCCCAGACTCTGAAACAGGGACATGGCTGTCTGTAGATGCTGGAGCAGAACAGACTCTGACTGGGCTTTTATCAACCAGTCGTCTAGATAAGGCACCACGAATATCCCCTGAAGTCTGAGGGCGGCCGCTATAGGAGCCACTACCTTTGTAAAGGTGTGGGGAGCAGAGGAGATCCTGAAGGGTAGTGCTGTGAATTGAAAATGCTTCCTGTGGCCGGAAACTACTACGGCAATCCTTAGAAACCTTCTGTGTGGAGGATAAATAGGAATATGCAAATAGGCGTCTTTTAGATCCAAAGTCACGAAAACATCGCCTTGGAGGAGAAAGGTGGTGACAGACTTTATGGTTTCCATACGAAAGTGCTTCTTTTTGATGAAGCGGTTGAGGTACCTTAAGTCTATGATCATTCTCCACTTGTCTGCCGGTTTTGGTACCAGGAAGACGGGAGAATAGACACCGGATCCTTCTTCTAGAGAAGGGACTTCCTCCAGGGCTCCCTTGTGAATGTACTCTCGGATGGAGCATTCCAATGTAGTCTGCTGCATTGTAGGGAGGCTGCGAGTTAACACAAACCGATCCTGTGGAGGATGGAGGAACTCGATTGCATATCCTTTTTGGATTACCTGCAGGACCCATGGGTCTCGAATTTTTTCCTGCCAGCAGTTGAAAAAATGGGAGAGACGACCCCCGACAGGAATCTCGGCCACAGGAAGACTGCTCCTGATGTCAAAAGCTAGGCTTCTCCTTTTTATCATAAGACTTTGGGAATCTCCGGACGGCGCCTCTAGAGGAATATCTAGAGCCTCTTCGGGACTGCCGTCCACGACGAGGCGGATAGCCTCTACTACGGCCAGAGTCAGATCTACCTCTAAAGGCCTGGGGTAAAGTTTTACCCTTCCTATCGGCCAAGCCCTTCAGGATCTCGTCTAGGGCACTGCCAAAGACTCTACCTGGCTCAAAGGGTAATGAGCACAAATTATATTTTGAGGGGAAATCAGCCCTCCAGGGTTTTAACCATAGAGGTCTTCTTGCTGCAGTGGTAAGTGCCAGGTATTTGGCCGCCAGCCTTAATTGATGGTGGGAGGCTTCCACTAAATATTCAGCTGCCAGGGAAACCGAGCCTAGAAACCCGAGCAGCTCGTCTCTGGAGACTCCAGAGTCGATGTTCCTCTTGAGGTGGACCAGGTCAGTGCGTAATTTGGCTGACACTTCACAAGACGCAACCGCCACAGCGGTCTGGGCCAAGGCAACTGAATACGCCTTCTTGAGGGTATTGTCGATGCGCCTGTCCATGGCGTCGTGCAAATTTGATCCATCATCTGATGGTACCATAGTGCGGCGGGACAGTTTGGCCACCGCCATATCCACTTTGGGAGGAGGACCCCATTGATCCCATTAAGCAACTGGGAATAAAGCCTTGAACCTCCTAGAAACCACAAGAGGTTTTTCAGGACATTTCCACTCTGAAGACATTAATCTTTGTAATGTCTCGTCCACTTGGAAGACCCTAGGCTCTCTATAGGTGGACGTGGAGGCTTCCCCGTCAACATCACGATCCTTAGACCGGATGGACTTCAGCAGCCGGCTTAGTTTTTTGAGTGGGAAGCACGGTCTGCTGGAATCTTCAGTGGAATCGTCAGATGAGAGTGTCTCGTCCACTATCTGATAATCTTCGTCAGCGATGCATAGGGAAGACTGTGTCTCAACCCGCGGTCTCTTGGCAATCTGGGCGATGGAAGAACGGATCTCCTTAAGAGACTCCTCCATATAATCCTTTACCCAAGTGACAACCTCTCTTATAGAAGGTTCTTCTGACGGAGGTCCGTGGCATTGGTGACAGCGGGTAAAATCACAGCTGTCAGGTAAAGGAGTATTGCAGTCCAAACACATTAGGTGTTTACGTTTAGAGGACTTTTTCCTCCTCAGCCCATCGCCGTTACCTGATGCAGAAGATGACATCTGAAACATCAAAAGCCACATGACAATATAGAATGGAAGATTGCCAAGCATCGCACAAGAAGAAAAAAACCAAGGGGTACCTTACTTTAAATCGGTCACTTGAAGAGAAAAAAAAGATCCAGTCAGGAAAAAACCAGACACCGCCAACCGCAGCAGAGGAGCTAGTAACCACGAGCTCACCAAGTAAAGGACTGAAGCCCTTTTAAATGTAATCCAGCAGCGAGGGGAGGAGCCAAACAAAGACACATTCATACAGCGCCAAACTAGGTCAAATGCCTTAATGGAACATAGAGGAGCATAAGCCTAAGCCAGAGGCTCTAAATACAAGCAGCAAAAAATAATTCTATATTTTGCCTTTAAAATTTCAATTTTCAAACTTACCGCACTTTTCCGAGAAAACCGGAAGTAGGCCGCGGTGGTGCACAAAGGCTTCCTTCCCTGGGGAATACGGGACCGAAGAAAAGGTTCCGGCCGAAGAGGTCCCCCGCTTACTTCCGGGATCGCGCTGCCTGCAGAGCGATGAGCCGGGTAACTCTGCGCTGCAGAGCGGAAAAGGCCCGAGGGACCGGAGGATCTTTGGAATGTCAGAAAGGACCGAGGTACCCCCAAAAGGTAAGCCAGGAGCTTTAGGAAAAAAACCCTAGCAACGGGAGGTCACCAGAGACCTCTGTCCACCTGTCCCACACAGGACAGAAAAAAACACAGTGGAGGGAGGTCTCTGGTGCCCTCTTATAGGGCCAGTAGGAGGCACCTTAAATTTGGTGCTAATTAAAGGTTCCACTGTCCTAAACAACACACAGGGGCAGAGATTCCCCATATTGTGCTGCTGTCGGACGTAAGGGGAATATGTTATTTCAAGCTTTTCTTGAAATACTTGTTTGTAGAAAACAGCAACACCCCCCAAAAAATAGAAACACACAATGCCAGAGTTGTTGCCAAATTGCCAATCAATCACTGTGATTAAGCACTGTGTTCAGTAAAAAAAAAAAAATAACTGGAAAAAAACAGCAGAAACATAGCCATGGCTGTACAGGAACAAATGTAGGAATGACATCTCTACATACTCACATGAAAAGGCATCAGTCTCTTATTTGGAAAAATATACTCAACAGTGGCAGTGGCACTAGCAGGGGAAGTGAGCAAGGATGTTCTTCTACTGCTCCTCATGATCTTCCTTGTACGCAGGCCACATTTACACCTAGCACATGGTCGTCGTTATCATCATTAGCACCAACTATTTCTCCTCTTTCATGCCAGTGTCAGTCATCCATAAGGGAATGAGTGGCCAGGAAACAGCAATATGCACCCAGTTATCTGGCAGTTGTGCAACTTAATTCACTTTTTCACTTAGTGCATTTCCACTGTGTTTTGCCAACTGATGGCTTGCGCTCACCCTCGATGGAGGATACCATTATTTGTCTAGGAAAGCTGTCCCTGCTTTATATCACCATGTATTGGGGAACCTGGGTCTTTCCTTTGATACATCAGTCTGGAGAAAGGTACGCACCCCATGTCAACAAATGGAGTAGCAAGCATGGCAGCATGTATGCTCCGCTGTTTACACAGCAACAAGGGTATTATGAGTATCAAGCAGAGAGATGAGTACTGGATGACAGTGCTCTTAGACCTTCGCTATTAAGATAAAATGGGGGAATTCTTCTCTGCTTCCCAAAGGGAAGAAAATTTTGAATATTATCAGGATAGGCTGTATAACCAGCTTGTTGCAGCATTTAGGGAGACCACCGCAACTGCCAGTCACATGTGTACCCAGGTGGCCTCTGCATGCTACCAGTCCACCTCACTCAGCCAGCGCTCCACCTCCTCTGCCAGTGCAACAAATGTCAAGAGGAATAAAAGCAGCAATATCAGCAGCCAGGCCCAGTACAGTATCTGGAAGATGATGAACTAGAAATTTTTCAGCTCGCAACACTAACCAGAACCATAACCAGGCAACTTAGCAGGTACAGTCATACTTAGAATGCTCCTATATTCCATCAGATAACTCTAACCCCTTGGGACAATTCTGGGCCAATAGGTTAGAGCAATGGAAGGAACTGGCCTAGTTTGCCATGGGAGTTTTATCTTGTCCAGCATCAACCATAATAGCTGTGAGGGTGTTTAGTGCTGCCTGTGGCACTGCAACACCTAAACGTATGAAACTGTCCACAGGCAGCGTGGAAAAAAATTACTTATGTCATAATGAATTAGGCATGGATCCCTGAGGATTTTCAAACGTCTCCGGCTTCCAAATAGTGGTATCACCGTACTGTTCTGCTGCTGACTGCTACTCCTGTGGCCTGGTCCATCATATTGCACTCTGCCGAACTTCCAAACATGTTGCCACAGCTACTGTCACTGCCACCACTCAGCCAGATATGTCCCGCGGCCTGGTCCATCACATTATGCCCTGCTGCACTGTCACACATGTTGCCACAGGTGCCCAAAGGTATCCCAAAGGATGCAGGTGTTATAGTAGGACCTAATGGGGGTAATAGTCCCTCTGGTAGCTGAGCTATTGAAAGGGTCACGGTAGCTGTAGTGGTGGTCCAGACTATGGGACACCTCTCATGGGACACACAGCAAGTAAATTTTGAAAAGTGGTATAGCAAAAGACACAGTCCTTTGTTGACCAAAAGTTTCTTTACTGAGGAGTATTTCAATAAACTGCAATCATATCTTACAGCAATACAGTCTCTCATGTACAATACAGTGGGATGCCTGTGAGGAGGATTCCCTTGCAAACTGACTGGTAAGAGCTGAGGCTGACACACAACTTTCTTCAGATTTTTGTAGTCTAGGATTTTGAGGAGACACAATCCATATTATAGCTACAGAAAAGTGGTCTTCACCGGTTGGCTTCCGGCAGATGACTATTTTGGGGTAAATGTAGTTACTCACGTTTACTGGGCTGTGGTATGCGATAGCCGGATGTGGACCTAAGCGACACGTGGCCTGGAAACCACGGAGCACTGGACTTGACCAGAGACCTATTTTAGGGTCCAGGAATGCAGAAAGGCTCCTTTATAGCTGCTCCTTTCTATCAGGATTCACTCCTTCTTGGAGGCAATAGAAGTGCGCTTGATATCCCTTCTGTATGGACTGGTGAGAGGTCCTAGGAGAACCTGTAGCTCACATGGGCCGTAAGAGTCACCATGCAGCTCCTAGGTTTCTCAGGAATAACCTGAAAATCCTTCTTGGTGTTGGCCTAGCAGGAGGTGCTGTTACCTCACACACTACACTCTCCAGAACATGGCTGAATTGGTTTCCTGTCCCCTACTAAGAGGAAGGCTGTGCTAAAGTCTCCACCCACAGCTTGCTAGAAGCTTCTGTGCAGAAGCTCGTGCTGTGTATGGAGTGATTGGGATCCTACCATCACATGCATCTACATACAGTGAGCCACAGGTGTCAGCAAAGTAGTACATGGCAATGAACACAGTGTATACACACAGGAAATGCAGACTAATCAATAGACATAGTGATACCCAGTATTGGTACATTGTGAGAAACATTCTGCCATATGACAACTACTCCCAACATGGCAGGAAGGAGTGTACTGGGACACTACACTACCATCACTGCGACCACTCAGGCAGACATGTCCTGTGGCTTGGTCCATTATATTATGCCCTGCTGCACTGCTAGACATGTTGCCATAGGTACCACCACTGCTGTCACTCAGCTAGACCTGTCTTGCGGACTGGTCCATCATATTCCACTATACCACACTGTTGGTGCCACAGTGTTGGTATAAAAAATAAAAAAAAAATTTCACATGTTCTCCCATCAAGGGATAATTCTTCATCATTTTTCAACTAGGCGTACAGCCACAAAAATGTCTCCCAAATAACAATAAGCCTGCAGGTCTACAAGCCAGCAAAATGGACTAATTTTTCTACAAAACCACTGCTCTTTTTAATATAAATGCCATCTGTGACTAAAAATGCACAGGTAAGCACCTTTTCCCCAAAAAAGAGGTAATTTTTGGAGCGTTTTAAATGTTAAAGAGTATCAGCGGAGTGTATGGTTAAACCTGGAGTTTGTGAAATAGAGATCTCTGGAGCCTCTGTCGGCATCAAACTGGTTGGAGAGAGTGAGTGAAATCCACTGCATGGAGAACGTGCCTTCATGCCACCTCTGAGCGTTCTGAAACATTTAGGAAGACGTTGCACTACTGTATCACATTCTCACTATCGTCTAGATACATGGAGCTCTAGGGCCTGCCATCAGACCCTCCCACAGGATAGATGATTTCTCACCTCCCCTCTTTTCTCTCTCTGTTTTCCTTTTCTTCCTCTAGATTCACCTTATTCCCCAACCTGCTATCTTTCTCCCCCATTATCCCTCCGCGTGACATACCCCAATACTTCAATTATTTTTGCTATCTATATAGTTATTGTTTGTTTACTTACTTCTGACACAGTGGAGCTATGATTTATGTGCTGTCTGAAGCATTTTGTGACATTAATTCTAATACACTTAAGAGACTGTCATATTCCAGAGAGGGATTAACCCAGTCCTTACAATGGCTGTTTGTTTTCATGGCGGGCTGATAGCCAGCGCGTACTAATTTTAGTTCACATTCTCTGTGTTCCCCGTCCCCCTGTTTCCCTTTATTTTATTCTTGTAAAACCAATAGAAATCCATAATAAAAAACAATACTTAGGACATTAAGTTGTAATTGCTCCTTTTCGTTCTGTACACATTTAACTCATGGAAATGCCGGATATGAATTATCTTGTTACTTGTTTGGACTTTTAACTGTAACACCTGTTCTCATGTTAATTGTTTTTGATCTTTATATTTTCTATATACAAAAAACTCACTTAAAAATAAAGATTGTTATATAAAAAGCTGCAAAAAGAATAAACTATGTGGACCAACACTGTACTGTACATTTACGTGTTATACAATGGTCTATCACTGCTAAGCACAATTTGAAATAAGAGCATAATGTTGTTACACTTTTAGATCAAATTTGTTTAAGCCCACTAACCACTACATTGCAACCTATATTTAGAGGGTCTTGACTTTACTGAGCGCAGTACTGCATGGCAACCACTATATAGAGCAGGGGTCGGCAACCAAGGCACGTGTGCCAAGAGTGGCACGTGAGTCTTATTTCCCTGGCACGGCGACCTGAGTCTTCACCCAGCAGTTTCGATCGGACCAAACACGGCCGAAACGAAACTGCTATTATTATACTGTGGGGTCTGTTCAGACCCCAGAGTATAATAAGCGGAGCCGCTCTGTGCTCTTCGGGCGCTTCTGCCTGATGTAAGAGACCTCTGACAGGGCCTCAGGGGTTGCGTCCAACATCATTACACATAATGACGCGACGTGACCCCTGAGACCCAATCGGCAGTCGCTGACCACAGGCAGAAGCGCACGAAGAGAACAAAGGGGCTGCGGAGCGCAGGAAAAGGTGAGTAACATTGTTTTTTATGTTTGTCACTTCTCTTGGCCCTGCACTTATTATACTCTGGGATCTGAAGAGACCCCACAGTATAATAATAGCTAGTGAGTGGTGACAATTGGAATATTATAAAAAATAAAATATTATACTGTGTGCAGGCGCCACTATGGGACATAATACCGTGTGCAGGGGCCACTATGGAGGATAATACCGTGTGCAGGGGCCACTATGGGGCATAATACTGTGTGCAGGGGCCACTATGGGGCATAATACTGTGTGCAGGGGCCACTATGGGGCATAATACCATGTGCAGGAACCAATATGGGACATAATACCGTGTGCAGGGGCTGTTATGGGACATAATACCATGTACAGGGGCCACTATGGGGCATAATACCACGTGCAAGGGCCACTATGGGACATATACCGTGTGCAGGGACCATTATGGGACATAATTCCATGTGCAGGGGCCACTATGGGACATAATACGGTGTGCAGGGACCGCTATGGGACATAATACCATGTGCAGGGGCCGATATGGGACTTAATACCATGTGCAGGAGCCGCTATGGGACATAATACCTTGTGCAGGGGCCGCTAAGGAACATAATACCATGTGCATGGGCCACTATGGGACATAATACCATGTGCAGGGGCTGTTATGGGACATAATACTGTGTACAGGGGCCACTATGGGACATAATACTGTGTGCAGGGGTCGTCAGACTTACAATTATTGACGGCACTCCGAGTACCTCAACTTTGATTCTTTAATCGAAATCGGCACACTGAACAAAAAAGGTTGCCTATACCTGATATAGAGGTTGCAGAGAAAGTGACTAGTGGGCTTGATCATTGTACTGTATAATATGTGGATGTCCTGTCCATCTCTTTTTTTGCTACAGTGTTGGTGCAAAAAGCCATGTAGCTCAACCTATTAAACTACAGTGTTGATCCAGGGTAAGGCAGGACATCACCTATCAGGCAGTAGTCACTGATAGAAAAACATCCTTCATGACTCCAAATACAGCAATCAGAGGAAATACCTAAATCAATTACTCATCTTTATTAATCTGCTATAGATATATTTTAATTTTATGGAAATCTTGACATGCATTTCGACTGAAAATCAAAGGTATAACAAATCTTCTGGGCCTAAAAGGAAAAATCTGTAACAGAGTCTCCCCTTCCCACCATGTGCCATCAATAATACTGGTGTCTTCCTGTGTGGAAAAGGGATCTTTGGGCTTCCAAAAGTCAGTGTCAGGGTATTTAGATACAGGGATAAGAATGCAAACTGAATCTTTGTCCTAGGTAAAGAAAAGTTTAAACCTTTTTATATAATTTATTATGCTAATGTAAAATATTTTCTTTCTCATCCCAAGTACATACATAAAAAATTAAATCAGTAAATCATGAAAACAATAGCCACATACTAAGCTGCAAATATTCCATAAATTTTAATTTATGACAACACCATAATGATCTGCATATCTATATGATTTGTTTTTCTGACCAGTAATTTATATGCAATCATTTGCTTTTCTGCTACTGGAGACCAAGAATTGGTTCGGGTCAAACAAGTTTGGTACAAACCATAGCTTAAATTTGCTTAAAATATAGTGTATAACACTGTCAGGTGTCCTATGAATCTATGTATTCAATTTCTAGCTCTCTACCGCAAAAAACAGCTGAAGTTATGTCAAAGTGAAAGTGACATGTACAGTGGGGAAAAAAAAGTATTTAGTCAGCCACCAATTGTGCAAGTTCTCCCACTTAAAAAGATAAGAGAGGCCTGTAATTGTCATCATAGGTAGACCTCAACTATGAGACAAAATGAGAAAACAAATCCAGAAAATCACATTGGCTGATTTTTAAAGAATTTATTTGCAAATTATGGTGGAAAATAAGTATTTGGTCAATAACAAAAGTTCATCTCAATACTTTGTTATATATCCTTTGTTGGCAATGACATAGGTCAAACGTTTTCGGTAAGCCTTCACAAGGTTGGCACACACTGTTGCTGGTATGTTGGCCCATTTCTCCATGCAGATCTCCTCTAGAGCAGTGATGTTTTGGGGCTGTCACTGGGTAACACGGACTTTCAACTCCCTCCAAAGGTTTTCTATGGGGTTGAGATCTGGAGACTGGCTAGGCCACTCCAGGACCTTGAAATCCTCCTAACGAAGCCACTCCTTCGTTGCCCTGGCAGTGTGCTTGGGATCATTGTCATGCTGAAAGACCCAGCCACATTTCATCTTCAATGCCCTTGCTGATGGAAGGAGATTTGCACTCAAATCTCACGATACATGGCCCCATTCATTCTTTCATGTACATGGATCAGTCGTCCTGGTCCCTTTGCAGAGAAACAGCCCCAAAGCATGATGTTGCCACCCCCATGCTTCACAGTAGGTATGGTGTTCTTTGGATGCAACTCAGCATTCACTCTCCTCCAAACATGACAAGTTGCGTTTCTACCAAACAGTTCTACTTTGGTTTCATCTGACCATATGACATTCTCCCAATACTCTTCTGTAACATCCAAATGCTCTCTAGCAAACTTCAGACGGGCCCGGATATGTACTGGCTTAAGCAGGGGGAAACGTCTGGCAATGCAGGATCTGAGTCCCTGGCAGCATAGTGTGTTACTGACGGTAGCCTTTGTTACGTTAGTCCCAGCTTTCTGCAGGTCATTCACTAGGTCCCCCTGTGTGGTTCTGTTATTTATGCTCACCATTCTTGTGATCATTTTGACCCCACGGGGTGAGATCTTGCTTGGAGCCCCTGATCGAGGGAGATTATCAGTGGTCTTTTATGTCTTCCATTTTCTAATTATTGCTCCCACAGTTGATTTCTTCAGATTGCCTATTTCAGATTCAGTCTTCCCAGCCTGGTGCAGGTCTACAATTTTGTTTCTGGTGTCCTTCCACAGCTCTTTGGTCTTCACCATAGTGGAGTTTGGAGTGTGACTGTTTGAGGTTGTGGACAGGTGTCTTTTATACTGATAACAATGTCAAACAGGAGCCATTACTACAGGTAATGAGTGGAGGACAGAGGAGCCTCTTAAAGAAGAAGTTACAGGTCTGTGAGAGCCAGAAATCTTGCTTTTTTGTAGGTGACCAAATACTTATTTTCCACCATAATTTGCAAATAAATTCTTTAAAAATCAGAGAATGTGATTTTCTAGATATGTTTTCTCATTTTGTCTCTCATAGTTGAGGTCTACCTATGATGTCAATTACAGGCCTCTCTCATCTTTTTAAGTGGGAGAACTTGCACAATTGGAGGCTGACTAAATACTTTTTTTCCTCACTGTATGTCTATGGAAAAAAACAGATAGTAAGCAGTGGATTCAAACTCTCTGTTTAACCATACACTGAGCTGACACCCACTTTTACGCATTTTAACATTTAAAATGTTCCAAAAATTACTCTTTTTTGGGGGGAAAGTTGCTTGCCTGTGGTTTTTTAGACATACATAATGGTTATATTGCAAAAAGAAATGGTTTTAAAGAAAAATTACCCCCTTTGGTGAGGAGTTGTAAATGCTATAGGTTTGTTGTTATTTGAGGGACAAGTTTGTGGCTGTGAGCCTAGTTGAAAAGTGATAAAGAATTGGCTTTTTAATAAAAAGAAGCCACCAGAAATTATTCCTTTATGGGAGCAGATGAGAAATCAAAATGCTTTTGTTTTTTTTTGTTTTTATGCCAACACTGTGGCACCGACAATGTGGTATGATGGAATGTGAAGGACCATGTCACAGGACATGTGTGGCTGAGTGGTAGTAGTGGTAGTAGCTGGGGTGGCATGAGTGGCAGGCAGTAAAGTATGGATTAATATGATGGACTTAGATAAAATTAGGTTACTGGCAATGAAAGGGTTAACTGCCCTTTGTCTGTCTGTATTATCGCTGCAGTCAGGCTCACACAGCGCAGATATTCTCCCTCACTCCTGTCTATTATTTATATCACTAATTCACCTGCAATTGATTAAATCTGCCTAAACTGTGTTGTAATTCTCCTACTTCTATTGCACGCTTTGCAGTTGTGGGTCACCCTGTTGGAACATTGTATTTTCATTCATAGAACTGTGCTTCCAGTTGTTTCAGAGTGTGGATTTTGGTCCTGGACTGCCAGGTTATGACTAATAGTGCATTCACATTAATCTTTATTTAGTAATGATATTGGCTAGGGTTCTGGCATTGCCTGACATCACCTGACAGCCTCTCAGTCAGTAGTGATAAGTGGAGACCTTACAGTGCTGCTGTCACAGACACAATGTAAGATTTTAAGATATAAAATACTGTATAAGCAGGGCTGCTTTAACCATAGGGTCAACGGAACATCTGCACTGTACACCATGGTAGCAGGGGTCCCCTACACTACCGCGGTTTTAGTCCCACATTTTCTTAGGACACAGATAGAGGTTGAATACAGTAGTACAGTAGCGCCGAGCCGCAGACTTTATTATGCTAGAGTCTGCAGGTCTGTGGGAATGTGATTAGGTGAGTATTCATTGTTTTGTTTTTTTGGCAGGGGAAATTAAATTATGTGTGGAGGGGGCCCACTTTCAAAAAGTTTGAACAGGGCCCCTAATACATTAAAACAGCCCTGTGTATAAAGAAGTTAGAGTCACTTGTGCAATAATCACTGCATAATCTAAAGCAATAGCTCCATTTTGCTACTGGAAAACAACAGCACCATGCAATAGAACTACAAACTAATAGAAGGAGGACAGGTAGAACAAAGTTTAGTTATATTTCATCAATTTTAGGCAGATAGAGAAATCATAGGAGTGGAGGGAGGGAGAGTTCCTGCACTTTGCTGTGAGCCTATGACTGCTGTAGTTTGCGCAAAGTTCCACAGACACTGTACATTTAACCCTTTTATTGCTGGTGATTTAA
Organism: Leptodactylus fallax; assembly: GCA_947044405.1. Classification (NCBI taxonomy): domain Eukaryota; kingdom Metazoa; phylum Chordata; class Amphibia; order Anura; family Leptodactylidae; genus Leptodactylus; species Leptodactylus fallax. The sequence continues at coordinate 8,064,311 of CAMRHE010000010.1, forward strand.
TTTAGTTAAGTCTTTTTTACAATAGAGCAGTTTTTTTGTAATACAGTGTAAGATTGATCTGTGACCGTCAACAGAGTGCTTTTCATTGTTCTTCTGCCAAAGTCAGTCCTGTTAGTGAAAAATCTGTTAAGGGTATTTTGGCAATAGTGTTTTTTTTTATTAAATACATATAAAGTGTGGCAAAACTCTGGCAAAAACTTTGACACAGCATGTTGTATTTTGAAAAATATCTGTTTGTTAAGAAGGTTTTTTTTCGTTAACCAATACATGCAAAGTACCATTCTAGTGGCAAAAACACTGACATAGCCTGTGGTAGCCTGAAAAATCTAATTTTTTTTTTTTTTGTTACCCAATATATACAAAGTGCCATTATAATACCAAAATACTGATGCAGACTGTAGTAGTCTGAAAATCCATTTGTTAAGGATATTTTTGTTAAATACATACAAAGTGCTGGGCAAATAACAAAACCACTGATACAGCCAGCAGTAGTCTGAAAAGTTTCCATTTGTTAAGGGTTTATTTTTTGTTAACCATATATATATATATATATATATATATATATATATATTGCACAAAAAAAAAAAAAAAAGCTGACTAACGCAGTGAGTTGTAGTCTAATACTGGCCAAGGTACCCTTTCAAGGCTAAATCTAATTTAATTTCCTAATTTTCTTCAAATACAGTTTTTAAACAAACAAACAAACAAACAAACAAAAACAAATACACAGTGTTATAATTGTTGCTAATCACTATTATATAAGCATTGAAATAAAATGACTGGAAAAAACAGGCAAGGGACAAGCTAAGGTAGTAGGAGGAAATACTTATGCTACTGTCACACCATCCACCAGTGCAAGTACTAATACTAACAATAAAAATGTGGGTGGCAACAGCAACAACACTAGTTCTGGTCTTGGCAGCACCCCAGTAACCTCAGTGTTGTTGTACTTCCTGGGAACCAAGAAGAAGTTTTTGAAAGTAGTGAAACAAATGTTGAGTCAGAGTTCTGTGTGTTCCTTCTCCTCCTCTGTTGTTGTAACATGTAACTTACCATGCTGTCTTTCTGCACTGTCTTCTTTTTCTTCACTGACACAGAACTATTTCCCTAGTAGTTATTTGTACAATTATAGTAATGTTATCATAAAAAATGGCTGGTCCATTTTACAAGAAGTGCTACGTCTTATGTCGCCCATTCTGCCTCTTGAGTGACCCTCTCTCCTTCATAGATTATAAACTCTTGCAAGCAGGGCCCTCATTCCTATTGTAGAAATTTTGTCTGTACTGAACCCTTTGATTTGTAAAGCGCTGCAGAATATGTTGGAGCTATATAAATAACATTTATTACTATAATTATTATTAGTTTTGTGGCATATGCTGATATTCCTCGTAGCCCAAGACTTCCTCTTCTTTCTCTTCTTGATAAGTTGTTTTAGAACAGACAGTGTTTTTGGATGTAGAGGAGGTAGAATTGGAAGACATTGCTGTTGTGGAGGTAGTGACAGGGGGTGTGCTCCTGGTAGTTGTGCTGGTAGAGACACTGATGGGAAATAAGTAGAGAATTGTGAGGACATAGAGAAATCCCATTGCTATGATGATTCACAAAAAATTAGGGAAGATGATGAATTTACTGAAACTGATGAAGATTATATTGCAGATAAGACCTGGCAACTGTGTCAGGGTGACATTAAAGGATGAGTGTAGTGGCAGCTGCAATAGTAATAATTTCATATGTTCTGAAGTCCCATCATCCAAACCTGCCTGGGGTAGGATTAGGACTAGGCAAGCGCGGGTGTTGTTGATGGCAACAGCTGCTTGCGGTCATCTCCTTTATGGGAATATTTTTGGACATTACCAAATTACAAATCCATGGCACGCAAAATCTGTAAACTGAAAATCTGCCATGGCCGTGCAAGCATACGTGAAGGAACTAGGACTCTCCATACTTTCATTAAGTGGTGTCACTAGCTCATTTCACAAAATAGAATTGGCAGTGTCACCGTCAAGCAAATTGAGCAAGCTCAACCTATTTCTTCTCCCCATGAACTTCTTTGTACGCAGGCCACATCCACACTTAGCATATGGTCATTGTCGTTATTATTATCATCTCCGTCTGCTTCTTCTCCATGTAGTCATCAACCATAAAGAAACCTGTGTCCAGTAAACAGCACTATGCATCCAGTCACCTGGCTGGTCTGCAACTTTAACATGCACTGGTGGTGCAGTCACTGTCATGCTACTTAGTGGATTCCACTGCATTTCATCAACTGATGGCATGTGCACGATCTCGATGGACTTTACCTAGTCAGAATTATTTCTCTAGAAAAGCTGTCCCTGCTGTGGGCCTCTCCTTGAAAACATTCACATCAACATGTGGAGCTGCAATTATGGGCAGGAACAATATATAGCTCTCATGGCCCATGAGTCAATGTTTTGAGCATCAGTGGCCACAGTCTAGAAACTAAATAAATCCAGGTGTTATCTAGTACTGACATCACTTTGTGGTTGCAGGCCCCATTTGAACACCAGACAGGACCCATCTGCTTCCTCCAGTTCCTCCACACTGGACCATTTCCTATCCCCAAATTCACCAGGACAAACCATTGTTTCCACTCCCCTTCCTTCATTTTATGACTGTAAGTTGCATTGTGACACATGCTGGAACGTCAGTATGAGCAGCAGTATTTGGTGAAAGAATACTGCATGCAGCAAATCACAAAAACAATGAAACAGGTAACAATGAGACGAAAAAGAAAAACAACTTCTATCTCATAATCACTTTTGGAAGATAGTCCAGCTTCTTCAGCTCAGGATAGGCACACTGACGATGTGTCACAAATTTTTCTTGAAATTCTGTAAATTGTCACTACTTAGTGCCACATGTGCACCCATAAAGGGATAATTTTTGGTGACTTTTTTCAACACTAAATTCTTCAACAAATTTTTCTTGTTGATGTGGCATTTGCTCCTATACAGGGATAACTGGCAGGATAATCCAGTTTCTTTTCTGACTACCAAGTACTGTTCTCATGGTCATAGAATCCTTTCCATTTCAGAAGATATTGTAGCTTTTTCAACTGGCAGGCCAGGTATGCTGATAGTGTGCCACAAATTTGTCTTCATATCCAGTAAACTGTCACTCCACCAACATGATAACTGGATGGGTAATCCAGATTATTTTCTGGCAGCGTGGCAATTTATTTATTTTTATTCTGTAATTGTCGCTCCTTGGTGCTGCATCTGCTCCCATAAAGGGATGCAAAATGACAGTGTGCCACAATTTTTTATTTCAAATTCTGTAGTTGCCAGTGGCACTTCCACACTATTTGCATAATAACAACAAAATAAAACAAACAACCCCACCACCCACCATTGCTTCTTTTAATATCAATGAAATGTTTGTGTGCCATTTTGCTCCCATATATTTTTGGTCGCTTTTTTTTTTATTTTTTTTTGTTATAAAGTCACTTCCTCTTAATCACTTTTCAGGTTCACTGTCACAATTTTTTTTCTCTGAAATAACAGGCCTGTTACACTTACAAGTCCAAAAACAGGCTAATTTTATATAAAGCCATTGCTTTTTACAATATAATTGCCACGTGTGTTTAAAAACTATGGGCAAGCACATTTCCACAATGCTAATTTGAAGCATTTTAAATGTTAAAATGCATAAAAGCAAGTGGTAGCGCAGTGTATGGTTAAACTAGGAGTTTGAATCCAATGCTTACCATCCATTTAATCAAAGACATACATGTTTCTGACACTTTGACAGAAATTTAGCTGTGTTTGTGTCAGAGAGCTATAAATGGGCTAGATAGAGTCATAGGCGCCCTGACATTATCATACACTATGTTTTAAGGCAATTTAAGCTCTGGTTCATACCAAACTTATTGGACCCAAAACAAATCTTTGGACTGAATCACCCGAACCCGAAACAAATCTTCAGAGGTTTGCCCATCTCTTTTAATGGCACACAGGTTAGGTGTAAGAAGTTTAAAGGGTAAATATTGGGTGACCTGTGATTGATCTAATAGAGGGTTAGTATAACAGGAGGTAGTTTGTGCCCAGTCTGATATAATCCTAGCATGCAACCATATTTTAGACACTGTTATTGGAAATTTCAACCCCTGTTCAGCTTTGGTTGTTGTAGATAATGACATGTGATTCTTTTCCTCCTTCCTTCTCAATTGAACCATGAATATAATTTCTTAATAAGCTTTTCATCTTTCAGTTTCAGTGATATAGGGAGTGACTTATACTGTATAGGGACTTTTGGGAACTTAACATTTTTTTAGATTTGCTATTCCCATGAACAAAAGTTTATTTTTAATTGTGATGATGATCTGGTAACCCTAAATACGAAATAGACCACTTTAGGGGAAAAGCTGGATGGGACTTTCAGTAGCAGGGCTTTGCTTTTGTACACATTCAGTGTATACTCTGAGGTCAAACCCATGGACTGGTTCTTCTCTAGAACTAAGGCCAGATTATTTTTGGAGTCCTTGATTATTAACAAAAGATCTACCCCTAATCAGTAATTCCTGGAACATGGGCAAAGATGTGATGTGATATAAAAAAGTGATCCAGGGATAAATTTAATAAGAAAGCAAAAGATGATATCCCTGTTTTGTGCCTCTGAAGAGATCTATGACTTAGGTAACATGTCCATAGATTAACAAATTAGTAGCAGCTTGAATCTACAAGGAGTGAAGACAAAAGGCCAGGAGACCTCATCAAATGTCTTTTCAGTGTCCAAGCTGGGCAACACAGACATTGGCAACATCTTAGCCACCTCCATTGCAGTTACTGCAGCGATGATGTTCTTAATTGAATACTGGCTAGTGACAAAACCTATCGGGGGAGGGGGGGTGAGCAATAGAAGAGAATTCTATTGGCAAAGATTATCAACAGTAATTTATAATCTTGATTGAGCAAAAAGATGGATTGATATGACCAGGCTAGTATTGGATCTCTGTTGGGTTTAGAAATGAAGATAGTTCTGGAGGCCAAAAATGTAAGTAAGGTTACTGAAGTCGATATCAATGAAAATACAGGTATGATATGGAACTATATCAGTGGATAAAAACTCATAATATTCGATAGGTACCCTATCAGGACACAGTGACTTGTGATTAGGAGATAGTTGAAAATTAGATATCTGAACGATACTCCTTTTTGATATATGCCTCCAATAAGGCCTTTTGTTGCTTTGTCACATAAGGCAAATTTAGAGCATCCAGAAGTATATCAACAGCAGCCATATCTGTGTGGTCTGCCCAATGCACATTTTTGTAATATTCAGTAAATATTGACACTATTTTCTTTGCTTTTGATTTGTCTCTGAGTCTTTTGCTAATAATATAAACACGCAGGCGCAAGAGGCATGTGTAAGATATGCCAGTAGGGATTCTATCCCTCAACAATAGAATTTATTTTAGGAGGTCTGAAAAATGGCATGTCCATGGAGGAAACTGTTTAACAAGTCCTGAGCTTCCAAGAACTTTTTTGGGTGTCAGAGCATGAGCAGTGCTCTCAATACGTTGACTCATAATTTGAGGAATTGGCCTCTTGCCTGTTTATATTTCATATTTATATAGCTAATTATGTGGTCTCTTATCACTACCTTGGAGATAAGCCATACCACTTTATCCAACTGTATCCCAATATCTACCACCTCTGGTCAATCCTGCAAAAGAAATGTACTGCAGAGTAATATATGTATTAGTGTTTGACAGGCTTCTCTGGGGTATCATATTATTTTATTATTATTATTATTGTTTATTTATATAGTACCATTAATTCCATGGTGCTTTACATTTGAGGGTTTACATATGGTACACAAAATACACAAAACAAATATGATACTAACAGTGACCAACTGGCACAGTGGGATAGAGGGCTCTGCCCGCAAGGGCTTACAATATATGAGGGAAGAGGGATAGAGACAGAAGGTGAGGGTAGAGGCTGTAAGGTGAGGGTAGCCATGCCTGACCATTTTGCAGGACCTTTAATTTTGTTTCTGACAACAGTCGGAAGCAGACATATAGATGAAAATTTGCATATAGATGAAAATGCTTTTCTCTTTTGTTCCACTTATGTGGAAAAATTTTGGAACAGTAAGATTTTATGGCATTTAACTCTTAGCAGTGGTATCCAGTATCGGACTGGGATGTCTAGGGCCCACCAGTGGAATTGCTTCTAGGGGCCCACCATCAGGACCCCTGCAGATAAGCAGTACAGAGACAGGGCGGCTAAAGGTAATAACATGTCGGGAGCCATGCTGCACACCTGCCATACCATGTGCACCACTGCACTACCTAAACCTACTGCTACACCCTGTTTGGCAAGTGAACAGCGTGGCTCCTAGAATTGTTACCTCCAGAAATGAGGCGCCGTCATGAGACTGAACAGACCCAGGCAGGGGACAATGGGGTGCTGGGGACAGGTGAGTATGCTTTTTTTTATTTTTTTTTTATTTTTACACCTCCCTGGCAGCCACCACAGTGGTCGCTCCAGTTTACGGACAACCTCTTTTAAGGGGTTGTCTAGGCCAAATTTTTTTATGTCCACTTCACTGGTCCCCCCTTACTGTGGCCTCTTCACTGGTCCCCCATACTGTAAGGGGAACAATGATGGAGCCATTATATTGTGTGGGTGAAGTGATGGGGCTAACATCCTGTGTGTGGGGGGGACATTAAACTGTGTGATGCATATTAAAGGGATTGTCCAGGGTCAATCTTTTTTTATGGCCTATGCTCAGGATAGGCCATAAATACTGTACCTGATCGGTAGGAGCTGACACACGACCCCATCAGCTGTTTGGAGCCACTTCCGGCACCCGTTCTGTACACAACACAGGGCCGGAAGCAGAAAGCTCCATCCGCTGTTTAGTCTCCCGGCGCCTTCACTGCAGCTCAGCTCCCACTGACTTCAATATGTGCTGAGATGCAGTGAAAGTGCCCGGCTAATACACAGTGGACAGAGCTTTCTGTGTACAGGACGGGCACCAGAAGTGGCTCCGTACAACTGATCGGTCCGCAATAATAACAAATTATACCTGGACAACCCCTTTAATACAACCCCCTAATGCGCCACACTTTAAAGAGGTTGTCCAGTATAATTTTTTTCTTTTTTATCATTAGTCTGGGGGAGGTGACCCCCCCCCAAAAAAACCCCAAAAAACCAAAAACGTAATAAACATACTCACCTGTCCTCGGTGCTCCGATGTCAGCAGGTCCCAGCACAGTCCAGTCCTGCAGCTCCCCTGTCTTCTTTTGCTGGAAGTCCTCACTGGCTGTGACGTTCCAGGTCCCCTCCTTTAGGCCGCTGATTGGCCTCAGGGGTCACATGACGTCACAGGTAGTCACGTGCAGGGGGAACTTGCGCTGGAAGAAAACAGAGCTGCAGGACCAAACTGTGCTGGGAGACACTGGGGACTAGAGAGAGAGTTTTTTTTTTCTTTCACCTGCCCCGATGTAATTTAAAAAAAAAAAAAATGTTATCCTGCAGAACTCCTGTAATGTCCCCCAGGCTATTGGCCTCCATCAGTGCCCCCACCCCCTACAATATAATGACCAGTGAAGGGGCCACTGTATGGGGGAGGGATTTATTGAAGGGGCCACTGTATGCTCATACAGTGGTCCCTTCACTGGTTTCCCCTACAGCAGTATTGGAGTTTCTGCGACTTAGGTATTGTTATGCTGGAGCCCTAGAGCAGGCAGCAGCATAACAATACGGTGGGAAATTAGCTGGGGTAGGAGGGGGGGATTACAACTGTCAACAGACCCAAAGCATCTGCAGCTGCTGGGGGTTGTAGTTCTCAGAGTGGTCAGTGAAGTTGAAAGATTTGGGGGCAAAATAGGGGGGAAAAGTTGTTTTATTTGTTTGCGTGGGTAAGTTGTACTTACCTTTCACACTACTGGTCTGGGCTCCTATGCAGAAACCCGCTGCCGCGCACAGCGTCAGTACGTCAGTGACACTTGCAGCAACAAGCTGCAACTGGATTGGTTCCAATAGCTGTCCATCAGGATCCAGGCTACGAGGAGGGGGGGCACACAAGAAGGTAAGGACGGTCTCCTGCCGCTGTGCTACACCGGCAGCCGGCCATCTTTAATCATTACAAAGTTGCCTGCAGCCTGGGGCCCTGAGGTTGCTGATCCAGCCCTTGACCACTATTACTCATCATTTTGCCAATGCAAATGCACTGGCAGAGGCGTAACTAAGGTCTTGTGGGCCCCGGTGCAAACTTTTGTCCCCTACTCCCTCCCTAGAGCGAATTCTTGATAGTGACTGTTACGGGTGCTGCAGTGATATCTCAGATACTTGAAATAGATACATCTTTAGTACCCACAACTGCAGTTATCAAGAATACAGTGAGTGAGCAGCGCAGCACCCGGCATGTAAACAATACTGAGACAGTATAATATGCTCCACAGTGACCCCTACACAGTATAATATGCTCCACAGTGGCCCCCACACACAGTATAATATGCTCCACAGTGGCCTCCATGCAGCATTATATGCTCCGCAGTGGCCCCCACGCAGCATTATATGCTCCGCAGTGGCCCCCACACACCATTATATGCTCCACAGTGGCCCCAACACACAGTATAATATGCTCCATAGTGGCCTCCACGCAGCATTATATGCTCTGCAGTGGCCCCCACGCAGCATTATATGCTCCGCAGTGGCCCCCACACACCATTATATGCTCCACAGTGGCCCCAACACATCATTATATGCTCCTCAGTGGCCACATACAGTATTATATGCCCACAGTGGCCCCCACAAAGTATTATATGCCCACAGTGGCCCCCACACAGTAATATATGCCCACAGTGGCCCCCACACAGTATTATATGCCCACAGTGGCCCCCACACAGTATTATATGCCCACAGTGGCCCCCACACAGTATTATATGTCCACAGTGGCCCCCACACAGTATTATATGCCCACAGTGGCTCCCACACAGTATTATATGTCCACAGCGGCCCCCATAGAGTATTATATGCCCACAGTGGGTCCTCACACAGTATTATATGCCCACAGTGGGCCCCCACACAGTTTATATGCCCACAGTGGCCCCCACAGACTATTAGATGCTCCACAGTGACCCCCACACAGTATTATATGCCCACAGTGGCCCCCACACACTATTAGATGCCCACAGTAGCTCCCACACAATATTATATGCCCACAGTGGCCCCCACAGAGTATTATATGCCCACAGTGGGCCCCCACACAGTATTATATGCCCAAAGTTGGCCCCCACACAGTTTATATGCCCACAGTGGCCCCCACAGACTATTGGATGCTCCACAGTGACCCCCCCTGCTGTCTTTCCCATCTTCATTGGTCTCCACGTCCTGTGCTCCCGTGATTGCATCTCAGCGGTCATGCGGGGCGCGATGACGTCATTACGCTGGCGCGCCCCATGCCACCGCTGGGGCTTAATCACAGGCCCCTTCAGTGAGGCCAGAGACGATACTGAGCCCAGGACAGCCAGGTGAGTATTTTTTTATTTTTTTTGTCACTTCCCCTGAGCTGGTATCTAATGGAAAGGGGTCCAAGCCGCTTTCCATTAACAATAGGTATAGCGGTCGGGGAACCAGGCTTTCCCTGACCACTATCATGGTAGTCTGGGGCCCCAGCCATTTCCAGCTGGCCGCGGGCCCCATACCCCTCCGGTCGCGGTTGCAGCCCTTGCGACCATGATCGCTACGCCACTGTCCATTGGTCAGGGGCCCGATTGAGATGATCAGGGGCCGGATCGGGCCCCTGACCATCCCAATCGTACCCCTGACCTTTGCATTGGCAAAATGAGTACTAATAGTCGGGGCTTGGGGCCCATCAGGGGATTCACCGGTTCCCTGGTGGGCCAGTCCAACCCTGGTGGTATCTGTCTTTCGGCAAGGAGTATCTGCTCTTTAACTGCCGAATTATGATAGCGGTATATGACTGCTAGGGATCTGCCTCCTTCTTCACACTCACATTGTTGGCTCAGTCAATGCACTTTTAATAGACAATCTGGTAGGTTGAGGGAACTGGGTAAATCTGTGGATAGGTAAACTGTGTCTCTCTCTCACAATCTGGAATCCCTACAAACCACAAATTATTCCTACACTCATGATTCTCCAAATTATCTAATTGGTAATGTATAGCTTCTATGGTGGTTTCCTGTGGTGTGCTAAGTTGTTTGAGGTGGGCCCTGCTACAAATGGAGTCTGTCAGCACAAAATTAAAATATAAACTAATCTCAGTACCTTGTAGGGCTGTCAGCACAGTTTACAATGATGTATTTCTTATTCAAGACCACTGCTCCATTCTGTTAAAAATTGTCCTTGTATCCCTATGCAAATGAGCAGAAAAGGGCTTTAGGGGCGTGGTTTTCCATCAATGGGCTTCAGTATCTGCTGCTGCTAACTGCTGATCAGCTCGACCCATGCTAGTTGACTGACATCTCTCTCCTCTGCCTCAGCAAACAGTACTTACTTTACTGCGCATGTCTGATGATGACTGGGAAGTGAAGGAAGCTGGCTTCAGCTGATTAGTTTATATCTCAATTTTGTGCTGACAGACTCCTTTTAAATCCTGAGTACCATGATCCACTGTTAGGACAGAATACAAGATTGTCTTTTTAAATTGTACAAGCAACTTATAAATTCAATGCTGAAATATTATTGGAGGAATTGTCCAACAATGTTTAAAAGATCACTTTTTGCTGCAAATATTGCCAATAAAATAAAAAAATTTTCTCACCTCCTTTTCTAGTGTTAGCGGCTCCGTGCTTCTGTTTACAGGTCCGAGCTGTTACATTATCACTAGAAATGAGCGAATCGAAGCTGACGAAGTGGAATTCGATCCGAATTTCAGGAAATCTTTGATTCACCTCGATTCCAGATTTCCTCATGCTTTGATGTATCAAATCCCTTTTTTTTTAATAAAATGGCTGCTGCACATGTTAGGACAAGGGACTCTGGGAACATGGGATCACCCACATTGCCATGTGTGCAGCTAATCAGCAGCCAGCCGACCCTGTGATGTCTCAGCCCTAAAAAAACCCTCAGCCATTTTATGTTCAGTCATTTCACTTTGCACTTAGTGCAGGGAGAGACGTCAGCAGGAGCTAGGGAAAGTGGTAGAAAACAATTCAAAACTGCTAGAAGTTCAGGGAAAGAGCCTTAGAACTGTAGGGACAGGATAGGGAGGAATTTACAGAAGTGTATTGAAGCAGAACAGGGTTCATTTGGGGTGGTTGCAGCGTCAGTAATAGCAACAATCGTACTACACATTGCAGCACTTACTGTCATTATACTGCTGCTCATTGCAGGTTTGCAATAGATCATACCTGTGTGTTCAAGATAGAACATTACAAGCCTTTTGCAGTACAGTAGTGGCAAAAAAACTGAATTCTTATACAGTAATCTGTACATTAATCTGTTATAACGCCTTTTTAAAGGCGTTTATTATTGGGGAAAATAATAAAGTGGCTTATTCGCCATTGTCTTGAAGGTAGAAATTTACAGGCCTTTTGTCATGAACTACTGGCAAAAAAACATAATTCTTATACAGTAATCTGTGCATTAATCTGTTATAACGCCTTTTTAAAGGCATTTATTATTGGGGAAAATAATAAAGGGGCTTATTCGCCATTGTCTTGAAGGTAGAAAATTACAGGCCTTTTGCCGTGAACTACTGGCAAAAAAACATAATTCTTATCCAGTAATCTGTGCAGTAATCTGTTATAATGCCTTTATTATTTTGGAAAATAATAAGGGGCTTATTCGCCGTTGTGTGTTGTAAAATTACAGGCCTTTTGCCATGAACTAGTGGCAAAAAAACATAATTCTTATCCAGAAATCTGTGCAGTAATCTGTTATAACACCTTTTCAAGGTGTTTATTATTATGGAAAATAATAAGGGGCTTATTCGCCGGGGTCACTTACAGAGACCTGAGCTACCAGTGTCAACTAGCGGTCGTGTCTTGACCAGCAACCCAACAGTGGTAGAATGGTTGACTCGGTCATCCACTTCATCCCAAGTCACAAGAGACACCCCCAGCCAAGAGTCGGTGGGTTCGTCAGACACACCCATTAGTTGGCATGGCCCGATAACAGGCTCTATGCCCTCACGTGTCCTCAACCTGCCTCTGTCCTTTTCTGTTCCCTCAGCCAGAGAAGTACTCTATGCTGTGGGCTCCAATCCACTATACAGTGAGGAGGAGCTACTACAGGATAGTCAGCAGCTAGTGTCCAGCCAAGATGTGAAGGAGACATCCGCCGCTTCCTGCGGTAGGCGGGCAAGTAGAGATGAGGAGAGTGGCATTGGCATGGGAGCTGGTGTTGTGAGCAGTCAGTTTCCTGGCTTAGAGACCGTTGAGGAGGACATCAGTGACCTGCAGACAGTAGTGGATGATGATGTAGCCAATCGCAATTGGGAGCCGGGTGATAAAGGGGCTTCATCATCATCCGGAGAAGAGGGTGGCAGCTTGCGCAAGAGGTAGCGGCGGAGTCAGCAGGGTGGCATCAGTGAGAGGTCGGGAGCCAAACACAAACATGCCCGGGGTAGACCATCCGCTTTACAGGAGCCTACCTGCCTGGAAAGCAGTGGTGCAGGGATTCACAGAGGCAGTGGCGGCAGCAGTCAGTTAGTGCGGAGTGTTGGGGGTAAAATCACCTACTCGGCGGTGTGGAAGTTTTTGTAAAGCCGCCGGGGGAGGTGAACATGGCCATATGTGTAATCTGTATGCAGAAGGTGAAGCGTGGCCACGGTGCCAATGTTGGCACCACAGACCTGCGTCAACATATGCAGCGTGACCATAAAGTGGCCTGGGAGAACTGTGGCTCCAGTGCGGTAGTCCAGCCCACTGCAGCAACCTCTGCATCACCTAATGGCACGCTCCCCATTTCAGCCAGTCAAGGCTCCACCACCTCAGACGAAGGAAGCTGTGTGTCCTTCCCATCATCTGCTGGTTGTGATGCTCCTGCTCCTCCTCATAGTCAGTCATTGCATCAGCAATCCATCACAGAAGCGATTTCGAAGAGACAACAGTATGCGTGCACTCATCCAATGGTGCAGAAGCTGAACATGCTCCTGTCCAAGTTGCTGGTGCTGCAGTCCCTCCCTTTCCAAGTGGTGGTCTCTGCACCTTTAAGAGAACTGATGGCTTGTGCCAAGCTGAGGTGGAAAGTTCGAAGCCGTCATTTCTTTGCCAAAAAGGCAGTACCAGCCCTGCACAAATATGTAGAACAGAAGGTGGTCCTTGAGCCTGTTGGTGTCTGCCAAAGTGCACGGCAGTGCCGACGTGTGGAGCTGTAACTACAGTCAAGAACAATATATGTCCTTTATGGCCCACTGGGTTAATATAGTTCCTGCCCAGACACACCAGCAACTTGGACAGGTGACACAGCTTCTGCCTCCACGTTCTCACGCCTTTGGTTCTGCAACAATGTCCACCTCATCCTCCACTGTGTCCTCAGCCTCCACTGCAGAGACAATTCACAGTGCTCCTCCAGCATACCATATGTGCAGGCCATAGCAGTGTCACGCAGTTCTACGCCTCATTTGCCTGGGCGAATGAAGTCACGCAGGGGAGGAACTGCTCCGTGTCCTCAATCAAGAAATCAAATCCTGGGTTTCTCCAAGACAACTTAAAATCGGAACCATGGTGACCGACAACGGGAAGAACATGTTCTTCCCGCTACATCAAGGAGGATTGAGCCATGCACCCTGCATGGCGCACGTGTTCAATCTAGTTGTCAAGCGTTTCCTTAAGTGTTCCACCCATCTGCAAGACATCCTAAAAATGGCAAGGAAACTTTGCATGCACTTTAGCCACTCGTACATCGCCAAGCACACCCTCCTTGAGCTGCAGCGGCTGAACGGCCTCTCACAACATAGGCTGATATGCGATGTTTCCACCCATTGTAATTCAACGCTCCATATGTTGGACCGACTGTACAAATAGAGAAAGGCCATAAAAAATTTCTTTGATGATCCAAGCGGACAGAGGCAATGTTAGTCAGTTGCAGCTCATACGTGACACCTGCAGTTTGCTCGTTCCCTCATCCTGCTGCCACTGGGTCGCTCTATGGCCTCCTCATGCTGATGCCACTGGGTCACTGTATGGCCTCCTCATGCTGCTGCCAACTCCACATTATGTCGCCTTGCTACTCTGTGTCCTCCTCATGCTGCTGCCACCAGGTCACTGCATGTCCTCCTCATGCCGCTGCCATCGGGTCACTGTATGGCTTCCTCATGCTGCTGCCACTGTGTCACTGTATGCCCTCCACATGCTGCTGCCACTGGGTCACTGTATGGCCTCCTCATGCTGCTGCCACTGGGTCACTGCATGCCCTCTTCATGCCGCTGCCACTGGGTCACTGTATGCCCTCTTCATGCCGCTGCCACTGGGTCACTGTATAGCCTCCTCATGCTGCTGCCACTGGGTAACTGTATGGCCTCCACATGCCGCTGCCACCGGGTCACTGTATGTCCTCCTTATGAAGCTGCTACTGGGTCACTGTATGGCCTCCTCATGCTGCTGCCACTGCTGGGTAACTGTATGGCCTCCTCATGCTGCTGCCACTGTGTCACTGTATGCCCTCCACATGCTGCTGCCACTGGGTCACTGTATGGCCTCCTCATGCTGCTGCCACTGGGTCACTGCATGCCCTCTTCATGCCGCTGCCACTGGGTCACTGTATGCCCTCTTCATGCCGCTGCCACTGGGTCACTGTATAGCCTCCTCATGCTGCTGCCACTGGGTAACTGTATGGCCTCCACATGCCGCTGCCACCGGGTCACTGTATGCCCTCCTTATGAAGCTGCTACTGGGTCACTGTATGGCCTCCTCATGCTGCTGCCACTGCTGGGTCACTGTATGGCCTCCTCATGCTGCTGCCACTGAGTCACTGTATGCCCTCCTCATGCCGCTGCCACCAGGTCACTGTATGCTTTCCTCATTCTGCTACCCTTGATTCACTGTATGTCCTCCTCATGCCGCTGCCACTGGGTCACTGTATGTCCTCCTCATGCTGCTGCCACTGGGTCACTGTATGGCAGCAGCATGCTGCTGCCAACTCCACATTATGTTGCCTTGCTACTCTGTGTCCTCCTCATGCGGCTGCCACCGTTTCACTGTATGCCCTCCTCATGCCGCTGCCCTTGGTTCACTGTATGGCCTCCTCATGCCGCTGCCACTGGGTCACTGTATGCTCTCCTCATGCCGCTGCCACCAGGTCACTGTATGCTTTCCTCATTCTGCTACCCTTGATTCACTGTATGTCCTCCTCATGCCGCTGCCACTGGGTCACTGTATGACCTCCTCATGCTGCTGCCACTGGGTCACTGTATGGCAGCAGCATGCTGCTGCCAACTCCACATTATGTTGCCTTGCTACTCTGTGTCCTCCTCATGCGGCTGCCACCGGGTCACTGTATGCCCTCCTCATGCCGCTGCCCTTGGTTCACTGTATGGCCTCCTCATGCTGCTGCCACTGGGTCACTGTATGCCCTCCTCATATCGCTGCCACTGGGTCACTGTATGCCCTCCTCATGCTGCTGCCAATGCTGGGTCACTGTATGGCCTCCACACGACTTGCCACTCTGTAGACACCTATGTGGAATCAGCAGACGACGGTGTAAAAGGAGAGCACTCTTTCACGCTACAGTAGGATGTTGGGCCTCTGCACAGTTCCTTCTACCTGGCACTAACATGGACCTGTAAGGCTGAGTTCACACTTGAGTTAGTTGGTCAGTTTTGGCCCCGTAACTGGCCAAAGTGAAGTGTGCAGTGGTTCTAAGAGCGATGCCTGTCATGTGCGTGTCATACTGTCTCACAGTATTGTTTCACTACCACATCAGGCTCCCTATGCGTGTTACTACAAGGCACAGTGTTCTACACCACTATACAGGCTCTCTGAAGCCAGGAAGTAGCTGATTTTTAACGCAATTCACCGTGAATTAATTCGGATCGAAGTAAATCTTTTTGGAAACTTTGGAGAATTGGTCAAATCGAATTTTTGATAAATTCGGTCAACTCTAATTGTCACCATTTGTCAACCCTCTTTAACTGGTATTTACATATATCTACGTAAACCTGTGTGTTACACATTTTACATGTTTCTATTTTACTGTGCTCCCCTATTAGAATTCAATTAATAACTGCAATTGTTTAATCATATGTTCATTTGCTCTTTTTGCAATGTTCAATATGTTCGCTTTCAATGAGAACCAAAGTGACTCATTAACTCACTCCTAATTTTAGTTTTTGTATTATATGTAATATTTAAGTGAAATTATACAAGTGAAATAACTACAATGGATGTTATATAACATATATGAAGTCATTTTATTAAAACCCATATTAGGAATATATTCATAAGAATATAACAGTAAACATTTCACTCATGATCATGAAATATATTTGACACTCATGACTTCTTGATGTATAATCTAAGAAAATATGTAATGGAGTATTCTACACAGTTTGCATGTTCAGCTATGGATGACTTTTGACTTGATTTCCTGAGAGCCCCCATTAACTTCATTCATGGCACCTTGTCAATGAATGTGTCATACAAGTCGCATAGTGGCTTTCAGCCATCTGTTTGAGGCTATTTCCCTGCCCTTTACCTACCCTTGCCACTGAATTGTTTGTACAGTTTTTTTCTGTCTTCATGGTTTTGGTCCAAAAACAGCCAGACCTTGCACATACAGGTATTCGACCCAAATATTCCAAATTGTTCTGTTTTAATGTAACTGAACAAATGGTCATTTACTTTGGACTAATAAAAATGGCTGTGCTATAAGAAAATGGCTACCACCATGTGTTTAACCAGGAAATACAGAGCATACACGTCTGCAATGACTCAGGCAATGTCTGTGACGTTGTAGTAACATCCGACAGTCTCTCAGCCAATAGACAGTGGTTGGTGGACCTTACAGTACTGAAGTCATATGAACTATAAAAGCTTGGACACTTGTGATCAGCCTTTAGTTGTTGCTGTAATGGTGGACATGTAAATAGATCTGTGATCCATCTCATCACCATACGCTATAGCACAGTTCAGATAAAGCTATAGGAATTCTAGCAATAGTTAGAAGACTAGGAAAATTTTGAGAATCAATCAATTCGACAATTCGACATACCGTGTTTTTCCGAAAATAAGACAGGGTCTTATATTATTTTTTGCTCTGAAAAAAGTGCTAGGGCTTATTTTCGGGGTAGGTCTTAATTTTTTCCATGAACAACAATCACACATTTGATCACTTTTTATTTCAACTTTTATCAGAGGTGAAACAGCGAAAAAACAGCAGTTCGGCACTTTCATTTTTTTTTTTTTTGCTACGGCATTCAAGTTTGTAGACTGGGCGTTTTCGGACACAGGGATACCTAATGTGTATGTGTTTCACAGTAATATTTTATTTTTATATGTATTCTAGTGAAAGTGGGAGGGGGCTTGAACTT
This sequence comes from Leptodactylus fallax, assembly GCA_947044405.1. Lineage (NCBI taxonomy): Eukaryota > Metazoa > Chordata > Amphibia > Anura > Leptodactylidae > Leptodactylus > Leptodactylus fallax. The sequence continues at coordinate 8,081,780 of CAMRHE010000010.1, forward strand.
TTATTTTGTTGTTTTTTTTTTTAAATATTTTTATTAACTTTTTTTTTTTTTTTTACTATTAACCCCTCCTAGGGGGCTTTAACCTGCAATCATCCCATAGACTGCAATACAACCTATTGCAGTCTATGGGAGATTATCTATATTACTAATGAGGCTGGCCTCAATAGTAATATTCCTATGACAGGCCTGGGAGCCTTCATAACGCTCCCGGCTGTCAAAGGAACAGGTCGGCTCCCGCGATCTCACCCGCGGGAGCCGGCCTGCAACGTAAAGGTACGGGGCCGGTGGGGACCGGCCCCGGGGATAGTTACTCTGCTTTGTGGGGTCGAGGGGACGGGGGGTCACGGACTGACAGACCTAACAATGCCCGCGATCAGTGGACTCTGATCGCGGGCATTAACTGTGGGTCTCCGGTGTACAAGGAGACCCGGTATAGCAGCTATAGGGGGTGAGGATGAGGGAGGGGGAAGCGCGGAGGTCACACTAAGCAATGCCCGCGGTCAGAGTCCATTCTGATAGCGGGCATTAACTCCGGGTTTTGCTACTTTGGTGGGAGGGAAGGGAAGCCACGCTGAACAATGCCCTTCGATCAGGGTAGACACTGATCGCGGGCATTAACTCCAGGTCTCCGCAGAGAACCGGTACAGCCGGCCGCTCTGCAGCAGAGCGGCCGCCATCTTTAAGGACCCGGCATCCGCTGTAATCGCGCGGCGGATGTCGGGAAGGGGTTAAATTAGCTAGGGCTTATTTTTGGAGTAGGGCTTATATTTCAAGCCTACTCCAAAAAACCTGGAAAATGTAGCTAGGGCTTATTTTCGGGGTAGGTCTTATTTTTGGAGAAACACGGTAGAAATAGTAGTGATACTAAGTTACTAGGTACTTCTTCTGTTGCTACTTACAGTCAGTTACCTTTTCATTGACAATAATTTTGTCAGAAACTTGTGCATTAAAGCAATTTCATCTCTATACACATTTTTAACCCCTTAAAGACTGGGCCATTTTTCGTTTTTGCATTTTCGTTTTTCGATCCCCACATTCCAAGAGCTATAACTTTTGCATTTTTCAGTTCACAGACTCACATGGCTTATTGTTTGCGAAACAAATTGTACTTTGTAATGGTATCATTCAATATGCTGTGCAATGTACTGGGAAGCTGGTAAAAAATTCAGAATGAGGTGCAATTGGAGAAAAAATGCATTTGCGCATGGGTTTAATTTTTACGGTGTTCACTATGTGGTAAAAATGACATGGTACCTGTATTCTGGGGGTCAGTATGAACACGGCAATACCAAATTTATATAGTATTTGTAATGTTTTGATACCTTTTAAGAAATTAAAAACTGTGCAAAATAGAAAAAAAAAATTTGTGTCGCCATATTGTGACACCTGTAACTTTTTCATATTTACATGTATGGAGCTGGGTAAGGTGTCTTTTTATACGGGACAAGATGATGTTTTTACTGATATCATTTGGGGAAAGATCTGATGGTTTGATCGCTTTTTATAAAATTTTTTATAGGAGGCAAAGTGTTGAAAAAAACGCTATTTGGCTATTTTTTTTTTTTTCGCTGCTACGCTGTTCACCCTATGGGATAAATATTTTAATATTTTAATAGTTCAGGCATTTTGGAGCGTGGGGATACCTAACATGTTTATGTTTACTTTTGTTTATTTACTTTTATATACTTTTATATTTGATCTAGGGAAAGGGGGGTGATTTGAACTTTCGTGTTTTTTTAAAATTTTTTATACTTTTAAAAACTTTTTTTTTATTCTTCTTTTACTTATGATCAGACCCCCTAAGGACCTTGAAACCTAGGGGGTCGGATCGCTCATACTATTCACTGCAATACTACCGTATTGCAGTGAACAGCAAAATGCCTAGCTCTCTATTTCACGCTGCCTCTGGCGAAGGTACCGATTGCTGCTGTTAGAAGCGGGTTCTGGCTGTATGGAGCCCTCTCCATACATCCCCTATGTCACCAATGACGTACAGGTACGTCATTGGTCGTTAAGGGGTTAAACATACTTTTTACTTTTTTTTTAAGACAATCCTGTTAGTGAAAAATGCTTTGTTAAGGACTTTTTTTGGCAAGAGATAATATTTTTTCATTATACATACTGCTGTTTTGCCTGCAAATATAATTCTGTTATATACAAGCAGTTTCTTGTTGTTCACAGTCTAGCCAGAGTTAATCTTAAAAAAAAAAAAAACATTTTTAGAATTTCATGTTTTTTTTTCTCTCTGGTGACTGACTGACCATACTCAGTGTGAAGGAGCATTGTTGTTAACCTGAAATCTAAATAAATATATTTATTAATATATTTAATATTTTAAGCATTTTTCTGTATGTGCACAGAATAGTAGTGCATCCTCCGCTAATGTAAAAAAAAAACAATCCCCGTTAAGTCAGCATTTTTTTGGTGTGTTCACCCAATATGTGGTCTAGCCTGATCTAATCTTAAAAAAATATATATATATTTTGTAATTTCATGTTTTTTTTTTTCCCGCTGTGGTGACTGACCATATTCAGTGTGAAGGCGCATTAATCTGAACAAAATATTTTAAGACCTTTTCTGTATGTACATATATATATATATATATATATATATATATATATATATACATACACACAGTAATGCACCCTCCGCTAAAAACCAGAATCTGTTATTTTAACAAATTTTTTGGTTAATAATTAAGCACTGTCTGATATATATATATATATATATATATATATATATATATATATATATATATTTCACATCTATTCCTATCACTGAATAATTAATGGTGTTTTTTTTGTTTTTGTTTTTTTTGAAAAGCCAATTCTTCATCACTTTTTAACTTGGCTCACAGTCACAAATTTGAGTCCAAAATTACAACAAGCCTGGAGCACTTACATGCATCAAAACAGGTTTATTTTTCTACAAAACCATTGTTTTTTGTAATATAACGGTCACTTGAGTCTAAAAAACATAGGCAAGCACATTTTCCCCCCAAAAGAGTGATTTCAATGTTTAAATGTGTGAAAGAGAGTGTCAGTGCAGTGTATGGTTAAAGTCGAAGTTTGTATCCACTGCTTACCATTCATTTTTTCATAGACATATATGTCACTTTTACTTTGACATCTTTTCAGCTGTGTATGCCTTAGAGAGCTAGAAATTGGATAGATGGGTTCCTAGGAGCCATGTGAATATTCTGCACTATGTTTTAAGGAAAAGGATATTGATAACGTTATACCTATTAGTCATCACCCATTAGGGAAGGGCATTGTATACAGTGGATACTTAGACTTGCATCAGTGGTAACGCCTAACCCATTTGGGGTTCCCCTAGCGTTTGTTTGATCCACCAGGTGTTTTTTGTTTTGTTATGACTATTTGGAGCTCCTTATTTTATAATTCATCAATAAATTAAACCATTACTCCTTTCAGTGACATACACTATGTTTTAAGCCAATTTAAGGTGTGGTTAATACTGAACTTCTTCGACTCAAAATTAATCTTGGTCCCGAATCACCCAAACCAAAATTAATCTTGAGAGGATCATCCATCTCTCTGACTGCAGTTAGGTAACCTCTATTTTAAAAAAATGAAAAAACGTAAAAAGTGCACAATAGTATATGTTTGTACTGATAAATAGGAAATTAATATCATTTTTAAAAGTATTTAAAAACTGGTTTAAACATACGCCCATGAGCAATATTAATGCCCGCACTTACACATAAACTAGGAGCAACACAAAATTTAAACTTACAGGCTTTTTTAAAGTTATTTTTGTTTTCACAAACACTACAAATATTAGAATGTCACAAAAATCTGGAAAGCATCCATCAGGACAAGCTGAATCTTCTGGAACACTTGTTAATTTACACACTGTGCTCTGTGAAAACTGAGTATTTGGCTGATTGCCAGTCTGTGTGAAATAAAAAATGATAAAATTCTGTGGAAGTGATGTGGAGGGTGACTGCTGTGTTAAGTTTCCTGTTTGATTGTAGCTCAGAATTTTATTACTTTATTTTCCTCATGGCTGTGCATTGATAAACGTAATTTTCAGATGATTGAAATACAAGGGGAAATTTTGACTATGAGAGTTTTGTTTCCTTTATATAAGCTTTTATTTTGTTAAATTAATTTTAGAAACTGCTATTATTACAAAAACTATTTGTATATAACAAATATTGATAATGCCCTAAGCATACACAACATCTAAGTTATAAAAGGATATCCTGGTTTATACTTTATGTACAGAGACTGTATGTAGTACCCAAATAATGAGAGGAGGCATATGTAGGCATAGTAGAGCCAAGATATCAGATAACCCATAAATGGCACATCAGCTGAAACAGGTGTAGCCCTATTTGGGGGGGGGGGGGGTATAAGTATTATTCCTCCCGCAACAGACTCTGGCGCTGACCTGTGTGTATAATGGGACCTGAAGTCTTCGCTGAAGGGAAAAGTGGGAACATATATGAAATATATCAGTGCCTCCACCCAGGATAGAGCCTCTGTATTACAGGGAGGATCTCTTCCTGGGACTTACCCATGAAGTACAGTTAGTAGCCTTAACAAGGATCACTGTACTAATCTCACAGTCTGAAGAATACATACAGATATCACATAAGGTTATAACAGTAGCTTTATAAGAATCAAAAAGGTAATAGTACATACATACAATATACTCAGAACACAGCAGTACTACAACAACCAGCAAGTCCACAACAGTCTTAGGTTATATACCCAGGTTATATATATATATATATATATATATATATATATATACAGTCATATGAAAAAGTTTGGGCACCCCTATTAATCTTAATCATTTTTAGTTCTAAATATTTGGGTGTTTGCAACAGCCATTTCAATTTGATATATCTAATAACTGATGGACACAGTAATATTTCAGGATTGAAATGAGGTTTATTGTACTAACAGAAAATGTGCAATATGCATTAAACCAAAATTTGGGTACCCTTATCATTTTATTGATTTGAATACTCCTAACTACTTTTTACTGACTTACTGAAGCACAAAATTGGTTTTGTAACCTCACTGAGCTTTGAACTTCATAGCCAGGTGTATCCAATCGTGAGAAAAGGTATTTAAAGTGGCCAATTGCAAGTTGTTCTCCTATTTGAATCTCCTCTGAAGAGGGGCCCCGGGGGCCCCCCAAAAAAACACCCAAAAAAACCTAAAAAAAAAATTGTTCAACATAATTTTTTTGGGGAAAGAGAAAAAAAGTTTTGTCTTTTTTTTAATTTTTTTTTTTTCTTTGTGAGAAAAAAAGAAAAAAAAAAAAAGAACAGAGGGGGGGGGAGTTCTTGTTAAGCCCAGAAGTGGCAGGCCAAGAAAAATATCAGAAAGGCAGAGAAGAAGAATGGTGAGAACAGTCAAGGACAATCCACAGACCACCTCCAAAGAGCTGCAGCATCATCTTGCTGCAGATGGTGTCACTGTGCATCGGTCAACAATACAGCACACTTTGCACAAGGAGAAGCTGTATGGGAGAGTGATGCGAAAGAAGCCGTTTCTGAAAGCACGCCACAAACAGAGTCGCCTGAGGTATGCAAAAGCACATTTGGACAAGCCAGCTTCATTTTGGAAGAAGGTCCTGTGGACTGATGAAACAAAGATTGAGTTGTTTGGTCATACAAAAAGGCGTTATGCATGGTGTCCAAAAAACACAGCATTCCAAGAAAAACACTTGCTACCCACTGTAAAATTTGGTGGAGGTTCCAACATGCTTTGGGGCTGTGTGGCCAATGTCGGCACCAGGAATCTTGTTAAAGTTGAGGGTCGCATGGATTCAACTCAGTATCAGCAGATTCTTGAGAATAATGTACAAGAATCAGTGACGAATTTGAAGTTACGCCGGGGATGGATATTTCAGCAAGACAATGATCCAAAACACAGCTCCAAATCTACTCAGGCATTCATGCAGAGGAACAATTACAATGTTCTGGAATGGCCATCCCAGTCCCCAGACCTGAATATCATTGAACATCTGTGGGATAATTTGAAGCGGGCTGTCCATGCTCGGCGACCATCAAACTTAACTGAACTGGAATTGTTTTGTAAAGAGGAATGGTTAAAAATACCTTCATCCAGGATCCAGGAACTGATTAAAAGCTACAGGAAGCGACTAGAGGCTGTTATTTTTGCAAAAGGAGGATCTACTAAATATTAATGTCACTTTTCTGTTGAGGTGCCCATACTTTTGCACCGGTCAAATTTTGGTTTAATGCATATTGCACATTTTCTGTTAGTACAATAAACCTCATTTCAATCCTGAAATATTACTGTGTCCATCAGTTATTAGATATATCAAATTGAAATGGCTGTTGCAAACACCCAAATATTTAGAACTAAAAAAGATTAAGATTTATGGGGGGGCCCAAATTTTTTTTTTGGATGTTTTTTTTTGATTTTTTTGGTGGGGTGGGGGGGGGGGGCAATACCTCCAGGTAACGGAAGAGATGCAGGGGCCCCTGTGGATGACTGTGGATCCTCGTATTCTTCCAGGAGATGACAGACAACGATCAGGAGATGATGATGATGAGATTCTTCACAGGCAGCAAACAGGGCGACGGTGACGGCAGTAGATGCAGGCATGACTACCCTAACACTGAGTCCTCAACCTGCCAGCTAAACTACTAGTGCAACCGGGCCTCTAACTAGCTAGTTGGCCGTCGGAAGCTTAACCTATCACTGCCCTGAACTATATATATATATATATGGATCCCTAACTACAGTTACTAGCTAGGTCCTGTGAGTATATAGGGGTAACACATACCTAACTATATACTCTGAAGTAACGTGGAACAGGTGGCTCTGAAATAAGGTAGAGCAGCTTCACTAGCTGATCTCAAGGATATAGATTCTTAAATATCTACTTATCTACTCCTTAGAATTACACCTACCACCTGCCTTAGACTCCCCCAGACATAACATATCTGTCTCACAGCAGCTCTGCTCACATCTCTCCCCCCAGCAGCTCTGCCTCACATGTCTCTGACTCACTGTATTTACAAAACAAAACTTGCACTGAATGCCTGGGGTCTCTGAAGCCAAACTGCAGGGGCAGAAAAGCTAGATACATTATATACTAGTAGAAATGGCAGTTCCCTACACTCTCCCGCTGGTGAAATCTTTACGTCACGTCAAAGACATACAAAGTCATTGTATACAGTCGACATTACCAATGACAATATCAATATGGTTGCTTTTGCATTTACAGAGTCAAAACAGGTCAATAGGTATACATGCCAACAGGAGCGAAAATTGGTAACATATTGACCAAAGTGGACACTGCACCCACCCAAGCATGATATAAATGAGGCTGAGTAGTAAATCTGGGGTCCCCCAAACTATCATATGTCAGTATAGGTGGAGGGTGTCTAATTCTCTCTCCTCGCCGTACCTCTCTCTGAGGTAAACTAGCATGTCCAGGCCCTAAACTAGGGTTGTCTGCCATGGGAGGGGATGGTGCTGGTAGCGTAGGAGAGCTAGATCCCTGCTCATCTGTAGACACAGATCTAGGTACGAATTCTGGAGTTTGAGGGTTCATAGGCCTCCCTGAAGGAGAAGATACTGGTGATCTAGGAACTTCAGGAGCCACAGTCCAATCACTCTCAGGAGTTTCAGGAAGGTCAGGTGGAATATTGGTTAAGGGCTGTGGAGAATCGCAGGCCGAGCCATCATTGGAGATATCCATACCATCAATCTGAGGTACAGGCAGCAAATGATTTCTATGCCAAGTCTTGATCCTCCCGTCCCGTCCTTTTAACTTGTAGACTGGTATTCCAGGCAACCGATCTACCACTGTAAAGAGTTCACTCTGCCATCGATCAGCCAGCTTATGTTTTGCAGACGCTCCCAAATTCCGTAGCAGAACATGGTCACCAGGATTCAATTCTTGGTATCTTACTCGAAGATCAAATCTTCTTTTATTTCCTTCATTCACTTTGGCCGCATTTTCCTCAGCCAGCTGATAAGCACTCTTAAACGTTTCTTTCAAATGTGCCACATATCGGTAATGATCTCGATGACTGATACCATCGGTAGAGACTCCCAACAAGATGTCAATAGGTAGCCTAGGCTCTCTTCCAAACATCAGAAAGTATGGTGAATATCCTGTGGTCTCGTGCCTTGTACTATTATAGGCATGCACCATAGCCTCCACTTTTCAACTCCAGGATCGCTTATCCTCAATTCGTAAGGTACCAAGCATATCAAGTAAAGTCCTGTTAAATCTTTCAGGAAGGGCATCTCCCTCTGGATGGTAAGGCGTCGTCCGACTTTTGCGGATGTTCAACAACTGAAGTAACTCTTTGATCAGGTTACTCTCAAAATCCCGGCCTTGATCAGAATGCAACCGGTGTGGTAAGCCATAATGGATAAAATACTTTTCCCAAAGCACTCTTGCAATGGTGACTGCTTTTTGATCCTTAGTCGGAAAGGCTTGAGCATATCGTGTGAAGTGGTCAGTCACCACCAATACATTTCCAAATCCTCTGGAGTCGTTGTCAATACAAAGGAAGTCTATGCAGACAAGATACATGGGGCCCGAACTCTTCAAGTGTCCCATGAAGGCCGCTCGAACCGGGACAGTCTTCCTCTGCAAACATCTGCGACAGCACCTACACAGATGAGTCACGGTATCTCTCATTTTGGGCCAGTAGAATCGGTCTTGTATTAGGCCATAAGTCTTCTCAGGTCCCAAATGACCATGATAATCATGCAGACTTCGGAAAATCATCTTCTGAAAGCAGCTTGGAATAACTAGTTGGCGCCTTCCAGGGTGATCATGATACAGCACCACACGATAAAGTAGGCCGTTGTCTATTTCCAACTTCTCCCACTCTCGTAGAAGTTGACTGCATTCAGAGGGTAGGGATGTCTTTAACATTTCTCTGTCTTGAGAACTCACTGCTTGATAAAGAGGTCCAATTAAAGGATCAGTCTTTTGACTCCAGATCATTTGCTTTGAAGATATAGAGCAACTTTCAAAGGATCCTAAAGTGGCAGGGTATGCAGACATGTCTGGTACAGCTTCGGGACCTCCCCCAAAAGAGTCAATAAGCCGAGTTTCAGAAAAGACTACTCGGTCTTCAACTACAGCAGCCATGGCACACAAAAGCTCCTACTCCAGGACTTGGCACTTCTTCCCATTCATCCACTACTTCCGGACTAGGTAATCCAGGCCGTCTTGATAGAGCATCTGCCCCAATGTTCTTAGGTCCCGGTTTATACTTGAGTGTGAATTGGTAGTTGGATAAAGCCGCCAACCAGCGATGTCCTGTAGCATTGAGTTTAGCAGTTGACAAAACGTATGTCAGTGGATTGTTGTCTGTTCTTACTTCAAACGTGGCTCCGTATAAATAGTCATGTAATTTATCAACAATGGCCCACTTGAGCGCCAAAAACTCCAATTTATGTACTGGATAATTTTTCTCGCTGGGAGAAAGACTTCGAATTATGAAAGCTATGGGAAATAACCCGGCCGGGTATTCTTGGTGCAGCACGCCACCAAATCCTTCAAAGCTGGCATCGACATGTAGCACATATGGCTTCTGTCAATTTCTTCTTCAACAACTTAAATGCTTCTTCACAATCCGCAGTCCACCTTTCGCCAAAAAGGCTTTTGGAAGACCCTTTCTTCTTTCCCGGATCTCCTGCATCACTCTTCAACAGGTCGAGGAGGGCTCGAGCAATTTTTGAATATCCTTCCACAAATCGTCGATAGAATCCACAAAACCCCAAGAAAGATTGCAACTCCGTAATATTTTGCGGTCGGGGCCAATTCACCACAGCTTCAATCTTACCAGGATCGGTAGCAACTCCTTCAGCAGAAACAATATGACCTACATAAGTGACCGAAGATCTACAAAATTTGCATTTGTCAGCCGACAACTTCAGCCCCTCTTCTTTTAAGCGTTGGAGTACTCTCATGAGTCGTTCTTCATGTTCTTCCAGCGTCTTTCCAAACACAATAATGTCATCAAGATATACAAGGCATTCCCGGGGCACTAAATCACCTAACACTCTTTCCATCAACCTTTGGAACGTTGCTGGCGCACCTTTTGTACCTTGCGGCATGCGAGTGAACTGAAAGAAACCCAAGGGGCATATGAAGGCTGTCTTTTCCTGATCCTCAGGTGCCACTGGGACTTGATAGTATCCCGATCTTAGGTCCAGCACTGTGAACCAACAGTTTACATTCAGAGCTTTCAGAGCTTCTTCAATTCTCGGCAGTGTATACTGATCAGGTAAGGTTCTCTGGTTCAGAGTTCTGTAATCCACACATAGGCGAATTGCTCCAGATTTTTTTCTTACCACCACAATAGGTGAGGCATAGGGGCTCTTACTGTCCACAATGATCCCCTGACCTTTCATTTGCTGTAGAGTCTGTCTTAACTCATCAACATCCTTTGGAGCAACTCTCCATGGTTGCTCCCGGAAGGGAGTAGAATCGGTCAATCGGAAAGTGTGTTGAGCACTTTTAGCACAACCTACATCCGTATCATCCATGGAGAACACTTCCGATAATTCAGACAACTTCTGTGTCAATCGCTGATTCCAGGCCTCTGGTAAATGTGGATCACTCAAGTCAAGATTGAGATTAGGGATTGCATCTCGGATTTGAATCCTGCACACTTCAGCGTATGGATTTACTCCAAGCACAGGGTAGCAGTGGGCCACATTCTGGTATGGTCCAATTACGATCAGATGCGGTGAACAGTTCCTCACTGTCACACAGGTAGATAACTCCACTTTATTTCTCCAGTCCTTTCTCTCTGGGATCACCATCCAGCCATTCTGGTTAATCACTTCTTAAGGACATAACTCCCCCCTTCAAGCAAATCGGGAGCAATGCTGGAGGCTACTCTCAGAACTCTCTCCCCGCCGGCAGGAACTTCCACGGTTCTCTCACCGATATGATATACCATTCCATGTCGAAAGCCAGGGCATCACAGAGTTCTCTAAGATCAGAAGATATATTCACCGGCTGAGCTGCAGGGTTCCAATCTCTTCCAAGAAACTTCTGAAAAGCATAATGCACCGCGGGACAATTAGTGCCAAGTATCACAGGAGCTGCACAAGAATCCCCTGTATCAGGGCAGAGAAGAGCCATAATCCTCATGGGAGCGACACTCTGATCTTCTAATTCAGGGACAGCTATAACTACTTGTAGGCTACCATCTACAGGATATGATCCTGAATTAAGCCCCCACAATTTCATTTGTCCCGTTGACCGAATAGGTATATCCCTCAGATACTTTTGGTAGAACGAGCGATAAATCAGGGTCACTTGAGATCTGTATCAAACAGGGCAGGAGCGGCATGACCATTGACAGTGACTTTGACAACAGACCTGGAGCCCGCAATAGCGCCTCTGGTCTTTAATCGGCACGCCTTCCTTCGGTTTCCTTTATTCTGAATAGAAAAGACAGCACTGTGTCCCATTCCCTCACTGTCCTCCGTACACTGTCTGGCAGTATGGCCCGTCTGACCACATTTATAACAGGTTCTAGCATCCTTCCTCCATTGAGTGGCAGTGGGTGGGGTGGCGGACTGTCTAGGTTCTGACCGCTCCGCTGGTTTGTTCTTGTTTGAACTAGGAAGAACATCTTCTTTAGAGATGCTTTTCGCTTTCTTAGGGGTACTAAAACTAATGTCAGCTTCTTGTTTCTTCACTAACTTCATTAAGTCAGGAAATGGAAGAACTTTGTCAGATAGTAAGACCTTGAGTACTTGAGCAAGAGGATGATGAGGTTGTAACCCTCTCACCAACTGACTGGTTCTCATAGCGTCTACCTCTGAAGTAGATATAGCTGCGTGGTACACCAGACGTGAAAGAAGTAGCTGTAAACGGTTAATAAAAGTAGAGACATTTTCCCCTTCTTTTTGACTAACCATTCGGTAATCAGCAACCATCTGAGCAAGGTCATAGTATGGCTCAAAGTGATCAGACAGTACTTGTATATAGTCCAATGCACTCACTCCTTCATGAGAGTCTCTGTACAAGCGGATCAATTCTGCAGCAGGAGACCGTAAACTTTCACTGATACACTGCCGCTTGCCTTCTTCAGAGCAAGACCATTCCTTCAGGCATTGGAGAGTATGTTCTTTCCATATCTCAAAGTTTTCCTCCCCTTGTGGTACTGGGACATTACCAGAGAATACCTTTAGTTTCTTGTAGTGAGTGGCCTGCAGGCCCTGAGCTAATATTTCAGTCAGCTTGGCTAAAGTGCTAATAGCACTGTCACTAGAGGAACTGCTAGCGACAGCCATACTGGGGGGATAACTGGCTGAGCGGGGTTCTTCCTTTACCTGAACCAGTGGAGGAACAGGAGGTCGGTAATCCCATGTAGTAGCTAGTGGGAGGTTCCCCTCTGAGCTATATCGCTTCTCCATATCAATGACTATTCCCACTTCTAAATCTCAGCAGTGCCTCCAAATGTAGCCCTATTTGGGGGGGGGGGGTATGAGTATTATCTCTCCCGCAACAGACTCTGGTGCTGACCTGTGTGTATAATGGGACCTGAAGTCTTCGCTGAAGGAAAGAGTGGGAACATATATGAAATATATCAGTGCCTCCACCCAGGATAGAGCCTCTGTATTACAGGGAGGATCTCTTCCTGGGACTTACCCATGAAGTACAGTTAGTAGCCTTAACAAGGATCACTGTACTAATCTCACAGTCTGAAGAATACATACAGATACCACATAAGGTTATAACAGTAGCCTTATAAGAATCAAAAGGGTAATAGTACATACATATAATATACTCAGAACACAGCAGTACTACAACAACCAGCAAGTCCACAACAGGTGGACAGGTCTTAGGTTATATACCCGGGTATATATATTTAGATATATAGCAAGAGTCCGGTGCATAATACCTCCAGGCAACAGAAGAGATGCAGGGGCCCCTGTGGATCACTGTGGATCCTCGGATTCTTCCAGGAGATGACAGACAGTGATCAGGAGATGATGATGATGAGATTCTTCACAGGCAGCAAACAGGGCGACGGTGACAGCAGTAGATGCAGGCATGACTACCCTAACACTGAGTCCTTAACCTGCCAGCTAAACTACTAGTGCAACCGGGCCTCTAACTAGCTAGTTGGCCGTCGGAAGCCTTACCTATCACTGCCCTGAACTATATATATATATATAGATCCCTAACTACAGTTACTAGCTAGGTCCTGTGAGTATATAGGGGTAACACATACCTAACTATATACTCTGAAGTAATGTGGAACAGGTGGCTCTGAAATAAGGTAGAGCAGCTTCACTAGCTGATCTCAAGGATATAGATTCTTAAATATCTACTTATCTACTCCTTAGAATTACACCTACCACCTGCCTTAGACTCCCCCAGACATAACATGTCTGTCTCACAGCAGCTCTGCTCACATCTCTCCCCCCAGCAGCTCTGCCTCACATGTCTCTGACTCACTGTATTTACAAAACAAAACTTGCACTGAATGCCTGGGGTCTCTGAAGCCAAACTGCAGGGGCAGAGAAGCTAGATACATTATATACTAGTAGAAATGGCAGTTCCCTACGCAGGTATGCACAAGGCATCAGATGAGACTGCATTAATCTGTTGCAATGATTATGCTGTATTATATAAGCAAAAAAAAAAAAAAAAAAATTCTGTAGTGTTTATTTAATGTAGTTAAGTGTGCAGTAATTTTCCAACAATGCAGAACAAAAAGCACATACAGTTGTACTAAAAAGTTTACATATCCCGGCAGATTTATTGGTTTTTTGGCCTTTTTTCAGAGAATATGAATGATAACACAAAAACTTTTTCTCCACTCATGGTTAGTGGTTGGTTGAAGCCATTTATTGTCAAACTTTTGTGTTTTCTCTTTTTAAATCATAATGACAACCAAAAACATCAAAATGACCCTGTTCACATACCTCAGTTCTTAATACTGTGTATTGCCCTCTCTAACATCAATGACAGCTTGAAGTCTTTTGTGGTAGTTGTGGATGAGGCTCTTTATTTTCTTAGATGGTAAAACTGCCCATTCTTCTTGGCAAAAAGTCTCCAGTTCCTGTAAGTTCCTGGGCTGTCTTGCATGTACTGCGCGCTTGAGATCTCCCCAGAGTGGCTCAATGATATTGAGGTCAGGAGACTGAGATGGCCACTCCAGAACCTTCACTTTCTTCTGCTGTAGCCAATGACAGGTCGACTTGGCCTTGTGTTTTGGATCATTGTGATGTTGGAACGTCCAAGTACATCCCATGCGCAGCTTCCTGGCTGATGAGTGCAAATTTGCCTCCAGTATTTGATGATAACATGCTGCATTCATCTTTCCTTCATCTTTGACCAAGTTTCCTGTGCCTTTGAAGCTCACACATCCCCACATCATCAGTGATCCACCTCCGTGCTTTACAGTAGGAAAAGTAACATTTGTGGTTGTGGCCAAAAAGTTCGATTTTTGTCTCATCGCTCCAAATTACCTTGTCCCAGAAGTTTTGAGGCTTGTCTCTGTGTTGTTTGGCGTATTGAAGGCGAGATCATTTGTGGCATTTGTGCAGTAATGGCTTTCTTCTGGCAACTCGACCATGCAGCTTGTTTTTCTTCAAGTGCCTCCTTATTGTGCATCTTGAAACAGCCACACCAATAGCTTTCAGAGATTCCTGTATTTCAACTGATGTTATGTGTGAAAACAAAATCAAAGAGGGTGTGTATCCATTCCTCTATTCAAATATGGATCACAGATTGGAATGGTCAAACAAAAAATAAATAAAACTTAGCGTTTATTAATACTCATAAAAAGTGGATATACAACCAAAAGTGTGAGCTAATCACAGATAAATCGGCCCTGGGTGTAGGTAAAAATGTGTGTACCGGACTTCAGAACAAACAGACCTCAACTGCACCCATGATCTGATTCACTGACCTGCATACTCAAAAAATGGTTCAGTTATTAGTCAATCCCCCAGTATCGAACCTTCCACACCAAGAGGAAAACCATGAACCACTATTTTCCAGTGTCGGATCCCTTCTATGGGGACTAGTACATATCTCACACCGGTGCAGTGATTAGTCTGTGTCTCAAACTTAGATGTTTGACATAGGACTGTGACGGGATGGTTTGAACTCTGAGTCTTTCCCAGTCAGTCACTATCTTACCTAGACCCACACAAACTCACATGCCTACCCCTAGGAGGCCTCACTGCTCTGTGAGATAAAACGTTCAATGACGTAGCTACTACTATGTCTCGAAACACTCGGACCCCAATTCTAGCTTTATGTTCCAAATACGAGACATAGATATCACTGTATAGGAGTGAGAGGTATCTACCCCACACTCTCTCAAACACATACTTTAGATGGTAGTGTAGAGATGACACTGGAAACCCCTATATATGATCAGATAGCTTCCAGAAAAGTGCTGCAATCACCACTAAGCTAGTTTCAGCCGTGAGATGTATAAAACACTGAGAATAAACTATAGTAAACCTAATTAAGAAGCTCAATGCATTTTCCCCACCAGTGGGTTTTAGTGGACTTATCAGGAGCCATGAACATAGTTCAGCAATTATCTACCAGAGGACTAGCCTTGCCTCTCCTGTCATGGATCCTGCCCATCTGTCATACGCAGTAATCCTGATTATAAATTCAGGGAGCAGCAGCTAGAGTCCCTATATGACAGAGGACCAGCCTTGCTTCTCCTGTCAAGGATCCTGCCCATATATCAAACACAGTGATCCTGACTATAACTAAGTGCAGCAGTTAGTCCCTTCTGTACACCCCCTCCTGATAAATAAGGGAGCTTAAATATGAGTAACAGCGATCAAGATGCAGTTAAAACTGCAATTCCTGGAGCTCTGGTGGTGCACACCCCCTCCTGATAAATAAGGGAGCTTAGATGTGAATAACAGCGGTGAAGATGCAGTTAAAACTGCAATTCCTAGAGCTCTGGTTGACCACTTTAAGTACTGGAGCTCACCACCAGAGCTCCAGGAATTGCAGTTTTAACTGCATCTTCACTGCTGTTATTCACATCTAAGCTCCCTTATTTATCAGGAGGGGGTGTGCTGACCACTTAAGCACTGGAGCTCACCACCAGAGCTCCAGGAATTGCAGTTTTAACTGCATCTTCATCGCTGTTACTCATATCTAAGCTCCCTTATTTATCAGGAGGGGGTGTACAGAAGAGACTAACTGCTGCACTTAGTTATAGTCAGGATCACTGTGTTTGATATATGGGCAGGATCCTTGACAGGAGAAGCGGGGTATGTAAACTTTTTAGCACAACTGTATATTTCCACAAGAATTTAGCTAGACGTAGGATAAAGCCTACCCGTTATGTGCAAGTACAGACATGCACACATCCCTTTGATACCAAATATAGTGTTTGCAACACAGTTTACACCATGAAGATAACTGAAGCTTATTCAAAATGTAAGAATCCAAACAACCCCTTATACTTGGAAATGAAAAAATGTAAAGAATGTAAAATTATGTCTTAAAATATGCTTCATATAGTCTTAAAAACATGAGAGAGGCCTGTAATTGACATCATAGGTAGACCTCAACTATGAGAGACAAAATGAGAAAACAAATCCAAAAAATCACATTGTCTGATTTTTAAAGAATTTATTTGCAAATTATGGTGGAAATTAAGTATTTGGTCAATAAAAAAAGTTCATCTCAATACTTTGTTATATATCCTTTGTTGGCAATGACAGAGGTCAAAAGTTTTCTGTAAGTCTTCACAAGGTTGTGTCAGGATCTGGGGTGCTGGGTGGTCTGACATGGACACAGACTCCAAGGTATTAGTCCAAGTATTGAGTTTTATTCACTCAAAACACTCCTTGGTACATACAACATAATAGAAACAAAAAAAATAAATACCTGCCCGTCCGGGCTCTAACTAAACAGAAATGGGTTACCTCACCTAGAATAGGTTCAAGTTCAAACAGTCAAATTGTCTCCCAGCAGTAGCAACATTCTTTGTGGCTTTCCAGCCAAGCTCTGCCACAGTCTGCTCTCCTAGCAGACTTCTTACTTCTTATATCCCCTTAACGACGACATCCCAGTCAGCTGGGTTTCTCCAGGACTGGAGGGGATGGGAATGGCAGGTCCCACTACTAGCCTACCTGCCATTCCATAAAAAATCCAGCCCAGTACACAGCACTTAAATAATGCTCAGCTAACATAATTGTCTGCTGAGAAACAAACTTTCTGGATTTCCGTCATCTCACCCTTCTGAGCAACCTGGGTGAGATGTACATCCCTTCCAATATTTTTCACGTCATCAGCTTATTTATCCCCCCCCCCTCTTTTCCAGACCGGAGGGCTGGACATTTGTGGCCATCATACAATGTACCCTTGACAGGGCATCAGCATTTCCCAACAACTTCCCTGGTCTGTGCTCTACACTGAAAATAAAATTTTGCAAGGACAGAAACCATCTGGTAACCCTAGCATTTCTATCCTTATTCATTTTCATCCAAGTGAGAGGGGCATGGTCAGTTATCAACTTAAATTTTCTGCATAGGAGGTAATATTTTAGGGCATCCAGTGCCCATTTAATAGGTAAGCACTCCCTTTCCACAATGGCGTAGTTTTTCTCAGCAGGGGACAGCTTCCTGCTCAGGTACATCACTGGATGCTCCTCTCCATTTATAACCTGGGACAGCACCACTCCCAGACCTGCAACAGAGGCATCTGTCTGCACCAGGAACTCCTTCCTAAAATCAGGGGTTATCAGCACTGGCTGTTGGCATAGAGCTAACTTTAGCCTCTGGAATGCCTCCTCTGCTTCTGGTGTCCAGTGGATCATCACTGACTTCTCACCTTTCGTCAGGTCAGTGAGAGGAGCTACAATAGAGGAAAAATTTGGCACATACCTACGATAGTAGCCGGCAATTCCAAGAAACTCCCTGACTTGTTTTTTGGTTAGCGGCCTTGGCCAGTTCTGTATTGCCTCCATCTTATTGATTTGGGGCTTTATTACTCCTTTGCCAATTACATAGCCCAGGTACTTGGCTTCTTCTAGCCCTAAAGCACATTTCTCAGGGTTAATAGTAAGGCCTGCCTCGCTTATGGAGTCTAGTACTGCCTGGAACCTTACAGAGGTGACTTTCCCAGTCTGGGCTATGAATGACCACATCGTCCAGGTAAGCCGCTGCATAGTCACGATGTGGCCGCAAGATTTGGTCCATCAACCTCTGAAAGGTAGCAGGAGCTCCATGCAACCCAAATGGCATAACCTTGTACTGGAACAATCCTTCTGGTACAGCAAAGGCAGTTTTCTCTTTGGGTTCCTCAGACAAAGGTATTTGCCAGTAACCTTTTGTGAGATCCTGTGTGGTGATGTATTACCCATCTTCTCAATAAGCTCATCTACTCTAGGCATTGGATAAGTATCAAACTTTGAAATTTCATTTAATTTTCTAAAATCATTATAGAACCGCCAGATACCATTGGGCTTTGGTATCAAGACAATTGGGTTAGTCCAGTCACTTTTAGACTCCTCAATCACACCTAACTCCAGCATGCGTTTAACCTCAGCTGACAATACCTCCCTACGTGCCTCTAGTATTCTATAGGGTTTGAGGTTTATTTTCCGCCCAGGTTCCGTCTCCACAGTGCTCTACTAGGTGTGTACGCCCTGGAAGATCAGAGAACTTACGTTTATTTCTCTGCAGGAACTATTTTGCCTCTTGTTGTTGGGGCGCTGACAGAGTCGCATTTATATGGACTGGAGGGATTGGTGGCAACGAATCATCCACTTCTGCATTTGAGGCCACCAAGTTTTCCCTTTGGGTCCAGGGCTTGATCAAATTTACATGGTAAATTTGAAATGGCTTCCTTTTCCCTGGTTGGTGCACCATATAGTTCACTGGCCCTACTTTTTCCACAATTTCATATGGGCCTTGTCACTTCGCTAAGAATTTACTTTCCACCATCAGCACCAATACAAGTACTCTATCCCCTGGGCTAAATTCTCGGATTCTGGCAGAACAATTGTAAATTCTGCTTTGGGCCTCTTGTGCTTTTAGCAGATGTTCTTTTACCACTGGCATGACTGTTGCAATATGGTCTTGCATTTGAGCTACATACTCTATGACACTTTTGTATGGGGAAGCCTCAGTTTCCCATGTTTCCTTGGCTATATCTAGTAAGCCTCTGGGGTGTCTACCATAGACTAACTCATAAGAGGAAAAACCTGTAGAAGCTTGTGGAACTTCTCTAATAGAGAACATCAGATAAAGCAACAGGCAGTCCCAATCACGACCATCTTTTTCTACCACTTTTTTAAGCATGTGTTTAAGAGTTTTGTTAAAGCGTTCCACTAACCCATCTGTCTGGGGGTGATACACAGAGGGCCATATGTGGGTAATTTTAAATAGCTTGTACAGCTCTTTCATCACCTTTGACCTGAATGGTGTGCCCTGGTCGGTCAGTATTTCTTTAGGTATGCCTGTTCTAGAAAACATATAGACCAACTCACAGGCAATATTCTTTGATGCAGTATTACGCAAAGGAACTGCCTCAGGATAGTGAGTAGCATAATCTAAAACAACCAGGATATATTGGTGACCTCTAGCTGACTTGACTATTGGACCGACCAAGTCCATAGCAATCCTTTCAAAAGGTACTTCAATGATGGGCAGTGGAACCAAGGGACTATGAAAATGTGGGGTTGGGGCATGTACCTGACATGTAGGACAGGATGCACAGTAGTCCTTCACTTCCTTATACATGCCCGGCCAATAAAACCTTTGGAGAATCCTCTAATGTGTTTTCTCAAACCCTAGGTGTCCCCCAAGTACATGATTATGGGCCTTATCAAGTACCATGCGGCGGTATGGCTTAGGCACGAGAAGCTGCTCCACAATTTCCCCATTACTTTTTGCAACTCGATACAAGAGGTCATTATTCATGGCAAAATGGGGAAATTGGTGGTCATCATCCAGTTCCTGAGGCACACTATTTACAACTGTCACACTTTCACGAGCATTAGCAAGAGTGGGATCTCTCAAATGTGAAGTACCAAAATTATCCCGGGAGACCTGTAATTCAGGTATATCATGCTCAGGAGCTGGGGAAAGAGTATCATCCTCCTCTCCAGCTAGGACCTCTAACGGAAAAGGGTCACACTCATCATGCACTTTGGGAGTAGGTGGGGTATCCACCTTTGGCTTACAGGTTTTACCTTTTCCCCACAAATCCCAGAACAAAGGGAAATCACATCCCAAAATCACACTAAGCAAGAGGTTTCTCACAACACCCACTTCATAACAGACAAGTCCTAATATAGTAGCATAATGTTGTACCGTGTTAGCCATTGAAAGTAGTGGAAGACTTCAATGACTTTCACCCGACCATCAACCTTAAACTTAGCTATTCAGGGAGTGAAATTCACTTTCTGGATACCACAATATACATTAAAGACCACCGGCTACTCACATCAATATACCACAAACCCACAGACAGAACAGCCTACCTGAGAAACGACAGCTTCCACCCCAAGCACACAAGACAATCTATAATCTACAGCCAGGCTATACGATACAATCGTATTTGCTCCGACAAAACAGACCTGGACAAGCACCTCCTGGATCTGAGGATGAAATTTCTCAGATTGGGATACAAACCAAAAGTGACAGACAACCAATTAAACAAAGCAGCAGCCATTAACAGAGACAGTCTGCTCACATATAGAGAGACCCAGAAAGATGCCCGAGTGCCCCTAGTTGTCACCTACAACCCACAGCTGGAGATCCTATGAAGGATTGCCAAGGAGCTCCAACCTGTGCTACATAGGGACAACAGACTCAAGGACATATTTCCAGTCCCCCCTCTCTTCTCCTTTCGACAACCACCAAACCTGAGGCGCATTATCGTCCGGAGTGCCCTGAAGGCCCCAACTGAAAATGGCACCTCACCTTGCCTACATAAAAGGTGCATGACCTGAAAGCACATCCACACCGCTGACAGTGTACCTATCCCACAGTCACAACAGGTGTACAGAATTAGGGGGACATTTTCCTGCAGGTCTTCCAATGTGGTGTACCTCATAATGTGTGTGCAATGTCCCACCACAGGCCTCTATGTGGGGGAAACAGGGCAGAGACTCAGTCAACGAATGAACTCACACAGATCCACCATTAATAACAGCAGAACAGATCTCCCAGTGGCCGCACATTTCTCCGGAGAAAAACACTCTATTGAAGATTTGCGGGTTGTGGTTTTAATGGGACATTTTAAGACACAGGAGAAAAGGAAAGAAATGGAGTACAAATTTATGCAAAAATTTCAAACTCTGCAATTTGGACTTAATATTCATGCCAGCTTCATGTCACACTATGTTTGAACCATGAACTGAACTCAATATTCATGCCAACTTCGAATCAAACTATGTATGACCTGTGAGGGACACAAATCACCTCCTGATAGCAAACAGATAACAGCAAGAATTACTGATCCCTCCGTCACGCATCACAAGTTTCCAGACTGTTTTTTTGACCTGTTGTAAATAACTTCTCCACTTAGATTGCAATTTTTTTAAGGACTCTAAAATGCTTTGAAAACCATGTGTATAAAAATCTGTTAATTTTCAGTTCTTGTATCACACCATGTCTGATGAAGGGAGCGAGTACTCCTGAAAGCTTACTTATAAATATACTCAGTTAGCCTCTAAAAGGTATCGCCTGATTTCTTCACTCTTCAAGTCCTAATATAGTCTCTATTTTGATATTGGCCATGGGGTAGACCTTAGTATCCCCATGGATGCAAAGTACACTCATGTGCTTGTCTGGGATACAGTCCCCAGCTATCAAGATAGCATGTACTAAAGTTACCAGGCTTCCAGAGTCAAGCAACGCCTGGACAGGATAACCATTCATCACAATCTTGCAGACCTGAGGCTCAGTCTCTAGACCTGGTGCCGCAGCACAGACAGGTTCTGCGAACAAGGATGGATGCCCACCAGCGTCACACTCCATCAGCTCAGAGCTGAGAGGGCAATGGGCAGCAATATGTCCCTGCTCATGGCATCTCTAGCATTGTACTAGGCCTGTTTTCTCCAGCAGAGAGTCCCGTTTGGGACTAGTGGAGTGCTTGGGAGACATTTCAGTCTTTCGCCCATGAGACCCCTCTAAAACTCTTTTCACTCCGCCTTCAATAAATGGAACAGTCTTACCGGGAGGTGCCCTCCACCTGGTGTTTTTAGGGGGTGATCGAGCTGCAGGGACATGCGGAGTTCCGCCTCAGAAACAAGGAACCTTTCTACAAGGTTGACAAGTTGGTTGGCATCTTTGGGGTCTCCATGTCCGACCCAGCGCTGCAACACAGGAGGAAGAGATCTGATGAACCAGTCTAGGACCACCTTCACCACAATCTGTGCAGGGGTACAGGAGTCTGGTTCCAGCCATTTCTTAACCAGGTAAATAAGGTCGTACATCTGGGACCTGGCAGGTTTGTCCAAATGGTAACTCCAGGTATGCACCTGCCGGGCACGGACAGCCGTGGTCACTCCCAGCTGAGCAAGAATTTCTGCTTTCAGTTTATTATAGTCTATGACATCCTGTTGGCAGAGGTCATAATATGCTTTCTGGGGTTCACCTATCAGATAAGGTGCAATGACATCTGCCTAGTCAGCAGCTGGCAGTCTTTCTTGTTCAGCCACCCTTTCAAACACGGTAAGGTAGTCCTCTATATCATCATCTGGGGTCATTTTCTGAAAAGCTCTTTGCACAGCCTGCTTTACATCTCTGAGCTCCATAGGTCTCTGCGAACTAGTGACACCAGTCTCTTTGATGATGGCCAGCTGCTCCATCAACAAACGGTTGGTTTCTTGTTGCTGTATATTAGACTGCACCAGATGCTTCAGTAGCTCTTCCATATTCCGGGTCTGGTCTTGTCTGGCGGCAACAGCCTTCACCCAGGACATAATTTTTTATTTTTTTTTTAACAAGGAGTTGTGTTGTTGCACCTAGCAACCCCTGAATGCCTGCATCCTACACCAATTGTCAAGATCTGGGGTGCTGGGTGGGCTGACATGGACACAGACTCCAAGGTATTAGATCAAGTATTGAGTTTTATTCATTCAAAACACTCCTTGGCACATGCAACATAATAGAAACCAAAAAAATAAATACCTGCCCATCTGGGCTCTAACTAAACAGAAATGGGTTAACTCACCTAGAATAGGAACAAGTTCAAACAGTCAGATTGTCTTCCAGCAGTAGCAACTTTCTTTGTGGCTTTCCAGCCAAGCTCTGCCACAGTCTGCTCTCCTAGCAGACTTCTTATATCCCCTTAACGACGACATCCCAGTCAGCTGGGTTTCTCCAGGACTGGAGGGGATGGAAATGGCAGGTCCCACTACCAGCCTACCTGTCATTCCATAAAAAATCCAGCCCAGTGCACAGCACTTAAATAATGCTCAGCAAACATAATTGTCTGCTGAGAAACAAACTTTCTGGATTTCCATCATCTCACCCATCTGAGCAACCTGGGTGAGATGTACATCCCTTCCAATATTTTTCACGTCATCGGCTTAGAGTTGGCACACACTGTTGCTTCTATGTTGGCCCATTCCTCCATGCAGATCTCCCCTAGAGCAGTGATGTTTTGGGGCTGTTGCTGGGCAACACAGACTTTCAACTCCCTCCAAAGGTGTTCTATGGGGTTGAGATCTGGAGATTGGCTAGGCCACTCCAGGACCTTGAAATGCTTCTTACGAAGCCGCTCCTTCATTGCCCTGGCGGTGTGCTTGGGATCATTGTCATGCTGAAAGACCCAGCCACGTTTCATCTTCAATGCACTTGCTGATGGAAGGATGTTTGCACTCAAAATCTCACGATACATGGCCTCATTCATTCTTTCATGTACACGGATCAGTCGTCCTGGTCCCTTTGCAGAGAAACAGCCCCAAAGCATGATGTTGCCACCCCCATGCTTCACAGTAGGTATGGTGTTCTTTGGATGCAACTCAGCATTCACTCTCCTCCAAACACGACAAGCTGTGTTTCTACCAAACAGTTCTACTTTGGTTTCATCTGACCATATGACATTCTCCAAATACTCTTCTGGAACATCCAAATGCTCTTTAGCAAACTTCAGACGGGCCAGGATATGTACTGGCTTAAGCAGAGGGACACGTCTGGCATTGCAGGATCTGAGTCCCTGGCGGCGTAGTGTGTTACTGATGGTAGCCTTTGTTACGTTAGTCCCAGCTTTCTGCAGGTCATTCACTAGGTCCCCCCGTGTGGTTCTGGGATTTTTGCTCACTGTTCTTGTGAACATTTTGACCCCACAGGATGAGATCTTGCGTGGAGCCCCTAATCGAGGGATATTATCAGTGGTCTTGTATGTCTTCCATTTTCTAAATATTGCTCCCACAATTGTTTTCTTCACACCAAGCTGCTTGCTATTGCAGATTCAGTCTTCCCAGCCTGATGCAGGTCTACAATTTTGTTTCTGGTGTCCTTCCACAGCTCATTGGTCTTCACCATAGTGGAGTTTGGAGTGTGACTGTTTGAGGTTGTGGACAGGTGTCTTTTATACTGATAACAATTAAAGAAGAAGTTACAGGTCTGTGAGAGCCAGAAATCTTGCTTGTTTGTAGGTGACCAAATACTTATTTTCCACCATAACTTGTAAATAAATTCTTAAAAAATCAGACAATGTGATTTTCTGGATTTGTTTTCTCATTTTGTCTCTCATAGTTGAGGTCTACCTATGATGTCAATTACAGGCCTCTCTCATCTTTTTAAGTGGGAGAACTTGCACAATTGGTGGCTGACTAAATACTTTTTTTCCCCACTGTAGATCACAGTCACTGTATGGCCACATACAGAAACATATACAGATGTAAAAACGTTCAGCTTGACACTTAACGTATTACTGTGGCATATAACTTTAACACTTTTGATGGCTTTTCCATTGCTTTTATTGTGATTTGTGATAACATATCAAGTTGCAGCAAGTTGTCAATGACAAGCTAAAATATGCTACATCTGCAACATTCACATCTTCCAGCAAAATAACATGAAATTATGTTTTTTCAAAGCTGTCCATCTCATGCAATGTCAATCCAAGAGAAAAGGTAACAAAGACCAAATTTATACTGCTTATTTACAACTGTCTTTAATGCTGTAATGTTGAAATAATATCAATGTTTTAAGTATAACATTTCAAGAACATCCTGCTGAAGAACAGCACATTGTTGGCTTTGTTGCTTGTTTACAGATAGTTTAAGGTCGGGGCTCCAGGTGGCGTAAAAAAAAAAAAAAAAAAAAAAAAAGTGGCGTTTTGCAGTATAGCGAATCCCGTCCACACATTGCAGAAAAATATGCACTGCGGAAATGCTGTGAAATCTCAGCATGTCAATTATAACAGCAGAAATGCCATATAGGTATAATGGAAGCAGAAGGTCTGAAGAGGAAAACTCTGCAGACTTTCTGTGATGCGTTTCCACCGTGGGGTCTTAGCCTTAAGGTGCATTTTAATATTGCTTATCTAGCATGTTCTGATATGCCATAAATCTTGCTTCTTCTTGCTTTTGGATTACTGACTACTGATTTAGACACTTAGGGTGGGTTCACACTTGCGCTTGAGTCCGTCCGCTGCCAATCCGAGTGAAAATCTCAGGAAACTGGATAGGCACCAGATAACGACAGGTTAGCGACGCATTGGTTAAAAACCCATTCATTTGTATGGGTTTTTAAAGCAATCCCCGGTGTGCGCTTACACCCTCTGTGCCGCGAATCAAGTTTTTTTAGCTGGAAACGAAGTCCTGCATGTCCGACTTTGTTTCCGACGAAAAAACTGGATTCGCGGCACAGAGGGTGTAAGTGCACACCTGCGCATTGCTTTAAAAACCCATTCAAATGAATGGGTTTTTAAGCAATGCGTCTCTAACCTGTTGCTATCCGGTGCCTATACAGTTTCCCGAGATTTTCACTCGGATTGGCAGCGGACGGACTCAAGCACAAGTGTGAACCCACCCTTACTAGTTATTGTATTGTAAGAGTCCCTCAGTTGCCCTTAATCCTCTGCCTGCAATGTAGTCATAGCTGATGTGCCGCCACACTGTAGATGCGCAGCTACTGGCCAGGCAACAGTCTTTCACACACTTGTAGTAATGAGAAAAACCATGAGGCTGATTTATCAAGGCCAGCATATCATTCGATGATCTAGATCAGGGGTAGGCAACCTTTTCTGTTCGGTGTGCCGATTTCGATTAAAAATCAAAGTTGAGGTACTCGGAGTGCCGGTCTATAAATGTATGTCTGACGACCCCTGCACACGGTATTATGTCCCATAACGGCCCCTGCACACGGTATTATGTCCCATAGCGGCCCCTGCAAATGGTATTATGTCACATAGTGGCCCCTGCACACAGTATAATATTCTAACTTTTATAATATTCCAATTGTCCCCACTCACTAGCTGTAATTATAATAAATGGAGGGCCAAGAGAGATGACAAACATAAAAAACAATGTTAACTCACCTTTTTCTGCACTCCGCAGCCGCTCTGTTCTCTTCAGGCGCTTCTGCCTATAGTCAGCGACCGCAGGGGTCAATTCACGTCATTATGCGTAATGATGTCGGACGTGAGCCCTGAGGCCCTGTCAGCTGTCTCTTACGTCAGGCAGAAGCACCCGAAGAGCACACATTATATTATAAACTGAGGTCTGAAGAGACCCCACAGTATAATAATAGCAGTTTAGTTTCGGCCGTGTTTGGTCCGATCAAAACTGATGGGTGAGGACTCAGGCTGCCCGTGCCAGGTAAATAAGCCTCGCGTGCCAAGATTGGCACGCGTGCCGGGGGTTGCCGACCCCTGGTCTATTTACAGGAATACTCCCCATGCGGTTGTAATCTGCTGTATGGGTACAACTTTGAGACGCTTACATAAGTGATTTTGAGACTGTTTTTTCATGACACATTGTACTTCATGTTAGTGGCAAACATTGATCAATATTTTTGTATTTATTTATAAAAAAATTAGGAAATTTGATGGAAAGTTGGAAAAAAATAGCAATTTTCAAAATGTGAAATGCTCTGTTTTTCAGACAGATAGTCATACCACCAAAATATATGATATAAATATTATCTACCATATCTCTGCTTTATATCGGCATCATCTTTTAATCGTCCTTTAATTTATTTTGGATGTTAGAAGAATTACAAGTGTAACAGCGATTTTCCAGATTTACAAGAAAATTTTCCAAACTCATTTTTTAGGGACCACTTCAGTTCTGAAGAGGATTATAAAAGCCTATATATTAGAAACCCCCATAAATCACCCCATTTTCAAAACTGCACCCCTCAAGTAATTCAAAACAGCATTTGGGAAGTTGTTAACCCTTTAAGCATTTCACAAGAATTAAAACAACATGGAGGTGAAATTTAGAAATTTCATTTTTATCCAAACATATATTCATTTATCCCTAAAAGTAACACATTGACAAAGGGTTGAAGAAGAAAATACATCTCACAGTTTGTTGTACAATTTCTCCCAAGCACATAAATACCCCACATGTGGGTGTAAACTGATTTTTGGGCACACAGCAGCGCACCGAAAAGAAGGAGCGACACTTGGCATTTGAAAAGCAGATTTTGCTGGAATAGTTTTCAGGTACCATGTCTCATTTGCAGAGCCCCTAGAGTACCAGTACATTGGAAACCACCCAAAAAGTGTCCCCATTTTGGAAACTACACCCCTGTCAGAATTTATCAATGGGTATTGTGAGCATTTTGACCCCACAGCCGTTTCACAGATTTTATTAACATTGGGACATGAAAATGAAAAATTACTTTCTTTCCAATAAACCATCAATTTAGCCCAAAATTTTTCATTTTCACAAGAGGATAAAGGAAAAAAAGGGCCCCAAAGTTTGTTACACAATTTCTCCTGAATACAGGAATACTCCCCATGTGGTTGTAATCTGCTGTATGGGTACATGGCAGAGCTCAGAATAGAAAGAGAGCTATTTGGCTGGTGGAGAGAAGATTTTGCTGGAATAGTTTTCGGGTGTCATGTCGCATTTGCAGAGACCCTAAAGTACCAGTACAATGGAAACCCCCAAAAAGTGACCCCATTTTGGAAACTACACCCCTCAAGGAATTTCTCAAGGGGTAAGGTGAGCATTTTGACCCTACAGCTATTTCACAGATTCTATTAATATTGGGATGTAAAAATTACTTTTTTTTTCCAATAAACTGTCCATTTAGCGCCATATTTTAAATTTTTAGAAGGGGATAAAGAAGAAAAAAACACCCCACAGTTTGTTACACAATTTCTCCTGAACACAGAAATGCCCCATATGTGGTCCTAAACTGCTGTAGGGGTACATGGTGGGGCTCAGATTGGAAAGAGCGCTATTTGGCAGATTTTGCTGGAAAACCCTCAAAAGTGACCCCATTTTAGAAACTATACCCCTCAAGGAATGTATCAAGGGGTATTATCATTTTGAGTCTAAAAATGGTTTCCAAAAATTAATGTACAAAGTGAAAATTGAAATTTTTAAATAAATATGCCATTTTGGTCCCCAATACGTTGTACCCACTTTGTGGCATCAGAGACATGCACTCCTAAAACTATTAAGTGGGCTATCCCAGGTACAAAATAAAATTATATATGTCGGTGTAAACTGCTACTTGGGCACACAGCAGGGCTCAGAAGGGAAGGAGCAGTGAGCTTTTTAGCTTTTGGAGTATAGATTTAGAGGGACTTTCTGGACATCATGTTGTTTTTACAGAACCATAGAGATGCCAGTAAATTGGAATTCCCCAAGAAGTGACCCCATTTTGTAAGGGCAATTTTAGGGTCTCTGCCAATATGACATAGTGTCCAAAATCCAACAATCTAAATCTATGCTCCAAAAGCCACATAGCACTCCTTCACATCTGCCCCCTGCTGTGTACCCAAACTGCAGTTTATGCATGTATGACACTGGTGTACCCAGGATAACGTACTTAATGCCATATGTGTGTATAAACTGCTGTTTGGGCACAGCTGGGTACAGAAGGAAAGGAGCGCTATTTTGGTTTTTGAAGCACAGTTTGGTTTTTGGACACCATGCCACTTTTGCAGAGCCCCTGAATTGCCAGTAAAGTGGAATCTGCAGACATGTCACTCCATTTTGGAAACTACACCCCTGAAGGGATTTATCAAGTGGGGTAGCGAGCATTATTAAACCTTAAGTGTTGCATTAATTTAATTTAAATAAATGTATGCGCAGTTGATAATGAAAAGGGAAAATTGCAATTTCATTGCCTGATATTTTGTGCCCAGCTTGTGTCAGCAGACACAAACATATCTGATACAAGCCCGGCACAACGTATTATGCATTGAAATTACATATTCCTGGAAAAATTGCCATTTTCACCTTTCACAATCAGCTGCGTATTAATTTCTGGAGAATAAATTATAGCAACACTTGGAGGTTAAAAATGATCACTGTACCCCTGGATAAATTCCTTCAGGGGTGCAGTTTCCAAAATAGGGTCACGTATCAGGGGATTGCACTTTATTGGCATTTCAGGAGCTCTGCAAAAGCGTCATGGTGTCCAAAAGCTAAACTGTCTAAATCTGTGCTCCAAAAACCTAATAGCGCTCCTTCCCTTCTGTGCCCGGCTGTGCCCAAACAGCAGTTTATACCCACATATGACATTAAGTATGTTATTCTGGGTACACCAGTGTCATACATGTGGGTATAATCTGCAGTTTGGGTACATAGCAGGGCACAAAAGGGAAAGAGCGCTATGTGGCTTTTGGAGTGCAGATTCAGATGTTTGGTATCTGGACGCCATGTTATGTTTGCAGAGCCTCTAATGTACCAGAAAAGTGGAATCTCCTAGGGAGTGACCCCATTTTGAAAACTGCACCCCTCAAAGAATTTACCAGGGGGGTGTAATAAGCATTAGTATCCCAGATGTGAATGCACAGCGCATTGTGAAGAGTGAATATGTAAGCTGTGCGGAGTGCATTGGTAACACCAAATTCCCTACTATATCCCCAGTAGCTCCTATGATTGGGGGGGGTCACTCTGGGGGTCACTTTTATTTTATTTTCCCTTGTAAGCTCTAAAATTGGAGTGTCCCCTGATATACGCTCGCACAGCTTATACATTCCCTTCCTGCCGCAGCCAGTTGTGTTCTAATCATTTGGTGATTTTTGGGGTTTTTGTCTTCACATTGTACAAGATATATCTTTTTTATTTTCCTGGTGATGTGGCCATATGAAGGCTGATTTTTTGCGGTATGAGATTCATTTTTTAATGGCACCATTTTTTTTTTTGGGTGCCTATAACTAATTGAATAAATTATATTAACTCTTTCTGGGTAGATTAAAAAAAAACATCAATTCTGACATTGGTTTTTACCTTTTAATTTTTTTTGCCATGCAGCGTACAACATAAGTAACAGGTTTCCTTTATTCTGTGGGTCGGTACAATTACGGTGATACCTCATTTATATTGTTTTTTTATGTGTTACTAATTCTGCAGAGCAAAAACCCATTTGTGGACATAAATCAATTGTTTTTGCATCACCATCTCCGGAGAGGCGTAACATTTTTATTTTTCAGCTGACAGAGTTGGTTTAGGGCTTATTTTTTGCAGGAGGACATGTGCTTTATATTGGTATTGTTTTGAGGTACATATGAGTTTTTGATCACTTTTTATAGCATTTTTTTGTACTTTTTTTTCGAAGTTCACTGTGTACATTAAATATTGTTTCAGTTTTATTGTACAGGATGTTACAGATGCGACTATTTTAAATATGTATTGTTTTTATTGATTTTTAGTCTTTTTTTATATAATTCCTTTTATATAGGATGGATTTTTTGGGGGCTTTATAACTTTATTAATTTTTTTTACACACTTTTTTTTTTTAAACTTTTTTTTTACATTTTTTACTTGTCCTATAAAGACACCTGAACCAGCGAATGGGGGTTCCGACTGGGGGTTATGGAGCAGGGTGTTTGCTGTCAGTTACAGCAAACACCCACTCCAGATCCCCTTCACAGTGTCTCTGAAGTGCCGGCTGTAAATTTACAATTAGCTGGACTTCAGAGACCAGGACAGCTGGCCGTAAATTTACAGCCAACGGTCGTCAATTGGTTAAACTCTGGTTAATGATGATTTTATTTGACCTGAAACAAATCTTTGGACCAAATCATCCAAACCCAAAATGAAACAAATTTTCAGAGGTTTCGCCCATCTCTAATGGATACATTTGAGGAAAATTCACTAAGGTAGGTCAGCAACTAAATTCCATGCAATACTGCAGCAACACAGTTCACAGTGGCTGCACTTTGGAGAATGGTATGAGTTGTGTCACAATGTATTACCACATTAACCCGAACTGACAAAGTGGTCCACAGGCACTCCTATTTACAGAGTGGTCGTGCCACTGTGTAGATCCTGCGTTAGGCCATAGCCAATGCAGGATAGTACTGCCAAGTGTGCCTCCTTAAGCTCCATCCTCACTACAATATCCAGCCTGTAGAAATGTTCCACTTCATGTAAAATGTTTTAAAGGGAAAATGGGACTTCTTTAGCCAGTGCAAAGGAAATATACAGTATCATTATAGCATATGTATGCATATCAATGACATACGATGCACAGTTCAGTAAAATGTACAAGATAAGCACATCAATGCACAATAGGTAGACACATACCTCACACAAGGTTATCAAGGATAGGGACCTTCCTAATGAAGTTGTTCAGATAAATATGTGGTTAACTAATTAAGGTCGAAACACAATGAAGTTAGTTCCACCACCTTACAGTATCTATGTGCCATTTTTTTTTTTAAGTGCCATATGTTTTATTACTGGATGCCAATGAATGGAATATTGCAGTCTATTGCACAATTCCATAGAGCAAAAAAGCAAAGACCCTTATAGATGTCACCTAAAAGGAGATTATTTTAGCCTCTGTCATATGAATGGGGCTCTACGAGATACTTTAAATATAAGCACATAAGATGCAGAGTGAATGTAGCCTAATAGATATCTCAGTCATCATGTTTTCAAAGTTCAGGTTATAAAATACATAATAATAATAATAAATTTTATTTATATAGCGCCAACATATTCCGCAGCACTGTACAATTTGTATGGTTCAAGTACTGACAAAAAAGATACATTACAAAGAAATAGTAAATTCACACAATGGGACTGAGGGCCCTGCTCGCAAGAGCTTACAATCTATGAGGTAGAGGGGATGACGCAAGAGGTAGCAGGGGCGGCAACCGACGTAGCATTGCTTATACAATGGTCAGACAATTTTATAATAGAGGTTACTGTCATTACACATATATAAAGCTGTATGAGACGTCACCAGTCAATTCCTTTAACGTGCAGATGGTGCCTGGACATATAAAGTTAGTCTGATACGGCATTATATCCTGTGAGGTAATGTGGGAGCGTGAACAGAGGAGGGTACGTTTTAGGGATTCTAACTACAGAAGGGTTTACATTAGGAGTTGTGATAGGCCTGTCTGAAAAGATATGTCTTTAGTTTACGCTTGAAGCTGTGGAAATTGGGGGTTAATCTAATAGTCTGGGATAGAGCATTCCAGAGAAGTGGTACAACTTGGGAGAAGTCTTGTATACGAGCGTGGGAGGTTCTGATAATAGAGGATGTTAGTCTTAGGTCATTGAGTGAACGGAGAGCACGGGTTGGGTGACAGAGATGAGGAAGGAAATGTAGGGAGGTGCAGCATTATGGAGAGCCTTGTGAATGAGAGTGATAAGTTTATATTGTATTCTGTATTGAATAGGCAGCCAATGTAATAATAATAATAATAATAATAGTAATAATAGTCCTTTAATAGTCCCACAATGGGGGATGTAGTCCCACAATGTAGTGACTGGCACAGACCGGAGGCATTGCTGTAGCGTCTAGACTGATAGATGAGCCTGGCCGCCGCATTCAGAATAGATTGTAGAGGGGAGAGTTTAGTAAGTGGAAGACCAATTAGTAAGGAGTTACAGTAGTCAAGGCGAGAGTGAATCAGGGCAACAATAAGTGTCTTTAGTGTATTTGTGGTAAGGAAAGGGCGTATTCTGGAGATGTTTTTGAGGTGGAGATGACAAGAGTGGGCAAGTGATTGGATATGGGGGGTGAAGGAAAGGTCTGAGTCAAACAAAACCCTGAGGCAGCACTGCCTAGAAGTTATGGTAAGGCCAGTGACTGCAATGGAGATATCAGGGACAGATCTACTAGATGGTGGAAACAGCAGTAATTCAGTCTTTGAGAGATTCAGTTTCAGTTAGAGCGAAGACATGATATTTGAGACAGCAGAGAGACAGTCACTGGTGTTCTGTATTAGTGCAGGAGTAATGTCACGGGATGACGTATATAATTGGGTGTCATCAGCATAAAGGTGGTACCGGAAGCCAAATCTAGTGATGGTTTGTCCAATGGGGGCTGTGTAGAGGGAGAAGAGCAGGGGACCTAGGACCGAGCCCTGAGGAACCCCAACGGCAAGGGGAAGAAAAAGAGTCCGCAAATACACAGAAAGTGCGGTTAGAAAGGTAAGAGGAGGATCAGGAGAGAGCGGTGTCCGTGAGGCTGACAGAACGGAGCATAGTGAGGAGGAGTTGATGGTCAACAGTGTCAAATGCTGCTGAGAGATCTAGAAGAATAAGAAGAGAGTAGTCACCTTTGGATTTAGCCGTCAGATCATTGGAGACTTTTGTGAGGGCCGTTTCAGTAGAGTGCAGAGTGCGGAAACCAGATTGTAAGGGGTCAAGAAGAGAGTTAGCAGAAAGATAGCGGATTAAACGTGAATAGACTAAGCGTTCCAAGATTTTGGAGATGAAAGGGAGGTTAGAAACAGGTCGATAGTTAGCAGCACAGGACGGGTCAAGGGAGGATTTCTTCAGTAGTGGGGTTATGACAGCATGTTTGAAAGAGGATGGGAAAATTCCAGAAGAGAGAGAGAGGTTAAATATTTTAGTAAGGTAAGTTGTGACGTCAGGTGACAGAGACTGGAAAAGGTGTGAGGGGAAAGGGTCACTACTGCAGGTCGTAGGGCAAGAAGAAGAAAGTAGCTGAGATACTTCCTCCTCTGTAACAGGTTCAAAAGATGAGAATTAACAGTCTGAAGTCTGGTGAGGGGGTTAGTGCCACCTGGGGATTGGGCAGTTATTTCCTGACGGATCTTATCAATTTTATCATGGAAATAAGTGGCCAGGTCATCTGCGCTAAGGTCTGTGAATGGCATCTGCACCTTAGGAGAGAGTAAGGAGTGAAAAGTTTCAAATAGCCTTTTAGGGTTACAGGAGAGAGAAGAGATAAGAGCGGTGAAATAGACTTGTTTGGCTAAGCGAAGGGCAGAATTATAGGTTTTAAGCATAAATTTAAAGTGGAGGAAGTCTGCAGGTGAACGTGATTTTCTCCACAGACATTCAGCAAACCTAGAGCACCGCTGAAGAAAATGTGTCTGTGGTGTGTGGCGTGTTCTTAAGGCTGAGGCTCCATGTTGTTGAAATGCAGTTTTTTTTTGTTGCAGATTTTGCTGCAGTTTTTTGAGCCAAAGCCAAGAATGGCCACAAAAGGAATAGGAAATATATAGGAAATACATAATAGGACTTAATAGAAATACTTCTACCTTCTGCTCAATCCGATTCTGCTTTCGCCTCAAAAAACAGCAGCAAAATCTGCAACAAAAAAGCTGCGTTTCTGCAATGTGGAGCCGCAGCCTAAAGTGGTTATGCCACGATAAATACCTGATTGGTG
The DNA here is from genome assembly GCA_947044405.1 of Leptodactylus fallax. NCBI lineage: Eukaryota > Metazoa > Chordata > Amphibia > Anura > Leptodactylidae > Leptodactylus > Leptodactylus fallax. The sequence goes on from CAMRHE010000010.1 coordinate 8,116,534, forward strand.
GGGTCTAACTGCTAAAATCCCCCTCGATCCAGAAAATGGAGGTATTTACCCCCTGCTGTACTTTCAGCCTGAACTTGGTGGATGCCATTTCCATTAAAATGAATGGGAACACAGGTTCGTCCATCCACCAAACAACATGCCTACTTTCAATTTGGTTGTAGTGTGGCTGAACGTTCAGCAGGGTGAAAACAACCCTGTTCTGAAGATTGGTGTGACTCTCAGTGGTCACCTCTCAGGTATTTATCCTCTATCCTATGGATAGAAGATAAATACTTTTTATGGTATAACCCTTTTAATGAATTCCACAGTCTTCAGTATTTATTGCCAGAGATAATATTGGCAACTAATTAAAAGAAAATGAGAAACAAAACCAAATAAACTCCTGTGCTGAATGTCCTTAAAATTGTCTTGATAAAGAATAAAAATTATTTAGAAAGCTATGCAGTGAAACAAAATCCACAAATAGTGGAAAATATGTATTTTTACTCCAAAAGGAAAGTGATAAAGCTGTGAATGATTTCTTCTTTCTGTATTCATAGACAGATTATCAGCGTAAGAAAGGAAGATGTAATATCTGCCTGCAGGTTTCTGCAGGAACATATAGCCCATCCACCTGAAAAATAATCAGCTGAGCAGCAAGCAACAGAGAACAAATATTTATTATTTTACTACCTTTCCTCTGGGACTTTACTGTACTCTTATCAGCCGTCTTCAGTGAGCTCACATTTCCAAGATCATAATGCGACTTATCTGTTTCTTATAAAATGACTTTAGTTTAGAAAACTGTTCATAACAGATGGGATATGTGTTCCTTCTACAAAGTGATCCATTCAGCAATATGTGACATTGGAACAATATGTTAAAATATACGTTTAACTCAAAATGTCTTTATCCTTAGATAAAGTAAATAGAAAAACTGTAAAAGTAATGAACAATTAAACATTTGTTCTAAACTCACTGTAAAGAAAATACAGTAGTTTTTGAAGAAACAAAATTGCTTTACTTTCCAACATGACATAGGCATTTCTATTGTACTAAACCTGCTGTGGGTCGGGCAAGAAGGACTGCCCTCTAAAGGATTTGAACTTATTATAGAGGTGAAAGGTGGTGGAGAATATTCCTGTTATCATACCCTAGAGGCAGAGGCGTAGCTAGCGGGGGGGGGGGGGGGGGAGGGGCAGAGGGGCGGGGGCCCCGGGCCCACTGAGTCTTTGGGGCCCACCCTGGGGCCGCCATTAATACATCCTTTATTTCTAACTGGATCGGTGTCTGCAGACACCAATCTAGTTAAAACGTATCCTGCAACTTCACAGTATTGTAAACCGCAAGCCACATGAGACACAGACACAGACGTCCTGTGCATGGACAGGGAGGAAGTGGCGGCGGAGGCTCCATTCATCAGCATCGCAGGTGAGTATGACTTTTTTATGACTAAAAAGAAATTTTTTAGCCCAGTCGTGGGTATATTAATAGTATAAGGGGTGGATAGGAGGGGGAATTATAACTATAAAGTGAGGATTCATTAGTGGGCATTATGACGATGGGGGGTCATTTATATAAGGGTTATTACAGGGTATTATGAATACAAGGGGGGAGGTTATTTATATAAGGGGCCATTAGGGGGCATCATTTATATTAGGAGGCATTATGAACATAAGGGGTGGTCATTGATATAAGGGGTCATTAGAGGTGCAGTATTTATGTCAGGGGGAATCAGGGGCATAATATGAGGGTCAATTAATTTAATGAAAGTGGCACTTGGGCTTTATTAAGACTAAGGCCCCATGTAGCGGGCTGCAGGAAAAATCATGGCGGTAACATTGTGGTTTTTCCTGCAGTGCTTTTCACAGAAGGTCCGCAGAGGTTTCCTCTGTGGACTTTCTGTTTTCAATACACCTATATGGAAACCGCCAGTGTTTCCATAGGTATAATTGACATGCTGCGATTTCCAAAACCGTTGCGTCTGCTGCACGTATTTTTCCGCAATGTGTGGATGGGATTTGCTAGAATCCCACGTTTTTTTTCTGTGGGTTTTCGCCACATGGGGCCCATCCCATCCCCACTATGCAGCAAAATACACGCAGCGGATACGCTGCGATTTCCAAAACAGTTGCAGTTTTGGAAATCGCAGCATGTCAATTATACCTATGGAAATGCCAGAGGTTTCCCTTTAGATATAATTGAAGCAGAAAGTCCACAGAGGAAACCTCTGCAAACATTCTGTGCAAAGTGCTACATGGAGTCTTAGCCTTAAGGCGTTTTCCAGCTCATTTTTATTGATGATCTATCCTCAGAATAAATCATCAATAAGAGATAAGTGATTCCCCACTGATCAGCTGTATGAAGGGGCTATGGCGCCTGTTTATATCACACGCTGTCTGTTTATAGTGACCGTGTGATGTAATTCCAGTCTTGTCACATAGATCTGTATAGGACGAGGCTGTAGTTACATTACATGGCCGCTATGAAAAGAATGACACTATGTAAACAGAGGTGTCACAGCGCTTACACAGGTACCACAGTTCATTCAAACAGCTGATCCTCGGGGTCCCGGGTATTGGAACCCCAATAATTTTTTTTTCCCTTGTGTTTTTTTTTTCTTCTTTTTAATTAGGAAACACCTGAAGCATTATTAATAAGGGGAACTATTTAAAGGGGTGCACAGGGAAGTTATTAATTTAAAGATGCACTTGGGGGTATTAGTCATTATGGGGGGTATATTATATATTTTATAATTGGGGGTAGCAGCAGGATGGGGGCTTTGTGTAGGTGAGGACAATATAGTTCAAGTGCCTGGAAAAGTGAGGAGCCAAAGATGTATATGTTGCAAACTTTACAGAGACTGGAAGAAGTGGTCATGGCTGTCCAGATAAAAGACGGGGAATGTGAACGATTAGTCAGAGACGTCATCAGTAAGTCACTAAATGTTACTGCACTGTATTCACCTAAATCGTCTGCAGAGCCCTGTGTAGAGCCGCTATATACCACTATACGCTCACCGTATACTCATAGTATCGGTATACGAACATGTCCAAGTTGGGGGCCCACATGGACATGTTCGTCCCCCTGTGCTCAACCCCTAGCTACGCCTCTGCCTAGAGGGTTAAGTCCCTTGTTAGGGTCATTTGGTCATTAGGCAATTTGTTTTGTGTAATTCTCTCTGGACACAAAAACATGGTATTCATGTACCTCCTGGTCAGACTTGTGGGAGCCTTCTTCCATTTGGTGCAATGCTGACTTCCTGTGCCTCCTGCTAATTTGGGTAGGTCAATGAATAAGTAACCACATGCTTGAGAGCAACCACAAGCGTGCTGGTGCGAGATTGTACTGGATAGCACTGGTGGGTTCAAAAAGACCTAAATATTATCCTAGGCCTTTCCCCACAGGCCCTGCTCACCTGAGACAAGATAGGAAGAGGGCATTATACTGTGTGGGCAGCAGTAATGGAGCATTAAACCATGTGGTAGGCACTATTGAAGAATTATACTGTGTGGGCACTGTGACAACTTGGGGAATTAGTCTCAAAATGGCCACAGACTCCTGGTCCGGACATCGGTGGTTCATGGTACTGGGCGTCGGAAAGATAGCGTTCAGATGGTCCAAGTGTAAAATAAAACTGGCTTTATTCAGCTTAACTGCAACATAGCAAAACAACAAAAAACCTAGGCCACAAGGCACTAACTGACTCCTTGAGCCCCTAACTGTCCTGACTATTGCTCAGCTCCAGCAACAGTCCCCTGTGGACCCCAGCCCTTCTGGGACAGAGCCTCTCTCTCTGTCCTTAGCTCGTCCACCATCTCTTGCTCCCTGCAGGATACTCCAGCCCTTCTGGAGTTACGCACCACACCCAAAGGTGTGGCTGAGGGCCTTTTCAGGGCTGGCCTGGGTCGCTCCCTAGCGCCCTCTAGGTTCACATACTCACATACCCTCCCCCTCAGCTCACTACCCATGGAGTGAGCTACAATGGGACGAGACATCCTATGACGAAGTCCCTCTTCAACCATGCATGCCTGTCCAGTGTCCCAATCTGGCGGTCTCTTCTTCCAGATTCCGGTTACTCGACATTTCCGGTTTCTCATCACTTTAACTGCTATGCCAAGATCCTGGCCATTCTGTGCAAAGGCAAGTTTTACTTCATCACCTTCACAATTCGCCATACAGGGGATCACATCATTTTCATCCCATTTCTCGCCATAGTCTTCAGCCATCCCATTGCAAGACTTTGATTCATTTAGTGAATAGCTGTAAGAATCTTCATCTTCTCCTATCATGAATCCACATGAATCCACAAGAGCTCAGAGACCAACTAACACGTACTTCATGCACATCAATGTCTTTAGAGTATGCATGTTTCACGGGTACCTTTTCTGGAACCTTTATCTCAAAGCAAACTTTGCCATCACCATCAAGGCTTAGAAGTTTAGGAGACATAGGCTGCTTGCTCTCCTCTTTGTTTGAGACACACAAGCTCTGTACTGCAATATCTTCTCCTTCTGCACGAGGGACATACTGTACACCCTCACATAATAGATCACGCTGAACTACATTTTCTGGTATGTCTTTAACAACTGTCACATCATTGGTGACATGTAATCCTCTCTTACTTCTGCATGCAAATGATGGCTGCTCAGTCTCTGCATTAGAACCTCTACCACGGTTACTTCCATTAGTTAGGGACATAGTAACATTGTATCTCAGCCTCTTCTTGTTGCTATTAGCATCAGGCGGTAAAACAACTTCTGCCTCTTCTCTTCTTTTTGGGTTGACTGTATTACTTCCTGACTCCCCCTTCACAGACAACATGGAGTCATTATTCACCATTTGTCCACCAGACATTTGGCTAGAGACAGGCACAGCAACACCTTTATCCACAATGGCTTCAGACACTTTAGCTGTTGGGACAACATATGCGTGGTCAGTCTTCTTACGGACTCTTGTTCCACCCTTTTGATGACCCTTCACCTTATTTACCATCTCACAGCCCTCTAGGCTTTGGACCTCATTGGTTTGAAGCTGGACCCGCTCTATCACTGGCAGTGTGTGACCAATCACAGTTTATTCTTCTGTTGGACCTTCTTTGGCCTCCTCACATTTTGCAGGAAGTCCACCTTTAGCAGCATCTTCCTGGGGAACTATACTCTCTACTTGAATCACGTGGTTTCATCATAATCTGATCATTGGTATCAACATCAGTGGACAGGTCACTCATGTCTGTCTGATTTAATGATTCTCCTTTCTCTGCCTCTATGCTGGCAGCTTTCTCCAATTCTAACGCCTTCTGTAGCGCACAAATCTCTGATTCCAGCTCCAGAACTTTCTTCACTGCCACATTTTTCTGAGCAGCTTCCATCTCAGTTTTTACTAGTGCACCTTGCAGCTCTGATTCTTTAGAGGTTAACAGGTTCTGCAGCGAGTCTCTCTCAGCTTCTAGTGCTGCCAGCTTTGAAGATAGGGCAGATGCCGACTGTTCAGTATTGGATAAAGACTGCTGCAATCGATCCAATTCTTCTCTTTTAGATTCCACTTCGGTTTTTAACTGTTCAATCTTAAAAGTGCGCTCTTCCAACTTTATTTCTGACTCACGCTTCACTTGATCCATCTGAAACGCCAGCTGTTTCTTGATGTGTGCAATTTCCTCCTGCTTGTTCACTTGCACCTTTAGTTTAGCAACAAGCATTTTTAGATCTACAATCTCAGCAAATAAATTAGACAGGTTTCCCTCAAACTGAATCTTCATGTCTTCTATCTGGAGGTTCAATTCTCTCTTGGCCTTTTCCAGCTTGTCATAAGCATTAGCTTTGTTCTCATACAATATCTGCACAGATTCCAGGTTTTTCTCAACTTCATCCTTGGAGCTAACCAAATCCTCCATTTCAGTGCGCAGTTGCTTGTTGAGCCTCTCTAACTCGGCCTTCAATTCAAGGGCCTCTTCTAGGGAGCGAGCCAAGGCAACAGCTTTGGTCTCTTTTCCACAAGCCTCTGCTTCAGCACGGTCCCGTTCTTCTGCATATCTAGCAGAAAGAGTCTTCTCTTCACCAAGCAGCTGATCAAACTTTTTTTGCTTCCTTTCCAAATTTGACACAATCCGACGTTGATGATCACGATCTACACCTACATCTTCTAGTTCCTGCTGCAGTCTAATTTTCGTCTTCTCAAGTTTGTCATAAGCAGCAACCTTCTCCTCCATTTTTTTCTTCATATCAGTCGCCTGAGCCTGTAGTGTTGCAATCTGCTTTGTCAAATCTCTTTTTGCTATCTCCTCTTCCTCTAGTTGCTCAAGGAAACCACTTTTCTCATCTTCCATTTGTTTTAGTTTTGTACTAAGGTCAAGCTTCGGACGGGTTTCTTCCTGAGTGTCCTGAAGCTGAGATTCTAGTGTAGAAAAATCTTTGGAAAGTTTGATAAACTTGCTGTCTGCTTGAGAAAGAAGCCCTGTGACATTATTCAATTCCACCTGTAGTCTGTTTGCCTTGTCTAGCAGTTCTTCTTGAAACCTGTCCCCTTCTGTGACTTTTAGTTGCAGCTCTTGAAGTTGAGTCTCTACTTTTTTGTGACTCTCCTGTAAGGTTTGCACTTTCTGAGCATGGACAGACGACATCTCCATCAATTCTTTGTCTTTATTTTGCACCAAAACAGACAACTTCTCATTATCTTCACAAGATCCTGACAGCGCCCTGTCCAGGCTACATATTCTAGCTTTGAGTTCCCTTTCTCTTTGTTCCAGAACTCCAGCTCTGCTTCGCCATTCGTGGATTTCACCATTTAGGCGAACTTGCTTTAGTGCATGCAAGTTTTGCTCTGACTGCAATGTCTGCACCACAGATTCTAAATCACTCTCTCGGTCAGACACATGCTTCCTCAGCTCTGCAATTTCATTTTCTTTGTCAGTTAATGCAGCCGAAGGTTTTTCACACATCCTGACTTGGTCATCCAGACATTCTGACTGACTCTGCAAAAATTCACTTCTCTCATGTTTAGCAGTTTCAAGGTCATCTCTTAATTTTTCAATGACACTCTCTTTGGCAATGGAGTCTTGAACATGCTGCTCCTTTAAATCCTGCAATTGCTTCTCAAGCACTTGCTTTTGCTCTACACTCTGTATAACTTTATTAGATAGAGCACATTTCATTTCAGCAAACTCCTTCTTAGTGACACAGTCCATTCCAGGCAAACCCAGTACCACATTTTCACAATGACTAGGATATAACCTCTTCATAGAGTCAAGCTCATTCTTTAACTTAAGGTTCTCTTTTTCTGATACCAAAAGTTGCCATTTCCAATCAGATATTTCATTCTCATACATGAACCTGATGGTTTTATTCTCATCTTGAAGCTGCTGCACCATAATATTTTCATCTTTGGCGCTTTGATGCACTCCAGTATGAGACATACAGTCAGTAGGGACATATTCCATCATAGAACAGAGGTGCTTTAGAAAAATTGAGTCACTCTCATGCAACCCTTTATCTTTACTTGCACTCCACATGATCTTTTTCTGGTTTTGTGTCTCTCTGCATTCAGACTGCTGCACTAATAAACCTGTGCATAACTTCTCTGCTTTTTTACAAGCTGAAATTCTCTTTTTCTTGCCCATGGTTTACTAACAAGATTACACAATATTCCACAGCAACCTTGGGTTCAACCGGCAGCAACTTTTTGCTATCTTCTGCAGTCACATGTATTCAAACAGTTTAACTTATGTGGCACTACAACAACCAGCATTTTCTTCTGTCTTCCACAGAAAACACCAACATGGCACCATAGCCTTTCACATAGACTTGTTTGCAATATCCAGCTTCTACACACATTTCTTACTTTCTTGCCATCAGCAAACGCTTTACAGACTTCTGTGCCACAGTATACACAAAGTCTATTCCCTGGATTCCTCTTCCAGAGTTTTACTTTCACCAGTTTTGCACACACTTTGCTATGTTGCAATTCACTCACCCCTTCCTGAGTTTCTCAGTTGAAATCACAGATTTCTTCCAGCTGTAGGCCACAATGCACACTTAGCAGTACTGCAGTCACCAACCACTTGTCTTCCAGGACTTGCGTGGATCTCTTTATGCCCGCATTCTCCACCATATGTGACAACTTGGGGAATTAGTCTCAAAATGGCGGCAGACTCCTGGTCCGGACAGCGGTGGTTCCTGGTACTGGGCGCCGGAAAGATAGCGTTCAGACGGTCCAAGTGTAAAATAAAACTGGCTTTATTCAGCTTAACTGCAACATAGCAAAACAACAAAAAACCTAGGCCACAAGGCACTAACTGACTCCTTGAGCCCCTAACTGTCCTGACTATTGCTCAGCTCCAGCAACAGTCCCCTGTGGACCCCAGCCCTTCTGGGACAGAGCCTCTCTCTCTGTCCTTAGCTGGTCCACCATCTCCTGCTCCCTGCAGGATACTCCAGCCCTTCTGGAGTTACGCACCACACCCAAAGGTGTGGCTGAGGGCCTTTTCAGGGCTGGCCTGTGTCGCTCCCTAGCGCCCTCTAGGTTCACATACTCACAGCACTAATAGAGAATTATTCTGTCTGGTGGGCACTAATGGAGCATTATACCATGTGGCAGGCACTATTGAAGCATTATACTGTGGGGGCACTAATAGAGCATTATTCTGTCTGGGGGGCACCGAATGGAGTATTAGTGCCCACCACACAGTATTATGCTCCTGAGTGCCCCTCATGCAGCATAATGCTCCTGTATTTCACTTATGGCGGTCAAGAGAAACACTAATCTCCTGACTGCTGCCCTTTTACTACTGATACATTACAATAGCAGCAGCAGGGACCAGTAATCATCCCTGCTTTCTGCACTTTGGAGAGTGCAGCTTCCTCTCTCCTTTACCTGAACTGATCTAGCAAATCGGTGTGGGGCAGGGAGGGGAGAGAACTGTATTTGCATAGCACTTTTCCAGACTATTAAGGAAGAGGTCAGGGGGGACCTGTTGGAGCCCCGCTGACTTCAGACTATAAGAAGCAGAAACTTTTTAGCAATTATTTTCCTTGCTTAAAAAGTGCATGTTATAGTCCGAAGAATATGGTATATCAAATGAAAGTTCATGATCATAAAGCTGTCCTTTCACTGTCAGATTGGAGAGGTGCATCAGTAGTTTTTCAAGCCTGTCTATTACTGAGTTGTCCATCCGGAAGCTATCCAAGTTGCCTCAACTTGCCTTTCCAAGATACTATCAGCATCATTATCTGGAGGACTTGTCCTGTCCTGCATCCAACAGGGCAACCCATTGATATGAGAGAGCAGTGTATAATGCTTAAAGGGTTTTCTGGGACTAAGAAAATGTTATTGAAGGCAGAAAATGCTTGTTATATGAATGAACAAACATAACTGAGTACCTTTATATTTGTTTGGACCATTTTTACCATTTTCTTGCTCATGTAATACTTCCTGGTTTACACTTCCTGGCAGTGGGAGTGTTAGTGCTGTTCCAGGCAGCCCTTCCCAGCATCCACCCACTGCACCTCCTAGCAGTTTTTCATCCACACCCAGTACACCTTCCTCACATTCTCATACAGGAACACTTTAACCTTATGGCAAACCATGCCCTATGGTAGCAGGGACACCTTGGAACTACAGGATAGTCCACTATTTAGAGTACTGTCCCTGGACAGAGATGAGTTGAGTACAATGTTCCTAGCTTCGCCATTCAGCCCATGCTTCTTTCTCCCTGTGTCTTGGTAGCAATAGGCACAATGTAGTGACAACACTTACATCTGCCATGTTGCTCCATGAAGCCTCTGGGAGCAGAGACTGAAGACAACAGGGGAAGGAGGAATTGTAAGTATTACATTTTTTTTAAAAATGTGTTTGATATATACTGGGAGGACACTGGAGGGCAGCTAAAGGGGAACATGAAATAGTGCGTGCTACATATATATATATATATATATATATATATATATATATATATATTTGTGTATCTGTATACATATTGCCCTAGTTTTTTCCAGTCATTTTATTTCACTGCTTACATATTACTGATTGGCAACTATCCTGAGCCATACTGACACTGTGTATTTGGGTTTTTTTTATTTACAAAAAGTCTAATAGAAGAAAGCTTTGAAATTAACTTAGATTTAGGCTTGAGAGGCTGTCAGGTGATGCCTGAATCACAGTCAAAGTCACAAACAAGTGTCCCCTCTGTTTTTTCACTGTACAATGTATATTGTGGTAGCCATTTTAGTTTGTCTGAGAAAATCACAAAGTATTTGGTTTAATTAAAACATGAACAATTTGAAATATTCAGGTTGAATCCAGATTGAAGGTGATGGGAAGGTCTGGAAGGGGTGTAAGTTCTGCTAGCACAATGTGAATGGGAAGGCGCTTTCACTTTACTATGATCACTATAAAGAGTTAAATTTTGCAGATAAAAGTGATAAAAGTCCGAAAATCTTCCCTTATCACAGTGTAACACTTACAATGGAGATTCCGGCACTTATCACTTCTACAGGAGCAGTTGTAAATCACAGGTGTTTGACTTTAATTAACGTGACTCTAGCACGGGGCATCTGGAAAAGTGATGCAAATAGCCAGATTAGCGACATCTAGGGGTTAATGTGAGTGTCCTGAGTAGCACATTTCAGAGAATTGTTGCTGCTTGAGAGAAGTCTTGGAGATGAGGGTGGATGGATCATTATCTTAGATCATTAGCAGAATCATGAGCACCGGCAGGGTGGTAGCTTTTTGATAATAGCGAAAAGTTTAAATTACATCTCTGGTAAATGGCCAGTCAATACAATGGCTGCACAGAGTGGAGTCATCAATGTAATGATTGGATAGAAAGACGAGCCAGGCTAGAACCTTCAAGATAAATTGTAGAGGGGAAAATTCAGTCAGTGGAAGAATTATTAGAAGGGGTTAGAATAATCAAGATGAGAATAAATGAGGGCAAGAATAAGGCAATAATTGATTTAATATAAGGGTTAAAGAAAAGTCTTTTTCAGAGGATTGAGTCAGGCGTTCTGCCTAGAAGTTATTGCGGTACCACAAAAAGAATATTAATTTTCCAATTAAAAGGGTCATCAACTTTTTTTCTTTTTTTTTCAAAAATAACTTTGTTTTGGCTTTACAAAATAGAAATATACAAAGCATATCAGTGGTTACATTGTGTAAAATGTTATAACCATACAATATATGAAGTTAGGTATCAACAGTAGTAAGGTAGTAGTCTCTTGAAGTATGATAATTTAGATGAGTAGATTAATTTATTGGCAGGTTACAGGGAAGGGATTGAAAGAATGTTGGACATGTTATCTTTGTGAATTAGGTTGCCACTTTAGGAATTGAGTTTAAGTGAAGAAAGATCCTTGATCCAATACACATACAGTATTGTTAAGTTTAGTAATACTTTTTAGACTTCACAAACCACAGAGAAAAAGGCAGTTATTGAATGGTTTAGATCTTCCCCTGGTATTTTTAGAAGTAACAGCCATTATTACTGTCATTAGCATGGACCATTTGTCTTGGATTTCCCAAAGGGATATGGACTGGTCAGCATATTTAATTTCCATGTTGTGGGCATACAAGACAATGAAGAAAGGGAAAATTTTGTGACATACAGTAGATGAAAAGAAAAATACCTTGAATGCCACTTCTTTTCAAACATAAATCTGAGTAGAAGATATTTGTCTGTCACCAGAACAAAGTGTATTAACACAGCCCCCAGATAGATAGGTTAGGATTACTTAAAAAGTGTTTTCCTCTTGTGAATTAGTGCTGCTATTGCTGAGATATTGCTATTTTGTCAATATGCAAACAAGCTCCTTGGATCAAGGATGTTGGCAGTTACCTCTGTAAATCATTGGCAATGCTCTTGTTGCTCCAAAGAGCTCATTTTCAATTTTGCAAAACAGCAATATCTCAGCTATGGAAGCACCTTTTTGGCACTGAAGGGGAGAACATCATTTGATTCAAGTGACCCGAATCTATCTATCTGCTGGATTCTGGTGACAGACTCCCTTTAATATCATTATTCTTCAGAATTCCTAATACTCCCTTGGTGGTGTTAGGGTTGAGATGCAAAGCAAAACAAAAGCAAAAGCAGGAGCTGGCTGATAACAGCGAGCAGAAGAATCAGCTATTTAAAATCAGCACAGCACTGTGAGCCAAGACAGACCCCCAGACATTTTCACTAACGCTGACCGCGAGGTCAGTTGGACTTTGCTGTACCTTGGAATTTGAATTGTCACCAAACAGTAACTACACAAATAATAAATTCACTGCAAACTGAAACCAAAACCAGATGCCAACAACTGACGTACTGGGAAAAACTGGAACAGGAAATTAGTCATACAGGCCAGGTCAAAACCAGGAGACGACATCATAGGCAAAATCAGGAGACAAAAGCGATATCCAGTAGGAAGCCAAGGGTCAAATCCAAACAGATACATCAAAGACAAAATCAGCAGACAATAAAGTATCCAAAAAGAAAGCCAAGGGTCAGAATAATGCAAACGTGAACACAAACATGACGCAGAGCCAAACTAGGAAGTAGAACAATTAGTCGGGAGGGATCTTATATAGGCCTCCTCAGCTGCTAATTGGATCAGCCTAGGAAACTTCTGAAACTGCAGAAGCTTCCCAGGTTGACAAAGTAAGCAGCCGGATTGAGAATCCTGACAGGTGGACTCCCTTGGTGACCTCTTTTATCGTCAGTCTTTAGGACTATTGAAGTGTTTCAGGTTTGACTTCCACTGTTGTATAATTTAATGTCAATGTTGTTGTTGGTCAGATCAGTGGTAAAGAACTGGCTGTTCTGTGGAATATCAGTGCGGAATGATAAAGGAGAGGGAATGTATAGTTTGTAAGTATATGCAAGTTGTATTTCGAAAACAGTTGTAAGAAGACAAGCATGTGTTGAATATCAATTAGATCCCCTATTGTTTTAGACTGTTGTTAGCCCTGTTGGAGAGATTACTGTTGGGAACTAACAAAGGGATTGTGTTAAATGTAGGCATGTTATAGAAATTTTGTTACAATCTACAGTTGCGTCTGTATATTATATTTTCAGGGCATATGAGTGGTTTTAATGCTGAGAAGTCTGTGCTTTGTTAAGACTTTGCACAGTTTCAATGTGTTGAGTTAAAAAACAATTTTCTCCTCATCATATGTTTTTTCAATTTGAGTCCATGGCATATGATGTGTTTCGACACTAGATTCTGACTTGGTCTAACAAGATGGTCTGATGATATTTTTTTTGGTCTGGGAGCCCCATTCCTCTGTTTTTCCACATTAATGTCTTGATTTTTTAATTGTTTTTTTTTTTTTTTTTTGAAGTGCCTTAAAAAATTGTGTTACCAACAAAGTAAAGAAATCAGTATCCATTCCATAGTCAGATGGTAGAGGCATAGGCTCTCACTTTCTGCCCATACACATAGCTGTATCGTGACCACCCAAAAACAAATTAATATTTCACATATGCAGCAAGATATAATGCCCCACATGTAGTAAGGAATACTCTTACCTCTATATAAAGAAGAGAAACCATGAAATGGAGACAAGTGAGGGATTCTTTAGGTATGACTTATTAAAGTCATCTGTAGATGCTTGACTCCACAGTAGTGGAGCAGCTCAGCTTTCACAGTGGTGATATGCGTAGCTGGCATTCATATTCAGCTTTTCAGTTAAAAATCCAACCTGGTCATGATGTACCAGTATATGGATGAGTCTATTTGCTATTACATGTATACATGTCAGGTTCTGTGTTGCTTATTCAAAGTAAGCAGCGCAGTGCATGGTATATAAACAATATTGGGAGCTGCAGGCTGCAGGGAACAGATGATCTGCAGCAGTCCCTACAGTCAAACCTCGCCAATTTAAAATTTACGACCTATCTTAGGTATAGGCCATCAATTATCACAAGTGTTAGGGTGGGGACTAAGACCTCTGGGTTATGTTGCCGGAGTCCTAATTGATAAGAAGTTACGAGCTCGGGAAACAAACACACTGAAAGTATCATGTGTTGAATGCTTCGATTTATTGGTTGGCAGAACAAGGTTATATAGGAAACACAGTTATACATCAATCACATGACATGATGCCCAAACTTGGTCTTAGAATTCCGGTGTTCCATACGTCCAAAAACCAATTTAAACCAGTCTGAGGGTTGTGCGTCAAACAGGGACATTTCTTAAGGTCAGCAAAAGGCCACATGACATCTGGGGTCAAAGATTAGCTTCTTTGCAACATAAACATAAGCATGTCTACATCCTGTGCAGACATGTGATCCAGAACTCATAATGAGCTTACTACACTCTTTTGTTCCCTTTGTTTTCCTTATCTATATATATATATATATATATACATTTTAGCAAGTAAAACATGTTTAACCCTTACATTCTCCCCCATTTTAGACATCTAATAACTTTTCCAATGAGTACATTCACCTTTAGGTGCCAGTCCAGCTGGATTCCCCATTGGAGTTGTCATTAGGTGTCTACCACTTATATTTATCTCGATTACAGTGATTAATACAAATTAAAACGATTTTTACAAAGCAATATATCAGTATTATAATCATTGCTATTTGTATGACCATCTGGATCAATCCTGCCACCCACCCACCTATACCTTTAAACCAATTAACTGGATTTAAGAATGAAAATGCTTCAGACCACCAACTGTCTTTGTTCTGAACATTCATCCTCTCATACTCTTTTCTTAGCCTGTTGTAAGTATGTGAGCAAGAGGGCGCTGTTGAGCGACCCAGGCCAGGCCAGAAAAGGCTCTCAGCCACGCCTTTGGGTGGTGGCATGTAACTCCAGGAGGGCTGGAGTATCCTGCTTGGAGCAGGAGATGGTGGACCCAGCTGGACAGATAGACGGTATGTGCCAGCAGGGCTGAGGTCCACCGGGGACTTTTGCTAGAGTTGAGCAAGAGTCAGGCTAGCGAGGGGCTCTATGAGTGAGTTAGGGCCCTAACTGTGGCCTAGGTTTTTTTGTTGTTTTGTTATGTTGCAGTTAAGCTGAATAAAGCCAGTTTTATTTTACGCTTGGACCGTCTGAAAGCTATCTTTCCGGCGCCCAGTACCACGAACCACCGCTGTCCAGACCAGGAAAAGCCGCCATTTTGAGTCTAATTCCCCCAAGTTGTCGCATATGGTGGAGAATTACGCGCATAAAGAGATCCACGCAAGTCCTGGAAGACAAGTGGTTTGTGATTGCAGTACTGCAAAGTGTGCATTGTGGCCTACAGCTGGAAGAAATCTGTGATTTCAACTGAAGAAACCCAGGAGGGGGTGAGTGAATTGCAACATAGCAAGGTGTTTGTAAAACCTGGTGAAAGTAAAACTCTGGAAGAGGAATCCAGGGAATGTGTTGCATGAGAGTGACTCAGTTTTTCTAAAGCATCTCTGTTCTATGAATGAATATGTCCCTGCTGACTGTATGTCGATGACTATGACTATGTCTCATACTGGAGTGCATCAGAGCGCCAAAGATGAAAATATTATGGTGTAGCAGCTTCAAGATGAGAATAAAACCATCAGGGTCATTTATGAAGATGAAATATCTGGTTGGAAACGGCAATTTGAGGTATTAGAAAAAGAGCACCTTAATTTGAACCTGAAGTTAAAAAAAGATCTTGAATCTATGAGGAGTTCATATCCTAGTCATTGTGAAAATGTGGTACTGGGTTTGCCTGGAATGGACTGTGTCACTAAGAAGGAGTTTGCTGATGTGAAATGTGCTCTATCTAATAAAGTTGTACAGAGTGTAGAGCAAAAGCAAGTGCTTGAGAAGCACTTGCAGGATTTAAAGGAGCAGCATGTCCAAGACTCCAATTCCAAAGAGAGTGTCATTGAAAAATTAAGAGATGACCTTGAAACTGCTAAAAATGAGAGAAGTGAATTTTTGCAGTGTTAGTCAGAGTGTCTGGATGACCAAGTGAGGAAGTGTGAAAAACTTTCGGCTGCATTAATTGACAAAGAAAATGAAATTGCAGAGCTGAGGAAGCATGTGTCTGACCGAGAGAGTGATTTAGAATCTGTGGTGCAGACATTGCAGTCAGAGCAAAACTTGTATGCACTAAAGCAAGTTCGCCTAAATAGTGAAATCCACGAATGGCAAAGCAGAGCTGGAGTTCTGGAACAAAGAGAAAGGGAACTCAAAGCTAGAATATGTAGCCTGGAGAGGGCGCTGTCAGGATCTTGTGAAGATAATGAGAAATTGTCTGTTTTGGTGCAAAATAAAGACAAAGAATTGATTGAGATGTCGTCTGTCCATGCTCAGAAGGTGCAAGCCTTACAGGAGAGTCATAAAAAAGTAGAGACTCAACTTCAAGAGCTGCAACTAAAAGTCACAGAAGGGGACAGGTTTCAAGCAGAACTGCTAGACAAGGCAAACGGTCTGCAGGTGGAATTGGATAATGTCACAGGGCTTCTTTCTCAAGCAGACAGCAAGTTTATCAAACTTTCCAAAGAGTTGTCTACACTAGAATCTCAACTTCAGGACACTCAGGAACTTTTGCAAGAAGAAACTCATCAGAAGCTTGACCTTAGTACAAAACTAAAACAAATGGAAGATGAGAAAAATGGTTTCCTTCAGCAACTAGAGGAAGAGGAGATAGCAAAAAGAGATTTGACAAAGCAGATTTTAACACTACAGGCTCAGGCGACTGATATGAAGAAAAAAATGGAGGATAGTATTGGGTCCTTGGACTCTGTTGAAGAACTAAAGGAAAAGTTGCAAAAGGAGCTAGAAGCTACAAATCAACAGTTTGAGGAGAAGGTTGCTGCTTATGACAAGCTGGAAAAGGCCAAGAGAGAATTGGACCTCCAGATAGAAGACATGAGGATTCAGGTTGAGGAAAAAATGTCTAATTTGTATGCTGAGATTGTAGATCTAAAAATGCTTGTTGCTAAACTAAAGGTGCAAGTGAACCAGCAGGAGGAAATTGCACGCATCAAGGAACAGCTGGAGTTGCAGATGGATCAAGTGAAGCGTGAGTCAGAAATAAAGTTGGAAGAGCGCACTGTTCAGATAACACAGTTAAAAACCGAAGTGGAATCTAAAAGAGAAGAATTGGATCGATTGCAGCAGTCTTTATCCAATACTGAACAGTCGGCATCTGCCCTATCTTCAAAGCTGGCAGCACTAGAAGCTGAGAAGGATTCGCTGCAGAGCCTGTTAACCTCTAAAGAATCAGAGCTGCAAGGTGCACTAGTAAAGACCGAGATGGAAGCGGCACAGAAAAATGTTGCAGTGAAGAAAGTTCCGGAGCTGGAATCAGAGATTTGTGCGCTACAGAAGTCGTTAGAATTGGAAAAAGCTGCCAGCATAGAGGCAGAGAAAGGAGAATCATTAAGTCAGACAGACATGAGTGACCTGTCCACTGATGTTGATACCAATGATCAGATTATGATGAAACCATGTGACTCGGTAAAACGTCAAGTAGAGGGTATAGTTCCCCAGGAAGATGCTGCTAAAGGTGGACTTCCTGCAAAATGTGAGGAGGCCAAAGAAGGTTCAACAGAAGAAGAAACTGTGATTGGTCACACACTGCCTGTGACAGAGTGGGTCCAGCCTCAAACCAATGAGGTCCAAAGCCTAGAGGGCTGTGAGATGATAAATAAGGTGAAGGGTCATCAAAAGTGTAGAACAAGTGTCCGTAAGAAGACTGACCATGCATATGTTGTCCCAACAGCTAAAGTGTCTGAAGCCATTGTGGATAAAGGTGTTGCTGTGCCTGTCTCTAGCCAAATGTCTGGTGGACAAACGGTGAATAATGACTCCATGTTGTCTGTGCAGGGGGAGTCAGGAAGTAAGAGATGGTTACATGTCACCAATGATGTGACAGTTGTTAAAGACATGCCAGAAAATGTAGTTCAGTGTGATCTATTATGTGAGGGTGTACGGTATGGCCCTCGTGCAGAAGGAGAAGATATTGCAGTACAGGGATTGTTTATCTCAAAGAAAGAGGAGAGCAAGCAGCCTATGTCTCCTAAACTTCTAAGCCTTGATGGTGATGGCAAAGTTTGCTTTGAGATGAAGGTTACAGAAAAAGTTCCCGTGATACAGTTATACTCTAAAGACATTGATGTGCATGAAGTACGTGTTAGTTGGTCTCTGAGCTCCTGTGAATTCATGATAGGTGAAGATGAAGATTTTTACGGCTATTCACTAAAGGGATCAAAGTCATGCAATGGGATGGCTGAAGACTATGGCGAGAAATGTGATGAAAATGATGTGATCCCCTGTAGGGCGAATTGTGAAGGTGATGAAGTAAAACTTGCCTTTGCACAGAATGGCCAGGATCTTCGCGTAGTGTTTGAAGGGCGGAGAAACCAGAAATGTCAAGCAAGCGGAATTTGGAAGAAGAGACCCCCAGATTGGGAATTCTGGAGAGACACTGGACAGGCCTACTTGGTTGAAGAGGGACTTCGTCATAGGATGTCTCGTCCCATTGTAACTCACCCCATGGGTAGTGAGCTGAGGGGGAGGGTATGTAAGTATGTGAGGCAGAGGGCGCTGTTGAGCGACCCAGGCCAGGCCAGAAAAGGCTCTCAGCCACGCCTTTGGGTGGTGGCACGTAACTCCAGGAGGGCTGGAGTATCCTGCTTGGAGCAGGAGATGGTGGACCCAGCTGGACAGATAGACGGTCTGTGCCAGCAGGGCTGAGGTCCACAGGGGACTTTTGCTAGAGTTGAGCAAGAGTCAGGCTAGTGAGGGCTCTATGAGTGAGTTAGGGCCCTAACTGTGGCCTAGGTTTTTTGTTGTTTTGTTATGTTGCAGTTAAGCTGAATAAAGCCAGTTTTATTTTACGCTTGGACCGTCTGAAAGCTATCTTTCCGGCGCCCAGTACCACGAACCACCGCTGTCCGGACCAGGAAAAGCCGCCATTTTGAGTCTAATTCCCCCAAGTTGTCGCACTGTATACTTCCTCCAATTTTCGTTTTTCTTTGATGTTACCTTCTGAGTCAATGTAGTGGCAGCATGTAGGTCCCACTATCTGGCACATTCCTCCCTGAGCTGCAGTTATATAGTCTAATACCAATGTGTGTTAATTAGTGACTATTATCAATTGATTCTGTACTGCAATAGTGGTATTAAGTATCCCCAAAATTTCCCATATTTGATCATCGAGATAGTCAGTACTTTGCACTAGCTTGTCCCACATCTGCATTATCATAGGATATATGAGTATTGTGCTTACTATCTTATTCCCAGTGCTTGACTGTACCAAGTGAGGTCTCGATTTCCACAAACAAATGAAAGGTTCTTTTTCCTGTAAAGCCTTTCTTCAGCCGTCTCATTCACACACTCTATGTTCCCGGGTATCCCTTTACATGTATGATTGTCTCCCTCTACAAATAGGTGTGCATGTTCCCAGGAAGTGTTGTGTACTGTTCTTTCTATGACCCAAGGTGTCCAAAAATCACTTCTTTTCTGTCCATCATCCCCAAAACTTATCTGTATCCTGGCCTGGGGAATCTTACCCAATATGGTGGCAGTGGATCTATTCCTAAAAACCCATCTTTCCCCACTATATGCCACGTATTGGATGTTCTTATTGTTTCCAGTAAGGTTACCTTGCCACCACGGATAGTCTGTCCACCCCACTATTGGTATCCCTACAGTAACATTTGCCCATGACCTGGTCTTGAAGTCACCTGCAACATTATCTAGACTCCCTGGCCACTGCAGTAGTTCATCAATAGGGACAGGTACAGCCAGGAAGGGTAAACTAGTGGAGGTAATAGGAGAGTGTGTACAGATCCAGCAATCCTTGAGGGTATAGTTAAACCCTTCCACCATCACAAGATGGTGTTTAATAAACTTATTGTCCACTTCTTTAATTCCCTGAAGGGATTTCCAGGTCTCACTGATTGTGAGTCCTCTTAGAAGGCACAAAACGAATAATGTCCATTTCTTCATCCTTGCTCAGGTTCAAGGACCTTTTTACAATGAGAAGCGTGTATACAGTTAGGCTTTCCTTCTAGTTTGACCGAAGTGGCAGTTGTCAACAGTACTTGGAAAGGGCCATCAAATCTAGGTTCAAGGGTTTTTCTGACGTGTCTTTTTACAACCACCCAATCGCCAGGCTGCAGGCTATGTGTCCCTGAAAAATCAGAAGAGTCTGGAATAGAAGAGAACACCTGTTTATGTGTTACTTTCAGTCTTTGACACAAGCTCTGAACATAGCTGGCAGTGCTGTCATAATTGAGTTGTAAAGTCTGAGGAAAATACAACCCCAACCTAGGCACACTTCCAAACAATATCTCAAATGATGATAACCCTGTTCTCCTGTTAGGAGTAGTCCTTACTGAATATAAGGCTAAGGACAGGCATTCGGGCCAAGGCTTTCCTGTCTCTGCCATGGCTTTCTGAATCTTCAACTTGAGTGTACCATTCAACCTTTCAACTTTGCCTGAACTCTGAGGATGGTAGGGTGTATGGAAAGCTTGCTCAATCCCTAATGCAGACATTATTTCTTTCATTATCTCACCTGTGAAATGTGTACCTCTATCAGATTCTATCACCTCAGGTATCCCGAATCTGCACACAAGTTCAGACAGCAATTTCTTGGCAGTTACTTATGCAGTCGCTTTGCTCACAGGGTAGGCCTCAGGCCATCCTGGAAACAAATCCACACAGACCAATACATACTCGTATGTTCCAGACTTAGGCAACTGTATGTAATCTATTTGTATTCTCTGGAATGGGTACAGGGATTTTGGTGTACATTTGGTAGGTGTTTTAACTACCTGTACTGGATTGTGTAGAGCACATATGTGACATGCTTTTATGTGATTACTAGCAGCCCTTCCAAAACCTGGGGCAAACCATAATTTACCCACTAATGACTCCATGGCATTTCGAGAGGCATGCACATTACCATGGGCTAAACCAGCCATTTGGGGGTATACTGCTGCAGGTAGACACAGTCTATCCCCCATTTTCCACGTTCCTTCATACTCTCTGGCACCAGCCTTTTTCCATTTTTCAGTTACCACACTGGTTACATTAGAGTACAGCCCCTTGGGGTCTGCTAGGTCAATGTCCATTTTGCTCACCTGGTTGAGACGCTTCCATGGGAGCAGTGCTGCTGCTTTGGCTGCTGTGTCAGCCTTCTCATTTCCAAGACTTTCAGGGTCTCTTCCTTTTGTGTGAGCTCTGACCTTCACAATTGCCAACTGCTTAGGGAGTAATATGGCCTCCATCAATAGACTTACCGAATCTCCATTCTTGATTGGCTTGCCCTGTGCCGTCAGGAAGTTTCTTGACCTCCATATAGGACCATAATCATGCGCAATGCCAAAAGCATACCTGGAGTCAGTGTAAATGTTTGCTGTGCTATCTTTAGCTATTTTGCAAGCCTCTGTAAGGGCTTTCAATTCAGCTCCTTGAGCTGACGTGTGGTGGAAGGGCTTCTTGTACTATGATGTCATGTGTAGTGACTACAGCATACCCTGTAACAAATTTGCCTTCATCTGTTAAGTACCTAGAACCATCCACAAACATCTCATAGTCAGGGTTCTGTAATGGGATGTCCGTGATATGGCTGAAGCCCACCGTCTCTTGAGACATGAGGGCCACACAGTCATGCTCATGTTGACTGTCAAACAATTCATCTTCTGAGAGGGAGTTTAAAAATATCTCATCATCTACTCCCCCCTTTGAATCATGAACTCCTACTGGTAAGAGTTGCAGGATTCAAGGTCAAACAATGCTGAAATGAGATGTTGGAGGAGGATTGCAGAGCAAATTCCATTTTGCTCTGTCTTGCCAAGGAAAGATGACGTCTGTCTACCTGTGTGAGGATTGCATGGATGTCATGTGGTGCATATACCACCAAGGGGTGGTCTAGGACAATGTCTGAGCTCTTTTCAAGCAGGGCTTGTACTGAAAGTACAACCCTCACACAAGAGGGTGTTCCTCTGGCTATGGCATCTAAACGTGCACTGTAGGATGCCACGGGACGCTTTCTATCCCCATGTTGTTGTGTGAGAACTGCAGTAGCCTGTCCCATCATCTCAGTGACATAAATTTGAAAGGGCTTCTGATAGTCAGGCAGGCCTAGGGCAGGTGCACTGACTATCTGGAGCTTAAGTTGATAAAATGCATCCAAAGCTTCTGATGTCAGACTGAACGGTTTAGAGGAGAGACAGTCATATAAGGGCTGCATGGTCAGGGATGCAGATCTGATCCATGGCCTACAGTATGACACTAAACCTAAGAAGGTACGCAACTGAGCATGGGATGTTGGTACTTGCATTTCTCTTACCACTTTGGTTCGTTCATCTGAAAGATGTTTGGTACCTTGGCTGAGACAGTGACCCAGAAATACCACCTTTTGCTTTCAAAATTGCAGCTTGTCTTTACTGGCCTTGCAACCGCTCTAGCAGAGGAAACACAACAGGCTTATGATAGCAGCTTCACATGTCTGTTTATCTGGGGCACAAAGAAGAAGGTCATCAACATATTGCAACAATACAACATCATCAGAGGGAGGGCCCCAGGCATTCATGATCAGAGTGAAACATCTCATAAATTAATTTGGTCTAGATCTGTTTTACTTGTTGCCCAGAGACTTTCTGGGACCTGTGACAATAGTATATTCCCTTCTTCAGTGAGGGTGAACACAGAATGTGGAGTATTTACTATAGCAGATACTAGGCAAAGTATCTCATGGTTTGTGTGTGTGATCCGCACATAAGCTTCACCAGAGGGATGTAACATGATGTCACAACCTAGGACCCCCATCACATCCGTACCCAATATATTATCTAAGGTGTCAGAGACAAGGTATCTAGTTAGAATTCTACATCCTTGAAATGATGTCTCTATGGGGTCTGTTTGGTCAAGGGTAACAGGGAGACCTGACACTCCCTGAACCATCTGGCTGACAATGGTAGGTTAAATTTGTTAACAATGTCTTTACTGACACAAGATTTTGTGGCCCCAGTGTCTATTAGGAACGGCACCTCCTTTCCATTAATCAATACAGGTTGAAGATTTGTATACCTCTCTCTGCTGAAGATAAGAGGGACACTGGAGCAGGAGGGCCTAACCTTCATTGTGAATTATCCTGGCCTTGGTCGGGGCCAGGTGGGCAGTTTATAGACTGTCCTCTATTATTGTTATTTTGTTTGGGACATCAGCAATCTCTGGCTAGGTGTCCTTGTTTTCCACAATTGAAACACTTCCTATTTTCCCTCTGTCCCTACCTTCAATTAGGGCATATATTCCACTTTGTAATTTGTGCTCCTGGATTTGTCCTGCATGGTCTAATCTCCATTGGTCCCAAAATTTACTATCAAACAGTCCTGTCTTGTGAACCCCTGCTCTCTTAAGGATCGTTTTTACTTGGGCGGCAACCTCTTTCCCTTCCCTTATCTCTATTAGTTCATATGGGGTGTACCATATCTTAGAGAGTCCCTCCCTCCTCTAGGGCAATTAAGACAATAGAGGGTCACTTTGACTTCTCTAGTGGGAACTCCCAAACAGACACTCTGTTTTCCTTGAACTAATTCTTAATGTGCAAGTTCTGGTGTAGTGCTCAGGGCAAAACCTCAATTGGTTTCCACAGACTGAACTTTCTGCCTGTGTCCCCTTACCAAAACACACCTGAATTATTGCACGTACCTGCGTGGATTCTACTCAGTCCTTCGTGCTACTACTCGGGTCTCATTCGACCCTGACCGTCCAGGCACAGCTGGAGGCTAGTGTTCCAAAACAAGGACTTTTCAATCACTCAGTACTTTTCTTTCAGGACCTTGTCCGCAACTCTAGGGGTTAAGGATGGAGAATGTCTCTCCCTTCTGTGCCGCCTTATACACTTTATAACAAATGTAACAACTAAATGACAGTATGATTAATAGACAAAGACTGATGTATACTATCTCCCACTCCACTACAGACAACATACTCTTTAATTAAGGTTCTTCCGTACTATATAACATGGCATCAAGTGTCACAAAAACATGCAGCAACTAACCTCACTCATCGACACACAGGATCAAAGACACGTAGGAGCTCAGATAAGTTATTTGGCAAGACAAGGGCTTACCTTACAGCGCTGTTTTATTTATCTGAGGTCCTCCGGTCCCGTCTCCAAATCGGTCGGTGAGTAGATTGGCACGCTATCGGCTGCACATCGGACGATCCTTGATGCCCCACGTTTCTGGGCGTCAGTTGTTAGGGTGGGGACTAAGACCCCTGGGTTATGTTGCCGTAGTCCTAATTGATAAGAAGTTACGAGCTCGGGAAACAAACACACTGAAAGTATCATGTGTTGAATGCTTCGATTTATTGGTTGGCAGAACAAGGTTATATAGGAAACACAGTTATACATCAATCACATGACACGATGCCCAAACTTGGTCTTAGAATTCCGGTGTTCCATACGTCCAAAAACCGATTTAAACCAGTCTGAGGGTTGTGCGTCAAACAGGGACATTTCTTAAGGTCAGCAAAAGGCCACATGACATCTGGGG
This sequence comes from Leptodactylus fallax, assembly GCA_947044405.1. Lineage (NCBI taxonomy): Eukaryota > Metazoa > Chordata > Amphibia > Anura > Leptodactylidae > Leptodactylus > Leptodactylus fallax. The sequence goes on from CAMRHE010000010.1 coordinate 8,140,985, forward strand.
TCAAAGATTAGCTTCTTTGCAACATAAACATAAGCATGTCTACATCCTGTGCAGACATGTGATCCAGAACTCATAATGAGCTTACTACACTCTTTTGTTCCCTTTGTTTTCCTTTATATATATATATATATATATATATATATATATATATATATATATTTTAGCAAGTAAAACATGTTTAACCCTTACACAAGGTACAAAACCCCTTCTTGACTCAGTGAAGGCCAAGGTTAAGGCATTGACATTCAGTTGTTTACATCCTAAATTCTCACAATAAATGTAAGACATTTAGGCATTAGACGAATACTAGTAAAAAAAAAAGTAAACTTACCCCTCCATAATTCTGCCATGGGCTCAGGTTCTCTTTGTCAGGCTACATTCATATGACAGTGATTAATGGCGTGTGACGCCTGTGAATCGGAGCTATTCACATGACTGTTATTTTCACGGTCTGTTGTAATGGACCGTCACACTATAGGTCACATTCTATTTTGGTCTGTTTTCATGGATCCCTCCATGCAATGAAATGTATGGGGAATCCATGAAAACGGGCAACCTTCGGGTGCAAGATGGACTTGAAAAATGGATGTTTTTCATGGCCATTTTGCACCTTGGTCATTTGAATGTAGCCTCAGTCTCTGATTCTGGCTCCCTAGCAAGGGGAGACAAACCACCTGTGCAGACACTTCTGCTGCACATGGGACCAAGTGTAGAAGGGGTCCCATGGAGCCAACATGTGAAAGATATAATGATTCTGTCTCCTCTGTTTTAGAGTAGACAACTGTTTTGTCCATCTTGTTTTAACATAACACTGAAAATGGAGCTCAGCAGCCTGCAGTCAGGAGGAAGGTGGAGAGAGAAACAACAGCAAGTAGGAGGAGAATTGTATGGTGCACTGCTATCCCCTATATGTACAACCAGGGGATGTGCTGAAGTACCAGTTACAGCACTGTGCTAAGGAAGAAATGGGACATAACATAGGTGACTTATATATAAGGGTGGTTAGTGGGCACATGGGAGCAGGGGATGTGTACACTACTTTGTGTTAACTACATTGTTTAATTAAAGGGACTTGCCATCAGGTTTGGGTCCCTCAACCACAAGCATGCCCTTTTGAGCTGCTTGTGTGCAGAATGTTTGTATATATGATATAACCATTTAGCTTTATTAACACATACAGCAGCCTAAAAGAGAGATGAAATGTTGCTGCTGTGCAGGTGAATAGATCACTTAATTTTGCTGAATTTTGTGATGAGCCGAAAATGTGTTGGATGTACATTGAAGGTGGGACCCGGAATTAGTCATTAGGCTTGCACTTCTCTTTTTTTTAAATATAGTTTTCATCTTATTATGTTCTAATTATATACACACGTGGACAAAATTGTTGGCACCCCTTGTTTAATGAAAGCAACACCCACAATGGTCACATAAATAACTTGAATCTGACAAAAGTAATAATATATATAAAACTACATGTTGACAAGCCACAAAGCTTCTGGGAGAATGTCCTATGGACAGATGAGACAAAAATCGAAATTTTTGGCAAGGCACATCAGATGTTCACAGACAGAAAAATGAAGCATATCTTGAAAAGAACACTGTCCCTACTGTGAAACATGGAGGAGGCTCTGTTATGTTCTGGGGCTGCCTTGCTGCATCTGGCACAGGGTGTCTTGACTCTGTGCAGGGTACAATGAAATCTCAAGACTATCAAGGGATTCTAGAGAGAAATGTGCTGCCCAGTGTCAGAAAACTTGGTCTCAGTCACAGGTCATGGATCTTGGAACAGGATAGTGACCCAAAACACACAGCTAAAAACACCCAAGAATGGCTAAGAGGAAAACATTGAACTATTCTGAAGTGTCCTTCTATGAGCCCTGACCTAAATCCTATTGAGCATCTTTGAAAGGAGCTGAAACATGCCATCTGGAAAAGGCAACCTTCAAACCCCAGACAACTGGAGCTGTTTGCTCATGAGGAGTGGGCCAAAATACCTGTTGAGAGGTGCAGAAGTCTCATTGCCAGTTACAGGAATCGTTTGATTGCAGTGATTGCCTCAAAAGGTCGTGCAACAAAATATTAAGTTAAGGGTACCATAATTTCTGTCCAGGCCTGTTTCATGAGTTTTCTTTTTTTTTTAAATTCTGTTGAAGCATGGTTGAAACGCAATGTCTGACTTTCATTTGTTCATTTTTCATAGAATTTTTATATATTACTACTTTTGTCAGATTCAAGTTATTTCTGTGGCCATTGTGGGTTTTTCTTTCATTAAACTAGGGGTACCAACAATTTTGTCCACGTGTGTATGTAATTTATTTCCAGTTTTGTTGCCATTATAGGCATGGGGGGGGGGGCAGACAAATTTCTTGCACAGGGCTCCTTTGCTGTTTCCACACCTTCTGTCAATCACCGGCCTTAGCAGTCATGTGTGGTATTTGATTACATCAGAAATTCCAGCACTAAAAGACAATGTAATTAACTATATCCCATGACCCCTGAGGCCAGTAATTGGCTGCAGCAGTCATATGATGATGTCAATATGGCGCTGGAACTGGAGATCAATAGAGAAAACTGTTTTCCAAATGTTGGGACAACAGGACAAAGAACGCGTGGCTAAAAACTTATTTACACGACAGTAAAAAACGACCATGTCATGGCTGATTTTTAATGCTCATCACATTTGTTTTAAAAGCAGTAGGAGTGAATGAGTGTATTGACATGTCCATTTTTATTTGATGGATACAGGAAAGGTCCATTAAAAAAACTGAGATGCTCTATTTTTGTCCATTTTCACAATCACAAAAGCAGACATGTTAAAACACCCATTGGTTTTCAACGGTCGTTCAAAAATGGATTTCACATGGCCATTTTTTTACTCTCATTTGAATAAGGCCATAAATGGATTGATACATACAGAACAGTCCTGTAAATAAGGCCTATTTTTTTTTCTTTTACACCTTTTCCTTCAGCAATTTATTTGCTCTGAATTCCCCCTTTAGTCCGGGGCCCCATGTAGCGAAAAATGCATTGATTTGGACGCGGCGAAAATGCTGAGGCAAAAACCACAGCGTTTTACAGTACCTGCAAAGTGGATGGGTAAATATCCGCAGTGGAAATGCTGCAATTTCAAAAACGCTTGCGTTTTTGTAAAACGCAGCATGTCAATTATATCTATGGAAATGCTGGCGTTTTCCGTATAGGGTATAATAGAAGCAGAAAGTCCTGCGGACTTTCTGTGAAAAGCGTTTCGGGAAAAACCGCAATGCATTTCTGCTGCATTTTCTCCCACAGCGCTTTTTGGCTGCGGCTCACTACAAGGGGCCTTAGCCTTAACTTAATTCTCTGCTATGGTAATTACTCTTTAATGAAATGCACATCAATTAGTGCGATAGGACCAATAATGTCCAGTACAGTATAGTAGAATTATGACTTATTCGGTGTATTCATAAAAGTAACCTTTACAATTTTTATTTTATTTTTAGAACTAGAGAAAAGACACTCTGTAGAATGTGTAGAATATATGCAATTAGAACTTGTGAACACCATTTGGTGTGCTAGACCATCACATTCAATAAGCATTTGCTTTAATGAATTAGCAATGGACTTCAGGGATAAAATTTACTGCCATATATAGACGTTCAATTTTGTAAACGTATGCAAGCTGATTTAGAATACAGTTCTCATTATGTGCAATATTAATTTGCATAAAAGCTGTGACTACAATATTCATTATTTATCTATATTTTATAATAAGAAACCAGTATACTGTGGCAGTTTTCTCTACTGCACGAGTCAGCAGCAAGCTCAAATTAAGATATGGCTATAAGTTATTCCTCATTTTATTCATGCATCATCCACCCACTCAAACCGCTCCACAAACCTTTCATGTGCTTTTCACTTTATTCCACATACAACTAGCAGACTTTTACATTTCTGTTCCAAATAGGAAATGTATTGGGGAAGGACAATGTAACAATATTGTTATGTAAAACAATTCTAGTCTATTTATTTTTTTTATACTAGATATGTCAATATACTTTTATGGAATATACTTCAATGCCATTTCTGATTGAACAGCTGCAGTATCAATTGTTTGCTCCATTTCAGACACACAAGTAATTGAAATCCCATATGTTCTTATCACATTTATAAATGCTGCCTTATATACGAGTATTGTTATTATTCTTATTATTTTAAACAGCAATGAAATCTATTTTTTGTTAAGAATAAGGCTTAGGCTCCATGGGTACTTTAGTTGCTCAACACTAAGTTGCGCGCAGACATGTCACTGATAAATATGTGCAATTTGTCTGTGACTTTCTGTCTTATTATGATGTGAATTGGCTATGTTATCCATGTAATTTTGAATTTTCACAAATTATTAGAAAGTAGAAATATATATAACAAGTATGTCACAGTGAGTTTGCAATGGAGGCTCCTAACTAACCTATAACATTCAGGTCTATGCTGGTAGACTCACATGTGACCTGTAACCAAAAATCTAGCTGATTTGTATTTTTGTGATTTTTATCTTGCAATTGTGCTATCTTGAGATATCACAATGCAGCATCGCAAACTTCATGTTATGCTACAAAGACGCCATGTAGCTGTGATTTCATTATTTAAAAGAATATACAGCTAAATTCCATTTTGAGCCCGTTCTCAAGATTAAGTCTTTGTTGGGAATGCCCAGTCTGGAAGTTCCTCTGTTTAGCTGGTATTATGGGGAAAGCCACTGAACAGTTGCAAATTCTGAAGATAGGGCTGGCATTCGGTGTGTGTGTGTGGAGGGGCACACTGGGCAATAGAGGCAGATTACTGTCTGGTAAATCAAAAGCAGGGGCACATGGTTAGCTGCCGTCTGCAGCTTCTCTGACTGTGGCAAGTTTCCCTACCCTTACCTGCTGAAGCATGTGCTTGTGTGCCCTTAACATCCCCACATACTCCTCTTCTCTCCTCTTCATGCAAGAAAGTGACTGAGCAGTATAGATGGAGGGTGTGAGAGGAGATTTGCAGCCACGTTAAATGGGTTATCCAGGGAGTAATAAAGCTTACCGGTGCATGCTGGTAAAGCCTTATTACTAACTAGAGAAAGTATCTGGCATGGAGATATAAAGTGTAGGTCTAAAGAATCCCACCAAAGTCAGGAAGATGACCTGGCAGATATAAAGGTAAAAAGTACCCAGTGCTGCTTCCTTTCTTCTAGTGCAGGAAGAACAGTTCTAATTTTCTCCATCCTGAATCTCTTTTTCCTGATGAATCTGTTTAAGTATGTATCTTAAGTCTATGATAGTTCTCCATTTGCCCTGAGGATTTGGAACAAGGAAAACTCTTGAGTAAACCCCAGATCCTCTTTGGGCTGAATGTTTTGTAATACTTTCATTTGTATAAAATCAAGGATGTAGTTTCGCACAAAGCATTGCTTTATAGGAGGTAGATGAGGCTTTATAATAATCCTGTCTGGAGGAATATTGTTCAGTTCTATCTGATATCCCTGTTTTCTAATGTCTAAGACGCAGGGGTCTTTGGTGTATTTCTGCCAGACTGGAAGAAAGTGGACAAGTCTTCCACCCACTAGTAATTTTCTGGTGTCAGAAATTAAGCTTCCTATTGGAGGTAGAAGTACTTCTGTCTCTCCCTCTCTGAAGCTGAGAAGTGGGTCTTTGGGAAGTGCTAGCTCTACCATATGACTGGTTCTCAGCCCTTTCTTTATGCCCTGGTCTTTACCCAGTATATTGAAAGAAACTCCACTTTCTTTTGGCCGACTGAGGTAGGGATTAACTTTTTTGTCCGATAATCCTCCCATTAAGGAGTCTAGTTCTTCTCCAAACAGCCTACCAGATCAGTATTTCATAGAACATTATGAACTCTTGGAATGAACATCCACGTGGTCTTCTACCTGCAATAGATAGAGTCAAAGAATGAGCAGCAAATCTAGCCTGTTGTACAGAAGAATCACAGAGGAAATCATAAGCCATAGCAATCTTTTTAAAAGATTTTAAGATGTCAACCCTAGATACTCCTCTGTCTATATCTTCTTCCATCTGCAAGAAACAGGTTCTAAGATTCTTAGCCACTGTGTAGGAGGATAAGGCATTTTTTTGTTTGGGCAGATCCGCACAAATAACCTTTATGTTCCATATCAAACCTTCGATCCATTGGATCTGTAAAATTAGCTCCATCTTCACTTGGAACCACAGGACTCTTATGCCATTTTGAAACAGAAACATCCACCTTAGACAATTCAACCGAAATCTTCCCTTCCTCTTGATCTATCACAGACATTACTTTAAATCTCTTACTAAGAATCGGCCCCTTATGAGGAGACTTCTACTAATTACTCATGAGCTTTTTAACAAATGAGTTGACTTTAACAGCTCTTACCTTCTTAGGGATCCCATCTTCCCCCATAACTGGCATGGATGTACAATATGGGAGTGTCTGCATGTTAAATACTTGGATTTGGAAGCAGATTTCTTGCCTCGGTCTCCTGAACCTTGAGACATCCTCAGTAGTAAATGATTGATTAAATGTTAAACATAAACACATAGGCTTAATTATGGTAAAATGAGTAACTCAGATATAAAAAGGAAAATTACCTGAGAGTGACACAAGCTAAACCTCCAATCAGTCTGGCAGAGCAGAAATGTGATGCCGCTACTGCAGGGTTAAAAAGCTGAATACCAAAAGTACATAGCACTCAGGGCATATGCAGACCATGAATACTGCGATCCTCAAACAATATGGTTGAGATTGCGTAAAGCATCAGGCACGTCAGAAAGACGCAACAAGCTGGCACCTGCACACAAGGAAGCCCAGCAACTGAATAAGCCTCAATTTCTGCCTAAGGCTGATAGCCTTAGTTCCTAGACACACTAAACAGGGTAAGCCTTACTGTTCCTACAAGAAGAACTGTAATCAGATTCCTAAGCAGTAGTTATGAAAAAACTGAATATATATATATACAGTGGGAAAAAAGTATTTAGTCAGCCACCAATTGTGCAAGTTCTCCCACTTAAAAAGATGAGAGAGGCCTGTAACTGACATCATAGGTAGACCTCAACTATGAGAGACAAAATGAGAAAACATATCCAGAAAATCACATGGTCTGATTTTTTAAGAATTTATTTGCAAATTATGGTGGAAAATAAGAACAAACAAGCAAGATTTCTGGCTCTCACAGACCTGTAACTTCTTCTTTAAGAGGCTCCTCTGTCCTCCACTCATTACTTGTAGTAATGGCACCTGTTTGACATTATCAGTATAAAAGACACCTGTCCACAACCTCAAACAGTCACACTCCAAACTCCACTATGGTGAAGACCAAAGAGCTGTGGAAGGACACCTGAAACTAAATTGTAGACCTGCACCAGGCTGGGAAGACTGAATCTGCAATAGGCAAGCAGCTTGGTGTGAAGAAATCAACTGTGGGAGCAATAATTAGAAAATGGAAGACATACAAGACCACTGATAATCTCCCTCGTTCAGGGGCTCCATGCAAGGTCTCACCCTGTGGGAGCAAAAATCCCAGAACCACACGGGGGGGACCTAGTGATTGGCCTGCAGAAAGCTGGAACTAACGCAACAAAGGCTACCGTCAGTAACACACTATGCCACCAGGGACTCAGATCCTGCAGTGCCAGACGTGTCTCTCTGCTTAAGCCAGTACATATCCGGGCCCATCTGAAGTCTGCTAGAGAGCATTTGGATGTCCCAGAAGAGTATTGGGAGAATGTCATATGGTTAGATGAAACCAAAATAAAACTGTTTGGTAGAAACACAACTCGTCATGTTTGGAGGAGAGTAAATGCTGAGTTGCATCCAAAGAAAACCATACCTACTGTGAAGCATGGGAGTGGCAACATCATGCTTTGGGGCTTTTTCTCTGCAAAAGGGACCAGGACGACTGATCTGTGTAGATGAAAGAATGAATGTGGCCATGTATCGTGAGATTTTGAGTGCAAACCTGAAGGTTCTGGAGTGGCCTAGCCAGTCTCCAGCTCTCAACCCCATAGAAAACCTTTGGAGATAGTTGAAAGTCTGTGTTGCCCAGCGACAGCCCCAAAACATCACTGCTCTAGAGGAGATCTGCATGGAGGAATGGGCCAACATACCAGCAACAGTGTGTGCCAACCTTGTGAAGATTTACAGAAAACGTTTGACCTCTGCCATTGCCAACAAAGGATATATAACAAAGTATTGAGATGAACTTTTGTTATTGACCAAATACTTATTTTCTACCATAATTTGCAAATAAATTCTTTAAAAATCAGACAATGTGATCTTCTGAATTTGTTTTCTCATTTTGTCTCTCATAGTTGAGGTCTACCTATGATGTCAATTACAGGCCTCTCTCATCTTTTTAAGTGGGAGAACTTGCACAATTGGTGGCTGACTAAATACTTTTTTCCCCACTGTAGTATATATACTATATATATATATATATATATATATATATATATATATATATATATCTATTCTCCTCCCTGTATAACAGGAGTATGCAGAAAATTGAAAAATAAGAACAATAAAAGACATCTTTCCCATCTAGTAGGACAAAATAAAAAACAGTGTATTTCTACAGATAGTGGCTAGTTATAGGCTAGTAGTTACTTTAATTGACATCACCTGTCCTATCTATTCCAGGAAGACAGAATCTTCCCATATGTGCTGCTGCTGTAGGATGACAAGGAAAGAGGCCATATCACTAGTTGTCAAGAAAATATATGCTATATACAGTAGTGTAGATAAATAGACACAATCTATTACCCTGGCAACTAGGGAATATATGATAACTATAGGGAAGTTTATCAAAAAATGTACCATCTTTTGAAACCTTGAAAATTCTCTATGGTTGCTATATATGAAATGAAGTGATGGTTACAGAGTCAACTAAATGGTGTCATAAAAATAGACAATTACAATAGAGTCATAGTATTTCAGCTTATATCTCATACTTTTTCACTTTTAAGAAAAAAATTTCAGAAGGTCAATTTGCAGCACTGCACACTGTGGAATTTTCGAAATGTTAGCCCTGCCTACAAGTACAGATCCACATCATTGGCCAAAATATATTCATTATGGCTGGCCAAAGGAGGAGCTCAAACCATATTCATATAGTTTTCACTGGCATCAACATTGAACATAAATACATGTGTAGCAAACTCCTCTAGTGAAATCTGCCACCATCATTTGTAGGAGACTAGTCTCACGTAGTATCTTAGAAATCTTTCCTTTTTCTGAACCTTTTTAAACAATCCTGTTATTACTATGTCCAATACATAAAAGTATCATAGCAACAAACTTTGCATATATGAAAAGTACAAGCGATTCTAAAAAAACATTTTAATATATCTTATCAGAGGCAAATGCTTTTTTGCATTTATCAGGCTGTTTCCCTGCTCCCCCTCCTTCAGCTAAACTGTCATGTACTTTGAAAATCACAGCTCTATCTGTCTTGACACTGACTGCAGGTCAGTTGACTCAGATAACTCATGTCCATAGAACTCTAAGGAAAGGAGAGAGGGAGCAATGACCAATAGGTGCAGATAGCCAAATGAAAACCTTCTATCACAACCAAAGCACTTTGCTCACATCAGTACAGGTCAATACGTCTCTACATGTGTCCTGCATGCTCCTGGGGCTGTTTCTGAGTGATAGAGAAACAGTTATGCAGCAGATTCTCCTGTATTAAATGTGTGCAGTGTATACCAGTTAGTCCCCACTGACCAGTTTAGAGGAATGAAAAAAAATATAAGTCATATAATGCCCAGAAATAGTGTTACACCTCATGTATACATACATAACATATAAAACTGAAAAGTCAAAAGAAACAAGTACAGTTTAAGTGTAGCGATGCTAGTTATCTGATCTGTAGTCCAATTGGTGAGGCAAGGGCACAGTACTTAAACAGTAGTAGATGAGGAGTTAAATGGCAGGAATAGTACCTCAGGAGTAAGAAGAAACCGTGGTCAGACGTATGCAGAATTCAGTACACAGGAGCAGTGGATCAGCCGTAGTCAGACATATGCAAGAATCAGTACACAGAAGCAGTAGATCAGCTGTAATCAGATGTATACAGAAATCGGTACACAGGACCAGTAGAGTAGTGGTGAGGATCAGGGCAAACAGGTAGCAGATAGCTAGAATAATCAGGCACAGGATGGAGTAAGCTGTGAGTTTATATAGGGATAACTACCCTGTGATTGGCCACAGAGCAGGAGCGATCCCTAAAATAATCATTCCAATAGAAAAGTCCAGTCTAAGCAAGGCAAACAGCAGACAGGCTTCTTCAATGGCATAATGGTCAAGGCTGCAGAACATGACCGGGAAGTCAAAGATTCAAGACCCAGTGAGTACAGTTTCTGACATTAAGTAATATGCAGACAGTAATGATTAATATGTGAATTGATAAAGTTGCTTCAGGATTATGCTTGGATTTATAATCCACCCTACTGGACAGATTCTTGTTGAGCTGTTCACAAGTATTGATCAGTGATTTGCCTGTAAGGGTCAGATTTAGTGTGGGTGACTCTCTAAACAACTGCACTGTTTTTTTTTTTTAATTTGCCTGCTATCTATTGCATTTATCTTACAGATAACAATTGACAATAGTTTCCCTGTTTGCTCCTGCATTACTCTTCATCTCTGGATTCTGCTGTCTTTAACCTCCTAAAGGGAATGTGTCACCAGAAAATGACCTATTTTTATCAAGTTTTATGTTAAGTATATGTTAAAGACTTTTTGGAGATTTATTTTTTTATTATCTATATTTAAAAAAAACAAAAAACTAAAAATCCTGACATCATTGTTCACTAGATGATATAATATGCTGAGAATTCCTGTTTTCTGTAGGATATTTCTTTCTAGCAGCCACCTCACTTATCAGTACACTGATAATAAGAACCATCAAGTATATAAAGATAAGACAAAGAATACACTAGTCACAATACAGAATTTTACAGCTTATCCACATAATGACCTCTGCCCAGGTCACAGAGCATGCCTAGAAAACTTTCCCATACAATTGGATAGGGTCTGTTCCAGACCATTGTGTCTATGGACGAAGTTCCATCTATAGGAAATAGGAAGTCACAGAATGTTTTAGGCTTAGTGGTAAAAGTTGGAATTGCAAGATTTTTTATGATTTTTTTTTTTTTTAAATATAGATATTAATTTGGAAAATTAACAACATCACCACAATGTAAAAAAAAAAAAAATTGTTTAACGTAAAAATGTGATTTAAACAATAGGTCAATAACTGGTGAAACATTCTTTTTAAGGACATGGCCTAGTCTGATATTTAAGCATGTGATCCTTTTTTGTCTTTTCTGTTGTCACAGCAGCATAACATTGTGGCTATTCTATGTAAGGGAAATACTCAGTGGTCTATAAAAGCCAATTATCATCAGAAACCTCAATGCACGTTTCAAGCTGTCCATTTACTGACACCATAATCGTTAGATCCAAAAATAATCTTATTGTTATGGATCTCTGATGTAAAAAAGAGACCAACATCATTCTGGTTTAATGCTATCACAAACTCAATAAATTCCTGTTTGGAACCAGCCCTATAATGAGGACATCATTGCAAAATCTTATCCACATTGAGATATATGCCATTCATCTGCACATATCTTCCCAAATATGCTAGAGATGAGCGAATTTCTCAAAAATTCGATTCGGCAGCTTCACCGAATTTCCCAAAAAATTCACTTCGATCCAAATTACTTCACGGCAAATCACATTAAAAACAGCTATTTTCCTGGCTGCAGGGAGCCTAAAGGCAATTCTAAAGGCTATTCCGACATGTCCTTAGTTTAAAATGCAATTCAATACCACGAAGTGTGAGGAAATCCGGATTCGATGCGAATCGAAGATTTCCTGAAATTCGGATCAAATTCCACTTCGTCAGCTTCGATTCGCTCATCTCTAAAATACGCATTCAGCCTCCCACCAGCCCAGGAAGAGATTAACATACGTAACTGCACAGGGCCCCCCATCGCCACTCCCCTGAGCTGGTGGAAGAAACGGTCATCGAATGTGAAAAATTATGCTCTACCACAAACTTTAAAAGTTGTAATATGAAAGTATTGTGCCTGGTATATTGCATATCCCTATTCTGCAGAAAATTTCTGACTGCCTCATAGCCAAGATCATTTTTGATCAACAGTAAGGCACCATCCAGCATCACAATGGTTGCCCTCCAACCGGACGAAGACTTCCATTGTGTCTCTCACATATGACAGTAAACCGAGGACATAAGAACGTAAAATTAAATCAAGATATTTACTGGCATTCTGTGTAATGCTATCAATTCTGAATACAATAAAGCGGCATTTCAGTGGTCTAAGCCCCCCTCCTGAATTTTAGGCAAACTGCAAAAGGATGCAATCTGGGGAGCATCCAGACACATATATCTGAATTCTTGGTCACTGATAAGTTTAGTTAGTTTTGCTTCATTAAGGATCATTAGCAACTCACTAGTAAAATCTTTAGTAGGATCAGATCGCCTGACAGAGTAACAATCTCTATTTCTCAGCAAATCTAGACATACATTTTGTATTGCACGCAATCTAATATCACGCCCTCTTATTGGAGGGATTAAATATTATTGTGTCATCAGTCTCCAGATACTTCAAGACCTGTGACTCCTCCCCATTAAAATTCTGCTGTTGGGTCATTGGTAGTGACTTCAATATCTCTGTTACTACTTGCATAAAATGTATCACTTGGAGCGCCATCACTGTGGGGAGGTTTTCTAATTGACATATGGGAAAAATTGGTAAATGGTCCCAGTCCTGGCTCACGCTCCCCCTCTTGTAACAAGGAATCAAATACCCTCATTGATGGCATATCTGAAACATCTAATCCTAATACCTGACCTTGACGCTTATCCTGGATCTTAAAAAACTTTGTTTTAATTTCCTTACGAATAAATCAAGACCCTTGATCCAAACAAACATATAAAACCCACATGTAGGTACAAAGGAAAGCCCTTTCCTCAAAGCTAACATCTCAACTTCTGTTAATTTCCTTTGAGAAAAATTAACAATCTAGAAGTGAGATCTCTTTATATCAGAGTGGGAAGTCGAGGGAGTACTATTTACTTCTGCTTGCATCCCTATAACATACAGTGCTGGCCAAAAGTATTGGCACCCCTGCAATTCTGTCAGATACTCAATTTCTTCCAGAAAATGATTGCAATCACAAATGCTTTGGTAATAATATCTTCATTTATTTTGCTTGCAATGAAAAAACACAAAAGAGAATGAAAAAAAAAGTCAAATCATTGATCAATTTACACAAAACTCAAAAAATGGGCCGGACAAAAGTATTGGCACCCTCAACCTAATACTTGGTAGCACAACCTTTAGACAAAATAACTGCGAACAACCGCTTCCGGTAACCATCAATGAGTTTCTTACAATGCTCTGCTGGAATTTTAGACCATTCTTCTTTGGCAAATTTCTCCAGGTCCCTGAGATTTGAAGGGTGCCTTCTCCAAACTGCCATTTTGAGATCTCTCCATAGGTGTTCTATGGGATTCAGGTCTGGACTCATTGCTGGCCACTTTAGAAGTCTCCAGTGCTTTCTCTCAAACCATTTTCTAGTGCTTTTTGAAGTGTGTTTTGGGTCATTGTCCTGCTGGAAGACCCATGACCTCTGAGGGAGACCCAGCTTTCTCACACTGGGCCCTACATTATGCTGCAAAATTTGTTGGTAGTCTTCAGACTTCATAATGCCATGCACACGGTCAAGCAGTCCAGTGCCAGAGGCAGCAAAGCAACCCCAAAACATCAGGGAACCTCCGCCATGTTTGACTGTAGGGACCGTGTTCTTTTCTTTGAAGGCCTCTTTTTTTTTCCTGTAAACTCTATGTTGATGCCTTTTCCCAAAAAGCTCTACTTTTGTCTCATCTGACCAGAGAACATTCTTCCAAAAAGTTTTTGGCTTTCTCAAGTAAGTTTTGGCAAACTCCAGCCTGGCTTTTTTATGTCTCTGGGTCAGAAGTGGGGTCTTCCTGGATATCCTACCATAGAGTCCCTTTTCATTCAGATGCCGATGGATAGTACGGGTTGACACTGTTGTACCCTCGGACTGCAGGGCAGCTAGAACTTGTTTGGATGTTAGTCGAGGTTCTTTAGCCACCATCCGCACAATCTTTCGTTGAAATCTCTCGTCAATTTTTCTTTTCCGTTCACATCTAGGGAGGTTAGCCACAGTGCCATGGGCTTTAAACTTCTTGATGACACTGCGCACGGTAGACACAGGAATATTCAGGTCTTTGGAGATGGACTTGTAGCCTTGAGATTGCTCATGCTTCCTCACAATTTTGCTTCTCAAGTCCTCAGACAGTTCTTTGGTCTTCTTTCTTTTCTCCATGCTCAATGTGGTACACACAAGGACACAGGACAGAGGTTGAGTCAACTTTAATCCATTTCAACTGGCTGCAAGTGTGATTTAGTTATTGCCACCACCTGTTATGTGCCACAGGTAAGTAACAGGTGCTGTTAATTACACAAATTAGAGAAGCATCACCTGATTTTTCAAAGGGTGCCAATACTTTTCTCCACCCCCTTTTTTATGTTTGGTGTGGAATTATATCCAATTTGGCTTTTTGACAATTCTTTTTGTGGTTTTCCATTGAAGACAAATTAAATGAAGATATTATTACCAAAGCATTTGTGATTGCAATCATTTTCTGGAAGAAATTGAGTATTATCTGACAGAATTGCAGGGGTGCCAATACTTTTGGCCAGCACTGTATAGTCCAAGATGAGGGAACTTCGGTCTAAAAATCAGCTCCTCCCAAAACCTCTATTTCTAGTGGTCTTTCTCCCGGGTCTTCCTTGTATCAGGCCACCCATTCTCACCCCCTAGAATGTTCTGAATCAAATGTATCATGTTCAGATGACAAAGCCTCAGTCTCTTTTTCCATTACATTTCCGTTTTTTGATATTGTACCACTTTCACAATAAAATCACTTATGTGCCAAAAATAATTGGTTTTAGTATTGCCATATTCTAAGAGCCATAACTTTTCTATTTTTCAATCTTTGTGGAGACACATTTTTTGCGGGATCAGCTGTAGTTTCTATTGGCACCACTTTGAATTATATATGACTTTTTGATAGCTTTTTAGTATTTTTTGAAGGTAATGTGACCATAAAACAGCAATTCTTTATGGAATTTAACATGCAGCATAAATAATGTTCTATTTTTATAGTATTAGTTGGAACAGATGCATGAATACCAAATATGGCTATTATTCTTTATTATTATTATTATTATTATTATTATTATTATTATTATTATTATTATTTGTTAACATTCATACCGTATATTGGGAAAAGGTCAAGTTATGCATTTTTTAAATTTAATATTTTACAGCATTTTATTATTTTTTTTAACAATTATACTTAGCCCCAGTGTGAGACCTAAACATTAGGGGGTGTGATTGCTACTACATTGCAATACTTCTCTATTGCAATGTAATATACTTTACAAACTTGTTGTGTTACTATTGATGCACAAAAGCAAGTGACCAAAGATGCAGCAAACTCTGCAGTCATTAGAAGTGGTCAAAGCTCTGGGTTGGATGAAGAAGAAAAGGAATGTCTACAATCAAAGAAGATGTTTCCTGTTAGTCAATTAATTTAAAAAGGACATTTCTGTTCTTCAGATGACTGTTTTAGTACTTGTGATGATGAGAGAACCCCAGTTTATGTATTTGATATGTGTTGTTTTACATACAACTTACCTAAACCTGTTAGTCCTATGTTGTTTACGTTTGCTGATCAATCCACGTCAATGGTTTTATGTGTATACAAGGGGAGATTGCCCTTTCAGGCTCCAACCAGCCAGTTTCATTACCGCTGGACAAACAGATGTCAAAAGAGGAAGGGAGGGCCAATGATCCTGAGCTCAACCCCAAACACAGTTTTCCCACAGTCAGGAAAACAACCTTCTTTCTCAGGATCCTGCATTTGGGAATAGGAGAAGGGGGCACCCAACAGGGAGGTGTGGCTGCACACAGTTATCTGTGCCTAACTTTGGAGAACTTCACATCTATGTAGTCAGCTAAGAGAGCTGGGTGTGCCCATTTTCACTACAGAAGAGCTCCAAGCTTCTGAAACCAAAGACTTTTAAGTATTATTCTGTTTTCCTCCCATTTATTTTCAAAGCTTTTTGCCATGTTGTGTTTTTCTTGTTAACTTTTCCTTATATGTCGCACTGAACCCTTTGGGTATTAAATTGTTAAATTTAAGGTTATTTTGTGTTGCTCTATGAACCCATTAACTTTTGAGGTGTGTTTGAGATGCATGGGTATGTGAGTGAGGCTTCCATTGAGCCAAATCAGTGGTGGTGGCGCCGTATATTTGGCGTGCGTGGACTGTGTTGGGGTGTGACTTCAGCTCAATTTGCAGCCTGAGTGATGGGTGAGTGCAAGATTGACTGAGTGGAGTGAGTGGTCCCCTGACAGCCGCACCTGCATCACGTGCTAGGATGGCCCGTACGTGACAGTACTTATTTTAAATTTTTTTTTTTCGTGAAATAACATTTCTCTAAGATTGTATTTAATTGGTTTTGTGAGAAATTGTAGTCCTTAAACAAATTCAAATAAAATTAAGGGTGGATAAATCTGTATATAAATGATTATTGTGTGAGACAAACACAAGGTAAGGCTAACGCCCCTCATAATGGGCCACAGCCAAAAAGCACTGCTACAAAAACTGCGGTGGGAAAAAATGTGGTCAGAGTTTTTCTCTGCGGACTTACCGCTTAAGTTATACCTTTACAGAAACCACCAGCATTTCCATAGGTATAATTGACATGCTGCGATTGATGAATCGGTTTTGGAAATCGCAGCATTTGCTCTGCAGGTATTTTTCTGCAATGTGCGGATAGGATTTGGCCTAAGAGTAATACTTGAGATTTACAGTATAAATCCTTGTATTATTTGTCAATAGGATTATTCCTGAAATGGTAATTGTAAGATTGATTGTAAAGAAACAGATATCACAAATGGTTTAATAAAAAATATTGTGCTAATGAATGCTTGTTGTGTGCTTATTTAATTTACATAGTCTGGTCTTCCTTCACTTTAAATAGTAAGCAAATTGTTAGCGTGGAAATTGGGAAACAGATATTTGTTCACAACAAAGAGTTAATTACTCCAAACTTTTTAACAAGGATTGTATTTCACATCAATCTAAAGCAATAATGATTTTCCAAGCCAACTCACCACCTGCTCGCTGGGTCTCATCAAACTCTGCTTATTGATGTTAAGATGACAGCCCTCACCCATGGGTCCCCATAAAAAATATGCCAGGTGACTTTCCGTGCACTGCCTCCACAGGCCCTTTATCACATGCTTTGGTTTCCAGTCAACCAACTCCTCTGCAATGGACAAGACACCCCAAATACGAGCTCACTCTGGCTCACTCAGTGCACAGGCCCCAAGTGTAATAAATTTTACAGGCCAACCTTAGGTCAAATTGACACTGCATGCAGACCATTTACATTCAGCCTCTTGGCACCAAACACATATTTTAATTATCTGTTCTCTTCATCCTGTCATGTTGTTGAGCATTGCTTTGGTAGTACAACACACCCGTATAAGCATCAAGCTCTCCCTGGACTAACACTGATTCTGGCACCATCACCTGTTAATTGACAGCTGACAAACTGATCATTCTTGCTGTCAGCTACCATGACAGGACATGGTGGCAGCGTTGAGACCCATAGCCTGCCATTACAGCAACCAGGATCCAAAAGTATACAGTCAACACTCAATACAACTTCACCATTACAAAATAAAACAAACACATATAAATTGTATGTACAGTACATTGCAAAGGGTAAACAATAACAATGAAGCAATGAACAGTTTCTTTCAACTAAAAGTCTCTTAAAATGAAACACATATATATATATATATATATATATATATATATATATATATATATATATAGTCTATATACCTGAAAGGGAAGGAAATATACATTTGTCTCCTTACACAGTTACAGGGACATATAATGACATCTAAAAGTAAACAGTTTATCTACTTTTGTGTAGAAACAAATATAACTACTGATTGGTGACATAAATTTAAGATTTACCAAGATCTACTGGCCTAGATTGCGGGATCCACTGGTAGATCACAATGTACTATTTGGCCATCACTAGCATATGGTAACAGAATTAATGGTCTCCAAATGGCAGTACTGTGGACTGTTTAGTGCTTGGTGATACAGCTACTGATTTATAGTTGTTAGAATATGTTATGAGTCTTTCCTTCATATTTATTGTAAATTTTGCCAAAAAAGTGAAAAGATTATCTATTACTGCAAACAATCCAAAGGTTATTATACTTATAAAACATACATTTGTATACTGCAGAGCATGTTTATTGTAACTTTATACAAAATTGTAATGAATAGTATTCCAATTTTAAAAATATTTTCCAAACGTTCAAATTGTCCGATATATTCAGCTGACAAATCTCTCTTCTTAATAAACCACCAACTGGGACCCTTGGGACTTTTTCTTCCACTATCTCAAAGCCAAGTTTCATAATAAGTTTCAAAATATAGAGGTTATACGAGGACAGACTGCATGGTTTGACATTGCATTTATGTGTCTTTATGTGTAAACTAAATCTCCTATGATTTAGTTATTTGGGTATTATCTTGTGTCTTATTTTTTCAATTCTTATGAATGGTAAAACTTTAAGCTGATTGCTATGAAAATGAACTTTGTATTAAAATAACTCTAATCATCTTGAATTAAACAAGTGTCAAAGAGGACAAATGTACTGCTTTTTAAGATATCATGCTATCATTTTGAAAGATATTAAACATATTGCTTTGCAGATATAGCAATGTTTAACCTGACATTTAACACTTTAAGAACACTGTGGCACAGAATGTTAACTTAATATATGTACTTTAAGAATTAAAGAGAAACAACATCCTATCTCTATCTATCTATCTATCTATCTATCTATCTATCTATCTATCTATTTTCAGTTACAATAAATAAGGAGTCTCAAAATATCAATGGCTCTTAAATTACTAATTTTACTGTGAACTTTAATTTACTGTAGTAATATTTTTTTTGTCTTTTAGTAGACTTAATTTTTGACCACATAAATCTTCAGTACTGACCACTGGCACTGGAGAAAAGTTGGCAGAAATCCAGACTCACTTTCACAACTTATATTGTTCAGTTTGTCTGAAGGTCTAATAGCTTTTCAGGGAGATTATTAGCTCTCCAGGGTTTTTAACTGACCTTGGCGTGCAACCATCAGCATTATTTCTAATGGAGAATTACTGTGTCCTGAACACAGAGATCACAGGTCATCAGCTAATTCACTCCAGTCATTCTTTGAAATACACACAGAAAGTAATCTCCTATTTGGGGCAAAGACAGGTCACATTTTAAATGTCTCTATACCTTTTTATAACCTAAAAGAATACCCAAGAGGTTTGCTTTATTGATTTATATATTGCGTTAATAGGGAAGCTTCATACTTACGGCATACAACTTTAATATAGAATCAACTTATACTTACTGTGTCAGTTCAGCCATCTGGGAGGCATTTTAGTGATATTATTTATCTAATGTCTCAAAGGTTGGACTGAAAGCTGCAAGCAAAATATATTTATGTCATGCATTAAAGAATAGGTCCAGAGTCTGACATAGAAAGAAAACCTCCTCATTATGAAACAATTTATATTTTCACATTTTGCACATTTGGAGATCAGTAAATTGACTTAGCAAAAGTCCTACTTCACATGTTTTATCAATTTATATTACAAAAACAACACAAGGGTGCAGATTTGGAGTGCTACAGGTACAGTGGGGAAAAAAAGTATTTAGTCAGCCACCAATTGTGCAAGTTCTCCCACTTAAAAAGATGAGAGAGGCCTGTCATTGACATCATAGGTAGACCTCAACTATGAGAGACAAAATGAGAAAACAAATCTAGAAAATCACATTGTCTGATTTTTTAAGAATTTATTTACAAATTATGGTGGAAAATAAGTATTTGGTCACCTGCAAACAAGCAAGATTTCTGTTTGTCACAGACCTGTAACTTCTTCTTTAAGAGGCTCCTCTGTCCTCCAATCAATACCTGTAGTAATGGCACCTGTTTGACATTGTTATCAGTATAAAAGACACCTGTCCACAACCTCAAACAGTCACACTCCAAACTCCACTATGGTGAAGACCAAAGAGCTGTGGAAGGACACCAGAAACAAAATTGTAGACCTTCACCAGGCTGGGAAGACTGAATCTGCAATAGGCAAGCAGCTTGGTGTGAAGAAATCAACTGTGGGAGCAATAATTAGAAAATGGAAGACATACAAGACCACTGATATTCTCCCTCGATCAGGGGCTCCATGCGAGATCTCACCCCGTGGGGTCAAAATGATCACAAGAACGGTGAGCAAAAATCCCAGAATCACACGGGGGACCTAGTGAATGACCTGCAGAAAGCTGGGACTAACGTAACAAAGGCTACTGTCAGAAACACACTACGCCGCCAGGGACTCAGATCCTGCAGTGCCAGACGTGTCCCCTTGCTTAAGCCAGTACATATCCGGGCCCATCTGAAGTTTGCTAGAGAGCATTTGGATGTTCTAGAAGAGTATCAGGAGAATGTCATAAGGTCAGATGAAACCAAAGTAGAACTGTTTGGTAGAAACACAACTCGTCGTGTTTGGAGGAGAGTGCATGCTGAGTTGCATCCAAAGAACGCCCATACCTACTGTCAAGCATGGGGGTGGTAACATCATGCTTTGGGGCTGTTTCTCTGCAAAGGGACCAGGATGACTGATCCGTGTACATGAAAGAATGAATGGGGCCATGTATCATGAGATTTTGAGTGCAAACCTCCTTCCATCAGAAAGGGCATTGAAGATGAAACGTGGCTGGGTCTTTCAACATAACAATGATCCCAAGCACACCGCCAGGGCAACGAAGGAGTGGCTTCATAAGAAGCATTTCAAGGTCCTGGAGTGGCCTAGCCAGTCTCCAGATCTCAACCCCATAGAAAACCTTTGGAAGGAATTGAAAGTCCATGTTGCCCAGCGACAGCCCCAAAACATCACTGCTCTAGAGGAGATCTGCATGGAGGAATGGGCCAACATACCAGCAACAGTGTGTGCCAACCTTGTGGAAGACTTACAGAAAACGTTTGACCTCTGTCATTGCCAACAAAGGATATATAACAAAGTATTGAGATGAACTTTTGTTATTGACCAAATACTTATTTTCCACCATAATTAGCAAATAAATTCTTAAAAAATCAGACAATGTGATTTTCTGGATTTGTTTTCTCATTTTGACTTTCATAGTTGAGGTCTACTTATGTTGTCAATTACAGGCCTCTCTCATCTTTTTAAGTGGGAGAACTTGTACAATTGGTGGCTGACTAAATACTTTTTTCCCCACTGTACATCTCAATAAATTAGAATATCTTTGAAACGTTCATTCATTTCAGTAATTCAGTAATACAATTCATAATCAGCAGTCTTCCATGATTGTGTGTCCTACTGAACCAGTCTGAGGGACCATTTAAAGGCTTAGAAAACCTTGGCAGGTGACACACTGAATTTACAATATTGAACTTTTTTACAATATTCTAATTTTCTTTTCATTGGGTTTTCATTACCTGTAATCCATAATCAACATTTACAGAAATAAAACACTTGAAATAGAACACTCTGTGTGTAAAGAATCTAGAAAATATAGGAGATCACATTTAATTACTGAAAGAAATTCTAATTTATTGAGATGCACCTGTATTTAGAGATGGGCTAACCAATTCGTTAAAAGCCAGCTTTGACCCGAATATTAAGGAAAATTATTCGCACTTTAATGAAACCGAATACTTTCCAATTCATCTCAAATGAACTAAAATTGCCGCCACGACATGCATTGCACAGTGAAAATACAGAAGAGACAAGTGTGTGTGAAGTCCTGCCATCATCTGGCATCAGCTGTCAGCCAATAATCAGTGGTAGGTGGACACATTACAGTGCTGATGTCACAGAGAGAATAAAAGATGCTGTGGGAGGAAGGTGAGGCTAGGGAGAAGACTTGTTATTCATCACTGCATCATCCAAAGTGATTACTCCATTTTCTATTGTAATACAACGGTAATAGAACTAGAGAATCATAGAAGAATGAAGTTTAGTCAGGTGTAATCAACTACAGGCAGAAAGTGAGATAAATCATAAGAGTGAGGGAGGGAGAATATCTGCAATGTGTTGTGTCAGCCTGTTACTGCTGCAGTACAGAGACTGGACAGTTAGCCCTTTTATTGCCAATAATCTAATTTTGTCTAAGCCTGTTTTGCAATAGAGTAGTTTGAACTGTGACTGTCCATAGGATATCTTATATTGTTTTTACTGACAAAGTCAGTCCTGTTATTGAAAAATCTTTTGTTTTTTGGGCAAGAGTTTAATTTTTTTCATGAAATATATACAAACTGTTGTTTGAACAGCAAAACACTGATTCCGCCTGTGCTATGCAAATCTCTATTTGTTAAAGGTCTTTTTTTTTGGTTACCCAATATATATACAAACTGCCATTGTAACTGCAAAATGCTGATGCAGCCTGTGCAGGTATAAAAAAAATCTACATATGTTAAGGTTTTTTTTTTTTATTTGTTTACCAATATGCATACAAACTGTAGCCAAAAAAACCCATGGTGACTGATGCAGTGTGTTTTAGTCTAATACTCACTAACCAGGTCATCATTTTGGTGCTTTTAGTGCGTCACAATTTTTTTAATAGTTTTTGTAAAAAAAAAAAAAAAAAAAACAACTCAAAAAAGAACTCAAAAACTCAAAATTGTTGCCAATCACTATTAACAAACAAACAAGGCAGGGGACCATCAAAAAGAAGGAGAGGAGGAAATACTCATGCAAGTACTAACAATAAGAATGTGGATGGCAATAGTAACACTACTTCTGGTCTTTTCTGTACTTCCTGAGAATAAAGAAGTTTTTGAAAGCAGTGAACCACAAATGTTAAGTCAGGCTTCTGTGTGTTTCTCCTCCTTCATTGTAACATATAATTTACCATGTTGTCTTTCTGTACTGTGAACCATGTCTTTTTCTTTATCTTCACTGAGACAGATCCTATTCTTTAGTACTCATGTGGCATCTGCTGGGAGAGAAATTCCTCATAGTCCAAGACTTCCTCTTCTATTTCTTCTTGATGAGTTCAATGAGAACAGACAGTGTTTTGTGGATGTGGAGGAGATAGAGGTGGATGACATGAGTGTTGGTGGAGGTAGTTGTGGCAGGGGTGTGCTGCTGATAGTCGTGCTGGTAGAGGCATGATAAGTCACAAACAAGTGGGGAAGATGATGAAATTACTAAATCTAATAAGGATTCCATTGCAGACCTGGCAACCTTCTCAGGGTGATTGAGTTACATCAAAGGAAGAGAGTGATAATAGCTGCCATAGTAAGAATTCTGATCTGCAGCCCCAACATCCAAAACACCTGACTGGGGTAGGTCTAAAGCAAGCTTTGAAGCAGCTACATGTGATCATTTCTCTTGTGGGAATTGTTTTGTACTTTACCGTTTGACATGGAAAGATGCAAAATCTGCAAGCAGAAAATTAGCCATAGGTGTGCAGACACACATATAGGAACTAGGTTTCTCCAACTCACATGAAATGGCATCACCAGTTCATTTGGAAAAATAGAATTGGCAGTGGCACTGAAAGGCAAAGTGAGAAAGACCATTCAACTCCTTCTCCACATGATCTTGCAGGCTACATCCACACCAAGTACATGGTTATCCTTTGTTATCATTATCTCCGACTGCTCATTGGGGCTCATTTACTTAAAAACATTGCTTACAACCTTTATATGTATCTCAATGCAACATTTTAAAAAGTAAAAAAATTGTCACAATTTCAACTCCCCCTTAACTGTAAGGGGGTGCTGCCAGGGCCGTTTTAACACATTTGTGGGCCCAGTGCAAAGGTTTCTTAAATGGGCCCCCCTCCATCACCACACACTATTCTATCCATTTAAAAGCTGACAAAAACTGGGATTTTATATGGTGACATTCAATGGGTGAAAAGGTGTTATCTGACTGATGGGACTTTCCGCCTGTCAGAAGTGTTTTATACGTTCATCTCTAATAATAATCGTTATTGCTATTATTTTAGCGTGTAACAGGTATTGCTAGAGAGGCAGTCAGTGTATCATATATGGACAGGGACAGTGAAAGAATGTAAACTGTATTGAAGACTTTGTGTATTTGTTGTGTAAGTGTTTGGTGCTGCGACCTGGACGATAGTAAATGTCTGGGTCACAGTGCCAATAGACTTCCTGGTTATGTTCAGAGGGGTATTACATAAGAATACCCCTGTGATTAGGCTGCAGCTCCTCTACTCCCCCCCTCCTTCCTTATTCATGCATTCATTTAAGATGCTGCCTGAGGCAGGAGGGGGGAGGACATTTTAGAGCCCCATATCTCAGGATCTGTTACAGCTATGAAGATCACCCTGGATTTTAAAGATGAGATTCTTAAAGATGATACCAGGATCACCATGATAGTCCTTACAGATTAGGAGCGATTCGCTGTTAAAAAAACTGTCGGGAATTGAGATCTGCATTGGGATCTCAAGGCCAAACATCGTTTTCATTGCTCTGGATTATTAAGGGCTACCATGATGATTTGGGTATCATTTTAAAGATGAGATTCTCATCTTTAAAATGAATCCAAGTTCGTCTTTATAGCCCTACAGTTGTCCCCACAGTACAATCTTCCTCTCCTACCACACAAAAATAATAATAAAAAAAACACTAATACACACTTCCCCTCGCTCCCCTCCTGCTTGTGTCTGGAGTCTTCAAGGAGCTGTAGGCGCGATGTGACAACGCGCTTGCAGTTCCCGGGGAAGAGGGGAAGAATGATGAAGCAGTGAGGACAGAGCTCCCTGCTTCATCTTTGTATGCAACTGGGGCAGCCCGGAACAGTGGGACAGTATAAGCAGAACTGTCCTGCTGTCCCAACGGGGCTGCACTACCATAGGGCCCCGTGCAATCCACCGTTGACCCTATGGTTAAAGCAGCCCTGGGTGATGCAGAAAGTGGAGTAACATCTCTGGATAGAAGATGCACCAAATTTACCAAGCAAAAATTACTAAAAACATTACCCACTTGATATATTTCACCATGTGTTTATACCAACTAGTGGTTGGAGTACTTTGCAGCAGAAACATCCACCAGAATTTTAGTGCAGTTCTATAAATCTGGTCACATCTTGCAGGACAGCTTTTGAATCAAATTAAATCGTAATTATTGTGCATTTATCATAGTAAATCATTAGTGAACCATTAAAGTAGAACACAACTAACACAAAACTACAATAATTTGATGTATTTTCTGGTTAAAATGAAGTTGTATGAACAAATAAAAATCCACAATTACATCATGCTGTATTTTGGAAAAAATGTAATGAAATTTAAAAACACCATAAAAATGTCATGAATAAAATGCAGTGTTTGTAGGATAGGTCATTATCATATCATATCAGGTGGTCCTATTCCATGGACCGCCACCTGTTTAAACAGCCCATGGTGTTCGAATGAGCTCTGCCGCCTCTTCATTGTAAACCAATTACAACACAATACATTGTGTACCAACTGTGCAAGGTATTATAGCTCAATCCATTTAAATAAAAAAACCTATATCTAAATTTGCTATTGCCCTAGTCATACTGACCGCCACAATAAAGGTATCGTTATTTTTGATGCCCAGTACACCACACAAAATTTAGAACATAAAAACAAAAATGACGATGGCAAAACTGACTTTTTTTGCCATCCTGCTAAGAAAATGTTCATAAAATTTGATAAATAAGCTTAATGTTTCCCAAAATAGTGCTGTAGAAAAGTACAGCCAGTTCCGCAAAAAAACAGCCCTCATATAGCTATGTTGAGATTTAAATGAAAAAGTTATGGCTTTTAAAATTTGTCTAAAGAAAAAAACAAATGAAGGATTGCATCCTTAAGGGCACAGTCTAAAAACACCATAAAGGGCACCAGCAAAATCCCCAGAAACCACCCTCACAGCATGAGCAGTCCAATTCAGGTACTGCTGGGTCTACAAAATAATAAAAACGGGGCTTACCATCCTCTCACCTCTCCTTCCACTAAGGTCCCAGCTGCTAAAAAAAGCATCAACAATGCTCTACAGAGGGAAATCTACATGCAACAAGCTTCGGACCCACATACCTAAAGTGGTACACTCATCCCTACTGACTGGGATTTAAACGTTCCCTCTCATGAGCCTATTACTTAAACGGATACTCATCTCCTTACAAAACAACATATACTCTAACTTAAAGAAGATTATGTTTAAATTGCAAACTGACATTTTAAGTCTTGCAGACCAAAATTTATCCCTTTTAGGGAGCAATTGTAAAATCAAAATGGTTTTGGTTATTTTATGCCAACAATGCGGTGCCAGTGTGCTATTGTAAAATGTGATGGACCAGGTTGAGTCTGGTTGAGTGGTGACAATGGTGGTAGCTGTGGCAACATGTGTGGTAGTGAGGCAAGGCATAAAATGATGGACCGGGCCGCAGGACACATCTGGCTAAGTGGTGGCAGTGGTGGCAGCTGCTTAGGAGTAGCAGGCAGCATCAGCAGCAGTACAGTAAATGGAAGATGATGATAAAGGAAGACAGTGACACCACTATCTGGAGGCTTCAGCCAGTGGTGTGTGAAAATCCTCAAGGATCCATGCTTGATTCATTTGGACAAATGTAATTTTTTTTCCCTGCTAGCAGTGGACAGTTTCATCCTTTCAGGTGTTACAACATCACCATCAGCACTCTCTCGGACATTACGCTTTTGAGGCTGGACAAGGTAAAATTCTCATGGTAAACTGTGCCAGCTCCTTCCAGTCCTTTAACTTATTAGCCTAGAATTCCATGGGGCCACAATTATCTGCTGGAATGTAGTAATGCACTCTAAGTATGACTATAATTGCTGCTGCACCCAGTGGGTGTCAGTTGCCTGTTGTAGCTCTGGTTGGCATTGCAAGATGAAAAATTTCTGGTTCATCATGTTCGTGATACTGTATTGCCTGCGTGCTAATGCTATTGGTTTTACTCATGACACTTGGAGCTGTGGAACTGGCAGACGAGGTAGAGCACTGGCTGAGTGAGGTGGACTGGGAACAGGTAAAAGCCATCTGGGTGCATGTCAGTTGCAGTTGCAGTGGTCTCCCTACATGCTGTAGTAAGCTAGGTATACTTCCTATCTTGATAATAATGCAATTTTTCTTCCCTTTGGGAAACAGGGAAGAATTCCCCCATTTTGACTTTATAGTGAGAGCCTACGAGCATCCAGTACTCATCCCTCTGCTTGATGCTAATAATATGTTTGGTGCTGTGTAAGCAGCGGAACATACAGCCTGCCATGCATGCCTGCGTGTGCACGGACCCAAGGGCTTACCATAGTTGGTGTTCTTGGCCACTGTGGTCATCGTCATCATCTTGGAAGAAATAAGAGTCAGCCTCCTCCCTGGTTGCATGTGCATCCAAGGAAGAGTCTTCCTCCTCCTCTTCTAGTATAGGAGTCACAGTTACTCCACCATGACTCAGATCTTCATCCTCCTCGATCAACCTAGTGCGAGGATGTTGACTAAGAGGTGGAAACTCTTCATAAGTGTAAGTGATTCCTGTAAAATATACAATAGCAAGATCACAACACTGATGCTCCAGTTGTCCCTGATGTCAAATTTGATGGTCTCTTCAAAGGTCTCGACAAAATACCACATTGTCCCTCTGGTCTGCTGCATGCAGTAATCATTTACCATCTTCTGCTGCTTATACAGACACTCTAGCATGTTTAACGTGAAGTTCCACTGAGTTGGAACACCTCAGATAAGGTAGTGAAAAGGCAGACTGCTATGTCACTGCAAATCAAGCAGGGTGTTTTTTTCAACATAAGAATGGCTGAAATGAGCAGATAATTTTCTGTCCATGAGGAGCACCTCTTTTAAGCCACTATACAGGTTAATAAAGCAGCATACCGCCAGGACATGTGCCATATGGGTGCAGGTGCAGCACAGCAAGAATATTGGTGCCATTGTCACTGGCAATGCTGCCCAGATAGAGTTGGCGAGGAGCCATCCAGCGAGTTACTTGCTGCAGGATACAGTGAAGCAGCTCCTCCACTGTGTGGCTTCTTTGATCCATGCTCATTAATTGCAAAACCACATGGCAGTGCTTCACTTTACACCCATGAAATGAGGGGGAAGGAGGAGTGGAAGCAATAACTTTCCCTGGTGAAGATGGTGGCAGGAATTGGTCCATAGAGGAGGATCCAGAGGAGGTGGATGGGCCCTGCATGGTGTTGGAACCGGGCCTGGAACATTGGCCCAGTGGACCGTGAAAGCCATGTATTGTCCTTGTCCATAATTGCTGCTCCATGTGTCGACAGTGGAATGCACATGCAAGGATAGCTTTCCTAGAAAAATATTGGTGGCTAGGTATCCTCTAGGTTGAGCTCATGCCATCAATGGAAGAAACGTAGTGGAATCCACTAACTGGTACTGCAGCACGTGCACAGCCAGCAGCTTGGCCAGGTGAGAGTTAAGTTGCAGAACTGCCTGATGACTGCTTGCATATTGCTGATTCCAGGGAACTTATTCCCTTATGGATGACTAACATTGGTGTAGAAGAGGAGGAGGAGTAGGAGAGACAGTTACTGATGATGATAACGATGAACGATGTCCTAGGTGTAGATGTGACTACAAGGCTAGATCTTCCTGCCTACAAGGAAAATCATGGGGAGAAGGAGTAGAGTAGTCTCGCTCACTGCCACTGCCAGTCCCGCTGGCAAGTCTATTTTGCTAAATAATATGGTGTGAATATGTAGTGATGTCATTCCTACATTTGCTCTTGCATGGCCACAGATAAGTTTCTGTTTGCAGATCTTGCACATTGCCATGAATTTATCATTTGGAAATGTAGAAAAAAATTCTCTCTTCTAATTGGGCTTCTTCTTACTAAACTCTCCCCTCTACAATCTGTCCTGAATGTAGCCGCCGACTCATCTTTCTTGCAAACCGGTACACAGATGCATCTACCTTGTGTCAGTCGATATATTGGTTGCCCATCCATCACAAAATACAATATAAAATTATACACTGACCCACAAATCCATCCATAGTGCTGCGCCCCCCTATATCTTCTCTCTCATCACTGTTTACTGCCCTAACCGTCCTCTCCGTTCTGCCAATGACCTTAGACTTGCATCCTCTGTAATTCGAACATCTCACTCCCTTCTCCAAGACTTTTATTGAACTGCACCGGTGCTCTTGAACGCTTTACCCCAGACAATCCGATTAATCCCCAACCACAGCAGCTTCAAAACTGCCCTAAAATCACATTTGTTTGGTCAGGCTTATCACGTGACCTGATCACAGTATAGTGTGTGGAGGTGTAGAGCAATAAAACTTTTTATCCTTCCTCCCCTGTTCCTCAGATCCTGTCTTCTCCATCTACAAGTTACACTGCACTCCTTGCACTTAGCATCTGTTTATTCACAGATACTGGCTGGTGACGGGTTCATACAGCTTCAGTTACATAACCTTTTCTATTAAAAGATGGCTGGACCATTGTAGCAAACAAGCCCCCTGACCTCTTGACCCCCTATCTCCTCATAGAACTGTATGTTAGGTGAACAACAAAAAAAATATAAAATAATGGAATTTTTTTTTTTTTAGAATTGCACAGGCTGCAATTCTGTATATGAGTAGCAACAAAAAAACACTTAAGAAGCAAATTTTTTCTAGATTAACACTCCATCACATTGTGTATATTGGCGAGCAGAGCAGAAAAAAAACAGCTGTTAGACTATATATTGGGTGAACAAAAAAAGACGCTTAAATAAGGGATATATTTTTTTAAATTTGTACTAGTAGAATTAGTACTTTGCTGTTAGAACAGCAGTTTGCACATATGTAAGGAAAATAATTTAAACTCTTGCCTAAAAAACCCTTAGCAATACATTTTTCACTTGCATGACTGACTGTCAGTAAAAACTGTTTAAACACTCTGTATACAGCAGCACAGATATGTTCCCTCACTCCTATCTTTGATTTTTAACACTAATCTGCCTGTAATTGCTTAAATCTGACTAAATTCTCCTATTCTTAACTATTGCTTTTCACAACTGAATGCTCGGTATGATGCAGTGAGATGAAACACAGACCCTTCCCTATCTCTACCATTACTGTAATACCTCGTATTCAAGCCCACAGCATCTTATATAGTGTATATATATATATATCAGCACTATAAGGTGTCCATCTACCACTGTCTATTGACTGAGAGGCTTCCAGCTGATGTCAGGTGGTGCTAGAATGTCACACAGTGACTCACATATCTCTTCTGTATTTTCTGCTCAATACATGTGGCGGCTGCCTTTTTAATTTGTCCAGGACTAATCAGCATTTCTTCGGTTTAGTTAAAAACGGAACAATTTGTAATATTCAGGTCGATCCCACTTTGTGTCAAATTGGTTCAGCCATCTCAGCAATTTTTAACAATTACAAGAAAATTTCTAAAACCCATTTTTTAGGGACCACTTCAGTTCTGAAGGGGATTTTAAAGGAACTTTGGGAACCCTTTAAGCGTTTTATAGTAGTTAAAAGAATATATACGTGAAATTTAAACTTATATTTTTTTTTCAATAATATTCCCATGCAGCCTTAATATTTACACATTGTCAAGGGTTTAAGGCCCGGTTCACATCTGCATTCGGGTTTCTGTTCAGGGAGTCCACTTGGGGACCCCCCGAACGGAAACCTATATGCATAAAAAAGCATTTTACCTTGGAAACCTGTGGACTCCATAGACTATATTGTGGTCTGAGTGAAACATGCGGAAAGGAAAGTGCGCAGATGTGAACTGGGCCTAAGAATAAGGCCCCATGTTGTGGAAGCGCAGTGGTTTTATTTCAGATTTTGCGATTTTTGAGCCAAAGTCAGGAGTGGCTTGAAAAGAATGGAAAATATAAAGGAAGCACTTAGATGTTTCCCTTCTGTTAAATCCACTCATGACTTTGGCTCAAAAAAATGCAGCAAAATCTGGAACAAAAAACGATGCATTTCTGAAACATGGAGCTTTAGCATATAGGAGAAAATACAATTTCTCCTGAGCACGGAAATACCCCACATGTGGCTGTAAACTGCTGTGTGGGCCCACAGAAATGTGCCAAAGAGAAGGAGAATTGCTGGGCTTTTAAGTAGCAGATTTTGTTGGAATAGTGTTCAGGTGACATGTCTCATTTGCCGAGCCCCTAAGGTACCAGAACTATGGAAACGTCTCAATAGTAACTCTATCGTAAAAACTAGAAATTCCTCAGTGCCATATTTAATTCCTTCAGAATCTGGCAGAGAATACCATCAGGACCTGTTGATTTGTCTATTTTAAGTTTTTAAGACACCTCTGCACTTCTTTCTGGGTTAATCAGGTGATATTTAATGTAGAATTTACCGTGACTCCAGTCATGTCCCTAGATATTGCATTTCCCTCTTTAAAAACAATAAAGAAGAAGGTATAACATATTAGCCTTTTCCTAATCCTCCTCCACCATTACTCCCAGATTATATTTGAGAGGGCCCACAGCCTCACTTTTAAGTTTCTTGCTATTTATGAAATTAAAGAATATTTGAGGTTATTTTTATTTTCCCTGGCTATGAAGCAATATTTCTTACATTTGCCTGTTTTCCGGCGCAGATGTTAACCCAGTCTGAGCCTGTGTGCTTTTGTTTTAAAGGACACTGTTCCAGTTTATGGCCTTAAGGCCATCCCTTAGCTAATGAAAATTGTCTTTGCTGAAGTTTAGTATTTTTGTACCCCCTCTACTAAACATCTTATTAACCTACATGTTACCGCATCCCCACATACAGGTACGTGACAGTGATCAGAAGCAGAGCCCGTGCGATCACCGCGGGAGCCCGGCTGTATTTGACAGCCAGGCTCCCGCTGCAACAGTGGGGACCAGTGGTAACACCGATCCCCGCTGTTTAACCCTTAAGATGCCGTGGTCAATAGCGACCGCGGCATCCAAGGGGTTCCGCCATCTTGCCGCCCCCCCCCCCCCGGCACCCCCGCGCGAGATCGGGGGGGTGGCGATATGTATAATCTGCAGCCCGGGGTCTGCCAAGTGACCCCAGGCTGCCTGGAGACCCCACTACCTGGTTGATCCTGCCGAGACCTGCGGAAGTCAGCGCTGTGTTTCCATAGCGCTGACTTCCTGTATAGGCTGCAAGACATGAGTAAGCTTGTGTCTTGCAGTCTATAGTACTGAGCCAGAGATCAAAGCATCTCTGGCTCAGGTGTCCTAATGGGACACATGAAAAAGTAAAAAAAAAGTGAAAAAATAAATAAAGTATGTGAAAAAAATTAATAAAAGAATAAAGCCCCAAAAATTCCCTTTTCCTATATAAAATGAATTATATAAAAAATAAACCTAAAAATTAATAAAAACAATACATATTGTTACATCCGTAACAACCTGTACAATAAAACTGAAACCATATTTAATGTACACAGTGAACGTCGGGGGAAAAAAACGCCAAAAGTAATGATTTTTCGCCATCTCACCTTACAAAATATGCCATAAAAAGTGATCAAAAAGTCATATGTACCCCAAATCAGTACCAATAAAAAACACAGGTTGTCCCGCAAAAAATAAGCCCTAAACCAACTCTCTAAACTGAAAAATAAATTGCTACGCATCTTAGAAGATGGCGATGCAAAAAAAATTGATTTATGTCCCCAAATGGGTTTTTGTTCTGCAAAATTGGTATTGCATAAAAAAACTGTATAAATGAGGTATCGCCGTAATCGTACTGACCCGCAGAATAAAGATAACATGTTACTTACGCTCTACGCTGCATGGTGAAAAATTTAAACGGTAAAACGAAGTGCCAGAATTGATGGGGTTGTTTTTTAATCCACCAAGAAAGAGTTAATAAAATTTATTTAATAAGTTGTAAGCACCTAAAAATGATGTCATTAAAAAATACATCTCATACTGCAAACAACAAGCCCTCATATGGCTACATCACCAGAGAAATAAAGAAAATATAGCTCGTACAATGTGAAGACAAAAACCCCCAAAAATCGCCAAATCATTAGAACATAACTGGCTGCGGCAGGAAGGGAATGTATAAACTGTGCGAGCGTATATCAGGGGACAAACCAGATTTAGAGCTTATGAGGGAAAATAAACCAGAAGTGACCCCCAGAGTGACATCCCCAATAATAGGAACTACTGGGAAAATAGTAGGGAATTTAGTGTACCCAATGTACTCTGCACAGCTTACATATTCACTTTTCCCCATCCGCTGTGCAGTCACGTCTGGGATACTAATGCTCGTTACAACCCTTGATAAATTCTTTGAGGGGTGCACTTTTCAAAATGGGGTCATTCCCTAGGGGATTCCACTTTACTGGTACTTTAGAGGCTCTGCAAACATGACATGGCATCCAGATCCCAAACATCTGAATCTGCGCTCCAAAAGCCACATAGCGCTCCTTCCCTTCTGCGCCCTACTGTGTGCCCAAACTGCAGTTTATACCCACATGTATTACACTTGTCGTACCCAGAATAACGTACTTAATGTCATATGTGGGTATAAACTGCTGTTTGGGCACAGCCGAGCACAGAAGGGAAGGAGCGCTATTTGGTTTTTGGAGCACAGACTCGGACGGTTTGGTTTTTGGACGCCATTGCACTTTTGCAGAGCTGAAATGCCAGTACAGTGGAATCCCCTGACATGTCAACCCATTTTGGAAACTACACCCCTGAAGGAATTTTTCCAGGGGTGCAGTGAGCATTTTCAACCCCCAAGTGTTGCTATAATTTATTATCCATAAATGAATACGCAGCTGATGGTGAAAGGTGAAAATGACAATTTATCCAGAAATACGACATTTCAGTGCGTAATATGTTGTGCCCGGCTTGTATCAGAGATGAACGCTCCAAAAGCTGTTGTGCCCGGGATCCCCGCTCACCAGTTTTTGGAGTGTGTGTCTGTGCAGACATAAACTGGGCACAACATATTGGGCACTGAAATGGCGTATCTATAGAAAAATTTCATTTTTAACTTCATTATCAGCTGCGCATTCATTTCTGGAAATTAAAAGAATGCAACACTTAAGGGTTAATAATGCTCGCTACCCCACTTGATAAATCCCTTGAAGGGTATAGTTTCCAAAATGGGGTGACATGTCTGTGGATTCCACTTTACTGGCAATTCATGGGCTCTGCAAAAGTGGCATGGTGTCCAAAAAGCAAACTGTGCTCCAAAAACCAAAATAGCGCTCCTTCCCTTCTGTGCCCGGCTGTGCCCAAACAGCAGTTTATACCCACAAATGGCGTTGTTAAGTATGTTATCCTGGGCACACCAGTGTCATACATGTGGGCATAAACTGTCATTTGGGCACACAGCAGGGCGCAAATGTGAAGGAGCGCTATGTGCTTTTGGAGCGCATATTTAGATTATTGTTTTTTTGGACGCCATGTCACATTTGCAGAGACCCTAAAATTGCCCCTACAAAATGGGGGTCACTTCTTGGGGAATTCCAATTTACTGGCACCTCCAGGGCTCTGCAAAAACAACATGGCGACGAGAAAGTACTCCAAAAGCTAAAAAAACAGTGCTCCTTCCCTTCTGAGCCCTGCTGTGTGCCCAAGCAGCAGTTTATACCCACATATTCAATTTTTTTGTCCCCGGGATAGCCCACTTAACAGTTTTAGGAGTTCATGTCTCTGATGCCACAAAGTGGCCGCAACGTATTAGGCACTGAAATTGGATATTTCTTTAAAAACTTTAATTTTCACTTTGTACATTAATTTTTGGGAAGCATTTTTAGGCTCAAAATCATAATATCCCTTGATACATTCCTTGAGGGGTGTAGTTTCTAAAATGGGGTCACTTTTAGGGGGTTTCCATTGTATTGGTACTTTAGGGGCTCTGCAAATGCGACATGGCACCTGAAAACTATTCCAGCCACATCTGCCCTCCAAAAGCCAAACAGCGCTCTTTCCATTCTGAGCCCCACCATGTACCCATACAGCAGATTACAACCACATATGGGGCATTTCTGTTTTCAGAAGAAATTGTGTAACAAACTGTGGGGTGTTTTTTCTTCTTTAACCACTTGCAAAAATTAAAAATATGTCGCTAAATGGACGGTTTATTGGAAAAACGTAATTTTACATTTTTACGTCCCTAAGTCAATAAAATCTGTGAAACAGCTGTGAGGTCAAAATACTCACTATACCCCTAGATAAATTCTATGAGGGGTGTAGTTTTCAAAATGGGGTCACTTTTTGGGGGTTTGTATTGTATTGGTACTTTAGGGGCTCTGTAAATGCAACATGGCATCCGAAAACTATTCCAGCAAAATCTGGCCTCCAAAAGCTAAATAGCGCTCTTTCCATTTTAAGCCCTGCCATGTACCCATACAGCAGATTACAACCACATATGGGGCATTTCTGTGTTCATGAGAAATTGTGTAACGAAGTTTGGGGAGCTTTTTCTCCTTTGTCCTCTTGTGAAAATGAAAAATTTGGGGCTAAATTGACGGTTTATTGGAAAAAAAGTAATTTTTCATTTTAATGTCCCAATGTTAATAAAATTTGTGAAACAGCTGTAGGGTCAAAATGCTCACTATACCCCTTGATATGTTCTGTTAGGGGTGTAGTTTCCAAAATGGGGTCACTTTTAGGGGGCTTCCACTGTATTGGTACTTTGGGGGCTCTGCAAATGCGACATGGTACCTGAAAACTATTCCACCAAAATCTGCCTTCCAAAAGCCAAATAGCGCTCTTTCCATTCTGAGCCCTGCCATGTACCCATACAGCAGATCACAACCACATATGGGGTATTGCCGTGTTCAGGAGCAATTGTTTTGCAAACTGTGAGTTGCTTTTTCTCCTTTAACCCCTTGTGAAAATGAAAACTTTGGGGATAAAGTAACATTTTAGTAATGTTTCATTTATACATCCCAGTGTTAGCAAAATCTGTGAAATGGCTGTAAGGTCAAAATGCTCATTATACCCCTTGATGAATTCTGTGAGGGGTGTAGTTTCCAAAATGGGGTCACTTTTTGGGGTTTTCCTTTGTATTGGTACTCTAGGGGCTTTACAAATGAGACATGGTACCAAAAACTATTCCAGCAAAATCTGCTTTTTAGACGCCCAGTGTCACTCCTTCCCTTCCGTGCGCTGCCATTCGCCCAAACATCAGTTTACACCCACTTGTGGGGTATTTCCGTGCTCGGGAGAAATTGCATAACAAACTGTGAGATGCATTTTCTCCTTTAACTCTTTGTGAATGTGTTAATTTTAGGGCTAAATTAAGGAATTAGTGGGAAAAAAAAAATGTCTAAATTTCACCTCCATATTGTTTTAATTCCAGTGAAATGCTTAAAGGGTTAACAAACTTCCCAAATGTTATTTTGAATTATTTGAGGGGTGCAGTTTTGAAAATGGGGTCATTTATGGGGGTTTCTAATATATAGGCCATTATAATCCTCTTCAGAACTGAAGTGGTCCCTAAAAAATTAGTTTGGGAAATTTTCTTGTAAATCTGGAAAAATCGCTGTTACACTTGTAAGCTTTATAACATCCAAAATAAATTACAGGACGATTAAAAGATGATGCCGATATATAGCAGAGATATGGTAGATAATATGTATTAATGTATTTGGGTGGTATGACTATCTGTCTGAAAAGCAGAGCATTTCACATTTTGAAAATTGCGATTTTTTTCCAAATTTCCATCAAACTTCCTATTTTTTTTATAAATAAATACAAAAATATTCATTAGTGTTTACCACTAACATGAAGTACAATGTGTCACGAAAAAACAATCTCAAAATCACTTGTGCAAGTTAAGTCGTCTCAAAGTTATTGCCATATAAAGTGACACATGTCAGTTTTGAAAAACGAGGCCTGGTCCTTAACGCATTTTTGGGCTCGGTCTTGAAGGGGTTAAAGGATATTTGAAAATGTATTATTTTATGGTCACTATGATCCAGTTGAATCCAAACTTCCACTTTTGATATTTTCAGGTCTGTTAGTTCAAATTAGGTCTAAAAGTGCCCCCTCTAATGTTGGGTCCTGCACTAGTTGGAAAAGGTAATTATTTTTGAAGGGGTTTTCTCATTTTTCTAAACTTTATTAACTACAAATACAGCCAAGAGGAGGTAGGGGTTGGTCCTCATAACCAGACAAACCAGGACCTTCTTCCAACATCTAGATGAACACATCAGTGATTAGAGGCAGTAGCAGCAAGGACAGGTAGACAAGCACACTTTTTTTTTAACTATTTAAGTCTCTCCCATGCTGTGTTCTTCTGTGACTAGGAGGAGGGTTTTGAGGATAATGATGGGCTGGCAGCATGGTAGATGCATAATGAGAGTGAAGGAGATGACCAACATGTGCAATAGATGTGAATTCTTGATAATCAGCATCATGCAGGATCCAGCTCAGGCTGTTTTCATACGGTGCGTTTTTGAACACTGTATGTTGTTTTTAACTGGTTAAGGACCGGGCCTAAAAGTGCCTTATGGACCAGGTGTCATTTTTCAAAACTGACATGTGTCACTTTATATGGCAATACCTTTGAGATGCTATAACTTGCACAAGTGATTTTGATATTGTTTTTTCATGACACATTGTACTTCATGTTAGTGGTAAACATTGATCAATATTTTTGTATTTATTTATAAAAAATTAGGAAATTTGAGGGAAATTTGGAAAAAAATTGCAATTTTCAAAATGTAAAATTCTCTGCTTTTCAGACAGATAGTCATACCACCCAAATACATGAATAAATATTATCTACCATATCTCTGCTTTATATCGCATCATCTTTTAATCATCCTTTAATTTATTTTGGATGTTAGAAGGTTTACAAGTGTAACAGCGATTTTCCAGATTTACAAGAAAATTTCCCAAACTCATTTCTTAGGGACCTCTTCAGTTCTGAAGGGGATTATAAAGGCCTATATATTAGAAACCCCCATAAATCACCCCATTTTAAAAACTACACCCCTCAAATAATTCAAAACAGCATTTGGGAAGTTTGTTAACCCTTTAAGCATTTCACAAGAATTAAGACAATATGGAGGTGAAATTTAGACATTTCATTTTTTTCCAATAATACATTAATTTATCCCTAAAATTAACACATTCACAAAGGGTTAAAGGAGAAAATGCATCTCACAGTTTGTTGTGCAATTTCTCCCGAGCACAGAAATACCCCACATGTGGGTGTAAAATGATTTTTGGGCACACGGCAGTGCACGGAAAAGAAAGAGCGACACTTGGCATTTGAAAAGCAGATTTTGCTGGAATAGTTTTCAGGTGCTATGTCTCATTTGCAGAGCCCCTAGAGTACCAAAACAATGGAAACCCCCTAAAAGTGACCCCATTTTGGAAACTACACCCCTGACAGAATTTATCAAGGGGTATACTGAGCATTTTGACCCCACAGCTGTTTCACAGATTTTATTAACATTGGGATGTGTAAATGAAAAATTACTAAAACATCACTTTATCCCCAAAGTTTTCATTTTCACAAGGGGTTAAAGGAGAAAAAGCCGCCCACAGTTTGTTACACAATTGCTCCTGAACACAGCAATACCCCATATGTGATCATAATTTGCTTCATGGGTACATGGCGGGGCTCAAAATGGAAAGAGCGCTATTTGGCTTTTGAAGGGCATATTTTGCTGGAATAGTTTTCAGGTGCCATGTCCCATTTGCAGAGCCCCTAGAGTACCAATACAATGGAAACCCTCAAAAGTGACCCCATTTTGGAAACTACATCCCTCACAGAACATATCAAGGGGTATAGTGAGCATTTTGACCCCACAGCCGTTTCACAGATTTTATTAACATTGGGACATGAAAATGAAAAATTACTTTCTTTCCAATAAACCATCAATTTAGCCCCAAATTTTTCATTTTCACAAGAGGATAAAGGAGAAAAAGCTCTCCAAAGTTTGTTACACAATTTCTCCTGAATACAGGAATACTCCCCATGTGGTTGTAATCTGCTGTATGTGTACATGGTGGGGCTCAGAATAGAAAGAGCGCTATTTAGCTTTTGGAGGGCAGATTTTGCTGGAATAATTTTCAGGTGCCATGTCGCATTTGCAGAGCCCCTAAAGTACCAATACAATGGAAACCCCTCAAAAGTGACCCCATTTTGGAAACTACACCCCTCAAGGAATTTCTCAAGGGGTATGGTGAGCATTTTGACCCTACAGTTGTTTCACAGATTCTATTAACATTGGAATGTAAAAATTAAAAATTACTTTTTTTTTCCAATAAACTGTCCATTTAGCGACATATTTTTAATTTTTACAAGGGGATAAAGAAGAAAAAACCCCACAGTTTGTTACACAATTTCTCCTGAACACAGAAATGCCCCATATGTGGTCGTAAACTGCTGTATGGGTACATGGTGGGGCTCAGAATGGAAAGAGCGCTATTTGGCTTTTGGAGGGCAGATTTTGCTGGAATAGTTTTCAGGTGGCATGTCGCATTTGCAGAGCCCCTAAAGTACCAATACAATGTAAACCCATCAAAAGTGATACCATTTTAGAAACTACACCCCTCAAGGAATGTATCAAGGGGTATTATCATTTTGAGCCTAAAAATGCTTCCCAAAAATTAATATACAAAGTGAAAATTGACAATTTTAAATAAATATGCCATTTTGGTGCCCAATACGTTGTACCCACTTTGTGGCATCAGACACATGCACTCCTAAAACTATTATGTGGGCTATCCCAGGGGGAAAAAAAATTATATATGTGGGTGTAACCTGCTACTTGGGCAAACAGCAGGGCTCAGACAGGAAGGAGCACTGTGCTTTTTAGCTTTTGGAGTACAGATCTAGAGGGACTTTCTGGACGCCATGTTGTTTTTGCAGAGGTGCCAGTAAATTGGAATTCCCCAAGAAGTGACCTCATTTTGTAGGGGCAATTTTAGGGTTTTTGCCAATTTGACATGGTGTCCAAAATTCAACAATCTAAATCTATGCTCCAAAAGCCACATAGCGTTCCTTCACCTCTGCCCCCTGCTGTGTACCCAAACTGCAGTTCACGCCCACATGTATGACACTGGTGTACCCAGGATAACGTACTTGGTATAAACTGCTGCATGGGCATAGCTGGGCACAGAAGGGAAGGAGCGCTATTTTGGTTTTTGAAGCACAGTTTGGTTTTTGGACACCATGCCACTTTTGCAGAGCCCCTGGATTGCCAGTAAAATGGAATCCGCAGACTTGTGACCCCATTTTGGGAACTACACCCCTGAAGGGATTTATCAAGTGGGGTAGCGAGTATTCTTAACCCTTAAGTGTTGCATTCATTTCATTTTTCAAAAGGGAAAATTGCAATTTTTCCAGAGATACGCCATTTCAGTGCCCAATATTTTGTGCCCAGCTTATGTCAGCAGGCACAAACACTCTAAAAACTGTTAAGTGGGTATCCCGGGCACAACATCTTTTGGAGCATTTACATCTGATACAAGCCGGACACAACATATTATGCATTGAAATAAAATATTCCTGGAAAAATTGTCATTTTCACCTTTCACAATCATCTGCGTATTCATTTCTGGAAAATAAATTATAGCAACACTTGGAGGTAAAAAATGCTCACTGTACCTCTGGATAAA
Source organism: Leptodactylus fallax (assembly GCA_947044405.1). Taxonomy (NCBI): domain Eukaryota; kingdom Metazoa; phylum Chordata; class Amphibia; order Anura; family Leptodactylidae; genus Leptodactylus; species Leptodactylus fallax. The sequence goes on from CAMRHE010000010.1 coordinate 8,181,757, forward strand.
TTCCTTCAGGGGTGCAGTTTCCAAAATAGGGTCACATATCAGGGGATTCCACTTTACTGGCATTTCAGGAGCTCTGCAAAAGCGTCATGGTGTCCAAAAGCTAAACTGTCTAAATCTGTGCTCCAAAAACCTAAAAGCGCTCCTTTCCTTCTGTGCCCGGCTGTGCCCAAACAGCAGTTTATACCCACATATGACATTAAGTACGTTATTCTGGGTACACCAGTGTCATACATGTGTGTATAATCTGCAGTTTGGGTACATAGCAGGGCACAAAAGGGAAAGAGCGCTATGTGGCTTTTGGAGTGCAGATTCAGATGTTTGGTATCTGGACGCCATGTTATGTTTGCAGAGCCTCTAATGTACCAGAAAAGTGGAATCTCCTAGGGAGTGACCCCATTTTGAAAACTGCACCCCTCAAAGAATTTATCAGAGGGTGTAATAAGCATTAGTATACCAGACGTGAATGCACAGCGGATGGTGAAGAGTGAATAGGTAAGCTGTGCGGAGTACATGGGGAACACGAAATTCCCTACTATATCCCCAGTAGCTCCTATGATTGGGGGAGGGGGTCACTCTGGGGGTCACTTCTGGTTTATAATCCCTTGTAAGCTCTAAATCTGGTTTGTACCCTGATATAGGCTCACACAGCTTATACATTCCCTTCCTGCCGCAGCCAGTTGTGTTCTAATGATTTGGTGATTTTGGGGTTTTTTGTCTTCACATTGTACAAGCTATATTCTTTATTTTTCGGATGATGTAGCCATATGAGGGCTGATTTTTTGCTGTATGATATGCATTTTTTAATGACACCATTTTTTGGGGTGTCTATAGCTTATTGAATAAATTATATTAACTCTTTCTGGGTGGATTAAAAAAAAATATCAATCCTGGAATTGGTTTTTACCTTTTAATTTTTTTGCCGTGTGGCGTACAGCATAAGTCACATGTTACCTTTATTCTGCAGATCGGTACGATATTGTTTTTTTATGCGTTACTAATTCTGCAGAACAGAAACCCATTTGTGGACATAAATCAATTGTTTTTGCATCACCATCTCCTGAGAGGCGTAACATTTTTATTTTTCGGTTGACAGACTTGGTTTAGGGCTTATTTTTTGCGGGAGGACATGCGCTTTTTATTGGTATTGTTTTGAGGTACATATGAGTTTTTGATCACTTTTTATAGTATTTTTTTGTAAGCGAGATAGTCAAAAATCATTACTTCAAGCGTTTTTTTTCCGGTTTTTTTTTTTCGACGTTCACTGTGTATGTTAAATATTGTTTCAGCTTTATTGTACAGGTTGTTACGGACGCGGCGATACCAAATATGTGTTGTTTTTATAAATATTTTTTTTTTTTTTTTATATATAATTCATTTTATATAGGAAAAGGGATTTTTGGGGGCTTTATAACTTTATTAATTTTTTTTATTTACACACTTTATTTTTTTTTTTAACTTTTTTTTACATTTTTTACCTGTCCTATAAGGACACCTGAACCAGCGATGCTCTGATCCTGGCTCAGTATTATAGACTGCAATACATGAGCATAATCTTGTATTGCAGTCTATACAAGAATGTCAGCCGATGTAGACGCATCGGCTGACTTCTTCACATCCCGGCAGGATCAGCCAGGTAGTGGGGGCTTCAGGTAGCCTGGGGTCACTGGCCAGACCCTGGGCTACAGAAAATAGACATCGGCAACCCCCGATCTCGCCGCGGGGGTTGCCGGTGGGGGCGGTAACATGGCGGAACCCCTTGAATGCCGCGGTCATGTTTGACAGCAGCATCCAAGGGGTTAAAACCTCCACTCGGAACTCAGTTCCGACCGGGGGTTATGGAGCAGGGTGTTAGCTGTCAGTTACAGCTAACACCCGCTCCCGATCCCGGTCACAGGGTCTCTGAAGTGCAGGCCGTAAATTTACTATTGGCCGGACTTCAGAGACCAGGTCCGCAGGCCGTAAATTTATGGCCGGTGGTCGTCAACCGGTTAAACACACACGTGTGGGTTTCAAAAACTGGATGCATTATTTAAAAACGCATATATATTTGGCGGTGCCTAAGGGAATAAACTAGGGGGCGGCATTATTTTTTTAATCATCTGTTCCTTATTGTATTATTGCAATAAGTAATGGTCAATACTTTTTACTCACTCATCCACACTCCTGTGCAGACCAGCCTCCGCTGCTGCCTTTAGGTGGCGCTACACTTATGTCACAACACTAAAGGACGCCAGGACACCACATTCAGCGTCCCGACATTCAACATCAGCTACAGCGCACTCTAGAGGTGGCAGCGGTACCAGCCTGCACAGTAGCATGGAAAGGTGAGTAAAAAGTATCGGCCTCTACTTATTGCAATAATGTAATAAGTAGCGGCCAATTAAAAAAAGTATATACTGTCATATATTGTGGGGGGGAACAAAAAAGGGTTGTCATATACTGTGGGGGGGGGCAAAAAAGGGGATCATATACTGTGGGGGAGCATAAAAGGGGTGCTATATACTGTGGCGGGTGAAAAGGGTGCCATATACTGTGAGGGGGCAAAAAGGGAGGTCATATACTGTGGGGAGAAAAAAGGGGGTTATATACTGTGGGGGTCATATACTGTGTGGGGGCCAAAAAAAGGGGGCCATATACTGAGTGAGGACCAAAATAAGGGGGCCATATACTGAGTGGGGGCCAAAATATGGTTTTGTGCCATGAAGGGGGCAAATATGAGGATTTTTTTTAGGTCTGCTAATAGGGAGGCATGTCTTACAATTTTAATAAGGGGACCCATCAAGCAACCAAAGTACACTGGTTGGGTATCTTTTTTTTTGGGAGGGTCGCCTTTCTATAGTTCGCCTCAGGCAGCAGAGAGGCTAGGTTCACCCTTGTATATAAAATATATATATATATATATATATATATATATATATATATATAGCAAGTATCAAGACATGGAGAGTATAACACATCATCATAGGGTATACTGGGAGTGAATGAAAAACTGCTAGGAGGTGCAGTGGAAAAGCTCAACCAGGAAGTGTAAACCAGAAAGTTTTGCATGAGCCTGAAAATATGAAAAAAGGTAAAGATGGTCCAAACACACATAAAGGTACTCAGTTATGTTTGTTCATTCATATAACAAGCATTTCCTGCCTTTAATCACATTTTCTTAGTCCCTGGAAAACCCCTTTAATTATTGCCAAAAACCTATTACTCATTCCCTTTCCTCCATTATATTTATAGTCTTATTAGACTTATAAAAAGACCCTCTATTGGCCCATGGAGGGTCTTTCAACTCACGCACTTCCTTTCTTCATTACCCAACTCCCCTGGGGTATGACAGACAGCCCACGAGGTTTGAGGAGACTTGCATGGGAAGGGGCCTGCTAAGACACTCCCTTTCTGATTTCTATTTGCTCCTGGTGTCCCCTCCTCCGGGCCACAGACCCTCCTACTTAACCAGATGGGAGGCTGATCTGGCCATGACCTTCTCTGACCAACAATGCTCCAGAATTTTTGAGTTTACCCACAAGAGTTCGATAGCTAGCAGATATCAGGAGGCGGGATATAAAATCCTGACTAGATGGTACCATGCTCCGTCTAAGCTACACAGACTCTTCCCGTCCTTCTCTCCTGCTTGTCGGCGTTGTGGCTCGGAGGAGGGGACGCTTTTACATATTTTCTGGGAATGCTCGATATTGAGAGACTTTTGGGAGGGAGTACATAGGATGCTAAATCAGATATTCCAAACTTCCATTCCTAACACGCCAGCCTTCTTTCTGCTACACCTTTCAGACTGCCCCCTGCGTACCTACCGCAAATCCTCCCTACGGCACATGATCAATGCCGCTAGGGCGTGTATCCCAGCGCTATGGAAATCGTCTAATCCCCCTTCTCTCCTTCACTGGATTCGCAAAGTGGAGGATATTTAGTACATGTAAGATCTCACGGCATCCCTTCGTGATGCGAGGGAAACCTTTATGGTGGCCTGGACCCCGTGGATTCTTTTTCAGGGATCCCAGGCCTATAAAGATCTGACGAGTAGACCTTGATTTAAGGTTTACGCAGCTGATATGGAGGGGTCGGGGTCCTTGTCTGTTTGTCATTTGCGTGTTACCGTGTTAATGTGTGTCAGGTACCGTGATCTGTAATACGGGGGCACCTCAGGGTACGGTTCTCGCCCCTTTCCTCTTCACACTGTACACTGCAGATTTTAGGTGCAACTCATCCAGCTGCTACCTACAGAAGTATTCTGACGACTCTGCAATAGTGGGTCTCATCATAGATGATGATGACAGGGAGTACAGAGAACTGAACCAGGATTTTGTGGACTGGTGCCACCGGAACCACCTGAAGATTAACGCGGGGAAGACCAAGGAGATGGTGGTGGACTTCCGCAAAGGCAGAAGCCCTCCTAAACCAGTGGACATCCTGGGGACGGGCATCGAGATTGTGAACACCTATAAGTACCTGGGTTTGCTCCTTAATAATAAGCTGGACTGGGCAGATCATATGGAGGCCCTGTACAGGAAGGGCCACAGCAGGATCTACCTGCTTAGGAAACTGAGAGCCTTTGGAATCCGGGGGGCACTTCTTAGGACTTTCTTCAACTCGGTAGTGGCATCAGCCATCTTCTTTGGAGTGGCCTGCTGGGGGAGCAGTATATCAACCAGGGACAGAAATAAACTTGACAAGCTGATTAGAAGGGCCAGCTCTGTCCTGGGGAGCCCCCTGGACCCAGTGCAGGTGGTGGGTGACAGAAGGATACTGTCCGTGGTGAGCTCCATGCAGAAGAAGAAGTCCCATCCCATGCATGAGACTGTGATCGCGCTGGGCAGTACTGTCAGTGACCGACTGCTCCACCCTAAGTGTGAGAAGGAGCGCTATCGGAAGTCTTTCCTCCCCACCGCGGTTAGGCTGTACAACCAACACCGACCTAAGCGGAGATCATTACACACAGAGAACTGAAATATCTCTCTGCCTGTTAAATCCCCCCCCCCCCTGCTACGTCCTATCTGTCTGTCTGCTATTAATGTAATGCCTCTCACCTTGGAACATTCCTGTACATGTTGTATTTGTATTTGTATCTGCTTATCTTTGCTGCTGTAACACACTGAATTTCCCCATTGTGGGACTATTAAAGGACTATTATTATTATTATTATTATTATTATTATTATTATTATGTTAACTCTTGGTTCCCACATTTGTCCTCTCCCTGTCTTTCTCTCTCTCCCTCTTTATTCCTTTCTCTCCTGCTTCCTTCCCCCTCTTTGTTCCTTTTTCCCCCTGACAACTGATATGATCAGCAGAAGCTGATGTTCTAATATATCTAATTCATGATACCATGTTATTATGTATGGATGTTGATATATGTCTTGATACTTGAGGTCAAGCACTTGTTTGGCTCACGCCATCTTTGTTTGTTGTTATTTCTGTATAATTTCTAAAATAAAGAATTTATAAAAAAAAAAAAAAAAAAGACCCTCTATTAATATTTTTTTTTCCTCCCCTTATTTTTACCCATAGGGTCTCTTCATGTTCATTCATTGCTCCACATATAGCCCTAATAATTGAATCTCCCACTACTAGCAACTGTCTGGTCTTTCCCACGCTTCTATTTCCCTTCTTACTGGAGCAGCTGTGCTACCCCTGAGCTGATGTGCCCTTCCTCCTACATGGCAAACTTATTGTAGCATTCCAGGTCAGGACTAGCCTCCCTGACACTCTTCCCTCTACCCCTCTTCCTGAAGCTCCATGCTTCCCTCCCCATCTCCCCAATGAGTGTTTGCTCAGTGTTATGTTGTCAATTGCAGACAGCGTTGCTCTTTTACATCCAAAATATGGGCTTCCAGATGAGCAATTCTCTTACACCCTGCACAACAATATGCCCCCTCAAATGGCTGTTCCAGGAAAGAATACATTTCACAAGATATGCATTGAGTTGTATTGCCACCAATGGAGTACATCCTAATGGGGATGTATACAGCAAAAAAGAAAGCAAGAAGTTAATTACCTTGATTGTGCACTTAGTCTAAAATCACTGACTCATGTCACACTTGAGACACTGCACACTTTAGACAAATGCATACTCTAGCACTCACACACTCGCTTAATAATATGGTGCCTTACAGACTTGTCCACAGCACTATAGTACAGATCTTCAGTGATGCTGTGTGATTCAGACTACAACCATGATTCGAGCAATGTACATGAGGTCTAAGTAAGAGTTACTGCAAGCCTCAATTTATTTCAATTCAAGTAAATGAATGTGGCACAAACATTTGCTTATCTAGCAAGTCTAGTAGATCTTATTTAATGTTAAAATGAAGATTCTTTCTCATCATTATTTCCCATCTCAGATTATTATTAGTGTTATTTCTAACACCATCATTTATTAGAACATCATCATTTATTTTTGCTCTCTTACTAAAATTGGTGCAAGAAGCTCCAAGGTTGATGTCTTACTAAATTTCTAAGAAGACAGGTATGCCTTGTGTGGCAGAGATTTATGAATACTTCAGCACTACTGACCTTAAAGCTCTCGCCTAATTACAGCTGCAAAGAACATGCTCTGATCAAGTCCTGATCTTTTATACTGCTGATTTTGCAAAACAGAAATCTCCCCTTTTTTTCTTAATATATGTCAGAATTTTTACTTTCTGCAAGCATATTCCGATAGGCCCATATTACACAGATGTATAGTCTATTAACTTATAATATTGTTTCTGCTATTTGTTTATGCCAATAACAATCTAGTTTCATAAAAGATAGAGTTTATCTGAGAAATGGTAGCCAAAAGGGAGAATTAGCATTGAAAGGTTTCTTTAATTGCTTCTTAGGGAAAAAAATACAAATTGAGAATTGCTAGCATCAATTTAAATAACTCTCATGTAATGAGAAATGGTTTTGTTAACTTTAATGCACAATGGATAGCCCCATAAATCACTAAGTATTGTTTATGTCTAGTATGATTTGGGCTTTATTTTATCCGAGCAAAATACATGAAGCAACTCAGTTTTACATAGTATAATATATGAGTTTGGGTAAATAACTGAACAGAGCTATAAAAATATGTTGTGTAAACAAGTAAAAGAAAATATGCTTCTCAGAAGCTAATGTGAAGACCACAAACAAGGATATATATATATATATATATATATATATATATATATTAAACTATACTTCTGCTTCTATATCTATAAGAGCATACGAATACAAATAACATCATTAGGGCACAGTCACATCACTGTCTTTTTGCTTTTTTATGCATCTGGTCTAAACTCGGATAATAAACAGATAACATTACTGTATAATAACAAGCAATATGCTAGCAATAATCCATTAACTCAAGAAGAAGCTGCCAGCCGGCTGTAGAAAAATTACTAAGTTACCAAAGTTACCATAGCCATTTCCACATGCCATTTTTGTCTGCCCCTAAGGCCGGAGCCCCACGTGGCATAAACACTGTGGTTTGGTCGCAGCGGAAACCCTGCAGAAAAAAACACGGTGTTTTACAGTCTCTGCAAAGTGGACGGAACTCTAGCAAATCCGGTCCACACATTGCAGGAAAATATGTTCAGCGGACACGCTGCGATTCCAAAACCGTTGCTGTTTTGGAAATCGCAGCATGTCAATTATACCTACAGAAACGCCGGCGATTTCCTTATAAGTATAATTGAGACAGAAAGTCTGCGGACTTTCTGTGAAAAGCACTGCTATGTAAGGCCTTAGCCTTAATCACATTTCTGATGTGCATACCTAGTAGCAGTTGTTACTCTAGGTGGTGGCATGTACCTGAGTACAAACTTGAAAATATCTGAGGAACTCCCCACGTTCACTACAGTGTAGTCATGAGTGGAGGTTATTTTGTGAAGAATGCTCCTAAAATTCTAAAACTTTTCTTGAATGTTCTAATTGAGTAATAGACATAATTGCAGCACACGTGACAGCCAACTATTCTTAGAGGAAAAGATGCTGTACTTTGCTTGGATTCCAGTTCTCTGGCCTGAATAAGTTGTGAATTCTGCACAAGCCATTTTCACAGAAATTTGCAAAAAGTGTATAGAGCTTCATGAAAGGAGCCCCAGCCATGGCCTAACAAATTTATTATATGTAACTTCTAGCTCACAAAAAAAACTAACCTTCCTAAAATTGGCATATCTTACTCTGATACAGTTTTTTTTAATAAGGCTGTCTTGTAAAACACCAGTCTTAATAAATTTTTCCAATAGTAATAATAATAGTGATCCACTCATGACACAGATGAATAGACTGAAATTCTGCATGTATTGTACCATCTTCTGCTGTTAGTTCCCTCTTTCTTCCAAGCACATCTCCACCTGCTAGTGTAGTTGGTAAGTGAGTAGAGGGACTATTGGGAAGGAGAGAGAGGAGAGTACAATTGTTAGCTATTTGCACTAACAACAAGTAATAGGCATGAACAGATGATTAAAGATTAGATTAAATGTAAATGTACTTTATAAAGATGTATATAGGACAGGCAGAATAAAGGCATACTGAAGAGTCTGTTTCTGGATATTACAGTTATCCACATTCAGCATGTACATACAGACTCTTCTTAACAACACTCATTGATAAGGAAAGAATTTACATTTTTTTAAATAAAAAGACACATAATACAAATTAAATAGACTCAACACAATGGGGAGCATTTACCAATCATGTCTACTAGACAGTAAACTGAGCCTAGACAGTATTAGATGTGTCAAATTTATCACAGTGACTCAAGCTGAATGATAAATTTGGTGCATCTTTAGACATTTTTGTCTAAGTTCTGGTGCAGGTCTTGAACACATTGTTGCCTTGTTAAAGCCTTTTTTTATTTTGTTTAAATACATGTAGTAATAAATGTAGTGCAAGGCGTGTTAACCAATTGTTTTTAGTTCAAATTGAGACTGAATAGTGGTGCATTAAGTTTAGTAAATCTTTCCCATGTGTGTTTAGTTGTCACATATGAACAAATAAGGAATGTTTTCAATTGGCTTGGAATAGCACATGCTGTCCCTGCCATAAATAATAAATTAATATTTAATTGTGCGTTCTACCTTTGTCATGTAAAAATGTGGAATATTGTATAAACATCCCAAATTAACAGTTTTGTCGATGGCAAAGTAAATGACAATTAACTAGAAATCTAAGAGTGTTAGGCTAAGGCCCCACAGAGCGTTTTTTTTCCTGCAGCGCTTTTCACCGAAAGTCTGCAGAATTTTCCTCTGCGGACTTTCTGCTTCTAATATACCTATAGGGAACCTGCCAGTGTTTCCATAGGTATAATTGACATGCTGCGTGAAAAAGCTGCAGTTTTTCCTGCAGCGCTTTTTTGCTGTGGCCTTAAGTGGTTTTGTTTTCATGTGATTATCTATCTATTCATCTAGTTACACCCCCTAGAAGTCCTGGCATGACACTAATAGCAATCAAATTGTACGTTTGCTGTGGCACACTGACAATGACTGATTTTGTTCTTTTTCTTTCTTTTATTATGGTGAAGATGGCATAAACAGCTGTCTACTCACTGTACTACTGTGTCAACTATTAGTAAAATATTAAAAGAAGGGCGAAAATGGTGCAATTTTTGGTGCAAAAATGACATGTGAAATACTGCACTTTTTCTACACCACAAAACTGGCAGAAATGCAAAGATAAATTACCCCACTGTGTTTAGAAGTACTGTTATCACATATATACATTTTAGGCTATTCTCAAACTGTTGTTGTTTACTCCGTGGTTCTGATCTATCGTAGGGTCAAAACTACAGGCTAAAAAAATGACAATGGACTGAAAAGTTGTTCTGCATGCAGGACATTATCTTCCATTGAAAAAAAAATAAACAAACAGGGTGGAGGAAAGCTTCTGCCCTATTTTTAACATCCAACTGAAAATGTTCCATCTGCTTCCATCTTTTGGTCAACTTTTCACTGTAGGGGACTGTAGGGTTATAGGTTGGTAGGTTGGACTTGATGGACTTATGTCTTCATCCAACCTCATCTACTATGTAACTATGTAACTATATTGTCCTGATCCTGGGACAGGCCAGAACAATGGACTAACCAGCACCAGTGAGAACATAGCCTTATTTTAAAATCTCAGCAGAATTAATTGGTACAGTATGGCCTATGCATATATAGTATACTGAATGGCAGCAGTGTCAGCATGAAGTCAAGTGAGCAAGTTTTCCATGGGTCAGTTTCCCTATTAGGTCACATTGACACAGCAGGATTTTCATTTAGTATTTTACATCGGTAAGCAAATTCAAGGATTGTGTCTAAGTCACAGAAGCAAAATACTGACATAATACTGACTGTGTAAAAGTGGCCTAAGAACGGGAAAATCGAGTGATCAGTATGAGACTTGGTCATTGGTGCTAAACTTGCTAGGAATATTATTTCAAAAACTGCCAACCTTGTAGGCATTTCCCTCCCAAAGGTATTAAATGTATACAAATAATAGCATGATTACTCAAAAACCTCAAAGGGTATCCCGTGAATGTAAAGAATGTGCAAGAAAAAAAGAATCAGAGGCAGATGTCACAAATTATTCTGAAAAACAAGTGGTGCACCGAAAACCAATTAGCATACAGTACAGACCAAAAGTTTGGACACACCTTCTCATTCCAAGAGTTTTCTGTATTTTCATGACTATAAAAATTGTAGATTCACACTGAAGGCATCAAAACTATGAATTAACACATGTGGAATTATATACTTAACAAAAAAGTGTGAAACAACTGAAAATATGTCTTATATTCTAGGTTCTTCAAAGTAGCCACCTTTTGCTTTGATTACTGCTTTGCACACTCTTGGCATTCTCTTGATGAGCTTCAAGAGGTAGTCACCTGAAATGGTTTTCACTTCACAGGTGTGCCCTGTCAGGTTTAATAAGTGGAATTTCTTGCCTTATAAATGGGGTTGGGACTATCAGTTGTGTTGTTCAGAAGTCAGGTGGATACACAGCTGATAGTCCTACTGAATGGAGTGTTAGAATTTGTATTATGGCAAGAAAAAAGCAGCTAAGTAAAGAAAAACGAGTGGCCATCATTACTTTAAGAAATTAAAGTCAGTCAGTCCGAAAAATTGGGAAAACTTTGAAAGTGTCCCCAAGTGCAGTGGCCAAAACCATCAAGCACTACAAAGAAACTGGCTCACATGAGGACCGCCCCAGGAAAGGAAGACCAAGAGTCACCTCTGCTGCGGAGGATAAGTTCATCCGAGTCACCAGCCTCAGAAATCGCAGGTTAACAGCAGCTCAGATTAGAGACCAGGTCAATGCCACACAGAGTTCTAGCAGCAGACACATCTCTACAACAACTGTTAAGAGGAGACTGTGTGCAGCAGGCCTTCATGGTAAAATAGCTGCTAGGAAACCACTGCTAAGGACAGGCAACAAGCAGAAGAGACTTGTTTGGGCTAAATAACACAAGGAATGGACATTAGACCTGTGGAAATCTGTGCTTTGGTCTGATGATTCCAAATTTGAGATCTTTGGTTCCAACCACCGTGTCTTTGTGCGATGCAGAAAAGGTGAACGAATGGACTCTACATGCCTGGTTCCCACCGTGAAGCATGGAGGAGGAGGTGTGATGGTGTGGGGGTGCTTTGCTGGTGACACTGTTGGGGATTTATTCAAAATTGAAGGAATACTGAACCAGCATGGTTACCACAGCATCTTGCAGCGGCATGCTATTCCATTCGGTTTGCGTTCAGTTGGACCATCATTTATTTTTCAACAGGACAATGACCCCAAACACACCTCCAGACTGTGTAAGGGCTATTTGACCAAGAAGTAGAGTGATGGGGTGCTACGCCAGATGACCTGGCCTCCACAGTCACCAGACCTGAACCCAATCGAGATGGTTTGGGGTGAGCTGGACCGCAGAGTGAAGGCAAAAGGGCCAACAAGTGCTAAGCATCTCTGGGAACTCCTTCAAGACTGTTGGAAGACCATTTCAGGTGACTATCTCTTGAAGCTCATCAAGAGAATGCCAAGAGTGTGCAAAGCAGTAATCAAAGCAAAAGGTGGCTACTTTGAAGAACCTAGAATATAAGACATATTTTCAGTTGTTTCACACTTTTTTGTTAAGTATATAATTCCACATGTGTTAATTCATAGTTTTGATGCCTTCAGTGTGAATCTACAATTTTTATAGTCATGAAAATACAGAAAACTCTTGGAATGAGAAGGTGTGTCCAAACTTTTGGTCTGTACTGTATCTGAATGTGCAACTACAGGTGCATCTCAATTAATTAGAATATCTTTGAAACGTTTATTTCTTTCAGTAAGTAAATTAAAAAAGTGACCTCCTATATTTTCTAGATTCTTTACACACAGACTGTTCTATTTCAAGCATTTTATTTCTATAAATGCTGATTATGGATTACAGGTAATGAAAACCCAAATCTAAGAAAATTAGAATATTGAAAAAAAAAAAGTTCAGTATTGTAAATTCAGTGTGTCATCTGCCAAGATTTCCTAAGCCTTTATGTAACGTCTCTGCCTGTTCGGGTCTCTGCGCCACCTTCTGCTCGCACGCTGCGGCGAAGGAGGCGTGTTTAGTTTGATTCCTTGCGTAGGGTTCTTGTTGCTCAGTCTGAACACTGTCCTAGTACATCTTGTCTATAATTGAATTTCTACCACACCCGTCTCCTGCACCTTTGTTTCTCTCTGCTCCTCATATAGGTAACGTCAGCCTTGCCTGTGTGATTGACAGCCTAATATCCTATCAAGTCTGGGGCGGGTTCTTCCTTCCTATTTATTCTTTGCTCACATTCACATTGGTGCTTGCTATTTGCTTCTTGCGTACTGGCCTTTACTCCTTGCTGTTTTGTTACCTGTATTCCTATTCCTGACCTCTGGCTTTGACTTTGACTATTCTCTTGGATTTTGATTCTGTACTGCATTGCTCGTCTGTTAATGACCCCTTGGCTAGCTGACCTCTCTTTTTGTTGTTCATCCTGTCCGCGTTCTGTGTTGCCACTTATATTAAGAAGAGACTGTCGACCAGTTTCTGGCTGTCGCCTAGGACAGATCAGGCAAGTTAGCCAGGGACAGTGGGGGGGGGGGGTTCAGCTTTAGGGCTCACTGTCTTGTTGTGCCCCTCCCCTCAGGGTTCTGCAGCAGCACTGGAGAATTGTTCAACTGGCAATTCCCTTACACTTTAAATGGTCCCTTAGTCTGGTACAGTAGGACACACAATCATGGAAGACTGTTGATTATGAATTGAATGGATTATAACAGCAGATGACCAATTGCTGCAGTTTTGAAGGCCTAAGCAGTTCCAAAGCTATACTACTCTACTATTACTAGTCTCCAATAGAGTGGCCAATCAGGGTTAGAGATGAGCGAATTTCTCAAAAGTTCGATTCGGCAGTTCGATTCGAAGTTCCAAAAAAATTTGCTCGATCCAAATTACTTTGTGGCGAATAAACAGCTATTTCCGGGCTGCAAAGAGCCGGGGTGGGCGGGTGAGGTGTCTCTCTCTCTCTCTCTCTCTCTCTCTCTCTCTCTCATGTGGAAGGATCTGCTAACAAGCAAAGACACGCCTATCCAATCACATCACTAGAGAATATCTTGTGACCGTCTGATGTCACAAAGGTCCTTACTAAATATTCATTACCGCAAAGCATCAGGAAATCCAGAATCGTGGCGAATCGAAGATTTCCTGAAATTCATATCGAATTCCAATTCTGCAGAATCGATTTGCTCATCTCTAATCAGGGTATATGAAAATGGCTTAATAGAATATGTGCTTGTTTCAGTTCTTATTCCTTAATTTAGCCCGGTGACCACAAAAAATATCAACTACAAAAAATGTTCAGTAAACCCCTTCCAACATAATAGCAAATAAAAAGTGAAAAGACAGTTACTCTTGAAGTATAGACTGAAAAATGGTTAGAAACCACAGCAAAGCATTCTACTGTAGGTTTGCATGTGCTTAAAATGTACTTAATTCAAACGTAGACATTTCCTAATATGAAATGCAGCTATTTTTTCATTCTGTATTAAGCCCATGAGTCAGTATCCCAAATACATGAATGTAACATGAGCTGATAGAACAAAAGGTCTCAAAAATTGACCTTATATTAAATGGTTTTATGACCAAGACTCTTTCTACAAATTCTATGCTTTAGGAGCCCTCCTCAAAATTTTAATAATTAGTAATTTTATAGAGAATACAATATTTTGCAACCATGAAATATAATACAGATTGTAACTTTGGTTTGTGAAGAGTTTTCCTGTTCAATTTTTACTTTTCAATAAGAGAAATGTGACTGTGCATACATGTTTTTACATTTCATAATCACTATGTGTTGCATTCATTTAAAAAGTGACATAAGTAATGAATCTCATTGATGGGGGATATTCATTACTTTGTTCTCTTACTAAAAATAAAGCTATAAGGGCCATCAATATTGTCTTTATAGATGAATAGAATTTCTTTTTTTTTCTTTGCTTTGCATTGTATTCTATATCAAAACTCTTTAATGGCAAGATGGTAACTAGAGATAAGTGAACCAGTTAAGAACAAACTGACCTTGACACAAAATTTCCAAAAGATTCAGTTTTTAACGAAACCAAAACTTTAGAAATTTCTGCCACAGGTAACACGAGGTAGAAGACCAATAGAATTGGATCACTGTGGTCTCTGTGTCTCTTTGTAAAACAATTCCAATACATTGATAGTGAAAAAAAAACACCAATATTGTAATAATGCTACAGGATTATAGGAGAGGAAGACTTTGGAGCATGGTTTAGTTAAGTTTAATCAATTTTAGATAGCAGGTGTGGTGTGTTTATGCACTGTGATGTGACTGTAGTGTCCATTGTGTTACACGTACACTGGCCAGGGAACCCTTTCAGTGCCAAATTTTCATTCTGTCATTTTTTTACAATAGAGTTACTTCTTTAAATACAGTATCAGATCTGCTATTAGTGTTGCACTGTGATATGTGACTATCCATAGAGTGTCTTATATTATTTCGACTAGACAAGTCAAGTGCAAAATCTCATTTTAAAGGGGTTATCCAGGATAAATTAATCTTTCTAATCTAAGCTACCCCCCCCCGCCTACCTTCTAAATTACTTAGTGTACCAAAAATCTTTATTTACCTAGATCGTCGGAGCCCCAGACACTTTTTCCGATTTGCCGGTGACATTCCATTTCTGGAATGGGGGAAACGGAACGTCACCTATACTTACCCACCCCATCATACTTACCTGTCTTCTGGTCCGGACCTTCTGGGCACGGGGCATCACTTCTGGGCAAAAATGATTTTGTGCCCAGAAAACCCCTTCAAGGTTTTTTTTTTCTTGTTTGTTTTTTTATTAATTTTTATGTTTGAAAGAAAATACAGAAAAATTCCCATTGTCACTCCAACAATCCAAGCTGACTCACACAGTGCTACAATATCCACTGGCCAGGTCACCCTCATCTTCTTGTTAAGTACTGTATTTTTCTAAATAGTGTTTTTGTTAAAAATAATACAGAAATACTGTCATTGTCATTCCAAAAAAACATGCTGACTGTGATGCACAGTGTGTGTGTGTGGCAGGTCACCCTTTCAATGTAAAATGTCATTTTCTAATTAAGCATTTTTTGCAATAGTGTTGTTGTTTTAAAAATAATACAGAAAAACTGCCAAAACTCCATACTGACTGTGATGCAGTATACTCTAATCTTCACGGGCCAGGTCACCCCTTGAGTACCAAATCTTATGTATTTCCTAATTTTGCTCAAATAAAGTTTTTTTGAAAAAAAAATAGACAAAGAAATATGCACAGTGTCAAGATTGTTACCAATCAATTTCTGCTGTAAAATGACTGGAAAAAAACAGGGAAGGGGACAAGCTAAATTAGGAGGAGGAGGAAACATTTGTGCTACTTTCACGCCATCCATCACTGCAAGTACTAACAATAAGATTGTGGGTGGCAACAGCAATGCTACTTCTGTTGTTCCTCCTCCTCTGCTGTTGTAACATGTAATATCATGCACAGCCTTTCTGCACTGTTAACCTCATCTTCCTCATCTTCACTGTGTGATAATTTGGGGGGGGATCAGACTCAAATGGCGGCAGACTCCTGGTCCCGACAGCAGTGGTAGTGGTACTGGGCGGCAGAGAGATAGCTTTCAGATGGTCCAAGGGTAAAGTAAACTGGCTTTATTCAGCTTAAGTGCAACATAACAAAACAAAAAAAACCTAGGCCACGCATTGGCCCCAACTGACTTCTTGAGCCCTATCTGGCCTCTGGGGCACCGATCAGCCTGACTAATGCTCAACTCAAGCAAACGTACCCTGTGGATGCCAGCCCTTCTGGGACAGACCGCCTCTCTCTGTCCTTGGCTGGACCCACAGTTCCTGCTCCATGCAGGTTTCTCCAGCCTTCTGGAGATACGCCCCCACCCAAAGGTGTGACTGAGAGCCTTTTCAGGGCTGGCCCTGGGTCGCTCAATAGCGCCCTCTGGATTCACATACTCACAGCTGATACAAATCCCATTCCCTAGCAGTGATGTGGTATCTGATGAGAGAGATATTCTTACTAGCCCAAATAGAGAGGCTGAAATTAGGAGAGTGTTCAAGAACATCTTGGTCATGATGAGTCTGAAAACTGGTAGGGAAGACAAGTACTTTGGCCATGATAGCTCTATTGTGGCTTAAGCCTGGCAAAAGGGTCAGGGTGTCAATAAAATGACATCAAAAGAAAACTCTGTTGACAGACGTAATAGTAATGATCTGAGCTGATACACAACCACTGTAGACCTACCTAAGGCAAGCTCAAGTGGTGGTGGTAGCAGTGGCACTAGCAAACACATTGCCTCCTAGTGGTGCCGGCAGCAGCAGCAGCTCTGTATGGTCTTCTCAAGTGTTTTTTTGGAAAGTAAACCATGTCCATGCAAGCACAAATGTAGGAAATATGTCTCTCCATACTCACATGAAAAGACATCACCAGCTCATTTGACAAAATAAAATTGGCAATGGTAGACAAAGTGAGCAAAACTATCCTGCTCCTTCTCCCCTTCCTTCTAAGCAGGCCACATTCACACCTAGCAAGCTGTCATCATAATCACTATCTGCTTCTTCAACTCCTCCTCATCCAGCATTCCAACTTCTAACCTCCATAAGAGAATGTGTGTCCAGGAAACAGCTAAGTCATCTATCCGGTGATTCAGCAACTTAATTCTTATGTGGCCAAATTGCTGACAGTGCAGTTGCTGCCATGCCAATTAGTGGATATCGATGCGTAAAGTGAACTGATGGCATGCACTCAGCCTCGATGTGATCCAATATTTCTACAAAAGCTGTCCCTATCCTATAACATCATGTTTAGGAGAATGTAGGCCACTCCTTGGGAAAATTTGCATGACACTTAACACATAGAGGAGGAAATATGAGCAGGACCATACTTGTCTCTCATGGTCCTCTGGGTAAATGTTTTTTTTTTTTTTTGGAAATAGTTTTATTCACAGATATAGTAAATACAAAACATCAAAGTATACAAGTAAAACAAAACTGACACACAGATCAGACAGGGGTACAGATTAGTAAGAAACTCATCAGATAATGCAAAAATCCTGAGAGTGTGAGAGTCATAAGGGTATGTGGAATTGCCTAGGAGTTCAAAACATGGTCATCCAATTCTGTGAGTGAGTAGTAATTTATATTACTAAGAGTTAGGAATGTCTTTCCTAGTTTATACTTTAGCCATTTAACCACCAACTAACTAGTATGAAGTGTCACTTTAGTTACAAGAGGGATTGGTGAGGCGGTAGAGGGGCAAGGAGGCAAGTTATAGGCAAAACCACTAAGCATGGTCTATGTCTACTATTTCCAGCCTTTCCAACAAAGTGGGGAATTTGATTCAATGTTTTGAGCAACATCTGTGACAGTCCACAAATGCAACAAAGTCATACATACAACAAATTTTACTGTGTCATTATCTATTTAGCAAAAATGAATCCAAAATGGAAAAGCAATGAAAAACAAAGTGCACCCCATGAATAAATAGCTTGTTGAACCACCTTTAGCAGCACTAACTTGAAGTAATCATTTTCTCTTTGACTTTATAACTCTCACATCGTTCTGGAGGAATTTTGGCCCACCCATTGTTTCAGTTCATTGTGGTTTTTGGGAGTTCATTTATCCACAGTTCTCTTAAGATACTGCCCCAGCATTTGAATTAGATGGAGGTTTGGACTGTTGTAGATCTGTTTGGTGTGCTTGGGATCATTGTCCTATTGCATGGCCCAGTTTTGGTCTAGCCGTAGCTGTTGTATGGATGGCCTCACAATTGACTATAGAATACTTTGGTATACAGAGAAGTTCATAGTTGACTCAGTGACTGCAGGGTGCCCAGGTCCTATGGCTGCATAGCAAGCCTGAATCATCACCCCTCCACCATCCCGCTTGTTTGAGCTGTGCATTATGGTCAACACTTTCTACTTCGGTCTCCTCGGCCCAAAAGAACATTGTTCCTGAAGTGGTTAGCTCATATGCAACTTTGCAAACATCCAAGATTCAATGCTCTTTTATTAAAATGAAGATGTTTTCTCCTAGCAACTATTTCAAACAAACCATACTTTAAAGGCTACATTCAGACGAACATGGTGCAAAGCGGCCGTGAAAAAACATTTTTTACTAGCTTCTTGCGCCTGAGGGGAACCTGTTTTCACAGATCCCCCAATACATGAGTATATGGGAGATCTGTGAAAAAACAAAACTGGCAAAAATAGGATGAAATAGGACAAAATAGGACAATTAAAAAAAATAGGACATTCACTAACATTGAATTTAATGCTGCTGTGTCACGTCCGTTAAGACAAAAACAGACAACACAATGTAGCTTAATACTTTTTGTCAATTTCTCTGAGCATTTCCCGGAACATCCACTCCTGGGAATATTGTCTACAGTTTTGAATGTTTTCCACATGTGAATGACTTTTCTCACTGTAGAATCATGAACTTCAAATTGTTTGGAAATGGTCTTATAACTCTTCCTAGATTGATGATCATTGCTAATGTATTTCCTACTAGGGTACTGTATGTTCATACGGTAGAAAATTAAGAGGAATTTCTCTTCATTTTTCACCGCCGTTTTTCCCAAACATCTGTTTACACCCACATATGGGGTATTTCTATGCTCGGTAAAAATTTTGTAAAAAATGTGAGATGCATTTTCTCCTTTAACCCCTTGTGAATGTGTTAACTTTAGGGCTAAATTAATGTATTATTGAAAAAAAAATGAAATATCTAAATTTCACCTTCATATTGTCTTAATTACTTAAATGCTTAAAGGGTTAACAGACTTCTCAGATGCTGTTTTGAATTATTTGAGGGGTGAAGTTTTGAAAATGGGGTGATTTATGGGGGGGTTCTAATATATAGGAAATTTTCTTGTAAATCTGCAAAATCGCAGTTACACTTGTAAGCCTTCTAACATCCAAAATAACTTAAACAATGATTAAACGATGATGCCAAATTAAAGCAGAGATATTGTAGATAATATTTAATTTATTTGGGTGGTATGACTATCTATCTGAAAAGTAGAGCATTTCACATTTTGAAAATTGTGATTTTTTTCCAAATTTCCATCAAATTTCCTATTTTTTTATAAATAAATGCAAAAATATTTATCAGTGTTTACCACTGACATGAAGTACAATAAGTCACGAAAAAATAATCTCAAAATCACTTGTGTAAAATAAAGCTCAAAATTATTGCCGTATAAAGTGTCACATGCCAGTTTTGAAAAATGAGGCCTGGTCCTTAACGTAGTTTGAGGCTGTGTCTCCAAGGGGTTAAACATGGAATTTGTATCTACTGCTCACCATCCATTTTTCCATAGACATACATGTGACTTTCACTTTGACATAACTTCGGTTATATGGAAATGTTTGCTTTAGAGACCTACAAATTGGATAGGTAGCATCCTAGGAGCCCTGACAGTGTTATACACAATGTTTTAAGCCAATTTCAGTTGTAGTTTGTACTAAACTTGTTCGACCCAGAATGAATCTGGGAGCTGAGCCACCAGACTCCAATTCAAAACGAATCTTGAGAGGTTCACCCATCTTCACACGTATTGTGTGTTACCGAAGTTTAGATTATATGCCATTCTCTCTCATACGGTACTGTGAAAAATAATTTTTTTGCTTTTTTGTCATACTTACATTTTTCAAATTATCAAGAAACTTTCAATATCAGTCATAGATAACCTGAATGAATACAAAATGCAGGGAAGTGAAAAAACCTAACCATACCAACCTGGCCCTATGTAAAATGTAAAAAGTCTTTTACATCTATCCCTATGGCCCATCTGGCCCCATGTAAACTTAGTTTTTCACATCTAAATGTAATAACTGGTTGTGCCACCCTTGGTGGCAACAACTGCAATCAAGCCTTTGCGATAACTGGCATTGAGACTTTGGCCCACTGTTTCATTGAGACTTTGAAAATTTTGGCCCACTGTTTCTTGCAGAATTGTTTTAATTCAGCCACATTGGAGAGTTTTCGAGCATGAACCTGCCAGTTTAAGGTCATGCCACAGCTTCACAATCGTATTTAAGTCCAGACTTTGACTTGGCCACTCTCCAAAACCTTTATTTTGGTTTTTTTTCAGAGGAGAACTTGCTGGTGTACTTCGGATCATTGTCCTGCTGCAGAACCCAAGTACACTTAAGATTAAAGTCACAAACTGTTGGCCGGACATTCTCCTTCAGGGTTTTCTGGTAGAGAGCAGAATTGATGGTCCCATCAGTTACAGCAAGTTGCCCAAGTTCTGAAGCAGCAAAGCAGCCTCAGACCATCACACTAACAACACCATGTATGATGTTCTTTTTCTGAAATGCTATATTAATTTTACGCTAGCTGTAACAGGACTCACAACTTCCAAAAAGTTACACTTTTGTCTCACCAGTCCACAGAATCTGAGAAGGTTCACCACTGTTCCATGTTTTCTCATTTTGTGGATAATAGCTCTCACTGTGATTCGCTGTAGTCCCATAACCTTAGGCTACATTCACACGACAGTGAATACATAATATGTTGATGTTTGAGATCTTTTTGCTGACTTCATGTTGTTTGACAGGTTCTATTGAAGTGATTTCTTGATTCTACAGGTTTGGCAGTAACCAGGCATGGGTGTGGCTAGAGAAATCGAACTCAGCTTTCAAAAACATGTAGTTAATCACAGTTCATTCATGATGGGGGGGTCCAGAGATAGCTTTGAGCTTATTTCCCTTAATAAATGAAATAATTATTTAGAAAACTGTGTTTTGTATGATGTTTGTATTTACTCCGGGTATCTTTGTCTGAAATTCAAATTTGTATGATAATCTAAAACATTTAAGTGTTACAAATGTGCAAAAAGAAAAGAAATCTGTAAGAGGGTAAATACGTTTTTACGGCACTGTACACGTTTGTGGTACATATGATTAGAGTGGTTGTAGTCCTTTGTACACCATTACTAATAGCAATGGTATTTGCTATCCATGTAATGCATAAATATTTTGAATCCTCCAGGTGTAGCCATTTTCCAGTCTTGAGAACAGGTGATAATCCTCAGCGTGGAACACCTGTATTCTTTTTTCACTGAGAATCTCTTAATGGTATTTGTACATTGATTTTCTAAATGAAACCCTTTAGGCTAAGGCCCCCACGCTGCTGAACACAGCTAAAAAACACTGCAGAAAAAAACCCAGCAAAAACGCATCATTTTTTTTTTTTTCCATCAGCATTTTTCATTGCATCTCTTGCTGCGTTTTCCTTGCTTATTATATCTATAAAAAAAAAACGCAAGCGTTTCCACAGACAAAATTGACATGCGTTTTTCAAAAAGTGCGCATTTTTGAAAACGCAACTTTTCTGCAGTTGTTTTTTTCCGGCAATGTGTGGATCTAAAGAATCTAAACACAATATATTTTGTTACCCATGGCATGTAACGCTCAACACTGTAATATTTTTTTTTTACCCAGTCTAGACTTCCTCACCCTTGCAAAGTAATTTACTGAAAGAATTACAATTGCTTACAAGCAGGTTAACATCAATTTCTTTCATAAATTTGTTTTTAATACAATAATCAATGTTGATTTTTTGCAATATAAGTTGCAGTCATATTCCAGTCAAAATTAAATTATTCCCGAGTAAGTGCTAGTATTTGAAATATGATCGCATTAAATTATATATTGATCAGCAGTAAATGACAATGGTTCTTAGGTGCTGAGTGCTGATGAAGATTGGGAATATTTCTTTAACAGGAAACAATGAAAACAAATAAAATTTCTTATGCAATTGTATTATATTGATACAACATATGGACAGTTTGTAGCCTATAGCACTAAAGTCTACACATTGATAAGACTTAAGATAAACATTCTTGTAAAAGATACCTAGTTATATAAATTACCCTTTTTACTATTTATGGAAATTAAGCATTATATTCATCATAACAAATTGGAATTAGGTCTCTTTCTCTCTTTTTGAAATGTGACCAAGACGGCTTCATAAACAATCAAGAGCCACATACTCAGGGCCAATTCTTATCTTCCTGAAACAAAAATTAAAGTAGTGTTTGCCAACCCCGATTGGAATGTTCCCTACATTAGGAAAAAATAGCATCCTTGTTGATCTTCCTGTGAATTCTGCCACTCATCAGCTGCATAAGAAATGCAATTACCTATGGGGGTGGCCCTATTACTTTACTAGTGCCCTAATAGTGCCAACCACATAAGTAATGTTATTAGCTGGTGAGGGGTGGGACACTATTACAGTAAGAATGCCCTAATACTGCCTTCCCACATAATTAATGCTATTACTTGTGGGGGGACTATTACAGTAACAGCTCCCCCCATATATGTAATGTGCTTACCTGTGGGTGGGCAGCATTACATTATTACTGTAATAGTTCCCTCCAAACATAACACTAAGTTATATTGTATACATATTGTATGCATAATGATGCCAACGTGACCCCTGAGACCCAATCAGCGGTCTCTGACGTCAGGCAGAAGCGTTGAACAGAACAGGGAGCTGCATCCTGGGAAGGTCAGTAACATTATTTTTTATGTTTGATCAAGTCTGTTTTTTTTTTCAGAGGAGAACTTGCTGGTGTACTTCGGATCATTGTCCTGCTGCAGAACCCAAGTACACTTAAGATTAAAGTCACAAACTGTTGGCCGGACATTCTCCTTCAGGGTTTTCTGGTAGAGAGCAGAATTGATGGTCCCATCAGTTACAGCAAGTTGCCCAAGTTCTGAAGCAGCAAAGCAGCCTCAGACCATCACACTAACAACACCATGTATGATGTTCTTTTTCTGAAATGCTATATTAATTTTACGCTAGCTGTAACAGGACTCACAACTTCCAAAAAGTTACACTTTTGTCTCACCAGTCCACAGAATCTGAGAAGGTTCACCACTGTTCCATGTTTTCTCATTTTGTGGATAATAGCTCTCACTGTGATTCGCTGTAGTCCCATAACCTTAGGCTACATTCACACGACAGTGAATACATAATATGTTGATGTTTGAGATCTTTTTGCTGACTTCATGTTGTCTGACAGGTTCTATTTAAGTGACCCCAGAGTATAATAATAATAGCTCGTCAGTGGCGAACCCCAAAAAATTTGGGTTCGGCTGAACCCAAATTTTTTGGAAAATTCTTTGGTGCCACTATGGGATACTATATTGTGTGGAGGGGCTACTATGGCAAATTATACCACATAGAGGGGCCGCTATGGGACATTATACCATGTGGAGGGGCTACTATGGGACATTATACCATGTGGAGGGGCCACTTTGGGACATTATACTGTGTGGAGGGGTCACTATGGGGCATTATACTGTGTGGAGGGACCACTATGGGAGATGATTCTGTATGCCAATGTGTTTTTGCACAAAAAAATGTAGGCAGTTTTCCAATAAATATTCATGTATTTTTGTGCAAAAACTGCACCAAATACATCCTAAGGGTGTTGCCACATGGTGCTCCTGGACATACATTCACCACTAATTAGGGGCTGTACATGGACTTTCATTGCTTATAATGGGAAAGTACAGGTGCGTCCTGGGAAATAGCAGTAAATGCATGTGTCCTAAAGCATCTGGTGGCAGCACTTCTGTGTTACAGTGCTGGCCAAAAGTATTGGCACCCCTGCAATTCTGTCAGATGATACTCAATTTCTTCCAGAAAATGATTGCAATCACAAATGCTTTGGTAATAATATCTTCATTTATTTTGCTTGCAAAAAAAAAAAAAAAAAAAAAAAAAAAAAAAAAAAAAAAAATTATTTATTAAAAAAAAAAAAAAAAAGGGCGCCCGCCAAATAAATTTTTCCCCCCCCTTTCTTAAAAATAATAAAAAAAAAAAAAAAAAAAAAAAAAAAGGGAACAACCGCCTCCGGTAACCATCAATGAGTTTCTTACAATGCTCTGTTGGAATTTTAGACCATTCTTCTTTGGCAAATTTCTCCAGGTCCCTGAGATTTGAAGGGTGCCTTCTCCAAACTGCCATTTTGAGATCTCTCCACAGGTGTTCTATGGGATTCAGGTCTGGACTCATTGCTGGACACTTTAGAAGTCTCCAGTGCTTTCTCTCAAACCATTTTCTAGTGCTTTTGAAGTGTGTTTTGGGTCATTGTCCTGCTGGAAGACCCATGACCTCTGAGGGAGACCCAGCTTTCTCACACTGGGCCCTACATTATGCTGCAAAACTTGTTGGTAGTCTTCAGACTTCATAATGCCATGCACACGGTCAAGCAGTCCAGTGCCAGAGGCAGCAAAGCAACCCCAAAACATCAGGGAACCTCCGCCATGTTTGACTGTAGGGACCGTGTTCTTTTCTTTGAAGGCCTCTTTTTTTTTCCTGTAAACTCTATGTTGATGCCTTTTCCCAAAAAGCTCTACTTTTGTCTCATCTGACCAGAGAACATTCTTCCAAAAAGTTTTTGGCTTTCTCAGGTAAGTTTTGGCAAACTCCAGCCTGGCTTTTTTATGTCTCTGGGTCAGTAGTGGGGTCTTCCTGGATATCCTACCATAGAGTCCCTTTTCATTCAGACGCCGATGGATAGTACAGGTTGACACTGTTGTACCCTCGGACTGCAGGGCAGCTAGAACTTGTTTGGATGTTAGTCGAGGTTCTTTAGCCACCATCCGCACAATCTTTTGTTGAAATCTCTTGTCAATTTTTCTTTTCCGTCCACATCTAGGGAGGTTAGCCACAGTGCCATGGGCTTTAAACTTCTAGATGACACTGCGCATGGTAGACACAGGAACATTCCGGTCTTTGGAGATGGACTTGTAGCCTTGAGATTGCTCATGCTTCCTCACAATTTTGCTTCTCAAGTCCTCAGACAGTTCTTTGGTCTTCTTTCTTTTCTCCATGCTCAATGTGGTACACACAAGGACACAGGACAGAGGTTGAGTCAACTTTAATCCATTTCAACTGGCTGCAAGTGTGATTTAGTTATTGCCACCACCTGTTATGTGCCACAGGTAAGTAACAGGTGCTGTTAATTACACAAATTAGAGAAGCATCACATGATTTTTCAAAGGGTGCCAATACTTTTGTCCACCCCCTTTTTATGTTTGGTGTGGAATTATATCCAATTTGGCTTTTTGACAATTCTTTTTGTGGTTTTCCATTGACGACAAATTAAATGAAGAAATTATTACCAAAGCATTTGTGATTGCAATCATTTTCTGGAAGAAATTGAGTATTATCTGACAGAATTGCAGGGGTGCCAATACTTTTGGCCAGCACTGTATGGTTTGTGGTATATGACTTTAGTATAGGGGTCGTCAGACTTACAATTATTGTACAGCACTCGAAGCACCTTGTCTTTGATTTTTTAATTTACATCAGCACCCATACAACAAAGGTTTGTTTAAGAATATGCCTCTGTTATTCAGCTTTAGATCCCCATTTTCATGTAAATTATTGTTTTATTCATATGCAAATTAGGGGAAAAACTGCATGGGGAAAATGCCTTAGTTTGCCTGGGCTTTGGTCTCAGATCTAGATTCCCCGACAAAGCACTTTCCCTCTCATTTGCATATGACTGGGTCTCCAAAGTCCATCAAGTCCAACCTACAGGTGCATCTCAATAAATTATAATAACTTTGAAATGTTTATTTATTTCAGTAATTAAATTAAAAAAGTGACCTCCTTTATTTTCTAGATTCTTTACACACAGAGTGTTCTATTACAAGTGTTTTATTTCTGTAAATGTTGATCTTGGATTACAGGTAATGAAAACCCAAATCTAAGAAAATTAGAATATTGTAAAAAAGTTCAGTATTGTAAATTCAGTGTGTCACCTGCCAAGGTTTCCTAAGCCTTTAAATGGTCCCTCAGTCTGGTTCAGTAGGACACACAATCATGGACGACTGCTGATTATGAATTGTATTACTGAATAACTGAAATGAATGAACGTTTCAAAGATATTCTAATTTATTAAGATGCACCTGTATAACCCTACAGTCCCCTGCAGTGTTGATCCAGAGGAAGGCAAAAAATACCCATGAGGCTTATGCCAATTGACCCATTTCAGGGGAAAAAAATTCCTTCCCGATTCCAATCTGACAATCAGTATAAAACCCTGGATCAATGTGTCCTTAAAATCTAGAACCCATAACCCGTAATATTGTTCTGTTCGAGAAAGGCATCCAAGCCCTCTTTGAACTTGTTCAATGAATCCACTATCACCACTTCCTGGGGCAGAGAGTTCCATAGCCTCGCTGTTCTTACTGTAAAGAATCCTCTTCTATGTTGCTGATGAAACTTTCTCTCCTCCAGACGTAGAGGATGTCCCCTTGTCACTGTCACCGGCCTAGGAGTAAAAAGATCATTAGAAAGTTCTTTGTGCTGTCCCTTCATGTATTTGTACATTGTTAATAGATCTCCCCATAGACATCTTTTCTCCAAACTGAATAACCCCAAATTTGTTAATCCATTGTTGTACTCCAATCCACCCATTCCCCTAATAATTTTGGTTGCCCTTCTTTGCACCCTTTCTAGTTCGATTATGTCTTTCGTGTATACTGGGGCCCAAAGTTGTGCACAATAGTGTAAGTGTGGCTGTACCAGTGATTTGTATAAAGGCATAACTATGTTCTTGTCATGGGAATTTATACCTCTTTTGATGCAGCCCATAATTTTATTTGCCTTGGCAGCGGTTGCCTGGCACTGGTTAATAAAGGTAAGCTTTAGTCCACCAAAATCCCCAAGTCTTTTTCATTGGCACTCTTACCCAGTAATTTACTATTAAGTACATAATCATACATTTTATTTCGTCGACCATAATGCATAACCTTACATTTGTCAACATTAAACTTCATTTGCCAAGTCTCGGCCCATGCTTCCAGCTTCCTTAGATCCTCCTGTAATATTCTACTATCCACCTAATTTTTGATTACCTTACAGAGTTTAGTATCATCTGCAAATATGGACACCCTGCTTTGTAAACCCTCTACCAGGTCATTAATAAAGATATTAAACAGGAGAAGACCCAATACTGACCCCTGTGGCACCCCACTGGTGACTGTGACCCAGTCTGAATATTTACCATTAACAACCCTCTGTTTCCTATCAGTGAGCCAGTTGCAAACCCAAATGCATATGTTTTCCCCCAGTCCCATCAGTCCCAAATTTTGAATACCATCCTTTTATGTGGTACAGTATCAAAAGCCTTTAAAAAGTCCAGATAAACCACATCCACTGCATTAACCATGTCCAGTGGTGAACCTAGCCTCTTTGCTGCCTGAGGCGGACTATAGAATGAGGCCCCCCCCAAAAAAAAAAAAATACAGAGTTTCCATGCTACTAGCTTCACACGCTATTATTGTCGCACAATATACACAAAGTTATAAAGCAGTTTTTAAGAATTCTTCTTACTGCATTACTTCAGTATCAGATCAACAACACGGTATTAACAATGAAAGTAACTTCACACATCTTCTGCTTGGTGGATGGACAAGCCCACATAGCCCCCATTCTCTATAATAGGAATGCTGCAGATAGCTGAGTACTGGACTTCGGGTATCTTTGGCACTCCCATTGAAGTGAACGAGAAACACGCGGATTTGTCCATCCACCAAGTGACACACCTATATATATGGCTGCGGTCAGGCTGAATTCTCACCCAGTGGGGGGAAAAAACCCAATTCTCATGCTCAGTGGGGGTCTCAGCAGACAGACCCCCATCTATCAGGTATTTATCCTCTATTATTTAGGTGAATACAGGGTAGTAACATTTTGTGACTTAAAGGTGACGACTAATCGTTCACATTTCTCTTCTCTTCCCTTTGGACCGCCATGACCACTTCTTCCAGCTGTGACTGTAAAGTTTGCAACACAGACATCTTTGGCTCCTCACTTTCCCAGGCACCTGACCCACATTGTCCTCACCTGCACACCCATTCTGCTCCTACCCCCAATTATAAAAATATGATATAACCCCCCATAATGAATAATAATACTCCCAAGTGCATCTTTATATTAATAATGTCCGTGTGTACCTTGTATAAACAGTGCCCCTTATTAATAATGCCCCAGGTGTTAACTAATTAAAAGGTTTTCCAGGTCATTAATAAACTAATCAGTGGGGCTCAAAAACCCAGGACCCCTACTGATCAGCTGTTTGAATTGTACCTGTGTAAGCGCCATGACCGCTTTTTACATAGTGTCATTCATCTCATAGCGGCCATGTAATGTAACTACAGCCATGTCCTATACATGTCTATGTGACAAGGCTGTAATTACATCACACGGTCACTATAAACAGACAGGGTGTGATATAAACAGGGTAGGAAAAAGCAGCACAGCGGCAGTCACATCCGGATAAAAAAACCTCTTTATTTGAATAGGTTAAAGGCAAGTTTTAGCTGTGGACTCACAAGCAACGGGCCGTTTCGTGCTACTGCACTTCTACTATATTTTCCTACTATATTTTGGACATCATTTCTACAGCGTGCCCCTGGGTATCCTCTGCTGCACCAGTGATTCAGCTAAGTAACAAAGCCATATCATTCAATTCATATGTTCTGGTAGTGCCTGCTGTGCTTTTGTTTTTTTGTATTTGTGATATAAACAGGCACCATAGCCCCTGTTTATAACACCCCATTTACACACACTATAATGTTCCACAGCAGCCCCTGCACACAGTATTACGGCCCACAGCGGCCCCTGCACACTGTATTATGCCTCGCAGCGGCCCCTGCACACAGTATTCTGCTCCATAGTGGCCCCTGCACACGGTATTATGCCCCATATTGGCTACTACACACGGTATTATGTTCCACAGCATCCCCTACACATAGTATTATGCTCCCTAGTAGCCCCTGCACATGGTATTATGCCTCATATTGGCCCCTGCACACGGTATTATGCTCCATAGTGGCCCCTGCACATGGTATTATGCTCCATAGTGACCCCTGCACTGGTATTATGCTCCATAGTGGCCCCTGCACAGGCTATTATGCTCCACAGTGGACCTTGCACACAGTATTATGCCCCATAGTGGCCCACCCATGAACTATTATTATATAATAATCGGAGAACCAGGGGAGGTGACAAACATAAAAACTAGTGTTACTTACCTTTCCTGGACACCGGTGCACTCCCTGCAGCTTCCGGCCCTGTTTAATTGTGCACACACCTAATGACGTCACCAGAGGGCCCAAGCCTGCTCGGAGTAACATCAGATCGCAGGAGAGGTAAGTAGCATTGATTTTTTATGTTCTCTCACCTCCTCTGGGTCTCCGATAATTATACTCTGGGGTCTGAAAAGACAGCGGCATCCACTTCCCCTTCTGTGTCCCATAGCAGAAGGCGGCCGCCTCACTTCGCCTCATTAGCGGTGCGCCCCTGCCCATGTCCAGTCTTGAACTGACCTCTTCATAGAAGCTGATCAGATTAGTCTGACAGGACCGATTCCTCATAAACCCATGCTGATTGGGTGTGATAAGATTATTTACATTGAGGTACTCCAGGTTAGCATCTTGTAGAAAGTCCTCAAATACTGTATCTTACCCACCACAGAAGTCAAACTTACAGGCCTATAGTTTCCAGGCTCACTTTTAGACCCCTTTTTGAAAATTGGCACCACATTTGCTATGCACCAATCCTGTGGAACAGACCCAGTCATTAATGAATCCTTAAATATTAGATATAAGGAACTGTCTATCACCGTGAAAAATTCCCTCAGAACTTGGGGGTGTATGCCGTCTGGACCTGGCCATTTCTCTATTTTAGTGCTTTGAAGGTGGCGCCGTACTTCCTCTTGGGTTAAACAGGTGACATTTAATTGAGAGTTAACATTACCCCTAATCATGTTGCTGGCTATTGGATTTTCTTGTGTAAACACTGTAGATAAGAAGGCATTTAATAGTTCTGCTTTTTCCTCATCCTCCTCCACCATTACACCCAGATTATTTTTGAGAGGGTCCACATTGTTTTTATTCTCTTATTATTTATGTAATTGAAAAATAATTTTGGATTATTTTTACTTTCCTTGACAATTTTTCTCAATCTTCGCCTCCTTTATTTGTCTTTTTCACAGTTTATTTTTCTCCTTATAGCTTTTTAATGCTGTGTCACTACTTTCTTGTTTTAGTACTTTAAATTCTTTCTTTTTATCCCTCATTGCACTCCTTACTGTTTTAGTTAGCCATATTGGTTTTCTATGATTTCTGGCCCGTTTATTCCCATAAGGGATATGTTTTTAGTGGTCCTAGTTAGAATGCTTTTGAAAATGTCCCATTTTGTTTGTGTTCCCATCACTTTGAGGACATTGTCCCAGTTTATGCTGCTAATCTCCTCTCTCAGCTGGTTAAAATTGGCCTTCCTGAAGTTTAGTGTTTTTGTTCCCCCTCTACTGAACAAATGTTTAATGTGTACAAGAAAACTTATTATGTTATGGTCTCTATTACCTAGATGACCCCCAACCTCCACTTTTGACAATGTGTCAGGTTCATTTGTTAAAATTAGGTCTAAAAGTGCCTTGCCTCTTGTTGGGTCCTGCACTAGTTGTGATAGGTAATTGTCTTTTATTACTGATAATAACCTGTTCCCTTTGTTGGACCTGCAGGTTTCTGCCTCCCAGTTGATATCTGGGTAGTTGAAATCCCCCATAATAATGACTTTATTGAGCTTTGTGGCCTCATCTATTTGTTTTATTAGTATATTTTCAGCTTCTTCCATTATATTTGGGGATTTATAACAAACCCCTATCAGTATTTTATTATTCTTTGTTCCTCCCTTAATTTCCACCCATAAGGACTCCACATATTCATTTTGCTCCCAGATTTCCTCACACAGGACTGGCTTAAGGTAGGATTTTACATAAAAGCAAACCCCTCCCCCTTTCCTATTGGTACGCTCCTTTCTAAACATACTGTACCCCTGTACATTATACAGTCCAGTCATAGCTAGAGTGCAGCCATAACACAGTTATCCCCACCATGTCATAATTTTCTTCGAACATTATCACTTCTAGTTCCTCCATCTTGTTTGCGAGACTTCTGACATTAGTATACATACATTTCATGGATTTATCATTATCCCTACTCTTCCATTGCCTACTGACTGTTCTAACCCCACCCCCGCTCCACCCCCAGTTACATTATTTAGCCCTCTTTCCATTTCTACACTATCTTGCCCTCTACATCTGTTACCCTCCCCCCCAGTCCCTAGTTTAAACACTCCTCCAACCGTCTAGCCATCTTCTCCCCCAGCACAGCTGCACCCTCCCCATTGAGATGCAGCCCATGCCTACCATAGAACCTGTAGCCCACAGCAAAGTCAGCCCAGTTCTCCAGGAGCCCAAACCCATCCTTCCTACACCTGCTCTTGAGCTACTTGTTTACCTCCCTAATCTCCCACTGCCTTTCCTGTTTGGCTCGTGGTACAGGTAGTATTTCTGAAAATACTACCTTGGAGGTCCTCGCCTTCAGCTTTCTCCCTAGATCCCTGAAATCATTTTTAAGGACCTTCCACCTAGCGCTAGCTTTGTCATTTGTGCCAACGTGCACCATGACAGCTGGATCCACACCAGCCCCACCCAGTAATCTATCAACCCGATCCGCGATGTGTCGACCTTGAGCGCCAGGAAGGCAACACACCATACAACGATCCCGGTCTTTGTGACAGATTTCCCTGCCTGTTTCCCTAATAATTGAATCCCCCACTACCAACACCTGTCTAGGCTTCTCTAAACTCCTATCCCCCTTCTTACTGGAGCAGACATTCCCCTGGTTGTCAGAGGAAGGTAATGTGTTTAGGTTAATAACAGAAGCCATTAGAAAAGCCATTAGTAAAAAATAATGGCAAACTGTTACCACAGCAGCCATTTTATATCTTTGCATTTTTTACTCCCTCCAAAAGCCATAACTTTTTTCCTCTTCTAAAGCCATATGAGGACATATTTGTGGGACAAATTCTATTTCATTATGGCATTTAATATTCAGTGCAATGTTTTGAGAAGCTTGAAAAAATTTGAGAATATGGTGAAATTAGAAAACATGCAGCCGTGACATTTTTTTAACAGGTTTTGCTTTTAAAGTGTTCACTGTGCAGTAAAAAGGGCAAGTTATATATTCCGCACGTCAGTATGATCACAACAATGCCAAATTTATAGTTTTTGCAAAATTCTGAAATTAAGTACTAATTTATCTTAGTCTATGGTAAAATTGCTGAGACCTGCAACAGGTAGAAATCAACAATAATATTCCTAACAATGGAGTCCAAGGTTAAAATGAATGTGACCCCTCACATATGGTGGTCGCATTTGACCATGATGATTAGAGATGTCTCTGATTATGGACATTGTCATTGGGCTCCTGCTGTGCAAAACAGTGGCTTTGGAGCCCCCTCAGTTCCTAAATGGACATCATGCTTAAATACCTGACATCTGCCATACTATGTAAGAGGTATTGTAAAAGCTTGGGACACTGAATTGAGAACAATCCCCAAGCATTTTACATTATATCATGACTGTGATCCTACTGGACTTAAATTTAGAGAGATTAATAAACTTATAATTAATTTGAGAGGGGGGATGTTAGGAAACAGCTTGCACAGTTACAAAGTTGACAGACTTATCAACTAAATACAGTAGCTCCTCATGGTTTAATTGAAAATCAATGATGGGCATCGTTTCTGTAATCTTCAAAAAGTGTTTTGGAAATTTTATAAATATTCCATAAACCAGATAAGTTCCTTTCTTCCAAACTGAAGGCCCAACAATGCCAAATACAATGTATCAAATACGGGAGCCAGGGTGCTCTGTCACTTCAAACCCCAACTCTATGTAGAGAAAATTGGGTTTATCTGGAATTTTGCTTTCCTTGAGTCCGAAGGCAGCACAGAAGGGTCTTTATCCCCGCTTTGACTACTCCCAGGACAGGCCCACCTACATAGCAATCAAACAGACAATTAGCATGATTAGCAGTATAAGAACCCCCCTTTTCCCCCTTTAATGGACAAGGTTTTTTTTCTTGTATTAACTTGGGTGGGTATGCTGTGCTGCCTTCGGACTCAAGGAAAGTAAAATTCCAGGTAAACCCAATTTTCTCTTTCCTATTTGTCTTGTGGCAACACACAGAAGGGAACTAAATAGCCACCTAAGGGGGGAAAGATAATCACTTAGAAACTGAATTAAGCACTGCTGTGCCAAAGGCTGGACCCTCAGAGTGGATGCCCAGGCGATAGTGTTTGATAGATAGATACTTGTGCATCTTCAGACCATGATGTTGCAGTTGAACATGTAGAATGTACTCTTAGGGAAGTCGGTAAGGCGAGCCTGCTGATTTGAAGGCTTTCATAATAGTAAATTTAATACATCTGGCCAATGTGTCTTTAGAAGCTTTCATCCCTTTCTTAGCGCCTGAAAAAAGCACAAACAAATTTTCCTCCTTCCTGAATTCTTTAATTCTGTCCAGATAGGTGAGAATAACTCTCTTTACATCAAGAGTATGGAAATGTATCTGCTCTTCCATCTTAGGATGTGGATAGAAGACTGGTAAGAAGTATTCTTTATTAATATTATGAAAGGAAGGGAACCTCAGGCATGAAAATTGATGGAGTTCTAAGAAGGACCCCATTAGGCAAGGGTCTTAAATACGGGCTTCTAGAGCACACGGCCTGTAATTCTCCCAGTCTTTTAGGAGATGTAAGGACTACTAGGAAAACCATTTTACAGGATAGCCACTTCAATTCCACCTCCTGGATCATTTCAAATGGATGTGATGTTAGAGCACTGAGGACAACAAATAAATCCCACACAGGTACTGGAGGTTTAACTTCCATCTAAAGTTCTTAATTGTTTTGAAAAATCTTGACACTAGAGGATGACCAGAGAATTTACCATCAGTCATGGCATTAATGACTGCCATGTGTACTTTATGAGTGTTAATTTTCAGGCCTTTCTGAAAGCCATCTTGTAGGAACTCTAAGACACTAGGAATTTGTACTGAACAGAATTGCTGAGCCAGGAAGAGAATTTGGACCAAATTTTATGATAGGTCTTGTTCGTAGAATCTTTATGAGCCGCAAGCAGAGTATTAATTACTCCTGTAGATAAACCTGTATCCTTTAATCGTGACCCTTCACAAACCAGGCTGAAAGATGGAGCTTGTTCAGATTCGGATGAAAGAGACCTTTATGAATTAACAGATCTGGATACTGAGGAAGAGGCCAATGCTTGTTGTTCGAAATTTAAAATAATAGAGAAAAACATGCCCTCTGGGACAAAATAGCTGCTATCATTATCACTGATGGACCGTCCATCAAGATCTTCTGCAGGAGTTTCTGAATGATCTGGACTGGAGGAAAGACATAAAGAAATTAGTTTTTCCAGTTCATGGAGTGTGAATCCACTGTGAATGGGTGATCTTGAGGATTCATGGAACAAAACATTGGTAGATTTGTATTGTTTCTGGTTGCCATCAAGCCTATTTGTGGCATTCCCCACCTGTCTGTTAGAAGATGAAAATATTTGAGATTCTGATGGCTTGAGCGTTGTCCAACAAAGATCTGCTCTGGTCTTCAGAGATCCTTTTATATGCAGAGCTTTTATCTCCAGCAGGGCAGATTCTGCCATTTGAAATTTTTTTTTGCACTCTGTCATCAGTATTCTGCTTCATGTTCCACCTTGCTTGTTCGAATAATAGGCCACAAGTAAGTTGTCTGTCAGAAATAGGACCAACTTGTCCTGAATTAGTGGCCTGAAATGCAGAAGCACCAACCTCTCGAAAATTTGATGATTGGAGACTGTCCTTTTTGCACCATACTCCTTGTGCCCAAAGGATTAGTAAATGGGCACCCCAGCCTCTCAAGGAAACATCTGTGGTTAGGATTACAGATTCCTTGAACTGAAAACTTTTCCCTTTTTCCAAGTTACACAGATTGAGCCACCATCTCAAATCTATTCTTGTTGTCTGATCAATGCTTATTTTTGTATACATCCTCCTCATGTCTCCATTCCAATGGCGGAGCATATTGTGCCGGAGGCTTCGGATGTATACCATAGCGCAGGGCACTGTGTCTATTGAAGCTACCAATACACCTAAAGTCACCTAATTTGGCAAATCATAGAGAGAGGAGCTCTGATCAAATCCTGTACCGTAACTTGATTTTTTTTGTATCTTTTCCTGGGGTAGGAAAAGAACTTGCAATTCTGTGTCTATCATGATGAAACCTAGAAATATTTCTGAAGTTTCTGGAAGTAAGTGGGATTTTTACCAGTTTATCTGGAATCCAAGTTCTCTGAGACAAGTAGTGACTACTTGAAGGTGATCTTGCAGAAAAAGTGCTGATGGAGTGGATATTAGGCAATCGTCGAGATATTAAAATACATGGATAGCAAACGTAGGTCTGCTACTGCTACTACTGCCACTTTGGTGATGACTCTTGGAGAAGAAGCTAGACCAAAAGGGAGAGCCTTGATGTGATGATATGAGACTCAGATATGTATTTATTGTACTAATATTCGCTCATATAATATGGTTCCTGTCTGTTATCAGCAATTTGGTTATAGGCTTGGGGGATGGGGTTAGTGGGATCTGTGACCAACAACCCTTTGATCCCCAAAGAGTCACGGACACAGGCCTTTATTGGCATAAGACTGCTATTCTCATTAACCTGGCGGGGGGTCCTGCAGAAAGGATTTGCTGGGGGAACACTCTGCATATCGTCTGCAGACCAACTGGAGGCAGGTCTACTTCAAAGGGATGGTTTTATGACAATATCTGGCCTGGGGGACATCTTACAGTTGCTCCGATAAATTCCCCAGATGCGTCAGGTCAAGGCACACACTAAGAATACACACATGTCCCAGTTCAAAGCCCGGAAAAGGTCCAGGCACTGATCTCCTCAACCAAAGGGAATTGGGGTGTCAACCTGGGAGTCTACATGTTGGGGATCTCGCCACTAACCCTATCATACCGCCGGCCCAACTCTACAGTCATCAGGCGAGGAATTATAAAAGGAAATATGATTCTAAGAGATGTAGAGAGGGGGGCAGGGCTCCTCCCCATGGTGACCTCACTTAGGGAGGAGACCAGCGGTGGTAAAAGGTCTCAATCCAGGTTGAGACAGTCTCTTTTGTCTTCTGTCCTTTGTGATGTGCTGTTCCAGAAGGAGAGGTGTGGAGGAAGTCAAGTTGGACTTTTGAAGTACGTGCCCTGAGCTCTTCATCCTCATCCTCATCATCTGGAGCTAGAGAAACCATCACAATCTGGTATTGGTAATATGTTCCTTTCTTTCTGTTATCTCCCATTTTTATTTTATGCACCGTTTCATGTTGCTTTACACTTGTATTTGCATGCTAATTGCTTCATGTATTCTCTGTATGTGTTCAGTTTCTAGTGCCCACCCGTTTAGGGGTTAATAAATATATAAAATTTAGAAAGCTCGTCGTTCGTATTATCCTATCGGCCCAAAACACTCACCGGTGGTGGGTGTGAGGTAATTGAAGCAATCTCAGGTGTGTCGGAAGTGGGTTCCGGTAGTACAAGATCCTTCACACTTAAATTGGTAGTGTCTGATCCTAGATGGTCTACTGCTATTCTCAAAAATTGCCTTGATACTGGATGGATCGGTATGTGCACGTAAGCATCTTTTAGATCCAAAGATGCTAGATCTTGGCCTTTCTGTAAGGTTGCTGTGACTGTTCTTATTATTTCCATCCTGAAATGGATTTTCCTCACATAGCGATTAAGTGATCTGAGCTCTATGATCAACTTCCAAGATCCTCCTGCTTTTGGCACGGAAAAGATTATTCAATTGGTTTCACAACCTTCTACTTTTTCTGGGATTTCTTCAATGGCTCCTTTTATCAGGAACTCCTGTATAAGGGGAAAAGCATGAGGAATCTGCTGATTGTTTAGAAGAAAATTATCTTTTTGGTTTGTGGTGTAACTCTGTGACGAATCAGTTTTCTATTAGGTCCAGAACCCTTTTGTCTGAAGTAATCCTGTACCAAGCTGGGAGGAATTTCTGCAAACATCCTCCAACTTGATGATTCTTGATGTAAAAAATTCCTGTTTGCGGGCCCCTATATTTTCCTGCTTCTTGTTATATTTTTCTGAAGTAGCACCTCTGTACCTCTGAAAAGATCTACCCCGATCTGCTCTTCTGCCATTTCCTCTCTTAGGGAACAAATCTTGTCAAGTCTTTCAAGTTCAAAGGGAATCGAGCACAAATTATACTTTGAAGTTTCCTCTGATCAAGGCTTCAGCCATATGGCTCATCTAGACGTGTTGGTGACCTCCAGATTTTTTGCTGCAATTCTTAATGCATCTAAGGGAAAGTCAGAAGCATCTTGGATATCCCTTCCTAACTGACTCCACCATAATCTCAAAGCACTAGAGACAGGAACCGCTGCCATAGTGGCTTTAAATAAAGCTGCCTAGGACACGTATTGATTTTTTTTTTTTTTTTTAAATGTCAGCTCCATACATTTCCTAGACAGATTTGCCACTGCTGGGTCAACTCTGGCTGGCTCCTCCCTGGCTTTACAGTCCCCAGGGTCTAATATATACAGTACATGGTTTTAAAACTGGAATAGATTTCAGGAGCGGACACCCAGGAATGACTGTCGCCTTTTACTTTGGGAAATAAAACAAACTCTCCCTGTCCAGAGAGGACGAGACAGTTTGTCCTTTTTCCATAATTTTTTTTAACACTTTTAATTAACTTATCAGTTAATTAACAGTGGCAGAACATGTGTCTGGAGGGTAGGGGGTTGGGGTGCATGAGGCGAGGGTCAGGTACAGTGATGGGAAGGGAAATGGGTAGGGAAAGTAAGCTATGGCACAGTAGAGCAACACAGAACAAAGTGGAACTATCCTATTCTTTCCTTGGTTGCTATGATTAATACAGTCAAACGGTTACTCTACCGAGGTTCTTTTATTATTTTTGCACCTTGCCAACCCTGGTCACATCCTCCTCTCTGGAGGGGTTGCAGAGAAAAATTTTCACTATATTTGGGCATATAAAAGGCCTCGTATCCAGACACGTGTCATGTGCTTCTATAAACGGTTGGGAGGCCTATCCGTCCCTAATCTTTATAAGCTTTATATTGCAGCTAAACTATCACAAATATGTTCCATACTTCATATTATATATTGTCCGCAGTGGGTGTCTTTAGAATTGACCCTGGTGACACCAGCTTCACTACAAGCATTACTATGGTCCCTTATTTGTCCATGTAATCACTTAAACCAGTCGATAAGGTCACCAGCTACTTGTGGTAGAAAACAAGATTTTGATATGGTCTATATCACCCTTACTCCTGATTTTTGTAACCATCTTTTCCCTCCAGGACTGTCTCCAGAGGACTTTGCATGATGGAGGAATACTAGATTCAGGCGTCTTAGTGATTTCCTTCTTGGCTAGCGAGTGGTTACCAAAGAGTATTTCAATCACACTCATACTCTTCCCCTGTCTGAGGTCATCAGGACTTACCAGATATTGGTGGTTCACTCCAGCAAGGGCCAGCTTGTCTCTCAGTAGCCCCGGTTGTATGGTGTTAAAAGCACTGGAGAAATTAAAGAACATTATTCTCACAGTGTTCCCTGGTTTCTCCAGGTGAGAAAAAGCTTTGTGCAGAAGGTGGATGATGGCATCATCCACCCCAATGCCCGACCAATAAGCAAACTGGAGAGGGTCCATAGCCAAGCTCACTAGAGGGCGGAGGTGTGTGAGAACCAATCTCTCTAAGATCTTTATCAGGTGGGATGTCAATGCTACAGGTCTGTAGTCGTTAAGGTCCATAGGGTGAGGTGTCTTTGGAACCGGTACCACACATGAAGATTTCCACAGTTCTGATACCATTCCCAGCTTCAGGCTCATATTAAACATATATGTAATAATACCTCGCAGCTGGTCCCCACAAGTCTTAATTAGCCTTGCACTGATGCCATCTGGCCCTGAGGCTTTCCCCGCTTTGATCTTTTCCAGCTCCTTTTTCACCTGGGCACTTCTGAAGGTCAGACTGTATCTACTGGTCTGGTAAGAAATAGCAGCAGGAGGTGAGGACAATTTGGGAGAGGGGAATGAATGACATGTTGGGGTGGGAGGACCTGGTGTGTGATCAAATCTATTGAAGAATAGATTTAGTTCGTTAAGCCAATTAACATCTCCATCTACCTGGGAGACAGGTTGTCTCTGACCAGAAATTGACTTAAGACCTGTCCAGACTGCACTGACATTTTTGCTTTTCATTTGCTCTTCCATTTTTCTCTTATAATTGGCTTTACCCTCCCATATTTGACTCCTCAACTCTTTTTGTACACACCTCAGTCCCTCCTTCTCTCCTGCCCTGAATGCCTTCCTTTTCTCCTTGAGTTGTGTAAAGCATTATCTGGTCACCAGTCAGTGTTTTTTTTATGAACAGGTCCAAAGTGCCATATGAATAGGTCCAAAGGGCATATAGGATTACCCTCAGATAAAGGCACCATGTACTGTGGGATAATGTGGCGGAGAGGCATGAACAGAGGAAGGTTAGTTTTAGGGTGCGTAATTACAGAAATGTTTAGAAAATATGATAGGCCTGCCTGAAAACATGTGTTGTTAGAATGTGCTTGAAGCTGTAGTTGGGAGTTAATTTGATTGTCTGGGATAGAGCATTCCAGAAAAGTTGTGCAACTGGAGATGAGATTCAGAGGTTTTAATAATAGAGGATGTTAGTCTTAGTTAGCTGAACAGAGAGAGCAGGTAGGGTGGTAGACAGAGATGAAGGAGGAAATGTAGAGAGGAGCAGTGCCAAGGAGAGCTTTGTGGAAGAGGGTGATACATTTATATTGCATTCTATAGTGAATAGGAGGCCAGTGCAGTGACTGGCACAGACCAAAGGCATCACTGAAGAGTTTAGACTGATAGATGAGCCTGGATGATGCATTCAGAATAAATTGTACAGTGGAGAGTTTACTGAGGGAAAGGACTATTATAGGGAGTAGCAGTAGGTTGCAGTAGTTAAATCTAGAGTAAATCAGAGCAACAATAATGGTTTTGATGTTTCTATGGTAAAGAAAGGACAGATTCTGGATTTTTGAGGTGCAGATGACATGAGTGTGCGAGTGATTGGATATGGGGGTAAAGGAAAGGTCTGAGTGAAACATAAACCAAAGGCAGCAGGCCTGCTGCCTTCGTGTTCTAATTCAGTATTTACAGTTTTCACTTTTATCACTTTCTTTTTCTTCATCACATATTTATATTTTTATTGTTAAAAAATAGTGTTATCTTTATTAAATTATAATAAATATAAAATTATTAGAATATAATTTATTAGTTATTATATTATCCGCAAATGGAGGAAATGTGACCTGCCAAAATTACTCTCAGAGCACATTGACGACTCATCCAGGAGTTTTCCTCTGCAAACTTACTCCTTCTATTGTACCTGTATGGAAAATGCCAGCGTTTCCATAGGCATAATTGACATGCTGCAATTTGCAAAAACACAAGCGTTTTTGAAATCGCATGCATTTCCGCTGCATATTTTTTTTTGCAATGTGTGGATGGGATTAACCAAAATCCCATCCATTTTGCAGATAGTTTAAAATGCAAAGTTTTTTGCCCTGGTGTTTCCTCCGCGGCCAAAATGCTGTGGTTTCACAATATGGGGCCCCGGCCTAAAACTAGCACAGCATTTCAGAAAAAGAACATCATGCCGACAGTCAAACACAGGGCCGCTGCAACCATAGGGTCAACGGTGCACCGGGCCCTATGGTAGCGGGGGGCCACATTGGGACAGCTGGACAGTCTTGCATATGTTTTCCCGCTGTTCCGAGCTGCCCCAACTGGCTGCCCCAGTTGCATACAATGATGCACCCTGCTTCACCATTCATCCCCTCTCTTCCCCGGGAGCTGCAGGCACCATGTGATGACATCACTTACATTCCGTCTGCAGCTCCCTGAAGACTCCAGAACTGATTTAGCAGGGAAGTGAGGAGAAGTATTAGTGTTTTTTATTTTT
Source organism: Leptodactylus fallax (assembly GCA_947044405.1). Lineage (NCBI taxonomy): Eukaryota > Metazoa > Chordata > Amphibia > Anura > Leptodactylidae > Leptodactylus > Leptodactylus fallax. Next base: position 8,223,228 of record CAMRHE010000010.1, read on the forward strand.
ATTTTTGTGTGGTAGGAGAGGGACATTAAATTGTGGGGACAAATGTAGGGGGACTTTAACCCTTTCCCTGCCAGCTGACCAGGGTAGCATTTTAGCTGCAGAGGATTGTATGTAATATGTCCTTGCTACTGATGCCGATTTCTCAGGATCAGTTAGGACTATAAATATGAATTTATTTTAAAGATGAGAATCTGATCTTTAAAATGATACCAAGATCATCATGATAGCCCTTACAGATCCAGAGTAATTTGCTGGGGGAAAAAAAGTTTGGCATTGAGATCCCAATGAAGATCTAAATTTCCCAACAGCATTTTTAACAGCAAATCACTCCAAATTTGTAAGGATAGATGAGTTTCATCTTTAAAATTAATTCAAGGTCATCTTCATACCCCTAAAGGATCCTGCGATATGAGGCTCTAAAGTGTCCACCCCCCTCCAGCTTCAGGTAGCATCTTAGAGCTGTGTGAAGGAGGAAGGATGGGGAAGGAGCAGAGCTGCAGACTGCACAGACAATGGTAACTCATCATTGTCTGTGTATAAGCTGTAGGTGATCCGGGGGGGGGGGGGGGTAGCATGGACTTCTGTCCATGTTATCCCCTTTCCTATCAATCAGAGAGCATACTATACTTTTTCTCGCTGATTATGACATAGAGGGATTATGTAATACTCCTCTGAGCCTAATCACAGGGGTATTCTGATGTAATACCCCTCTGAACATACCCAGATAGTTTATTTGCCCTGTGACCCAGACGTTTACCATCGTCCAGATTGCAGTGCCCAAAGAGTTGCACCAAACAGTTACACAACACATACACAAAGTCATCAATAAAGTTTACATTTTTTCACTGTCCCTATCCTGTCCATACCTGATCTTTATAGAGCAAAATACACTGACCGTCTCTCTAGCGATATCCATTACACACTAAAATACTAGCAATAACGATTCTTACTAGAGAACCTATTAAAACATTTCTGACAGGTGGAAAAGTTCCATCAGTCAGATAACACATTTTCACCCATTGAATGTCACAATAATAATAATAATAATAATAATAATAATAATACATTTTATTTATATAGCGCCAACATATTCTGCAGCACTGTACAATTTGTAGGGTTCAAGTACTGACAAAAAAGATACATTACAAAGAAATATTCAATTCAGACACTGGGACTGATGGCCCTGCTCGCAAGAGCTTACAATCTATGAGATAGAGGGGGTGACACAGGAGGTAGCAGGGGCGGCAACAGACGTAGCTTTGCTTGTACAATGGTCAGACAATTCTGTAATAGAGGTTATTGTCATTACACATATATAAACAGGGTCGGACTGGGGTGCCTAGGGCCCACCAGTGGGATTGATTCTAGGGGCCCACCCTACTGCCATATGAAATATCACCCATCTAGTTTTTGGCATCATGCACATTTAATGTGCATTTTCGCACACAATACAGTGTGCAAAACAGAACTGTATTGTCCTTTGCACTACATCAAAGTAAGTTTTCTCTTAATCAATGCAAATATCGCTTTTAGCTGAGCCTTAGTTTACTGTGTTTGAATAGAAAAATGTATTTTATTTTATATATGGGTATGCATGGTGCATATCTGAGATCTGTGTGATGCAGATCTTAAATACATTCAGGCATGAGACCTAGCACACCAACTATATTACGTTCTACACACATACACGGAAAAGCAAACCAAAATTATTTTATTGCACAAACAAATAAATTATATTTAAATAAATAATATAAAATTAAACATTAACTTCTCCTCCATCACAGATAGAGTTCAACAAACATTACAGACACAATAGCGCAGATAGCTGGCCTGTTTTGCCAGGCAAAGTGACAAACATCACAGTAGAAAACTGATGGACCCCATTACAGTCAAAGGGGTTCCTGTCCCTGTTAGGATTTCCATTCTCTTTTTCTATAAACGTAGTTTTAATGTATCAGACACATGATACAAATAACTAACCATAAATAGAGCAGTATTAATATAATAAGACACACAAAAAAAAAACATTTTACACAACCAGGTTACAGCAGCAGTTTCTGAAGAACAGAAGATGAGTTTGCAAATCGATCAACAATGTCATCATAATCTAAAGACATGGAAATCTCCCTCTCAATGTTCATTAAAATGAGAGATTCTAAACGTTCAATTCATAGGAATAGCTTGTCAGCTCCTGCTCCTCCCGACCCCCAATGTGATTGTGTTACTCCTGGTCACATTGATAGGAGTAACAACAATCACAAAGCTAGTCCAGGGACTCTTCTGTAGCTTAGGAGTCCCTTAATTAGCTCATTCTGGGGCACAAACCTTTGAGATGAGACAGAATTCTTTCTCATCTCCAGATCCCCCGCACCAGAATAGAAGCCAGTTTCTATTTTACCACAGAAGACAGATGAAAGAAGACAGCTGTAGGTGAGTATAATTTTTTTTTTTTATTATGCTGTGTTTTTCTCTTTCAGGTTACAATGATCCATTGGAGTATGTCAGATTCGTTGGACTCCATCGATGATCATCATTTTTGTTTTGTTTTTTAATTAATTAATAAAATTGTCAAAGAGGGTTGTCTGGGGGAGTTTTTATTTCAATAAAAAAAAATTTCTCTCATGTCTCGAGTTTTTTTAAATACTTTCTTACCCCCTTAGTAATGGCAACTGTCTGATAGAAAGCATCCATTACTAAGGTGTGGCTTTGTGTCAGCTGGTGAATATTCTAGCACTAACCCTCCAATTATTACCCCGGTACCTAACACCAAAAAGAGTTGAGTATCGTCCAATACCCGGCTGTCTAAAGAGACAGTCGAGGATTGGGGCCATCGCAGGTTGGTATTATTAGGCTGGGAAGGGGCAACCACGGTGGCCCTTCCCACCCTTGTAATGTCAGGCTACTGCTTGTTATATCTGACTGGTTCAGAAATATTGGGGGGACCCTATGCTGCTTTATAATTGGAAAAAAAAACGACATACAGTACAGACCAAAAGTTTGGACACACCTTCTCATTCCAAGAGTTTTCTGTATTTTCATGACTATAAAAATTGTAGATTCACACTGAAGGCATCAAAACTATGAATGAACACATGTGGAATTATTTACTTAACAAAAAAGTGTGAAACAACTGAAAATATGTCTTATATTCTAGGTTCTTCAAAGTTGCCACCTTTTGCTTTGATTGCTGCTTTGCACACTCTTGGCATTCTCTTGATGAGCTTCAAGAGATAGTCACCTGAAATGGTCTTCCAACAGTCTTGAAGGAGTTCCCAGAGATGCTTAGCACTTGTTGGCCCTTTTGCCTTCACTCTGCGGTCCAGCTCACCCCCAAACCATCTCGATTGGGTTCAGGTCTGGTGACTGTGGAGGCCAGGTCATCTGCCGTAGCACCCCATCGCTCTCCTTCTTGGTCAAATAGCCCTTACACAGTCTGAAGGTGTGTTTGTGGTCATTGTCCTGTTGAAAAATAAATGATGGTCCGACTAAATGCAAACCGAATGGAATAGCATGCCGCTGCAAGATGGTGTGGTAACCATGCTGGTTCAGTATTCCTTCAATTTTGAATAAATCCCCAACAGTGTCACCAGCAAAGCACCCCCACACCATCACACCTCCTCCTCCATGCTTCACAGTGGGAACCAGGCATGTAGAGTCCATTCGTTCACCTTTTCTGCGTCACACAAAGACACGGTGGTTGGAACCAAAGATCTCAAATTTGGACTCATCAGACCAAAGCACAGATTTCCACAGGTCTAATGTCCATTCCTTGTGTTCTTTAGCCCAAACAAGTCTCTTCTGCTTGTTGCCTGTCCTTAGCAGTGGTTTCCTAGCAGCTATTTTACCATGAAGGCCTGCTGCACACAGTCTCCTCTTAACAGTTGTTGTAGAGATGTGTCTGCTGCTAGAGCTCTGTGTGGCATTGACTTGGTCTCTAATCTGAGCTGCTGTTAACCTGCGATTTCTGAGGCTGGTGACTCGGATGAACTTATACTCTGCAGCAGAGGTGACTCTTGGTCTTCCTTTACTGGGGCGGTCCTCATGAGAGCCAGTTTCTTTGTAGCACTTGATGGTTTTGGCCACTGCACTTGGGGACACTTTCAAAGTTTTCCAAATTTTTCGGACTGACTGACCTTCATTTCTTAAAGTAATGATGGCCACTCGTTTTTCTTTACTTAGCTTTCTTTACTTAGCTTTTTTTTTTGCCATAATACAAATTATAACACTCCATTCAGTAGAACTATCAGCTGTGTATCCACCTGACTTCTGAACAACACAACTGATGGTCCCAACAACATTTATAAGGCAAGAAATCCCACTTATTAAACCTGACAGGGCACACCTGTGAAGTGGAAACCATTTCAGGTGACTACCTCTTGAAGCTCATCAAGAGAATGCCAAGAGTGTGCAAAGCAGTAATCAAAGCAAAAGGTGGCAACTTTGAAGAACCTAGAATATAAGACATATTTCCAGTTGTTTCACACTTTTTTGTTAAGTATATAATTCCACATGTGTTAATTCATAGTTTTGATGCCTTCAGTATGAATCTACAATTTTTATAGTCATGAAAATACAGAAAACTCTTGGAATGAGAAGGTGTGCAAACTTTTGGTCTGTACTGTAGGTTCCCCCCAATTGCTCACAACCAGCCGGATATAACAAGCAGCAGCAGCCTGACATTACAAGGGTGGGAAGGGCCACTGTTTTTGGGCCTTCCCAGCCTAATAATACCAGACTGTGACCGCCCCAATCCCCAGCAGTCTCTTTAGACAGCTGGGTATTGGACGATACCCAGCTCTTCACGGCACCCCTGATGGTGTTGGGTACCGGGGTAATAATTGGAGGGTTAGTGCTAGAATATTCACCATCTAACACTAAGCCACGCCTTAGTTATGGATGCTTTCTAACAGACAGTCGCCATTACTAAGGGGGTAAGAAAGTAGTTAAAAAAATCAAGAGACATGAGAGAAATTATTTTTATTGAAATAAAAACTCTCCCAGACAACCCTCTTTGACCATTTTATTAAAAAATTAAACAAAAACTATGATCATCGATGGAGTCCAACGAAACCGACGTAATCCAAGCGATCCATCATAACCTGAAAGATAAAAAAAAACACAAAAGATCCCAGCAGTATGAAAATTTTTTAAAAACTATAGTGACCTTCAGCTTCTTATCTGGTAAATTTAATGAACACTGGCTTCTATTCTGGTGCAGGGGACCTGTAGTTGAGACAGAATCTTGACTCATCTGTGAGACAAAATTCTGTCTCATCCTAATGGTAGATGTGCCAGAATGAGCTAGTGAAGGGACTCCTAAGTTACATAAGAGTCCCTGCACTAGCTATGTGACCTGAGTTACTCCTGCTCACATTTAAAGTAAGCTATTGAAGTGAAATACTGTCAATGTGCCTGGGAGTAAACCAAACACAATGAAGTGTAATAATATTGATCCAGAGTGGCGGCAGCTGACAAGCTAAATGCTGTCTTAGTACCTTGGAAATCAGGGTAGTACAAGGGTACTACCCAGCTTTCCAAGATACTGACACGCCTCAACACTGGATCAATATTTTAAACACTTCAATGTGGTAGGGTTGAGAGGTGGGAGCTGAATCAACTGATTGGTGCAGGATCTGGGAGTAAGCCCCCACACCGATCAGATGTTGATGGCCTTTCCTGTGTATAGATCATCAGTATCTATTGTATTCACATCCTGGACAATCCCTTAAAAAACAAAAACAGATGACTATCAGTCAATAATAGATGTTGAGAAGCACCTACCCTGAATCACTGTCTATGCTTCCAGACCAACCGTCTGTGCAGTTGTCTCAGGTCTGCACAAGGGCATATGCTCTGGTGGATTCCACATTTTCACGTTAAGCCTACTGTAGATAGAAGAATGCTTAATGCTGTCATTTCATTCACTGCAGAGAGGAAACAGACTTGGGTGCTATATTATCTTATTTTATATCAATAGGACAGTCTAGTTGGGGCTTTAAAGGGGTTTTCCAAGGCTGAGTAATTGATGACCTATGCAATCATCAATTAAAAATTGGAAAGGGATCAGCACCTGTTCACGTGATGTGCGTGCTGCAGCCTCTTCAGTACTTACCAAGCACAACTCCATAGTGACTGTGCTTGGTATCACAGCTCAGCCCATTCACTTTAATGGGACTGAGCTATGATCAGGCCATGTGATCAATGAATATAATATCACATGTCCTGTGAAGTAGAAGCAGCTCTCAGAGAGGGCCACTGCCTCTTTAACCAGCAGAACCACAGGGGGACAAGGTGTCAGACCCCCAACAGATCTCCAATTGATGTCATTTCTAAGGATAGGTCAGCAATTAAAAAAAAAAAAGGAAAGCCATGGAAAACCCCTTTAAGCTAAGCCCCACATGGCATCCCGCAGCAAAAAAGCTCTGCTGGAAAAACCTCGGCAGCAACGCATCGCAGTTCTTCCTGCAGCACTTTTAATAGAAAGTTCACGGAAGTTTCCTCTGTGAACTTTCTGCTTCCATTATACCTATAGGGAAACCGCCGGCATTTCCGTAGGTATAATTAACATGCAGCGATTTCCAAAACCACAACGGTTTTGGAAATCGCCGCATGTCTGCAATACGTATAGTAACGCAAAGTGGGGATAGGAATTACTAGAATCCCATCCACTTTGCTGTGACTGTAAAATGCTGCTTTTTTTTTCCACGGCGTTTACGCCGCAGGTGAACCGCGGCGTTTACACCACGTAGGGCCCCGGCCTTAAGGACAGAGAAGTGCCCCGACTATGGCTCTTGAAATGTGGCCAGAGTCACCTAACTACTATTACTACTTTATCCATAGGACAGACGATGAATGGGGTTGTTTTTCTCACCACAGTGAATTTAGTCTGACTGAATCCAGGTTGAATGTAGCCATGCCCTGCTGGATAGGAAGCATCCATGCCCTCTTTTACTTTAATGGGAGTAACTGAGATAGCCGAAGTCCTGTACTTCACTATCTCAGGCACTTCTATTCAAGTTAATGGGTGCACGGTCGCCTCCCGTCCAGCTGGGCACAGCTACATTCATCCTGGATTCAGTTAGAAGAAAAACACCCCGATTCTGAGGGCTCGATCCTATGGAAAACAGATTACTATTCTTCATGGCATAACCCCTTTAAAAAGGTTATCCACCATCTAATATTCTAGGCTACATTCACACGACAGTGCCCAGCACAGTGTACACCCGGGGAGAATCTGTTTTCAAGGATCCCTCATTGACATGAGTCTATTGAGGGAACCATAAAATCACCAAAAATAGCTGGTTCTATTTCTTTCTTGGATCATTCACACAGACGGTTAAAACAATGGTCGTGCGAATAGATCCACTAAAATCTATCGGACCGTGTACTGCTAATACAACAGCCAGCACACAGCCTTGGAATCCTGTTGTGTGAATGAGCCCTTAGATCTGTGGAAGTCTGACAACCTGGATCCCTGCAGATCAGCTGCACCAGTACAGTGTGACTCCCAGTAATGATTACATACCAGGAGCCACACTGCTCACTCACTGTACAAAGTGCAGCTGCGGCTTTTGGTACTGTAGTGCTGCCTCTTAGACTTCAATGGGACAGCGCTGCAGTACCTAAAGCCACCACTACACTTTATACGGCTAGTGAGCAGCGTGGCTCCTGGTATGGTAACATTACTGAGAGCCATGCTATTCCAATGCAGCTGATCTTCAGTGGGTCCTGCGTGTTGGAACCCTGCAGGTGGTATAACAATATTAGAATGTGGATAAACCCTTTAAAGGGGTTGTCCAGGCAAAAATGTATTTTTTAATTAGAGTGGGAGAGGTGAAAAAAAAAAAAAAAAAAAAAACACATTCACCTGTCCCCGATGCTCGTGTGTCCCCCAGTCCTGCAGCTCTGTTGGCGCATGTCCCCACCACACATTACTGCTAAGGCCAATCCGCAGTCACAGCGAAGGGACATCACTATCTGTGACGTCCCTGGGTCCCTTCTGTAGGCAGCTGATTGACCTAAGTAGTCACGTGACCGCCGAGGCCAATCGTCGGCCTCAGCGGAAGGGAGCTGGGACGTCACAGCCAGAAGATAGCCAAGTAGCAGCATCGGACTGCACTGGGAGGACACTGCAGCATCGGGGGCAGGTGAGTAGGGTATTTTTTGGGTTTTTTTCACCTCCCCTGGCATAAATAAAAAAAAAAAAAAAAAAAAAATTAACATATTGACAAAATTATATTGTATTGGGGGTTGGTTAAAAAGGTTATATCTGCCATATAAATAAATAAGCCGTGTTAAATCAGCCCCATAATATATACACTGTATGAATAGAATGCATGACGTTAAATAGGATGAATGACATTTTTTTTTTAACATCATGCATCCTAGTTGTACAGTGTAAATACTATTTATTTATTTATTTTTCTTACTTATATAGCACCATCATATTCCGCAGCGCTTTACAGACATTGACAGCCACTGTCCCATATAGGGTTCACAATCTACATATGACTGTCAATGTCTGTAAAGCGCTGCAGAATATGATGGCGCTATACAAGTAAGCATAATAAATAAACAAATAAATAAACGGGGCTGATTTAACACAGCTTGTGTGCTAAAAAAAAATGTGATATACAAGCCATTAAAAAAGTAACAATTATTTTGCGCAAGGGAAAATTTTTGCAAAAAAAATTGAGACTTTTTGAGTTTTTCACCACTTTTCTGGCCCTGTCATTTTATCATCATTTACTTCAGTTTTCTAGTGTTAATGATCCCAGAGATCTACATCAGCAAGGAGCTGGTGTGGAGTTCTGTTTAGGCGCATGGAGTCCGGAAGACGCAGCTAATTTATGTGTGCACCTCATTATAAATTAGGCGCAAAACTCCGGCAGGTGGAAAACATTGTTTTTGATGAATAAGCCGTGACTCCTGTCATGTGGCTCACCGTGTCACCTTGTAACGCCTTCACTCATGTTAGTGAAGGGACCTGAGGGTCCCAATGCGACTCCATGCACTAACGTGTGAAAGAGTCCCAAGGTTTACATGGCGATCTTTGGTTCCATGACGGAAGTTGTAGTGTAGCCATAGCCTTATGCTAGGTTCACATCTGCGGCAAGCTCTCTGTCATACAGGTCCGCCATGGGACCCGAATGACTGAGAGGCGGACTGTTAACATGGCGGTTACACACAGACACCGGCAGACCACATTATAATGAGGTCCACCGGTGTCCGCCATTTTCAAACTGAAAGTGACGGACAGAAAAGTCCTCAGCGGTTTCTGCAACTTAGGTATTGTCATGCTGGAGCCCTAGAGCAGGCACCAGCATAACAATACACTGGGATATTCGTTTTGGAGGGGAGGGGGTTGGGGGGACTACAACTCTCAATAGATCCAGTGCATCTGGAGCTGCTGAGGGTTGTAGTTCTCAGAGGGGTCAGTGAAGCTGAAAGATTTGGGGGCAAAATAGGGGGGAAAGTTGTTTTGTGTGTGTGGTAAATAGTACTTACCTTCACACTGTTGTTCTGGGCTCCTCTGCTGAATCCCACCTCCGCGCACAGTGTCATGACGTCATTGACGCTTGCAGCAATGCGCTGCAATTTGATTGGCTTCAGCAGCTGTCAATCAGGATGCAGGCTTCAGGAGGAAGGGCCCATGACAAGGTAGGGACAGTCTCCCGCCGCTGCGCTCCGGCCATCTTTATGGTAGTAAAGTCCGGCCCCTAACCACTACTAATCCACATTTTGTCAATGTAAATGCATTGGTCAAGGGCCTGATCGGTCAGGGGCCTGATGGGGCCCCTGACCATCCAGATCAGGCCCCTGACCAATGCATTTACATTGCTAAAATGTGGACTAATAGTCGGGGCTCGGGGCCCACCGGGGGATTCACTGGTTCCCCGGTGGGCCAGTCCGACCCTGTATATAAAGCTGTAGGAGCCGTCATCAGTCATGTCCTTTAAAGTGCAGATGGTGCCTGGACATATAAAGTTAGTCTGATACGGCATCATATCCTGTGAGGTATTATTAGAGCATCAACAGAGAAGGGTACATTTTAGGGATTCTAACTATGGAAGGGTTTACATTAGAAGTTGTGATAAGCTTGTCTGAAAAGATATGTCTTTAGTTTACGCTTGAAGCTGTGGAAATTGAGGGTTAATCTAATAGTCCGGGATAGAGCACTCCAGAGAAGTGGTGCAACTTGGGGGAAGTCTTGTATACGAGCATAGGAGGTTCTGATAATAGAGGATGTTAGTCTTAGGTGAGTAAGTAAGTAAGGTGAGTGAACGGAGAGTACGGGTTGGGCGATAGACAGAGATGAGGGAGGAAATGTAGGGAGGTGCAGCCTCGCCTTGTGAATGAGGGTGATAAGTTTATATTGTATTCTGTATTGAATAGGCAGCCAATGTAGTGACCGGCACAAACCGGAGGCATCGCTATAGCGTCTAGACTGATAGATGAGCCTGGCCGCCGCATTCAGGATAGATTGTAGAGGGGAGAGTTTAGTAAGGGGAAGACCAATTAGTAAGGAGTTACAGTAGTCAAGGCAAGTGAATCAGGGCAACAATAAGCGTCTTTAGTGTATTTGTGGTAAGGAAAGGGCGGATTCTGGAGATGTTTTTGAGGTGGAGATGACATGAGCGTGTGTGTGAATGATTGGATATGGGGGGTGAAGGAGAGGTCTGAGTCAAACAAAACCCCGAGGCAGCGGGCATACTGCCTAGGAGTTATGGTAAGGCCAGAGACTGCAATGGAGATATGAGGGACAGACTTATTAGATGGTGGAAACAGCAGTAGTTCAGTCTTTGAGAGATTCAGTTTCAGATAGAGCAAAGACATTATATTTGAGACAACAGAGAGGCAGTCACTGGTGTTCTGTATTAGTCCAGGGGTGATGTCACGGGATGACGTATATAATTGGGTGTGTAGAGGGAGAAGATCAGGGGACCTAGGACCGAGCCCTGAGGAAGCCCAACAGCAGGGGGAAGAGGGGAAGAAACAGCCTTCCCACACAGACCGCACAGAAAGTGCGGTCAGTGAGATAAGAGGAGAACCAGGAGAGATCAGTGTCTGTGAGGCCGACAGAACGGAGCATAGTAAGGAGGAGTTGATGGTCAACAGTATCAAATGCTGCTGAGAGATCTAGAAGAATAAGAAGAGAGTAATCATCTTTGGATTTAGCCGTCAGGAGATCATTGGAGACTTTTGTGAGGGCCGTTTCAGTAGAGTGCAGAGTGCGGAAGCCAAGAAGAGAGTTAGCAGAAAGATAGCGGATTAAACAAGAAGAGACCAAGCGTTCCAAGATTTTGGAGATAAAAGGAAGGTTAGAGACAGGTCGATAGTTAGCAGCACAGGACGGGTCAAGGGAGGATTTCTTCTGTAGTGGGGTATGACAGCATGTTTGAAAGAGGATGGGAAAATTCCAGAAGAGAGAGAGAGGTTAAATATTTTAGTAAGGTAAGTCATGACGTCAGGCGACAGAGACTGGAGAAGGTGTGAGGGGAAAGGGTCACTACTACAGGTTGTAGGGCGAGAAGAAGAAAGTAGCTGAGATACTTCCTCCTCTGTAACAGGTTCAAAAGATGAGAATGAACAGTCTGAAGTGCGGCTGGTGAGGAGGTCAGTGCCACCTGGGGATTGGGCAGTTATTTCCTGACGGATCTTATCAATTTTGTCATGGAAATAAGTGGCCAGGTCACCTGCGCTAAGGTCTGTGAATGGCATCTGCACCTTGGGAGTGAGTAAGGAGTGAAAAGTTTCAAATAGCCTTTTAGGGTTACAGGAGAGAGAAGAGATGAGAGCGATGAAATAGGCTTGTTTGGCTAGGTGAAGGGCAGAATTATAGGTTTTAAGCATAAATTTAAAGTGGAGGATGTGTGCAGGTGTACGTGATTTTCTCCACAGATGTTCAGCACACCTAGAGCACCGCTGAAGAAAACATGTCTGTGGTGTGTGCCAGGGTTGTTGCCTCCTGCGTTTAACCTTTCGAGTGGAGGGGGAGCCGCCTCATCCAATGCACTCTTAAGGGTTTCATTATAGTGACTGGTGGCTAGATTGGGGCAGGACAGTGAAGAGATGGGGGACAGAGAGGACTGTAGAGTATCTGGGAGGTGCTTGGTGTTAATAGCACGTAAATTCCTATACGTATGATGAGTAGGTGTGTCCTGTGAAGGAGAGAAAGCACTGATGGTGAGAGACAGAAGGTTATGGTCAGAGAGTGGCAGAGAAGCGTTAGTAAATTTAGAAACTGTGAGGAGTCAATGGAAGACAAGATCAATGGTGTTGCTATCTACATGTGTGGCGGAAGAGGAAAGTTGTGAAAGACCAAAAGACGTAGTTATTGAGAGAAACTGTGAGGCAGCTGGGGAGACAGGGGTGTCAGTGGGGATGTTAAAGTCACCCATGATGAGGGTAGGAATATAAAATCCCAGTTTTTGGCAGCTTTCAGATGGGTATAATGGCGGGTGTTGAAGGGGGGGCACTTATGAAATCTTTGCACTGGGCCCACCAATGTGTTAAAACAGCCCTAGTCAAACATGGAGGTGGCAGCATGATGATCTGGTGCTGCTTTGCTGTAATTGATGGAACCATGAATTCTGCTCTCTACCAGAAAATCCTGAAGGATAATGTCTGGCTTAAGCTCAAGCATACTTGGGTTCTGCAGCAGGACAATGATCAGAAGTACCCCAGCATGTTTACCTCTGAATGGCTGAAAAAAGCAAATTGGAGTGTACTAGTCAAAGTCTTAAATCCAATTGCGATGCTGTGGCATGACCTTAAATAGGCCATTCATGCTCCCTTCAATGTAACTGAATTAATACAATTCTGCAAAGAAGAGTGGGCCAAAATTCCTTCACAGAGATGTGAAAGACTCTTTGCCAGTTATCGCAAATGCTTGATTGCAGTTGTTGCTGCCAAAGGAGGCACAACCAGTTATTAGGTTTAGGGGGCAATTACTTTGAAAAATGTAAGTATGCCAAAAAACAAAAAGAAAATAAATCTGTAAGGGGGCAAATACTTTTTCATAGCAATGTGTATACATATATATCTAAAACTCATTTTCACATGCATTTTTTTATAGTATTTAATCTATTCACTTTATATACTGTACATTCATAATCATAATGCTCTATTAATGTGTTATAAATATGACTGAAAATAATTAGTTTAACCCCTTAACGACCCAGGGCGTAATAGTACGTTCTGAGTCGCATGACGATGTATGGAGAGCGCTCAGGAGCTGAGCGCTCTCCATACACCGCGGGTGCCGGCTGTATAATACAGCCAGAACCCATCGCTAACAGCAGCGATCGGTCAAACGGGACCGCGGCGTCTAAATTGCGCAGCCACCACGGGCACCGCCATTTTTACCTGATCGCCACCCTCCAGAACGTCATCGGAGGGCGGCGCTTGGTTGCCATGACAGCCGGGAGCCTATTGAAGGCTCCCAGGCCTGTCATTACATTAGAGCTATTACACGATGCCAGAGGCATCGTCTAATAGCAGTGAAGGCATTTTGCTACAGTAGTATCGCAGTGAATAGTATGATCAATCAGACTCCCTAGTTTTCAAGGTCCCTAGGGAGTCTGATCATACAAGTAAAAGTATAAAAAAAAAAGTTTTTAAAAGTATGAAAAAATTTTAAAAAACACAAAAGTTCAAATCACCCCCCTTTCCCTAGATCAGATATAAAAATAAATAAACAAAAGTAAACATAAACACTTTAGGTATCCCCGCGCTCCAAAATGCCCGAACTATTAAAATATTAAAATATTTATCGCCGGTGAACGGCGTAGCAGGGAAAAAAAAATCAAAATGGCCAAATAGTGTTTTTTTTTTCAACACTTTGTCTCCTATAAAAAATTGAAAAAAAAAAGATCAAACCATCAGATCTTTCCCCAAATGGTATCAATAAAAACGTCATGTTGTCCTGCATAAAAAGACGCCTTACCCAGCTCCATACATGTAAATATGAAAAAGTTACAGGTGACACAATATGGCGACGCAAAATTTTTTTTTCTATTTAGCAAAGTTTTTAATTTTTTAAAAGGTATCAAAACATTACAAATACTTTATAAATTTGGTATCGCCGTGTTCGTACTGACCCGCAGAATACAGGTAACATGTCATTTTTACCACACAGTGAATGCTGTAAAAATTAAACCCATATGAATTTGGCACAAATGCAGTTTTTCTCCAATTGCACCTCATTCTGAATTTTTTTTCAGCTTCCCAGTACATTGCACAGCATATTGAATAGTGACATTACAAAGTACAATTTGTTTCGCAAACAATAAGCCATCATGTGACTCTGTGAACTGAAAAATGAAAAAGTTATGGTTCTTGGAATGTGGGGAGGGAAAAACGAAAATGCAAAAACAAAAAATGGCCCGGTCATTAAGGGGTTAATAATGGTTACTTTATATTATTTTTGTTGTATTAATTGTAATTATTAGCCTTTGTATAATATGATTCATAAAGCTGGAGTGGGCATACATTGTTTTAGGCAACATTCAGGCTTAATATGACAAAGATTAGGAGCTCGCTTCTGTGACTGGTACGATTGGTGGAAGCCGTTGTGGAGGCTGGGGGCACTGTGTACATGAGCATCAGTTTTAGTATTCGACCAAAGTTGCATTTACTATGTGACTTCCACTGTGTGTTAGAAAAATACTATTTCAGCAGATGTTACGAAAGGGTTAAAGGGATATTTCTCTAAAAAGAAACAACATGGTCATAAATAAAGGGCAGCAGGAGCTGAAGGTAGCGGATTAAACAGGTGAGTTTTATTTTACAATATTTCCTTTTTATCTTATATATATATATATATATATATATATATATATATATATATAAATATTTAGTGGGTTTCCACTTAAATAGTTTACTATTGCGATATGGCCATTAACCACTTCCGTACCGCCCATAGACTATATACGTCCGGAAGGTGGTTGTCTCCTTCTGCAAAGACATACCGGGGAGCCGGCTGTAACTTCAGCCGGAGCTCCCAGAGAGAAGGCAGGTAAGGTTTATAAACCTTCCCTGCCATCCCGATCACTGTGTATACAGCACTCAATAGCACTGTATACAGCGCTATGGGCGCCGCCATCTTGTGGCTGCCCTCTGATCTGTCGGGATGAGCATTTGTTAGAGCTGCTGGGTCCAACAGGACCCAGTTCAGCTCTATAGTAATGTGCAGGAGGCTGTATTCCTCCTGCAGCTGGGGCTAAATATACCAGCTCCAGTTACAGGGGAAATCACAAAAAAAAAGTGATCAGATGTCCCCAAAGGTCTATTATGACCTAATGGGGACACAATCTAAATAATAAAAAAAAAAAAAAAGTTAATAAAATAATTTAAAAAATAAATAAAATAATACGCCAATAACACGCCATTATTAAAGGTTATAGTCCCACCCTCGATGACACCATACAAAATAAAAATTACCGTAACGGAGAGGAAAAACTATTTAAAAAAGTTTTTTAGTAGCACTTTGTTATTAAATAAAAAAATGAAAAGTGAAAAACAGACACGTTTTCTCTCCTCTTTTGTTTATATTTTCCCAGATATTAAAAAAAAAAAATTAAAACACATGCAAAAATAAAAAGAACATAAAAATACACAGGGAAGTTAATGATCTAGTCTGAGGATAGATCATCAATTAAAAATGAGCTGAAGAACTCTTTAAGGCTAAGGTCCCATGTGGTGTCCCGCAGCAAAAAAGAAATGTTCTTCCTGCAGCGCTTTTCACAGAAAGTTTCCAGAGGTTTCCTCTGCGGACTTTCTGCTTCAATTATATCTACAGGGAAACCGCCAGCGTTTCCATAGGAATGCTGCGATTTCCAAAACCACGACTGTTTTGGAAATCGCAGCATGTCAACAGCGCATATTTTACCACAAAGTGGGGATGAGATGGGGCCCCACGTGGCAAAAACGCCACAGAAAAAAAAAAATGCGGCTTTCCCTTCTTGACCCGCACTCTGTGTGCAGGGTCCACGCACAGGATGTCTGCGTCTCAGCGTAGGAGGTGCGATGTTGTGACGTCATCGCACCGCCTGTGCCGATGACTCTTGTTGTCATGTCATGTTGTGTTCTTGTTGTCATGTAAACCGCAGGCCTGAAGTGGCTTGCAGTTTACAAGACAGCAAGTTGTAGGAAGCGTTTTAACTAGATCGGTGTCTGCAGACACTGATCTAGTTAAAAGTAAAAGATTTATTCATGGTGGCCCCAGGGTGGGCCCTACAATGTCAGTGGGCCCGGGGCAGCCGCCCCTCTGCCCCCCGCTAGCTACGCCTCTGCTAAGGTCCCATGTAGCGAAACAAAGCCAAAAATACATTTAAGAAAAAACGCAGGAAAAAAGGTGAGTTTTTGCATTTCTTCCTCCCCTACTAAACCTATAGGGAAAAGGATCACAATTCTGCAACTAAAATTCATAAAATTAACTTTTCAGAAATGCATGTTTTTTGTTTTTTGTTTTTTTTAAATGCACACACTAGACAGCTTTTTTCACCACAATGTATAGATGAGATGAAATTAAATCTCACTCACTTTGTTGGTTCTGCAGCAGCCACAGATGTTGCATTTCCACAATATAGGCCTTAGCCAAAGGCTCCATGTACATGGACGTGGGCTTTGTCAGTCTGCTAGTCGTGTTTTTCATGGCTTGCACATTGGCCCATTTTTTAAATTTGGCACCATACACATGTGTATTATCACGGGTAAATGTATGGGACTTTGAGCCCAGGGCAAAACCCAGGGAGAGGTCCTATCCCTGTCCATTTTATGTAACATGCTTACTGGAAGAAGCAACTGGGGCCATGGAGGCAATATTAAGCTATGGAGCCATGGGCAATACACGGATATTATCAATGTGCCATCCGTACTGTTTTACCACGGAACACACACATTCACATGTTCATGCATCCTTATGCATATTCTCATTAAACTAATTTAGCTTAATATCACAACATACTGTACTTACAGAAGCTTGGAAAGGCTACAGGGCACACCTTATCCCCACAGAGTTGCTACTTACTGTATATACAAAAATAGGAAATATCTCTTTGTTTTAACTTATCAGGAGATCATGTTGCTTTGAAAAAAATGTGCAGGTGAGTAAGGGAGGACATGCCTGTTGGATTTCACAATGTATTTACTGCACTCACTTTAAAACTTTTGACATCCTATTGAATGTATTAGAAATTGCCTCTTACACCTTTATCCGCAATATCTGTCCCGATATATTGGGTATGCATAGAAATATTGCATTCTGGGTAGAAGAAACAAATTATTATAGTCCTAGAGAGTATTTATTCCAATCTTCTTAGTTTCACAGCTCACATGACAGGATATATAGCATGCCTGATCACTCCCAATGAAAGCCCTCATTTTGTAATTTTTACATGCATGTATAAGCAGAGAAAAGCAACTCCTATAAATTGTTCCTTATTAAACTTTAATATAAAGGAAAACTATTTGGTATAATGTTTACCATATTGCTAAGACTGAATACTTTTGGCAAATCGTTGCTCAATTATCATACTGTTTAATCAGCTCCCCTGTCATATGTGCTTCACCACTTGACCTTTTCCTGCCATTAGTAAACTATTTTCTGCTTATTTGTCTTTGCTGAATCAGGTGGAAAAGTAAAAAGTAAGCAGTGTTACGTTGTAACAGAAAAAAAAATGATTATCAGTTAAGTGCTTGCTTTAAAAAATAAGACATAAAGAGCTGTGTATATTCTTACCCAAAAGGTCTGAAAAATTGGAACAATGTAAATTAATATCTGAATGCTTCATCTGCTACTACACAATTAAAATTGATATATGAGGATACAAATGTTTCTCATAAAGTGAATGGTACATGTGTTCCAAGGTAAAACTGAATAAATGTCAAGAAATGTAAAAACTATTATATAAAATTTTGGTAAATACCTTTTGATAAAAACAGAAAAGCCATGGTGGAAAGAGTCCATACTTCTGTGAAGAAATGAAAATCCACAAGACCTAAAATGTCTCTGGAATTTAAATTAAGATTAGAAAATTTCTCTCACCTTTTGGCCTTGGGTGAATCACTGGGGGGGGGGGGGGGGGAGAGAAAAACAGTGACACACAGGTATGGTCAATGACGATGCTGTCTCAGGGTCCAACCCCTTGACATGCTTATATTTATAGTAGAGACCTGAGACCCTGCCCTTTACAGGCTATACATTTTATATTAATCAATCAAGTTTTTCATATTAGTGCATATGACTGTGACTCTTCTTGGTTCAAATTTAAATTTATTCTGCTAAATAGATCCCTATTTACTTCCCTCCCAGACGATCATGAGTTCCATAACTGAAACCTTTTGAGTAACTTACATCACCCTATTTCAAATAGCTTTTAAATTAAAGCTATTTCGCAGTTTATAGTTAGATCCCAAAATATTTAGACAGTGACACAAGTTTTGGTATTTTAGCTGTTTACCAAAATATATTCAAAATACTGTATATAATCAATACGGGCTTAAATTGCAGAGTCAGCTTTATTTTGAGGGTATT
Source organism: Leptodactylus fallax (assembly GCA_947044405.1). Lineage (NCBI taxonomy): Eukaryota > Metazoa > Chordata > Amphibia > Anura > Leptodactylidae > Leptodactylus > Leptodactylus fallax. The sequence continues at coordinate 8,241,766 of CAMRHE010000010.1, forward strand.
CACATCCTAATTTGAGAAAGGGTTTAGGAATTACAGGTCTGTAATGTGTAGCTGTCTCTTTTCAAGGGACCAAAGGTAATTGGACAATTATCTCAAAGTTATTTAATGGGCTTAATGGGCTATTCCCTCGTTAATCCATCATCAATTAAGTAGGTAAAAGTTTTGGAGTTGATTATAGGTGTGGCATTTACATTTGTAAGGTGTTGCTGTTAAACCACAACATGCTGTCACTGGAGCTCTCTATGGAAGTGAAACAGAAAAATAAGTGAATTAGAATAAGAAATCCATCAGAGAAATAGTAGAAATGTTAAGGGTGGCCAAATCAACAGTTTGGTACATTTTGGTAAAAAAAGAGCGAATTGGTGTTCCCGGGAACTCAAAAAGGCCCGGATGTGCAATGAGTACAATAGCAGTGGATGATCGCAAAATGCTTTCCATGGTGAAGAAAAACCGCTTCATAACATCCACCCAAGTGAAGAACACTTTCCAGGAAGTAGGTGTATCAATATCTAACTCTACTATGAAGACTTCATGAGAGCGAATACAGAGGGTTCACCACAAAGTGCAAGACATTAATCACCCTCAAAAATAGAAAGGCCAGATTAGACTTTGTCAAAAAACAGCATTCTTTGGACAGATGAAAATTAAGATCAACCTGTACCAGAATAGTGGAAAGAAGAAAGCATAGAGAAGACTTGGAATGGCTCATGAACCAAAGCACACCACATCCTCTGTAAAACATGGTGGAGGGAATGTGATTGCACTTGCATGCATGGCTTCCAATGGCACTGGGTCACTAGTGTTTTTTGGAGATGTGACCAAAAACAGAAGCATCTTGATGAATTCTGAAGTATACAAGGATACACTTTCTTCTTAGATTCAACTAAATGCAGCAAGGTTGATTGGGTGACCTTGAAGCTCCTGAAACGAGGAGGCCTTGTTGAAAAATGGTTGCTATTAATAAACGTTTCACAGAATATTTTTGCTCATCCTCTTGCATTAAAAATGAAATTATACACTTCAATTGCATCTCAGTTGTTGCATTTCAAATCCAATGTGGTGGCATGCAAAGCCCAACTCATGAAGATTGTGTCACTGTCCAAATATTTCTGGACCTAACTGTAAAAGATTTAGCAAAATTATGTTCAATCAATAATCCAATCAATCAACCCAAAATATTACTTCTTTCACATTTTCCCTCCAGTGACTAGATTCTGGTCGACTCTGAACAAGGGCCTCCAGGCTATCCATCACTTAAGGTGTGTTTTACTGGACAATCATAACCGAGTGCTGGCATTGGGTAGTTTAGACCTCCCACAGGCCCCACATTCCCATTCCCTATTGTACAATAGATTATATTTTCCACAGTTTGGACAAATCGATGCCTCATTATTCTTCTCTGATAAAGAAAGTGGCAATGAGCAAGAGATCTAATTTTTTAACATAGTCTTATCTTCAGCAACCAAAATAGCTGCTAAATCACTTGTATGCTGTGGCTGATGGGGATGGAAGCATAGACATTCAGGATGGACAGGTTGAGAGTTGGGTAAGGATTAGGAAGAGGGGTGAGTGTCAGGGAGGCTAGTCCTGACCTGGAACACCCCAATAAGGGGTAGTGCAGTGTAGTAGGATGGTTCCACTAACAACCAGGGGAATGGCTGCTTCAGTAAGAAGGGAAATGGGAGCATAGGAAAGTCCAGACAGGTGCTGGTAGTAGAGGACTCAATCATTAGGGGTACAGATAGGGTAAACTGTCACAAAGTTCTTGAATACTAAATAGTTTATTGGCACCAGGCATCGGGCTGACAGATTACTGGGGGAGGCAATGGTAAAGACTCAGCAGTCATGGTGCACATTGACACTAATGACAATGTTAGAAATAGATGGAAGGTCCTAAAAAAAATATATTTTAGGAACTTGGGAAGAAAGCTTAAAGCAAGGACCTCAAATGTAGTATTTTCTGAAATACCTGTACCATGGGCCACACAGGTGAGGCAGCAGGATATTAGATAGGTAAACAAATGGCTCAAGAGCTGGTATAGGAAGGAGGGATTTGGGCTATATGAGAAATGGGCACACTTTTGTGCTGGCTACAGGCTCTTCAGTAGGGATGGGTTGCAACTTAATGGGGAGAGGGAATCTGTTCTGATGGGGAGATGGCTAGAAGGTTGGAAGAGTGTTTAAACTAGGGACTGTAGGGAGGGCATAAATGGTATAAAAAGGAAAGATAGGGTAGATAATGACAGGGGGATAAGCATGGAAACTGGGGTGGAGGGGAGGGAGAGATGAGAAAAGTTAATATAAAAATGCAAGATTGGAATAAAGTAAAACAATTTAAGTGCATATATACTAATGCCTGGAGCCTCAGCAAGATTGATCTATTACAAGCAATAATGTTGAAAAAGGAATAAAGACATGGTGGTAATAAACATGGCTGGATGACAGGACTGTAAATATACAGGGGTACAGTCAGTTCAGAAAAGACTGGATAAATAGGAGAGGTGGAGGAATTGGCTTATATCTAAAATCCTGCCTAAAATTTGTACTGTGTGACAACATCTGTGAACAGGTCCAACAAAGGTGACAGGTTCTTGGTAATGAAAACAACAACCTTTCACAACCAGCACAGGTACCAAAACATGAGGGGTCACTTCTAGACCTAATTTTAACCATCAAACCTAACAGAATATCAAAAATGGAGGTTGGGGATCACCTGGGTAATAATGACCACAATATATAATTTCAAGTATACTTCAATAAGATGTTTAGTGGAGGAGGTACAAAAACACTACTAAACTTCACGAAGGTCAATTTTCATTGGGTAAGGGAAGACCATGGGGCCATAAACTGGGACAATGTCCTTAAAACATAGGTACACTAAATGGGCACTTCTAAAAGCATCTTAAATACGTCCTATGAATAAACGTGTTAGAAACAAAAGAAAACCACTGTGGTTAAACAAAACTGTGAAGGTCACAATAAATGAAAAACAGAAACCATTTAATTTAATAGTGATGACACGATAAATAATTGTGGGGATAAAAACAAGATGTGTATAAAACAGATAAAGGAAAGTAAAGATAAAGGAAAGTAAAAATAACCCCAAAATATTCTTCATTTACAGAAATAAGAAAATCAAAATATAATGGGGAGGATGTGGAAAAGGCAAATGTATTAAATGCCTTCTTCTTTATTGGAAAATGCAATGACTGATGGCTTCACTAGAGATAACATAAATTCTCCATTAAATGTCACCTGCTTAACCCAGATGCATCTTAAAAGCACTAGAATAGATAAATTACCGGGTCTTGATGGTATTCACTCCTAGGGACTCAAAGATTGTGATTGACAGTACCCTATATCTAATATTAAGGACTCTATAGAAACAAGCTCTGTCCCAGTGGAGCATCGCTAATGTTGCACCAATATACAAAAAAGGGTCAAAAAGTGATCCTGGAAGTTATAGGCAAGTAAGTCTAACCTTAGTGGTGGGTAAACTATTTGAAGGTTTTCTAAGAGATACTGGAGTATCTCACTGAAAACAACCTTATAACCCAGTCAGTATGGGTTTATGAGGAATCGGTCCTGTCAGACTAATCAGATCAGCGTCTATGAAGAGGTCAGTTGTAGACTGGACATGGGTAATGCCATAGATGTAGTGTATCTGGAATTTTCAAAGGCTTTTGATACTGTACCACCTAAAAGGTTGGTGTACAAAATGAGAATGTTGGGACTGGGGGAAAACATATGCATTTAGGCTCAGTGACATAAAACAGAGGGTGCTTGTTAATAGGAAATACTGCGATTGGATCACAGTCACTAGTGGAGGGCCACAGGGGTCAGTATAGGGTCCTCTCCTTTTTAATAAGTTTTTAATGACATTATAGAGGGTTTACAGAGCAGGGTTTCCATATTTGCCAATGATGCTAAATTCTATAAAGTATTCAAAACAGAGAAGGATAGTGGAATATTACAGGGGGATCTAGGGAAGCTGGAAGCATAGGCAGAGACTTGGCAAATTAAGTGTAATGTAGACAAACGTAATGTTATGCATTTTGGTCAAAGAAATAATAGTAATTTGCTAAGTAAGAGTAAATTACTGGGTAAAACTGCCACTGAAAAAGACTTGGGGATTTTGAGTGACATTAAGCTTGCCTTTAGAGCAACTAGTGCCAGGCAGCTGCTGCCAAGGCAAATAAAATTATGGGAGGCATAAAAAGAGGCATAGATGTTCATCATGACAAGAACATACACACGAGGACAAAATTGTTGGTATCCCTTGTTTAATGAAAGAAAAACCCACAATGGTCACAGAAATAACTTGAATCAGACAAAAGTAATAATATGTAAAAATTCTATGAAAATGAACAAATGAAAGTTAGACATTGCTTTTCAACCATGCTCCAACAGAATTTTTTAAAAAAGAAAACTCATGAAACAGGCCTGGACAGAAATGATGGTACCCTTAACTTAATATTTTGTTGCACAACCTTTTGAGGCAATCACTGCAACTGATTCCTGTAACTGTCAATGAGACTTCTGCACCTCTCAACAGGTATTTTGGCCCACTCCTCATGAGCAAACTGCTCCAGTTGTCTCGGGTTTGAAGGTTGCCTTTTCCAGATGGCATGTTTCAGCTCCTTCCAAAGATGCTCAATAGGATTTAGGTCAGGGCTCATAGACGGCCACTTCAGAATAGTCCAATGTTTTCCTCTTAGCTATTCTTGGGTGTTTTTAGCTGTGTGTTTTGGGTTATTATTCTGTTGCAAGACCCATGACCTGCGACTGAGACCAAGCTTTCTGACACTGGGCAGCACATTTCTCTCTAGAATCCCTTGATAGTATTGAGATTTCATTGCACCCTGCCCAGATTCAAGACACCCTGTGCCAGAAAGCAGCAAAGCAGACCCAGAACATAACAGAGCCTCCTCCATGTTTCACAGTAGGGACAGTGTTCTTTTCAATACATGCTTCATTTTTCCGTCTGTGAACATAGAGCTGATGTGCCTTGCCAAAAATTTTGATTTTTGTCTCATCTGTCCATAGGACATTCTCCCAGAAGCTTTGTGGCTTGTCAACATGTAGTTTTATATATTATTACTTTTGTCAGATTCAAGTTATTTTTGTGACCATTGTGGCTTTTTCTTTCATTAAATGAGGGATACCAATAATTTTGTCCACGTGTGTAGTGTGAGAAAGTGAAGGGTGTGGTTTGGGAGAACAGGTATGTTCCAGCCAGGCAGTTAAAGGGTGTCTGGTAGAAGCCCACAGCAGGGAGGTCAGCTGACTAATTAAGGCCTGATATAGGCTGTGTGTCAGAGCTAGGAGGTGTGGCACTACACTGAGGAAAAGTGTGAGCTGTGTAGCTGAACCTGCATGAAGGTAAATCTGTGCCACCCGTTTAAAGTAACCAGAGCGAGAGTCTGGCAGCCAGGCTCTTGTATAGAGAGGGATTGTTTTCTTGTATTAGTTATTTCTCAGCCGAGAAGGTTTTGTTTTTTTGTTTGTGCCTTTGTAAAGGCAAAACCTGTTATTTCACTTGCAAGTGAATAAATTCTGAACTTGAGTGTGATCCAGTCTCTGTGTCCCTGTTTCCTGCACTGCTACCAAGCATCTACCTGAGCGGTTCCCCACATATGGTGCTTCGGATGTGGGCATATGTGCAGTGAGATATACACGGGATGTGTGTCCTGTAGCTGACGGCACTGAAATAAAGAGCCACAGCCATGGAGGAGGTTGTGAAGCAGCTAATACAGGCTAATGCAGCGCAACAAGAGACCAACCGACTTATGGCCAAGCAGATGTCGATATTGCTGGCTGCTCAGCAAAAGGCCGACCCACCAAAGCCGGAGCGGGACATCAGGAAAGAGGTCCGTAAAGCACTGACCAAGATGACTTCAGAGGACGACATAGAGGCCTATCTGACTGGGTTTGAAAGAGTGGCCAACCGAGAGAGGCTTCCACGACATCTCTGGGCCGAGGTGTTGGCACCTTTTTTAGTCGCCGAGCCCCAGCAAGCCTATTTTGACCTGAGTGAACAGGATGCTTGCAACTACCAGAGGGTGAAGGCAGAGATCATGGCCCGGCTGGGTGTGGACCAGCACGTTCGGGCTCAAAGAGTCCACGATTGGGAATACCAGGAGGCGTTACCACCGAGGTCGCAGATGCACCACCTTGTACAGCTTGTCCGTAAGTGGCTCCAGCCGGAAAGGTTGACCCCAGCCCAGGTGGTGGAGCAGGTCGTCATAGACCGGTACCTGAGAGCTTTACTGGGTAAGATCCAGCAGTGGGTGGGGCATGGAGACCCAACTAACGCCAATGAATTGATGGGGTTGGTGGAACGCTACTGGACTACACAGTCCCTCAGGAAGGAGCCCCACCAGATTCCACAAGTCCCCAAGGCCCGGAGGGCCAACATTCCTCGAGCTCCCCAGGATAAGAGAGTGACCCAGGGGAGGAGGAGAGAGACTGTCGTCTGCTGGGATTGCCACGAGCCAGGCCATATTGCGGCTAATTGTCCCCATGCCTTAGAGCCCATGGACTGCAGTCTGGGTCAGAGGGTGTCCCTCTATGCTGCCCCAGCCTATGCTGCTGCCACCTCGGACACTGATGATGGGCGCCACCTATGCCAAGTGACCGTGGCTGGGTGCCCAGTGGTGGCACTACTGGACTCTGGCAGGTGGGTGACCCTCGTAAAAGGGTCCTGTGTCAACCTCGCGACTGTCACCGGACGCACAGTCAGGGTCCTGTGCATACATGGCGATTTAAGAGACTACCCGACTGTGATTGTCGCTATCCAGACCCCCTGTGGGGAGAGCCGACACGAGGTAGGGGTTTCCAGAATTTACCCCATGACCTCATTCTGGGACGGGACTTTCCCCTGTTTTGGACTCTATGGCGGGGAAAACAAGGGTCAGAAAACCAACCCCCAAGATTACCACAGGTACTGTCTAGTCAGGTCCTCGAACCTGAACCCAATGACTTGGACTCTAGGGTTCCTGCCGTAGGGGTGACCATGCTAGAAGGAAATGGTAGCTCTGTATTTTCCCTAGAGGTAATGGCAGGTGAAGCCGAGGCAGCCAGTACTGAACCTCAAATATCAGATTTGAAGGTATCTCGTGTTGTTTTTGGTTCTGCACAACTCCAGGACCCCACTCTGCTAAGGGCCTGGGAGAATGTAATAGTTATTAATGGTGTGTCTCAGCGCCCAGGCGCTGATGAGGTGTTCCCCCGCGTGGCTGTCAACCAGGAGTTGTTATACCGAGTTGACAGGATGCAAGGAGAGACCTTAGAGCAGTTACTGGTACCCCAGCCTTATCGCCGGACAGTGCTGCATTTAGCACATAAACACCTAGGTGCCACAAAAACGCTGGACCGTATAGTGCAGCGTTTTTATTGGCCGGGGGTATATCATGCAGTTAAAGTGTATTGTGAAACATGTCCGGAGTGTCAGTTGCATGCCCCCAAGGCACACTTTCGAAGCCCCCTGGTCCCTTTGCCCATTATTGAGGTGCCCTTTGAAAGGATTGCCATGGACTTGGTAGGTCCTTTAGTTAAGTCCGCGTGGGGGCATCAGCATATTTTGGTAGTCATGGATTATGCTTCCCGATATCCTGAAGCCATCCCACTACGGCACACGTTGGCAAAGTTGATTGCCAAAGAATTGTTCGCCATGTTTTGCCAAGTGGGTCTACCCAAGGAGATCCTCACAGATCAGGGTACTCCGTTTATGTCTAAAGTCACCAAGGAACTGTGCAAACTCTTTAATATCAAACAGTTGCGTACATCTGTGTACCATCCCCAGACAGACGGGTTAGTAGAACGGTTTCATAAAACCTTAAAAAGCATGTTAAAAAAGGTGGTAAACAAGGATGGAAAGGACTGGGATGTTCTGTTACCATATTTGATGTTTGCCATCCGTGAAGTACCACAGTCTTCCACTGGGTTTTCCCCTTTTGAGTTGGTCTATGGCAGACATCCTAGGGGTCTGTTGGACATTGCCAAAGAAACGTGGGAGCAAGAACCCACCCCCCATAAAAGTGTTATTGAACACATCGCTGGTATGCAGGACAGGATAGCGGCTGTTATGCCCATAGTCAGAGAGCATGTGGAGGAGGCCCAAAGGGCTCAAAGCCGGGTTTACAATAGGTCAGCGAAGGTAAGGACCTTTAGACCCGGTGACCGAGTTCTTGTACTCATTCCCACAGTGGAGAGTAAGTTCCTTGCCAAGTGGCAAGGACCCTATGAGGTGATGGAGAAAATAGGAGAGGTGGACTACAAGGTTCATCAGCCTGGTAGGAGAAAACCAGAGCAGATTTATCATGTAAACCTGCTAAAGGCGTGGAAAGACAGAGAGAGTCTGCTTACAGAAAGATCTCCGGCTAAACTGCCTCCTGTACTGTCCCCACAGGCTGCAGTTAGGACTACAGAGGAAGCAGTAGGGGTAACAATAGCGGAGTCCCTCACAAAAAGCCAACAGCAAGAATCCAGAGAGTTTGTAGCAAGGAATACAGACGTGTTCTCCGAGCTACCCGGGTGTACGTCCATAATCAAACATGATATTGTTACCGAGCCCCAGGTGAAAGTACGGTCGAGACCGTACCGGATCCCCGAGGCTCGTCGACAAACCATTTCAGAGGAAGTGCAGAAAATGTTAAAGTTACGGGTCATTGAGGAGTCCAAAAGTGAATGGGCTAGTCCCATTGTCCTAGTTCCCAAGCCAGATGGAACATTGCGTTTCTGCAACGACTTCAGGAAACTGAATGAGGTGTCTAAATTTGACGCCTACCCCATGCTACGGGTAGATGAACTTATTGAGAGACTGGGAGGAGCCCGGTACTTCACTACTCTCGATCTCACTAAGGGATACTGGCAGGTACCCCTGACGGATAGTGCCAAAGAAAAGACTGCCTTTATCACTCCTGAGGGTCTTTTCCATTATCTTGTGTTACCGTTTGGGCTCCATGGGGCCCCAGCCACATTTCAACGGTTAATGGACATAGTTTTAAAACCTCATAGAAGATACGCCTCAGCATATCTGGATGATATCATCATTTTCAGCAATGACTGGGAGAGTCACTTGCCCAAAGTACAAGCTGTAGTGAATTCATTGAAAGCAGCTGGCCTGACTGCTCACCCCAAGAAGTGTGCTTTGGGGATGGAGGAGACACGCTATTTGAGATCGGCCGTGGTATAATCAAACCCCAGGTCAACAAGGTCGATGCTATTCAGAAATGGCCTCGACCTGTGAGCACCAAACAAGTTAGGTTATTCCTGGGCATTGTTGGGTACTACAGACGCTTTATACCAAACTTTGCCACAGTATCTGCTCCCCTGACGGACCTTCTAAAGGGTAAAAAGTCCGTTATGGTGCAGTGGAATGACCAGGCCGAAAGTGCTTTTCAGGCTTTAAAGGTGGCCTTGTGTGGATCTCCTGTTCTCATTACGCCCAACTTCAGCAGAGAATTTGTGGTACAAACAGACGCATCAGATGTAGGGCTGGGAGCTGTCCTGTCTCAGGGGGTGAATGGAGAAGAGCATCCAGTTACCTACCTGAGCAGGAAACTAACACCAGCAGAAAAGAACTACAGCATAGTAGAGAAAGAGTGTCTGGCGATAAAATGGGCGTTAGAGGCCCTGAGGTACTACTTGCTGGGGAGGCAGTTCCGTCTAGTGAGCGACCACTCACCCCTCACTTGGATGAACAGATCCAAGGACAAGAATGCCAGGGTTACTAGGTGGTTCTTGTCCCTTCAAAATTTTAGTTTTTCGGTGGAGCACAGAGCCGGGAAACTGCAAGGCAATGCGGATGCTTGTCCCGGACTCATTGTTTAATGTCTGGAGGGGTCAGAACTGAGGGGGAGGGTATGTGAGAAAGTGAAGGGTGTGGTTTGGGAGAACAGGTATGTTCCAGCCAGGCAGTTAAAGGGTGTCTGGTAGAAGCCCAAAGCAGGGAGGTCAGCTGACTAATTAAGGCCTGATATAGGCTGTGTGTCAGGACTAGGAGGTGTGGCACTACACTGAGGAAAAGTGTGAGCTGTGTAGCTGAACCTGCATGAAGGTAAATCTGTGCCACCCGTTTAAAGTAACCAGAGCGAGAGTCTGGCAGCCAGGCTCTTGTATAGAGAGGGATTGTTTTCTTGTATTAGTTATTTCTCAGCCGAGAAGGTTTTGTTTTTTTGTTTGTGCCTTTGTAAAGGCAAAACCTGTTATTTCACTTGCAAGTGAATAAATTCTGAACTTGAGTGTGATCCAGTCTCTGTGTCCCTGTTTCCTGCACTGCTACCAAGCATCTACCTGAGCAGTTCCCCACAGTAGTTATGACTCTATACAAATCACTGGTATGGCCACACATAGACTATTGTGCGCAATTTTGGCAGTGTATAAGAAGGACATAAGTTAACTAAAGAGAGTGCAAAGAAGGTCGACCAAGATAACTAGGGGAGTGGATTGGAGTGCAGAGACAGATTAACAAATCTGGAGATATTCAGTTTAGAAAAAGATGGCTACAGGGAAATCTAATGACAATGTAAAAGTACATGAAGGGACAGCACAAAGATTCTAATGAACTTTTTATACCTAGGCCTGTGACAGTGACAAGGGGACATCCTCTACCCCTGGAACTCACCGCCATGTTGTGATGTTGAATTCATTGTGCACATATTATACAGTGTAGACCCAGCAGCAATGCCCATTAAAAAAAAGCTGACTGAGGCACCATTTTTCCAGCGGCGCATGGGAACTGTCATTTTGGGGTGTATTGGCAGCCCACGGAACAAGATCTGGGACTGGCTACTCATTGTCATGACAGCTGGGAGCCAATTGAATGCTCCCAGGCTTGTTTGGCATATACTTCTATTACAGGCTGCTCTATGCATTAGCATTGCAATACATTGTATTAGTGATCAGACACCCTGGAGTTCAAGTCTAATAATTACAGTAAAAAAAAGTTACACAAAAAAAAAAAACCACATACACATTAGGTATCAGTATGTCCAAAAATGGCCAGTCTACAAACTTAATATAAAAATATTTTTCCTATACGATGAACATAGCTGGAAAAAAATCAAAGGAGCTGAACAGCCGTTTCTTCACTGTTTCGTCATGAAAATTTGGATAAAAAGCAATTAATATTAGTATAAATAAAAAGTACATCTGGCCCCGCAAAAATAGACTACTTATTCATCCCCATACATGGAAATATAAAAAACGTACGGGTGTCCGAATATGGGGACTCCAAGAAATTTAGTTTTTTTTGCAGTTTTGGATTTTTTTTGAGGGGTTAAAATGTAAAAAAAAATATATCAATTTGATATCCCTGGAATCGTACCAACCCATAGAATATAGGTGACCTGTCATTTTGGCTACACAGTGAACACCATAAAAATTAATCCCATAAGAAAGTTGCACAAATGCATTTTTTCTCCAAGTCCACCTCATTCTGAATTTTTTTCCAGCTTACCAGTACTTTGTATAGAATATTAAATAGTACCATTATGAAATACAATTTATCCTGCAAATTTTAATCCCACATACTGCTCTGTGAACGGAAGAGTTATGGAAGGCAGGAAGTCATAAACGAAAATCAAAAACCAATAAATGGCTGCGGTAGGAAGGTGGGTTAAAATCAATTCTGATTGGTGCATATACCTCCATAAATATGGAAATTAGTGGAACATGCCACTTTTTACTGTCAGATTTATGCACTTGAAAATGAGCCAATATATAGATCTAAAACACATTCTTTTTTCTACTTGATGCTAACACAAGAGGGAGAATAGAAGCTTGCTGTATGGTGTTACATTGTAACTCAATAAAACACATTATGTAGAATGCTCCTGAGCCACGTACTATTAATGTACTAATTGTAATTGTTAGAATTCTGGCAAAATTTGCACCAGAAAATTGATATACCTGCTTTGCACTCTTTTATTAATCATTTTACACACTATTTGCTGACTTAGCAGAAAGGGGCGTGGCTCAACAAGGAAAAGGATGTGACACTTTGTTTTTGGCATAAACTAAGCCAGTAGTTAGGTGGTGTAAAATTAGACTAGACAGTCTAAAGATGTTTCAGATTTATCATCCAGCATCAGCCACTGTGATAAATCTGGTCTAGTTTAAGACTGTCTGGTCTAAGTTTACACTATCCAAATATTAGACAGTATTAGTAAGTCATTTTGCCTCAGTATATTTTATAATGGATGGATTTCTGTATCATACAACAGAACTCCAACAACTTTAGTAATATATTTAAAAATTTTGCAGCGCAGAATTTTGGACCACATGATGAAAGGTGAACTTTCTCTTTAAGGTCTCTTTTCAGTCTCTAAACTACATAACATTCAAGGCAGGCAGAGGAGCTTTAGAAGTGTTACTAGCTGAAATTAGAAAGAAATTGGATTCCATTAAATTATAGTATTCAATAGTATTCAAATGATTGATGCCTGAATGAAGTTATTAGTTTTTACTATCTACTAACCTAGCTACCCTTTACTGCATTAACAATACCAGCTAATAAGTACTAGAATTGCAGATAGTGTGTGGATTAAGATGTGAATCAGTAAGATGAATGTGTTTAATGATCAGATATTTATTTGATGCATCATCTCTATTAAAATTCTCAATAAAAGAAAAACTACAGCAAAATGCAGATACTCGTAGTTGCATAAGCATTAGTCATGTTGATGTGCTTTTCAGTTTTCATAGTGATAATGATTTAAAGCATTTAATTCTCCTTTTTAATATTGTACAAAAGAAGGACAAAATGCACCTACAGTATAATGTTTACCAGTACTATTTAAGATTTGACAGTATGCACTGGAGACATAACTGCAAATCATAGAGATACTGTTTGACAAACAGGTTTACTAGTGGTAAGAAAACTTTGTTTAGATTAGTATTATTTATATATTTACTAACATTTAATATTTATTCACTAATATTTAGACAGTGTGAAGTTAGGCAGTCTGAAAATGTACCAGATTTATCAGTGGCTGATGCTGGTTGATAAATCTGGGGTATTACTAGTACTACTGAACCAACCTCACAAGATTCGCCGAGTGACTTTTCACAGTGGTCGCCCAGCAGTTTAATTTCAGGCAGAATTTATTCGGTCCAAACTGGAACTGCTATTATTATACCCTGGTGATTCTCCAGATCCCAGAATATAATAAGCAGATCCCCAGGGGAGGTGTATAAATATAACAAACAGCCATACCACTCCTGGCCTCCATCGCAGTGTCCAGTGTTGTTCCTCGTGACGAAAGCTTCATGATGTTAGCACAACCCTCATGACCACTGAGGCCAATTACAGACCTCGGCAGCCTCCCAGGGTTGCTGATGTCATTCAGGAGTTCAGAAGAGGCCTTTAAGAAGATGAGACCTGCAACGGACACTCCAGCCCAATGTTTTTAGTTTTTATGCTCCTCCCCTGGGCCTCTGTTTATCATAATTTGGCATCTGAAAAGATCCCAAAGTATAATAGCGGTTCATGGGTGAACGTCAAAAATTTTGGGTTTGGACAAAATTCGTAACAAACCTGCTCATTATGAACCAGTTCACACACCCCTAAATACTAGATTGACTAGTCTAAGTTTGGGCAGAATTGTACACCAAAATGTTGCAGCATTTTAGTGTATTTTATTACATTTAAGCCATTTCTCTTCTTTATGCCCCTTTTCTTTTTTTGTAAATCTCTGTTTATTAAAGTGTAAACTAAAGACATATCTTTTCAGACAGGTCTATCACAACTCCTAATGTAAACCCTTCCATAATTAGATTCCCTAAAACGTACCCTCTGTTCACGCTCCCACATTACCCCACAGGTTATGATGCCGTTTCAGACTAACTTTATATGTCCAGGCACCATCTGCACGTTAAAGGACATGACTGGTGACGGCTCATACAGCTTTATATATATGTGTAATGACAGTAACCTCTATTACAAAATTGTCTGACCATTGTATAAGCAATGCTACCTCCGATGCCGCCCCTGCTACCTCTTGTGTCACCCCCTCTACCTCATAGATTGTAAGCTCTTGCAAGCAGGGCCCTCAGTCCCATTGTGTGAATTGACTATTTCTTTGTAATGTATCTTTTTTGTCTGTACTTGAACCCTACAAATTGCAAAGTGCTGCAGAATATGTTGGCACTATATAAATAAAATTTATTTTTATTATTATTATTAATAAAGCTTTTTCAGTTTTTACAGCACAATGTGAACATAAGCAACAGATATATTGATTTTGTACTGGATATGATCTAAGAACATTCTATAATGTGAAATAACCTGAGGTATCTCAAAATCGAGGAAGAACCACAGTTTAAGGAATCATCTATAATGGAAGTAGTGAATGGAAGTCAGCCTATAGTTTTGGAGCAATTGTTGTAACAAGTCTGCAGTGAGAGGAGCATCGTTATAAAACAACAAGTGCAAAAAGTTTATTCCAGAAATCTCCATATCCAGGTTCAAGCTTGGACAGTAGGAAAAGCAAGAAGGAAGAGTAGACGTCCTTCAGCATCAGAGTGTTGTTCATGACATACGAAGGGAGCAGTATGGTGGATCGCAATGGGCACACTTTTAGAGGCAGATGTCAGATGAGAATTATAGAACCATTGAGTATATGGATTCTTAGAGAACTTAGTTACCTTGGAGGACTTAAGATGGTCTCTTGTAGCATCAAAATCTCCAATTTTAGTTTCTGGAAGAGGCGGATAATGCTATGTCGCTTATGTGGAGAGTTCAGTCCATTGACATTAAAGGTGGTGGTTGTTATGGATACCACATCTGAAAGGTGGGAGTCTAATTGAACAGGGTCAAGCCCGGAAAGAGAGAGGACTGATTTTGTGGAGAGTGGATGTTGTCAGATGAGACTTACAGTTGTGAAGGACAGACTCCACTCTAGTGCAGGAAGTCTAGAAGTAAGAGAGAAGAGGAGGGGGGGAAGAAGAGAGAAGATGAGTGGGAGTGAGAGAGGAAATGAACATAGAAAGGCAAGGAAGAGGTAAGAATAGATAGGAGAAGGTAGGGGGAGGTTGGGGTCAAATATGAGGATAAACGGATAGGCAAGGAGAGGGGGTGAAAGAGAAGACGGATAGGGTCAAGTGAGTGGAGAAGAGTAGGTATCGCTAGGCAAGCAGCGAAACAAAATTAACTCTCAGTTCCACTATAAATTAATGCGACAATGTGGATAAGAGGGAGAGTGGGAGATAGATCTGGTTAAGCCTGATTGGAGACCAGCTGCCTCTCACTCCTGCAATATGCATACAAAACAATGAGAGAGATATGAAGGAACATGGTAACATAATCTGAAAACATGTAATGCAATAAAGACCTAGTGGCTATATCTGAGTCTAGAATGGTAGTATATTGCCATGGGCCAGACAATGATCACATTATCCCAAATGGTCAAGGAATTGACTGTGGCAACTAGGTAAGATTAGCAGGAAGGTTCTAGTGATGAAATAGCGGTGTGTGGTACCGGCAATAGTAAAGCAGGTGGGTCTGGTATTATAGATACTAGGCATACACAGTGGGGAAAAAAAGTATTTAGTCAGCCACCAATTGTGCAAGTTCTCCCACTTAAAAAGATGAGAGAGGCCTGTAATTGACATCATAGGTAGACCTCAACTATGAGAGACAAAATGAGAAAACAAATCCAGAAAATCACATTGTCTGATTTTTAAAGAATTTATTTGCAAATTATGGTGGAAAATAAGTATTTGGTCAATACCAAAAGTTCATCTCAATACTTTGTTATATATCCTTTGTTGGCAATGACAGAGGTCAAACGTTTCCTGTAAGTCTTCACAAGGTTGGCACACACTGTTGCTGGTATGTTGGCCCATTCCTCCATGCTCTCCTCTAGAGCAGTGATGTTTTGGGGCTGTCGCTGGGCAACACAGACTTTCAACTCCCTCCAAAGTTTTTCTATGGGGATTGAGATCTGGAGACTGGCTAGGCCACTCCAGGACCTTGAAATGCTTCTTACGAAGCCATTCCATCGTTGCCCTGGCAGTGTGCTTGGGATCATTGTCATGCTGAAAGACCCAGTCACATTTCATCTTCAGTGCTCTTGCTGATGGAAGGAGGTTTACACTCAAAATCTCAAGATACATCTCAAGGAGAGTGATGGGGTGCTACGCCAGATGACCTGGCCTCCACAGTCACCAGACCTGAACCCATTCGAGATGGTTTGGGGTGAGCTGGACCGCAGAGTGAAGGCAAAAGGGCCAACAAGTGATAAGCATCTCTAGGAACTCCTTCAAGACTGTTGGAAGACCATTTCAGGTGACTACCTCTTGAAGCTCATCAAGAGAATGCCAAGAGTGTGCAAAGCAGTAATCAATGCAAAAGGTGGCTACTTTGAAGAACCTAGAATATAAGACATATTTTCAGTTGTTTCACACTTTTCTGTTAAGTATATAATTCCACATGTGTTCATTCATAGTTTTGATGCCTTCAGTGTGAATCTACAATTTTTATAGTCATGAAAATACAGAAAACTCTTGGAATGAGAAGGTGTGTCCAAACTTTTGGTCTGTACTGTACATAAGACAATTTTTTTGTGGGGCCAGATGTGCTTTTGTTTTATGCCATTTTGGAGAATGTCTATTGTTTTGATCGCTTTTTATGCAAATTTTTATGGGAGGCGAAACAGCGGTGCTCACCATATGGGGAAAATATTTTTATTTAAAGAGGACCTTTCATTTCCTCTGGCATATGCGGTTTTATATATCGCTAGAAAGTTGACAGTGCACTGAATTCCTGAATTCCCTGTACCGAATTCCCCGTTAGTGAGCAATCATGGCGATGGCACGCGTGCCAATCGAGAGGGCTCTGCGTGCCCTCTCTGGCATGCGTGCCATAGGTTCGCCATCATGGTATTTTACCATCCGAGCCTTCTCTATTGAAAGATTAGCTGTCACTGATTGCCTGCAACCTTCTCCTGCGGCTGCATGATTTCTTTCAGTCTTAAGTATTGTATTATTTACACACGTGGTCAAAATTTTTGGTACCCCTCGTTTAATGAAAGAAAAACCCACAATAGTCACAGAAATAACTTGAATCTGACAAAAGCAATTTGCCAAACTACATGTTGACATGCCACAAAGCTTCTGGGAGAATGTCCTATGGACAGATGAGACAAAAATCGAAATTTTTGGCAAGGCACATCCGCTCTATGTTCACAGATGGAAAAATGAAGCATATCTTGAAAAGAACACTGTCCCTACTGTGAAACATGGAGGAGGCTCTGTTATGTTCTGGGGCTGCTTTGCTGCATCTGGCACAGGGTGTCTTGAATCTGGGCAGGGTACAATGAAATCTCAAGACTATCAAGGGATTCTAGAGAGAATTGTTCTGCCCAGTGTCAGAAAGCTTGGTCTCAGTCGCAGGTCATGGGTCTTGCAACAGAATAATAACCCAAAACACACAGCTAAAAACACCCAAGAATGGCTAAGAGGAAAACATTGGACTATTCTGAAGTGGCCTTCTATGAGCCCTGACCTAAATCCTATTGTGCATCTTTGGAAGTTGCTGAAACATGCCGTGTGGAAAAGGCACCCTTCAAACCCGAGACAACTGGAGCAGTTTGCCCATGAGGAATGGGCCAAAATACCTGTTGAGAGGTGCAGAATTCTCATTGACAGTTACAGGAATCGTTTGATTGTAGTGATTGCCTCAAAAGGTTGTGCAACAAAATATTAAGTTAAGGGTACCATCATTTCTGTCCAGGCCTGTTTCATGAGTATTACTTTTTTAAAAATTCTGTTGAAGCATGGTTGAAAAGCAATGTCTGACTTTCATTTGTTAATTTTCATAGAATTTTTTATATATTATTACTTTTGTCAGATTCAAGTTATTTCTGTGACCATTGTGGGTTTTTCTTTCAAGGGGTACCAACAATTTTGTCCACGTGTGTATGTAGCTTGATTATTTGAGTTATACAGATGTAGCAAATGGCAACTGTGGCACAGTGTTAACTCGACTATTTCAATTGAATTTTAAATGGCGTGGCTTCTGAGATAAGATATTGTGGCACAGAAAGTCATAGGATATCATGGCACAGAAAACTATGAAGCAGAAAGTCAAATTAAACATATCTGTATCTGTATGGGGTGAAAATTGGACATAGCCTGCTGAAACACTATTAAAATTCAACTTTATTACTTATCATAAAAATCAAGGGCTAGGCCGCTAGACTTCTGCACCTAGCTAATCCAGGCTAACTCTTACAGGACTCTCATAATTCATACATATGTGCCTAGTTAAAGTGTGTGTGTTATATATATATATATATATATATATATATATATATGAAACCCATATATAGTGCCCATATATAACCATATATAACGCACTAACAGACTGCACTGACCACCCTGATCACTGGTCCTGGATGGGATAAAATTGTACCCTTTGGAGATGTCAAGTTTAGGGGAGAAAATAAATTCAAACTGCCACCAAATATATATATCTCTTGCGTGGTATAGATAATTTATTGATGCTCGTTCGAGATACAGCTTCCAGTGGATAAATTAGTAACTGGATCTGACATTTTCCCCTCTGAGTATCCACCCTAAAGGTTCATCAGAAGTGCTACTAAGTGGGTCAGGGGGAAGATATGAAATATTACCCTAGATATACCCTATTCTATTGTATTCCCAGAGCCCCCCCCATCTACTCCTCTTCTTAACTTAATTGTATGACCCCTGGCTGCTGTCAGGCCCAAGATGTAATAAAATATAGCTATAAGATGACACAGAGAAAATTGCAAAATCCTTTCACTCCTTTTATTCAGAATTATATAATCTAAATACAGTCACGCTCTCTCCACCCAGGAAAAGTTAGACTGTACTAGGGAATTTCTCCAGTATCTCTCATTCCCTACTATCACCGATACTGCACGGGCCACTCTCTTACAACCAGTTACTCCTGAGAAAGTTAAGAAAACCCTCAACAGCTTTCCCACAGGCAAAAACCCCAGACGGACTTCCCTTAATTTACTACTCGACCTTTTTGAGCCAACTCATACCTCATCTTACCCACTTCTGTAATGCTTTCCTACAAGGACACCCCATGCAATGTCAGACCCAAGAAGCCCACATCACATTGATAGCTAAAGAGGGAAAAGACCCCTATTTGTGCAGTAACTACAGACCCATATCTATTAAATGTAGATCTGAAGACCTGGGCCAAACTCCTTGCTCTTAGATTGAGTAACTGTATCCCTGACCTTCTGAGTGATGAGCAAGCAGGCTTTGTCAAAGGTGTTGCATAGTTGTGTCACAGAAGAAGCTTGAGAGTAGATTATATGGGATAATCAGCATTTACTTCTTAGAACATGAGGTAAACAGCATCAAAACGTTAACACAGCAAAACTTGAAAGTAAAAAGGACCTTTTACAATAAAGAGATAAAAAGCAAGGTACAGCAAGTCTCACATAGCATACCATTACACTCTATTCAGCATATAACACTAATAACATCGCCATCTACTGTCAGATAGATGTAAACTTCTCCTGCAAACAAATAAGTCTATCTGTTGCATATATATGTATATAGTATATACCAACAAAAGGGAGAGAAGGGAATGACAACACCATACGCCTCTTTCATGCTATAACAATTGCACACAAAACTGCATTCTCCTTAGTATTGTTAGGTGTCGATGCTAAAAAGGCATTTGATGGGGTCAACTGGGCCTTTATGGAAGTTACCCTACATGTCTTTAGTTTTCCCGGTGAATTTATCGCAGCCATCTTTTCTTTTTCTTTTTACTGAATTTCCCCATTGTGGGACTATTAAAGGACTATTATTATTTTCCCTCTACTTCCAACCTCATGCCCGTTTAGAGGTGAATGGTACGCTTTCTGATTACTTTACTATTTCAAACGGCACTAGACAGGGCTGTCCGTTGTCCCCTACCTTATTTATTCTCACACTGGAAGTGCTGCTGCAGGCTATGCATCAACATCCCAATATACACAGCTTTTCTGTCAACAAACACGCTCTACACTCTGTAACTTTTGCAGATGATGTTCTGTTTCTTGTTTCCAACCCAGCCCAGTAGGTCTTCCCGAACTAACTACTTTAATGGACCAATATGGAGAGTTGTCTAATTATAAAGCGAATATTTCAAAATCAGAATTTAATATCTCACTTCCTCATGCCCAAGCAGAGCAGATCCGGAGCTCCTTGCCCTATGTCTGGAAGCAACACTCAATCAAATATCTAGGGATTAATCTCCCAAGTCAACCTCTCTCCTCCTCTCTCACCTATTTTGCCATCAAACCTTGTACCAACCTTGATGTCTATTCTGCAGGTGGAAGTTGGAGACTTTGGCACAGGCTACATCATCTCAAGCTGGGTGATCTTGTGGCTCAAGAAAAAGCTTTTTAGTCATCAGTGCCTACAACAACTGGCCCCAATGATTTATATAAATTTTCTTCATTATGCTCAATTCCATAGGTGTGTATCTGAGCTGCTCAAGAGTGACTTTCCTACCAGGCCACTAACTCACTAAGAGAAATGCTTGTTATCCAAGAGTCCTGCCTTCAGGAAGATCTCTTCTTGCAAGTCTTTGTTAGCCAACCCACTGAAACTCATAAAACCAATGTTTCTGCTTCCTTGGGAGAAGGAACTACAGATCACCTTGTCTGATGAAGATGCCATCTTTATTCCTAGACTCTCACATGGCTTCTTCACCTGCCTAATTCACCTGTCTCATTATAAGCTCTTATCATGGTGGTACAAAGCTCCAGAATGGCTCCATAGTAATAAATTGGCAAACTCTAACTTATGCTGGCTCTGCCATAAAAATCCGGGAACTATGCTACACATCTGGTGGTCCTGTGAGATTATAAAGCCTCTCTGGATTGAAGTGGAGTCACAGATCACAGAAATCAGAAGTCATCGCTTCTCTCTCACACCAGATCTGGTTCTTCTTTCCCGACCTCAGCCATCCCTGCGCCCCTCTAAAACTGAATTAACCACTCACCTGCTTGAGGCAGCGAAGTCGCTCATTCCTCTATTTTGGCTACAGACGACTGCTCCCACAATACAGCTATGGAAAGAAAAAGTCCACCAGATTGCGAGATTTGATGAATTTGTCAGCTGGAAGGAGAGGAGACATCCACAATACCTGAGAGTGTGATCCCCCTGGTGGAAGTACTGTCAATGATGCCGGAACTATCACATTTTCCCCCTTACCCGTCAACTATTTTGCAGGTGTGTCTCGCTCCTATTCCCCCCCCCCTCTTCCCTGCGCTAGTGATTCAGACCCAACCCCCCTTCCAGCACCCCCATCCTTCATTTGCTGCTACCCATTTTAGTATTCTTCTCTTTTCTCTTCTTTATCTTTTTGAAGGATGATCTGCCATTATGTTATTTTCTGTATTTCATCTAATTTCTTATGTGCCTGCTTCTATGACCGGACACTTTTGTCTGAATTATATTGATGTGCTGCTGAGTTGTATTGGGTACTTACCTACTGTACTGCTTTGATTTTCTGGTTGTTCCAGCTCATGTTACCTTATGCTTATGTGAACACTTATGGTTTGTATACTATTGTAAAATCTTAATAAAAATAGAATTTGAAAAAAAAAAATATAGCTATAACGAGACTCAGCCAGGGTTAGCTGTGTAAGGGGCGGGTTAAGTGAGCTGTTGACTCCAGTCCTTCATTTCAAAGAGCCGGAATATAGAGTCGGCTCGTTCATGAATTACAATTCACTAGCGTCCATTACTATAGGAACCCAAGGCGGCCACTATATGTCATGTACAGGTAGGTATATGGCATAATGCAATGCCGAAGTTGATCATTAATAGTCTCCAAACTCTGCTGAAATATCCCGCATGCAGAAAAGAAAGAAAAGCGGAATACATGTCACAGAATAACCGGTCGATGAAGATCTTAAGGGAGGATATCCTATCATGCTCTTATTTATATAGGAGAACGTTATCTATATAATACTATTCTGAGGACCATCTAATGTTTATACAACTCATATTATATGAAGAGTCATTAATATGTCTGTCAAAATGTTCTGGGGAGCACACAATATTTCATATCAACGGAAGTGCTACAGTCAACCTATATCCATTGATTATTATCATATGCCTCACATCATATAGGGAGGTATTGATATATTTATAGAGATATTCTGGGGAACACATGATATGTTAAGTCAGCAAGCATTCTAGAGTCAATCTGCCCTATGTCAAACCTGCATGTGTGAACAGAAGGCTAGAACATTAATCCAACTTGGGTGCTTGTCCATTACAATACTGTTATGTCTGACCCCGAACCAAATGAATCGTAAACAAGCATGCATAATAAACTGGTTTATTGAGGAAACACAAAACAAATAAAGGGCAGACAAAATAACTGATAAAGTAAACAGAGTAGGCAGGAGAAAATAAGAATAGAAATCGCCCTGCGATCCGCCCTGACTGAACCTGCCTGACGCCAGAGTTTTCCTCTAAAAAGAGGACACCTCACAGGAACCTTGCTAGAATCCCTGTGAGCTGACCCTGAAATTATACACACCATAAACCAGCAGTCCCCAGCACTGATCACCCAACAGATAAATCAAAGAATCCACATACACAGTGAATTGCATACACAACCTGAGAACTAGGCCTAACAGTACAGGTATGGCTGGACACAAAAGTATAACCAGCAGAGTTCAAGAGTGATGCCCAAGTATATATAGCACAAAGGGTGGGGCAGAGGCACAGGGAAAACCCCTCCCTAAGGCAGAAAGTACCAGCAGACACAAATTAACCCCTGCCCGTCTGGACAACTACCTAACAAATACAAGTTTATATGATAAAATATTATGGGGCAAATTGCTATCCCATAATTTATCATCTAGGACCCTGACACACGCATATTAGAACAATGCCTTCCCAGTTACAGTGGGGAAAAAAAGTATTTAGTCAGCCACCAATTGTGCAAGTTCTCCCACTTAAAAAGATGAGAGAGGCCTGTAATTGACATCATAGGTAGACCTCAACTATGAGAGACAAAATGAGAAAACAAGTCCAGAAAATCACATTGTATGATTTTTAAAGAATTTATTTGCAAATTATGGTGGAAAATAAGTATTTGGTCAATAACAAAAGTTCATCTCAATACTTTGTTATATATCCTTTGTTGGCAATGACAGAGGTCAAATGTTTTCTGCAAGTCTTCACAAGGTTGGCACACTCTGTTGCTGGTATGTTGGCCCATTCCTCCATGCAGATCTCCTCTATGTTTTGGGGCTGTCACTGGGCAAGACGGACTTTCAACTCTCTCCAAAGGTTTTCCATGGGGTTGAGATCTGGAGACTGGCTAGGCCACGCCAAGACCTTGAAATGCTTCTTATGAAGCCACTCCTTCGTTGCCCTGGCGGTGTGCTTGGGATCATTGTCATGCTGAAAGACCCAGCCACATTTCATCTTCAATGCCCTTGCTGATGGAAGAAGGTTTGCACTAAAAATCTCACGCTACATGGCCCCATTCATTCTTTCATGTACCCGGATCAGTCGTCCTGGTGCCTTTGCAGAGAAACAGCCCCAAAGCATGATGTTGCCACCCCCATGCTTCACAGTAGTTATGGTGTTCTTTGGATGCAACTCAGCATTCACTCTCCTCCAAACACGACGAGTTATGTTTCTACCAAACAGTTCTACTTTGGTTTCATCTGACCATATGACATTCTCCCAATACTCTTCTGGAACATCCAAATGCTCTCTAGCAAACTTCAGACGGGCCAGGATATGTACTGGCTTAAGCAGAGGGACACATCTGGAACTGCAGGATCTGAGTCCCTGGCGGCGTAGTGTGTTACTGACGGTAACCTTTGCTACGTTAGTCTCAGCTTTCTGCAGGTCATTCACTAGGTCCCCCCATGTGGTTCTGGGATTTTTGCTCACTGTTCTTGTGATCATTTTGACCCCACGGGGTGAGATCTTGCGTGGAGCCCCTGATTGAGAGAGATTATCAGTGGTCTTGTATGTCTTCCATTTTCTAATTATTGCTCCCACAGTTGATTTCTTCACACCAAGCTGCTTGCCTATTGCAGATTCAGTCTTCCCAGCCTGGTGCAGGTCTACAATTTTGTTTCTGGTGTCCTTCCACAGTTCTTTGGTTTTCACCATAGTGGAGTTTGGAGTGTGACTGTTTGAGGTTGTGGACAGGTGTCTTTTATACTGATAACAATGTCAAACAGGAGCCATTACTACAGGTAATGAGTGGAGGACAGAGGAGCCTCTTAAAGAAGAAGTTACAGGTCTGTGAGAGCCAGAAATCTTGCTTGTTTGTAGGTGGCCAAATACTTATTTTCCGCCATAATTTGCAAATAAATTCTTTAAAAATCAGACAATGTGATTTTCTGGATTTGTTTTCTCATTTTGTCTCTCATAGTTGAGGTCTACCTATGATGTCAATTACAGGCCTCTCTCATCTTTTTAAGTGGGAGAACTTGCACAATTGGTGGCTGACTAAATACTGTTTTTCCCCACTGTATGTATATACTAGAGAAAATACCACCTATAGGTATCCCAGTACGTTGATTCAGCATTGCCAGTATTATAGAAAGCATGTATATGGGATCATGTCCTTTAGTCCCTTTGGTTTGACTGTTTGTAAATTAAAGATCCACCATGCCTCTCGCTGAAGCACTTTATTGTTAAAATCACCACCTCTTAGTGGTGGGGGTACAGCCTCTAAACCCTGGAATGACACATGTTCGCTGTTGCCTCCATGGGATGCCCAGATCTGACGTGCAAAAGAAGTATATTGTTTACATTCAGTGTCATTAATATGATCTCTCTGGCACATCTCCTAAATTGTTTTATTGTTTTTCCAAGATACTGGGCAACACATGAGCTTGTCTGGGAAGGGGTGGCCTTCCTCACAGCCCAGCGATGATGCTAGACTGTGAGGAACGCCCTTCTGACAGTGGGGAGATATCCGTGCCGAAATTAATGGCACCAATATCTCCAGCCCCGGGGCACATACCGGGAATTCAGCGCACTTCTAGCGGTATATAAAACCGCATATACATGAGGACATGAAAGGTTCATCCATGTATTGTTTGGAGGGGTGTGAGGGTAAAATTTTATAGCAAATTTGATCATCCAGGATATTACTACACATGCTTAAATAAGCCCAATGGTCCATGACAACCACATTCTCCCTTTTAGCAGACAGTTGGATGACAATGATGTACATCTATATAGGCTTTCTTTGACAACGATATCAACTTTTTGTCAGTGACTTAAAAAATAAAAGATAAGCTTTTAAATTAAATACATCATAAAGGACCAGGGGATCTTTGAGCACTGGGAATTTTTCATCTTTCTCTAAAGATGCAGATTAACCCCTTCTCGACATCCGCCGTAATAGTATGGCACTACCGGGAAGGACTTCCCACAAACCGCCGTACTACTACTAGTTTCTGTGAGCGCACCGTGCTTTGCGGGTGTCAGCCATATGTTGGCCACATTGCCAGAAAATAATATATATTTGTGCAATGTGAAGACAAAAACCCCAAAAATTACCAAATCATTAGGACACAGCTGGCTGCGGCAGGAAGAGAATGTATAAGCTGTGCGAGCGTATATCAGGGTACAAACCAGATTTAGAGCTTATCAGGGAGAATACATCAGTTCTGATACCCCAGAATGCCACCCCATCCGTGTCATAGGAGCTAGTGGGAAAATAGCATGGGATTTGGTGTACCCAATGTATTCCGCACAACTTAAATATTCACTTCTGGGATACTAATGCTCACTACACCACTTAATAAATTCTTTTTCATGGGTGCAGTTTTCAAAACGGGGTCACTGTCTGGCGGATTCCAATTTACTGCCACCTCAGGGACTCTGCAAACATGACATGGTGTTCAAAAACCAAACCATCTAAATCTGCGCTGTGAAAGCCAAACAGCATTTCTTCCCTTCTGTGCCCTGCTGTGTGCCTCAACAGCAGTTTATGCCCACATATTTGATATTCTTGTACCCGAGAAAATCCCACTTAACTAACATATATGTGTACAAACTTCTGTTTGAGCACCCAGCAGGGTGCAGAAAAAAAGCAGTGCTATTTGGGTTTTGGAACGGTTTGGTTTTTGGATGCCATGCCATTCCTTAAATGCCAGTAAAGTGGAATCCTTTGACATATGACCCCGTTTTGGAAACTACACCCCTCAAGGAATTTATCCAAGGGTACATTGAGCATTTTTACCCCCCAAGTGTTGCTGCGCAGAGTGAAAATGCAATTTTTCCAGGAATACGTCATTTCATTGCACAATATGTTGTGCCCAGCTTGTGTCAGAGATAAACACTCCAAAGGCTGTTGTACAAAGGGTAACCCCTTTAACAGTTTTTGGAGTGTGTGTCTCTGCTGTCACAATCTGGGCACAACATGTCGGTCACCGAGATAGTATATCTCTGGAAAAATTGCAATTTTAACTTTTCACTGCACATTTATTTCTGGAAATTAAAATAATGCAATACTTGAGGGTTAAAAATGCTCGCTATGCCCCTTCATTCATTCCTTGAGGGGAGTAGTTTCTAAATAGGGGGTGCATTTATTACTTTGCCTTAGACCCTCTGCAATTGCTCACCAATGCAGTGTAAATAACCATATTAGGCCTCAAATACGTATAGTGCTTCTTAATTTTTGAACCTTGCCATATTTATAGGCAAAAGAGTAAGGCCACGTATAGAGTGTTTCCAAAATCAGGAGACAAAGCATAATAACTGGAGAACTGACTTTTCACAGATTAGTGATATGGGCATGACCTATTGGGCACTGAAATGGTTGATCTTGGAAAATGTCAATTTTCATTTTGCACCATCTGCTGCGTATTTCTTTTTGGAAAGTATCTTCAAGGTCAAAATGATCACTATACCCTTTGAGGGGTGCAGTTTCCAAAATTAAATCACTTTTTGGTACTCTCCACTCAGTGGCGTAACTAGGAATGGCTGGGCCCCAAGGAATTTGACATGGGGCCCCCCCCCCGAACCGCTGCCCCCAATCGCCCCCCCGGACCGCCCCCTCCAACCCCCCCCCCCCAAAAAAAAACGCATTCCTGAGCACACTATTATGTGCCATAGTGGCTCCTGCACGCAGTATCATGCCCCATAGTGGCCCTGCACACAGTATCATGCCCCATAGTGGCCCTGCACACAGTATCATGCCCCATAGTGGCCCCTGCACACAGTATCATGCCCCATAGTGGCCCCTGCACACAGTATCATGCCCCATAGTGGCCCCTGCACACAGTATCATGCCCCATAGTGGCCCCTGCACACAGTATCATGCCCCATAGTGGCCCCTGCACACAGTATCATGCCCCATAGTGGCCCCTGCACACAGTATCATGTCCCATAGTGACCCCTGCACACAGTATCATGTACCATAGTGGCCCCTGCACACAGTATAATGTCCCATAGTGGCCCCTGCACACAGTATCAAGCCCCATAGTGGCCCCTGCACAAAGTATCATGCCCCATAGTGGCCCCTGTACACAGTATTATATCCCATAGTGGCCCCTGCACACACTATTATTCCCCATAGTGGCCCCTGCACTGAGTATTTTGCCCCATAGTGGCCCCTGCACTGAGTATTTTGCCCCATAGTGGCCCCTGCACACACTATTATATGTCCCATTGTGGACCACCCATGAACAATTATTATACTCCAGGGTCTTTTCAGACCCCAGAGTATAATGATCGGAGACCCAAGGGAGTATAGAAACATAAACAAACAACGTTGCTTACCTGTTCCTCGCTCCGGTCCGCTCCCTGCTGCTTCGGGCCGCCTTCAATGTTGGTCCAGGCCAGCGTCACGTGATGCGGGCAAGGCGTCACGACGCAAAATGACATCGGGGACATCACCAAACAGGCCCGAAGCCTGGAGAAGCACAGGAGAGGTGAGTACATTGTTTTTTATGTTCCCTCACCTCCCCTGGGCCTCCGATTATTATACTCCGGGGTCTGAAAAGACCCCGGAGTATAATGATAGCAGAGATTGTGGGGTTCGGCCCGTGTGGTAACCAGGGGCAACGGGTAGTGTAGTGTCACTTGGCTCGAGGGGTAGTTCCGGTGTAGTCCCTGATTCTCCACTCCCTTTCACTCATCTGTGTTACCCAGGTGCAGTGTGCAGGAACATCGACCACACAGAGTTAGGATAACCAGGTAAAGTCTTTACTTAGTGCAAAAGTCAGTTTACAACAATACAGTGCTTCGGCAGCTGGTCAAGTAGTGCGAAATCTTATGCAGTTCAAGGCACGTTCAAGTATGTGATTCACCAATGCACCAAGTCTATAATTCCCCTTAAGGCAGATGTTGGGGGCAGTAGTTGGACGGTTGCCAATAGCAACGACAGGGTTGAGAGTCTATTAGGAGATTGAAAATAGAAGAAAAACAGAGTTCCAGCCCTTGTGGGTTACAACAAGCGTGAGGCTTCGTGGTTTGGCTCGCCATTGGAAAATGGACTTACGGTTTTGCGCAGAGTCCTTGGGGTGCGGTAGCTGAGTGACTCATTAACCCCTTAATGACCGGGCCATTTTTTGTTTTTGCATTTTCGTTTTTCCCTCCCCACATTCCAAGAGCCATAACTTTTTCATTTTTCAGTTCACAGAGTCACATGATGGCTTATTGTTTGCGAAACAAATTGTACTTTGTAATGTCACTATTCAATATTCTGTGCAATGTACTGGGAAGCTGGAAAAAAATTCAGAATGAGGTGCAATTGGAGAAAAACTGCATTTGCGCCAAATTCATATGGGTTTAATTTTTACACCATTCACTGTATGGTAAAAATGACATGTTACCTGTATTCTGTGGGTCAGTACGAACACGGCGATACCAAATTTATATAGTATTTGTAATGTTTTGATACCTTTTAAAAAATTAAAAACTTTGCTAAATAGAAAAAAAAAATTTGCATCGCCATATTGTGTCACCTGTAACTTTTTCATATTTACATGTATGGAGCTGGGTAAGGCGTCTTTTTATGCGGGACAACATGCCGTTTTTATTGATACCACTTGGGGAAAGATCTGATGGTTTGATCACTTTTTATTACATTTTTTATAGGAGACAAAGTGTTGAAAAAAACGCTATTTGGCCATTTTGATTTTTTTTCCCCGCTACGCCGTTCACCGTATGGGATAAATATTTTAATATTTTAATAGTTCGGGCATTTTGGAGCGCGGGGATACCTAATGTGTTTATGTTTACTTTTGTTTATTTACTTTTATATCTGATCTAGGGAAAGGGGGGGTGATTTGAACTTGTGTTTTTTTTAATTTTTACATACTTTTAAAAACTTTTTTTTTTATACTTTTACTTGTATGATCAGACTCCCTAGGGACCTTGAAACCTAGGGAGTCTGATCGATCGTACTATTCACTGCGATACTACTGTATCGCAGTGAATAGCAAAATGCCTTCACTGCTATTAGACGATGCCTCTGGCATCGTGTAATAGCTATACTGAAATGACAGGCCTGGGATCCTTCAATAGGCTCCCGGCTGTCATGGCAACCAAGCGCTGCCCTCCGATGACGTTCCGGAGGGCGTCGATGAGGTAAAAATGGCGGCACCCTTGTCGGCTCCGCAATTTAGACGCCGCGGTCACGTTTGACCGCGGCATCTAAAGGGTTAACAGCCGTGATCGGTGCAGGCACCGATCGCTGCTGTTAGCTGCGGGTCCTGGCTGTATTATACAGCCGGCACCCGCGGTGTATGGAGAGCGCTCAGCTCCTGAGCGCTCTCCATACATCGTCATGCGACGCAGGACGTACTATTACGCCCTGCGTCGTTAAGGGGTTAAAGGCTACCAGCTTGCAGGGAGGCCCAGAAGAAGTAGTGTAATCCTCTCTGTCTGCGGAAGGAAACCTTTGGAAGGCAGGTAGAAGGTTTTGGAAGAGATAATCCTCAGCTTGCGGGGCTAGAGTAGATACTTGGCTGGACAGACCCTTGGTGGAGTGCAGGCACTTCAGTACGGTTGCCCTGGCGGGATACAGCTTCCTGGCCCAAGGTACAACTGGAAACCAGACCTCAATTGAGACCTGGAAGGGACCTGCAGCTTCTGGATTGAAGAAGAACGCTCAGAAAGGATGATGAGAGCAGTAGTAGTAGTTTTGGGGCCTGTACAGGCCTGAGAGCAGAGTACAGGATGTGTCCTCCTTGGACTCTAGGTCCACACACTGAACAACAGGGGGAGGCTAGCTCCTCCCTAGGGGTGGAGATAGACTGGTGATTGGTGGAACCAACTTAAGGTAGCAATGTACAATATCACATGTGAAATTCTTAAGGAGGAAATGCAGTATTAACCATTTAGTACATGTAATACACAATATACTTCAGAACCCAGAAAATGACAGAGAAACATAGGGGAAGTGCTGTTGGCAGCGCCCAGGTGGAAGTCCATGGCCACAGGAGCAGGAGGGCCCTAGATTAACCCTCAGTGGCCGCTCTGGGTCACTGCACACCCCCACACTATGAAGGAAGCCGGCCTCGACGCAGGGCGCGAGGGCGACTAGTGGACATGGGTAGTCCACAGACGACTATACAGGGGTTTCTGACATCATCTACACTCAGGGTTTGGTGAGAGCAGGCAATTAGAGAGGCCTGCAGGCAAGGCCTGAAATAACCCGAGGAGGAAAAATGTTATCAAACACAGATAAATACTTTAGTGTGAAAGAAGCAGGATATAAAACACATTTTTGTAAATGCAGCAGTATATAAAACAGTGTACAACTGTAACAAAGATATAAAATACACAAAAGCAACAAGTGGGGCTCAGCAAATAAAGAGTCCATGTATCTGCTGTAGCAGCAGGGGCATTGTGGGCAACGTCCATATCCTGTGGTAGCAACAGGGGTACAAATCCACTTGTAATAATAAATAAATATAAATAATAAAACAGTCCATATATAAATAACAAGGGGGACAAAGTCCATAAAGTGCTTTTAGGGGCAATATAACTTAGGAGAAGAAGGTGTAGAGAGTTCATGGCAGGGCCAGGCACAGTTCTTGAAACGTTGCGAACAGTAGCCAACAGGCTAAGGCACACACAACAGTCCCTTCAGGGGTAGG
This sequence comes from Leptodactylus fallax, assembly GCA_947044405.1. Lineage (NCBI taxonomy): Eukaryota > Metazoa > Chordata > Amphibia > Anura > Leptodactylidae > Leptodactylus > Leptodactylus fallax. Next base: position 8,272,872 of record CAMRHE010000010.1, read on the forward strand.
CCAACAGGGCCAAGTCCTTTGTGGCTCTGGTACGTGAGAGTCCATAAAATATGCTACAAGTTTCAGTCCCTATAGCGTGCAGGAGGCACGCCTTTAGTGCTCCTCTCAGATCTTCTGAGGGAGATATCTGCAGCGGGAGGAGGCACAGTCGAATCTGTAGCAAGTAGAGGTGGCTGAGTAGCCGGCATAGCTGGCAAGGCCGGAGGCATGGCTGCAGGCGGTGGAGCTGCTGGGTAGTACCCTGTCAGGAGGAAAGGAGTGTCCTGACGTAGCTCACTGATAGGCACAAGAGTCCTGAAGGGCGCGGGAATAGGCACTTCAGGAGCAGGTATGGCATACCTGATGGGGATGTCAGATGGCAGAAGTACCGGTGGAGTGAAGAGTTCTTCCCGGAGACAGGGTTTGAGGCGGTTTCTGTGTACCACCTGAGGAGCTCTTCCCTCTTTGAAGACCTCACAAACATCCGGATACGGGATGGCCGTCAAGATGTAAGGCTCCGGTTCCCATAGCGGCTCCAGTTTGTGGCTCCGATGCTCCTTCTTGAGCCAGACCTTGTCTCCAATTTGGAGGGGGACAGCATGTGCACGGAGATTGAACTTCTCCTCCTGTCGCCTCCGAGCTTCGTCCATACGAAGATTAACTATCTCTTGTGCCTCTGTGATCCTCCTCTGGTGTTCTGACACCCAGTTATCCCTTGGCAGGGGATTGGTGGAGTCCGGCACTTGAATCCCTAAAGCCCGGTCTCTGGGCAGCTGGCCTTGTCGCCCAAACATCAGGTAGAAGGGCGTGAAGCCAGTGGAGCAGTGCACAGTATTATTATAGATCTCCACCAGCTCATCGAGGAGAGTAGGCCATTCTGCCTGTTTAGCCACTGAAGCAGTTCTCAACATATTTATGAACACTTGGTTGACTTTTTCGCACAGTCCATTGCCTTGAGGGTGGTAAGCAGTAGTCCGCAGCTTCTTGCACTCATGGTATTGACACAGTTCTTGGAATAGCTGGGACTCGAAAGCGGATCCGCAATCCGTGAGAACCTTCTCTGGACACCCATAATGCTTTACGTACTCCTGGTAAAAGACAAGGGCTGTGGTGCGTGCGGTAAGGTCCTTGACAGGGACAACAGCAGTCCATTTAGAGAAATGATCAACCATAGTGAGGGCGTAGGCATAGCCGGAACGAGTGGGAGCAAGCTTTACATGATCTAAAGCTACAAGTTCGTTGGGTCTCTGTGTTTGGATGGGGTGAAGTGGTGCTCTCTGATCTCTTCTCCCTGCTTTAGTCAGATTGCAGGCTGTACACTCCTAACACCACTTCTCAACGTCGTTTCTCATCCCGATCCAATAGAACCTTCTGCGGATGGTGGCTTCGGTTTTGTAGACCCCAAAGTGACCGGACTGATCATGGTAGGCATCTAGCACCATTTTAGCATCTCTTCTAGGGATGATGATTTGATGTAGTCTCTGGTTGGACACGGGATCTAGCGTGTTCCTCAAGACCAGTCCCTTTTGCAGGAAGAGACGCTTGCGTTGTCGCCATAAGCGAAGAAGCTCGACGTCTGGGCAAGACTGGCGCAGACGGACAGGAACTCTCCCTGTGAGGAGAAAGTCGTGGATTTCGCCTAAGATGCGACTTTCTTGTTGCAGCAGCAGCCACTTGGAGTTTTCCTGTAGATGGTCAGCTGAGTCGTGTGGGGCTGTTTCAGCATCTATGGCAGCAGAGATGACATTTTGCTGGGCGAACCGATCATAGAAGGGAGGCATTTCAACTTCTTCCCATTCATCTGGGGCAGCAGGCTCTTCTCCATTTTGGAGGCGTGACAGTGCATCTGCATTGATGTTAGTCTTTCCACTTCTGTATTTAATAGTGAAGGTGTAGTTTGCCAACCTAGAAGCCCATCTCTGTTCAAGAGCACCTAGCCATGCTGTGTCCAGGTGCGCTAATGGATTGTTATCTGTGTAGACAACGAAGGACGAGGGAGCAAGATAGTCCTTGAATTTTTCCGTGATAGCCCACACGAGTGCCAGCAGTTCCAGCTTGAAGGAGCTATAATTGTTGTCGTTTTTCTCGGCTCCTCGGAGACTTCGACTGGCATAGGCAATTACTCGCTCACGGTTATCTTGTACTTGAGACAGGACAGCACCCAGTCCTTGAAAGCTGGCATCAGTATATAGCCGGAAGGGTCGACTGTAATCCGGATAGGCCAGGATAGGAGGTTGGGTGAGAAGTGCTTTTAGCGCTTGGAAGGCGGTTTCTTGCCGTTCAGACCACTCTACTGGCAATCTATGATTGTATTGTTCCTTAGGGCATCCCCGAAGCAGCTCTGTCAGAGGTTCAGCAATTTGTGCGAAGTGGGGAATGAATCGGCGGTAATAGCCTGCGAAGCCCAGGAAACTTCTTACTTCCTTCACAGTAGAGGGCGTCTTCCAATCTGTGACAGCGGACACTTTGTCTGGATCTGGTAACACACCTTCTGCAGTGACGACATGCCCTAGGTAATTAACACGAGGTTTGAGGAGATGGCACTTGGAGGGTTTGATTTTAAGTCCATGCTCTGTCAGCACCTGGAACACTTCAGAGAGGTGGTGTAAGTGTTCTTTGTAGGATTTGGAATAGATGATGACGTCATCGAGATATAACAGCACATGTTGAAAGTTCACGTGGCCCAAGCACCTTTCCATAAGTCTCTTGTACGTAGCTGGTGCGTTGCAAAGTCCAAAGGGCATGCTGTTGAACTCATACAAGCCCATGGGGGTGGTAAAGGCCGTTTTCTCCCGCTCTTCAGGTGCCATGGGGACCTGCCAGTAGCCGCTGGTCAAGTCCAGGGTAGAGAAGTAGGCAGCTGGGCCGAGAGCAGTTAAGGATTCTTCTATGCGTGGCAGAGGATAAGCGTCTTTGTGGGTGACATCATTGAGCTTTCTATAGTCCACGCAAAACCGAATGGAACCATCTTTCTTTTTCACCAGGACCAGTGGTGCAGCCCAGGGACTTTGGCTTTCTCTAATGACATTTGCATCCTTCATTTCCCTGAGTAACTGTTTAACAGGCTGATACATCGCAGGGGGAACAGGTCGATGTCGCTCTTTAATAGGCGGATGGTCACCAGTAAGTATGCGGTGCTGGATCAGGGTGGTCTTTCCATAATCCAAGGGGTGCTTGCTGAAAGCGTGGTGATGACGCTTGCCCATATTGATAACACCGTTGATACATTCAGGAGGGGTGTTAGCGTCTCCCACGTTAAGTTCAGTCCACCAGGGTGACGGGTTGGCCCTATCAGTGTGATGTGTGGTGGTAGCAGACCGTTGAGTTGCCGTAGCTGTGTCAGCAAGTACGTCTGCAGGGCACAGCTGGTGCAATTGGCCGACTGGTGTGAATTTGTAGAGGCTCACAGGTGTGTCACTCATGTTGATGAGGCGTACTGGTATCTTACCGTTGGAGACGGTCACGAGACTACGTGCAGCTTTTACCAGGGGTTGTACCTCCAGCTGGATAGGTTCCAGGAGAGCCTGATAGTCTTCATTCTTGACACCAGGGCGAGCGTGGCACCAGACGATCGTCTCTGAGTTGGCTGATAAGGTCACAGGGTGAGTGTCCCGAATCCGGACACGGCAGATCTCTCCGTTGCGGTTAACGAACCTCTGATGCGCCACCAACACCTTGACATGGTGCTGAATAGCTTTCCTGTGGAAAGAAGAAGCGGTGGAGAGAGAAACATGCAGGGCACTGATTATGTCGTCAAAACAATTTCGCAGGACATTCATGCCTAGCACCAGGGCAGCGGAGCCCTCCTCTTCTACCCCTGTGACAATTACGCCTTGTTTAGAGAGACGACAGTCGCCAATCTGGATGGTAGGTTCCCAGTAGCCCACTTGTGGGATAGGTTGGCCGTTACTAGCCAGGACACACAGTTTCTGGTCATCAAGGTCTCTGGATAAGTCTCTGATGTCCCAGTGCTGGAGAAAAACATGCTTTTTGAGGGTAGTGACTTGTGATCCGGTGTCTACAAGGGCTTCAATAGGGACACCGTTGATCCGCACAGTTATATACGGGCAGGGCGCGATGAATCTGGGCGCTTTGGGGGGACCTCTGCATATTCCTCCCGAGGGGTGGTCCTCTGCCTCGGGGGCATCCCGTTTTAACTGAAAGCACTGGGATCGGTGATGGTCAAACTTTTTACAGTATGAACAGACAGTCCTACCGGCAGGTGGAGGCCTCTCAGGCGGAGGTCGTCTGGGACGTGGGTAATACTGTCGTGGCTCAGGTGAGGAGGAGCGTGACAAGGATGGCTCCCGGGAGGGAGGAGCGACTTGCAGGGTCAGTCCCTCTAATTTCTTAACAGCACTTTCAACAAGTTTGTCCATACAGTCTTTTAGGCAAGCCACTAAGTCAGGAGCAGAGGCTTGGGCAGCCTGAGTGACAGTAGGAACAGTGGCAGCAGCAGGAACCAGAGGTGCAGGTGTGGCAGCAAGTCCACTCTCTAGGCTTGGAGGGTGAGGATACATAGTGGTGGAACCACAGGGTGACTCAGTCCCTAGTACTCGTATGGCTAGCGATTTAAAATCGGCAAAGGAAATGTTCTGGTTTTGGACAGCTAGCATATGTAACTGGCTCTGCACTAGCCGGGGAGTCCACACCCTCAATAAATCTGTCCAGAATCATTTTATCGGCTTCAGCAGCACTAACAGAGTCTACTTGTTGGATGGCCCTGAAAGCTGTTTGGAGGGCTAAGGCATAGTCTCTGAGGGTCTCACCTGGATGCTGTCTTCGGTTGAAGAAGCCGAGTCTCACCTCTGTAGGGGATTGTGTTTCAAACTCCCGCTTTAGCCTAGCGAGGATCTTCTCCACTGATTCCTTGTCAGATGTGGGCCAGGAACGTACTTCTTGGAAGACGACTCCTTCCAGATGACCCAAAAGCACGTTCACCTGCTGCACAGGGGATAAAGGTAACAAGTGAAAAGCCCTGAGCAACTTCTCACGGAAATCTGCCAGTGTATGGGGGTCCCCTCTGTAGCTGGGCAGGTGTGGGGCCCCTAGAAGAATATTCACACCCGCTGCTACGGCAACTGGAGCGGCTGCGGTTTCTGGAGCAGGCGCCGCTGCAGCTGGGGGAAGTATGGCAGCTTGTTGGGCTGAGTCCGTGTCAGACATGATGTTTTATAATAATGGTACTGTCCCTTTAAAGAATCTGGTATGCACTGTCTCTTTAAGTGCTCCTCTGAAGCGGTGCTGCGCCGGAGTGACAGTCTGCAATCACCACTACTTGTTGCCAGCACCGCTGGAGGTACTCACTGCGTTTCCCTTGAAGGGGAGTCTCTGTGTAGGGGCTGTCGCCGCTTCCCTGCGGTAGGGACGGCATGTCCGGGTGTCGGTCGGCGGCTCCGTGCAGGGCCGCGGCACTTCCGGGTTCCCTCTTTGCTTCACTAGAGCCCTAGTCAGCAGGCTGGGCTACGGCAAGATGGGCGCCGGAGCTGCGGCTTCGGGGGGCGGAGCCTGCACGGAGGGATGAGCAGGGCCCAGGCAGTGGGCGTTCCCAGCAAAGCCCGGGTTTTTTTTTTTTTTTTTGGCGCCCACAGGGGGGCGGAGTCAGTGGCAGCAGTGCCGATATAGTCGTAATCCACAGCGGGGCCGTCCATGCGGTAATGGCGGCCAAATTAAAGCGACAGTACACAATTTTGCCAAACAGTCCTTAGTGTGGTTTTAAGTGGCTGACAGCCCAGGATGGGGACAACAAAGCCCAAAAACAATGTCCAGCAGAGAAAATTTTGTAAAAGGTACACAGTATACTATCCTGTTCGTGACGCCAGAAAAAGGTCTTGTGGTAACCAGGGGCAACGGGTAGTGTAGTGTCACTTGGCTCGAGGGGTAGTCCCGGTGTAGTCCCTGACTCTCCATCCCTTTCACTCATCTGTGTTACCCAGGTGCAGTGTGCAGGAACATCGACCACACAGAGTTAGGATAACCAGGTAAAGTCTTTACTTAGTGCAAAAGTCAGTTTACAACAATACAGTGCTTCGGCAGCTGGTCAAGTAGTGCGAAATCTTATGCAGTTCAAGGCACGTTCAAGTATGTGATTCACCAATGCACCAAGTCTATAATTCCCCTTAAGGCAGATGTTGGGGGCAGTAGTTGGACGGTTGCCAATAGCAACGACAGAGTTGAGAGTCTATTAGGAGATTGAAAATAGAAGAAAAACAGAGTTCCAGCCCTTGTGGGTTACAACAAGCGTGAGGCTTCGTGGTTTGGCTCGCCACGGGAAAATGGACTTACGGTTTTGCGCAGAGTCCTTGGGGTGCAGTAGCTGAGTGACTCATTAAAGGCTACCAGTTTGCAGGGAGGCCCAGAAGAAGTAGTGTAATCCTCTCTGTCTGCGGAAGGAAACATTTGGAAGGCAGGTAGAAGGTTTTGGAAGAGATAATCCTCAGCTTGCGGGGCTAGAGTAGATACTTGGCTGGACAGACCCTTGGTGGAGTGCAGGCACTTCAGTACGGTTGCCTTGGCGGGATACAGCTTCCTGGCCCAAGGTACAACTGGAAACCAGATCTCAACTGAGACCTGGAAGGGACCTGCAGCTTCTGGATTGAAGAAGAACGCTCAGAAAGGATGATGAGAGCAGTAGTAGTAGTTTTGGGGCCTGTACAGGCCTGAGAGCAGAGTACAGGATGTGTCCTCCTTGGACTCTAGGTCCACACACTGAACAACAGGGGAGGCTAGCTCCTCCCTAGGGGTGGAGATAGACTGGTGATTGGTGGAACCAACTTAAGGTAGCAATGTACAATATCACATGTGAAATTCTTAAGGAGGAAATGCAGTATTAACCATTTAGTACATGTAATACACAATATACTTCAGAACCCAGAAAATGACAGAGAAACATAGGGGAAGTGCTGTTGGCAGCGCCCAGGTGGAAGTCCATGGCCTCAGGAGCAGGAGGGCCCTAGATTAACCCTCAGTGGCCGCTCTGGGTCACTGCACCCGCGGCCTCACATACCGATCCCCGCTCCTGTTCACAGCCGCCTCTGCAGAATCGGAAGCGCAGGCGGCCGTGAGCGGGACCCCGGGGATCGGTAAGTATATAGGGGCCGTTACCTGCTGGGGTTACTCTAGCAGGTAACGGACTATTAAAAAAAAAAAAAAAAAAAAAAGCATCGGGGGCCCGCGGGGCCCCATAATGTCCCGGGCCCTGTGGCAGCTGCTACCACTGCTACCCCGATAGTTACGCTCCTGTCTCCACTGCATTAGCACCTTAGGTACTAATGTGTCATGGCACCTGAAAATGATTCTGCCCTCCAAAAGCCTAATGGCACTCCCTGCCTTCTGTGCCGTGCCGTGTGCCAATACATCAGTTTTCCACATGTGGGGTATTTCCGTAGTCAGGAGAAATTGCGTAACAAATTGTTGGATACATTTTCTCCTTTAATCCCTTGTAAAAATGAAAAAATTGTAGCTAAAGCAACATTTTATTGCAAAAAATATAATGTTTTAATTTCACTGCCCAATGTTAATAAATCTATAAAACAGCTGTTGGATCAAAATGCTCAGTATAGTTCTTGATAAATTCCTTGAGGGGTCTAGTTTCCAAAATGGGGTCACTTTCTATAGGTTTCCACTGTTTTGGTACCTCAAGGGCTTTGTAAATACTACATGGTGCCTGAAACTGATCACAGCAAAATCTGTCCTCCAAAAGCTCATTAGCACTCCTTCCCTTCTGCGTCTTGCTGTGTGCCCATATATCAGTTTACACCCACATATGGTGTATTTTGATAGTTGGGAGAACTTGCATAACAAATTGTGGGATGCATTATCTCCTTTAACGCCTTTTGAATGTGTAAATACTAGGGTTAAATGAAGAAAATGAAACGTGCAAATTTTACCTCCATTTTGTCTTAATTCCTGTTAAACAGGGGGCTTTCAAAACCCCTTCATAACTGGATTAGTCCCTTGAAAAATGGGTTTTGGAAATGTTCTTGAAAATTTTGAATATTGTTATTTGACTTGTAAGCCTTATAATGTCCACAAAAAATGAAAGGGTGATTAAAGTTTGATGCCAGCATAAAGCAGAGATACAGTACATTAGATTTATGATCTAATTTGGGTGGTATGACTATCTGTATGCAATGCACATCATTTTAAAATGCATATTTTTCAAAATTTCCACCAAATTTCCTATTTTTCATAATTAAGTACAAAACACATCGACCAAAATTTACCACTAAGACAATGTGTCACAAAAAAACAATATCAAAATCACTTTGATGAGTTAAAGTGCTCCAAAGTTATTACTGTATAAAGTGACACATGTCATATTTGAAAAATTGAGCTCTGTCAGGAAGTCAAAAACTTCGGCGGGAAGAGGTTAATGTTTTTTGTTTCTACACCAATATCCAAAGGCGTCAGGTTCCTCACCATTATCCAAAGGCTCTGTGTCTGCTTCCTCACAGTGACCAGCACTCTTCTGTGATCTCATGCACCTGGGGTCACTGCTGTGACCTGTGATTGGGCACCTACATATAGTATATTCTTTGTTATCCTTTTGATGTCCCTTGGGTATTACTAAACTCTCCCCACTACCATTTGTCTTGAATGCAGCTGCCATACTCCTCTTTCTGTCAAACCGGTTCAAAGATACATCTACTACATCTACCTTGTGTCAGTTGCTGCACTGATTGCCCATCCACCACAGAATACAATATAAAATTATCACACTCACCCAAAAATCCATCCATAGCACTGCACCTCCCTACATATCCTCTGTCGTCACTGTTTACCACCCTAACCGTCCTCTCTGTTCTGCCTATGACCTTAGACTTGCATCCTTTGTTATCTGAACATCTCACTCCCCTCGCTAAGACTTTTCTTGAGCTGCATTGGTGCTCTGGAACGCTTTACCTCGGAAAATCAGATTAATACCCAACTTCTGTTTAGGCAGGTTTATCACATGACCTGATCACACTGATCTATACCTCTGCACACTACACTAACATATCTTATCCTATTCTATCCTTCCTTCTCTATTTCTTAAATCCTGACCCCCTCCATCTAGAAATTACACTGCACTCCCTGCACTTACTATCTATATTTTTACAGATACCGGCTGGTGACGGCTTCATACAGCTTCAGTTATATGATCTTATTTATTAAAAGATGGCTGGACCATTGTACCAAACAAGCCCTCTTACCTCTTGTGTCTCCCTATCTCCTCACAGAATGTAAGCTCTCGCGAGCAGGGGCCTCACTCCTACTGTTTGATATGTTAATGGCCATGAAGACTTATTTTTGTAAAATAGTGAGAATAAGATTATATGTATATATTTTGATTTGGCTAAATTAAATAAACAACTGATTTTCTCAATAATATGTGAATTTCTGAACAAAAACAATATAGCAGGGGAAAAAGTAAATGCCTTAGAGTACGATATATGAATTATTTAGTTTTATAGAATGTAAAGATGTCTCGAGGGATATAATTCAAATCTGGCTCCTGTTTTTAGATGAATGATAGCATAACCATGCATTCTAGATTCATAGAAAACAAATGGAAGTTAATAACCTAACCACCAGATGTTCGTCTAAGCAGATTTAGCTGAAATAGCATTTATTTAGCAGTAAAAAATGCAAGGCTTAAATGAAATGACTTGTAAATGTTTTAAAGTAGGCAGGGTAGTCATGCATTTTAAAAAGATCAATCACATCACTTAAAATGTGTATAAGGAAGTTTTCTGTTCCTACTGAGATCATTCTCTATTCTGTATTGTAGTTCTAAATTTTACATTAAATGTATAATAATTAGAACAACCAAGGTTAACTCTGAAATTTACAAAATATATTTTGTTTGATAATTTATAACAGAAGGTGAGATAAAGTCAAAAGAAGTGCTATTTACATAATTACATAAAAAAGACAGCACTCCAAAGCTTCATGCTTACTGTGGGGGAGGAAGCTGGGTAGCAGCACAGGCACGCACCCAAACAGTCAGAGACAGGGACACAAAGCTCTGGTGCAACAGGTTTATTAAAAAAAAAGTGACAAAATAAATAAACCTTCACTTCAGGTAAAACAGGCAAAGTCAAATTACAGCCTTAACGTCAGGCACAAAAAATAAATAAACTCCTGCTCGTCTGAGCGTCTAGCTAAACAGTACTTCACCTTCACTATACTGTGGCTTGCTCCAGCCACAGTAACCAGACAGGACAGTATAGCAACTCAGGACAGACCCAAAGCGACTCCTCTCACTCCCCAGGATCTGCTCTGAAGTGCAAGGCTCTGAGACCTTTTAGGGCCCTTTAATCGAGCCTTAAGTCCAACACCTGGGGCTGAGGCCTATGCAAGACCCGCCCTGGACCATACATAGGTCAGAAACCTGGGGCTAACATAGCGTGCTTCCAGTACTTGTCCTGTCACCTTCTCACATTACATAAATATGTTTATACAGCAGTAAGTGCACAATAACAAATACATTGGAAAAATTCTGTTATTGTATTAGAGCCCTTCCAGTTGAAAAAACAAATACAGTACCTTGCAAAAGTATTCATACCTCTTAAACTTTTTCACATTTTGTCACCTTACAGCCACAAACTTAAATGTATTTTATTGAGATTTTAAGTGATAGACCAGCACAAAGTAGCAGATAATTGTGAAGTGGAAGAAAAATTATACATGGTTTTCAAAATTTTAATCAAATAAAAATCTGAAAAGTATGACGTGCAAACGTCTTCAGCCCCTCTATATCAATACTTCGTACAGACACCTTTCACTGCAATTACAGCTGGAGGTATTTTGGGGTATGTCTCTACCAGCTTTGCGCATCTAGAGACTGAGATTTTTGCCCATTCTTTGCAAAATAGCTCAAGCTCAGCCAGATTGGATAGAGAGTGTCTGTGAACAGCAATTTTCATTTCTTGCCACAGATGCTCAATGGGATTTAGGTCTGGACTTTGACTGGGCCATTGTAACACATGAATAATCTTTGATCTAAACCATTCCACTGTAGCTCTGGCTGTATGTTTAGGGTCATTGTCTTGCTGGAAGGTGAATCTCCTTCCCAGTCTCAAGTCTTTAGGAAAATGTAGCAAAACATGCAAAAGTATCAATATCTGGCTAACAATAACTTTTGCTAATGATAAAAAAATTATAAATGCAAGTTAACTAGAAAAATTGGCAAATTATTAGTTTAAGTCTAAGCATTGTCATTTGGGCAGAGTTACAAAAAAATCAACTTAATCATTTGTACCAAAGGACCACTTTATGGCTTGTGGAGAGGAGTAAGGAATCTCAGTTCTCCCACTATTACTTTAAGGTTACCATGCTGACCTGACCTGCGGGTGCTGGGTTTTTCTTAGTTAAGAAAAAAGACAGAAGATTGAGACCATGTATTGATTACCACAGTTTAAACAAAATTACAGTTAAAAATCAGTATCGTCTTCCTCTCATCCAATTTACTAAATAAGATCTCCAGAGCAAAGTGGTTCTCCAAACTTGAACTACAGAGAACTTATAATCTCATACTAATTTGCTAGAGGGATGAGTAGAAGACAGCGCTTTAATACCCCTGAGGGTCACTATGAATATATGGTCATGCCATTTGGGTTGAGCAATGCTCCTGTAGTTTTTCTAAATTTGGTCAATGATATGTTTAGGGATTTTGTTGGATGTTTTGTTATTATGTATCTTGACGAAATACTTCTGTTTTCCGCTGACTGGACTTCTCATGTTAAAGAGGACCTTTCATGTCCTCAGGCACATGCGGTTTTATATACCGCTAGAAAGCCGACAGTGCTCTGAATTCAGCGCACTGTTGGCTTTCCCGTTATGTGCCCCGGAGATGGAGAGGGCGTTCCTAACAGTCTAGCTGGGCTGTGAGGAACGCCTCCCTCTGACTGTACTCGTCCATAGCCCTGTACTGTCAGAGGGGGCGTTCGTTAAAGCCCAGCAATGACCCTAAGCTGTGAGGAACAACCCCCCAGTATAAGTCTATGGACGAGTACTGTCAGGTGGGGCATTCCTTACAACCCAGCTAGACTGTCAGGAACAACCTTCTGATTTTGGGCAGAGATCGGTGCCGAAACTAATGACACACATATCTCCAGCCCCGGGGCACATTCTGGGAAAGCCAACAGTGTGCTGAATTCATATATTCGTATATAAAACCGCATGTGCAGGAGGACATGAAATGTCCTCTTTAAACTTTTGTAACGTCGGTTCTCCGGGTACTCAGGAAAAACCACACGTATGCTAAAATGGAAAAATGTGTTTTTGGTGTTGTGACAACTCGGGGGTTATCTTAGCTCATAGGATTCCCATCTTTTCATCAAGATGGTTGGCACATCAGAAATTTCTAATATCTTCACACTCCAACACAGTGGATTCTTTCTCATAACTGACTTCAGTCAGATTTATTCTTCTATTTACACAGCAACTAGCATGTAGCATAATATTTTTAGAGATTTTATTGGACGTTTTATTATTATGTATCTTGACGTCATACTTGTATTTTCCCCTGACTAGGCTGACTTCAACCAGCTTTATTCTTCTATTTACACAGCAACTAGCATTTACATCACAGTACAAAAATAAACCCACAGCCGCCTGGCTTCTAACTAACACATTTAGTGTCTCTCACTATAAGAACCTGGGCCTACTACCCAATATTGTCACAAACATAATGGTTTATACCCACTCATGTGGTTCTGGCTCACACAGGCCCTGGCACACAGTTACTTGTAAAGCCTTCTACCTGGTAGCTAGTTAACCCTCATTAATAACTAAAGATGGTAAAACCCCAGAAGATTTGTTTCATCTTGTGCTCATGTGAGTTCACTTCGGTCCAAATTTGCTCAAATAGAACTCGAAGGGAAATTATTATACTCTGGGGTCTCTTCAGATCCCAGAGTATAATAGGGGGAGGCCCAGGGGAGATGAAAAAAAAAAAAAACAAAACATTTATATTCACCTTCTGATACCTCTTTTGAACATCCTCGTGCCATCCAGCTCTGTGTCTGACTCCTCACAGCGACCAGCACTCTTCTGTAACATCATGCACCAGGGGTCACCGCTGTAGCTTGTGATTGGCACGCCGAGTGTCGAGGAAGACACAGAGCACCGACCACTGTGAGGAGGCCCAGAAGAAGTAACAGAAGAGTATAAATGTTTTTTTATTTTTGTCACCTCCCCCGGGCCTCAAGCTATTATACTCTGGAGTCTGAAGAGACCCCAGAGTATAATAATTTACCTGTGGTGGCCATGTTAGTTCATCCGAGACGAACTCCAAATTGTCACGGTTTTGTTAAAATCCAAACAATTTGAAATATTCTCATTGAACCCCGGTTAAAGTCAATTCACCAATCTCTATTAACAACCCACTTGTCTGCAGATCAAATGATACAACCAGTTTTTCCAAGACTCTTCTCTACCACACTACTTTCCCAGGGTGAAATATATACTCTTTTTTTTTTGTAACTCTAGTGGCATAAATATGCCTCTCCAGCAGTCACACTGTCACAGTGTATAGGAACTTACTATTTTGGGGTTATATTCTGCGATTCACAAGGATCCAGCTATGGTCCAGGCTATTGTGGACTGGCTATTCATTTTCACAGTGTATATCAATTCTGACAGAGCGGGGCATGAGTCAGTCTTCCATCTGCGTGCAATCAGCAAATGTGCAGCCCCAAAAACCTGACAAATAACGGTCCTATTTTTATGTGGAACCAGATGGATGCCAAGAAGGGGGAGGGTCTAATGCAGACACAATAAAGTTTATTTACCAATGAAAAAACTGATGACCAGAAAGGCCGAATTACAGGGCAATGCCAAAAGTTATGGGATAACGACCCTATGTCACCACAACCCCTCCAACAACAACAGGTACAGTTAGGGTAGAATTTGGCCAAACGAAGGGGAGGGTAGTAACACTGTCAGAGCAGCTTACTATACTGTTCCCAATGGGAGGCACATGCAGTGGAGCATTTTGCCCATTTGATTTCTTCTTGCCAGTGGTTCACCACAAACCGGCCACCCAAGTCCTCCTCCAAATGTAAAATTTGAGCAGTTTTCTGAAAGATACAATCTAAGATTAGAGCCTTTTGAGTTTTGGTTTTGGTTTAAGTAGCTACCTGGGAGGTAGACAGGTAGACAGGTGTAGCAGGTCGATCTCAGCCTCAGTACAAGACCATTTTGATGTATGTGAACACTTCCAATATGGGTGGAGCAAATTTTTACTGAAGCACGTTAAAGAATCATTTAGGTATAAATCAGATATGAACCTAACTCCACACCTACCACAAATGTCAGAGAGGGGACAAATGAGGAATTTTGTGCGTGTGTAAGCTGTTTACTGGAGTCGGCTTCCCAGAATACAACGAAGTCACGAACAAAGAAGCGACTCCAAATCAATTTAGTAAAGAACAAGATTTTACTTTGTGTAGTAACACCTATTTACCAAAAAAAACACTCCCAATTATTTACATACACTCAGCCAGTAAGCTGAGGCCCTGGTGTTGTACAGCGCGGTGCCCTCTCATGTGCAGATCCAAAACACTCCAAGCTTTTACCTATCTGCAGGCTGCAACTAACCAGCCACTTGTTACCTTTTTATCACCCTAGTCACAGGAACAATTCAGTGAGTGTGATAGGGGCACTGGCGGTATAACACAAGAGATTACAAACTTATCAAAATACCCCTATTCCCCACAAACAAAGTACAACCAAGTAAATATAATAGTAGGTCAGCTTGCAAGCAAAAGAAATGTGACAATGTATAAAATGTCGCTTCTAGTCTTCCTCAGAAGCTCCTCTCTGGGAGTTACAACTCTATAGAATTCTCTGAGTCTTAGTCCTTCTGTTAGGGTCTTGCCAAACGTAGCAATACCCTGACACTACTGCAGGGGTCTGGGAGGAAGGACAGAGACAAGTGAGCCCTAATCTCACCCCAGCCACTGTCCCTTCCTATTGCCTCAGTTACCCTAAACGGTAAAAGGACAACCTGAAGACAAGCCCTATACTTAGTAAGTGACAACACTGAACAAGACAGAACAAACGACACAAAGGGAGGTCAGGAAGCCAAGGGTTCGGTAACAAACGAGCAATGCAGTACGAAATCACAATCCAAGAGAATAGTCAAAAGGCAAGCCAGAGGTCAGAGAAATAGCACAGTAAATATCAAGAGCACAAAGAAAGCAGGCAAAGTCAGAGCAATAACTGGCAACTTGCTGAGAAAGTGACATCCTGTATATAGAAAGTCCGGGCCCAGACCCAGACCCGACAGGCACACAGGCCGCCAATTACACAGGCCAGGAAGAGACCAACTCCATGCAGTCCAGAGAGAAATGCTCAGAACACGGGTGTGGCCGGAAATCCATTACATTGACTAGAACCACGTTCAGACTAAGCAACAAGAAACCCACTCAAGGAATCAAACTGAACACGCCTCCCTCGCCACAGTGTGCAAGCGGAGGGTGGCGCAGAGACCTGAACAGGCAGCGACGTTACAGTACCCCCCCCCTTTAAGAGGGGCCACCGGACCCTCACCAGATGAACCAGTTTTAGTAGGACCCAGTATTTTTTCTGCCTTAAATTCAGGGTCTTTTTGCACAACCACAGACACAGGCAAACATTTTTTATTCACCTGGTGTTTCCCACCTTTAGCAGCCGAGACAATCTCCTCAGTAACACAATTTAAAGTGTGCAGAGCAGTCATATCAGCAAATACCTGGTTGCCTGAGTAGTTCTTCTGATTACCACTCAGGCACTGAAGTTTTTCTGCTGGTCTGCGAGGTCTGGTCGAGCAGTCACGGATGAAATGACCGGAAGCACCACAGTACAGGCAGAGGTTGTTCCTGAGACGATGCTCTCGTCGCATCTTGGCGTCCATAACTCCCAGTTGCATGGGTTCCTCACCAGGAGTCATGGGAGAAATAACAGGTTTCTCAGGAGAGAGTGAGGGAGAGACAGAAAACTTGGAAAAAGCAGACCCTATTCTCTCTTTAACATTTTCCCGGATCCTACGGTCAATACGGACAGCCAAAGTCATGGCCTGCTCAAGAGTGGGAGGATCTGGGTGACCAACCCAGACCTCCTTAACACGGTCACATAGGCCTTGTTTAAAGTGGGCCTTTAGAGCTGACTCACACCAACCTGCAGTCACGCTGCACTTGCGGAATTCTGTGCAATATTCCTCAGCAGAGCGTTTGCCCTGCCGCATGGTGAGGAGTTGCGATTCCGCAAGCCCAATGTGGTCTGGCTCAGCATATATAGACCCCAAAGACAAAAAAAAAATTTTCAAAGTCAATCCACTCATCAGCCCCTGGAAGGAGTTTAAGGGCCCAAGCTTGTGGATCCCCCTGTAGGAGGGATATAACTACTCCCACCATTTGGGCCTGGGATGCGTGTGGGTTAATCCGAAAATACAGGCGACAGGACTCCCGGAAAGTCTCTAATTTTTCACGATCCCCTGAAAAACGATCCGGGAGTAACATCTTAACCCTGAGAGGGGCAGAAACAACCGGAGATGCTGTAGCAGCATCAGTAAGGGTCTGCACCTGTTTAGCAAGCTCAGCTACCAGACCTGCCAAACCTTCCAACTTGGCCGCAAGGACCTGAATAGGATCCATGCTGACCCTATGGGAAGCAATGGCAGAATGTATGGGCCGGTTATTCTGTTAGGGTCTTGCCAAACGTAGCAATACCCTGACACTACTGCAGGGGTCTGGGAGGAAGGACAGAGACAAGTGAGCCCTAATCTCACCCCAGCCACTGTCCCTTCCTATTGCCTCAGTTACCCTAAATGGTAAAAGGACAGCCTGAAGACAAGCCCTATACTTAGTAAGTGACAACACTGAACAAGACAGAACAAACGACACAAAGGGAGGTCAGGAAGCCAAGGGTTCGGTAACAAACGAGCAATGCAGTACAAAATCACAATCCAAGAGAATAGTCAAAAGGCAAGCCAGAGGTCAGAGAAATAGCACAGTAAATATCAAGAGCACAAAGAAAGCAGGCAAAGTCAGAGCAATAACTGGCAACTTGCTGAGAAAGTGACATCCTGTATATAGAAAGTCCGGGCCCAGCCCCAGACCCGACAGGCACACAGGCCGCCAATCACACAGGCCAGGAAGAGACCAACTCCATGCAGTCCAGAGAGAAATGCTCAGAACACCGGTGTGGCCGGAAATCCATTACATTGACTAGGACCATGTTCAGACTGAGCAACAAGAAACCCACGAGAAACTGAACAAGCCTCCCTCGCCACAGCGTGCGAGCGGAGGGTGGCGCAGAGACCCGAACAGGCAGAGACGTTACACCTTACTACCGAATAGGTAGATAATTCACCAGTAGTGTGGCCTGTGAAGATGAGTATGCCTAACTAGTCTAACTACAGGCCCTTACTCAGTCCCAAGCAAAACATTGTAATGCGGTGCGTGCATGATTACTTCTCTTACTGATCCAACTTTGTTGGGTACCTTTTTAGCCTTGATGTGTAACAGCTGGAAGCAGGGCTCATCCAGAAAACATGCGATCTCACTGAGAGGGCCACTTCTCAGCCGGGTCCTTGATAGCAATCTTCAACTTAGGATGCTGTCTGAACAAACCCTGGAACAGTCTCTGCTTCAGCACCCCCTTGTTATATCTCTGATCCCTTAGGAACCCTTTTTCTCTCACTTCAATCCTTCTTCTTCTAAAAGCTCAAAAGCACACTCCTAAGTTGGCTGCCACACACACTCTGCTCCTTCTTGTACCAGCTCTGCAGAACAGGGTCTCCACGTCACTACTCCAGGGAATTACAGAATTACAGTCCTTCCCATTTCTGAGGTAACAGTGGCCTCTTGTGGTCAAACAAACAAATGTAAGTTTATAAAAAAAAAATAAACTTACTTATAGAAACAGGTACATTCATAACATGAGGGCTGTTTTGCCATCTTACACGTGCATACCGCTATAGGAGTATTTAAGGATACACGAGAAATAGAACCATCCCCAACAGAGCAGAGCGTACGACAAGCCTCCATGGTAGCTATGACTGCCGGCAGGGTGGAGGAGGGCATTTGCGTGATGCTCTTCAAGGATAGTAGAAGGCCCTCCCAGCTCTTTACCTGCGCTAAATGTGACTCCACACTGGGCCACACCTTGTCATGGTTAGAGGTGAGCCAGTATTTACTTTGGCCTAAAGCAATAGCAGTATGATAATGATATAAATTTGAGACATCCATACCTCAACAAGCTCCCCCTTGGATAAATTGGAGAAGGCTACTCTTGGCATGCGATGATTTCAGATGAAATCTCTTTATAATTTTTTAATCCTACTTTCTTATTTTAGTACTTTAAATGCTTTCCTTTTATCCCTCATTGCACTCCTTACTGTTTTAGTTAGCCATATTGGTTTTCTATGATTTCTGGCCCATTTATTCCCATAAGGGATGTGTTTTTTAGTGGTCCTATTTAGAATGCTTTTGTAAATGTCCCATTTTGTTTATGTTCCCATCACTTTGAGGACACTGTCCCAGTTTATGCTGCTAAGCTCCTCTCTCAGCTGGTTAAAACTGGCCTTCCTGAAGTTTAGTGTTTTTGTTCCCCCTCTACTGAACATCTTTTTAATGTGTACAAGAAAACGTTTTATATTTTTGTCACTATCACCTAGATGACCTCCAACCTGTGTCAGGTTCATTTTTTAAAATTAGGTCTAAAAGTGCCTCGCCTCTTGTTGGGTCCTGCACTAGTTGTGATAAGTAATTGTCTTTTATTACTGATAATAATCTGTTCCCTTTGTTGGACCTACAGGTTTCTGCCTCCCAGTTGATATCTGGGTAGTTGAAATACCCCATAATAATGACTTTATTACGCTTCTCGGTTTCATCAATCATCATTTGGTTTATTAGTATGTTTTCAGCTTCTTTCATTATATTTGGGGATTTATAACAAACCCCTGTCAGTATTTTATTATTCTTTATTCCTCCCTTAATCCCTTCCCGACATCCGCCGTAATAGTACGGCGGATGTCGAGTGTTTAAAGATGGCGGCCGCTTAGGAGTCGTGCGGCTGCTATAGCCTCCGGGTCTCTGCTGTTTTATACAGCAGAGAACTGGCACTAATGCCTGCGATCGGTGCCCGCATTGATGGTGGGCATTAACCCCTCTGACGCCTCAGTCAAAGCTGACCAAGGCGCCATTTTACCGGCGGCACGCGGGTGCTGCCATTTTGTCAGGGATAGCTGGCACCCAGAGCAAGCTCCGGGGCCGTCGTCCCATTGCTATGACAGCCGGTAGCCTTCTGAAGGCTCCCAGGCCTGTTTTCCATTAGTTTCTATTGCAGGCTACTCTATGTAGCCTGCAATAGAAATGCCGTGTTTTTCATTGTAATGCATTGCATTAGTGATCAGACCTCCTGGGGTTCAAGCCCCTAGGGGGTCTAATAAATGCAAAAAATTTTTGCACAGTTTTGGATTTTTGTTAAGGGGTTAAAATGTAAATAAAACCATATAAATTTGGTATCCCCAGAATCATACCAAAACATAGAATACAGGTGACATGTCATTTTGGCTGCACAGTGAACACCGTAAAAACGAAGCCTGTAAGAAAGTTGCACAAATGCACTTTTTCTCCAAATCCACCCCATTCTGAATTTTTTTCCAGCTTCCCAGTACATGGTAGCATCATGAAGAAAAATTTGTCCTGCAAACATTAAGACCTCATATGGCTCTGAGAGCGGAAAAATATAAAAGTTGTGGGGTTTGGAAGGGGGGGGGAGTGAAAAACGAAAAACAAAAATCGAAAAATTCCTCTGGCGGGAAGGGGATAATTTCCACCCATAAGGACTCCACATATTAATTTTCCTCCCAGATGTCCTCATGCAGGACTGGCTTAAGGCAGGATTTTACATATAAGCAAACCCCTTTCCTATTGGTATGCTCCTTTCTAAACATACTGTACCCCAGTATATTTACAGCCCAGTCATAGTTAGAGTCCAGGCATGTCTCACTTATATCCACTATGTCACATTTTTTTCTTCCAACATTATCACTTATAGTTCCTCCATCTTGTTTGTGAGACTTCTGGCATTAGTATACATACATTTTATGGGTTGATCTTTGTCCCTACTCTTCCTCTTTCTACTGACTTTTCTCAACCCACCCCATGCTCCACCTCCAGGTACATTGTTGGCCCTCTTTCCATGTCTACACTATCTTGCCCTCTACAACTGTTATCCTCGCCCCCAATCCCTAGTTTAAACAACCTCCAACCGTCTAGCCATCTTCTCCCCCAGCACAGCTGCACCCTCCACATTGAGGTACAGCCCATCCCTACCATAGAACCTATAGCCCACAGCAAAGTTGGCCCAGTTCTCCAAGAACCCAAACCCCTGCTTCCTACACAAGCTCTTGAGCCACTTGTTTACCTCCCTAATCTCCCACTGCCTCTCCTGTGTGACCCATGGTACAGGTAGTATTTCCGAAAATACTACCTTGGAGGTCCTCTCCTTCTGCTTGTTTCCTAGATCCCTGAAATCATTTTTAAGTTACTTCCACCTACGTCTAGCTTTGTCATTTGTACCAATGTGCACCATGACTGTTGGTTCCACACCAGTCCCACTCAGTAATCTATCAACCCGATCCATGATGTGTCGAACTCAAGCACCAGAAAGGCAACACACCATTTGATGATCCCAGTCTTTGTGACAGATTGCCCTGTCTGTTCCCCTAATAATTGAATCACCCACTACCAGCACCTATCTAACCTGCTCTGCACTCCTATCCCCCTTCTTACTGGAGCAGACATTCCGCTAGCTGTCGTAGGAAGTGTCCTGCTGCAGCAGTGTTATCCCTGTACTAACATCCCCCTCATCTGCCAATTTAGCAAACTTGTTGGGGTGTGTCAATTCAGGACTAACCTCCCTGGCACTCTTCCCTCTAACCTGCCTCTTTCTGTCACCCAGCTAGCTGCCTTCAGTTCCTGTACCTCCATGCTACCATACCCCTCTGCACTTACCCCAGCGAGTTCCTGCTTTGTGAGCAACAAAATCCTTTCCAAGTTATCAATGGATCCCAGTCTTGTAATATGCTCATTTAGATCCATGATCTGGGCTTCCAAATGTGCAATGTGCTTACATCTTTCACAACAGTATGCTTCCTCAAGCAGCTGCTCAAGCATAGAATACATGCTGCAAGATGTACACTGGACTGCATTGGTAAGCATGGAGAACATCTTACCTAATGGGGATTATTACACATATCAAAAAATACAAGTAAAATAAGCACAGTTCAAATAAAAATTGTTTTGTTTTTTTGTTTTGTGTTTTCTAAAGTCCCTGAATTTAAAGTCACTTAATCTTAAGTCACACTTAAACCAAAACCACCCTTAGAATCAAAACACAATCGCAAGCTCACATACTCGCTTTATAACTTAGTTTTTAAAGATGTTCTCAGATTCGCAGAAAGCTGCAACTGATTCCTCTGGTTGCAAAGGCTTCCAAGACTTGAAATCTTAGTTGAGCAATCATGTGCATGTGTGTTCTAAAATGAAAAGGAATAGGGAGTAACATATTTTGGCATCGGATATTGGACTTGTGTCATTTGAGGCAGTCTTGCACATGTCCCCCCAATGTATGTGAGACTGCACAGACACTTGATCAGGTATACCACAAAATTGGGGTTGAATGTAAAGGAGTCATTAATTTTAACTGTCTATCCAGTCAGTGGTTGATGATTTTTAAATGTTCTGACATTTTAAATTATACTTTGTTATTCAAAGATAGCAATTCACATTACACAACACTCTCCATAGTGTTTATGTTTCAGCTATTTGCTTTATTACTTTAATACCATGATATATACTTACTATATCCCAACTGAGACCAACTCGAGCTTCTATCCATATACAGTTGCTGAGATTATAATTATATTGCCATGTATATATATTTATATGTATATGATTTTATATATCTTGCACCGTATGTATAATATACACTTTTTTGTACTATACAAACAAGTGTATATTATATATGGTTATGTTAGATATGGTTTTGTTTGTGTACATTTTATGTAGAGTCTGATGAAAGTCTAAGGACTGAAACGTCACTCCATCTCTCTGCTTGACTACATGATGTATATTCTGTGATTACTATTAGTGGTGATTAAAAATACCTGACTTTATGTTTACACCACTTCATACTGATCTCTAGGAACCAACTCTTGGCTTGAAACTGGAAAACTGCTTGTCTCCTGATCCTGACTCTGATGTGATCTCTAGGAACTGACCCTTGCCTCACCAGCAAACCATTTGTCTCCTGACTCTGGTGCAGACTTTTCATCTTGAACTGACTGTTGGCCTACACATTTAGTATCCTGATTTGTCCTCCTGTTCCTGATGAGCCTTTTAAGTTAATTGTGGGTTCTGGTTTTCATTTCTGATAGTGGAGCACTTATTTCTCGTACTGTTTTTGTGGTGATAACTTCAGCCCCAAATTCATCTTGCCTTGCGGCTGGTGCTGGTGAAGGCGTTTTGGTGTCTGCTGTCCGGTCCAGCATGTGCTGTTCCTTTGCTGGCAGAAGTTCTGCGCTGCCCCTGACTGCTGTGGCCAATCAATGACCACAAGAAAGGAACCAGTGACGTATGTAAGTGACATCATCAGTTCCTTTCTTGTGGTCACTGATTGGCCTCAGCAGTCATGTGTGGCAAAGGGGCTTCCACCAGCAAAGCCGCGGTTTGCGCTGGACCAGCAGTGGTGGCAGACACTGGGGACAGGTATTTTTTTTTTTTTTTTTTTTTTATGTTTCATTATCTCCTCCCTGACTTCTGCTCCCAGTTTAATGTCATGCTCTATCTGCCCCCCTCCATCTGTCCCCAGTTTAATGCCCCCTCCATCTGTCCCCAGTTTAATGCCCCCCTCCATCTGTCCCCAGTTTAATGCCCCCTCCATCTGCCCCCAGTTTATGCCACCTTCATCTGTCCCCAGTTTAATGCCCCCTTTTCATCTGCCACCAGTTTAATGTCCCTCTTCATCTGCCCCCAGCTTAATGCCCCCTTTTCATCTGCCCCCAGTTTAATGTTCCCCCTCCATTTGCCCCCACAGTTTAACATAATAAAACACAGATACTTACCTCTTGTCGCATCCCTACTGCTCTGTCTGCGATCTGCCTCTCCGGACTGTTGAGGGACTACAGGCGTGATGTGAGTTACGTCATCACATCACGCCTACAGCTCCTAGGGCCGGTGCACAATAGTACAGTGAAGGAGAGGCTGTCCGCTCCTGCTTCATCGGTGTATTCAACTCATCTGTGTCCTCTCTGAATGCAGATGAGTTGAATTTGGGACATACCGACCGGGACCGCGGGACAGGACCCAGATTGTCCCGCCGAATCCGGGACGATTGGGAGATATGCTATAAGTCCTCATTTTGCCAATGCAAATGTATTGGTCAGGGTCCTGATCGGGCCCATGACCAATGCATCTGCATTGGCAAAATGAGGACTAATAGTCGGGGCCCAGCAGGGGATTCACCGGTTCCCCGGTGGGCCAGTCCGACCCTGGCAGTGTATATACCCAAAGTTACACACTGCGAAAAATAACCTGTGTTGTTCCATTCAGCAGTCTTCTGGCACAAAACAACACATTTTTGCCCAAACGGTCGTAAGTAAAAATGTGCCACAATTATGCCACAAAATGTAGTTTAATAAATTTTGGTATGTATGGCAGCAGGCGACAGATAAAAGAAATTATAACTGCAGAATCTGATCACACAGAGTTTATTTGTAGTATCTATAATTCTGCCAAGGGGATTGTTAAACAAGAAAATTGGCAAATTGCATTGGAGCAATAAATATGGTTGACATACCCTTTAATAATGTTAAATATTTTGCTCAAAACATTTATATAAACCAATGACAATATTTATAATTAGCAAAAATACAGTAATCTTTCATTGAGAAGGAATGTACACTGCAACAAAATACAATGATCTTTCACTGCGCAGGCATTTATACTATATTGATACTTGTAAGCATACACCATATAAAACTGCAATGGAAGACATGAGATAAAACTTATTTACATTTTCCAGCCTTTATCTATTTAGTCGTGTGTAAGAAAATATTATATACAGCTATGGTGTTAGCTTTTAAAAATATTACAAAGGAAAATAAGATTATATGCTATTCAATGAGAACTTTCCATACCCATTATCCTTTGCTATCTGAAAATTAATATTTTTGTGAGGAAACATGAAATACATAGACTTCGGCCTAAAGGAAGTTATGATATAGTATTTGTGCTTTAGTTCTTTAAAACATTGACATTTAACCTCCAGATGAAGTGAGGATGTAACATACAGTACAAGGGGAAGACAGTGGTCCATCAGTGGTCGGGTGTTGTCTTCTTTATATTTTTATAAAGCCGCAGCCAAAAAGAGCTTTTCACTCTTTTTTTTTTTACTCTTTGGACTTTCTGCTTCTATTATACCTATACGGAAAACGCCAATGTTTCTGTAGGTATAATTGAAATGTTGAGATTTACAAAAACACAAGCGTTTTTGAAATTACAGCACTTCCTTCTGAGCCTAGCATTCCACTGTATTTGAAAACATGGGAAAAGGAACTTAACATTACACTTACAGACGAGAACATGAAGTTTATTCTGAAAAACTCGCACGGCTTCTCCTACTGTGTACGGCTTCAAGAAATGCACTATAAGGTAGTGTCTAGGTGGTACAGATCCCCAGAATGGCTACATGCCCACAAGTTGGCAAGTTCAAATAGATGTTGGAGATGCAATAAACTCAAAGGATCCTTGTCCTATAACTGGTGATTCTGTGAGAAGATACAGCCTTTCTGGGCTCAGATCCAAGATTTTATCCAGAGAATGGTTGGCCACCATATTGCATTATCTCCTGAGGCAGTTATCCTCTCTTGCCCCATATTGGGTTTCCACCCTTCGAGATCTGATCTTTCTACCCACCTGATTGAAGCAGCAAAAATGATTATCCCAAGATTTTGGCTACAGCAACTTACTCCACCCATTCAGGCCTGGAAGGACAAGGTAAACCAGATAATGTGATTCGAGGAATTAATTAGCTGGTCTAATAGAAGCCATGATTCCTTCCTGAAGGTCTGGTCCCCTTGGCAGAAAGCATAGTCCACCTCGGATTTACCATGAGGACTTCTTTAGTTTGGATCCACTTTTCATTTGTGCGCTCCTCTCTGATTGGTTGTTAGACACATCTATTCTACAACTCCAGCTACCATTTTAGACCTATCTCTACGTCCTTCATACATCAGGCCCACCCCCTCCACTTCCCATCTCCCAGTGTTTTCAAGGTCCAGAGTTTTTGATGTTATTGTATGTCTACTTTTATATCTCTGGTCTTACAGTTATGTCACCGAATACCTGTCTTTTTTTCTTTGGTGAAAAATTTTACAAATGTATTAGTTATGTGAACTCTGTATGTTGCTATATATGTGACTCTATTCTCTGTATTGTATAGTTAAAAAACTCTATAAAACTAAGAATTAAAAAAAAAAAAAAAAAAAAAATTACAGCATTTCCGCTGCAGATTTTTTTTCTGCAATGTGTGGATGGAATTAGCCAGAATGCCATCCACTTTGCAGATAATGTGAGATGTTGCGCTTTTTGCAAAATCGCGTTATTTACACTACGTTGAGCCCCAGCCTTAAAGACTTTTACATAGATATATTACTATTTGTGTGGCTCAATCGTCTGTACATGGCAACAGTTTGTAATTATGGCACAGTTAATATCAGTCCATGAAGTCATTATTATCTTAGCTGTGGATCTGATCTGATTTTAGGATGATTTTACAATTTTTGATGTTATAATAAAATGTACTTAAACTTTTGCACTGTATTATGTTTTGTCTAGTTGGGTGATTTTATACATATATGCAACACAAGAGAGAGTGGTAAGCCCATTTATTGTAGGTTCCCCTTTGGGAATAATATAAGGCTTTATTCACACAACAATGAAAGAGAGTTGTCTGACAGTCGTTTTTGCAATGTCCATCACACGACCATTTTGAGAACACATTGATTTCACTTTGTCTAATAACATACCCCTTTTTTTGACTGACCATTTTTAATGGCTATCAAAAAAACTGATATGCTCTATTTTTGTCTATTTTCATGGACATAATCAATAAAGACAAGTTATACACGCCTCTTGATCCTTTTCCTCCCAATTGGAGTGGATGCCCATGGAGTGGTGATATCCCCAAACAGTAATAGAAAGAATCCACAACACTCCCAAATTGTGCATTATCAAAAGATTTTTTTATTTCACATATCTTGACAGTAGTTGCAGTATCACATGGGTTAGTAGATTAGTAGAATGAGAGATAGTGTATAACCGGACATTTCGTTCCTAATCAGACATTTTTCAACAGATATCTGTCTATCATAATGGACAAGATCA
Organism: Leptodactylus fallax; assembly: GCA_947044405.1. NCBI lineage: Eukaryota > Metazoa > Chordata > Amphibia > Anura > Leptodactylidae > Leptodactylus > Leptodactylus fallax. Next base: position 8,299,274 of record CAMRHE010000010.1, read on the forward strand.
GATATCCCTGTAAAATAAAAAATCTTTTGACCCAATATAAATCAAGGAATCCATTTTTAACTGATTTAAACCGGATTGATGTCCATTTTAATGTCTGTTAAAAATGAATCAGTGGGTTGGGTCAAAAAAGAAATACCAATGAAATTCATTAGTTTTTTCACTGAGTGTTAAAAACTGATGCAAAATGGATGCCACTTGGCCATCAAAATGGAAAAATTAAATGGAATAGATAAAAAACAGCAGTTAGAAAGATCTCTTTTTAACACCCGTTATACCCATCAAAAATGTCACTGTTGTGTGAATAACAACTAACATGTAGCTACAAAAAAAAATAAGTGGAACTATTTGAATAACATAAACCCCTTAATATCTTGCGCAAAGTACTGCTTTGGGATCATAACCAACAAATACAAAGAAAAAAGTAAGGAAGCACTCAAAATAATAAAAAATAGCAAAAATTTATTGAAGACATAATAAAACACATCATAAATAAACACAAGACAAAAACAACAGATCAATTCATGGTGTCAGCACATACAAAAAGCGGGGCAGGGGCTGGATTGTATAATTAAAATTTAAAAAATGTAAGTAACAACTATGCACTACAAGTATAAAAAAAATGTCAATGCAGGGGATAGAAAGTGAAACACACTGCATAATGCATATAGTGCAATTCCTGCTTCCAAAACAATTTTATGAAGCCATATCATCATTCATGGAGTAAAGTGCATAGTATAAAGCCATAACATACCCATATCGGCGATGTAATAGATAATCCAAAGGAGCCTCTGCCTGCTGAATCCACCCGACGCGCGTTTCAGCAGAAATGCCTTCGTCTGGGGGACCATAGCTGGTTTCCATTGATAAAGGAATCAAGAATTTTCTTTTTCATATGACAAAACTTTTAATAAGAATCCATTCATAGCAGGAAGTTTTGCCACTGTTTGCCATTGTACACATACATGGAGTTGCAGCCTGTTTACTTATTACCATGTCTACCAGCCTGCAGATTACACTGCAGTTGTAACTCCCTCCCCCCTCCCATTTCCACTTAGTACTACATACTACTTAAATCAGTGCTGAAGCTGCTGTAAGCACGTCTTTAGTAACTTGCAGTTTCCCTCTTCAGACACACCTTTGTCAGTGTTATGCTGAATTTAAGCTAATTAGGCTCATCATCATAATAGACTCTGGTTCATGGCAGATCTGAGAGCCGCCTCCACTCTCTGTAAAACCAGCATGAACTGCAGCATATGAGGGGTTAAATGATCTTGCTAGGAGTCATTCAGCAATGAAAAGTTGCATTGGGAATTAGTGGCTCCCCTGCATTCACACAACTACTTGGGTTTGCTCAGACAAAGGAGTAATCGTTGATTATGTAGATAATCTGTTTTCCCTTAGTCCAAACAGCAGCACAAAATGGGGTATCTCTGCCCCTGTGTGCTGGTAGGATAGGCGGAATTTTTAATTTACATAATTAATTAAATGATACTCCCCTATAAGTGGCCAAGGAGACCTCCCCTCACTGTGTTAGTTATAAAGAATAAAAGAAAAAAACAACAATCCTTCCTAAAGGGGGAAAAGCTTGTGCTGCTGTTCGGACTAAGGGAAAACAGATTATCTACATAATCAACGATTCCCCTCACGTCCAACAGCAGTACAGTATGGGGACGTAGCAAGTAGATCCCCTAGGGGAGGGTTCTCACTCACTACAGTACCGTATGATGTCCAAAGGCAGTAGCCTCTGAACTACGGACATCTAACTGATAGTGTTTAACAAAGTTTAGTTGGTGGTGATCAAAAACAGCTGCACAAACTGCTCAAAAAGCAAGACCGACTCTCAGCCCAGGAGGCCGACACAGCCCTTTGATAAACTCGGGCATTAACCCGAGCAAAATAAATTTAAATTAAGAGGATTTTCCAATCTTCTGACTGACTATGTACGCAGAAGATACAATTTGGAGACACCATACTATATCCAGAGTATGGAGTTTTCCCCCTTCCTTGGAGGAAGGAGCTGGGAAAGAAAACTGGTAAGGAGACCACCTGGTTAATATTGCCCGAGAGGGCACCTTAGGGTTAAACCTAGGAAGAAATCTGAGCTGGACCCTAATGAAGAAAAAATAAATAAATATATATATATATATATATATATGGCTCTTCAGAAAAAAAGCCTGCAACTCTCATATTCTTTTAGCTGAGGTGATAGCTAGCAAAAAGGTGGTTTGCAAGCCAGAAAATTAAGATCCACCTTCTAAAATGGTTCCAATGTCGGGCCGCAAAGGCCAGAAAGAACTGTGGATAGATCCCAGAGTGGAACAGGAGCTGCAATCACTTACCTAAGTCTCATAGCACCCTTAAGAAATTCTGGAAATTAAGGGGTTCTGAGACAATCTTTTGCTTAAGCAGGTGGATAGGGCTGAAATCTGTACCTTCAGTGTGGCAGGGGAAAGGCCCTTATCCAAGTGGTCCTGAAGAAAATTCTGAATCATTCTCGTAGAAGAATTCGACCTATTCACTTCCTGTCTGGAGAACCACTCCTTGAAGACAATACCTATCCTTAGGTATCTTTTATTGGTGGATTCTGCTCTTGTGCAGAAAAAAGGTCTTCAGAACGACTTCTGACAGTCCACTAGGGACTGAGCAACCTTCAGGCTGTCAGGTTGAATCTCCTCAGATACTGGCACTTCTGTGTTCCTTGGGAAATCAGGTTCTGGTTTGGGGGAAGCCTCTAGTAGATCCCTCGACTCATGAGCATGAGTTGGGAACACCAAGCTCTTTTTGGTTATCACAGAGGCTTGGTCCTGTCTGACTTTCATCAATACCTTTGGTATCATGGCATGTGGAGGGAAGATGTACGCCAGCCTGAAACTCCAAGGGATAGACAGGGCATCCACTGCCAAGCATTGAGCAGAACGTCTCTACCTTGGCATTGAGTCTGGTCACCATAAGGTCTACTTCTGGAAGACCCCACTTCAGGGTGATCTGGTGGAACACTGTTTATTGAGAGACCATTCTCCTGATATGGTAAGACCCCAACTCAACTGATCCGCTACTATGTTCAAGGAGCCCTTTATGTGAACTGCGGAGAGATGGGTCAGATCTTTCTCTGCCCAGGTGAAAATCAGACCTGCCTCCCTAAGGAGGGAGAATTATCTGATGACTTCCTGTTTATTAGCGTCACCGTGTTAACAGACCAGATCTTGACAGCTCTTCCTCTGAGAAGAGGAGAAGAATGGAGGAGTGCCAGGTAAACTGCTCTGAGCTCCCTCCAGTTGGATGATGTCATCCTTTTTAGCCTGCTCCAGACACCTTGTATGGTTTTCTCGTACAGATGGGCTCCTGATCCTGAAAAGGATGCATCAGTCAACAGGGTCCAAAGAGGTTGGACCGTGGACATCCGACTTTCAGGTGTATCACTAATTGAGAGAAAGACGGGTTCTGGGAGAAAGTCTGATCCTTTTGTCAAGACTCAGAGGGCTATGATTTCAGACCCCTAGTACTTCTGACTGGAGTGGATGCATATGCCATAAAGTCCAAGGGACTGAATTGGCTAAGGCTGACATGAGGCCAGGACTCTCATAATTGTTCTGATGAACATCCGATGCGTCTTGAGAAGATTTTGTTATTTATTATGGTAACCTGTATAGCGTCATCATATTCCACAGCGCCTTCACGGACATTGACAGATATAGGGCACTGTCCCATATAGGACTTATAATTTACATTCTCTATCAGTATGTCTTAGGAGTGTGGCAGGAATCCGGAGACCGCAGAGGAAACCCACGCAAACATGGGGAGAAAATACAGTCTCCTTGCAGATGCTGTCCTTGGCAGGATACGAACCCAAGGCTGCAGTGCTAACCACTGAGCCACCGTATCAGAAGTGCTCTGATTATCTTTTCTCTCCTTATCGGAGTTAAAGAAATTTCTAGGCGGACAGAGTCAGACTGAACCTTCTTCCGTGTGGAAGGAATCACCTCTGACTTCTCCCGGTTATTAGGCTGGATGTTGGAAAAAAGACACAGTTGTCTGCAGGTGCTGAAGCAGGATGGTTTCTGACTAGACTTTTATTAGCCAGTCGTCCAAATATGGCACTATGAACAGACCTTGAAGTCTGAGTGCAGTTGTTACTGGAGCCATTACCTAGGTAAAGGTGTGGGGAGTCGAGGAAATGCCGAAGGGCAGGGCCGCAAACTGGAAATGTCACTTGTGGGCGGCAATTGAAACAGCAATTCTCAGACACCTTCTGTGAGGAGGATAACTGGAACTTGTAAGTACGCATCCTTTAGGTCGAGAGTGACAAGAACATTGCTTTGGAGCAAGGATGTGACCAACTTCCTGGTGTCCCTTTGGAAACACTCTTCCTTATGAAGAGACATAGATATATTAGGACTATAACATATATTGGTAGCGGGAAGTCTGGAGAGCAGACGCCAATCCTTCTTCTGAGGGGGGACCTTTCCCAAGGCCCCCCTGCCCAGGTATTCCAGAATGGAATTTTCCAGTATAACCTGTTCCAGTACAGGAAGAGAATGGGTTGCGAGAATCTGTCTTGTGGTGGGCGAAGAATTCGTCCGCATAACCCCGCTGTACTTATCTGCAAGACCAAAGTTCTTGGATCTTCTCCTGCCAGAAGGAGAGAAAAAAAAATGGGAGAGACATCCCCCAGCAGGAGTACTTGCCGCCACAGGAGACAAAAAGTTGGTGTCAAAGCCAGGCTTCTTTCTGTCCCCTTCCTTGAGGAACTTACGCCCAGCCCCCCTTGGCTGATATCTAGCACGCCTCTGATATTGGAACGTAGATTGAGGCGGCTGCACTGATAACTTCTGCCCCGGCCATAAGGTCTTACTTTCCCTTTAAAGGACTGCGGAAGGCACTTATCCTTTTAATCACAAAACCTTCCATGATGTCGTCCAGGCCTCTGCTAAAATGTTTTCCCAGCTCAAGGGTAGGGTGCATACGTCATACTTGGACGCATTGTCCGCTCCCCGAAGTTTCAACCATAATGGCCTTCTAGCAGCTGTAGAGAAGGCCCTAGATTTGGCAGGCATCTTGACCTGGTATACGGAAACTTCTGCTAGATACTCTTATATTCGCTACCTCATTGGAGGCGATGTCCACAGAAGCCTGAGCAGAGGCCGAGGATTAAGCCTTCCTAAGGGTACACTCCAAGTGACTATGTATAGAGATCTGGAGATTGCCTGTAAAAGCTTTATCCAGTGTCGCGTCCACTTTGAAGGCCCTTGGACCCCTATAGGTGGATCTAGAGGCTTCCCCAAGTTCAACATCACGGTCGCTGACCAGATGGACTTCAGCAGCCTAGGAATCCTTACCTGCTTGGATTTAGCAAAGTGTCTTCATCACACGAGTGCATCACATTGAGTATGTGAAATTCCTCTTCTGATGGAACTGACTGAGGATGTCTCTCAGTACGAAGCTTCTTGAGAAATCAAGTTACAGATTTCTATCCTGCTCCTTGACCCACACAATTACGTCACAAATGGACGAATCCTCAGATGGGGTCCCACGGCATTGGCGAAAGCGAGTGTAATCGTACCAACAGGCAGAGGGATGTCGCATTCTGTATAAGCGAAATGTTTTAGCTTAGAGGACCTTTCCCTCATTAAGTCGCCGCTGCCACCGAAAGCAGTCAGAACAGTATCAAACAAAAATGTACAGCCTATCAGAAAGACAAACTTAGGAAGAAGGTTTAAATAAGTAGGGAGAAGACCATACATACCCATAACTTATATACACAACTTTTTAAGAGACCCTTATCAACAGTGTCTTTAATACCGCTACAGCGGTATAGAGAATGGCCTAAACTAGTCTGGCAGCGCAATCCAGTGCTACTGGGAGAAGGCTGCAGAAGTGTAACAGAAAAAAAGGGATCCAGGAAAACAGAACCTACAAAAAAGGTTCCGAAACCTGAAGTGACAAAATCACTTCCCCTGGATTAAAAAACCTTTCTCTCCCTCTTCGCTTTAATTCCACTGCTATAGGAAGTGCGATGTGTCTTTGTGGCAGACTGGAATAGAACCATAACTGCAACAGAATGACAGTGTAGGGAATGTGTGTCTGAGACGCTGTCATCAGTTGAAACTGAGCACAAACACCTGAAGCATAAGCTCTGCTGAAGAGCTCAGCCAGGCAGGAGATGCATAGAGGTTTATTTTAACCCTGCAATACAGCCTCCAAGTTCAGAAATTGACACATACTGAATGCACAGCCTACCCAGCTGCAAACATCTCACATGAGATCAGACAAGGGCAGGCACACCCAGCCCAGAATGGCCACAGTGCAGCAGGGAGAAACAAGGAAACCTTAGGAGTAAAAAACTCCCAAGGAAAAAGATGAACAGATGAAAGAGGAGAAAAAACTTACAAAAATGTAGCTAACCCCCAAATCCTTAGGAAAAAATGGGAGGACAAAGAGCCTCCCTCCACCTGTCCAACACACAGGACAGAAAAAAACAGTGAGGGGAGGTCTCCTTGGCCTCTTATAGGGGAATATCATTTAATTAATTATGTAAATTAAAAATTCTGCCTGTCCTACCAGCACACAGGGGCAGAGATACCCCATATTGTGCTGCTGTTGGACATAAGGGGAATAACATTTTGCTCTTGCCAGAGCATAGCTCAGGATAAGTGGCGGAGTGAAAATGTCAATGTAATTTTGGATAAGGCCCACAAAGCAAAACACAGCTTAAAAAACACAACAAAAACATATTGTTTTTTCCCCACAGCATTTTTCATTTACTTTTTGCTGATTTTTCTCTGCTTTTTTTTCCTTTCCCTTATTAAATATATAGGGAAAATGCTTGTGTTTTTGAAAAAGCAGCTTTTCCACAGCTCTTTTTCCACAACATGTGGAACCAAAATCTCATTAAATTTGCTGGTACGGTAAAACGCAGTATTTTTTTTTTCTGCTGCGTTTCCTTAGCAGCCAAAAATGCTATGTTTCCGCAACATGGGCGCCAGCCTTCAACTAAGTTCTGACAAGTCAGAGATAACACATAATGTATGATTGGTGAAACAGAGACCCTGATTAATCACTAGAACACAGAGGATTTGGTGCTGCCATATACCCACCATTGCCCAAACTTAAATCCCCATGGAAAAAGTAAAGTACCACAATGCCTTCGCTGTAGCAATCTTTATGACATATCACAAGTTAGTCCAAACAATTGTTGCTTTCTCAAAAAAAAAAAAGAGTATTAATTTAAAAACACTCTATGCACTGACATAAGCAAGTTTTTAAAATACATTGTTTAAAGGGAACCTACCACTTCCCCCAAGCATATTTAACTGTCACCACTGTGTTACAGAGCACATTACAGTGATAAATACATACTGTATGTCATTTTTGTAGATTTGGAGAAAAACAAAGCTGAAGTCTTATGCAGTGCTCCCAGGGCTGAGGACAGATTTTCAGCCCTGAGAGCACTACTCTCGCCGCTCAAATAGAATGGGTGACATCATAGCAGTGGAAGGATCAACTGTTACTGCACAGGGTGGCAGGGTCCAGTGCAAAGGTTTCATAAGTGGGACAGTTTAGTGTCCCCCTCCAGCTAGAATAACAGTTTAAAGGGATTCTGTCAGGTCGAACTGGGACACTAAACCACCCACAGGTCCTTATAGACCTGGGGTTTAGTGTCCCAAATGCAGGCGCATTAAAAATAAAAAACCTTTATACGTACCTAGAGAAGGGTCCAATGTATGCTATTCGGCCGAGAACAGTCCGACTTATTCATGAGATTCTTCATTGGCATGGCTCCCAGTCCCTGCGCTGTTCTTCAGTGAAGCCAAAGATGGACAGCCTGGCTTCACTGCGCAATTGCCGGAGGTACAGCACATGCGAACTGAAGCCAAGGTGTACTCCTCTGGCTTCATTGAAGAACTGCGCAGGCGCGGGGAGTACTGCGGCAGGGTGAGTATAAAGCTTTTTTATTTTTAATACGGTCATGGATTGCGTTATAACAGGGTGATTTTGGACACTAAACCCCAGGTCCATATCGACGTGAGGGTGGTTTAGTGTCCCAAATTGCCCTAACAGATTCCCTTCAATGTCACACTTCAGCTACCTTCACAGTTTACAGTGGGGAAAAAAAGTATTTAGTCAGCCACCAATTGTGCAGGTTCTCCCACTTAAAAAGATGAGAGAGGCCTGTAATTGACATCATAGGTAGACCTCAACTATGAGAGACAAAATGAGAAAACATATCTAGAAAATCACATTGTCTGATTTTTTAAGAATTTATTTGCAAATTATGGTGGAAAATAATTATTTGGTCACCTACAAACAAGCAAGATTTCTGGCTCTCACAGACCTGTAACTTCTTCAAGAGGCTCCTCTGTCCTCCACTCATTACCTGTAGTAATGGCTCCTGTTTGACATTGTTATCAGTATAAAAGACACCTGTCCACAACCTCAGTCACACTCCAAACTCCACTATGGTGAAGACCAAAGAGCTGCGGAAGGACACCAGAAACAAAATTATAGACCTGCACCAGGCTGGGAAGACTGAATCTGCAATAGTCAAGCAGCTTGGTGTGAAGAAATCAACTGTGGGAGCAATAATTAGAAAATGGAAGACATACAAGACCACTGATAATCTCCCTCCATCAGGGGCTCCACGCAAGATCTCACCCCGTGGGGTTAAAATGATCAGAAGAACAGTGAGCAAAAATCCCAGAACCAAATGGGGGACCTAGTGAATGATCTGCAGAAAGCTGGGACTAATGTAACAAAGGCTACCGTCAGCAACACACTACGCCGCCAGGGACTCAGATCCTGCAGTGCCAGACGTGTCCCCCTGCTTAAGCCAGTACATATCCGGGCCCGTCTGAAGTTTGATAGAGAGCATTTGGATGTTCCAGAAGAGTATTGGGAGAATGTCATATGGTCAGATGAAACCAAAGTAGAACTGTTTGGTGGAAACACAACTCGTCGTGTTTGGAGGAAAGTGAATGCTGAGTTGCATCCAAAGAACACCATACCTACTGTGAAGCATAGGGGTGGCAACATCATGCTTTGGGGCTGTTTCTCTGCAAAGGGACCAGGACGACTGATCCGTGTACATGAAAGAATGAATGGGGCCATGTATCGTGAGATTTTGAGTGCAAACCTCCTTCCATCAGCAAGGGCATTGAAGATGAAATGTGGCTGGGTCTTTCAGCATGACAATGATCCCAAGCACAGCGCCAGGGCAACGAAGTAGTGGCTTCGTAAGAAGAATTTCAAGGTCCTGGAGTGGCCTAGCCAGTCTCCAGATCTCAACCTCATAGAAAACCTTTGGAGGGAGTTGAAACTCCGTGTTGCCCAGCGACAGCCCCAAAACATCACTGCTCTAGAGGAGATTCTGCATGGAGGAATGGGCCAATAAACCAGCAACAGTGTGTGCCAACCTTGTGAAAACTTACAGAAAACATTTGACCTCTGTCATTGCCAACAAAGGATATATAACAAAGTATTGAGATGAACTTTTGTTATTGACCAAATACTTATTTTCCACCTTAATTTGCAAATAAATTCTTAAAAAATCAGACAATGTGATTTTCTGGATTTGTTTTCTCATTTTGACTCTCATAGTTGAGGTCTACTTATGATGTCAATTACAGGCCTCTCTCATCTTTTTAAGTGGGAGAACTTGCACAATTGGTGGCTGACTAAATACTTTTTTCCCCATTGTAGTGTCCCCCTCCAGTTTAATGTCTACCTCCAGCTATCCCCACAGTATAATTTTCCCCTCCAGTTGCCCTCAGTTTAATGTCCCCATCCAGCTGCCCCTACAGTGTAAAGTCCCCCTCCAATTGCCACCTGTTTAATGTCCCCCTGCAGTTACCCTGACAATATTATGTTTCTTTCCTACCAATCAAACATAAAAAACACTAATACTCACCTCTCCTTGCTCCCCTGTCGTCTCTGGTCTGAAGTCTTCTGGGGGCTGCAGGTGCAATGTCATCACATCGCACCTCCACCTCCAGCAACAGAGATGGGATGAATGGTGAAGAAGGGAGTGGACGGCCCCCTGCTTCCCCATTGTCTTCAACTCATTAGTGTCTGGAGGACACTGATGGCTTGGAGTTAGGGCATCCCGGACCTACTGCCTACAAATGCAGGACTGTCCCACTGTCCCAAGGGGACCCCTGCAAGTGCACCATTGGCCCTATGGTTAAAGTATCCCTGAATGGCAAAAGCAGGGAGATTACTGCCCAACCCCAGTGCACAAACTGCTTCATTTGCATAAGACTTCAAAGTTGTTTTTCTCCAAATCTACAAAAGTGACATACAGAGACTCCCAATAGTAGAATATTCAATATGACAAACTTAGAATAAAAAGTGACATTTTGGGGTAGGCAAATATGTTTTGACACAACTGTATAAATATACATACATAAAAGCGGAGGCTTCAATGACCGCAATAATAATCAAATTTTAACTATAATTTTTTTTAAAACATTAGTAGTCAGTGTCCTTGGTATTGGTGAATGCTGTCAATAGACATTATACAAATCTTGTCAAGTAGGTTCATACCTTCACACATACTGTACATTTGAAAAACTTTGTTATAGATTTGCTGAACACTGGATCTTTGCAGAATTATCTAGACAGGGATTTCTTCCAAACAAACATTCTTCATTGTCCTGCTTCTATTGAAATGCTCAAATGCTGGTCTTAAGGGACTTATTGGTTTTTTGGCAATATAAGTTGCACAATGTAATATAATTTTATACATCAAACTCATTGTAAAGTTTTAAAGAACATAATATAAACAGTAGTAGGAAAGTTCACATATATCCAAATATACAGTGCAGACCAAAAATTTGGACACACCTTCTCATTCCAAGAGTTTTCTGTATTTTCATGACTATAAAAATTGTAGATTCACACTGAAGGCATCAAAACTATGAATTAACACATGTGGAATTATATACATGTCTTATATTCTAGGTTCTTCAAAGTAGCCACCTTTTGCTTTGATTACTGCTTTGCACACTCTTGGCATTCTCTTGATGAGCTTCAAGAGGTAGTCACCTGAAATGGTCTTCCAACAGTCTTGAAGGAGTTCCCAGAGATGCTTAGCACTTGTTGGCCCTTTTGCCTTCACTCTGCGGTCCAGCTCACCCCAAACCATCTCGATTGGGTTCAGGTCTGGTGACTGTGGATGCCAGGTCATCTGGCTTAGCACCCCATCACTTTCCTTCTTGGTCAAATAGCCCTTACACAATCTGGAGGTGTGTTTGGGGTCACTGTCCTGTTGAAAAATAAATGATGGTCCAACTAAACGCAAAATGGATGGAATAGCATGCCGCTGCAAGATGCTGTGGTAACCATGCTGGTTCAGTATTCCTTCAATTTTGAATAAATCCCCAACAGTGTCACCAGTAAAGCATCCCCACACCATCACACGTCCTCCTCCATGCTTCACGTTGGGAACCAGACATGTAGAGTCCATTTGTTCACCTTTTCTGCGTCGCACAAAGACACGGTGGTTGGAACCAAAGATCTCAAATTTGCACTCATCAGACCAAAGCACAGATTTCCACAGGTCTAATGTCCATTCCTTGTGTTCTTTAGCCCAAACAAGTCTCTTCTGCTTGTTGCCTGTCCTTAGCAGTGGTTTCCTAGCAGCTATTTTACCATGAAGGCCTGCTGCACACAGTCTCCTCTTAACAGTTGTTGTAGAGATGTGTCTGCTGCTAGAACTCTGTGTGGCATTGACCTGGTCTCTAATCTGAGCTGCTGTTAACCTGCGATTTCTGAGGCTGGTGACTCGAATGAACTTATCCTCTGCAGCAGAGGTGACTCTTGGTCTTCATTTCCTGGGGCGGTCCTCATGTGAGCCAGTTTCTTTGTAGCACTTGATGGTTTTGGCCACTGCACTTGAGGACACTTTCAAAGTTTTCCCAATTTTTCGGACTGACTGACCTTCATTTCTTAAAGTAATGATGGCCACTTGTTTTTCTTTACTTAGCTGCTTTTTTCTTGCCATAATACAAATTCTAACACTCCATTCAGTAGGACTATCAGCTGTGTATCCACCTGACTTCTGAACAACACAACTGATGGTCCCAACCCCATTTATAAGGCAAGAAATCCCACTTATTAAACCTGACAGGGCACACCTGTGAAGTGAAAACCATTTCAGGTGACTACCTCTTGAAGCTCATCAAGAGAATGCCAAGTGTGTGCAAAGCAGTAATCAAAGCAAAAGGTGGCTACTTTGAAGAACCTAGAATATAAGACATATTTTCAGTTGTTTCACACTTTTTTGTTAAGTATATAACTCCACGTGTTAATTCATAGTTTTGATGCCTTCAGTGTGAATCTACAATTGTTATAGTCATGAAAATACAGAAAACTCTTGGAATGAGAAGGTGTGTCCAAACTTTTGGTCTGTACTGTACATGGAACATTAATTTTACTATTAATTAAACTCTTTTCTTTACTGAAGAAGTTCCTTACTGTCATGTTATTACATATTTGTGCATTAATACATGAATGTAAGGTGATATACTACAGTATGTATCACAAATTCATAATGTAAATGATACATTTGTTTTCACTAGTAATTAGGGATGGGCGAATGGGCGAACCTATTAGTTTAGAACCAGATTCAACCTGAAATTTCCGAAAGTTTGGGGTTGCTTAAAAAAAACAAAACGTTGGGCTTGATTACCCACAAGACACTATTTTACTTTGGGGTCTCTTTATCTCTAATCTTAATTTTGGTTCTCCCATCTCTATTAGTTATTTATATTAATTTTAACACATATTAAGACACACTTTCCACAGCTTTTCATTAATATGAAGAAAAAATTGGGATATATTAGGCAGCTCCATACTCTATATAGGATAATACAATATTTTGCTCACTTTACTCAACACTTGTTGAGCATAATAAAATACAAAATGTATTGTCTAGATCTACGTTTATCTAACACTGTATCGTAACAGAACCAAAATGCACATACTGTGGAGGGTTATTATAATAGGAACATGAGGATGCATGTAAAAGATATATAAAATTAAGATTTCAACTGCCATGAAATGGGGATGAATAAAATCCATGTAAAGGATGTAATGAAAATCGATGATCCTTGATTTTTGACAGTGCAGCCTGATTATTGACAAACATCAATATATATATATATATATATATATATATATATATATATATATACAGTACAGACCAAAAGTTTGGACACACCTTCTCATTCCAAGAGTTTTCTGTATTTTCATGACTATAAAAATTGTAGATTCACACTGAAGGCATCAAAACTATGAATTAACACATGTGGAATTATATACTTAACAAAAAAGTGTGAAACAACTGAAAATATGTCTTATATTCTAGGTTCTTCAAAGTAGCCACCTTTTGCTTTGATTACTGCTTTGCACACTCTTGGCATTCTCTTGATGAGCTTCAAGAGGTATTCACCTGAAATGGTCTTCCAACAGTCTTGAAGGAGTTCCCAGAGATGCTTAGCACTTGTTGGCCCTTTTGCCTTCACTCTGCGGTCCAGCTCACCCCAAACCATCTCGATTGGGTTCAGGTCTGGTGACTGTGGAGGCCAGGTCATCTGGCGTAGCACCCCATCACTCTCCTTCTTTGTCAAATAGCCCTTACACAGTCTGGAGGTGTGTTTGGAGTCATTGTCCTGTTGAAAAATAAATGATGGTCCAACTAAACGCAAAATGGATGGAATAGCATGCCGCTGCAAGATGCTGTGGTAACCATGCTGGTTCAGTATTCCTTCAATTTTGAATAAATCCCCAACAGTGTCACCAGTAAAGCATCCCCACACCATCACACGTCCTCCTCCATGCTTCACGTTGGGAACCAGGCATGTAGAGTCCATTCGTTCACCTTTTCTGCGTCGCACAAAGACACGGTGGTTGGAACCAAAGATCTCAAATTTGCACTCATCAGACCAAAGCACAGATTTCCACAGGTCTAATGTCCATTCCTTGTGTTCTTTAGCCCAAACAAGTCTCTTCTGCTTGTTGCCTGTCCTTAGCAGTGGTTTCCTAGCAGCTATTTTACCATGAAGGCCTGCTACACACAGTCTCCTCTTAACAGTTGTTGTAGAGATGTGTCTGCTGCTAGAACTCTGTGTGGCATTGACCTGGTCTCTAATCTGAGCTGCTGTTAACCTGCGATTTCTGAGGCTGATGACTCGGATGAACTTATCCTCCGAAGCAGAGGTGACTCTTGGTCTTCCTTTCATGGGGTGGTCCTCATGTGAGCCAGTTTCTTTGTAGCGCTTGATGGTTTTGGCCACTGCACTTGGGGACACTTTCAAAGTTTTCCAATTTTTCAGACTGACTGACCTTCATTTCTTAAAGTAATGATGGCCACTCGTTTTTCTTTACTTAGCTGCTTTTTTCTTGCCATAATACAAATTCTAACACTCCATTCAGTAGGACTATCAGCTGTGTATCCACCTGACTTCTGAACAACACAACTGATGGTCCCAACCCCATTTATAAGGTAAGAAATCCCACTTATTAAAACTGACAGGGCACACCTGTGAAGTGAAAACCATTTCAGGTGACTACTTCTTGAAGCTCATCAAGAGAATGCCAAGAGTGTGCAAAGCAGTAATCGAAGCAAAAGGTGGCTACTTTGAAGAACCTAGAATATAAGACATATTTTCAGTTGTTTCACACTTTTTTGTTAAGTATATAATTCCACATGTGTTAATTCATAGTTTTGATGCCTTCAGTGTGAATCTACAATTTTTATAGTCATGAAAATACAGAAAACTCTTGGAATGAGAAGGTGTGTCCAAACTTTTGGTCTGTACTGTATATATAACCTGAGCTGGGCTGGCCTACAAGGGTACTGCCATACCATAAGAGTACTGCCGTTGTTCTTATCACATACCAGGCTGGGGCACCAGTGATTTCACTTAACAAAGTAAAACATTGTAACCTGCAAAAATGTGCAGCCTGTAAAAACTAGCAGCCAAAAATCAATGAATGTTTAACTTTAAGTGAAATTACCAGCCTCCTAGGCCAACACACATTCAGAGCTGCTGGGTGTGGCACTGCCCAAAGGCCTTATAATAATAAGCTATCTAAATCTCACACAGTGTGGAGATATAGATCCTGGACATCCTAATGTCTTCACCAGCGCCAGCCGTGAAGCCAGATGGACTTGTGCTGAATTTGGACCCAAGTTTTCACTACAGCAACTAGTATAAGACATAAACAATCTACAATGGAAGCCAAACCAAAACCCGCAACACTCTCGAAACCAGAGGAATGAATCAGAAGAGTAAATGTATCCAAGGCAAAAGGTCAATCCAAGAGGTATCATCAGAGTCTAATTTCCAGTAACAGGCCAATGGTCAGTAATACAGCAATCCAGCACAAATGATCTGAGTTCAGAGCCTCACTAAAGTACAAACTAATAGTAGGCACATAGGTGGGCAGGAGCAGAGTTTAAATATCCCTCCTTAGATGGTGATTGGACCAGTACAGCAGAGTTATTAAAACTTCAGAAGCACCATATGTTGGCATGGAAACCTTAAGGTAACAGCAGCTAGCTGTTTAGCTTGGTGAGATTCCTAACAATTATAATGTAGCATTAAGGCACTTATTAGTCTGTTTAATTCCTGTTATACTGTACATATACAGTAGAATTAATTCTTAGGCAGGAAGTCTCAAGATATCCTCTACAATGGAGTCTCACATGTCAATTTGTGCTTTTTGTCTGCATTATTTGTTACTTCTTAAAGTAAAATGTGATCAGTAAGTGCACTTTGTACTGTTTGAGAAAAGATTAAAGCCTTTTATGTTCATGTGCAGATTTTGGATCTGACTTATGACTGCTCTTTGAATTTCAAAGCTTAACTTTGTAAGGGATTTTGTACAACCATTACTTATTTATAAATGATTTCATATGCAAGATAGTACTGCAGGGACAAACATCTCAAAACCAAAAGCTGACTTGACAGTGGCAGCATGTTATTAAACACGAGAGGAAGGTTTTATGCATTAAGGTTAGATGTAACATTTTGGAAACGATGGAATGTATAACTGTATGTGTTTAGCAACTGCATAGGGTGCTACTAATCAGAGTGTGAAAAGATACAAAGTATATAAATTAAGTCAAATGTATGCTTGCAGAAAATATCAAGCTTTGTGTTGATCAGTATTTACTGTTCTGCTAAATAATTATGAATTTGATATGTTCATTGTGTGAATGTTATTAGAAGTGCATCCTTGCCCCTTGCGATGTTTAATGTAGTGCTAACAAAACAATGGTGTGATGCTTAAGTCAGTGCTGGGCTGGAATTCCTTGAACCAACTGGAAAAGCTAAATAAGTTATTAATGAACCATCCTAAGACAGTCGTTTGTACTCTGCTGGGCAAGTATGACCCTATCTAAAGTATTTTCAGCATAACTACCTAGCTAAATTTTAAAGGAGGTTGAAGTCTTGTAAATCAGCTAGCAGAAATTTATCGCACTATTAAATCTGGAATATAAAAATCCAGAAATCACCTATGATAATATGTGCATTGATAGTAATTCCATAATTTCATATACATTTTTTGGGAAATATTTCCTTTTAAATTCACTAAATTATGCATTTGGATTTATTGAGAAAACATTGTGATTGCACAAGCCTTGTCCTATAACTGACATTTGTGAAGAGTTTTTGCCATGAACTCCCTAATGCTATAAATTTTACTCCTTTCTTCTCCAATTAGAATTTGCACACACAATTGAGCAAAGATTACTATAAATTTCCTACCAATTTTCTTCTAATTTATTTTGATATAATTACCCAGCCAAACATTTACTTTTCACTTGTATGACCAGTATGAATACTATTCTACATAGGGATTCTAAACTTATTTTTTATAATGTTTGTATGCAATATGCACATTTTAAATGTGCTTACAACACAACAAAAACGTCCATTTACTGCATGTTGGAGCATTGCTGGATGTCGAAATCTAACACTTCCCTGCGACTGTTCTTCATTTACTTCAATAAAGACGTTACATACACATAATTAGACGTGTAAATGGATTTATCAATTACTTGTTTCTCTGCATGTAGCCACCTCCTTGGTTCTCCCAGTCTGCTGGATAATGTACCTGCCAATTCCAATTACACAAATGTGTGGCTGCCAAATCAAGGAACAAAGCTTTTGCTAATATGAACACGCTAAAACATTTCCTCTATACATGCCAATGATAGAATGTTTATAGGCTGAAGAAATTTAAATTCAATACTCAACAGGAGCAACTTTATAGCTTTTGGAAAAAGAAATAATGCCAAACAGATAGACGTTAAAGCTACTTGATTTGGATTTCCCATGAACATAACCATAGTTATATTTGCAGATAATTAAAAGTTAAACATTGTTGCAATTACAAATAATTTAAAAAAATTCTGCGTTTTAAAGATGTTCTTTAACCATCTTAGAGTAGGTTCACACTACCCTTATTTAATGTCTGTTGCTCCGATCTGTCACAGGACAATATAAATGGACATCAAAGGACAGGTGCAGATGGAGCCCCAATCGTCAGGGATCCAGCTGCATTTACCCTAAAGTAAAATAAAAATTACTGAAACTTTTTTCTGCCACGTTTTTTAATTTGCTGATGGAAGTAACAGTCGGGCATGCAGGACTTTTTCTTCCATTACAAAAATAAGCAAGATGGAAGAAAGCGTCCATCATGCTGTCTACATTAGAGTCAATGGGAATTGTCACAGACGGAGGGGGTTCTGTTCTCTTACTCTACTACAGTTAATCTCCTTTGCTGTCATCCCATTACCAATGACAGCAAAGGACATTAATCTAGCTTTAGTGGTGTCAGCCTTTATTTTGATTGGTTGTCAATGGATATGACCATAAAAGCAGGGACTTTCTATTATCAAAGTCTTGTTAGAAATCTAGCCATGATTTCCTTATTAAGGACAGGTTATTAGACAGAGATATTACATGCATGAGAGAATAGCGGCTACAATAAGGAAATGATGGCTGGTTTTCTGAAATGTGCTAGACCATAGAAAGTTCCTGCATTGATGGTTCCTGCAATTCTCTAAAACTTTGCAGATTTTCAAATAACATATATTTGCAAAAATGATTAACTTTTAATTGTCTATAAATTAAATTAACATATAATTATGTTTACAGGAAAACCCCTCAAGGATAAGGCCCCACATTACGTAAATGCAGCATTTTTGCCTGCTATGGAAATGCAAAAGAAAGGGGCGTGGCTTGACGTCGACCTTGATGGCCGCTGCTCTCTAGAGCTCCGAGGCCTCACATACATACAGCGGCTCAAAGCGGCAACTCGGCGCCGGCGATACCAGGCAAATAGGGTACAGGAGGGTCCTCTGCTGCTCTAGACTGTGGGGATATGGCGAAACGGGGGAAGAAAGGCCCTCCCGAAGCGGCTAACGGACTTCTTTGCCGCACCGGCCTCGGCCCAAGATGGTGCCGGTGAGTCTTCCCTTCTCCCGCTGCAGCGAGCGGCGGGCCACTCCCGCGCGGAATATAATGGCACTTCAGGTGAGAAGTCACATCAGCTCACCCCATCACATCTGGAGACCTCCGGTGACAGTACTGACTCCCAGGAAAGTCAGAAAAGGGCTACAGAAGGCCAGCAGCAAGCTCACAAGAGGGGACTACAATCCCCATCTTCATCCACTCCAACTCTTGTCGGCCAACCTCAGGTGCCTCCTGCATTAGCATCCTCCCAGGCAGGCAGCATTACTCCCACACAAAGCCCTGTAAAGCAAAAGATGAGATGAGATACCATGTTTTGTTTTGAATCTCGCCCGGCTACAGAAGATCCCCAACTAGGCGATTCGGATGTGCTCCAGGCTATCCCTGCAGGTACCCAATCTGCTTCTGAGTCCTTCTTGAAAGATATAATGCTAACTTTGCATAGATCTATTCAGAAGGATATCACTAAGGCAATTACGTCCGTATCATCCACGGTTGACTCTCTTGGCAACAGGATTGACCGCATTGAGAATAAAATGAGTGAATTTGCTGCAGCACACAATACTATAGTGGATGCTCATAATGATCTTGAGGAAGAATTAGCGGCGGTCAAACTTAAACTTGCCCACATGGAAAATAGGAATAGACGGAATAATGTTAAGTTTCGTGGCATACCAGAGTCAGTCGCTGCCAGGGACTTGATGTCTTATCTGCAACGATTAATGAAAGCAACCCTGCCACAATGCTCTGAGGCGGATCTTATAATAGACAAGGCCCACCGCTTGCCGGAGCCGAAGGGGATGCCTGATCATATTCCCAGGGACACCATCGCCTGCATACACTTCTACCATGTCAAAGATCGTCTCATGCTTGAATCACGGAAAAGATCATCCTTGCCTGAGCCATTTAAAGAAATCCAACTATATGCAGACCTTTCTCAGGCTACCATTGCTGCCAGAAGAGAGCTGGCTCCTGTTACAGCGGTCCTCCGTCAACACAATGTTCCCTACAAGTGGGGATTTCCAACTAAAGTCATCGTTATCAGAAATGGAGTGACTTATATATTTAACTCCTTTGACACCGGGAGAAGTCTGCTGCTCCAGTGGAACCTGCCACCACCTGCGCCTAATATCCAGAAATCTTCAAGGGCCGAGTCCCATAAGTTGGATCCTCCGTGGAAATCAACCACCTCCGCCGAGTGAATAGCTCAGTATGGACGTACTGTGAGTCACCTGTGGCGTGTTTTGTAACTCCTATTTTATGGCAAACTTCCCCCCAAGTTTGCGCAGTATTACACTGCCCGGTTGTGTAAAACTATTTTCTTTTCCCTTACTGTTGAATAGTTATATGTTGAATACTGTTATTAACAAGCTGTTCCCCTCTAGGCCTAAGAGATTTTCTTTTTGTGTTACTCTCATACCTGACCCTTTCTGCTACCAGTCTATATTCCTAACTCTTGAATATATTAATGGGTGTCAAATTACTGTCACTTAACGCGAGGGGATTAAACAGTCCCTTTAAGCGTTCATTGCTGTGGAAAGAGGCTCTCAGATCTGCAGCTGATGTAATTTGCATACAGGAGATGCATTTCTGTGACTCTCGTCCGCCAAAGTTTTCTCACAAATTGTTCCCTCATGTTTTCTGCTCCAATGCCGCCAAGAAGGTTGCGGGCGTTCTCATAGCGATAAAGCACACAGTGTCCTTTCAGCTAATACATGTCATTTCAGATCCCAAGGGCCGTTATGCAGCGCTAATTTGTTTGCTTGACAATTTCCCCCTTACTATTGTAAACGTATACTGCCCTAACACATCTCAGATTTCCTTTTTAAACTCGGTATTGAAGAAGTGTAGGAAGCGTGCTCAGGGCCAGGTTCTGTTATGCGGTGATTTCAATATTGTACATGATGCTGCTGCTGATTCCACTTATTGCGGCAAGCATCCACCTCAACAATTAGGACCTTGGCTCCGGCAGGCGGAGCTTCATGATGTTTGGCGGTGCTTCCATTCCTCTGAGAAGGATTATACTTATTATTCTGCTAGGCACCAATCCTACTCCAGAATAGACATGTTCCTAGTCCAGAGTGATATGCTCCTTAGAGTACAATGTTGTGAAATAGGAAATATCACGTGGTCGGACCACGCACCTATTATACTTAGCATCCACTTAGTTGGTACTATAGCTCCTCCCGTGTCATGGCGAAACAATACATATGTCATGTCTCTGAAATCGGTAACCGAGAAATTCAGCACTGACATTGCTGAATTCTTTAACATTAACTCCCCCTTGGTAGATGATAAGTTTTGCCTCTGGAATTCACATAAGGCATTTGTTAGGGGCCTATTGATTCAGCATACCTCGCGCTTTAAGCGCAAAAGATTGCAAACGATGAAGGAGCTACTTACTTCCATTGCAACTCTAGAGCAGAAACATAAAACTAACCCTAATCCTGTCCTATTGACTGCTTTGCAGAAGGCTAGGGATGACTTGCGCGCCCATCTACTGGTGGACTTTGAAAAACACTCTAAACACTTGAAAGCCTCTTATTACCGGTTGTACAATAAAGCCAGCAAATTAATGGCACAGAGAGTCAAGGCAGCAAGGATTAAATCTAAAATTCCATTTCTTGTCTCTAAATCGACCACAGCAAAACTCTTCCACCCTCAACAAATAGCTGATTAATTCAATAAATATTATCAGGACTTGTATAACTTGAGGGATGACTCGGATACCGCGCAGCCTTCAAGGATAGATATTAACCGATTCTTATGCTCCTTGCACCTTCCCTCTGTTACCCCTGCACAGCTGCAGTCTTTAAATGTTTCTATTACCACCCAGGAAGTGGCTAAGGCGATAGATGGCTTAAAACTCAATAAATCTCCAGGTCCAGATGGGTTTTCTGGGGAATACTACAAGCTGTTCAAGCCACTTATTCTAGCTCACCTTACTGAGGTGTTTAATTTAGCAATGGTGACAGGAAAATTTCCCCTTGAGATGCTATCCGCAACGATTGTGACGCTGCCCAAACCAGGCAAGGACCCCTCCCGACCCTCTAACTACCGGCCCATATCACTATTAAATGCGGATGTCAAGTTGTTTGCGAAGGTACTTGCGAACAGACTCCTCAATGTCATGCCCACATTGATAGGCGGAGATCAGGTGGGATTTACTAAGGGGAGGAAGGCCCCAGACGGCACGAGACGTGTGGTCGCGCTGGTTGCGGCGGCCCGGGCTCGGCGAGCGCCTTCTCTGCTCCTGTCCTTGGATGCGGAGAAGGCGTTCGATAGGGTACATTGGGGGTATCTTTTTGAGGTTCTCCATAAATTTGGTTTTTCTGGCCCCATAGCTACCGCAATTTCTGCACTCTACTCTAACCCATCCGCACGAGTGTTGGCGAATGGGGTCCTGTCCCGCCCCTTCGCCATTACCAATGGCACGAGACAGGGGTGCCCATTGTCCCCTTTGATATTCTCGTTAGTGATGGAGCCTTTGGCTGAAACGATCAGGTCGCATCCGGGCCTGATTGGTATCAAGTTGGGTCGGACAGACCATAGAATTTATTTATTTGCGGATGATGTGATTCTGTCCCTTTCCTACTCTAATAATATGCTCTATACTGTATCTCAAATTCTGAAAGATTTTGGAGCGTTATCATACTACAAAGTTAATGAATCCAAGTCCCAGATCTTAGGAATTGGTCTGACGCAAAACAATATACACCATATCAAAAACACATCGCCCTATCAATGGTGCTCGCAATCTATACCCTATCTGTGAATTCGGCTCACCCCAAACCCAAAGGATTTGGTTAAGGCCAATTTTACGGGTTTGCTGGCTACCCTTGAGAAGGAGCATGACGTGTTAACTAAATTTGAGCATAGTTGGATGGGGAGAATAGTCTTATACAAAATGTTGATTCTTCCCAGGATACTTTCCTATTTAAGAACATTAGTGATCCCGATACCCAAGCCCACCTTCCTGAGTTTCCAAAAACAAATGATGTCCTTTATATGGAATGGCTGTAAACCCAGAGTAGCGCTACATACACTGTTTAAGGAAGAGATAATGGAGGTATGGGTGTACCAAATTTGTACCATTACTATCTAGCCATAATTTTGGGTCAACTTCAATTTTGGTTTACAACGAACCATGACAAACTGTGGCCAGCTATGGAGGCCCAAATGGCTCAGACTGCCGATTGGGAGGGATTCCTGCTAGCTTCAGGACCCAGGAGCGGTTTTCCCATATCTGCTCCACTGGCTGTACAGGCTACGATTGGGGCATGGCATGCCTTCTGTGCTATTCCGGGTGGGGATACCCCTGGGGTCACACTGAACCTACCCCTTACGACGCTCCCTCACGAGATACTGCATTTATCCCTAGACGTGTGGCGTAGCTGTGGGATACGGTATGTTTCTGACCTGTATAGGGGCGGTACTATAGCACCCTTCTCCATGCTGAAGGAGACATACAATCTACCTGCAAAGGAGGCATACACCTATACTAGATTGACTTCATACTTGTCTGACACTACCTCGGCTCAACTGCGCTTGCCGCAGCCGGCCGCCGACCTCTTGCACCCACAGACTTCCCCAGCGGCTTATAACACTAAAACTCTGTATCGAACTTTAAATATGGACTGCACCTTTCGTAAGACTAAACACATGTGCCTTTGGGAAGACGACATAGGCCGTAGATTTGAGGCCGGTCACTGGCAGGAGGCGATCAGATGGGCTAAGCAATCCACAGTATGTGCCTCACATTGGGAGCAATATAGCAAGCTACTTTTACGCTTGTATTACCCTCCTCTACGCTTAGCTAAGTTTTACCCATCGTGTTCACCTTGCTGTTGGAGGGGATGCGGAGAGAATGGCTCTTTGTTCCATGTGTTCTAGCACTGTCCACTCATTCAGCCCTTTTGTGTTTCTGTGTTTTCCTTGATTAACAGCCTGTGTGGTGGAGTGGTGGGGTATACACCTGAACTGGCACTCCTCCTGCTGGGCATCCACATGATACTGGGTAGATATAAGACAGTTATATGTCAGGTACTCGGGGCTGCCCGCCTACTCATTGCACGTAGATGGAAGTCTACTTCATGTCCGACACTGACAGAGCTGATTTCAGTGGTGTCACTGAATTATCAATATGAGCGTATTTATGCATGCAATGGTGGGGGCCTGGACAGATTTAGGACACATTGGGAGCCATGGGCAGCGTCATTCCCCCCACCGTACACCCATTGACGGCCTGTACGCCTTGGCCTTTCCTGACACTATGAGTGTTGCATTTTACTTTACTTCTGTAGCCTCTTGGGGTCACTCTGCTTTGATACTCCTGGAACACCTATATGCTATCTAATTAATTAATTTGAAACGTGATGCCTGGTAGCAGATGGGTCTGCACCTTTTGTCTGCAGGGCGGGCTATCTGCTTTGTGGGCTGATGGGTGTGATCCGATCTTATTAGTTCTCTAGGCCTGTACTATGTTTTATGTTCTTTTGTCATTTGGCCCTTTGTTCTCCGCCCTATTCTCCACTGTCCCGATCCCCTCCCCCTCCTCCTCATGGCAAGACTCGATTGTTGGTCCATACGGCCTTACCGTGTTAGGTTTATCATATGTTTGAAAAGACTTACATGCTCTTATTATGCATTGTTATATGTATTCTAATCATTGATGTACCTCACTTGAGTCTATTGTATTATACTTTGATTACGATGTATATGAGGCCATAAATGTGCCCTTTGTTCCTTGCTGTGTTTACAACTTGTAATGTATTCATGTAAAAATTTCAATAAAAAACTATTGAAAGGAAATGCAAAAGAAAAAAACATTGCATTTTACAGTAGCAGCAAAGTAAATAAGAGTCTGCCTAATCCTATCCAAAAGAAACAAAAGAAACAGGCGCATAACCTAACCCTGCAGGAACAGAAGGCTATTACTTCACTGAAAGAAAATCAGGATATAATAATAAAACCAGCTGACAAAGGGGGCGCAATAGTCATAATGAACACCTCAGACTATATCCAGGAAGCAAACAGGCAACTGTCAAATCCCATCCATTACTCCAAACTTGGAAGTGATCCCACAAAGGCCTATATGAAAGAACTAAAGAGTATGATCAAGAAGTTTCCAATCCAGATCCAGAATAAGGTAAAAGGACTTATCCCACAAGATACCAGGCCAGGATGCTTCTATATGCTCCCAAAGATACACAAAGAGGGCAACCCTGGGAGGCCTATCATTTCTGGCATTGGGATACTGACAGAAAACATCTCAGGTTGGATGGAAAATCTCCTTAAACCCCTTGTCAGGGATACTCCAAGCTATATCCAGGACACCACTGACCTTCTTAACAAACTGAATGCCCTGGGCTCTCTACCTGAGGGTACCATTTTGGCCACCATGGATGTGGAATCCCTGTATACCAACATTCCCCACAAGGATGGAGTTGCAGCATGTCGGGTACACCTGGCAAAACAAAACCTCCCAACAGAACCAGTAACGCAGCTCATACAATTCATCCTTAGCCACAACCATTTTACCTTTGGAGAAGATCTATATCTACAGCGAATGGGAACTTCAATGGGGACCAGATGTGCACCCCAGTATGCAAATCTCTTTATGGCAGAACTGGAAGGAGCATATTTATCAACATGCACCACCAAACCTATGATTTACCTTCGTTATATCGATGATATTCTTGTCATCTGGACTGCAGGTGAGGCCCTACTTCAATTCCATAATGACTTCAATGACTTTCACTCTACCATCAACCTTAAACTTAGCTATTCAGGGAGTGAAATTCACTTTCTGGATACCACAATATACATCAAAGACCACCGGCTACTCACATATATAGTATACAAATATACTCAGTTAGCCTCTAAAAGGTATCGCCTGATTTCTTCACTCTTCCACTACTTTCAATGGCTAACACGATACAACATTATACTACTAATCCTATCCACAGCTGTGGATTTTCGCTGAGGTTCACTATGTGGGGCTTTAGCCTTAAAGATCTAAACCTAAGGTGTGAGACTTCAGGGGTGGCTAGTGAATTTTACATAGACAATTATAGCTTCTTCAACTCCCCATGTCATCATGCTAAATTCTTTGCCTCGGAGATTTGTGACTTGTGATTTAGGCAATCTCACTCTCAGTTTACAACCTGTAAGGCTGAGGCCCCACGTTGCAGATACACAGCTTATTTTGTTGCCGATTTTCTGTGTTTTTTGAGTCAAAGTCAGGAGTAGATTGTGCAGTAGGTAGAAAAATAAATACTTCCTATGTTTCCCATTCCTTTTTTAGCCATTCTTGGCTTTGGCTTGAAAAAAACCTCAGTGAAATCTGCAGCTATTAAAGCTGCGTTTCCGCAATGTGGGGCCTCAGCCCCCAAATTCCATTGGGAAAAGAACTAGATGTTTCACAGTGATTCCCCCTTTTTAGTCTACTATTTAATATTGATCTATTGTATACATTGTTATTTTATATATTTTATTTTGTCTCCTTTCTTTTATATTTTTCTAAGTTACCATTTATATTGAAAACATTAACCCCTAGGGGTTACAATAGGAGATGGCTTCCTATCTTTAGAGATCCGTTTCCTGCAGTCTTCCCATCATCACAGTGTAGGATGGCATAATTAACAATAGATAATGGGGAAAGTTCAGCTTCTCCTACCGCATCCTCTGTTTAGCACAGTGACATCTCCTCACAGTTCACAGCAATAATCATTTAAAGAATTTTAAATTTAAAAAAATCTGGAAGTAGGAAAATATTTTAAAACTTAAAATATGTCTCAATATTTAGTTTAAATTTGTTAAACATTTAGATGAAACTTTCCCTTTAAAGAAGGGAATAGTGAAAGTTGACCAGGCATAGAGAAAGTATTCATCAATCAAGTGGTTAAAGCAGTCATTTTCAATTTGCTTCTCTTACATATGGTGAGTTGTACACGTCTTTAATATTTCTAGAGTTATGTGTTATACCTACTAATCACACATGATTTTTGAATAATACAAGCTAATAAAATATAGTTTTGCTGCTGATTCTATCAGGGTTCCCATTTTCACAGTAAAAATAATTTAACACAAATATACACAAACAATATGTAATTTGACCAAGAACACTGATGTACATTAGCATTATCATTGCACTTAAATTAATGACAAGAGGTACAAAAGACTGACTTGAATTATACAGTCCACATTAATTAGATTTGTAAAACTATATTAATTTAATTTAGTAGTTTGTGGTGCAGATTTACAAACAGAAAACATAGGAAACTATATTAGAAGTGTGCTCAAAATATATAGCCACTGCTCAAGAGTAGGATCTCTGCTGTTTTAAACAGTAGGAATCCAGTGGCAGTGCAAATGATCAGAGACCCGATCATGGGTATTTAAAGGGGCATTCTCATTTCAAGGATCCTATCTATACTGCTAGCTTATGTAAATTCAAGAGTTTTCCTAAATATATTGCTTTAGCAATGCTGTTTTGTTTGCCTGCTATATTGGATTATTCCTCCCATTGTTTACACAGCGTTTCCTTGGTCCTGTCATAACAAGTCAAGAGGATGAGCCACTGCTCTCTGGGAAACTGAGTTCTCTTGCTGTCATGTACAGCTCTTCAGTCAGGACAACCATTTCAGCTAATTGCTGTTTGCTGATAACGGCTCCGACTGCGTATGTTATCTCTCTGTGTAAACCCAATGATAACATTGGGTTTACTGCAAGACCATTGTCTGTGTAAGTCTTCTATAAAAACCTGTGTAATGTAATATACACATTATTTGATCAGCATTGATATTAGATCAATAAACAATTTCTCATGGTAAAGACAATGTCTATATCTAGAAAGGAACTTCATAGTGTCCTCTTAATCAAACAGTCAAAGCCCCCCCAGCTTGCTGAAGAATACAGGAAGTGAGGAGAAAAGACAGCAGGCAAGGCTGCTGAGAGAGGAAGATGGGTAAATTACTTTACCCTCTCAGATGACACTATGGGCATCTGATGTTTCACTTTGCTAGCTGTCACCAGCATTCTTGCAGTGAGGTAATAGGGCAGTTGGCAGTTGGGAGACTTCTGAAGGCTGCTAGTAATGTAGTTATTTTCCCATATACTGCAATACTGTTTTACTGTAGTATGAGTAATCTAATGATCCTATATGGTGATCGCTGTAGAAGGAAAAAACATAAAATTTCAATTTCACAGCCCCCAAAAATGTAACAAAAAGTCATCAAAACTTCAGACAATCCCCAAAATGGTATCAATAAAAATGACGTTATGTCCTCTAATAATTGACCCCCTTACACAGCTTCATACAGAGAAATGTTTAAGTTATGTGTGTCACAAAATGATAGGGTAAAAGAATTTTAGTTTTTTTTTTCAAAGTTTTAAATTTTTTTTTGAAAGTAGTAAAACATAACAAAAACTATATATAAATTTGGTATTGTTGCAATTGTACTTACCCATAGAACATAAGTAAATGAATTTTAGTTTCTTTTTCAAAGTTTTTAATTTTTTTGAAGGTAGTAAAACATAAAAAAACTATATACAAATTTGGTATTGTTGCAATCGTACTGACCCATAGAACATAGGTAATGTGTTCATTATACCAAAGTGCAAACAGCATAAAAACAAACCTGTAAGAAAATAGTGCAATTGCGTTTTTCCCAATTCCTTCAACTTAAAATGAAGACATTAGGAAGTTCAATTTGTCCTGCAAGAAAAAGCCCTCAAATGGCCCTGTAAACAGAAAAATATAAGTTTTGGAAGACGTGGAGAAAAAAAAACAAAACACAAAAATGAAATATTTTGTTATGGGTTTAAGGCAGTTTCAGATGCAGGCCAGCTAGATGCAGGCCACTTTCAACTGTATCTGGGACCAGGTTCGGCGTCAGCACCCGGCGTACCCGGACAAGTGCCGGGGCCCCAAGCTCCTGAGGGGGCCTACTGCTGACTGCTTTTTGTTTTGTTTTTTTAACCCTTTCCCGACATCCGCCGTAATAGTACGGCGGATGCTGGGTGTTTAAAGATGGTGTCCACTCGGGAGTTGTGCGGCCGCCATAGCCACCGGATCTCTGCTGTTTTACACAACAGAGACCTGGCGCTAATGCGCGCGATTGGTGTCCGCATTGATCGCGGGCATTAACTCCTCTGGCACCTCGGTCAAAGCTGACCGAGGTGCCATATTACCAGCGGCGCGCGGGCTCCGACATTTTGCCAGGGATCGCCGGCACCCGATGAGTTGAAGCCAGTGATGAAATAGGGAGCCATCCGCTCCCTTCTTCATCATCCAGCCGCTGTCTTTGCTCGGATTCTCCTGGGAGCAGGAGGCGCAATGTAGTGACATCACTTACATCGCACCTGTTACTCCTAGGAGACTCCCGGGCCAGAGAGAGAGTGAACGGGGAACAGGGAGAGGTGAGTATTACGGTTTGGTTTTTTTATTATATACAGTGGAGGACATAAAACTGTGGGGGCAACGTATGTTGTGGGGGGGGACATGATACTGTGAAAGCAATCTGGGTGGGTGGGGACATAATGTGGGGGCAACCTGAGGGGTGGGGGGACATGATACTGTAGAGGAAACCTGAGGGAGACATGACAGTATGGGGGGACATACTGTGGGGGTGTGAAAGATCCTCAGTGCGCCAACACCGCTGTGGCCCACACCTGAGTCTTCTTTCCTAAAAAACCACACTCACCGCCAGTGAGTGCCGGGTCCACAAGATAAATACAAGACAAGCTTTCTAAATTTATATATTTATTAACCCCTAAATGGGTCGGTATTAACATCTAACACATGCAGTTCAGAACAGATATGTAGATATAGGCAAGCATTAACAGTTACTAGTTACAATATACAGTACTTAAAATAAAAGGGAATAAAAGTGAAATGATTACTTTACCACGCATCTCCTTGATGTGGCTCTATAATCCAACACTCACACATGCTCTGTCATGTGTGAATAACCAGTGGAGGCTTCCTAGCATGTGGCATCACCACAACAATCCAGCCTGCATGCTCTTCACAGTGGTCTGTCTGTGATCTCTTGTAGTCTGTCTCTAAAACTCCTCATAGTGTTCTCTTGTAGTCCCAGCACAATCTCCTCCCACTGACCTCTTACCTCATCTTATATACCCTTTATGCCACCTCCCAGAATGAGGTCACTGGCGACAGCAAGTCTGATTGGCTAACGCACTCAAGTCCAGATTCTTTGTATTGAGCTGAGACCAAGTGAAAGGATACAATGTTATCAGCCATATCTGATCTACCAGTTCAGGCTGACCAATGCATGTTTGTTTGATCACTCAGGGCTGTGTAGGAATACAATGGAGCCCTGCTGGGATGGATACAAAGCCCTATTGTTCCAGTCCGGCCACTATTGGCAATATACTTATGAGTAGGCTGTGCACATTATGAGTAAAGAGAACTGAGAGAGAAATACGCTACCCAGAGATCAAAATACAGCTCTGAGTTATAGCCATATTTAAACAGAATCATCACACCTCCCCCTTTAGATGGGGCTTGTAGGAAGTAGGGGCCTATGCCCCTCTTCTGAGAGCACCTCTGCCGCTTCAGCTCCTCAGGCTCTGGCCCCAAGGCTTCCCCACCTCCCCCGGGGTCCCAGCAGACTCGGGACTTGTCAGACTCCGAGGGTGGTTGAGCGCCACGCGCCTTCAATATGGCCAGACTAGGGTCAGCTTGGACAGCATCTCTGAACTCTTGGCTGGAGTGAGACAAAAGAGAGGTGCATGTTACATAGCTGCCGGACCCTTCTGGCTCTCTAGTCTGACTAGGGGCACTTCTAAGGCTCAGGGCCTGAGCCACGTACACTTGGCTACCTCCCCGCCTGTTCTGGGTCCGCTTTCTGAGTGCTGGCATCCTGTGGAGCCACACTCATGACCCCAGGTCTTTGGGATACCAGTTCAGGGACCCCATCCCGGCGGTCTCTCAGGGTCTCTCTCACACTAGCCGCTAGTTGGGAGAGTTCTAGGGGCTTCTGCACCTCCCTCTTTGCTTCCAAATCTAGGAGCACCTCTGGTTCTGGCACAGGTATGTTTGGACCCTGTCCTCCCTGTACTTGGGTGGGTGATGGTGATACCTTGGGCAACTGACTGAGATCATGCTTCCCCAAACCATCCCCCCACAATACATTGACAGGTAATACATTTGACATGCCCCCTTCTTGGATCACACCTCCAGTACCCCATGCCATCTGCACTTGGGCCATGGGCACTCCTGGAATAGAACTGGACAGAAGAGACGTGTATGTCTCATACCGGCCGGACTCCTCCGGCTTCAAGGGAGTGAGGCTAATCATGGCGGTCTCAGCACCAACTCCA
Organism: Leptodactylus fallax; assembly: GCA_947044405.1. Taxonomy (NCBI): domain Eukaryota; kingdom Metazoa; phylum Chordata; class Amphibia; order Anura; family Leptodactylidae; genus Leptodactylus; species Leptodactylus fallax. The sequence continues at coordinate 8,330,104 of CAMRHE010000010.1, forward strand.
GGTGGTGTAGGCAACGGTTCAAGGGTCGGAACGCCCTCCACCCTTGTAGCACTCTGGCTGCGGGCTAGCACCGCACTACCAGCAGTCCGTCCCTCACCTGGATCGGCCATGAGATCCCCATAGCCTACCTGACCACCTGGCACATGGTCAGCAGTTGGGTGCTTATCGGATGCACTGGGCGAAATAGTAGAAGTCGCTTCCAGTGACTCAGAAGAGCTACCCTGTACACTTTCACAACAAGCATTGGCAATTACATTGACAGTACATTCATTAGCAATTGTTAATTCACACCGGGTCTCAGTAATGCGTCTGAGCGACGGAGGGACCGGTGCAGAGGCTGGAAGGCTTTCCACCCCTTTGGCACTTTGACTGCGGGTAACCACCGCAATACCAGCAGTCCGTCCTACATCCGGACCGTCACTGAGAGCCCAGAGAGACACCGAACCCCCTGGTACAACATCCACAGTTTCATGGCAGACATTTGCAATATCATTAACAGCATCCTGATCAGCATTGGTTCTATCACACTGAGCTGGAGGGAGGACTGGCGGACATAGAGACACAGACTGGGGGGGTGAGGCCCTCGCAGATGTGGGCGGGTCTACAGCCCAGTCCTCACTCAGCTCCTTTACATCTACATTAATCTCAGAGACAGTAGAATTAGCATTTTCACAGAATGTATGAGGAGACATTTCAGAGAGAGGGTTATCAGCCCCCTCTGCAGGTATTCCCACAGGTACAATATCAGACATATCAGCATGGACAGACAGCTGATCACAGGGAGTTGGGGTGGCCCCCACCCCATATTGGCACATCATAGGCCCCAAATCTGTCCCCAACAGTACATTGGCAGGCAACTCAGACATCACTCCCACATCCCGCATTCCTTTCCCTGCACCCCAGTCTAAATGAACACAAGCCATGGGTACAGTAAAACGTTCCAATCCAATACCCCGTAGGGTCAGAGTTTTCCCAGGAATAATACTGTCTGGGGGGACCAAATCTGGTTGTACCAGCGTAACATTTGCCCCAGTGTCCCGGAATCCCATCACCACTTTGTCCCCCACAGTGACCTGTTGACGGTTAGCATTAAGCTGGGGCCCCTCCCTCGCAACCAGATACACAGATGGGCCGGCCGCTGTAGTTTGGGGAGCAGGGGGGCTCCTAGGGTGGTTGGGGCAGTCTCGTTGTAAATGTCCCGTTTGATTACAGGCGTGGCACCACCTGATCTCTCCCTGGGGTATGAGAGAGGTCGCCGGAGAGCTCAGAGCTCGAGGGGCAGGGGACGTATAGGAACCACCCGGGACAGAGTTTGGCCTACCCCACCTGGAAGCAGAGGGCTGTGGTGACCTCCAGCTTGGTTCAGGATTCCCCGGGACAGATTGTGTCTTACCCCTCCTCCAGCCGTCGCTGGCAGGTTTCCACGGCAACTGGTTGGCAACATAACGATCCGCCATTGCTGCGGCTCTTTCAAGGTCCTTGGGCTCTCGGTCCAAGAAGTATTTTTGCACTTCCTCGGTACAAATGTTCAAGAACTGCTCTTGAAGCATGAGGTCTGCAAGGCTTTCTTGCGAGGTGACGGACTTGCCCTCCGTCCACTCCCGGAACCACACGCGCAGCTGGGCCGCTGTATCCTCATGGCTCTCTGAAGGCTTTTTCTGCAGTCCTCGGAACCTTCGACGGTATAGCTCCGGCGTGAGTTGGTACCTCCGGATCAGCGCTGCTTTAACAGACTCATAGTCCGGGTCAACTGGCAAATTGGCGTAAGTGTCCAGGGCTTTTCCCCTCAACCGGGGAGCCAGGTAACAGACCCAATCCGTCTGTGGTAGCTGATACTGCTTACACACTTTCTCAAAGGCCCGCAAGAACGAGTCCAAATCCCCGTTTGTTTCAAGGATTGGAAAGTCCTCGGATCGGAGCCTTGGTACTTGGGCTTCTGGAGTGTGTGAAGTGACAGACGGTGCCTGCTGGGAGAGCTCCATTCTTTTGAGCTCAAGCTGATACTGCCGCTCTCGTTCTGCAGCTTCACGATCGGCCTGCTGTTCTCGTTCTGCAGCTTCACGATCGGCCTGCCGTTCTGCGGCCTGCCGTTCTCATTCTGCTGCCTCACGATCGGCCTGCCGTTCTCGTTCTGCTGCCTCACGATCGGCCTGCCGTTCTGCAGCTTCCTGAAAGCGGCACAACACCTGCAGGTATGTGTTAGGGTCACTGGTGCCTACTTGCTGCAGGACCATTTGCCAGTGTGAAGCCATTCCTCCCACAAGGCTGGGGCTACTGGCCTCTCCTGGTGAAGTAATCCTTTGGCCCGGGCTGCTTGCTGCACTTCCTGGCCTAGCCCCAAAATCAGGACTCTGCATAGCTGTGGCTGCCTCCATTTCAGCCATACTCTCAGGATCTCCAAAAGCCTGGTTCAGCAGTTCTGGAGATCTGCTTCTGAGCCCACTAGCCATCCACTGGTATTTGCCAAATAAAAGATAGGATAGAATACAAAGAGTAAGGGAGAGGAACAGCACTGTATCAAACTTTCACTGTATCTTAATGCTTGCTTTAATATCGAGCTTGTCTCATAGGATTACTACAATCCCCAGCGTGTGAGTGATAAAGGTCACCTTAGGTTTATCCTAAGATCCCACTATGCTGCCACCAATGTGAAATATCCTCAGTGCACCAACACCGCTGTGTATGAATTCAATGGAGCCCTGCTGGGATGGATACAAAGCCCTATTGTTCCAGTCCGGCCACTATTGGCAATATACCTATGAGTAGGCTGTGCACATTATGAGTAAAGAGAACTGAGAGAGAAATACGCTACCCAGAGATCAAAATACAGCTCTGAGTTATAGCCATATTTAAGCAGAATCATCACAGGGGGCAACCTGGGGGACATGATAGTGTGGGGGCAACCTGAGGGGGACATGACACTGTGGTGGATATTCTGTGGGGCAACCTGGGAGATGGGGGGGACATGATACTGTGGGGGTAACCTGAGGGGGACATGAAAATGTGGGGGCAACCTGGAAGGGGACATTATTAGCGGCATTATATTGTATGAGAACACTAGGGAGGCATTACACTAAGTGGTGGTGATGGGGGGGCCCACTTATGAAAGCTTTGCACAGGGCCCACCAATGTGTTAAAATGTCCCTGCACCAGGTGGTTCGGTTTGTACCAAAGAGGTCCAAACCGAAAATGCTATTATCATACTCCGGGGTCTCTTCAGACCCCAAAGTTGGATGATCGGAGGCCAAGGGGAGGTAAGCACCAATGCGACTCCGTACTATCTTCAGCCCTCTTCAATGACCTCCACTAGGCCTCCAATCATTATACTCGGGGGCTTGAAAAGACCCCCGAGTAAAATAATAATTTGTGGGTCATGAACCCCAAAACTTTAGGGTTCTGCCGAACCCAAAATTTTTCCGATATTTGCAAGGACCACTATGGGACATTATACTGTGTGCAGCGGCCACTATGGGACATTATACTGTGTGCAGGGGCCACAATGAGACATTATACTGTGTGAAGGGGCCACTGTAGAACATTATACCTTATGGAGGGATTGCTATGGGACATTATACCTTGTGAAGAGGCCGCTATGGGACATTATGCCGTTTGGAGGGGCCGCTATGGGACATTAAGCCGTGTGGAGGGGCCGCTATGGGACATTATACCTTTTGAGGGAGCCGCTATGGGACTTTATGCTGTGTGCAGGGGCCACTATGGGACATTATACCTTGTTAAGGGGACACTATGGGACATTATACTGTGTGAAGGGGCCACTGTAGAACATTATACCTTGTGAAGGGGCCGCTATGGGACATTATACTGTGTGGAGGGGCTGCTATGGGACATTATCCCGTGTGGAGGGGTCGCTATGGGACATTATACCTTGTGAAGAGGCCGCTATGGAACATTATGCCGTTTGGAGGGGTTGCTATGGGACATTAAGCCGTGTGGAGGGGCCGCTATGGGACTTTATACTGTGTGGAGGCCAGGAAAGCGGGCGCTATGGGGGGACCCAAGTCAAAAGTATGCTATGGGGCCCAGTCTTTGCTAGTTATGTCCCTGTATATATTTATTATACCCTGTATGTATATATATTTATATATGTATCTGTGAGGGCCAACTCAGTTTCTGCATTGAGCACTTCCATTAATACAGATGAAAGTGTTCATTGCACTGTTAACAGAATCAGGCCCTGTTCACACAGTGGAATCTGGAGCTGATTTTGCCCCCAAATCAGCGGCAGATTATTCCCTCATTCTGCCTCCCATTGAAAACAATTAGTGCAGGACGCTGAAAAAAAAAAGTGTCCTGCTGGATCTTGCCGCGGATTCTGCAGCTGATTCGGGGGCTGTGGCTTGAGACTCCCCACTGATTAGACCCATTTATTTGGGCCTAATCCGCGGTGGAAAGCCTCAAGGGTATGCTGATGCTCTGCATTCACGACCGTGAGCCGGGGGGGCAGAAAATAAAGAGGAATCCGAGGCAGGCCTAACATTCCTCTTTACTTTCTGATGTCTGAACAGGTTCTATCTACTTGTATGGCCCTGTCTGGGTCCTAAGATATTTTCAATTTGCTTCTCACATCATTATTATTGATAGAATTTGTATTCTGAGGTATTCTATACATATTAAGATAGACCAAAGTATTTATAGGTATGGGTAGAGCAGGAATTATACCATAGGAAAAATTATACTCCTGTAATGATGTGCAGGTGTAATGATGACAGACGCTGAAGTGACTTGATTTCAGTTTCTAATATTTTACTAAGAAAGTCTTTTTCAACACACAGAACTGAAGCCATAAACAGGATATATAACAGTTGCTTCACACTTCACCCTGTCTTTGGTGACAAGCTATGTGCGGTAAAAATCTCTTAGTAGAAGAGTGCAGGTCTTGCAACAACAAGTAACAGTATGCGTTGCTATCGGATTTTGGAATTCACAATAATCTAATTGGAACACTTAACACTCAATGCAGCAATGTTAGGGTTAATTGGTAACTGGTGTATTGGCTTGTCTAATCACTGTTTGCTCCTACAAGTCTTTCCTAAATCTCTAACATAACAAAGGGGATACCACCGAAGTCTCTGCTAGAACACAACCCTGTGCTCATTCCCTGCTCTGGGGCCATTGCCTATCTTTCCTACCACATGGTGCCCTACATCGGGGCTCATGGGTAATCCGTTGTGACCACAGACAGGTACCTTTTTTGGTCTGTTTGCTAAGAACTTCCCCCAGTCTCACTGTACTTGCATATACAGTTTGTAGTCAATGATCTAAGAATTTCCCTATTGGAGCAGAACATGAATAAATAAATGAAAGAAATGAAATAATAGTAGACACCATCCATGGAAAGTTAATATCACTTTAACTACATTTGCACTTCTGTTATAAACTTGGGCATTTTAAATTTGAACATATTTTTTTTTTTACTAAATTGTTGAAAAAAAAACTTTACAAAAGCTGCAATATACAGACATATTTCAGCAAAGAACTTCAAGACTTTATTGACACAATTGAACTGTAATATATAATAAACAACAGCTATAATATACCTTTCAAAACATCAAAAGATAAAATTGCCTGCTTTGCGCCATCACAATACACAGGAAAGCTCATTAGCGGAGACTAACTTACTCTTTTTGGGCACATATTTTTTTCTGGATGACTGTGCAGACCTAGAGCTATTCAATTTTTTATTATTAGCATCATTATTTTACTTACATTCTTGTTGCAAACCTTAAATCATTTCATGTAATAGAAAAAAGTAATTTTCAAGGAAATGTTGTGACAGGGTAATGATCTCCCACTGAAAAACATTGAAAATAGGGAAATAGAAGGCTATTATCTTGTCACAATGTTTCATTTTATTGAAATTATTGCTAAAACACAATAGTATTTACAAAGAAATAGATTATCTGGAATAATGTACATAAGGTACAGCTTATACTAAGTGGATAAATATTGCAAGAGTTTTCCTGTATGCAAAGTGATTTGCTATTGTTACACAAACAAGTTGTTAACTCATGCTAATAAATAAAAGTACAATAAATGTGTAACGTGTTTCAAAGGAGATTTTTTCACAATTATTAAATTTCTACTCATCAAGAGTGTTTTAAAAGTTTTAGGCAAAGTGATGCAGGAGGAACATATTACGTAGAAGCAAGTTATGACAAATGTAATGTATTTTTAGTCTGGCTCAAGAAAAAACTAAAGTAAACTACAAAATGTTAACAAAAGCTCTGAGGACACATTTACTTATTTGCTTTGTTAAGAAAAGATGCAGCAATCAAATATACACTTTCTGACAACTACAGTAGCTGTTTGAGAGAGACAGCAAGAAATGCTAAAGGGAATGTATACATTTGGAACCCTTTATATATGAATCCAGTGCATCGTAAATAAAAAATAAGCTTTACAAAGTCTTGATTCAAAATCTGTAACAATTTTTGTATGCAGAATTTAAACAGACTTACGTGTCTCCACAGTTACAGGTGACAAACAAAGCTGTAGTCTGATCCCGCAGTATTTCTTACTTTCCATTTTTACTATTAATTTTGCTAATTCACATTTAGTACTTGAGACTACACATTAGAATACTTTTATTCCTGGATTTGCAAAAAAAAAAAAAAAAGCACTTTAGCATAGTCAGATAGTCAGTCTATTGCTTGGCAAATAATGCAGGAAAGAATTATGTGACAATAGCAGCTACCTTCTGGTTTTTGCAACCTACAGGTTATTTTGACTACATGTTTTGTTATTTAGATGCCAGCCAGAGGGCCCTCTGTAATTATAAATGTGCCAGCCACAAAGCTGCCTATATGAACACCAGTGGAAGAGTGAAGTAATCAGGTGATACCTTTTAGAGGCTAACTGAGTATATTTGATGGTGAGCTTTCGGAAGTACTAGCTCCCTTCATCATACATGGTGTTATACAAGAACTGAAAATTCACAGATTTTTTATACCCTAAAGACATGGACCTTCAAAGGATCTTTCAATGGCTAACACTGTACAACGTTATACTATATGAACACCAGTCACAGTGTCCCCATATTTATGCTATTACTGTTCCTTCTCATGACTCGGTGAGGAGGAATAAAGTTCCACTCATTTCAACCATATGATATTACCCTAGAAACCAAAATGTTGGCCTGTAGCATTTAACATTATATAAATACTCAACAGTAAATAACAAATATACTGTACCACACAGAAATGGCGGTACATATAAATATAAATAACCATAAATAACCAGGTTACACTGTATTCAGTTACAATACAAAATGTTAAAGTGAAATAAAGTATAATTCAGCATGGGAGAGGTACATAAGAGGCGGGAAAACCTTTTAAACTATAAACACCTAAAGCCTGATGCTGCTAGGGACCATAGTCCAACTAGGGGACTTCCCAGGCCTTAGAAATAAACCTCAGGATCCCCATATCTCAGATGAAACCTACCAGTTAACCACAAAACCTCTCACCCATACCAAACCACTGCCACCGATGACACCGCAACACACCAATACAAAGGGCGGGTGGGAGGAACGCTGCTTTCTATGTCTCCCAACTGACTGACCCTGCCTCACCCCGCTCTTTCTCTTAATACCTGTGACTCCTCCCCTAATTTTTTCCGCTGAAACTGCTCCCTTCATTAACCTCTTCATTTCTCTATCCTCTCCCCTGTCATGTCTGCCCCATCCCTTAGTGTCTACGGCCTTTTCTTATCTCTGCTGTTGGTATGATGCCATTGGTGGTTTAGATAACCAACAGCAAAGACCCATGTTAACAACCATATTCAATTCAATATACAGTATTTGTTTCCAGGGCAAAATAAAACATGCACATTCTCTTATATTCTGTCCATTGTGTAATATGGTACTATTTGTCTATTTGACTATCGCTTCTCTGCAATTGTAAAAGACTATACTTGTATTTAGGAATCAAAAGACTTCCACCCTTTTACTAATAACTCAGAGCAGCATCAGGTTGGCTATAATCATTATATTGAACTGTGAATGTTTAGTGTGGGTTAGTTCAATCAGTTTTATAGTAGAATATTGTTACTTTTCTAAAAATATATTTTGAATATAGCTTTGATAACTGGAAAATTGTGTTGAACTCTAAAATGCCACATGAAAAATAACAAACATGCAAAATATAATTTATTTTTTTAATAAAAAATGTGTTAAATGCATTGACCATTATTAAGTAATACTACTGTTATTTATTCTCTTTGCCTGGATAATGCACAAGTTTACAATATTTTGTAAATGTGATGGATTAGGAAATGTAATGAAAATCCCACAAAGGTCACGCTTGTGCATGAGCAAATAGCAGAATAAATTAATAAATCACAAACTGTTCAAGAGGCTAAATTCAAAAGGCTGGAAGAGAATAATAAGCCATGTTTGATCTACTTACAGTATGCCTTTATCCTCTTTATTGACACCAAAAATAATCACACACAAGTAATGTTTACTATTTAATGTCAACATAAAATACTAATTGAAAAAATATAGCACTATATTGTCTACCTGAATTGTATTGCTGAAACACCACTAGTCTATGTATAGTTATAGTATAGTACATCAGTCAGCTACTAATGTATTGGGTGGAGGGCAAAAAGACTTTCCAGTTGGTTGAACAAGAAAGCTAATGACTGCATGGTCTTAAGAAGTTTATAGGAAAAGAACATTAGGATGGTAGAATCAGTTTGACAGGTCCAAAATTCACAGAGGTATTCATTTTTGAGAAAATCAATGGAGATTACATTTATTCATTTCTAAAGAGCATCTTCCATGAGTGGAGACTGTTTATTACACAAGCCAGTCACAGAGCACCATGTTCAGAATTGGCATGGATTTATTATGATGAATTACCTGGTTAAATTTACTGGAGAACACTAGAGTCAGAATAAGGAGAAAATTAAACTGTGAATCATATGTAAAATTACAGAGTAGTTAACACTTGTAGTAGTTGAAACTTTTTTTTTACTGTAGATGTGCAGCTCTGCTTTAAAGCAACACTGCAGCGTATCTTTTAGCTATGCAAGTCATGTAATCATGGAAGTAGATTCAAAATCTAGTATTGCTGATGCAGTCACCCATGTCCAGTACCTGTACCCATATTTACTTTTTTTGTTAAAACAGAAATTTTATTAAAGAAAACCACAAAGCATTTTCCAAAACACTGAAAACAATAGGACCATGCTGATGCAGCAATGCATACAAAGCAAAAAGCATACAGTAAGGAGAAAATCAATTATAAAGGTCTTTGACATCAACATAGAGAGAGCATCAGATGTGCTACACATATCTATTTCTTGTTTTTGCAAAACACTGCAAAGCTCATAATACTATTTACCTTTCAGGACCAGAAACTGTGAGGATGATGTCATAAACTGCTGGTGATAATACTGGGGAAGGTAATGGAGGAATGATATGACTCTTCAGAACCCAGAGTATTATAACTGCAGGCCCAGGGAATTTGCAGAGATATAAAAAAACACTCATACTCACCTTTCCTTGGGCCGCTGATATCGGCAAGGAGTCCAGAAAACTCAGGGGTAAGAACATTAGACTCCACAGTCAAACCCAGGAAAGGTGAGAAAAGATGAGTAAGGCTAAAGCCCATGTAGCGAAGCGCAACTAAAAAACACTGCAGAAAAAAAAAACACATTTCCATTGTTTGAACACTTTTCATTGTGTTTTTCTCTGCATTTTTTACTTCCCTTATTAAATATATAGGGAAAACGCAGGTTTTCCATAGCTTTTTGTTTTCGAAATGTGTGGATGAGATGAACCAGAATCTCTTTCACTTTTCTGGTACTGTGAAATGCAAAGTTTTTTTCATTGTGGTTCCACAACATGGGGCCTTAGCTTATGAGTGTTTTTTTTTTTTAATTATTATTTTTTGCACCTTCCTTAGGCCTATGATGATTATAAGAGACCCCAGAGTATACAGTAATAATAACTTATGGATGGCAAATAGAGATGAGCGAATCAAAGCTGCAGAAGTGGAATTCGATCCGAATTTCAGGAAATATTCGATTTGCATCGAATCCGAATTTCCTCACGCTTCGGGGCAACGATTCGCATTTAGTTCAAAATGGCTGCTGTACATATTAGGACATGGGGCAAGGAACTCTGGGAATGCATCATTACCCACAAGGCCATGCATGCATCCAATCAGCAGCCAGCCCTGTGATGTCACATCCCTTTAACCCCTGTAGCCAATAAATAGCTGCTTTTGTTACTCAGTTCGCTGCAATTTAATTCAGATCGAACACAATCGTATCATGAAATTCGGCGAAGTTGCCAAATCAAATTTGTGAATACTTCGCTCATCTCTAGTGGCAAACCCAAAAATTATGGGTTCGGTTGAGCCTGAAATATTTGCAAACAAACTTGATTCATCTCTAGTTCACTTTAAGGCTGGTGTCCCACATAGCGAAAACGCCATGATTTTGCTGTAAAGTGCATGGGATTCTGGCTAATCCCATCCACATATTGCAGAAAAATATCCGCAGTGGACATGCTGCAATTTCAAAAATCGTCACATTTTTGTAAATCGCGGAATGTCAATCAAACCTACGTAAAAGCTAGTGTTTTCTGTATAAGTATAATTGAAGCAGAAAGTCCGCAGAGTTTTTCGGGAAAAACCGATATGCATTTCCACTGTGGTTTTTCCCATAGCGTTTTTTGACTGTGGCTTGCTACATGGGGCCTTAGCCTCATAATATTAGACAATATTCTATATTTAAAGAGCAATAATAGTAAATAAAAGAGGGCTGATCATTCAGTATTAGTATGGTTCACAACATTAATAATAATAAAATTCCAGTATTACTGTTTGAAAAATCCACATGCTGCATTATTACTTACTTTTTTTTTTTTTTTTTTGCAGCCATGATGCATTTTTTTTAAATGAAGCTGTATTGCTTGCTTTCAGTCTATAACAGAAAATCTGTTCTTCTACAATCAAATTGCTTCTTAATCTGTACTTCATTGGCAAGTCAAGTTAATTAAGTCTGTATTGCAATAATTATGATAACCACCTGCTGGTTCTGGCCAGGGCATTCTGTAAGAGGCATTAAAACTTCATTAATTATAAATGGGGAAGGTACAGTAACGAGAACCCTTTTAGCATAAGTCATGAGGCTTAGTTAATGAAGTAAATCACTCAATGTTGTTTCCTCAATGTAGAAGATCTGCTTTATATGTGAGATACTTCTTGTGTGGCACTAAGAAAACCAAGTTGCAACTAGTTTTCAAATAAGCATTGTTGCTAAATTTAAGATTGTGTGGAAATGGAAATAAGGTGATGCTTGAAGATAATTGTCACTTACAGTGTGCTATAAACTTATCAGTCAATTTATGTTATGATATTAAAAGATCTAAATTGGGGGTTGTGACCTGACCGGCATATAAAGCAGATATGGGGAGCTCTCATGTCCCATCCTGCTCAAGCCTGGGCTACCAGTTGTAGTGTGCCCCTACTGACATTCCTGGCTATTACCCTGTGCTCTTCTGCACCCATCTTGCTGCTCTTTCCAGCACAAGGAGAAGAAGTCACATGGCAGCAGTTCCAATGTAGCCAGGACCAGGACCACTCATCAAAGGCTGAGAATAAAAAAGTTTGCTAGGACCCCAGCAAAGGGGACCTCCACAGCAAAATAGCTTGAAGGGGACTCTGTTTTAGACTCTGGTGACCAGCCTGCAGCAGGTCCTGAGTGCCATGTAAACAACATGGACACATTCTTCCAGCAACAGCAGTGAGCAACACCTACTGATAAGGGCACTGCTGAGAGTACCACAAGTGCAGAGGGTGAGTCACATATGGAAGATGAATACCTGCAAGAAACCACTATTAACCCTTTCCCACCACAACCATTTTTTGACTTTCATTACTCCCCACCTTCCAAAAGCCATATTTTTTTTTTATTTTTCCATTCACAGAGATTATGTGGATTTATTTTAACAGAACAAATTATACTTCATAGTGGTATCATTTAATTTAATATGCTATGATATGTACTGAGAAGCTGCAAAAAAAAATCTGAATGGGGCTGATTTAGAAAAAAACTGATTTGTGGGTTTTGTTTTTAATGCGTTCACTATACTATGCTGGGTTATAGATACCAGCATAGTATTCCTGTGGCACCTGCAATATATCTGCGCTCTCTGTAACCACCAAGCCTTTCACCGCCTATAGACATATTATAAGTGATAGGTCCTCCTGAGCTCTGACAATGGTGGACAGAAGATGCCCAGCACTTTCTCCCTCCTCAAAGTATTTTGGCTTAGTAAAGAATCACTTTTGAGTAGCTTTAGTTAACAGGTGATCATTGTAGAGGGTCTGTGCCTTCTCCAAATCTGACCTGTCTATTTCTGTATTGGCCCCTCTATGACACCGACAATTTATTTTATTTCTGAATAAGGACGATGGGCTAGACTTGTTGCCCATGGATCCGTTCCCAGTCAATTGACCAGTTACAAATCCAGGTAGTATATCAGTAAGTAAAATTATCTAGGGGTTATAGGAAGAGTCAGACCAAAGGTTTATGTGGCTTTAAATTTTGATCCTCTCCTGGTACCATTCAATTCCAAAGTCAATAAATGGTGGAAGCTGTCAATGTCTGTGGTGGGCCTGGGTAATTTTATCAAAATTATTCTGCAAGCGTTATATCTTTTACACTCTCTAAAATGGATTCCTATGACACATTTTCCATATTATCTTTTAATTCCTGAACCCTTTATATGTGTTTATTTATTGTTGCTAAGGCCAATTGTTGTGGAAATACATCAAAGTGAATCAGATTTTGGGTAATCACATCCACACATTGTGAGAAAAAAAACGTTATGGATTCAAAAATGCATGTTAATTTTACCTGCAAAAATGCAGCGTTTTTCCCATAGACTTACAGGTGCATCTCAATAAATTAGAATATCTTTGAAACGTTTATTTTTTTCAGTAATTAAATTAAAAAGTGACCTCCTATATTTTCTAGATTCTTTACACACAGAGTGTTCTATTTCAAGTGTTTTATTTCTGTAAATGTTGATTATGGATTACAGGTAATGAAAACTAAAATCTAAGAAAATCTGAAAATTGTAAAAAAAAGTTCAGTATTGTACATTCAGTGTGTCAACTGCCAAGGTTTCCTAAGCCTTTAAATGGTCCCTCAGTCTGGTTCAGTAGGACACACAATCATGGAAGACGCTGATTATGAATTGTATTACTGAATCACTGAAATGAATGAATGTTTCAATGATATTCTAATTTATTGAGATGCGCCTGTATATGGGTGAGGAAGGCAAAACTGAAAAACGCAGCAGAAAAGCACTGAAAAACACAAATGTTTTTACTTTCTTTTTTTACACTGTGTTTTTTTGCTGCGTTTCTACTGCGTGTGGCTTTATCCTAAGGGCTGTTTTTCTGCAGTGTAAGTTTTAGTTTTTGTTTAGTTTTAGTTTTTATTGATACCATTTTAGGGAATGTATAATGTTTTAATAACTTTTTATTCAATTTTTTAGGGAAAAAAATCAGTGATTTAGGCAAATTTTATATTTTATCATTACAGCATTCACAATATGATGAGATTAATATTTATATATTTTAACAGTGCTGGTATTTTCAGACATACATCTTTATTTATTTTTATATTTGAATACTTTTAAAAAAAAAATTTTCACCACCCCTAGAGGACTTGAGGATTAGAACAAGCATCAGATTGCTTATACCTAGAGATGAGCGAACCAATTTGTTATTAACCAGGCTCGTCCCAAATATTCCAAACTGTTTTTCAACAAAACCAAACAAATGCTGATTCATCTTGGATTAACTAAATTGGCCGCATGTGAAATACAGAAGAGACATGTACCTTGTAAGTCAGTGTGATGTTCTAGCACTACCTGACATCAGCTGACAGTCTCTCAGTCAATAGACAGTGGCAGGTGGACACCTTACAGTGCTGATGTCAATGGGTTTTCTCCGGGTACTCCAGTTTCCTCCCACACGCCAAAGACATACTGATAGGGAAATGTAGATTGTGAGCCCTATATGTGACAGTGACTGACAATGTCTGTAAAGCGCTGCGGAATATAATGGTGCTTTACAAGTAAGCATAAAAAAAAATACAGTATACAGTATAAGGTGCAATAAGCATGATCACAAGATATTTGCAGTGATGGTGGAGATACAGAAGGATCTGTGATTCATCTCACTGCATCATACAGAGCACTTATCTGAAAAGATTAGAATAGCAAGCAATTGAGTTAGAGAATATTAGGAATAGGACAGTTTAGTCAGATTTAATCAATTACAGACAGTAACTATTAGTGATAGGATCACAGATATTGGGAGTGAGGGAGAAAATCTGTGCTGCTGTTGTAACTGTGAGCATGACAGCAAACATTCCTCCACTAATACAGACAAAGGACAGTTAACCCTTTCATGGCCATCAATCTGATTTTGTCTAAGTCTGTTCTGCAATAGAGCAGTTTCAACTGTATACATTGTTTAAACATAATTTTTACTGACAGTCAATCTTGTTAGTGAAAAACCTTTTGTTAAGGGTTTTTTGGGCAACAGTTAATTTCAATTTTTTTATTAAATACATAGCAACTGTTGTTCTAACAGCAAAACACTGATTTCACCAGTGCTAATCTGAAAAAAAAATTTGATATTTAGGCTAAGGCTCCATATAGCGTCCCTCAGCAAAAAATCACTGCAGGAAATACTGTGGCGGCAATGTATTGTGGTTTTTCCTGCAGTGCTTTTCACAGAAAGTACACAGAGGTTTCCTCTGTTGTAAATCGCCATAGTTTCCATAGGTATAAATGACATGCTGCGTTTCCCAAAAATGTGATAGTTTTGGAAGTTGCAGCATATCCGCTGCATGTATTTTCCCACAAAGTGGGGATGGGTTTCGTTAGAATCCCATCCACTTTGCTGTAACTGTAAAATGCTGTGTTTTTCCGCGGGCAAATTGTGGTGTTTACACCATGTGGGGCCCTGGCCTTAAGCTTTTTTTGTTGTTGTTCACCCAATATACAGTCTGACAGCCTGCACTAATCTGAAAAAAAACAACTGTTATTTAAGGGTTTTTTTTTGCTTTGCTCACCCTCAGAGTGTGACAGAGTGTGCTAAACTGAAAAAATATTCTTTTTCACACTAGCTTTCGGGTTTCTGTCCTTCGGGACCGCTTGGGGACCCAAAATACGGAAACCTATCCACTTAAAAATCGGATAACCGGCAGGATAATCTTTGTTCTTTTGAGTCTCTTAACCCTTTCCCAACATCCGCTGTAATAGCAACCGGGTCTCTGCTGTACTCTGATCACGGGCATTGCAGGCGAGGACCCCCCTCCTCAAAGTTGAAAAACAGCCCTGTACCTTTAATGTGGCAGGCCAGCTCCCTTGTGCTGAGATTGCGGGAGCTGACCTGTTCTTCTAACAGCCGGGAGGGCTCCCAGGCTTGTCATTACATTATAACTATTGAGGCTGGTCATAGCTATGTAGAGCTACGTAGAGAATCTCCCATAGACTGCAATACAGTTGTATTGCAGTCTATGGAACTTGCAATCAAATGATTGCAGTTTCAAGCCCCCTAGGGGGCCTAATAAAATAGTAAAAAAAAATAAAATGAAAAAATATAAAAAAAAACCTAAAAATTCAAATCACCCCCATTTCCCTAGAATACATTTAAAAGTAAAATATTACTGTGAAACACATACACATTAGGTATCCCTGTGTCCGAAAAAAACGCCTGGTATACAAACTTATAAAAATATTTTTCCCGTACGGTAAATGTCGTAGTGGGAAAAAAAAAAAAATGTCAAAGCGCCGTTTTTTCACCGTTTTGCCTCTGATAAAAATTTCAATAAAAACTGATAAAAGCAATAGACATTCTCCAAAATGATATAACTAAAAAGTACACCTGGCTCCACAAAAGACGCCCTATGCATTCCCGTACATGGAAATATAAAAAAGTTACAGGTTTTTTTTACAAAGTTTTAGATTTTTGTTAAAGGGTTAAAATGGAACCAAACCATATAAATTTGTTATCCCCGGTATTGTATCAAAACATAGAATACAGACGATATGTCATTTTGGCTGCAGAATGAACACCGTAAAAATGAAGCCCATAAGAAAAGTTGCACAATGCACTTTTTCTTCAAATCTACCCCATTCTGAATTTTTTTCCAGCTTCCCAGTACATTGTACAGAATAATAAATGGTAGCATCATGAAGAACAATTTGTCCTGCAAACTTTAAGCCCTCATATGGCTCTGAGAATAGAAAAATAAAAAAGTTATGGGGTGTGTCAAGTGGGGCGTTAAAAACGAAAATCGAAAAATGTCTCCGGTGGGAAGGGGTTAAGTGCTGTTCTCACGGTCATAGAATCCATTTAATTTCAGAGTATATTCTAGTTTTTTCAGTTGACAGGCCAGGCACGCTGATACTGTGTCACAAATTTTTCTTTGAAGTTCTGTAAATTGTCACTCTGCCAAAACAATGTTGATGTGGCATGTACTCTCATACAGAGATAACCAACAGGATAATCCATGTTCTTTTGTGTCTTCCATGTGCTATTCTCACGGTCATAGAATCCATTCCATAGAATCTCTTCAGACTCCACAGTGCAATAGATGGAGGCCGAGGAGATGTGACATCATCAGTCTGGGCTCAGCGTGGAGCCCTGGGCCTCCATTTATTACACTCTGGGTTCTTTGACATAACTTCGGCTGTGCTTGCCTTAGAGAGCTAGATCGGAGAGCAGGATAGATAGGTTCCTAGGAGCCCTAAGAGTAATCTAAACTATGTTTTTAGCCAATTTAAAGCATGTGCTGTAGCAAACTTGTTCTTCCTGAAACGAACCAGGGACCTGAGCTGCCGAGCCCAAACACTAAATAAATCTTGAGAGGTTTACCAATCTCTACTGTGTGTCATAAAGTTTTCTTGAAATATTGTAATTGTCACTCATTGGTGTTGCATCTGTTGCCATAAAGGGACAATTTTTGGTGGCTTTTTTATTAAGTCAATTGTTTAACACTTCACTTTTCAAGTGGCAGGCACGCTGGCAGTGTGCCACAAATTTGTCTTCAAATTCTATAGTTTTTAGTACCACTTGCCATTGCCACTCTGTCATCATAATAATAAGAAAATAAAACAAACAACTCCACCATTTATTCTTACAATAACAACGCAATGTTGGTGTGGAAATCTGCTCACACAAAGAGTTAATTTTTGGTGGCTTTTTTTTTTTTTTTTTTTTTTTTTAAAAAGCTAATTCTTCATCACTTTTCAACTTGGCACACCGCCACAAATTTGTCTCTCAAATAACAGTAAGCCTATAGCACTTATAACTAATCAAAATTGGCAAATTTTTCTACAAAACCATAGCAATATAACTGCCATGTGTGTCTAATAAACCACAGGCAAGCACCTGTCTCCAAAAAAAGGGTAATGTTTGGAGCGTTTTAAATGTTAAAATGCATAAATGTGAGTGCCAGCACAGTGTATGGTCAAACTGTATTTATTTGTATCCACTGCTTACCATCTTACCATAGACATACATTTCATTTTCACTTTGATATAACTTTGGCTGTGTTTGCTTTTAGAGCTAGAAATTGGATATATAAGTTCCTATTATCCCTGACAGTGTTATACACTATGTTTTACACTATGTTTTAAGCCAATTTAAGTTGTGGCTCATACCAGACTTGTTAAACCTGAAACAAATCTGGGACCGGAGTCATCCGAACCCAAAACTAAGTTAATTTTGAGAGGTTCGCTCGTCTCTACTTATACCACAGACTGCAATAATATCTTGCTTCAAAAGACTAGTTGCAAACTGCAGTGAATGTCACCGAATTTAAGTGCTACCTCTCAGATGACATGGTCACATCTTTAATTACAGTCATTGCAGTCATATCTCTGCTGTGTAAAATAGCAGATGCCTGCCAGCCATGATGTCATCGTGCTTCATTTTCACAAACTAATATTAACACTGGGGAAAGCAATGGTGGCATGTTGACCTGTAAGAAAGGAGGGAAATATGGGTAGTTTGTGAGAGAGGGGAGTACCTTTAACATGTTGCCAACATCTCCTGAGTAGGTGTCATAACTGCTTGGTCTCTATTGTGATCACAGCATCTGAGAAGTTAGTTTTACTTTCACTTTTGGTTTAGGAAGCAGAATGTCTTCTCCTCAGCAAGATCATATGAATAATTTGGTTGCTATGTCAGCTAAGAAAATTCTGAAGACTCTCTTGCCTTCCACTGCTATGTTACTTTAGAGCCCTGCCTGTGGCAGCACTCAGTACTAATATAGCAATTTACCAGATGTTACCAAGAAGGCGAAGACAGAGCATCAGACACCGCTAGGAGGCTCAAATCACGTAATGGAAGGAGAGTATGAATGTTTTTTTTATTTATGTCACCCCTGGGCCTCCACCTATTATACTCCGGGGTCTGAAGAGACCACAAAGTGTAATGCGGCTGCAATTTTAGTTCACCGAGATAAATCTACATTTGTTCAGTTTTGTAAATCACCGATTTGTAATGTTCAGTCGAACCTATAGGGTAAGCGTCATAACTTTTCAAAATACAGTAAGCAGGGGCGCACTGCTAATGAGGCGAAGTGGGGCGGCCACGGCATTTTTACTATTCAATGTAAACCAGTCCAGGACAGGCCGCTTTAAAAAAAAAAAAACAAAGCTGAACAGGGCCTGTCCTGGGCTGGTTTACGAGACGTCGCATCTCAGCGCAGGCGGTGATACAATGACGTCATCACGCCGCCTACGCTGAGACACAGACATCGCGGACAAGAAGAGGAGGCGGCGGCGGCTGCATCAAGGCATCGCAGGTGAGTATAACTTTTTTATATATATATAAATAGGCCGTAACCTGCTGGAGTATCCCCAGCAGGTCACGGCCTATTTATTTACCTACCCCGTGTCTGCTCGTGGCCGCCTCCGCTTCACCTTCTGCTATGGGACGCAGAAGGGGAAGTGGATGCCGCTGTGAGCGGCCGCGGGCTTCGGTAAGTGAGGCCGCAGGCCTCAAATACTACTATTATTATACTCCGGGGTCTTTTCAGACCCCGGAGTATAATAATCGGAGGCCTAGGGTTGGTGAGGGAACATAAAAACCAATGTTTTTCACCTCCTGCGATCCGATGTAACTCCGAGCAGGCTTGAGGCCTCTGGTGACGTCATCAGGTCGCGTCGCCGGCCTGATCACGTGACGTCTGTGTGCAATTAAACAGTGCCAAAAGCTGCAAGGAGTGCACCGCTGTCCAGGATAGGTAAGTAACACTGATTTTTATGTTTGAATTCTCCCCTGGGTCTCCAATCATTATATTCTGGGGTCTGAAAAGACCCCAGAGTATAATAATAGTTCATGGGTGGCCCACTATGGGGCATAATACCGTGTGCAGGGGCCACTGTAGAGCATAATACCGGGTGCAGGGGCCACTATGGAGCATAATACCGAGTGCAGGGGCCACTATGGAGCATAATACCAGTGCAGGGTCCACTATGGAGCGTAATACCAGTGCAGGGGCCACTATGGAGCATAATACCAGTGTAGGGGCCACTATAGAGCATAATACCGGGTGCAGGGGCCACTATGGAGCATAATACCGAGTGCAGGGGCCACTATAGAGCATAATACCGGGTGCAGGGGCCACTATGGAGCATAATACAAGTGCAGGGGCCACTAGGGAGCATAATATCGAGTGCAGGGGCCACTATGGAGCATAATACAAGTGCAGGGGTCAATATGGAGCATAATACAAGTGCAGGGGCCACTATGGAGCATAACACCGTGTGCAGGGGCCACTGTAGAGCATAATACCCTGTGCAGGTGCCACTATGGAGCATAATACCGAGTGCAGGGGCCACTATAGAGCATAATACTGGGTGAAGGGGCCACTATGGAGCATAATACAAGTGCAGGGGTCACTATGGAGCATAATACAAGTGCAGGGGCCACTATGGAGCATAATACCAGTGCAGGGGCCACTATGGAGCATAATACCAGTGCAGGGGCCACTATAGAGCATAATACCAGTGCAGGGATCACTATGGAGCATAATACCGTGTGCAGGGGCCACTGTGGAGCATAATACCGTGTGCAGGGGCCACTGTGGAGCATAATACCGTGTGCAGGGGCCAATATGGAGCATAATACCGTGTGCAGGGACCAATATGGGGCATAATACCGTGTGCAGGGGTCACTAGGGAGCATAAAACTGTTTGCAGGAGTTGCTGTGGAACATAATACCGTGTGCAGTGGCCACTGCGGGGCATAATACCGTGTGCAGGGGCCACTATGGGGCATAATACCATGTGCAGGGGCCACTGCGAGGCATAATACAGTGTGCAGAGACCGCTGCGGGCCATAATACTGTGTAATACTGTGTGCAGGCGCTGCTGTGGAACGTTATAGTGTGTGTAAATGGGGCGCTATAAACAGGGGCTATGACACCTGTTTAGATTATACGCTGTCTGTTTATAGTGGCCGTGTAATGTAATTCCAGCCTTGTCACATACTGTAGACATGTACAGGACGAGGCTGTAGTTACATTACATGGCCGCTATGAGAATAATGACACTATGTAAACAGAGAAGCGGTCATGGCGCTTACACGGGTACCATTCAAACAGCTGATCAGTGGGGGTACTGGGTTTTTAAGCCCCACTGATTAGTTTATTAATGACTTGGAAAACCTTTTAATTAGTTAACACCTGGGGCATTATTAATAAGGTGCACTATTTATACAGCGTACACACGGACATTATTAATATAAAGATGCACTTGGTGGTATTTTTCATTATGGGGGGTTATATCATATATTTTATAATTGGGGGTAGCAGCAGAATGGGGGCTTTGTGTAGGTGAGGACAATGTGGGTCGGGTGCCTGGAAAAGTGAGGAGTCAAAGATGTCTGTGTTGCAAACTTTACAGAGACAAGTCACAGCTGGAAGAAGTGGTCATGGCGGCGCAAAGGGAAGAGAAGGGAAATGTGACTGATTAGTCAGAGACATCACCTGTAAGTCACAAAATGTTACTGCCCTGTATTCACCTAAATGATAGAGGATAAATACCTGATTGATGGGGGTCTGTCTGCTGAGACCCCCACTGAGCCTGAGAATTGGGTTTTTCTCCCCACTGGGTGGAAATTCAGCCTGACCGCAGCCATATATATATATGTGTCACTTGGTGGATGGATGAACCCGCGTGGCTCTCATTCACTTCGATGGCAGTGCCAAAGATAGCCGAAGTCCAGTACTCAGCTATCTGCGGGGCTCCTATTATAGAGAATGGGGGCCACGTGGGTTCGTCCATCCACCAAGCAGAAGATGTGTGAAGTTACTTTCATTGTTAATGCCGTGTTGTTGATCTGATACTGAAGTAATACAGGAAGAAGAATTCTTAAAAACTGTTTTATCATTTTTTGTATGTTTATTGTACGACAATAACAGCGTGTGAAGCCAGTATCATGTAAAGGCAATTTTATATTTTTTTTTTTTTTGGGGGGGGGCGCCTTTCTATAGTCCGCCTCAGGCAGCAAAGAGTCTAGGTTCACCACTGACAGTAAGGAATATGCAATGGCTTGATAATAGGGTTGGATAGTGGTGGGGCATAACTAATATCCTTTGAAGTTCATTGCATTACTTGGAGAGGTACCAAGTAGTTATGGGGTGATTTGACATTAAACACTAAATATGAACTAATATTTGTGATCTTGGGGACCTTATGTATGTAAACTGTATAGTAAAATTGCTTTCTATTATTCAACTTGCCTTGCTATATTATTAAGCCATTTGTTTTTAGTTTATTATAAGGCTATTATTGTACTCTTAAGTTTAATAGTTTCAAAGAAAATCTAATTAATGTTTATTCACAATGTCCAATCAGTTTTTTTCAGCTTTTAAGCTTCCTAATAGTTTTTTCATAATTATTTGATTGTATCCATTTTGTTTCTAGTCATTCACATCTTCTTCTTCAGTTCTTCCAAAATTATGTGTATTTTTTAATTACAGTTTATTTTCTCATATTATATACACAATTAGTTAATTTAATTTAACTCACTATCTATGTATATATCAAACAGGCTTACATAATTATTCCAGTAATTTTAGCATTTATTGTTATGTACCTATTTCCTTAATATATATATATATATACATATATATATTCCTTTCTATCTGAATCCTTAGTTAACCCAAAGTTGAAAAGTCTGTTTATAACCTCCTGTATGATTGACTGTTCCACATAGGCTCTCCACAGGGGAGACATAAATGTTTGTTACTAATTGCTGCTGAAGTCGATCACAGCTACAAATACAGACAGAAGGATAATTACACTGCCCCGCAAGAAGGTAGACATAGTATAGTCTTTAGCTACCCATGTGATGGCTGAGCAATGAGAAAGAGAAATATAAAAGCGAAGATAGTATCAGAAACTGAGGAGAAGCTGTGTATGTAGACCAGTAGGGCAGTATACATAAAAGAAGCCTGGAGAGTGGCAGACAAACAAGTAATAGGTGCAGGGATGGAAAAAAAAGTGTTTTTGGTGGATGATTTCTTTAAATTACCATGTATCTACTTGTTTGTTAAAAATCTGCATGTAACACCAAATGCATGTCTCTTAAGGTGCTGTTTACACTACAGCAGGGGTCGGCAACCCCTGGCACGCGTGCCAACTTTGGCACGCGGGAGACATCGGGATGGCACGCAAATAGCATCCGCTATCCCCCCTCGTCAAGAACCACTCATTCCCCTGGTAAATCCCGCCCTGTCAAGACCCACTCATTCCCCCGGCCACCAGCCCTCCAGACGCTACCACCTGTACCACTGCCGCCCAAATCGCACCCCCCCCCTCCCCCGCTCCCATAGAGTGTAACGCTACTTGCAGCGATCTTCTTGTGTAGGACCTGGCAGCCGCACGAAGCCTTGTCCAATGAGGATCGCGCGGCTCCTAACTAATGACGTCACCTCCATAGCCGGCCAGCCACAATCCACAGACGCTGAGAGGATTCCTCACAGGCTGAACGGCTGAGTTTTCCTCCAGAAAAACTACTCCAGCTTCAGTGTCCATTAGAAATACATCACAGTGAGTTTTAGAACCCATAATAAAATATATTTCAGTGTACATATGAATTTTATATTGTAATATTAACCTTTTCTGTACTGCTATTAATAAATTGATGGGGTCTTCTTTAATATGTATATTCAATACATATTAAAGAGGACCTTACAAGTCCTCATGTATATGCGGTTTTACATACCACTAGAAAGCCGACAGTGCGCTGAATTCAGCGCACTGTCTGCTTTCCCGGTATGTGCCCCGGGGCTGGAGATATCGGCGGTCTTAGTTTCACGGTTCACCGTCAGAAGGGCCTTCCTGACAGTCTAGCTGCGCTGTGAGGAACGCCCTCCCTGACAGTAATAGTCCATAGACTTGTACTGGGGGGGCGTTCCTCACAGCTTAGCGTCATCACCGGGCAGTAAGGAACGTCCCCTCTGACAGTACAGCCAGGGGGTCGGCAACCTATGGCTTATTTCCCTGGCACGGCAGCGAACTCCTCACCCAGTAGTTTCGATCGGACCAAACACGGCCGAAACGAAACTGCTATTATTATACTGTGGGGTCTCTTCAGACCCCCCGAGTATAATAAGCGGAGCCCCCAGGGAGATGATCAAACATAAAAAACAATGTTACTCACTATTCCACGCTCTGCAGCCTCTCTGTACTCTTCAGGCGCTTCTGCCTGAAGTCAGCTGACAGGGCCTCAGGTGTCACGTCTGCGTCTGACGTCATTACGCATAATGACGTGACGTGACCCCTGAGACTCAATGAGCGATCGCTGACTACAGGTAGAAGTGCCAGAAGATACAGAGCGGCTGCGGAGCGTGGAATGGTGAGTAACATTGTTTTTTATGTTTCATCACCTCTCTTTGCCCTCCACTTATTATACGCTATGGGACATAATACCCTGTGCAGGGACCGCTATGGGACAAATACTGTGTGCAGAGGCAGCTATGGGACAAATACTTTGTGCAGAGGCCGCTATGGGACATAATACCGTGTGCAAAGGCCGCTATGGGACATAATACCGTGTGCAGAGACCGCTATGGGACATAATACTGTGTGCAGGGACCGCGATGGGACAAATACTGTGTGCAGAGGCAGCTATGGGACAAATACTTTGTGTAGAGGCCTCTATGGGACATAATACCGTTTGCAGAGACCGCTATGGGACATAATACCGTGTGCAGGGACTACTATGGGACATTATTCTGTATAATGGTGTGTTTTCTATATTAAGGATGTGTTTTTGCACAGAAAACTCAGGCTTTGTTTTTTTTTGTGCAAAAATGCACCAGTTTTACATCGAATGAAAAAGTTCCAAATATATCTGCATCCAGATACATAGTGTGTATTCACCATGAGGATGCCGCCATACGGTGCTCCTGGACACATTTACTACTAATTTGGGGCTGCACATGAACTTTCATTAATTCTAATCAGAAAATACAGGAGCGTCCCAGAAAATAGCAGTAAGCGCATGTGTCCTAAAGCATCTGGTGGCAGCACTTCTGTGTTATGGTTTGTGGTATATGACTTTAGTTTAGGGGTCGTCAGACTTACAATTATTGACCGGCACTCCGAGTACCTCATCTTTGATTTTTTTTATTAAAATCGGCACGCCGAACAAAAAAGGTTGCCTACCCCTGCACTACAGGCACATTGTTCATTGTTGTGACTGTATTCCTGACCAACGGATACAAAATGAAAACTTTCAATTTGTTTTCATCCTCATTTACTTCAAAGTTAAAATAAAAATATTAGGCTCTTTCCGCCCGCTTTCCATTTTTTTATTTAACAACATGACATAGCATGCTGTATTATTATTTTTTTCCCTAAAAAAAGGAAAGGAGATTTAATATTTGTCAATCAGGAAAATATTAATGTCTACGGATCTCTGATTGGTCAGAACAATAGACATTGCAGATAGCGTGAAACTAGCCTTAGACCATTGTAAAGTCTCTGTTATCTCATACAGCAGTGATACCCAAGCAGTAACTTAGGAGCCTCAAGTAGCTCACGACCTCATTTATGTAGCTTGGCATAGAGGTCCTCAGTTATGGTTGTTAGCACTGGTTACAATATGACGTAAATACTTATATATACAATATTGAATATGTATCCGAATCTCTTAGCAGTGGCAATTTAGATTATATAATACCACTAGTATAATTACAGTAAAATATCTGTAAATGTTAGCAATTTCATCATTTATTTCTCTAAGTTAACTTCTTTTTCTTTTTATTCTTTTTCCTCTTTATTTCTTTTTATTTTATATCTGTTTTGGGTCTACAAAACACCAGAAATATGTACTGCATTGTAGCAATTAAAACACCAATACAAATCACATAGCACAATATATGATAAAATGTAAATATACTATTTTTTTAGTCATCAAATAAATACATACAAAAAAAACCAAATATATTTCACAACCAACACAGCATAAAAAAAAGTACCCTCTGTGGATGATGATACCTCCCAGCCCCATATACACATATTTCATAACTGCCTGCAGTATATAATAAATAACAATAAATATTTTAAAAATACATCATACAAAGTTTGACAGTACATAAGGGCTAACCACAGGGGGTATAACTTCCCTCCCCTACCCTTTATACCTATTGTTATTTTGCTGTCAGGCTATGTATGATGTATTTTTGATATAGTTATTTATTGTTATTTATTATATGCTGCAGGCACTTATGAAACATGTTTATATTGGGCTGGGAGGTATCATGATCCACAATGTGTAGTTTTTTTATCCTGTGTTGATTGTGACACATATTTGTGTTTTTTATGTATTTATGAGATGACTAATATATGTAATTAAATTTTATTATATGTTATGCTATGTGATTTATATTGGTGTTATCTTTTCTTTTTTTTTTTTTTTTTTTTTTTTTATTGAACGTGGCTCTTGACCACCAGTCAAAGCTGAATGCAGCTCACATTGAACAAAACGTTGCAGAAAAAACTGCGGCAGAAACGTCGCTCTTTTTTTTTGAGATTTCGATGAGTTTCTTCGGACCTCCTGCCCCTATTATACCGATATGAAAAATGCCAGCATTTCCGTAGGAATAATTGACATTGTTTCTACATTTCCGCTGCAGATTTTTTTTCTGCAATGTGTGGATGGGATTAGCCAGAATCACATCCACTTTGCAGGTACTGTAAAACGCAGCATTTTGGCTAGGCTGGAAATGCTGCAGCAAAAAACCCTTCGTTTTACAGTTTTCGCAATGTGGGCCCAGGCCTAAATCAGATCATCCACAGCAGTATTTTTAATTACATTTACTATTGTGGCTTCTACTCTAGAACTATGACAGCAGACTTGTTATTACAGTCATAAACAATAGAAACCTAATGTCATGGAAGGGATGTTGATGGCTATGTTGATGGATTGGTTCTTCTATGTTGATGGCTTCAACTACATGCCAACTGCCCATTGACTATATACAGTGAGAAAGAAACCAAAGCACACACTTTAATTGCTGAGAGTGTGTTATCTATGTCTACTACTATTGACTATATAATTCGTGGTGCTTGGAAATTAACTCTACAATGACATAATTGTATATCACTAATTGTACAGTTTGCAGCTGCATGGAAATTATGCAGCTGCAGGAGCTGCTGAGGTGGGTGTCAGTGAAAGCCAGCTCCCCCAGAGAGCAGCAGGGATGGCTTATTACCGACCCTGCATTTCTTATCACTGTATATTCTACACTAATATGGGAGCTACCATGCTGCAGTTTCCTCTTTGCCCAGGAGTCACTCAAGTGCTGGGGACCTACAGGAGCTGCCTGGCCCCAGCAGGCACAGATCAGCTCTGCAGTGCATGTTAAAAGGTTGTATTTCTCCTGTAACTGGGGCTAAAATGTTAGTATTACGGTAGTTACAGGGGAAATCAGCAAACAAAAAAGTAATAACTTAATGTTGAATTGACCCCTTAATATTTATTACGACATGGCGGAGAAGGGGAGGGGGGGACAATGCGTAATAAAAATATTAAGGCAAAAAAATTAAAAAAGAACATACAAGAAAATTGAAAAGTAAAAATTATATAAAAATAAAGCCCTATTTATCACTGAAAAATTTATTCAAATAACCCAATTGAAAAAACATTATAGTTTTCAAAACTGCATACTCCAAAAAACCTTAAAATATGTCTAGTCAAGAACCAGCAAAAAATCCGGCCATGAAGTAGTTAAAAGAAAAAATACTACCAATGACAAAAATACCGTACTGTAATACTAAGCTAAAAAAGGCCTCATTAAGGAATGAAACCTGGGGTTCTACTTCAGATTAAGTAACATAATATGATTTTGAGAAAGATTTGCAGAAGAAAATGTCTTCGTACTTTTGTACCCAAAATGGTTTTCCTTATTGCCAACAATATTACAATTGACTTCCTTTTAATCATGTGCTTATGCTTGTTATTCTAAGCTTTAAGCATAGTTTTATGTATACTATGAGAAGATGATTCTCTTTTTCCCCAAATATATTTTTGCCTAAATGGTTATGCCATCCCTTTTTCACTTTTAACCAAGCATTTGTCATGCATTTTACCAAGGACAATTTCTATATGGTTCAGTTGCTATATTTAATTGTCAGGACTGAAAGGCTGTTACTTTCAGGTAATTACCAAACAAATTAAAATGAAGTAGACCCCGAACAGAACCCTAAGGTACTTACAACATTAATCCAATTGGAGGATTTTTCATTAAAAGGAACTGATTGCATGCCATGCTTCAGTCAGTCTGTCTACACTAAGTGCATAGTAATAGAATAATAAAAATTCTAAAAAGAGGCCATGAATTTCTGTTTTTGTTTTTGAAGACCAATGGAAATTAAGCTCAGTGATTCATGCTCTACTGTTATGTTTATATTTACATCAACATCCAGTTGGAGACTGAAATGGAAATCCATTTACACAATGTACAGTTTAAAGGAGAACTACTTTTAAAGTCTTATTTTTTTAAATTAAAGGTCACTTTATTAGTTCAGATAAATAAAATAAAAGCATATACAATGTCCCATAGTACAGGAGAATGAAGCTTAGTGGAACTCAAACATACAATAATATGGGTTTGAGAGAAATAGGGTGGAAGAGAAGGGTAAAATGGGAGAGAGGGAGTCAAAGGGTGAGATATTTAGCAAAGACCACTGAAAATATCTTGGATTACAGAACAAGTATAACACTACTTTTTTCATAAAAAAAAAACATGTGCCATAAACCTTTGCAAACAATGACGTAAAAGGGCTCCAGTGTTGTTAAAGGAAAGCTGTCAGCAGATTCATGCTGTCGTAACCAAATGAAATAATGATAGACTCCCTCATTACAAAGAATTAAGTTGTCATCTGAGATGCTGCAGCTTTTTCAAGAAGTAAAATCTGTTTTCATAAAGGCCAGACATGGCTCTGTGGCTCTGCTCTAGCTTCTTCCAGTCTACTTCAGCTTATAGTCAGTATTTCAATGGTTTGTCATCTGTCATCAGATCCAATTCAGTCCAGTAATATTAACTGCATCTTAAGTTATACTTTTTTACTTGTATGAATCCTTTTGAAGGAGACTTTAGGTAAGGAAACAGGAACAACAGGCCAGTCATCCATAATGCCAACCAAAGTAACTCCAAAAACACCATAACCAGTGCCAGATGGTCGCTAGCATAATGAATATAGCTAACAAAGTGTCCCGTCATAAACAATGGCAGCAGGGTAAAACCTCATCACCAATGCCATCTGGTGTAGTGTCAGGAGTTAACCTCATGAGCAGTTCCAGAATCGTATTTATTAATTGTTACATACAGTAAATATGTCTGTGCTGTTTAATTTCCTAAAACATCCTTTGAATGGTTGGGGTGTGTTTTATTGTGATACAGATCTCCATATCCCTTCCTACCCTCCACACAGCAATTCTAAAAGGATAAAATGTTGGCTTCTCCAGTCAATGGGAGTAGTATAAATACAAATGTAGCAAGCTTACCCCAGTGATGGTGGCCTGCTCAGCAAGGAGCCCAGGAAATCTAACCTAGAAAAGTAAAAAAAAACAAAAAACAGTCCATAAATCTGTTAAACCCAACAAAGAAGTCCGAAAATGAATGGCACTCTCCTTGTGTACCGTTCATTTCCAGACTTTTTTGTGATCTTGAGGCTAAAGACCCACATAGCGAAACGCAGCTAAAAACGCTGCAGTTAAAAAAGGAGCAGAAACACATCGCATTTTTTTTCCTCATCATTTTTCATTGCATTTTTGGTGAGTTTTCTCAGTTGATTTTCTTCCCTTATTAAACCTATAGGGAAGACGCCAGGGTTTCTGCTGGTATAACTAATATGCTGAGATTTTCAAAAACTGTTTTTGGAAATGCGGCTTTTCCGCAGTGAATTTTTTTTCTGCAACGTGTGGATGGGATTAGCCAGAATCTCATTCATTTTGCAGGTACTGTAAAATGCAGCTTTTTTTTTTCCACAGAGTTTTGGCAGCAGCAAAATGTTGTGTTTTCACAACGAGGGGCTTTTTGCCTTAATGAAAATAATATGGTTGCCATGGCAACAATCTGCTCAAGTATTTTCTTTAAAGAGTTCTTCTGTATCAAGTATGTAATTGTTAAGTTATGTTCTGTAAGTTGTGTTAGGTCTATATGTTTTCACTTTTCAGTAGGTAATAATTATTAGATGATGCAAAAATAAAGCTACAATTCACCCATTTGTCTTGTTGCCCATCTTTCATATAGTTTGGTATTACAGGCCTTAGCCAGGGGCGTAACTACCGGGGTAGCAGTGGTAGCGACTGCCACAGGGCCCGGAACATTACGGGGCCCGGAGCCCTGTGGCAGTCGCTACCGCGAACCCCACAATCACTGCTATCGTTATACTCCGGGGTCTTTTGAGGCCCCGGAGTATAACGATCGGGGGCCCAGGGGAGGTGAGCGAACATAAAAAACACTGTAACTCACCTCTCCGCCACTCCGCAGGCTTCGGGCCTGTTTGGTGACGTCCCAGACGTCAGCCAACGTCATTATGCGTCGCGACGCCGGCCTGGATCGCGCGAGATCCGGTCCGACATTGAAGATGGCCGAAGTAGCGCACGGGAGTGCACCGGAGCAAGGAAGAGGTAATTTGCAGTGTTTTCTATGTTTCTATCCTCCCCTGGGTCTCCGATCATTATACTCTGGGGTCTAAAAAGACCCCAGAGTATAATAATCGTTCATGGGTGGTCCACTATGGGGCATAATACTGTGTGCAGGGGCCACTATGGGGCAAACTACTGTGTGCAGGGGCCACTATGGTGAAAACTACTGTGTGCAGGGGCCACTATGGGGCAAACTACTGTGTGCAGGGGCTACTATGGGGCAAACTACTGTGTGCAGGGGCTACTATGGGGCAAACTACTGTGTGCAGGGGCCACTATGGGGCAAACTACTGTGTGCAGGGGCCACTATGGGGCAAACTACTGTGTGCAGGGGCTACTATGGGGCAAACTACTGTGTGCAGGGGCTACTATGGGGCAAACTACTGCGTGCAGGCGCCACTATGGGGCAAACTACTGTGTGCAGGGGCCACTATGGGGCATAATATTGTGTGCAGGGGCCACTATGCTGCATAATACCGTGTCCAGGGGTCACTATGGGGCATAATACCGTGTGCAGGGGCCACTATGGGGCATAATACCGTGTGCAGGGGCCACTATGGGACATAATACCGTGTGCAGGGGCCACTATGGGGCATAATAGTGTGCGTAGGAATGCGGTTTGTGTGTGGGGGGGGTTGGGGGCGGCGGTTTGGGGGGGGTTGGGGGGCGGCTGCTTGGGGGGGGCCCCATGTCAAATGTTCGCCTTGGGGCCCAGCCATTCCTAGTTACGCCACTGGCCTTAGCAAATCCATCAGCAAAGTTGAGCTCTAAAGTGTTCTCAGGATTGATATTTAAAGACAAATTAAAATTCAAAACAAAAGAAAACAAAAAAAAAGCCCAAAATGTGAAAAACATGACATCGTTATTTACATCCGTCTTAAGAAATCTCTGAGCTTGCCAGCTGTCTGTTAATAAAGTTTTTCTTGAGTTTTCTTACCTTTTTTTTTTGTTTTTTTTTGTTGAAGTTATAATTGAAACAGGTTTCTACAGAATAACAGTTGCTGCTATTAACACCCTAATGCTTTAACACAAAGTTAATGTACCAAGTATAAATTATCGTTTACTTTATATATTTTATTTAGTTATGATGAAATATTCTTTTGTTTACCGAGTATAATTGATTACATTTTCTTTGGGGATTCTGGCATGGTGTTGCCATCTTCTGGAAGCAGGTTGAACTACAGAGAACAGCTTCATATCTATTAAATGAATCAATTATTGGGCCCTGGGAGGTTAGAAATTATGATTCATAGTAACTGAGTTGTATCTTTGATTTACAAAAGGCCATGAATGATTCCATTAATTCATACATGTCGTCTGTCAACATATGAAGCTTGTTTGGTTGAATAAAAAACTTGCCTGCACTTTTTCCATTATGCCACATGACTTGCACAAAGTATACTGTTAGGGTACAAAATAAAAATCAGTCTAATAGATGAGTTATGATATTTACATTGTTGTGATTGTTTCATACTGTAGTTATTTGAGGGGTTATCCAGGAATTGGACAACCCATGTGGAGGCTTTACCTTTCTCCAGCTCTCCAACTAGTGACAATAGTGGTCGCTGGTAAGGAACAGCTGACTTATGTGAGAGATGTCACTGGTTCCTCTGTACTGACCGTTGAGGCCACTAATTGGTCATAATTGTCATGCGGGGAGCAGAACTTCAGTGAAACAGCATGAGGACTGAACAACCACTTTAAGGTTTAAAAAAGACACAAGTGCATCAAATTGTATCTATTATCCTGCAGATTTGTTTCAGAGGAAGACAGAAAACCCAAACTATCTGATGTATGTGTAGTTGCAAATTGACTCATAGTAAAGGAACCATTCCCTCCCCATGCCAAACTAGCAATGAGAAATTTCCCAAGCAAATAATTTTAGTAATCTTATACAATAATCTTGTCAAGAAAGACATCTAGATCCCCTTGGAACATTTTCATTGAACAACCCATTGCAAATCCCGTGACACAGAGTTACATAGTTTCACAACTTTTAGAAAAAAATAAACTCACCTATGCTGGTGAAACCATCTTTACCCCCTCGCCATGTCTTATTATAGAAAACATTTACTACTACGCTTTGTAATTGTAAATTTTTTTTGTCCATCAATGTAATGATTCATGGAGATCAATATGTTGCAATTAGCAAAATGCAAAGTAATCCCATGTGAGATAACCTATAGAAAGATAGTTATTTTTGTCTTCTGTTGTGGTAAAGTAAGAATGCATCTAGTATTTTTACTATAATGGAGGTTTCCTCTAGCTGCATCTTGTAGTATATTACATATGGATCTGTAAGTGTTTAAAGATCAGACTAGTTATGCTGATTTGTTTCATGGAGGAATATACAGTAGGTACGGAAAGTATTCAGACCCCTTTAAATTTTTCACTCATTGTTTCATTGTAGCCATTTGCTAAAAGCAAAAAAGTTCATTTTATTTCTCATTAATGTACACTCAGCGCCCCGTCTTGACAGAAAAAAAAAACAAATGTAGATATTTTTGCAAATTTATTAAAAAAGAAAAACTGAAAAATCACATGGTCATAAGTATTCAGACCCTTTGCCCAGTATTGAGTATAAGCACCTTTTTGAGCTAGTACAGCCATGAGTCTTCTTGTGAATGATGCAACAAGTTTTTTACATCTGGATTTGGGGATCCTCTGCCATTCTTCCTTGCAGATCCTCTCCAGTTCCGTCAGGTTGAATGGTGAACGTTGGTGGACAGCCATTTTCAGGTCTCTCCAGAAATGCTCAATTGGGTTGAGGTCAGGGCTCTCTCTGGGCCAGTCAAGAATGGTCTTCATCTTATCAGACTAGAGAATCTTATTTCTCATAATTTGGGAATCCTTCATGTGTTTTTTGGCAAACTCTATGCGGACTTTCATATGTCTTGCACTGAGGAGAGGCTTCCTTCGGGGAACTCTGCCATAAAGCCCCAACTGGTGGAGGGCTGCAATGATAGTTGACTTTGTGGAACTTTCTCCCATCTCCCTACTGCATCTCTGGAGCTCAGCCACAGTGATCTTTTGGTCCTTCTTTATCTCTCTCACCAAGGCTCTTCTCCCACGATTGCTCAGTTTGGCTGGACGGCCAGGTCTAGGAAGAGTTTTGGTCGTCCCAAACTTCTTCCATTTAAGGATTATGGAGGCCACTGTGCTCTTAGGAACCTTGAGTTTTGCAGAAATTCTTTTGTATCCTTGGCCAGATCTGTGCCTTGCCACAATTCTGTCTCTGAGCTCCTTGGGTAGTTCCTTTGACCTCATGATTCTCATTTGCTCTGACATGCACTGTGAGCTGTGAGGTCTTATATAGACAGGTGTGCGCCTTTCCTAATCAAGTCCAATCAGTTTAATTAAACACAGCTGGACTCCAATGAAGGAGTAGAACCATCTCAAGGAGGATCAGGTGGAAATGGACAGCACGTGAGTTAAATATGAGTGTCACAGAAAAGGGTCTGAATACTTATGACCAAGTGATATTTCAGTTTTTCTTTTTTAATAAATTTGCAAAAATATCTACATTTCTGTTTTTTTTTTTCTGTCAAGATGGGGTGCTGAGTGTACAGTAATGAGAAATAAAATTAACTTTTTTGTTTTTAGCTGCAATGAAACAAAGTGAAAAATTTAAAGGGGTCTGAATACTTTCCGTACCCACTGTATTATGAATAAGGGAAGTGCTTGCATTTCTGATTGCTCACATTGATTGAATATTTTATTGATTTATTGACAATTTGCTAAAATAGTATAAATATAATAAAAAAGCAATATGTGTTGAGAACAGCACTTTTTACTCTCTTCTGGGTGATCCAGTTGACACCAATTCCTAGATAATAGATTGCGGAACAAATGTTGACGCCAGTATTCACAATACTCATGCTGCTCAGTTAATCAGTCATAGTAGGAGGTTTTCCCTAAAGATTATCAAATTTTAGATAAAGTTACTGATATTATGAAATAGTTTAGAAATGTGTGAGTGTTACATTATCCAAACAGTATTCGAATATAGTAAAGTAGCTTGACCCATGTGAACCTGGGGCTCATGATGTCACAAAAGATGCTGGTAGAGGCCCAAATAGGAACAAAGATGTTGGTCGAACATGCACCAAATGCTTTGAGGGAGCCCAGGAGAGGAGAAGGAAAGTGTTTATTCCACCCCTCCCCTGGGCCTTAACTTATTATACTCTGGGGCCTGAATAGACCCCATAGTATAATAACAATTCATGGGTGGTGAACCCCCAAAATTTTGAATTTGGCTAAACCCTAAATTTTTGGAAAATTCTTAATGAACCCTGCCCAAAGTAGAATGAAGATGCTGGTTGAATATGAACCAGATTCTGAAATGGAGCCCAGGAGAGGAGAAGGAAGTGTTTATTAGTATTCCACCCCTCCCCTGGGCCTTAACTTATTATACTCTGGGGCCTGAATAGACCCCATAGTATAATAACAATTCATGGGTGGTGAACCCCCAAAATTTTGAATTTGGCTAAACCCTAAATTTTTGGAAAATTCTTAATGAACCCTGCCCAAAGTAGAATGAAGATGCTAGTTGAATATGAACCAGATTCTGAAATGGAGCCCAGGAGAGGAGATAACTTATTATACTCTGGGGCCTGAAGAGACTCCACAGTATAATAACAATCCATGAGTGATGAAAACCATTAGAAACCAGTTTGCTCATCCCTAGTCAGGGCTTGTGTGTTATCCATCAATAAGGATGGCCTGTTAATAAGTCATTTTAGGTCTATAAATTTGTAGAAAATATTTAATTTATTATTCCCTTAAATAGTATGCTATCTTTAAAAAAATAAAGTAAGACATAATACATTTGAATATCGCCTCTTCTCAAAATGATGCAACTGTTTCTTTAAATGAAAGTGACAAATAAAGGCAAACTGAGAATAACATAACAAGCAACATAAATGTTTTCTGGGGCACCATTGAAGTCATGCAGTGTGTGGTTGAAAAGGCCTGAGCAACGTGCTCAAGAAGCGCAAGAAATTCAGCAGCGATTGGGTGACATACAAATAATGTTGTATTACTGATATTGATGTATTTTGTCATATGAGGTCTTGTAAATGTACAATAGCAGCCCAGCTGTGCTTAGCTGAAAGAGATGAAGATACAACTTATTACCTTTGATCTCACTAGTTATGTCCTTGCATTTTTCATTTCTATACCATCTGCAAAGCCGGGAGCAAGTTTCTTTTCATTAAAGTTGATATGATCAAATGACAAAAAAGAGTTAATTAGAAATGTACAAAGAACAAGGCGTCTAATGACATAAAGATATTTAGCATTCATTCCCAAGTGAGTTGTCGGACATTTAATAATAAATGCTTGATGTTCAAATACCAAATAAAAAATATATTGCAGTAACAATAGCACAGCAAGGAAACTCACTAAGGTCAGATAAGACCCAGTCGACTTGAGCAGATGAGTGGATGATTTACAGAAACCTTAACAAAGGCTATAAAGAGTGATCACCCTCTTAACACTGCTGAAAATCTCACCAGGGAATATGTAAATTGAAGCTACTGACCTGAGATAGAGAAAATTTCTCTTATAACAGAGTGTTCACTGTCATAGACATGTCTAGTGAAACCTTATTCTGCTTCATTAAGGAAAAAATTGCCAGAGAGTTCTCTGGTTCTCCTATAACTATTTTGTACCACTGAGACAAAAGATGTGAATGCAACAAACTGAAGAGTATATTCACAATATATTGGAATTTAGTTTACTAGCCAATGCAGATGCAATATAATTACATTGCGACGGGCCAAGTCGGGTTTTTATAGATCTCTAGAAGACCAGAGAGACCTTCTGTAACCACAGTTCTCTAACAACAACAGACTGTGTCGCATGAGGACCACTGGAGCACAACCCCATCTACAACTGATTTGGCAGATCACAGATTATACCTTTTTTTTGTAATTGTCAAATAGCCCATTATATTTACTCAAAGTAGGACCTATGCAAACAATAATAACTTCAGAGTTTGCAATGCATGAAAAGTAGAAATTCACATGTCCTATAAAGCTATAGATTGCCTAGATGCTCCACTACTAAAATAGACTAGTCTGAATGCCCTATGTTGCTCCAATATGATCAAAGAATGTCTTTCTTTGTTGCAACACCCATAGCAAGAACTTTTGTAAATACAGTTTAAAATGCTGTCGCACAATGTTCCAGCCGTTAACACATTCATGCCCCATCCTGCTCTAAAGTCCATGAGTGGTGAAAACACCATTTGCACCTGTTTAACCCCTTATATGACACCATCAGTAATAATGGGGGCATCTAAGTCGTCTCTGTATTTGATCCCCCTCATAAGCACCCCCTTGATGCAAACACGGGGTGCCAATGCGTTGTAATGGCGATGAGCGCCTACACCAGTTATCAAATAAACCTTTAAGACCCTGCCAGAGGGTCTTCACTTTCTATTAGTAAAGTATAGTACATTGCAATACAGAAGTATTGCAATGTATTATATAGGCAATCGCACCCCATAATGTTCAGTACAATATAAAATTAAAATAAATGAAAAAAAAAAAAAGAACATTAATAGTCCTTTCCCAAATTTTTTTTGTAAAAGAGAAAATAATAATAATAATAATAATAATAATAAATATCCATATTTTGTATTGATGCCTCCTTAAAGGGAGTCTGTCAGCAGGAAAATTGATGTAAAACTTTTTATTCTTATGCAAATTAGCTGAAAAAGCCTTTAAAAACATATTACTAGAAAAAGGATATAATATACAAAAAAAACATATCACAGAAAAAAGGCAGACAGGTCCCATTGCTGTATATGATAGAAAGAGCACTAGTGCAAAATGATAATACAGCATCCACTCACACCTACACTCCATGAGGGGGTGGATGCCAGGATTTCAAATGCCTACAGATAAAACTCACACAAGGCGCAGTCACAAAATAATGTGAGGTGCACAATGCCAAAGAACAGCCTATTGAGCATACGCCACACTATTAGATTAGGTGGACTGTTCAACACCTTCATATGTGCACTCCACTACTGGCATTTTTTCTGTGACTTGAAAAAGGGCTTTAGGAGCTGGGTGGCAGTTAGGGGCAATTATCTAGAGCAGAGAGTGATTCCCAGCAATAGAAGAAGCACCTCTAAAGCCCTTAAGAATAAATCGCTGATTTTCATAAAAATGGAACTCTAATGCAGAAAAAGGCTAGATTCACATGAAAGAGGAGAAAAACGTTTGTGAAAAACATAAATTTTTCACAGCCATCCTGCACCCGAGGGGGCATCCATTTTAACAGTTCCCCCATACATTTCACTGTATGGAGGAATCCATTAAAACGGTCAAAAATAGGACTTGACATATACTTTGACAGTCCGTGACAACAGACCGTCAAAATAACAGTCATGTGAATAGTCCTCATTCACTGACAGTGAAATTAACGACAGTGAAATTGTTTTTCACGGATGGGGAAACACTGAAAAAAAAACGGCATGCACTTTTTTTTTTAAAATTTTTCTACTTGTCTCGGCCACTGAAGTCTATGAGTCTGTGAAAAAAAAAACAACAGCAAAAAAAAAGAACAACAGCACAAGGACATCATCTCTGTGCTGTCCATCTATTACTGGTACATTGCTGCAAATGTAGCAGGAACCATCAAATATTGAGTGATGCAAGTGTGTTATTTCATGCCTAGATCTCTTTCCCAATTAGTGCAGATGCTGCCTGCAATTCATATGAATAGAAGAACCTCCTGCTTACTTTCAATGTGACCAGAAGTAACCCCAGTCACATAGCTAATGTAAGGACTCCTTTATAGCTTTAAGATTCCTCTACTAGTTCATTCTGGTGCACTGGACCTTTGAGATGAAACAGAATCCTAACTCACAGAATTCTCTCTCATCTCCAGGTCCCCTAGGCCAAAATAGAAATGAGAGTTCATTGAACTCTCGTTTCCATTCATTTAGCACAGAAGAAAGAAGATGGCTTTAGCTGAGTATATGTTTTTTTTTCATACTACTGTGTTTCTTTGTGTTTTTATTTTTGTCTTTCAGGTTGCACTGGATCATTTGGATTACAGTGGTCTAGAGATGAGTGAAACTCTAAAGAAACATTTACTTTTGGGTGGCTCACGTCCAAGATTAGTTTTGAGTCTAATAGGTTCGGTATGAACCACAACTTAAATTGGCTTAAAACATAGTGTATAATATTGTCAGGGCTCCTAGGAACCTATCTATCCAATTTCTAGCTCTCTAAGCAAACACAGCTGAATTTATGTCAAAGTGAAAGAGACATGTATGTCTATGGAGAAACACATGGTAAGCAGTGAATAGAACTCCATGTTTAACCAAACACTGTGCTGCCACTCGCTTTTTCGCATTTTAACATTTATTGGGAAAAAGTGATTGCCTTTATGTATGACGGCTATATTGCAAAAAGCAATGTTTTTGTTGAAAAATTAGCCCATTTTGATGACTTGTAAGTGCTATAGGCTTATTGTCATTTTAGAGATAAATAATGAGCCACTTGAAAAGTGATAAAGAAATGTGAAATCAAAATGATTTATTTATTTTTTTATGTAAACACTGTGGCATCAACAGTGTACTATTGTGGATAAGGAAGTGCAAAGGCAGACCGTTTGTCACTGCAAATCGAGCAGAGTGTTTTTTGCGACATAAGTTTGGCTTAAAAGCACAAGAGAAACTTTTCTGGCCATGAGGAGCATCTAAGCTACTATGCAAGTTAATACAGCGGTGAACCACCAGATTAAGGACATGCACCATACAGGGACAATGTGTTATTCATCCTAATTGCAGCACAGCAACAATATTGGTTGCAATGCTGCCAGTTGGACTACTAGGTGACCGTTAAGTCTATTTTGCCAAATAAGATAGTGATGACTTTTCATGTGAGTACGTAGAGATGTCATTCATACCTGTTATTTCATGCTATACAGACACAGTTAAGTTTCTACTTGCAGATCTTGCACATTGCCATAGACTTATCGTTTGGCAATTATCAAAAAAAAATTCCCACAAGGGAGATGACCACAACAAAGAAACACTTAAAAAATTTTTTTTTCAGATTTGCACAGGCTAGACTGTATATTGGCTGAACAAAAAAAAACAATTAAATAAGTGAGTTTTTTCACATTTGCAGAATCAGCTCTTTGCTTTTAGAACTCTTACTCAAAAAAGCCCTTAACAAAAGATTTTCACTAACAGGTTTGTTTTGTTAGTAAAAACTACGTTTAAAGACTATAGTATACAGATGAAACTGCTCTATTGCACAACAGACTTAAACAAAATTGACAGGGTAAACTGTCCTGTCTGTGTGTCAGTAATTCTGTATTAGAGCTGGAATGCAGCAGTTTCAAGATGAATCATCATTTGTTTGACTTTAGTAAAAAGCAAACAATTTGAAATATTCAGGTCAAACATGGTTCGTGAGGAAATGGTTCGTCCATCTCTACATTGGATTTGTTAGACTTTTTATGTCTCTTTGTTTTTTTCAATACTTTTGACTGTCTTAGTAATGGCCATTTTGTTATTGACAACATGTATTACTAAGGTGGGGCTTAGTGTTAGCCAGAAAAAAGGCCATCTCTAACCCTCCAATTATTACTCCAGTAACCACAGTCATCAGGGGTGCTGAGTAGAGCTGAATATCTTATTTTATGCAAATTAAGTTATTGTATATTTTTCAATGACACCATTTTTAAGGAGTACAACAATACCTAATACGTATAGGTTTTTGTTTATATTTTTCTAGTTTAGCACAATAATTTTCTTTTATTTCTTTTTGTGTTGACATATCCTTAGAGCTCTAATATTTTTTATATTTTTTAAATATTATAACTAGGCTGTATGGGGGCTTGTTTTCTGCAGGAAACTTTATATTTTAATTGGTATCATTTTGGAGTACATAGGACACTTTGATTACTCATTCTTTTATTTGAAGGAGGTAGGATGAACAAAATCAGCAGTTCTACCAGTTTCTATCTTGTTTAACATATGAATAAATAAATGAAATATTTTTTTTTCCTTAGATTATTGCGGACAGGGTGATGACTATTATGTTCTTTTAGTGTTTTTAAATGTTTTTAAATGTCATTTTTAATACATGATGAATGCCCTAAAAATAAAACCTTCAAGAAAATGGCACAATTGTGTTTTTTTCTAATTTCTCCCCATTCTAATTTTTTTTTCCAGATTCCCAGTAGACTCTACAGAATACTAAATGGCGCCACTATGAAGTACAATTTGTCCTACAAAAAAATAAGCCTTCATATGATGCTGTGAATGTACAAATAAAAATAGCTATGGATTTTGGAAGGTGGGGAGTTAAAAACGAAAATACAAAAATGGAAAATTGTTGTGTCCACAAGGGGTTAATCAACTTACTTAAATGGATTGTCCAGGGATTTTTATTTATGGCCTATCCTTTTTTATCCTATTTTTATTTATGGCCAGATGCCATCACTGCAGCTCAGCCTCCATTGAAGTCAGTGGAATATCATTTACCCTTATACCAATATAAAGGTTGGTGAGTGAAGGTTTCCATGCTTACATGTAGTGACAGCTTCTTGACTCTTTATTGTGATATATATATATATATATGTATATACAAAATAACTCAAACTTTTTTTGTCAGTCTATTGGCTCCATTGTATACACAAAGTGCATTACCAAAAGCTGCAGTAGTACAGAGCCTTTCTGTAGCTACAATAGTAACTAATTTAGTCACATAATTTACTACCTTTATATACATTCTGCTATGCTATTAAAGTAGCATGCAATTCTAATACATTGATTATTTAGGCTAAGGTCCCACTTAGCGTACTGCAGCGGTTTTTCCCACAGCGCTTTTCACAGAACGTCCACAGAGGTTTTCTCTGCTTACTTTCTGCTTCAGTTATACCTATAGGGAAACTGCTGGCGTTTCCGTAGGTATAATTGACATGCTGCGATTTCCAAAACCGTCACAGTTTTGGAAATCGCAGTGTGTCCGCTGACCATATTTTACCGCAAAGTGGGGATGGGATTCGCTTTGCTGTGACTGTAAAATGCGGTGTTTTTTTCCCGCGGTGTTTACGCCATGTGGGACCCCGGCCTAAAACAGTGTGCTA
The DNA here is from genome assembly GCA_947044405.1 of Leptodactylus fallax. Lineage (NCBI taxonomy): Eukaryota > Metazoa > Chordata > Amphibia > Anura > Leptodactylidae > Leptodactylus > Leptodactylus fallax. Next base: position 8,371,464 of record CAMRHE010000010.1, read on the forward strand.
TGTTAACAGTCTACAGCATTGTGGCAAACTACATTAATAACATAGTGTGCAATCTGTAGTAATGACAATTGCTACATTTAAATACTACGTTAAGGGGAAAAAATCTATGTAAAATTAGCAATATGTGGCATGGACTAATGCTGTTGATACCCCACAGAAAGAGTTTGGAAAACTTTGAGGTATACAATGCATCAGTGAAGTCCGACCTCTGAAAATACCTACATGAATAAAATGTTACAGTGGTGCCCTGTATCCTGTAAGCTTTGTGTAGCATACCCTTTTTGCATATTGGTTGATTACTTATATACTAATTGCTCTGTAATTTCCAGAATATAGAAATGTCAAATAATATGTCTACTCTGTATTGATTGAAAGCAGAATCAGCAAACAGCTTCAAAATATGTAGTTTGCCCTGAGTATTGAATGCAAGGCTCATTGACTTGTTTCAAAAATGAGTGTATTACTTTTGTTGTTTGACAAAGAGCCAATATATTTTATTGTCTGTGAACTTTTTATTTTCTTCAAATATTGCTATAGTTTTGTGCAGTGAAATATTTTTTTCTTAACCTCTTTCTAGTTACAGTACATTCTTTACATCTAAGTTATATTTAGGTTTAGTCTCTCTTCTATACTCATTTATAAATTATATACAGTATAGGAAATGGGCAGAAATAAAAGAAGGTCAAAGACATAGAGGTGTACAAATTGAAACAAGATCACACACTGCTTTGTATACTGCTGACAAATAAACTTGCTAAATCATTGAAAACAAACAAAATATGTTTGTCCATCAATTATTTAATACCGTTTCTACCAATATAGGAAAAAAATCCAATATAGACAATTACGGCTCATAAAAGGATATTACCAAACCATGTCATGGAGGGAAATAGCAATTCCATCATCTACGGCTCACAAGCAGCCGCATAACAAAGTATATGTACCATTCATGGGTCAAAGAAATCTTAAATGACAGAAATTGTTAAAACAATATTGGTTGTAGGGATGAGTGAACCAGTTCGTAGTGTTCCAGGTTCATTAGTAATTTTCATGTCATGATGTTGGTGTGTCCCACGGGACCAATGAGACGAGAGGTGAGTAGGACTGTTTGTTATGGTTATTCAGTTTTCCTGAGCCTCTGCTTACTATAATCTGCAGTCTTAAGAGCCACAGAATTTAATATCAGTTACAGTTTAGGACGAAACAAAACTTCTGGCTTCTGGGAGAAGCTGATAAATATTTCTTGCGAGGTTCTCACCACACACTTTTTGGCTGCTGTACATATAGACTTGAATATAAATAAGAGGAAAGCAGAGAAGTCCAAGCAAAAGAAATAGAGTATGGGTATTAAAATCGAGGAATAATTGATTATGGGAATGCATAAGGACATGGCAAGGGGACAAGAATAGAAGAACATTTAAAAAACAAATAATAAAAACACTAATAATACATATTTAGATAAGACATCATGGACATGTTTACAAACATACACTGTAGACTTAGTAGAAGCTCCACCTAGGGTATCCTTTATCTATAATCTATGGTTTTATATTTTATGTGTAGGCATGTCTTATAAATTAAAATTACCATAAAGCATTGCTGGTAAAATTCAATGCTCAATTTAAAGGGGTTGGCCACTTTCAGACCAATATTGAGAGACCAATGTACCAATGATGAGATCATTATACTTTCTATATCAATTCCTTACTGTTTTCTTTGCTTGCTTTTATTCATTCTGCTTACTACCAGTAGATAAAAATCAGTCCATACTCATGTGTTATACAGTCCATGATTATGTGATGGACACACAGGTGCACAGCTCATTACCAGGCAGATGTCTGATTACTGTGCCATGACTATAATGAGCTGTGTACCTGTGTGTTTATCACATGACCATGGACCATACATCACATGAGCATGGACTGATTTTTATCCACTAGGAGTAAGCAAAGGAATGAAAGTAAGCAGATATCTAGAAAACTGTGAGGAATTGATAAAGAAACTGGTCAACCTCTTTAATGACATTGACTAAGTTGCACCTTTTCCAGTGGTGTAACTAAACTCTTGTGGGCCCTGTGCCAAACTTTGACTGGGGCCCCCTATCCCCTCTACAGCGTATTTTCGATAGTGATGGTTATGGGTGCTGCAGCAATATCTCAGATACTTGAAAAGGATACAACTATAGTACCCACAACTGTAGTTATCAAGAATACAGTGAGTGATCAGCACAGTGATCAGCATGTAAACAATACTGGGAAATTTGTGCTGTGAGAAAAGATTGAGCTGCAGGGTCCCTACAGTCTAAGAGATCTAAGAGATCAGTGGGAGTCTACAGTATAATAGTATATAGTGTCACAGTATAATATGCTCTACAGTGGCCCCCCACACAGTATAATAAGCTCCACAGTGATCCCACACAGTATAATATGCTCAACAATGACCCCCACACAATATAATATGCTCCACAGTGATCCCCACACAGTATAGTATACTCCATGATTGCACCACACAGTATAATATGCTCCACGGTGGCCCCCCACACAGTGTAACATGCTCCACAGTGGTCCCCACACAGTATAATATGCTCCACAGTGGCCCCTACACAGTATAATATGTTCCACAGTGACCCTCACACAGTATAATATGCTCCTAAACAGTATAATATGCTCCACAGTGGCCCCACATAGTATAATATTCTCTACAGTGTCCCCACACAGTATAATATGATCCCCACAGTGACCCCACAAAGTATAAAATGCTCCAAAGAGCCCGCCTAGTGCCGCTTTAGGTGAACCCCACAAAAATTGACAAATATTCATGAGAGTTAGACCTCCACTTTGTTGCTATTATTATACTCTGGGGTCTCCTCAGACGCCAGAGTATAATAAGTAGAGGCTGAGAGGAGTTGATTAAAAATAACAAACACTTATGCTCACCTTACCTCACCTCTCCTGGGAATCCTCGATCCAATCCTCGCTCTCTTTGGCATCATCTTTGATCCTCTTCTGCCTGCAACTAAGGTCATGTGCCCCAGAAGGCACTGCTGGGGCCTGTGATTGAGCCTCAGGGGTCATGTGGAGCGATAACATCATTATGACGGCACGCCCCACGTGATTGCTCTGGCCCAATCACAGGCCCCAGCAGCAACGTCTGGGGCACATGACCTTGGTCAAAGAGGTTCCTGGGAACCTCTTTGGGTCTCTTCTGGTACTTTTGGGTCTCTTTGGTACTTATACTCACTAGGAGAGGTGAGTATAAGTATTTGTTATTTTTAATCACCACCCCTGGACAGGCTACCATTGGAAAGGGGCCCGGCTTTAACCTCCGGGCCCGGTTGCACCCCCTTTGACTGAGATTGTTATACCCCTGACCTTTTTCCTGATACTGGTTTTTAATTTATTAATTTAAAATCAGAATTACATTACCAAATTGTAGAGTACTGTGTAAAAGTCAAAGACAACCCTTAACTGTATTGAACTTATTTTCAAAATGGGTTTAAGTAGATTTATACAGCTTAAAGTAAAAAAAAAAATATCTATTTAAAAGAAAATTACTCAGAAGCCTCAATAACTCAATATAATATCAAAGTGTTCAATATTTAATCGTTCCACACTCTGCTTTTATTACAATTTCCATTCTTTTCAGCAACTTGCTTTCTGGTTTTCAAAGGAATCTGTTGAGATATTTTTCTTCTTCTTGTTAACCCCTCCAAAGTTCAATCCTTAAAGTTGAGTGCCTTTGCTGTGTCTATGAATCAAATGACCAACACACATACAATAAAGATAAGATTTTGGTTTTGGGGTAGACAGGCCGTTGTTCTAAAAACACTAGCAGCTTTTTTGATAGAATCACATCTTGATTTTTACAGCAGTGTGCTTGGAGTCATTTTCCTGCTGTAGAAATGATTATTGTCACGCATAAGATTGTATAGCATAATGTATTGACATTGTTAGTACTTTTAAGCATTCATAAAGTAGTCTATTAAACAATCAGTCAATATATAACTCAAGTATTTTCTTAAAACTGATCTTTCACTATGCTTGAGTGATGATTGAGGACATGACTAGGAGAGGGATTTTTTTACTCTCAAAAATCTGAGTAGAACCTTCTTCTACTCCAGTTCAAATGTTATTATATTGTTTTCAAAGCTGCAACTTCTTGACAGCTACACATTCTTTTGGTCCTAGAACATTGAGTTGTCTTCACAAAGTAAGAGAATAGACAAGCAATGAACTTTGAACTTATAAGGTGGCCACCACTTAGGATAGGCATTATAATATGAATGGGCCTAACTACAGTATAGCACCGTGATCATGTGATGTCACTTCTTGAGAAAATGGAGTGGAGCTCTTCATAGAAGATGTTTTCTAATCCTGGGTAACCCCTTTAATTGTTTATTTTTTGGAATTAACAAAATACTAATTGAAGGAACTTCGCAGGAGGTTGTTCCAAACATCTTGGAGATCTAACCACAGATCTCATGTGTATGTTGGCTTACTTAAATTCTTCTGTCTTTCATGTAATCCCAGACTGACTTCATGATGTTGAGATCAAGGGCTCTGTGGGGGCCATGTCATCACCAGGCCTCCTTGTTCTACTTTATGCTGAAGAGTCTCCTAATAAATACTAAATTTAGAGCCAATCAGATGCCTCCCAGATGTTACAAACTGCCTTCTGTTACATATAAGTTTAAAGAAGCACCGAAAAACAAAAGTATATTTACAGATATGGCTAATTTGTTATAAGATATCTGTCCTATTTGTGTCATAATGGTTGTGTTGTGAATTCCAGTCTGTCAAGGGTTTTGCTAGCATCTTCTGATGTCATATTGAATTTTTTTAATGAGAACTTTAGTTCTTAATCAAATTAAAGCTAAGGTAGAAGTGAACACTGCTGTATTACGGGGGTAGTCATTATTCTGATAAAGCACTATATAATACACACTAAATGTCTGTCTGGCAGCAAAATTAGCTGGTGGATCCGATCTGAAAGGAGTTGTCTCATCTTTAAAACAATGATACATTGTGATATGTTTAGGGTAGGAATTGAGGGAACAGGCCTAACCTAGGGATTTTTTTTTTTTGTGTATTTTCTGAATCCATGTGTTATGCACCACAGCCTGTATTAAGCATAATACATTGAATTGGTTTTACCTGAAGTGTTAATAATTTTTAAATACTGTAAATTATAACATTTCTGGAAAAAAGCAAAATTTTTGCTATGTGTGCAAAATACACAATGGTGACAGAATGTACTTAAACAAAGGAGAGAACAAATATTATATAGGAAAGAGCTCATCAGATCCGCAAAGGCTATAAAAAGATGTAGGAAATAAATACATTTTTGTCTTGAGCATTAGAGTTGTCACGTATTCAGGGAGAATGCAGAAATTGTAATATAATATGCAATATGATTTAGAGACTATGGGAGCTGTGTGAGGTTATAAGAATATATTATTCAATAAAATGTAATTCAGTTAGTAAGATAACTTTTTCAGATTTGCATGTAGCCTGCCTAATGTTAAAAAAAAAATTAAAAGGAATCTAAAGCTGAGACTTGGTTTCTTTACAAAATGTTATGATGGTTAAGTAAGAGAAAGCACTTATGGAAGTAATGCCAATACTAGAAATGAAGAAAAGATAGTATTGTGCACATGGATTGGGTGATAGAGGGCACTTGATATGCGGCAAACCTAATAAGGTGAGTTTTGAGAGGATTTGTGAGCACTTGGAGTCAATCTGAGAAACTGATAGATGAGAACAGGTGATGAGAGAGAATATGATCACTTAAAGGGCATACTGTAGCTCTCATCTGGGTGAGCAATTGAAGTTCAGCAAGGAGATGTATGCTGGGATAATTTTTCCTTATCCTGCTTTTGCTAATATGAACTAACTGAATCGAATATCTTGTACATGACAGTTATACAGTATATACCCTAGAAGAATTAAAGTCTATAGAGGAATGAAAAAAATCCTTGATTACCTACTGCTTATGCAAGACATCTAAGGCTGGGTTCACACTACTGTTGTTAATGTCTGTTGCTGTCTTCCGTCATAGAATGACAACAATGGACATTAAACTATTGCATAGAACGAACACAGACCAATTCTGTGTCCGTTCCCATTGACACTAATGTAAAAAACATGAGGGATGCTATCTTCTGTCTTGTTTGTTTACCTTTGTAACAGAAGAAAAAGTCATGCATGCACGACTTTCATCTTCCATTACAAAAGTAAGCAAACATGACTGAAGATTGTTTAATCAATCAAGTTATTTACATTAGTGTCAATGGGAACGGACACAGAATCAGTCTTTGACAGTCAGTTTTTGGTTCCACCTTCCAAACCCCATAACTTTTTTATTTTTTCGTTCTCAGAGCCATATGAGAGCTAACTGTTGTGGGACAAATTTTTCTTCATAGTGGTACCATTTATTATTCTGTACAATGTACTGGGAAGCTGGAAAAAAAAACAGAATGGGGTGGATTTGAAGAAAAAGTGCATTTGTGCGAATTTCTTACGGTCTTCGTTTTTACGGTGTTCACTCTGCAGCCAAAATGACATGTCACCTGTATTCTATGTTTCAGTATGATTCCGGGGATACCAAATTTATATGTTTTTTTACATTTTAACCCCTTAACAAAAATCTAACACTTTGCAAAAAAAATTTTTTTTTCTAAAAGTCGCCATATTCTGACACCCGTAACTTTTTTATATTTCCGTGTATGGAAATGCATAGGGCATCTTTTTTTGTGGGGCCAGGTGTACTTTGTCATACCATTTTCAGGAAGGTCTATTGCTTTGATCACTTTTATTCAAATTTTTATCAGAGGCAAATTAGTGAAAAAAAACGGGGGTTTGGCACTTTTCCCACTATGGCATTTACCGTGCCAGAAAAATATTATTATAAATTTGTAGGCATGGAAAAATCCTTTCATGCTCTCTTACATAGGGAGCATACCATAGCAAAGCTGACAGAGCTATTCAATGCATTTTCAGCTTTGCCAGTATCTTCCTCAGTTGAAGTGATAACACTGCACTGTCAGAGAGGCTGGCCTCACATATCAGCATCAGTGCAGTGATATCAGTAGCCAAAATTAACAGCACTTATATCTCTTCAACAGCAAAGCTGAAAGTGTTCTGAATTCAACACACGATTAGCTTTGCTATGGTATATAACACTCCCTACCTTAGAGGACATGAAAGTTTTTCTTTAAGTAAATAGGTTCTTAACTGCATTGAATAATGAATGTATAAAAAGATAAATGACATTTTAGGTCTAATCTCAGCATGACATCATTAGGTTATAGATTCAGAACATTCAAAGCTGTTTAGGTTAAATTCGCACACATCAGATCTGTTGCAGAAATTTCTTAATTCAGATAAATGAGGCATTAGCTGAAATTTCTGCAACAAATCTGCTGTGAATTCATCCCTACTGTTCAAAATCTATATGATGATCTATGTATTAGACTTTATGTGCATGACAATTTTTCATAGCTAACACATTCACCCATTATATTGTAAAGGATCCATACACACACCCATGAATTATCACAGGCCCTTGTATGGGGCCGTGAGCCTGGGTCAAAACTCAAGACAGATCCTATGTCTTTTTTGTGGCCTGGGCTTGCTGAAGAAAGTGGGCCTGTGGAGGCATGGGCGGCACACGAACATCATCTGTCTGTCCAGTGCATTTAGCTGTCACGAGTGAAAATATACACTTTTGTTCAGGCATGTTTCCCAGAAAACTAAAAAGTATACATTATACTGTATAATGGAATACAGTCTGCACTAAAATAAACATCTACCCTTATGCATTATTTCAAGGTTTAAAAAGGTTTAAAAAGCTATGCTGATACACTTTCAATATATTTTTACAGCAGTCTCACCTCACTTTTATACTAGGCTACAAATAATCTGTATAAAAATTCTCGCTATGTGGAGCCACCGCTGGGGAGCTTAAAAAACTTTCTGCACACTGTTTATGCAAAAAACTGTATTCAGTATGCCCTCAACTAAAAGACCTTAAATTATTGCTAACCTTTCAGCAAACTTTACATAAATCAAAGGTACAAGCAAATATAACAAACTTTAATATATATATTACAAGACAAAAATGCTTCTTTCCTCACTTATTTAGCTGTTTTCCTCCTCTCCCTCCCTCCTAAACTAACAAACATGTTGAAATTTCTGTTGAACCTGTTTTGCTACAACAAATGGATGGCAGCTTACAGACATGTCAAATTACAGGACACAATAGAAGGCTGTAGAGCCGGAGGTGAGCAGAAGAAGAGTGAGATAGGAGAAACTCACACATGGGCAGAGAGGTTGCTGAAGCTAAATATCGAGCTTCTGTGTCACTCACCCTCTCCTACTTTATTCAAAGCAATACAGATCAGTAATTCTCTGCAATGTCCTATATGAGCCTACTGATGCTTTTGAGTGATAGAAAAATGTTCTGTAGGCAATTCTTAGGATACATCATAACAGCTAGTCTTCACCCACCAGCTCAGGGATAACTGAAAATAAGAAAAACAGTATGCAGAGAGGAAAACTAGTAAGAATTAAATATAAGTTATGTAATGACAAATAAAGCTAGGTTCACACCAGTGTTCAGATTTCTGTTCGGGAGGTCCGCTTGGGGACCCCCTGAACGGAAACCTAATCTACTTAAAAAAGTGGTTACCTGCCCCACAAGGGCGATAAATGCAGAGAGAAAAGCGCTGCTTACAGCACTTTTCTCTCTGCATTTTTTAAGCGGAATGGGGAACAGAATCCCCCAGTGGAGAGCAGGCGCAGGTGTGAGCCTAGCCTTATAGTGTTATTTCTCATCCACACACACTGTACTATTGATTTATGCAAAGTGTATTTAAGCGTTTAAGCATTAGGTAAGAATACATATATATAAATACGTTTAAAAATTTTATTTTTTTTTAAATATATAGATTTTTTTAAATGTTTAAACCATGCAAACTATAAAGAAAATGTTTTCAGCAGAACCGCATTCTAAAACATACAGTGGGGAAAACATACAGTGGGGAAAAAACATAAATATTAAAAACCACCTAGTGTGTATACCGGAGAAATATAGCGATAGGGTGTTCGATATATGGACTACCTAGCAATAATGGAATACAGTGGGGAAAAAAAGTATTTAGTCAGCCACCAATTGTGCAAGTTCTCCCACTTAAAAAGATGAGAGAGGCCTGTAATTGACATCATAGGTAGACCTCAACTATGAGAGACAAAATGAGAAAACAAATCCAGAAAATCACATTGTCTGATTTTTTAAGAATTTATTTGCAAATTATGGTAGAAAATAAGTAAATACTTTTTAAATACTTTTTTTCCCCACTGTAGAAGAGTATTTAATCCCAGGGTTCACTGTCCAAGGTTCAAGCGTTGGTAAATTGTGCAAGAATTGTTCCTAAACTAAATAATATTATGTCCTAAAAAAATGGATTGTATACAGTCATATGAAAAAGTTTGGGCACCCCTATTAATCTTAATCATTTTTAGTTCTAAATATTTGGGTGTTTGCAACAGCCATTTCAATTTGATATATCTAATAACTGATGGACACAGTAATATTTCAGGATTGAAATGAGGTTTATTGTACTAACAGAAAATGTGCAATATGCATTAAACCAAAATTTGACCGGTGCAAAAGTATGGGCACCTCAACAGAAAAGTGACATTAATATTTAGTAGATCCTCCTTTTGCAAAAATAACAGCCTCTAGTCGCTTCCTGTAGCTTTTAATCAGTTCCTGGATCCTGGATGAAGGTATTTTTGACCATTCCTCTTTACAAAACAATTCCAGTTCAGTTAAGTTTGATCGTCGCCGAGCATGGACAGCCCGCATCAAATTATCCCACAGATGTTCAATGATATTCAGGTCTGGGGACTGGGATGGCCATTCCAGAACATTGTAATTGTTCCTCTGCATGAATGCCTGAGTAGATTTGGAGCTGTGTTTTGGATCATTGTCTTGCTGAAATATCCATCCTCGGCGTAACTTCAAATTCGTCACTGATTCTTGTACATTATTCTCAACAATCTGCTGATACTGAGTTGAATCCATGCGACCCTCAACTTTAACAAGATTCCCGGTGCCGGCATTGGCCACACAGCCCCAAAGCATGATGGAACCTCCACCAAATTTTACAGTGGGTAGCAAGTGTTTTTCTTGGAATGCTGTGTTTTTTTGACGCCATGCATAACGCCTTTTTGTATGACCAAACAACTCAATCTTTGTTTCATCAGTCCACAGGACCTTCTTCCAAAATGAAGCTGGCTTGTCCAAATGTGCTTTTGCATACCTCAGGCGACTCTGTTTGTGGCGTGCTTTCAGAAACGGCTTCTTTCGCATCACTCTCCCATACAGCTTCTCCTTGTGCAAAGTGTGCTGTATTGTTGACCGATGCACAGTGACACCATCTGCAGCAAGATGATGCTGCAGCTCTTTGGAGGTGGTCTGTGGATTGTCCTTGACTGTTCTCACCATTCTTCTTCTCTGCCTTTCTGATATTTTTCTTGGCCTGCCACTTCTGGGCTTAACAAGAACTGTCCCTGTGGTCTTCCGTTTCCTTACTATGTTCCTCACAGTGGAAACTGACAGGTTAAATCTCTGAGACAACTTTTTGTATCCTTCCCCTGAACAACTATGTTGAACAATCTTTGTTTTCAGATCATTTGAGAGTTGTTTTGAGGAGCCCATGATGCCACTCTTCAGAGGAGATTCAAATAGGAGAACAACTTGCAATTGACCACCTTAAATACCTTTTCTCATGATTGGATACACCTGGCTATGAAGTTCAAAGCTCAGTGAGGTTACAAAACCAATTTTGTGCTTCAGTAAGTCAGTAAAAAGTAGTTAGGAGTATTCAAATCAATAAAATGATAAGGGTACCCAAATTTTTGCACCGGTCAAATTTTGGTTTAATACATATTGCACATTTTCTGTTAGTACAATAAACCTCATTTCAATCCTGAAATATTACTGTGTCCATCAGTTATTAGATATATCAAATTGAAATGGCTGTTGCAAACACCCAAATATTTAGAACTAAAAATGATTAAGATTAATAGGGGTGCCCAAACTTTTTCATATGACTGTAGTTGAATTTTCTGTTAAAAAGGTCACGTTAAATTGATGTTACGCTGGAGCCCCTGGAGGAAATCCTTGACAGTTCCTGTTTCAAGCAGAGGAAACATTGTGTCTAATGGAGGATAAAGTTAAAGGTAAATAAAAAATCAGAATAAGACATATAGAATAGTTACATAAGCTCTGACCTTATTTATTATTTTATATTACTATGTTTTATCTGTTTGTCTTTTACATATACAGGGAGCAATCAACTTTTTAGCAACTTTCTCTCTCTTTTTATCCAGTAGTTCATGATTATGGTGTAAGTAGATAACAATGTCACTTTAAAGTTATATCTGTGTGCATGCATTCATTTTTATTTTGCCCCTGAAGTAGTCCTTGTTCTGTATCCATATATATCTTCAGCTAATACAGTGACTGAGGAATGACCTTTAAAATCTTGATGTTACATATGTCAGTTTGTGTTGAATATTGTTAAAAGTAAAAGATAAAAAAATACACCATGAAATGTAATTTGTTTTGCATAAACTATATAGTAATAAAACACACAGTGTTATTACTAATATATCTGCTACATAGACAGCTGTGCTAAAAAAAAATCTTATTTCTTAGTAATACAACAAAAAAAGAAGACTTTTTATGCTGCACTTTTTAATCACGTAATGTTTCGGTTAACACTATGGTTGGAACAAATCATTTTGGTGTCTCGAGGCAGATAAAGAAACTTGCACCCCTGTTCCCTTCTATCCCTTCTCCGCTGTATTATAATGGATTTGTTTATAATATGATTCACAATCTTCCAGAGACTCAGGAAGAATAAATCTCATACAGGGAGTACTTGATGTAGGTATCACCAATGCTGGTAATACATCAACCAATATACTAAACTGGATAAACATAGAAATGGTCCAAGCCAAGCTAAGCAAAATAAATGTGAGGAAGGCTTCATGTCCAGATGGATTACACCCAGGGGCGCACCTCTACTGAGGCGAAGTGAAGCGGCCGCTTCGGGCGGCACTATCCCTCACTGTCTGGGGGGGAGGGGCATTTTTACTATTTATTTAATGTAAGCCAGCCCAGGACAGGCCGCTTAAAAAAAAAAAACAGATCTGAGTGGGACCTGTCCTGGGCTGGCTTACGAGACGTCTGCATCTCAGCGCAGGTGGCGATACAATGATGTCATATCGCCTCCTGTGCTGAGATGCGGACGCGGGTCAAGAAGAGAAGGCAGCGGCTCCATCAAGGGATCGCAGGTAGGTGAGGATAAGTTTTTTTTTTTTTATAAATAGGGCATTATCTGCTGGAGTAACCCCAGCAGGTAACAGCCTATTTATTTACCTACTGCCGCGACTGCTCGTGGCCGCCTCCGCTTCCCCTTCTGCTATGGGATGCAGAAGGGGGAAGCGGAGGCAGCTGTGAGCCGCGGGCCTCAAATATTACTATTATTCTATATTATATATTCTTTTCAGACCCCAGAGTATAATAATCGGAGGCCCAGGGGAGGTGAGGGAACATAAAAGCCATTGTTACTCACCTCCCCTGAGATCGGTGTTACTCCTAGCAGGCTTCTGCCCTCTGGTGACATCATCAGGTCGCAACGCCGGCCTGATCCACTTGAGGTCTGTGTGCAATTAAACAGGGCCGAAAGCTGCAGGGAGTACACAGTGCCTAGGATAGGTAAGTAGCACTGTTTTTATGTTTGTCACCACCTGGGTCTCCGATCATTATACTCTGGAGTCTGAAAAGACCCCAGAGTATAATAATAGTTCATGGGTGGGCCACTATGGAGCATAATACCGTGTGCAGGGGCCACTATGGATCATAATACCGTGTGCAGGGGCCACTGTGGAGCATAATACCGTGTGCAGGGGCCACTATGGAGCATAATACCATATGCAGGGGTCACTATGGAGCATAATACCGTGTGCAGGGGCCACTATGGAGCATAATACCGTGTGTAGGGGCCACTATGGAGCATAATACCGTGTGCAGGGGCCGCTGTGGGCCATAATACAGTTTGCAGGGGCTGCTGCGAGACATAATAAAGTGTGCAGGGACCGCTGTGGGCCATAATGCAATGTGCAGGGGCCGCTGCGTGCCATAATACTGTGTGCAGGGGCTGCTGTGGAACATTATAGTGTGTGTATATGGGGCATTATAAACAGGGACTATGGCGCCTGTTTATATCATACGCTGTCTGTTTATAGTGACCGTGTGATGTAATTACAGCCTTGTCACATAGACGTGTATAGGACAAGGCTGTAGTTAAATTACATGGCCGCTATGAGATGAATGACCCTATGTAAACAGAGAAGTGGTCACGGCGCTTACACAGGTACCACGATTCATTCACACAGCTGAACAGTAGGGGTCCTGGGTTTTTGAGCCCCACTGATTATTTTATTAATGACCTGGAAAACCTTTTAATTAGTTAACACCTGAGGCATTATTAATAAAGGGCACTATTTATACAGGGTACACATGGACATTATTAATATAAAGATACACTTGGGGGTATTATTCATTATGGAGGGTTATATCATATATTTTATAATTGGGGTTAGCAGAAGGATGGGGGCTTTGTGCAGGTGAGGACAATGTGGGTTGCATGCCTGGAAAAGTGAGGAGCCAAAGATGTCTGTGTTGCAAACTTTACAGAGACAAGTCACAGCTGGAAGAAGTGGTCATGGCGGTCCAGAGGGAAGAGAAAGAAAATGTGACCGATTAGTCAGAAACATCACCTGTAAGTCACAAAATGTTACTACCCTGTATTCACCTAAATGATAGAGGATAGATACCTGATTGATGGGGGTCTGTCTGCTTAGACCCCCACTGAGCCTGAGAATTGGGTTTTTTCCCCCCACTGGGTGGGAATTCATCCTAACCGCAACCAGGCTGAATATAGGCATGTCGCTTGGTGGATGGACGAACCCGCGTGGCTCTCATTCACTTCAATGGGAGTGCCAAAGATAGCCGAAGTACAGTACTCAGCTATCTGCGGCGCTCCTATTATAGAGAATGGGGGCCACATGGGCTTGTCCATCCACAAAGCAGAAGATGTGTGAAGTTACTCTCATTGTTAATGCCGTGTTGTTGATCTGATACTGAAGTAATTCAGTAAGAAGAATTCTTAAAAACTGTTTTATAACTTTGTGTATTGTGTATATTGTGGGCGACGATAACAGCGTGTGAAGCTAGTAGCATGGAAATGCAATTTTTTTTTTTTTTTTTTTTTTTGGGGGGGGCGTCTTTCTATAGTCCGCCTCAGGCAGCATAGAAGCTAGGTTCACCACTGATTACACCCTCAAGTACTTAAAGAACTTAGTCTAGTCATTGCTTTATTCTTAACTTTTAGAGATTCTCTTGTGACTGGTTCAGTGCTAAGGGAATGGCACAAGGCAACTGTGGTGCCTATTTTCAAAAAGGGCTCTAGGTCTTCCCCAGGTGAGTTTAACATCCATTGTGGGGAAACATTTTGAGAGGCTCTTAACCACTTCCTTAGCCAGTTTTTGACTTCCTGACAGAGCTTAATCTTTCAAATCTGACATGTAATTTTATACAGTAATAACTTTGGAACACTTTAAGTGACCAAATAGATTTTCAGATAGTTTTTAAGTGACACAATTTACTTAGTCTTAGAGGTAAATTTTGGTCGATTTGTTTTATGTTTAATTATGTGCAGCGAGGCTATGAAACTCATTGCCCAAGGAAGTGGTGGTGGTGAATTCACTGAGTAAGTTCAAAGAGGGACTGGATGTCTTTCTCGAACAGATAGTAGTATAATGTTGTACCGTGTTAGCCATTGAAAGTAGTGGAAGAGTGAAGAAATCAGGCGATACCTTTTAGAGGCTAACTGAGTATATTTGATGGTGAGCTTTTGGAAGTACTAGCTCCCTTCATCAGACATGGTATTATACAAGAAAATGAAAATTCACAGATTTTTTTTTATGCCCTAAAGACATGGGCCGTAGGTTTGGTGGTTGCCGAAAGGAAAGGAGAGTGGGGACTAGAAATATGTCCTTGAGTCTGTTGTCCCAATGTAGCATAGGTTGGAGCTCCTTGGCAATTCTTCGTAGGATCTCCAGCTGTGGGTTGTAGGTGACAACTACCACTTGGGCTTCTTTCTGGGTCTCTTTATATGTGAGCAGACTGTCTCTGTTAATGGCTGCCGCTATGTTTAATTGGTTGTCCGCCACTTTTGGTTTGTATCCCAATCGGAGAAATTTCGCCCTCAGATCCAGGAGGTGCTTGTCCAGGTCTGCTTTGCCAGAGCAAATACGATTGTATCGTATAGCCTGGCTGTAAATAATAGATTGTCTTGTGAGCTTGGGGTGGAAGCTGTCGTTTCTCAGGTAGGCCGTTCTGTCTGTGGGTTTGTGGTATATCGATGTGAGTAACTGGAGGTCTTTGATGTATATTGTGGTATCCAAAAAGTAAATTTTACTCTCTGAATAGCTAAGTTTAAGGTTGATGGTAGGGTGAAAGTCATTGAAGTCATTATGGAATTGAAGTAGGGCCTCCTCACCTGCAGTCCAGATAACAAGGATATCATCGATATAACAAAGGTAAATCATAGGTTTGGTGGCGCATGTTGATAAATATGCTCTTTCCAGTTCTGCCTTAAAGAGATTTGCATACTGGGGTGCAAATCTTGTCCCCTTTAAAGTTCCCATTCGCTGTAGATATAGATCCTCTCCAAAGGTAAAATGGTTGTGGATAAGGATGAATTGTATGAGCTGCGTTACTGGTTCTGTTGGGAGGTTTTGTTTTTCCAGGTGTACCCGACATGCTGCAACTCCATCCTTGTGGGGAATGTTGGTATACAGGGATTCCACATCCATGGTGGCCAAAATGGTACCCTTAGGTAGTTGGCCCAGGGCATTCAGTTTGTTAAGAAGGTCAGTGGTGTCCTGGATATAGCTTGGAGTATCACTGACAGGGGTTTTTAGGAGATTTTCCACCCAACCCGAGATGTTTTCTGTCAGTGTCCCAATGCCAGAAATGATAGTCCTCCCAGGGTTTCCATGTTTATGTATCTTTGGGAGCATATAGAAGCATCCTGGCTTGGGATCCTCTGGGATAAGCCCTTTTACCTGCTTCTGGACCTGGATTGGAAACTTCTTGATCATAATCTTTAGTTCTTTCATATAGGTTTCTGTGGGATCACTTCCAAGTTTGGAGTAACAGATGGGATTTGACAGTTGCCTGTTTGCTTCCTGGATATAGTCTGAGGTGTTCATTATGACTATTGCACCCCCTTTGTCAGCAGGTTTGATTATTATATTCTGATTTTTTTTCAGTGAAGTAATAGCCTTCAGTTCCTGCAGGGTTAAGTTATGCGCCTGTTTCTTTTGTTTCTCCAGGATTTCTGATTTTACTTTGCTTCTGAAACAGTCAATATATTTATCCAGTGCTGCGTTAGTTCCAGGGCGTGGGGTCCAGGTAGATTTTTTAGTAGGATTCCTTGTGGGCTGTTCTATCTCAGAGTCGCTGCTGTATGGAAGGTCTTTGTCATAAAAATTTTCCCTAAATCTCATTTTTCTGAAAAACTCCTCCATATCATTGCAGAGTTTGATACGGTCAGTGTGTGCTGAGGGGCAGAAGGAGAGACCTTAGGAGAAAACTGACATTTCGTGTTTGTTTGGCTCATAGGAGGAAAGAGTCACAACACAGCTTTGCTGAGCTGGGCTGGTACTTGCAGTTGTAGTAATGAGGCCTTTTTGTCTCAGTCTGTGGAGCTTTTTCTTTTTGTTGTTAATAAGCATGTCCTGAAGTTTTCAGTAGTATATGTGGAGTTTGGCCTTCATTTCCTCTGTGTCATTATCCAATGATGATTTCAGGGCTTGTATCTCCTCCTGTGCTCTTCTTTTTTTGTGATAGGAAATTTTTATCATATTGTTCCGCAGCCTTTCAGATGTCCGAATACATAGTTGTTCTGCATATCGGCTGTTGTAGGTGTGCCAGGTTGGGTTACATAAATTGAAGCCTTTTGGGATGAGTCTCTCCTTTTTGCATTTTGTTAAGAAGAAGATGTCGCTGTTGAATTGTGCAAGTTTCTTAAGCCGGTTTTTCAGTTCCATTCTTTTGCGGTACATTGTGGTATCTTCCAAGTTGATAGTAGTATAATGTTGTACCGTGTTAGCCATTGAAAGTAGTGGAAGAGTGAAGAAATCAGGCGATACCTTTTAGAGGCTAACTGAGTATATTTGATGGTGAGCTTTCGGAAGTACTAGCTCCCTTCATCAGACATGGTATTATACAAGAAAATGAAAATTCACAGATTTTTTTTTTTATACCCTAAAGACATGGGCCGTAGGTTTGGTGGTTGCCGAAAGGAAAGGAGAGTGGGGACTGGAAATATGTCCTTGAGTCTGTTGTCCCTATGTAGCATAGGTTGGAGCTCCTTGGCAATTCTTCGTAGGATCTTCAGCTGTGGGTTGTAGGTGACAACTACCACTTGGGCTTCTTTCTGGGTCTCTTTATATGTGAGCAGACTGTCTCTGTTAATGGCTGCCGCTATGTTTAATTGGTTGTCCGCCACTTTTGGTTTGTATCCCAATCGGAGAAATTTCGCCCTCAGATCCAGGAGGTGCTTGTCCAGGTCTGCTTTGCCGGAGCAAATACGATTGTATCGTATAGCCTGGCTGTAAATAATAGATTGTCTTGTGAGCTTGGGGTGGAAGCTGTCGTTTCTCAGGAAGGCAGTTCTGTCTGTGGGTTTGTGGTATATCGATGTGAGTAGCTGGAGGTCTTTGATGTATATTGTGGTATCCAAAAAGTAAATTTTACTCTCTGAATAGCTAAGTTTAAGGTTGATGGTAGGGTGAAAGTCATTGAAGTCATTATGGAATTGAAGTAGGGCCTCCTCACCTGCAGTCCAGATAACAAGGATATCATCGATATAACAAAGGTAAATCATAGGTTTGGTGGCGCATGTTGATAAATATGCTCTTTCCAGTTCTCCCTAAAAGAGATTTGCATACTGGGGTGCAAATCTTGTCCCCTTTAAAGTTCCCAGTTTGGCACACAGCAGGAAGGGAGCACCACTGATTTTGCTGGAATTGGTTTCAGGCGCCATGTTACATTTGCAAAGTCCCTAAGGTCCCAGCGCTGTGGAAATCCCCAATAATTTACCTAATTTTGGAAACTAGACTCCTCAAGGAATTTATCAAGGGGTATAGTCAGCATTTTGAAACCACAGCTGTATCACCGAGTTAACTACCAATGGGATGTGAAAATGAAAAATAATTTTTTTCCAATAAAATGTTGCATTAGGACCAAATTTATCATTTTCACAAAAGGTTAAAATGAAAAAAATGACCCTATATGTGGTCATTAACTGCTGTATGGGTACATGGTGAAGCTTGGAACAGAAAGAGCGTTATTTGGCTTTTAAAGGGCACATTTTGCTGAAAGATTTTGGGTACCATGTCTCATTTGCAGACCCCTAACATACCAGTACAACAAGAAACCCCAAAAAGTGACCCCATTTTGGAAATTACACTCCTCAAGGAATTTATTAATGTCTATACTAAGCATTTTGATCCCATAGCTGTTTCATAGATTTTTGTTAACAGTGGGCAGTGAAAATGAAAAATTATATTTTTTGCAATAAAATGTTAAATTAGCAACAAATTTTTCATTTTACAAGGGGTTAAAGGAAAAGATGTATCCCACAATTTGCTACGCAATTTCTCCTGACTATGGAAATATCCCACATGTGGATGAAAACTGCTTTCTTTGGCACATGGCAGTGCATAAAAATCAACTAGCATCATTAGGCTAAGTTCACACGGCAGAAAATCAAGAGGAATTCCTCTCCACCATATTTGGCTGCAGCTACCCGCGATGGGATGCCGAAGCAGGGCATTGGCATTCGGTTGCGTCTTTCCACTGCTGATTAGGCCCAAATAAATCGGTCTTTAACTGTGGAATCTGCAGCTGATTTTGTGGCAAGAACAAGCAGTGTGCTTATTTTTTTTCAGCGTCCTGCTGCGATCTCTGACACCGCGAATTCCAGTGTGGAATCTGCCCCCAAATCCTCAGCAGATTCCTACGTGTGATCATGCTCTCAGGCTTTTGGAGGGCAGAATCATTTTCAGGTGCCATGCCACATTTACCTGTAAGGTGCTAATGCAGTAGGGAATACAAATTAATTTGGACCCTAGAGATGCTTTTCAAAAAGAAATATGCAGCAGATGTGCAAAATGAAAAGTAACATTTTCCCAGATATGCCATTTTAGTGCCCAATATGTCATGCCCAACTCATGGAACTGTGAAAAGTCAGCTGTCCAGTTATTATGCTATTCTTGATTTTAGAAACAACCTACATGAGGACCTAATCTTTTATCTAGAAATATGGAAGGGCTTAGAAATGAACCACAATGTGCATTTGAGGCATAATTTAGATATTTACACTGCATTGGCGAGCAATTGCAGGGGGTCTGATACAAAATTTAAAAAAATAGATCCCCTATTTTAAAAACTACTCCCCTCAAGGGATTTATCAAGGGGATACATTTTAATTTCCAGAAATAAATGGGCAGTGAAAAGTTAAAATTGTAATTTTTCTAGAGATGCACCATTTCAGTGCTCAATATTTTGCACCCAGCTTGTGTCAGCATTACAAATACTGTTAATGATTATCCCAGGCACAACAGCTTTTGTAGTGTTTGTCTCTGACACAAGTTTGGCACAACATATTGTGCACTGAAATGACGCACTCATTTCTGGAAAATAAATTAGTACAATACTTGGGGAGTGTGAACCGAGAGCAAGGCAGGTGGTTTGGACTCCGCAACCAGAAATGAACGCACACGCGGTAGTTCAAGAAAAAAATATATATTTACTATAAGTTAATAAAGGCTAGTTAAAGGTAAAATGACAGGGCTAAAGACAAGCAAAATATACAATATAGCATGAACAATTTCAAGGCAAATTCTGCAATGGTTTCTACTTTTACTCTGTCCACTTCTGCAGTATGGACACTGAATGAACAATATACTCAAAACTATCCCTAACTGACCCTGACTTCACATTTGGGTGCACCCCCTTTTCCCCAGTGGTCCAGGTGGACCGCTTACAGTCCGTAGAAGCGCGCGGTGGGGCCCAAAGTCGGTCCTTTCTTTTATAGTGAAGCGTCCTCTCCTCACGGTTATCAGGATCTTGGGAGAAATGAAGTCCTCTTTAAGAGACAGGGAAACCAACTGAATGCAATGTAATCCAACAGCAGATTCCACTCAGCACACTGACAGTCCTGCCGAATCCATACACTGAGCTGGGATGTAAAGCGGGATTTAGCAGGTGCCGTCCAGTACATCAACAGCACTGCGAGTCTCTATCTGTGGTATCCATATACACAGTCACAATGTCAGTCTCACTGATCAGCCACTGAGCACAGTTCCTTTCACGTGGACTCACTAGTCCTGTTGTCTCTTTACACTCTGTTTGTCTCTGGACCAAGATACAGCTTAGCTGTACAGAAAAATCTCCACACCAGTTCAATACAACACTTGCCAAGATGGCTGCTGCTCTCTGTCTCGTCACTTCCTGCTTCTCTGCTCACACTCTGTCTGCAGAACAGGCAGGCTGACATAAAAGGGGGGGGGTCTCACTCCAGCATCATGTCACAATTACAATGGCTGCTGTCTTAAAGGAACAGAATCACAGAAATACATTCAACATTAACAGTTTATACAGACAAATGAAGCTTAAGACAACATTGGCTGTCTCTTACATATTCCACCCCACTTTAAGATTGGCAGTCCCTGCCTATGACTGTATATCCAGAGGGTTGTACTTTTATGCACAGGGTGGTAGTATACCGATGTATGGCAGGCCAAACAAACTCATCCTGCGCATACCGAACAGGGGGAATACCAGCATTTGGCCTAGTGGTCCGTCTGAGGACCGGTGGTATATTATGGGGTGCTGCAGCTATGGGCTGAGAAGGACCAGCGGATTCCGCACCAGAGGGGGCACAGGCCGGAGATACAGTAGTCACAGGTGGAACATCCCCAGGAGCAGGGATCGGCCAACAATCATCCTCCTCGTCGGAGGCCCATTCCGCACCTCCATTCTCTGACTGTGGGAGCTCATTCACATTGGCAGGCCCATCGTGATTTGTCCCTTCAGAATGACACAGGCGCAACATATTTCGGTGAAGTACTCGAACACAATCAGTTCCTTCTTTCTGGACCTGGTACACTGGCCCATTCGCATACTTGCGGCCAACAACACGATACGGCAAAGCCTCCCATCGGCTTTCCAATTTCCCTTGGGGTTTCTTGACACGAACTAGCACCAGGTCGCCTGGTTGCAATGGTGCTTCTTGCACTGGGGTCTTATCAGGATGGGGATGTTCTTGCAGGCGCTGCCGCACCAATCGATGGATCGTCTCAAGCCTCTGCCGGTGCGCCCGCACCCAAGAGGTTGGATCCCTCGGAGGGAACCCATCCACATCATCCAACTGTAATTCTCCTACACTTCGCCCAGACCGCCCAAAGAGAAGTGTATAAGGAGAGTACCCCGTTGTAGAATGGACCTGATTGTTATAGGCCCACACCATTTCAGACAAGAACTGAGGCCACTGTAACTTCTTGTCTTCCTCCAGAGTCCGCAGCATCTGTAGCAGAGTTCTGTTGAATCTTTCACAGGCCCCATTTCCCTGAGGGTGGTATGGAGTCGTGTGCGACTTCTTTATCCCGTAGATACGTTGAACTTCTTTCATTACGTGTCCCTCAAAGCAGGCACCCTGGTCGGAGTGGATGCGTTTAGGGCACCCATATACTCGAATGAAATCTTGGCACAGAGCACGAGCTGCTGACTCAGCTGTCTGGTCCTTGGTGGCGGTTACCACCGCAAATTTGGTGAAGTGATCCACCATTACGAGGCAATACTGGTGTCCGCTATTGGATGGGCCCACCATTAGATAGTCTATCATGACAATTTCTAAAGGTTCCTGGGTCACGATGGTTTGCAGGGGAGCTCTCTGTTCTATTGCCTTATGGATCTCACAAGTTCGACAGCTGCGGCATACTTCTTCGACCATTTGACGAAGACCAGGGCAGTAAATCAGTCGCTGTAACCAACGAAAGGTCTTCTCATGACCAAAATGTCCATTCTTATTATGAGCCTCAACTGCCAAGGAGCGAGCCAGTTCACTAGGCACCACAATTTGGTATCGAATGTCGATCTCAGAAGGTAAATAGACCTTTCGGCATAGCACTCCATTTTTCATCTCCAACTTTTCCCACTGACTCAAAACAGATAATATCTCACGTGTCAGTCGTTCTCTTTCCTCTCTACAGGGCTTCTGGCCTTTCTCAACACACTTGATCATCTGCGCCAGCCCCTCATGGGTCTGTTGTATCTGTGCCCATTCCTGTCGTGAGGGACCAAAGAAAGGAGCCATTTCAGTCCCCTCCATCTCAAACTGATTAGTGGCGGCCAAGGCCTGTGAAAATCTGCTGAAGTCGGGCACCTCCACATGCTCCAACTCATGATCCACGTCTTCTGTGGGGGTCTGGGCAGTTACCCTAGAAAGTCCGTCAGCATTCTGGTTCTCTGTCTTGGACCGATACTTAATGCGGTAATTGAACTTAGTCATTCGGGCTATCCACCTCTGCTCTAACGCCCCGAGCTTGGCATTTTCCAGGTGAGCTAGTGGGTTGTTGTCAGTCAGTACTAAAACTTCAGCACCGGTCAAATATTCAGAGAATTTCTCGGTCATGGCCCATACCAGTGCCAACAGCTCCAATTTAAATGAACTATAATTCTCGGGGTTTCTTTCAGAATCTCTCAAAGACCGGCTGCCGTACGCTATGACCCTCTCCTGGCCATCCTGAAGCTGGGAAAGCACTGCTCCAAGACCATACAGGCTTGCATCTGTATATAGCTGGAACGGCAAGTGGTAATCAGCATATGCCAAGATTGGAGCTGTTGTCAGTGCATCCTTTAATGCCTGGAAGGCTTGTTCCTGTTCAGGTCCCCACTTCACGGACCGGTTCTTTGGACCACCGGATGTGCCTCGTAGGAGAGCATTAAGTGGTGCTGCTACCTTGGCGAAATCCTTAATAAACCGTCGATAGTAACCGGCTACTCCAAGAAACGCCCTCACTTCTCGCAGGGTAGTCGGTATTGGCCAATCTTGAACAGCCGCTATCTTGTCTCTTGATGGTCTCACCCCTTCTCCTGATACGCGGTGACCCAAGTAATCAATTTCAGATTGGAACAACCGACATTTACTGGGTTTCAATTTGAGCCCATGTTCCCGCAATCTTCGAAATACTTGCCCCAACTGGTGGAGATGGTCTTCAAAGGTCGCAGAATACACTATAATGTCATCCAAGTAGATGAGAGTGAACTCAAAGTTGAAGTCACCGAGACATTTCTCCATCAACCGCTGAAACGTTCCGGGTGCATTTGTCAACCCGAAGGGCATCCGGTTAAATTCGTATAGTCCCATGGGCAAGATGAATGCCGTCTTCTCCTTGTCTTTTGTGGCCATCGGCACCTGCCAATACCCACTAGCCAGATCTAGTGAGGAGAAGTACCGGGCTCTCCCCAGCGCTGAGAGGGACTCCTCAATCCGTGGCAAGGGGTAGGAATCTCGTACGGTGCAAGCGTTTAACTTCCGATAGTCTACGCAAAATCGGATGGACCCATCTTTTTTTCTTACTAACACCACAGGAGCCGCCCAGGGACTCTGGCTTTCTTGGATGATCCCACCCTGTAGCATCTTAGCTAACAGTTCTTTCACTTCCTGATACAACTGTGGAGGAATTTGTCGGTAGCGCTCTCTAATTGGAGGGGTGTCTCCTGTGGGAATCTCATGGTAGATCCCTGTGGTACATCCAAAATCTTCAGCATACCGTGCAAAGGTGGCTTGGTTCTCCCACAACAGCTCATCTACCTTCTGCACCCATTCCAGAGAACATGAACTTACATCCATCTTCATCTGTTCTCGAATTGCACAGCCATTCCATTCAGAGGTGGGTTCCTCATCTTCTCCCATGGACACAGTTACGGTCCACTCATCCCTTTCAGTCGGCTTCAGCTGCATTGGAGTTACTTTCCTTACTTCCTCCGGAGTCACATAGATGTTAGCCAGCAGCCTCCCTGGGGTCAGGTCCACACTCTGGTCCTGAGTGTTTACACATCGAAGTGGTACTCTTCCATTGCGAACTATTGCCAAGGAACGGGCCACTAGCGGATCAACACCTCCTTCGGCTGCCTGCAGTGGTTCTACCAACACAGCTATGCCCTCTAGTTTCCGACAGGTGCCTACGGGCATAGACACTATTGTCTCCCGACTGGGTGGCAGTGTAACTTTTGTATGCAAAGGAACTGAAATTCGAGCCAGAGGACGCTGCGCATCCGAACTTTTCTGTAAGCCACATGTCCGGATCAGCCGCTGGAAAGCTGTTTGAGTAGGCCGATGGGTGGTGGTTTCTTTCCAATAACCGTGACCTTTCTTTTCAAAGAGGATCTGATCTAATTCTTTTAACACATTCATCCCCAAAATGACAGGGACCTTTACTTCATGTGACTCCTGTACCACCACAATGCCTTTCCTACTTAGATCTTGGCCACATACCCGGACATTCATCCAGGCCACTCCCACGACCGGAACTGGTAACTGGTTAGCTGCGACCACTCGTACGAATGTATGGGGATCATATTTCACATGTTGCCGGAAGTACCGTTCATAACAGTCTCTACTCAAGGTCGTTACTTGGGAACCCGTGTCAATCATCCCGGTAACCGGAATACCCTCCATTTCCACCTGTATGACAGGACTTGCAGCGATCAGGTCATCATTAGGGCATTCTCCCCACATAGTCTCCTTGTCAGTCTCCCCTACTACACGCCCTACAGCAGCAGGGGACTTCAGTTTAACGGCGGTCTCTCATAAGTTTGTCGCTGCTCTGGACATCTAGCAGCAACGTGGCCCATCCGTCCACACTCCCAGCAGCGTATCTCCCGTCGTTCTGGCCATCTGTTTGGGCCCCTTCGGTAAGCCCCTTCGATTTCTCCTGAGCACTGCACTAAATGATTTGGACCCCTTCGGTAGGTCCTATCCTCACCCCTCCAGCGGGGTGGTGGGTGATTCTGACTTGCTGGGTGTGGATGGCTCACCCTTTCATCTCCAGTCTTCTGGAAGTCTGCAATTTTCATAGACTGCTCATCACAACGAGTGTGCAAGTGTTCCATTTGTTCTTGCAGTTTCTGCATTACTGTGAGAATTTCTTTAACCGTCCCCTTTTCTACTGTCTCTGAGCCAGAACTAGCCCCCTGTGACAAAGTAACTCCAACTGCGGTCTGCGGCCTCGGGACCATACTATTGGCACGGGAGATGGCCTCTACCTGTACATCATGGAATTTAGCATCAGTCTCTCGTCGTATAAAATCCTGCATAGTCACAGTTAAACTGCCGTCACGTATCCCCAGGACAAACTGGTCACGGAGAGTCCGATCAGGGTTACAGAAGGCTGGCGAGCCCCCTCTTTCCTTCCTTTGAATATCTCGGAGCAGTTCTTGTAGGGCATTTGCATATTGGGGAAGGCTTTCATTCTCCTGTTGTACCCTCTGGAAGAACCGAGCCTGCAGAGACCCCAGCAATGCAGTTTCTCCATAAATGGTTTCTAGAATCTGGACTACTTGCTCAAATGTCTGCCTTTGTTCAAATGGCCTCAATATCACCGTGGTCTTAGCATCCCCTTGTAATGTCAATATTGCTAGCTCTACTAGTACTTCTGGTGCGGTCTGGTACATTCGCTGTATCATTCGTATCTGTTCCACCCACATACTCACTGACATATTATTGCCATCAAATTTAGCTAACTGACTCATTATAGCCCCTGCTGGCATTCTTCCTCCAGCACCATTCTCCCGAACGGGTGCGTCACCGTCCATTCTGGTAAGCGGATCCTGCCGACTACGCCAATTTGTGAACCGAGAGCAAGGCAGGTGGTTTGGACTCCACAACCAGAAATGAACGCACACGCGGTAGTTCAAGAAAAAAAATATATATTTACTATAAGTTAATAAAGGCTAGTTAAAGGTAAAATGACAGGGCTAAAGACAAGCAAAATATACAATATAGCATGAACAATTTCAAGGCAAATTCTGCAATGGTTTCTACTTTTACTCTGTCCACTTCTGCAGTATGGACACTGAATGAACAATATACTCAAAACTATCCCTAACTGACCCTGACTTCACATTTGGGTGCACCCCCTTTTCCCCAGTGGTCTAGGTGGACCGCTTACAGTCCGTAGAAGCGCGCGGTGGGGCCCAAAGTCGGTCCTTTCTTTTATAGTGAAGCGTCCTCTCCTCACGGTTATCAGGATCTTGGGAGAAATGAAGTCCTCTTTAACAGACAGGGAAACCAACTGAATGCAATGTAATCCAACAGCAGATTCCACTCAGCACACTGACAGTCCTGCCGAATCCATACACTGAGCTGGGATGTAAAGCGGGATTTAGCAGGTGCCGTCCAGTACATCAACAGCACTGCGAGTCTCTATCTGTGGTATCCATATACACAGTCACAATGTCAGTCTCACTGATCAGCCACTGAGCACAGTTCCTTTCACGTGGACTCACTAGTCCTGTTGTCTCTTTACACTCTGTTTGTCTCTGGACCAAGATACAGCTTAGCTGTACAGAAAAATCTCCACACCAGTTCAATACAACACTTGCCAAGATGGCTGCTGCTCTCTGTCTCGTCACTTCCTGCTTCTCTGCTCACACTCTGTCTGCAGAACAGGCAGGCTGACATAAAAGGGGGGGGTCTCACTCCAGCATCATGTCACAATTACAATGGCTGCTGTCTTAAAGGAACAGAATCACAGAAATACATTCAACATTAACAGTTTATACAGACAAATGAAGCTTAAGACAACATTGGCTGTCTCTTACAGGAGTACAAAAGCTTACTGTAACCAGGTATGAATTACTTGAGAGGTGTAGTTTCCAAAATTGGGTCATGTGTCAGGGGATTCCACTTTATTGGTATTTCAGGAACTCTGCAAAAGTGGCATGAGGTTCAAAAACCAAACTGTCTAAATCTGTGCTCCAAAATCCAAATAGTGCTTCTTCCCTTCTGTGCCTGGCACAGAAGAGAAGAAGCGCAGTTTGGCTTTCAGAGAGCAGATTTAGGGTGGGTTCACACCTGCGCTTGGTGTCCGTCCGTCGCCAATCCAGTGAAAATCTCGGCGTACTGGATTGGCGTCGGATACAGACCGGTCAGCGGTGCATTGGTTAAAAACCCATTCATTTGAATGGGTTTTTAAAGCAGTGCTTGTGGTGTGCGCTTACACCCTCTGCGCTGCAAATCCTTTTTTTTTTCGTCGGAAACAAAGTCGGACATGCAGGACTTCGTGTCCGACGAAAAAAAAAGGATTGGCAGCGCAGAGGGTGTAAGCGCACACCCGCGCACTGCTTTAAAAATCCATTCAAATGAATGGGTTTTTAACCAATGCACCGCTGACCGGTCTGTATCCGACGCCAATCCAGTTCGCCGAGATTTTCACTGGATTGGCGACGGACGGACACCAAGCGCAGGTGTGAACCCACCCTAAGATGATTTTGTTTTTTGAACGCCTTGTCATGTTTGCAGATTTCCTGAGGTGCTAGTAAAGTGGAATCACTCAGAAAGTAACCCCCTTTTGAAAACTAAGCCCCTCAAAGAATTTATAAAGGCGTGTAGTGAGCATTAGTTTCCCAGAAGTGAATATAAACGTTGTGCGGAGTACATTAGGTACACCACATCCCACTCTATTTTACCACTAGCTCCTATGACATGGGTGAAGGGGGCACATTCTGGTGGGTCCAGTGCTGCTGTATTTTCTCTTGTAAACTCTAACCATAGGGTGTATCCTGATGTATGCTCACACAGCTCATGCATTTCCCTTCCTACTGCAGCAGTTTTGTCCTAAAGAGGCGGCAATTTTTGTTTTTGTCATTGGTGACGTAGTTGAGGGCTGGATTTTTGTGGGATGTGTCTTTAATCACACCATTTTAGGGTGCCTATAACTTATTGACTTAAATTGTTAGCTCTTTCTGGATGGGATTTAAAAAAAAAAAAAAAAAAAACATCAAAACTGGGATTGCATTTAAATTTTTTGCCATTTATCATACAGCATAAGTAACATGTTACCTTTATTCTATGGCCAGTACGATTATGTAGATACCTAATTTGTGTTATTTTTTTATGCATTACTAATTTTGCAGAATAAAATTCTATTCTGGAAAAAAAATATTGCCATCTTCTGAGAGGCATAACATTTTTATTTTTATGTTGACAGGCTTATTTTCTGTGGGATGAGCTGTGCTTTTTATTGGTACCATTTTGGTGTTCATCTGACTTTTTGATCACTCTTTATTGAATATTTAGAGGCAAGATGGCGAAAAATCATTATTTCATGTGGTTTTCTACGTATTTCGGTTTTATGATGTTCATGGTGCAGGTTAAATAATGCTTTAGTTTTGTTGTATGAGCTTTTAAGGATGCGGTGATACCAAATATGTATTGCTTTTTTATTTTAATTTTTTTACGTAATAGAACACTTTATAGGGGAAAATTGGATTTTTATATTCATTCATTAATTGTTTTAACACATTTAAACTTGTTTTTCACATTTTTTGTTGTCCCATAAGGAGACCTGAACGAGCAATCTCCTAATGATTGGTTCAATAGTACAGACTGCAACACACATTGCATTGCAGTGTATAGGAGGCTATCAGCCTATGAAGACACATAGGCTGACATCCTCCATTATGGGCAGGATCAACCAGGTGTGCGGCGGGCAGACCCATAATCACTGATCAGACGCCGGGCTGATGAATAGAAAGAACGGCACCCTCGAACACACCGCATTTGACACTGTCCCTCATAAACATTTAATGGGTAAAATCAGGTCCATTGGCTTGGAAAATATAGTTTGTAATTGGATTGAAAATTGGTTAAATGATCATATCCAGACAGTTGTGGTCAACGACTGTAGCTCAGACTGGTCTTCTTTGATAAGTGGTGTACCCCAGGCAGGGCCGGCGTTAGGGGGGGGGCAAACTGGGCAATTGCCCAGGGCGAGAACTGCCACTGGAACAAGCCCCGGGGCACCGCTGGACCGGACAGGGGTGGGAAGACCAGGGACAGGTGAGTGTGGGTTTTATTTTTCACCTTCCCCGGGTTCCTTGCAGAAACCTGTAATTCCTGGACAACCCCTTTAAGGATTAGCCCCAACACAACAAAACACCACAGGAGATAAAAAGCAGCAAAAACAAATTGGTTTTTTATCCCACAGCGTTTTAAATTGAGCTTTTGATGCATTTTTATCTGCACTTTCTTCCCCTATTACGGTAAATATACAAGGAAATTCCTGCAAGTTTCTGCAGCCGCCATAAACACTGTGTTTCACGTTACAGAAAAGCAGATTTTTTTGTTGCAGATTTTGTTGCTGTTTTTTGATCCAAAGCCAGGAGTGGATTAAGCAGAAGGGAGAAGTGTAAGAAGCTTCCTAGATATTTCACAATCCTTTTATAGCCCTGCTTGGCTTTGGCTCAAAAAAACTGAAGCAAAATCTGCAACAAAAAAAGCTGCTTTTCCACAAAGTGGGGCCTCAGCCTTAAGGCCGGGGTCCCACGTGGCATAAACACATTTTAGAGTCTCTGCAAAGTGTAGTCCTAGGAACAAACTGCTTACTGCAGCGTACTATTACAGTGCAGGGCCGGAAGAGGTTAATTGCTGGCTGGCGTTATGAGGGGGCATCTGCAAATAAAAGGGGGTAGTTGTGTTCTCAAGATGGGGAATGGAGTAACTCTGATTGTAGTGAAGTGTTTGGCACTACAAGGGGAACATTATAAGTAAAAGCCACTATTTGTGGATTATACTATGAGGACAGAGGGGAATCTGGCAGTAAGTGGCTGACTTGACAGTATTTAGTCGTGGTATAGCGGTCAGCGGGAAACAAGACAGTATTTAGTCCTGGTATAGCAGTCAGCAGGTGACGTGACGATATTTAGTCCTGGTATAGCGGTCAGCGGGTGACGTGACAGTATTTAGTCCTGGTATAGCAGTCAGCAGGTGACGTAACGGTATTTAGTCCTAGTATAGTGGTTAGCGGGTGACGTGACAGTATTTAGTCCTGGTATAGTGGTCCTATTTGATAATTCTGTATGTATATACATTTTTTTAATTGTGTGTAGGAAAAGGCATATGCCTTGTTACTTGTGCATCTGATTTATAAAGGGTCACAAGCAACTAGTTTGGCTATGCAAAAAATTTACAATTAAATGAAACAACCCCTTTATGCTAAGGCCCCATGCTGCGGAAAAGACTGCGGCAGAAACGCATAGCGTTTTTTTTCTGCAGCATTTTTCATTGCGATCTAAGAGTTTTTTTCCTCTGTGGACTTTCTGTACCTATTATACCTTTACGGAAAACACCAGCTTTTCCGCTGCAGATTTTTTTTTCTGCAATGTGTGTATGGGATTAGTCAGAATCTCCTCTACTTTGCAGGTACTGTAAAATGTTGTGTTTTCACAATGTGGGGGGCCCCGGCCTTAAAGACCTTAGGAACATCCCTGTAAGCACTGCAGCACATCAAATTAACAGAATGTGACTATGTTGTAGGTACAATATTTCAACAGTTGGGGCCCCACTTTTAATTTTGCCCGGGGCCCCACTTGGTCTAAAACCGGCCCTGACCCCAGGGTTCAGTGCTGGGTCTGCTCTTATTAATCTTATTTATTATTAATATAAAAGATGTCATTAATAGCTCAGTCTATTTTTTGCAGACAGCATAAAACTATGTAGTACAGTGCAGTCTATGAAGGATGTACAGTATGTAGGTTACAAGCAGACTTGGACAGACTGAATGTTTGGGCATCCACGTGGCAAATGAGGTTCAATGTGGATAAATATAAAATTATGCATCTGAGTAAAAATTACAGTGGGGGAAAAAAAAGTATTTATTCAGCCACCAATTGTGCAAGTTCTCCCACTTAAAAATATGAGAGAGGCCTGTAATTGACATCATAGATAGACCTCAACTATGAGATACAAAATGAGAAAACATATCTAGAAAATCACATTGTCTGACTTTTTAAGAATTTGTTTGCAAATTATGGTGGAAAATAAGTATTTGGTCACCTACAAACAAGCAAGATTTCTGGCTCTCACAGACCTGTAACGTCTTCTTTAAGAGGCTCCTCTGTCCTCCACTCATTACCTGTAGTAATGGCACCTGTTTGAAATTGTTATCAGTATAAAAGACACCTGTCCACAACCTCAAACAGTCACACTCCAAACTCCACTATGGTGAAGACCAAAGAGCTGTGGAAGGACACCAGAAACAAAATTGTAGACCTGCACCAGGCTGGGAAGACTGAATCTGCAATAGGCAAGCAGCTTGGTGTGAAGAAATCAACTGTGGGAGCAGTAATTAGAAAATGGAAGACATACAAGACCACTGATAATCTCCCTCGATCAGGGGCTCCACGCAAGATCTCACCCCGTGGGGTCAAAATGATCACAAGAACAGTGAGCAAAAATCCCAGAACCACACGGGGGGACCTAGTGAATGACTTGCAGAATGACCTGCAGAATGCTGGGACTAACGTAACAAAGGCTACCGTCAGTAACACACTACGCCGCCAGGGACTCAGATCCTGCAGTGCCAGATGTGTCCCCCTGCTTAAGCCAGTACATATCCGGGCCCATCTGAAGTTTGCTAGAGAGCATTTGGATGTTCCAGAAGAGT
This sequence comes from Leptodactylus fallax, assembly GCA_947044405.1. Taxonomy (NCBI): domain Eukaryota; kingdom Metazoa; phylum Chordata; class Amphibia; order Anura; family Leptodactylidae; genus Leptodactylus; species Leptodactylus fallax. Next base: position 8,403,344 of record CAMRHE010000010.1, read on the forward strand.
ATTGGGAGAATGTCATATGGTCAGATGAAACCAAAGTAGAAACACAACTTGTCATGTTTGGAGGAGAGTGAATGCTGAGTTGCATCCAAAGAACACCATACCTACTGTGAAGCATGGGGGTGGCAACATCATGCTTTGGGGCTGTTTCTCTGCAAAGGGACCAGGATGACTGATTTGTGTACATGAAAGAATGAATGGGGCTATATATAGTGAGATTTTGAGTGCAAACCTCCTTCCATCAGCAAGGCCATTGAAGATGAAACGTGGCTGGGTCATTCAACATGACAATGATCCCAAACACACCACCAGGACAATGAAGGAGTGGCTTCGTAAGAAGCATTTCAAGGTCCTGGAGTGGCCTAGCCAGTCTCCAGATCTCAACCCCATAGAAAACCTTTGGAAGGAGTTGAAAGTCTGTGTTGCTCAGCGACAGCCCCAAAACATCACTGCTCTAGAGGAGATCTGCATGGAGGAATGGACCAACATACCAGCAACAGTGTGTGCCAACCTTGTGAAGACTTACAGAAAACGTTTGACCTCTGTCATTGTCAACAAAGGATTGAGATGAACTTTTGTTATTGACCAAATACTTCTTTTCCATCATAATTTGCAAATAAATTCTTTAAAAATCCGACAATGTGATTTTCTGGATTTTGTTTTCTCATTTTGTCTCTCATAGTTGAAGTCTACCTATGATGTCAATTACAGGCCTCTCTCATCTTTTCAAGTGGGAGAACTTGCACAATTGGTGGCTGACTAAATACTTTTTTCCCCACTGTAGATTTAGAGGAACTGGGTTTGGGATGCCATATTTTTTTGAAGAGCCCTGGAGGTGCCATTAAAGTGGAATTCCCCAAGAAGTGATACATTTTTTTAAGTGCCAATTTATGGTCTATGCAAACGTGCGTCCAAAAGCCAACAATCTAGATCTGTGTTCCAAAAGCCACCTAGTGCTCCTTTACATCTGCTGTGTGCCTAAACAGCTGTTTATGCTTACATATATGACACTGTTGTATCCAGGATAATGTACTTAATGTCATATGTGGATATAAATGAACGTCTGGGCACACAGATGGGATATTTATTTTTTGGAGCACAATTTGGTTTTTTGGTTCATGCCACTTTTGCAGAGACCCTGAATTGGCAATAAAGGGGAATCTGCAGACATGTGACCCCATTTTGGAAACTACACCCCTCAAGGGATTTATCAAAAGCATCGCAAACATTTTTAACCCTTGAGTGTTGCATTAATTCAGTTTTCAGAAATGAATTAGAAAGTGAAAGTGAAAATTGCAATTTTTCCAGAGATACGCTAGTTATTTCACACCAAAAGCTGTTAAGTGTGTATCCTGGACACAACAGCCTTTGGAGTATTTGTCTCTGAAACATGCTAAGTAGACATGAGCAAATCGAAGCTGACAAGGTGGAATTCGATCCAAATTTCAGGAAATCTTTGATTCGCATTGATTCGGGATTTCCTCACGCTTCGATGTATCGAATCGTCCATTTCCGATTGGGGGTTTTAACCCCTTGAATGCCGCAGTCAAACATGACCGCGGCATCCCAGGGGTTCCGCCATGCTACCTGTTTCCCTTGGCACCCCCCATGGTGATTAAAAATAAAAAAATGCTGATGCTCATCTGTCCGGAGCTCTTTCTCCCCAGGCCTTGCTGCTGGTACCTGTAATTGGGAGTAATGACGTCAGCGCCGGCGTAATGCGCTGGCGTAATGACGTCATCACACCCCCACGTGACCTCTGAGGCCCAATCAATGGCCCCAGCAGTGAGCAGGCCTTCATTCGGAAGAATAGGAGTGAGGAGGACGGTCAGACAGACGGAGTACCAATAGAGGGGAGGTTAAGGTGAGTATAAGTGTATGTTATTTTTAATCACTTCCCCTGGGCCTCTGATTTTTATACTCTGGGGTCTCTGGGGTCTGAGAAAATAAAGAGCCTCATCCACAACTACCACAAAAGACTTCAAGCTGTCATTGATGTTAGAGGGGGCAATACACGGTATTAAGAACTGGGGTATGTGAACTTTTGAACAGGGTCATTTTGATGTGTTTGGTTGTCATTATGATTTAAAAAGAGAAAACACATAACTTTGACAATAAATGGCTTCAACCAACCACTAACCATGGGTGGAGAAAAAGTTTTTCTGTTATCATTCATATTCTCTGAAAAAAGGCCAAAAAAAAAAAAAAAAAATCTGCCGGGGGATGTAAACTTTTTAGCACAACTGTAGGTATACGCTGCAATACACATGTGTGTAGGAGGCTGTCAGTCCGTGCAGACGCATAGGCTGACAGTCTCCATTCAAGGCAGGATCAACCAGGTATGCAATGAGGCAGACCCGGGGTCACTGGTCAGACCCTGGGCTGCCAAATAGGAGCAGCGGCACCCCCCCGAAAACTTCGCGGGGCGGCCGATCGGGATCCCAATATATAATAAAAGCCCTGAGATGTTAACACCAGCGATCAGAGCTCAGCTCTGACTGGGGGTGTTGGACGACAGTGTCAGCCGTTACATACGGCTAACACCCGCAAAGCAGGGTGTGCACACAGTTTCTGTGTGCACACCATGCTTCCGCCATGGTTTGTGGGAAGTCCTTCCCAGCAGCGCCTTACTATTAGGGCGGATGTCAGGAAGGGCTTTTTGTATTGCCAGAGGAATAACATTTTTATTTTTTTGTTGACACATTTGGTATTTTTTGCGAGACTAGCTGTATTTTTTATTAGTACTGTTTTGGGGTTCATCTCACTTTTTATTGAATATTTTGTGAGGCAAGATGGTGAAAAATCTTTTTTTATTTTTATTTTCAGGCCCTCTAGGGAACTTTAACCCTAGGGGGTCTAATCGCTAATACTATACACTGCAATACTAATGTACTGCAGTGTATAGTAAAATTCCTATGCCTATGGCAGCATGTAAAAGAACCATACTAATGACAAGCCTGGGAGTCTTCAATAGGCTCCCGGCTGTCATGGCAACCAATTAAAGATGGCGGCGCCCATGGCACCTGCGCACATTAGGTGCAGTGGTCGCATTTAACCACTGTATCTATTAGCTATTAATGGTGGATGCTGGCTGTATTATACAGCCTGCATCCATTGTGCATAGACAGGGCTCAGGGGAAAATCTGTTCTATGTAAAATTCCCTCAAAAGCAAGGGGTTCTCCTGTCTGGAAATAAAAAGGTTTAATCTCAAGAGCTGACAAGACTTTTTCACTGTAAGGACTGTGAATCTGTGGAATAGTCTACCCCAGGAACGGGAAAAATAGCATTGATATTTATGAAAATGCATAGTATGTCATGCCCTTTCCCATCCTCTGGTTGAACTTGATTGACAAGTGTCTTTTTTTCAACTGTACTAACTATGTAACTATGTAAATGTGTTACTGTATTATGGATGTTTTTCAGTTGACTCTTTTATGGATTTCTGTAAAAAGTCAATCCACTGTGCCCTACTTTCAGCGCAGGTGTCCTGTTTGCCGGTTATGTGACTTATATACTCATTATGTGTCTCCTCCTCTTTAGTGTGGAATAGACATTCTTTATGGTGACTTGTGTCTATACACACGTGGACAAAATTGTTGGTACCCCTCGTTTAATGAAAGAAAAACCAACAATGGTCACAGAAATAACTTGAGTCTGACAAAAGTAATAATATATAAAAATTCTATGAAAATGAACAAATGAAAGTCAGACATTGATTTTCAACCATGCTTCAACAGAATTTAAAAAAAAATAAAAGTCATTAAACAGGCCTGGACAGAAATGATGGTACCCTTAACTTAATATTTTGTTGCACAACCTTTTGAGGCAATCACTGCAATCAAACGATTCCTGTAACTGTCAATGAGACTTCTGCACCTCTCAACAGGTATTTTGGCCACTCCTCATGAGCAAACTGCTCCAGTTGTCTGGGGTTTGAAGGTTGCCTTTTCCAGACGGCATGTTTCAGCTCCTTCCAAAGATGCTCAATAGGATTTAGGTCAGGGCTCATAGAAGGCCACTTCAGAATAGTCCAATGTTTTTCTCTTAGCCATTCTTGGGTGTTTTTAGCTGTGTGTTTTGGGTCATTATCCTGTTGCAAGACCCATGACCTGCAACTTAGACCAAGCTTTCTGACACTGGGCAGCACATTTCTCTCTAGAATCCCTTGATAGTCTTGAGACTTCATTGTACCCTGCACAGATTCAAGACACCTTGTGCCAGATGCAGCAAAGCAGCCCCAGAACTTAACAGAGCCTCCTCCATGTTTCACAGTAGGGATAGTGTTCTTTTCAAGATATGCTTCATTTTTGCGGCTTTGTGGCTTATCAACATATAGTTTGGCAAATTCCAGTATGGCTTTTTTATGATTTGTTTTCAACAATGGTGTCTTCCTTGGTCGTCTCCCATGAAGTCCACTTTGGCTCAAACAACGACGGATGGTGCGATCTGACACTGATGTTCATTGAGCTTGAAGTTCACCTTTAATCTCTTTAGAAGTTTTTCGGGGCTCTTTTGTTACCATTCGTCCAGGGAGGGAGGCTACAGTCCCCTGGATCTTAAATTTCTGAATAATATGTGCAACTGTAGTCACAGGAACATCAAGCTGCTTGGAGATGGTCTTATAACCTTTACCTTTAACATGCTTGTCTATAATTTTCTTTCTAAACTCCTGAGACAACTCTTTCCTTCACCCTCTATCCGACTGTACCAGTTGGTCACTGTTAGCATTGTGTTTGTTTTGTATATTTTATGTACTGTATGTAAACCCTCAAATGTAAAGAACCATGGAATTAATGGTGCTATATAAATAAACAATAATAATAATAATGCTAATGTTTATTTTATAAGCTTCCATTGAAAAAGATCATGGTAATGTCAATGTTTCTGGAATTGCCATCTATCTAATGGAAAAATTAATTTATTAATCCCTGTACGTTTGATGCCATGGCTAACAATTTTGTTTTACTTCTTTTTACTAATAAACTTTCAAAATGCTTCATTGGCGAGTACTGCAAATTTTTTTTTGATATATTGGATTTGAATTACCTCTCCTTCAGCATCCCAGTGACACAAGTCAAGATGTGCTAACATATTGTATATTTTGTTCTAGGAATGAAGGGATGACTGTGCCCTTCCTTCCTGAACGGAGGTGGTGCCCTATGCAGCTGTCTGCCTTCTCCTACCTCTTGTCCAATGGCCCTGGGCAATACAAGTCCTTAAAATGTGCACATTAGTGAGGCATACCACTCAGCTCTCCTTACAAGTCTGTGTTTGAACATACTTGCATTCCAAATGAAAGATTTCTGGAGGTATCTTAAGGCTGTAACTTGTGCCATTCTTTTGTCATTCCTCCTGTAGATGTATGAAAAAATTAGCAACTGAGCATTGCAATTCCACTTCTTAATAAGTTTTACCCCCTAGAGGCATGGGTTTCTGACAGCAGAAGCACAAACAGATATGTCAGGAGAGCCAAAAGGTCCTCTTTAACAAAACCTTTATTATGACATGCATAATAAAATTTCAAAATCAATCATTCTAATATCATAATAAAATGATGCAAATTGTTAATCAATTAGTAACAAAAACATTGATCACTAAACTCACAATCTATAATAAAATAGTATCTGCCACCATGATGAAGGTGCAAGACTGAGAAGTAAATATTACTTAACAGCTTAAAGGGGTTGTCCCAGGAATGATAATTTACTAACCTGTTGCGGGTTATTGCAGATGATTGGACTGGGGGTTCCAGCCACATCAAAACCCCCAGGTCATGTGATCCTAAGCAGAGTTCAGCCTCCCAGGTTGCTCCATCCCCTCCTCCTCCAAACTAACATGTAATTAATTACCTATGCTATTTCCATTGTTATATGCTATTTGCCATAGCAAATCTAAAAAAGGCTGAGGCCCCATGTTAATTTATATAGTTTCTGTTTTATCAGTTAAAAAAGATCAAAATTTTTAAAAATAAATTTGCTTTGCATCATGCCATTGTAGTATCCTAGACTTTTTGTACATTTCTATAGAGCTATGTAAGAGCTCCTTTCTGCTTAGTGAGATATGCCTTATATTAACACCATTATGTGGTACATAGAATTTTGTGATCACTTTTTGCTACATTTTTTTCTGGAGGAGAAGAGGTGAGAGGTGATAAAAAAAACAATGGGTCCTGTATAGTCATTTAAAAAAAAAAAAAAAAGAAGAAAAAAACATTACAGCATTCACCATACAGTATAAATATTTTCATATTTTAATAGTCCTGCCATTTTTGGATGCAGCTGTACCCAATATGATTTGTTTATTTATTTGATTATATTTTATGTAAAATAGTGAAAGGGTTTTTTGGCTTTTTTTCCGCAAACCTTTCTTTTTTGTCTTTATTATTTGTCCCATTAGCCTCTAAGAGGTTTGAACATGCAGTTCTTTGATCTCTCATACAATATACTGAAGTACTTCTATGTTGCCATATATTGTAATAATAGTGCTGTTCTTTGATGACTGGGAGCTTTCAATAGCTCCTCTGGTGTCATGACAATTAATTAGTTGTCATGACAACTGCTATGATGTTGTGGAGGAGCCAATTACTTTAAACATGCAATCATTTTTTTTTTTTTTTCCCAAGATGGCGCCGCTGGAGTGGCTGCCAGCTACAGCAGCTCTGAGACTCTCTATCTTATTTTTCTTTCTATGACTCGTTTTGTACCTCTCTACTTAAGAACTTTGCACTATGAAACACACACAAAGACTTGGACCCTTGTGATACTTTTTTTTTTTTTTGTTTTTATCTGTCTTTTTGTTCTGCTTGAAAATGGGATCTTTTGTGTATGCAGACAATTCCTTTGTCTATACAAGAGAGGAAATTCTGCAGCTCAGAGGCACAGCAGGACGGCATACCATCTGGTCACACATCCCCCGTGAGATTTGGAGAAAGAAAAAGCGGGTGAGGGGATGCAGAGCTGGTACTCTTCAGAGGATTAAAAAGAGGCGTTACCGACCAGCTGTTCCCTCCATCATCATGGGCAATGTGAGATCTCTTGCAAACAAGATGGATGAACTAACAGCGCTCACCAGGCAGCATCAGGAGTTTCGGGCGTGCAGCATGATGCTACTTACAGAGACTTGGCTCACTGAAGTTACTCCTGACCCTCTGGTCTCCTTGGATGGTTTTAAACTCCTTCGGGCAGACAGGACAAGGGAGAGCGGTAAGAGGAAAGGAGGGGGGCTGGCAATGTTTGTGAATAATAGATGGTGTAATCCTAGGCACATTGTGATTAAGGATCAAACTTGCTGTAAGGACATTGAACTATTAGCTGTGAGCATGAGACCTTTCTACCTACCAAGGGAACTATCACATGTCATTGTGATAGCTGCATATGTCCCCCCCTCTGCGAAAGCTGACGCTGCCTGCGAGGTCCTACAAGCCACGCTGAGCCAGTTACAGTCTCAGCACCCCCAGGCCCTCTTTCTTCTGTCGGGTGATTTCAACCATGCCTCTCCATCATCCACACTGCCCAGTTTCACACAGTATGTAACCTGCCACACAAGAGACAACAAAACACTGGACTTGTTCTTTGCCAACGTGAGGGAGGCATATAACTCATCAGCCCTACCGCCCCTGGGAAGATCGGATCACAACCTAGTACATCTCCGACCTGTGTACAAGCCACTTGTACGTAGAGAACCAGCTGTCACCCGAACAGTGAGGATATGGTCCGAGGAGAGTGATGAGGCTCTGAGGGATTGTTTTGACACAACCGCATGGGAAGTTCTGCAGGATTCTTATGGGGAAGACATAGAAGGACTCACACACTGCATAACGGACTACATTAATTTTTGTGTGGACAACACAGTACCCACAAAAGTGGTGAGGTGCTTCTCCAATAACAAACCATGGATTAACTCTGATATAAAAACACTACTTAAGGAGAAAAAGATGGCATTCAGGACAAGAGATAAGGAGGGGTTGAGGGAAGTACAAAAGGAGCTGAGGCATCAAATCAGGCAGGGAAAAGCCAGTTATAAAGAAAAAATGGAAAAGCAAATGGAAAGAAAAGACATAAGGGGGGGTCTGGGAGGGGCTTAAGTCAATTTCGGGTCATAAACCGTCTGTCTGCCAGATTGAGGCAGATGTTAATTGGCTTAATGAACTAAACCTATTCTTCAACAGATTTGATCACACACCAGCTCCTCCCACCCCAGTATGTCCTTCAGCTCCCCCCACCACAATGACTTCTCCCCATGCGGCCACTTCCCAACAGACCAGTAAATCCAGAAATCCATCTTTATCTGGCCACAGTCTGACCTTCACACGGGCCCAGGTGAGGAAGGAGATGAAAAAGATCAAGGCGAGGAAAGCCGCAGGGCCAGATGACATCAGTGCAAGGCTAATTAAGACTTGCGGGGACCAGCTGTGTGGTATAATTACATATATGTATAATATGAGCCTGAGGCAGGAAATAGTCCCTGAATTATGGAAATCTTCTTGTGTGGTACCAGTTCCAAAGAAACCCCACCCTATGGACCTCAACGACTACAGACCTGTAGCACTGACATCCCACCTGATGAAGATCTTGGAGAGATTGGTTCTCACACATCTCCGCCCTCTAGTGAGCCCCGCTATGGACGCACTCCAGTTTGCTTATCGGCCGGGCATTGGGATAGATGATGCCATCATCCATCTTCTGCACAGGGCTCTGTCTCACCTGGAGAAACCAGGGAACACAGTGAGAATAATGTTCTTTGACTTCTCCAGTGCTTTTAACACCATACAGCCCAGGTTATTGAGGGACAAGCTGGACCTTGCTGGAGTGGACCACCACCTCTCCAACTGGATCCTAGACTACCTCACAAATCGACCTCAATACGTGAGAGCCCAAGACTGTGTGTCAGGTACCGTGATCTGTAATACGGGGGCACCTCAGGGTACGGTTCTCGCCCCTTTCCTCTAGGTGCAACTCATCCAGCTGCTACCTACAGAAGTATTCTGACGACTCTGCAATAGTGGGTCTCATCACAGATGATGATGACAGGGAGTACAGAGAACTGAACCAGCATTTTGTGGACTGATGCCACCGGAACCACCTGAAGATTAACGCGGGGAAGACCAAGGAGATGGTGGTGGACTTCCGCAAAGGCAGAAGCCCTCCTAAACCAGTGGACATCCTGGGGACGGGCATCGAGATTGTGAACACCTATAAGTACCTGGGTTTGCTCCTTAATAATAAGCTGGACTGGGCAGATCATATGGAGGTCCTGTACAGGAAGGGCCACAGCAGGCTCTACCTGCTTAGGAAGCTGAGAGCCTTTGGAATCCGGGGGGCACTTCTTAGGACTTTCTTCAACTCGGTAGTGGCATCAGCCATCTTCTTTGGAGTGGCCTGCTGGGGGAGCAGTATATCAACCAGGGACAGAAATAAACTTGACAAACTGATTAGAAGGGCCAGCTCTGTCCTGGGGAGCCCACTGGACCCAGTGCAGGTGGTGGGTGACAGAAGGATACTGTCCGTGGTGAGCTCCATGCAGAAGAAGTCCCATCCCATGCATGAGACTGTGATCGCGCTGAGCAGTACTGTCAGTGACCGACTGCTCCACCCTAGGTGTGAGAAGGAGCGCTATCGGAAGTCTTTCCTCCCCACCGCGGTTAGGCTGTACAACCAACACCGACCTAAGCGGAGATCATTACACACAGAGAACTGAAATATCTCTCTGCCTGTTATCCCCCCCCCCCCCTCTGCTACGTCCTATCTGTCTGTCTGCTATTAATGTAATGCCTCTCACCTTGGAACATTCCTGTACATGTTGTATTTGTATTTGTATCTGCTTATCTTTGCTGCTGTAACACACTGAATTTCCCCATTGTGGGACTATTAAAGGACTATTATTATTATTATTATTATATAACTTCATCTGCCGCAAATATACAGTGGGGAAAAAAAGAATTTAGTCAGCCACCAATTGTGCAAGTTCTCCCACTTAAAAAGATGAGAGAGGCCTGTAATTGTCATCATAGGTAGACCTCAACTATGAGAGACAAAATGAGAAAACATATCTATAAAATCACATTGTCTGATTTTTTAAGAATTTATTTGCAAATTATGGTGGAAAATAAGTATTTGGTCACCTACAAACAAGCAAGATTTCTGGCTCTCACAGACCTGTAACTTCTTCTTTAAGAGGCTCCTCTGTCCTCCACTCATTACCTGTAGTAATGGCACCTGTTTGACATTGTTATCAGTATAAAAGACACCTGTCCACAACCTCAAACAGTCACACTCCAAATTCCACTATGGTGAAGACCAAAGAGCTGTGGAAGGACACCAGAAACAAAATTGTAGACCTGCACCAGGCTGGGAAGACTGAATCTGCAATAGGCAAGCAGCTTGGTGTGAAGAAATCAACTGTGGGAGCAATAATTAGAAAATGGAAGACCTTCAAGACCACTGATAATCTCCCTCGATCAGGGGCTCCACACATGATGTCACCCTGTGGGGTCAAAATGATCAAAAGAACGGTGAGCAAAAATCCCAGAACCACACAGGGGGACCTAGCGAATGACCTGCAGAAGGCTGGGACTAACGTAACAAAGGCTACCGTCAGTAACACACTACTCCGCCAGGGACTCAGATCCTGCAGTGCCAGACGTGTCCCCCTGCTTAAGCCAGTACATATCTGGACCGGTATGAAGTTTGCTAGAGAACATTTGGATGTTCCAGAAGAGTATTGGGAGAATGTCATATGGTCAGATGAAACCAAAGTAGAACTGTTTGGTAGAAACACAACTCGTCGTGTTTGGAGGAGAGTGAATGCTGAGTTGCATCCAAAGAACACCATACCTACTGTGAAGCATGGGGGTGGCAACATCATGCTTTGGTGCTGTTTCTCTGCAAAGGGACCAGGACGACTGATCCGTGTACATGAAAGAATGAATGGGACCATGTATTGTGAGATTTTGTGTGCAAACCTCCTTCCATCAGCAAGGGCATTGAAAATGAAATGTGGCTGGGACTTTCAGCATGACAATGATCCCAAGCACACTGCCAGGGCAAGGAGTGGCTTCGTAAGAAGCATTTCAAGGTCCTGGAGTGGCCTAGCCAGTCTCCAGATCTCAACCCTATAGAAAACCTTTGGAGAGAGTTGAAAGTCCGTGTTGCCCAGCGACAGCCCCAAAACATCACTGTTCTAGAGGAGATCTGCATGGAGGAATGGGCCAAAATACCAGCAACAGTGTATGCCAACCTTGTGAAGACTTACAGAAAACGTTTGATCTCTGTCATTGCTAACAAAGGATATGTAACAAAATATTGAGATGAACTTTTGTTATTGACCAAATACTTATTTTCCAACATAATTTGCAAATAAATTCTTTAAAAATCAGACAATGTGATTTTCTGGATTTGTTTTCTCATTTTGTCTCTCATAGTTGAGGTCTACCTATGATGTCAATTACAGGCCTCTCTCATCTTTTTAAGTGGGAGAACTTGCACAATTGGTGACTGACTAAATACTTTTTTTTCCCCACAGTATGGTGGAATTTGCAAGGGGTTAATATATCTAAAAGTATTAGGATAATTGCTGTGTGTTTATACTGCACTGAGAGCTGTAGACATACAGTACAGACCAAAAGTTTGGATACACCTTCTCATTCCAAGAGTTTTCTGTATTTTCATGACTATAAAAATTGTAGATTCACACTGAAGGCATCAAAACTATGAATTAACACATGTGGAATTATATACTTAAAAAAGTGTGAAACAACTGAAAATATGTCTTATATGCTAGGTTCTTCAAAGTAGCCACCTTTTGCTTTAATTACTGCTTTGCACACTCTTGGCATTCTCTTGATGAGCTTCAAGAGGTAGTCACCTGAAATGGTTTTCATTTCACAGGTGTGCCCTGTCAGGTTTAATAAGTGGGATTTCTTGCCTTATAAATGGGGTTGGGACCATCAGTTGTGTTGTTCAGAAGTCAGGTGGATACACAGCTGATAGTCCTACTGAATGGAGTGTTAGAATTTGTATTATGGCAAAAAAAAAGCAGCAAAGAAAAGAAAAACGAGTGGTCATCATTACTTTAAGAAATGAAGGTCAGTCAGTCTGAAAAATTGGGAAAACTTTGAAAGTGTCCCCAAGTGCAGTGGCCAAAACCATCAAGCGCTACAAAGAAACTGGCTCACATGAGGACCGCCCCAGGAAAGGAAGACCAAGAGTCACCTCTGCTGCGGAGGATAAGTTCATCCGAGTCACCAGCCTCAGAAATCGCAGGTTAACAGCAGCTCAGATTAGAGACCAGGTCAATGCCACACAGAGTTCTAGCAGCAGACACATCTCTACAACTGTTAAGAGGAGACTGTGTGCAGCAGGCCTTCATGGTAAAATAGCTGCTAGGAAACCACTGCTAAGGACAGGCAACAAGCAGAAGAGACTTCTTTGGGCTAAAGAACACAAGGAATGGACATTAGACCTGTGGAAATCTGTGCTTTGGTCTGATGAGTCCAAATTTGAGATCTTTGGTTCCAACCACCATGTCTTTGTGCGACGCAGAAAAGGTGAACAAATGGACTCTACATGCCTGGTTCCCACCGTGAAGCATGGAGGAGGAAGTGTGATGGTGTGGGGGTGCTTTGCTGGTGACACTGTTGGGGATTTATTCAAAATAGAAGGAATACTGAACCAGCATGGTTACCACAGCATCTTGCAGCAGCATGCTATTCCATTCGGTTTGCGTTTAGTTGGACCATCATTTATTTTTCAACAGGACAATGACCCCAAACACACCTCCAGTCTGTGTAAGGGCTATTTGACCAAGAAGGAGAGTGATGGGGTGCTACGCCAGATGACCTGGCCTCCACAGTCACCAGACCTGAACCCAATCGAGATGGTTTGGGGTGAGCTGGACCGCAGAGTGAAGGCAAAAGGGCCAACAAGTGCTAAGCATCTCTGGGAACTCCTTCAAGACTGTTGGAAGACCATTTCAGGTGACTACCTCTTGAAGCTCATCAAGAGAATGCCAAGAGTGTGCAAAGCAGTAATCAAAGCAAAAGGTGGCTACTTTGAAGAACCTAGAATATATGACTTATTTTCAGTTGTTTCACACTTTTTTGTTAAGTATATAATTCCACATGTGTTAATTCATAGTTTTGATGCCTTCAGTGTGAATCTACAATTTTTATAGTCATGAAAATACAGAAAACTCTTGGAATGAGAAGGTGTGTCCAAACTTTTGTTCTGTACTGTATATACCAAAAAATCTGGTAATTTTGCACAAATAGATCCTAAGAGGAACCCCTTAAGCCCTTCCCAACACCTTCAATACTATTATGGTGGATATTGGTTCTTTAAATATGGTGGCTTCTTAGAATCTTAGTGGCCAACATAGCTGCCAGGTCTCCATATTATATAGTGGAGACCCGGCAGCAATGCCCATAATCAGTGCCCACACTGATCTCAAGCATTAACCCTTCTGGTGCCTTGGACAAAGCTGACTCAGTCACCATTTTCCTGGTATCACATTGTCCCTGCCATTTTGGCATGGATCAAGGTCCCCCAGAAGAAGATTTGGGGGTTGTGATCCATTATTATGGAGCCTATTGAAGGCTCGCAGGCTTGTCATTACATTGCTTCTTTTACAGGCTGCGCTTGGTAGCCTGTAATCATCATCTGTACACATACAGGTGCATCTCAATAAATTAGAATATCTTTGAAACGTTCATTCATTTCAGTAATTGAATTAAAAAAGTGACCTCCTATATTTTCTAGATTCTTTACATGCAGAGAGTTCTATTTCAATTGTTTTATTTCAGTAAATGTTGATTATGGATTACAGGTAATGAAAACCCAAATATAAGAAAATTAGAATATTGTGAAAAAGTTCAGTATTGTAAATTCATTGTGTCACCTGCCAAGGTTTCCGAAGCCTTTAAATGGTCCCTCAGTCTGGTTCAGTAGGACCCACAATCATGGAAGATGCTGATTATGACTTGTATTACTGAATTACTGAAATGAATGAAGGTTTCAAAAATATTCTAATTTATTGAGATGCACCTGTAGATCATGCAGGGGAGGGATCCAGGTCAGTTCTGCTTGGTTCTGGTAGGAAAAAGTGGGATCATACCATGATTTATCCTACAGTTAATGTAGTGGTGGGAGTCTGAGAAATGTGAGTCTATAACTACATTCCCTGCCATTCACCTTCTCACAGACCATTTTAGGGTTGTAGCCTGTGAGATGGAGAATCTGTGTTTTCCAGCCTACAACCTGAGCTGCAGCTTCTTGTGATCTGGCACATGTGAATGTAATGATGTCATCCAGAGATCCTAAGAAGACACTTTCAAGAATAAGGTGAATATTGTCTTTTTTCTTTGGTGGCTTTAAGGAGGTTCAGAAGGCACTATGTGGGATCATTAGTGCTATTGGGGGACATCATTGGGGCATTATTACTAATAGGGATCTCTAGGAGAGCACTATTAACATTGATTTGATATCACTATGAGGACACTATTACTCATGGAGGCACTATTATGATATAGTTAATTATGGCGATCTCGGGTCTGGGGAGCATCATTATTATGGGGGCACTATTATTAATAGGGGCACAATTATTAATGTGCATCCCTGGAACTACCAGTATTGGAGGCACTCTGATTCAAAGTTTTCTTTGGATGCACTGCTTTGGCACTTTTCCTCTCAAGGGCATTATCTACTTTACAAGAACATTTTATTGGACACTATTACTGTTGCCCACACCAAGTGACAGTTTGTAAATATTATTTCTGAGGGCAGTACCACTGTTGACACACTACTTTCTGCACAGTTAGCTTTGAAGGCAGAATGTGTGATTACTAATTACTGTAGAGGGTTCTATCTATGTAGAACTAATATTTACAGTGGGACTTTCTGGATGATGGAGGAGTGAAGAACCTAAGATGTTTGGGTTGCAAACTCTTCAGAGATGATTCTTGCCTGGAAGATGTTGTCATGGGGCTCTACATTAGATGTAGAAGAAAAAGAAAGAAAACTACTTTCAGGCTGGTTTGGACAAGGCGGAAACTGCAAGGTGACCTCATCTTGCAAAAAAATACGCACTGAGGACATGCTGCGATTTCCAAAACCGTTGCAGTTTTGGAAATCGCAGCATGTCAATTATACTTATAGGTATACCCTATAGGTATAATTGAAACAGAAAGTCCGCAGAGGAAACCTCTGTGGACTTTCTGCAAAAAGCAGTGTGAAAAACCGCGATGCGTTGCCTTCGGTTTTTCCCGCAGTGCTTTTTTGGTATGGCCATCTACATGGGGCCTTAGCCTTAATCAGATAAGTGATTTGTGAGTTACAAAACTTTTACCAAATTCTCGTATTATTTATGAGATAACATTTCTGGAGCATCTATTCTGTGCTGCAATGTTCTTTTGTTATGCCTCTTGGAAATGAAAAAATACCTAACCTACATAGGGTTTAACACAACTAAATAATTTTATCCATGGAGACACAGAAGCAGTACAGAGTAATTAATGTAGCATGTACAATTTTAAAGACCACGGTGCCACTTTTAGTTTGCTTGTTATAAAATTTGCCTGGCAGTCTCTGCCACATAGTTCAGTATGTTTTTCAAAGAGTGAGAAGACACATTGATGATGATGATGATGATTATTATTGTTTATTTATATAGCACCATTAATTCCATGGTGCTTTACATTTAACCCTTCACGCATTCTCACGTACATGTACGTGGGAGAATGTGGTTAGTTACCGCATCCCCACGTACAGGTACGTGACGGTGATCGAGTAGGCTCAGAAGCAGAGCCCCTGCGATCACCGCGGGAGCCCGGCTGTATTTGACAGCCAGGCTCCCGCTGAAACAGCGGGGACCAGTGATAACACCGATCCCCGCTGTTTAACCCTTAAGATGCTGCGGTCAATAGCAACCACGGCATTTTAAGTGTTTGCTATCGGCACTGACTGCCGCGGACGGCATCGGGAGAGGGTGTCAGCTGTAACTGACAGCTAACACCCTGCTCCTTAACCTCGGGGTTTTTAACCCCTTGAATGCTGCGGTCAAACATGACCGCAGCATCCAAGGGGTTCTGCCATGTTGCCGCCCCCGGCACCCCCCGCGGCGTGATCGGGGGGTGCCGATATCTATGATATGCAGCCCGGGGTCTGGCCAGTGACCCCAGGCTGCCTGAAGCCCCCACTACCTGGTTGATCCTGCCGGGACCTCTGGAAATCAGCTTATGTCTACTGTACATAGGCTGAATTCCTGTATAGACTGCAATACACATGTATTGCAGTCTATAGTGCTGAATCAGCGATTAGACTATCGTTGGTTCAGGTGTCCTAGTGGGACATATAAAAAAAAGATAATATTTATTAACTTATTTGGGTGGTATGACTATCTGTTTAAAAAGCAGAGCATTTCACATTTTGAAAATTGCAATTTTTTTTCCAAATTTCCATCAAATTTCCTATTTTTTTATAAATAAATACAAAAAAATTGATCAATGTTTACCACTAACATGAAGTACAATGTCTCACGAAAAAACAGTCTCAAAATCACTTGTGCAAGTTAGCACTAGAAGTCCCAGAGAGGGGTCATTTAACATTTCTACCTTTGGAACCCAGAGACGGGTCGAATGACCGGAAGGATTAAAGCAAACAACCTATA